>OZ025291.1:67871884-69134384 GCA_964019185.1 Maratus speculifer
GAACGGTTAGGTCGACGACCACGATTCGGTTCGAGCCCAGCACTTGCCGTCTACCAGTTGAGAGGTCAGAACTTCTCGGCCACTGGTGGGGCTTCTTTTTCCGGGATCGAATTCACTCTAGAATACTTCATACTGGTCATATTTAGCATTTTTGCCACTCAGGTTGTCGGGATTTTTATAAAGCGTTTGAGTACAACTATGTTTCAGTTGAAAATAAATATGTATTTGAATATATATGAGTATTGAATTTACTCTATGAGAAATAAAACGTATTTAAGAAATGCGATCACAAATTATTTCTTTAAGAAACATTTTTTTTTTCTTTCCAAATATGAAAAATATTTCGTAGATTTTGTTTTTGATACACGCAAAAGATACATGTATCGTATTTTGGACTATTTACATACACTTAATGTGTGTGTAAATTGAAATGTGCCTGCTATTCAGAGATTAAGCGTTCAAAACATATAAATTTGGGGAATTGAAAATGTTTTCGCTAAATAGAGGTGACCGTCTTTCGACAGAAAAATATTTATATACTATATAAATATACTATATACTATATATTTATATAATCGTATAGTAACTATATTTTCAACATGAAAAATATTTGGACATTATGTTACAATTCGGTTCAACCCGAACCTGACCCGCTAGAGTTTAAAACCAACTCGAAACAGACAGAAACAATGAAAGCCAACCTGACCCGAGCCTGGCATGCAGTAAGAATTAGGAAATCAACCCGACATGAATCCATTCCACAATAAAAAACTTAGCGGCAACCTGAGGTCGACTCGAGTGCAGGTAAAAACGGTTAAGCCGAACCGATGCAGGACGTCATTTGCGATTATGTTCACATATATAAAGAGAAAGTGACGCACTTCAGCATGTTCAGTTATCTATTTCATAACATATTCAAATTGCGAGATGATTCAAATACGAATTTGAGAATTGGAACACGGACAAAGCGATAAATATTGTTACCCAATTTTCACACACTTTAAACTGTTAACGCTAAACAGAAAATTCGTGCATTCATTTCAAAATTATACATGTTTTCCCCATTCTGTCTGTCTTTCTTTGCTTACTGATAGAGGAACATTTTTAAGTTGCAACAGATAATTTTCTCTTAACACGTTTGCTGCCGCTTACGTGAAGATGTGATGATAGTTAATGCCGCACTGTAGAAGTCTGTTTTTCCCAGAAGCCGATTTACTTTTTATAACAAAGAATCGGTGAAAGATTTTCCCGCGCCAGCGCGTGACTGGCTATTGGACATCACCCCCACATCACGCGCTGGCGCGCGAGTGGCCCCTTAATATTGGCGCCATATCACGCGATGGCGCGTGAGCGGCAGCGAATGTGTTAACGTATCTTCAAGATTACAAATTATCTGTTGAGTTACATTTCCTTAATTTCAAAGAAGATATGTTGATTATTTGCGGGAAACGTGGTGATTTACCGATTCAGCTCGCCAAAAGTCGATTTTTAAAAGTTCATCCTAGTGTTATTTATTTTTTGCCTGTTTTAGCTTAAAAGTTAGGGCATTATATCTCGCTATTGATTTTGATATAATTATATGGGCCATATACTTGTGCAAAATTAATGAACTTTTTTTTTAAAAGGGGGGGGGGAGAATCAATCAGTTTCAGTCTATTTGTTTAATCTGCAATTTGAAGTTGAATAAAACATTGTTCGACAATGGACGCTGTCTAACAAATAGACTCGGATTTATATGTATACATATATTTTTTTACACATCATCTGTTACTTTATATTTAATATCGCAAAAACACTATTATTTTACAATTTTTCATTTCTAATAAAAAAATATTTATATGAAAAACTACGATTAAACTCAATTTTTGGTATTAAATTAGTTTGGGTTATTACTGTTTCGTTCCATTTTAATTTGTCAGCACTTAAATACTCTCCCAGTTTTTAGACATCAGCAGAATTTAATTTAGTCACATATAGTCTTTTGCCCCATTAGGCAACGGCAAAAAGATTTAAAATTTCATGAAAATGTGAATTCGGTTGGAAATATTTATAGAGAAAAATTTAAATGAAGGGTGCATGAATTTGAACAAAAATTGCCAGCTGTATGTAAATATCTCAGGACAAATTGATATAAAATATGTTACTTGGCTGCAAATTTAGATTGATTAGAAAATTGCCCAGCTGTTTGGAGCAATATATAATAGAATATACAACATAGCAATTTTCATTAAAGTTGTCTAATGTTTTGTCTCGTACTTTAAATTTTAAAAGATTTTTAGAAAAAAAAAATTATTTTACGATTTGTTATTATAATAATACAGCAATAGCTTTATTATTTTAGCTTCCATACCATAAGAAAAGTATAATTAAACTTATCAACAAAAACGTAAAATCATTCATTAATCAGATTATAAAACATTTTTCAATCATTTAGACTATTATAATAAAACTTCATAGTTTAATAACTACGTGTTAAGAGAAAATTATCTCTTGCAACTTAAAAATGTTCCTCCACCAGTAAACAAAGAAAGACAGACAGAATGGGGAAAACATGTATAATTTTGAAATGAATGCACGAATTTTCTGTTTTGCGTTAACAGTTTAAGGTGTGTGAAAATTGGCTAGCAATATTTATATAGTTTAATAACGTGAAAAATAATGCCCAAGTAACAATTTGTAAAACATAAGACGTTTGAAAACGTAATTTCATTCAAAGAATAAAAAAAAAATTTAAATTACGTAGATTCCTATACATAAATTGTAGCTATATCTTTTACACTGCATAATAAGCTAAGATTTTTAACAGTTAGGGAACACACAGCACAGCTGAAAATTTCCCTGTAGTAATTTCCGTTAATAAACGTAAATTTACTTCAGGTATTTTGTGAAGCCCTGTATCCTATTTATAAAGTTTATGCACATTAAATAGTATACATTTAAAAAAACGCGCCTCGAACAATTATTGGTCATCGAGAGAAATATCACCGATTTATTTTATGTGCCCTTGTATATGAAAGATGAATGCACATAATACTCAATAGTAAGCATCTTATAACGCATCTCGGATATATACGTCAAATTACATATGTTTGAAATAGTGTAACATGAAAAATATACACCACAAACTATTTTTCTTAATAGAATGCAAATGTAACGCAGTTCTATTTAATGTACTTGTAAATGATCGGTAAATTATATCCATCCGCTTTGTACACTCATGTCCATAAATTAAGGATAATTCAGAATTACAGAGGAATCGAACTATAAAGTAAAAATTTCACTTGCAGAATTATCATACACATCATCAAGATTAATATGCAAATTTCAGAAAGCCACCAGATGGCGCCGATAGTACGTCACAATGACAAAAGTGTGAGAGAGTCGTATATAAAGAACGGTGACAATGAAATAAAACTGTTAACAAGCATTTTCTAAGCCTCTTAGTGTCAAAACCGAACAGTTATGATACAGAGGACACGTGTGGATGATATTTTACGTGGTAGAATTATCGGCCGTCTGGAATGTGGGCGTACTCAGATGGAAGTATCCGAGGAACTTGGAATTGCCCAAAGTGTAATCTATAGACTTTAGCAACGATTACAAGATGGTGAAAATGTCAGTAGACGTTACAGTACAGGTCGTCCCCGAGTTACAACCACGAATGAAGACCGTCATTTGGTAGTAACCGCCAAAAGAAACAGATGGAGCACAGCATCAGACCTGTCTCGTCAGCTATCTTTAGTTATGGGTATGGCTGTTTCAAGACAAACTGTGTACAGACGTTTGGGACATATTGGTCTACATGCTCTCAGACCTGTTAGATGTGTTCCGCTCACGGCAACTCACTGTCACCTGCGGTTAGCCTGAAGTAGAGAACAATCAATGTGGACATCGTCACAGTGGGCTTGTGTAATTTTTTCCGACGTGCCCAGGTTTAGCTTGAAGCCTAATTCACGTCGGACTTTCATATGGAGAACGCCAGACATCCGTTACCACCAAAACAATATCATTAAACGACATCGTTAAGGTGGTGCAGGATTGCTCGTTTGGGGTTAAATTATACTGGGCTCCAGAATAGTTCTGCATGTTCGAACCCGAACCATGACAGGCCAAATTTATCGGGACGTTATTCTGGAACAACATGTACGTTTGTTTAGGTGTGACGTGGGCTAAGAATTTGTGTTTATGGATGATAACGCCCATCCTCACCGAGCAAACATCGTAAATGAATGCCTTCAAGTTGAGGATATCATTCATATGGATTGGCCAGCATTTTCGCCTGACTGAATCCGATAGAACCTGGGATATGCTTAGCCGACGGGTTGAAGACCGTCAACCACCTCCTGCATGTGTGCCGGAGCTTCGGAGAGCATTGCTTGCTGAATGGAGTAATCGTCCCCAAGATTATAGCTTGATAATTTGTTACTCAGCATGCCTAGGCGTTGTGTGGACTGTATTCCATCGTCTAGGAGACATAAAATTTTTTAACCGTCATACCAACCATATAAAGTTAAGTTTTTTAAAGGGGGTTACTTTTTGTAATAGCTCTATGAAGCAACAATTTCAGATTTTATCAATATTATCATACATAGACCAACGTTTTTTTTTTCTTTTTCTTTTGCCTAATAAATGGGCTTGACGAATAAGTCATATTTGTTTTATTTCTGTACCTTGATTTGCTGGAACTGGCAATATCCTTAATTTATGGACATGAGTGTAGTAAAATCGTTAAAATCGGCTTGTAACACATTTCTCTCTCTCTCTCTCTCACACACACACACACACACACATATATATATATATATATATATATATATATACAAATTTTAAATTTTTTTTCGTCAAAACTAACTTTTATACTATATTAATTTCCTTATAATAATATTCAGTACTTACCTCAACTTATTAAATTAAAATCTTGTTTCTAGATCTAATCTATTAATCTTTATGGAAACGATATAAATTCTTAATTCGCCTTAAAAAGCATTCATTCCAGTATGCGTAAATTTAAAAAGATGGCTCTAAATTAAAAATATTCTTAATTAAACTTTATTTCTTAATATTCCAAATAAAACTCATTTTTCTATGTTTTTAACCACCCTTTTTAAGAAAGTCTTATTAAATTTCTTCCAAAACCATACCTTTCAAAAAATATCATTATTTTATCTATTTATTTATTTTCCCTCAGTCAACATTTGATATCGTGAATATCAATAAATTCATTTCTTTTCTTTTTCTCCTAAAATTAATAGTCTATAAAAATCGTCTGCCTAAGATATTTAAAATTCTGAGTCGATTATAAATTGGTTAAATAATATTTTTTTAAAATAAAATTGTTGTCTGTCAAATAGTAAACTCGACTCTGGGTATGAGTTATGTTTACATAAAAGAATGAAGGTTTGAGATTAAAGAATGTTCTAGAATTTTCTTTTTAGATTTAAAAAGGGAGGAAGCCTAGAGAGGTGGTAAGAAAGATTCTTGGGTTCTCTCTTCCATGAGTACGGCTTGATGTAGTAAATGATGGAATTTTTTTTGGATGTTTCGGTAAAAGATCGTCTGCAAAAGGAGTTTTTCTCTCTATTATAGCTACAGATTAATAAAATGAACTTGCAGCAGCCAAGGAGTTATTAGATCTTCTACATTTATTTATTTTGTTTTTTTTTCTCGCTGGCCATGACTTCTGTGCGGAGAAAGGGAAACCTGGCGATGATGTTTCTGTCCCCCTAAGTTTAAAATGGTCACACACACACACATATATATATATATGTGTGTGTGTGTGTGTATAAATTTCAATGCGTCTGAAATTATAAAATATATTTAAAAACCATCACAAACGATTTTCCCCATAGGCCGTAATGCAATGTAATTCTTTTGAATGTCCCTGTAACGAAATTATGACTGCTTCACGCTACATTTTGCAATAACGAATATTCCACAGTGAATATCAAAAACGATTTTCAATTTCATGGCGATGCAACTACTATAACGCAAAAAATAATTTTGGTAAAATACCCAACATGATTTTCTATCATATAGTCGTATATATACTTTTATAAAGTCCAAAGAAAAAAAAAGATAAATTTGCTGAATTAATTCTTTTTTATTTTTATTGCTTTTTAATTTCGTTACAAATGATATTTTGACTGATCTTTTCAGAAGCTAAATTTTATTTACATTACAATTTTTTAGCTAGTCATATTCATTAATTATATGTAATGTATTTTGATTTACTATTTTACTTGAGTAATAAAATTACATTAATAGCAACAAACCTTTCTAAATTCTATGCCATGGATCTTTATTTAACAGTTGTCGATCTTTCTATCAAAATTACATTTTCAAGATTTCCAGTTCGCGATTGCTAAATGAAGCGAAAAATTAAAGAAGTTTACTCAACTTTCCTTTTAAGTTGTTGCTTGGAAAAATGCAATCGCCAAATATTATTCGACACTAGAAGATAAGAAAACTAATAATTGGAAACTACACTTTTATTTTTTTAATTTATTTAGAGTAGTACATCACAGTTAGTTATACTTACTTCGTTCTATTCTTTACAAGAAAAAAAGCATTAAATTCGTGAAAAATTTCGTCTCCAGATTTTTGATGGATTTATACGTTTTAGATGGTCCTAAACAAGAATTGACAGTCTGTCAGCCTATGTCTGTCTGGCAAAATTTCGTGGGCGCTTTTTCTCAAGAACGAATGCACGAAATTTAATAAAACTTTAGATTCATTTAGATTTTGAAATAAATTATTACGGATTATTTTTTGGTGTGTGTTTCCCAATAGTTAGCACTGCCGTGCTGCATCTTTCACAATTTCCATCATAGCTCTCGCAAGAAATAGTGTACAAATTTTCAAACTTCAGATTGAGTTAGTCTGTGATATAAATTAATGCTGATTACGTTTTGGTGTAAATCATCCAGTAGGTGACGCTTCAATTCAGATTTTTTTACGATTTCTACGATAGTTGTATCTCGATAGTTAATGTACGAATTTTCGTCAAATTTCAGTCTGGGACACATCTTGATAAATATCGGCGCTGATTATGTTTTGGTGTAAATCGGCAAAAAAACGGAGTTGCTAAACTAAATTTCTCCCGATTTCCGCAATAGATGTCTTTCAAAAACTAATTCACGGATTTTCATCAAACTTCGCATTCAGCTAAACGGTTACATAAGTTATCGCTGATTAGGTTTTCATGTTAATCACCCAACAGGGGCGCTGCTATACTACCCTTTGCATGATTTTCACAATTTTAATGATAGTCATACCTCAAGAATTAATTAAGGAATTTCCCATTTTTTAAATATTCATGTTGAGCATAAACTGACATTTAATTTTGGAACTGTGTCAGAATTTTGAAGAATTAACATTTTTGACAGAGAAGAAAGTTTTGAGATTGACACATCCGATCAGTTGCAGATGATATAAATAACAGAATAATTAAGCACGACAACACAGGATCAGATTTAAAAGATTGAGGAAGAAATAATAGGATTTACTTTTGCATTCAAAGTAGCGTAATTTCGGACGTATAAGCCGTGGCTAAAATAAGTCAGCTGTAAGTTACAAATTATAATTAACTAGCCGCCCTTGGCGACCAGTTTGGTCTCCCTTGATTGTGTACTAAGCATTAAATCATATCGCTAGTGGTGTATTTAACTGTAACCGCAACTAAGGAAAAATGTAAATAGAATGTTTTTATGTAAGCGGCAATTGTGTTCTATGCCGATTGTGTGTATCTTTGATCGTCTGCTGTAAATAATGTGTCCGTATTAAATAAGTTCTTTTAGTAAGATGAAAGTATTATTCTTCCGAAGTATATCTCTTCCTGCTAATGATATTAAATCGATATTTAGTTCACATATTAAAATAATATGTGATATCTGGCGACGATGTATGGGATAAAAAGTGTCGGATTCACGCTCATTAGATGCCGAAGATTGCCAAGGTAAAAAATTCTTTTTGTATTTATCTTTAAAGAAGATTTAAAAAATGGAGTAGTTGGTTCAAAGTTTAATAGAACAAAATAAAATTTTATTAGAGAAATTAACCACTTTTGCCGATCCGAAAACGCAAGAAGCTAAAGTTTTAGTTCAATTTGAAAAATTTGATGAAACGAATGGAGCTTTTGATTCTTTTTTAGAACGCTTCGAAGCTTTCATGGATATTCAAAATGTTCCGGATGGCAAACGTGGGAAAGTTTTTATTTCTAGTTTGTCAGCAAAATTATATAATTTGTTGAAAAACCTGCTTGCCCCTGACAATCCTTCCGATAAAGTTTACCTTATTCTAAAAAATACATTAAAAGCTCATCTCACTCCGACGCCGCTTATAATTCCTAGTATGCATGTGTTTCTAAATCGTAAGCAACGGGAGGGGGAAAGTGTCAGTGCTTTTATGGCTGAACTTCGCTCCTTGGCAATATAAACAGGAAATGTTGAACACGATGTTACGGGATGTTTTCGTAAGCGGGCTAAGGGATAGAGCAATATTAGATAGATTTTTTGAGGAAGATGATATAGATATTGAGAATACTTTGAAAATTGCTTTAGCTATGGAGAAAGCTATGAAAGGGGCAAATGAGATAATGGATAAATCTTTAGAAATTAAAGAATTTAGCGTGAGGAAAAATAATGAGCAGTCAAAATTTGTTTCGCAAAAGAAAAACTTTGGAAGACAAAATCTTTCGGGAAAGAAAGTAAAAACGAGCTGTACACAGTGTACAGCAACGTATCACGATAAATATTTCTGCAGATTTAAATTAGCTAAGTGTCATTTTTGTCAAAAAATCGGGCACATTCGAAAAGCTTGTTTTGTAGCGAAAAAAGGCTTAAAAAGGAACACTATAAAACAAAAGCAGGTAGATACCCTGTATTCTAGTGAAAATGTTATCCCAATATATTCTTTTGATTTGAACTCGCTGAAAGAGGAGGAGCAAAGAAAACCTCCAATTATGTTAACAGTAAATATTGAAAATAAACCTGTGAGTATGGAACTTGATACTGGAGGGGCCGTCTCGGTAATGAGCATAAAAAAATTTCGTGAGATTTCGAAAAAAAGAATTCAACCCACAAAAGTAGTTTTTAAAACATACAAAGGTGAAATAATTGTACCTTTGGGTTTTATCACTGTTGATGTTGAATACAAAAATCAAAAATTTAAATTAAATTTGTATATTGTTAAGGAAAATTTGGATACAATTTTTGGCCGCGAATGGCTATATAGTATAAATTTGGACTGGAATTCTATAAAAGCAGTAAGAGCATCTTATGACTATAATTTGAGTAAATTGTTAGAAGAGTATAAAGAGGTTTTTGACGGTAAGTTAGGGGAAATTAATAATTATGAAGTAAAGTTGGAACTTAAATCTGATGCAGTGCCAAAATTTTGTAGAGCTAGACTTGTACCCTTTTCTTTAAAAGACAGGATTGAACAAGAAATTGATAGGCTTGAAAAGGAAGGCATCATAGAGAGAGTGGAGACCTCTGATTGGGCAACACCAGTTGTCCCGGTTGTAAAAATAGATGGGTCTATACGCCTATGTGCGGATTATTATGTTATCGTGAACCAAAATATTGTGGTACAACATCCTTTACCAAAATTAGAGGAAATTTTTTCAAGCTTAAATGGGGGTAAACATTTTTCAAAAATCGATTTTAAACATGCATATTTACAAATGAAAGTAGATCCGGATAGTCAAAAGATCTTAACGATAAACACACATAAGGGATTATATGTATGTAAAAGACTTATGTATGGTTTAAATTCTGCTCCAGCAATTTGGCAAAGATATATTGATGGTCTTTTCCAGGGGATAGATGATGGATTTTATGGATGATGTTAGAGTGACTGGATCAGATGATAAATCACATTTAGAGGCCTTAAGAATTTTTTTCAGAAATGTAAAGATCATGGGCTAAAATTAAATTTAGATAAGAGTAAATTTTTTCAAAAAGAAATTTAATTTTTGGGGCACAAAATTGATGCAAACGGTATACATAAGACTGATGAGAAAATTTCTGCGATTTCGAAAGCTCCTAGACCTACTAACGTACAGGAAGTACAAAGTTTTTTAGGGCTTGTTAACTTTTATGGAAAATTTTGTCCTAATTTGGCTACAATAGCGAATCCTTTGTATAAACTAACACAGAAAGGTGTGAAATGGGTTTGGTCAAAGGATTGTCAGGAAGCTTTTGAAAAAATTAAAAATGAAATTTGTTCTCCGCGTGTCCTAATGCATTATGATCCATCACTGCCATTGATATTGGCAACTGACGCATCTCCTGTAGGAGTAGGGGCTGTTCTTTTCCACCCTTTACCTGATGGAACGGAAAGACCAATAGTTTTCGCATCCAGAACCCTCACAAGAACTGAGCAAAAATACGCTCAGATTGATAAAGAAGCACTAGCAATTGTGTGGGCTGTCAAGAAATTTTATCTTTACCTAAAAGGGAGACGATTTACATTATTAACTGACCACCAACCTTTAGTAGCCATCTTCGGATCGAAGAAAGGTCTTCCAGTTCTGGCAGCCACAAGATTGTTACATTATTCTTTAGTATTACAATCTTTCCAGTTTGACATTAAGTATCGTAATACAAAACAACATGGTAACGCTGACTTTCTGTCTAGGCTGCCGTCCACCTCTGAACAGCTAGACGTTAAAGATGAAATTGATCTATTTCAGTTAGCACAAATTGAAACTCTTCCTGTCACAGCTAGAGACTTAGCCAAAGAAACTCTATTGGATGCAGACATCGCCCCATTAGTTAATATTTTACAGAATAAAGGAATTTTAAGAGGGAGAGAAGCAGAATATAGTCTACAAGATGGTTGCGTCATGTTAGGCCAGCGTGTGTGCGTTCCCAAAAAGTATTAGGCTCAGGTGCTTGAAGAGTTACATCATGGTCATCTGGGTGCTGTTAAGATGAAAGCTATAGCTAGATCGTATGTTTATTGGAAGAACATCGATAAGGATATAGAAAAACCTCAAAGAATTGTGTAGACTGTGCTCGGTACAAAACCGACCCACAGAGAGTAAAGATGCATTGCTGGGAGTATCCTAGTGCACCGTGGCAACGTATTCACATAGATTTTGCTGGGCCTATCTTTGAATATATGTTCCTGATTATAGAAGATGCTCATTCCAAGTGGTTGGAAGCTTATTCAATGAAATCCACCACAGCAACCAAAACCATCGAATGCTTAAGAGATTGTTTCGCTCGATTTGGATTGCCACTTATGCTGGTAAGTGACAACGGTCCACAATTTACATCATTTGAATTTGAGATGTTTATGCGTAATAACGGTATCAAACACAAGACCACTGCGCCATTTAAACCATCTAGCAACGGGCAGACCGAAAGATACGTCTTTACAGTCAAACAATCTCTAAGAGCAATGCAAAATTATAGTGGCACAATACAACAAATATTAAGTACGTTCCTTATGCAATACAGGAAAGCTCCAAACCTCACGACACTTCATTGTCCAGCCATGCTTATGTTGAAGAGAGAGATTCGGACGAGAATCGATCTGCTGCGTCCTGATCTTAAGAGCAGAGTGGAAGAAAAAGTTCGTAAAGGAACTTATGAATTCTCGGATACATTCTTTCCAAATTGGCGACAATGTCGCTGTACGAAATTACCGACAAGGCGACAAGAGATGGAGGTTTGTAAAAGTCGTTAGAAAAGATGGACAGTTACATTACACTGTCGATGTAAATGGCCAATTGTGGTGTAGACATGTAGATCAAATACGGGATGGAGGAGATAGAGGAAAAAGAAAGCGAGCTCCGTCGATCGTTTTCAAAACCTGTCATTCCTGTGCAAAATGCTGATGTTCCGACAACTAGTGCTGAGTTAGCACAATCATTCACTAGTGCGGAGGCGGAGACGACTGATGCAACACGTCTCAGTTACTACACAAGAGCATGCTCCACTCAGTGTCCACGGTTCAACTCCAACACCACAACCAGTTCGCCGATCTACTAGAATCCGGAGACCTCCTCAGCGATTGGACTTGTAGTGATAGTTTAGGAAGGGAGGAGATGTGATGTACTTAACTGTAACCGCAACTAAGGAAAAATGTAAATAGAATGTTTTTATGTAAGCGGCAATTGTGTTCTATGCCGATTGTGTGTATCTGTGATCGTCTGCTGTAAATAATGTGTCCGTATTAAATAAGTTCTTTTAGTAAGATGAAAGTATTAATCTTCCGAAGTATATCTCTTCCTGCTAATGATATTAAATCGATATTTAATTCACATATTAAAATAATATGTGATATTTTTATTCATAATTTATTTTAATAGCTCATTTTTTTTGCCAAATTAGAAAATTCTGCTAGATAAATTGACACAGTTGTCATATGCTTACCACATTGGCGCGATTGCAACAAAATGGCAATTATATGTGCTTCACATGGTAACCCGGCTATTGTTATTTATTTATTAAAAAACTGTTTGTTTGCTTTTAATTTCTTTTTTAAAATTATATAAATTGATTTTATTCTGTAACTAGCTGTTACCCGTGACGTTTTTCACGTAGCATTAAAAAAAAAGATAAACGCTTTAATCAAACAAAACATTTCATCAACAATAATTTAAAAAATATATAACATATCTTATACCAGGCTATGCAGAAGTTTTTTTTTTTTTTTTTTTTTTATAGGGGATATAAAGAACTCAGTCAAATAAATGGAAAATGTATTAGATAATATGAACAATCGTGAAAATGAAATTGCAACCATTTATACTGTACACTGTAAAAAAAAATCTGTGAAGGTACTAAACATTTTCTAAGAAACTGGGATTCCAAGAACTTTTCATGTAACGATAACAGGAAAAATTCATGTAATCGACTCTGAAACTTGAACAGTGTAGAACAACTGTAACGCACCCCAATTGTACAGAAATCATGTTGTAGTGCATTTCAGAATTCCATATCAAAGAAAGAAAAATCATGTGTTAAACCTAGGTCATAAAAAAAATATCCAACATTTCCTTAATACATAACTTCGCTGGTCCATTCTTTTCTGCAGCTGTGTATATGATCTATGTGTTTGTAAATATTATAAATACAATGTTAAAATTTTGCTTAGTTAGAAAAAGTATAACGAAGATTAAAATTCACCTTTAGCAATTTCTAATAATAGACAGAAACGTATTTGAATTCTTTTGTACAGTCCTGTATATTACGTGCAAATATTTATACGACCGCATATTTAGCTTAAATTATTCAAGCAAAAAACCCGATTCAAATTATTGAATTCATATTTCCGGGAATCGCTATTACACAGGTGACCATATATCCAGCTTATTGTATAGTCCGATTTTATTTAAATTCTACAAACATCTCTTATTATACCAAATGTAGCTGAACTTCAGGATGCATTAGTTTTCCTTAAAATACATACGATAATTGAAAAAGCTCTTCAGCAATCTTTTTTAATAGACCATACCTTGGATACAATATCTGAGATCTGGACACAGGTCCAAAATCTTTTATGCGTCTCTGTAAATGAACAACAAATGTGATGCAAATCATACTTAACTGCAAGCATTATTGTAGTAAATTTCAGTATTTATCATTGTATTGATTATCTCAGTATATTAATTTCATTATGTTTGAAATAGTGCAATGCAATTAAAATACGCTGGGAATATTTTTCCCCGTAGACTATTATATTACCGAACATTTTTCTGTGATCTTGTAAATTAATGTTAAACCTTTTCACCCCGTTTTCTACAGAAATCCTGTTTTAGTGCACTTCAGAAACTGATATTAATTTCAATATTATTAAAATAATCTTAATAAAATAACATTATTAAAATACGCTGCAAATGGTTTTTCTTCACAGACCATTATATATCTAAATTTTTTTGAGCTCCCTGTCCGCACACTATAAGTACTATACTTAACATATTCGATAGTAACCATGTTCTTGTGAACCTTAAAAATGCATGTAAATTTCATTACATTTAAAATTATGTAACATTATCAAAATACACCACAGATGATTTTTTTCGCCGTAGACCATAATGTAAAGTCTCCTTTTGAGTGCTCCTGTGATTCAGCTATAATTGCTACCGTGTTCATTTTCAATGCCGCACATGATATGGCAAATCTCAATAACGTATGTTGTTTTTGTATGAATCCCACTATATTTACTCAAGTTGAAACACGGACAAACAGACGGCAGACCCCAGGCACTCGGCATCCGGTATACAGACATGTTGAAGTCGTAACCACTTTTAGACCATGCTAGAAAGAGTCAAAAAAGGGGTAATTTCCGTAAAACGAAAAAAAAAAAAAAAAAAAAAAAAAAAAAAACAGAATTTTTGAAAATTTTAAAACTTATACTTTGTTTGAGATATGACGTTACATTGATATTTTTAAAATTCTTAATGGAAAGTATTTCTGTGACGTCACATTGGTAAAAAGTTGAATTTTATAGCCTCGAACCGAAAGAAAAAAAAGGTTCATTTTTATTACGGATTAATATCTGGAAAAACTACTAAAATATTTATATTCTTGTAAAGTGTGAAGTTATATTCTTGTGAAGTCTTCTAAGTGTAAAAGAAATTTTATGTAATCGTCTGCGAGATATAAGACGAAAAACAGTATTCCTCTGACGTCACAATTGGTAAAATCGCGGTTTTTAACCTCGAACCGAAAAACAGAATAGGGTCCATTTATTTATTTCATTTTGTTTTATCACGTGAAAATCTTTCAGTTGAAAATTAATTACAGAAGAGAAATAATTATTCCGGTTTTTTAATTTTTTGGCAACGGAAAAAGAAACATGATTAAATATTATTAAAATTTTTCAATTTATTCTGTATGAAAAATAGTGAAATGTTGAATTATTAAGAAAAATATTTGAATAAAATAAATAAAAATTAGCCTATGTTCATTTCAGACCAATACAAAAATTCAAAGACATTAATCCATCCGTTTTGAAGCCAAGGTCATTCCAATTTTTCGGACACACTTTCACATTTATAATATATATAAGGATAATGTCAAATAATTACAAAGTTCTTTTTGTAACATAAGTTACTTTATGTAACATTTTTAAAATCTTTTTTATTGCGGCTTATATTCGCCGGAAATTATGTAGGTAAAAAATAACAATTTCCTTTCCTGATATTACAAAAAGCTAGTTTGGTATTCGCAGACAAACATTTAAGATACTAAGAAAACTAACTTACTTGCTTTCTGGGCAAATAAAGCTATCGGTACATCTGAGCTGCATATGTATTGATAGGCCGATGTTCCTTGCACATCATGAGACATATATCCAGTAATAGTGGAGATACTACAAAATAGAAGAAAACACGATATTTTATATAAGACAGATGGAAAATTAATTTAAAAATAGAACAGAAAAATTGAAAGAAAAATCAGAAATTTGAGGCTGATTTTAGCTTAACACAAATGTTATTTAAATAACTAGAACCTATAAAGATGTAATGTCTCAAAATACACTCGAAAAACTTTTGTTTATCGATCATGTCACTCGTAACTCAATGCTATATGTGATTTAGGTATCGCATGATACAAAATCTTCTCAAGTCATAGTTCATTAGACAAAAGACATGCAAAATCGGAAAATTAACATTTCGTGATATTCTTCATTATCGATGAAACCCGAATAAACGTCAAACACTAAATCTGTAAGAATATAGCGCGTGTCAAAAGTTCAATTACAACAGAAAATTTCAAAATAAAATTTTATTAATGAGTGAAAGTTACTTTCCTTTTCACATAAGCTACAAATCGTAGTTTTTAAAGATAGCTAACAGATTTATGCTATAAAATTTATCTTAAATAATAAAATTTATCAAAACAATAAAAATGAGTGTGTCAAAAGTTTAAGCACAGTAGTTTTTTAGTCTTTAGCAGAACAAGAATTAAAAAAAATTAATACTTGATTATTGTTCCTTTCTGCTGAATTACTTTAAATATACGGTCAGCCATCGATAAAATGAGGTTCTGTTTTGTTTCGGGTTCAATTTTAAACCAAACGTTCTCAAAGGCATCATTCAAATATTTAACTGAAGAATACTGCTTTCCATTTGGATAAACTGCATGAGTGAGAATACTCCACATATTTTCTATAGGGTTTAAGTCAGGACTAACTACCGGCCATTTGAAAACATACACTTTTTTTTTACTTAAGCCACGATGAAGTTGAGTTTGAGGTGTGAATTGAAGCATTATCATGTTTAAATAACCATTTTCCTCCGCCCAAATCTCGGCAACAGGAAGCAAATGATTGGCAAGTGTCTCTTGGTAGTTATAGTCTGTCTGAAAAGTTTAAGCACAACCATAAAATATCGATTTTTAATGAATTATAAAAAATTAGAATTAATAAAAAAAATTATTTACATATTTCGCAATATTATTTAAATAAACGATATCAAAAATAGAAAAAAATAAATTACATAATTTTGAAAAATACAATTAAAAAAAGTTATAAAAAAACTGTCTCAAAAGTTTATGCACAATGTCAAAAACAACCATATTTATAATTTTTACACAACTTTTACTAACAATTTTTTCCATGTTTTCGTCAAATAAACGTGCTTTCGTCGAAATTATTAGTTTTTGTGGGGTTTCTGGTGGCAAAGAATACCATGCTTTCTCAATAGCCTCTTGGAGTTCTTCAATAGAGTCAGACTGCTTTCCATTGCCTAAACTTGGCGGGTTAAAATGTTCCAGACATTCTCAATCGGGTTTAAGTCTGGACTTAAAGCTGGCTAGTCAAATACTTTATCATTTTCCTGAAAAATCCAAAGTTTTGTAGACTGGGATACGTGGATTGAGGCATTGTCTTGCAAAAAAGTTCATTCAAAACCCCCAAAATGTCACCGAATGGAAGCAAATGATGGTTTAGCGTCTCTTGAAACTTTTTTGAATCTTCTTTTCCTTTTAGAAAAGCCAGAGAAGGCTGGCAAATGTCCCAAATGCCCCCCAAAACATAACGAATTTACCGCCCTGCTGCTTGTTGAAAAATGTCCTTCGGTTCTTGCGTAACTCATGCCAATACGCGTTCCAACCACCAGGGCCATCTAAGTTCCACTTTTTCTCATCGCTGAATAAAACAGTAAGCCATTTGTCATCGTAGGTCATGTGTTTTTTAGCCCAGTTCATTCTTACCTCTTTGTGATGTAATTTAAGAGACGGTTTACGAGTCAATTTCTTTTACATGATGTAATCACTCGCTTTAATACGTCTACTTACAGTGTCTTTGGACATCTGTACTCTGAGATTATTTTTAATTTGCCGTATGGGGACATATTTTGTCTAAATACAAATCTCCGTATTTTCCGATCAATCTGAACAGTCGTCATACGTGGTCGTCTACATCTTGGTTTCCGCTTAAAATTATCATTTACTTGATATATACATAGCTTTGATCAATTTAAAGCTTTTGCAATTTCAGAAACAGTTTTGAGATTTCAATTTAAAATCTTTCAAAATCTCACATTTTGTGAATTCTTTACCTTTTGTCATGTTTAAAACATTAGGAAATAATTTCTCCACCTTTTATACTTGTATAAAAGTGCAATATGATGTCATACAACGTCATTACACAATACCAATCCCGTGTTTCTAAAAAAATTGCATAAAGTGCTTAAACTTTTGAGATAGCGTTTCTTCAAGGAAAAAAAAAAAGAAATAAAAAAATATAAATATACTTTTTTTTTTTTTTTTTTTTTTTTTTTTTTTTTTAACTACCCAAAATTGCTTATTTCATTTTATTTCGATTAAATTTTGAGTATTTATTGTAAATTAGCATATAATATTTTCTTCTTCAATTATTTTAAACCAGATTTGCAGAGTGCTTAAACTTTTGAGACAGACTATATCATCAGAGTTAGACCACTGACGAATGCTAGTGATGTCTGACCATTGAAAGAAATAGCCCCTCCCCATACCATTACAGAACCACCATTATGTTGTCGGCTTAGGCTCTTTGCGGAGATCATGCCAATAACACTTAAACCCATCAGGGCCATTGAGGTTCCATTTTTTTCATCACTGAATATGACATTCAGAGACTTTTCACCAAATGACATATGATATTTGGCCTATTGTAATCTAGCTTCTTTATGGTGTCGTTTGAGACACGGTTTGAGCCGTTTTACGGTATTTGATGTATTTTAATTCCCAAACTCTTCTATGAACAATTTTTTTCGATATTAGTCCTCCAATTGTATGTTTTATTTGCGAAAGGGAGTAATTACCAGTTGAAGCCAAATTTCTGATGCGGCTATCTTCGCACAAACTAGTCACTCGCCTTCCTGAACAAAATTTTCGTTTGAAATCATTACCACGAGCCAAAATTTGATGAATACCTCGTTTTGATCTTTTTAATGCACTTGCAATTTCAGATACAGACTTGCATTTTGCTCTCATACTCCAGATTTTTATCACCTCCTTTTCTGAAAATTCTTTCGACTTAGGCATTTTGTACTAACTCATAAACAACAACTTATTACTTCTGATACACCCAGAAATTGTTTGCGTGCGCAACCGCTTACGTCAGATTGTAAAATTTGCAAAAAACATTTTGTGCTTAAACTTTTGACACGGTTATTTTTGTTCTATTCTTAAACTCCATGATTTGAAATAAATTTAAAAGTTAATTTCAATGAATATTGTGTTAAAATAGATACAGTTGGTGGTCAGAATTATAAGAACAAATAAAAATTGCACAGAAAAAATTTATTTCTGAGTTAAATAAAGTGAAATTTATACACTAAATGCTTTTCTATGCTAGAAATCATTGTAGAATGCAAAACATTGGAAAATGCAAAATATGAATGTTTTGTCACAAGTGACAAAATATGTCATTGTAAAAAATTGGAGAAAATTATAAGGACAATGAATGTTTTTGTCTGAAATACACTGATAATTAATAATCTCCCCGCTTCTTCTCAATCACTCTTATCAATCTTGACGTCATGGAGTTTGACAATTCCTTAATAACGTTCTTGGAAGATTTTGAGTGATCTTTTTCGATGGAAGACATCAGTTCTTGCTTGTTTTGAGATTATATACCATTTTTGCATGCTTTGTGTGCCGGAATACCCAATAGATTTTTCCACAGTATTCAGATCAGAACTTCTGGCCGGCCAATCAAGTAGTTTCACGGAATTAGCATTATACCACGAGTTGGAAGTTTGGGAAACATGAGCCGAAACATTGTCCTACTGGAAAAAATAGCCTCCAATTGCTATTAACGGTACTTCTGGTAAAAGAGTATCGCCCAATTCATCAATATAACTCTCAGAATTCCTCCTACCCTGCACAAAAACTATTGGAGTAGTTCTACCAGTTGTGAAACCTCCCCAGCTAGTTACTGAATCACTTCCAAATACATGCTTTGAGAAAATCGTTTTTTCTCTACGGAGATCATACTAGAAGTTGCAAAAACAATCTAGTCTATCCAAATTAATCTTTTTCTCATCGGAAAATACAGAATCCCACCTTTTTCCCATAATACTGCAGTTTTTGGCAAACTCCATCCTCAGTCTCTCATGAGCTTCTGTAAGACACGGTCTTACTATAGCAAACCTTTTTCTTTCTTTTTGTAAAACACGACGAACAGTTCAAGCACTTACATTCTAAGTTCCATTCACAATTTTTTCCCGTTTTTTGGAGCAAGCTGGCCTTTTATCATTATCCCCCCCCCCCTATAGAAACAAAAGATAGCCTGCTTGTATGTCTTTGCCGTCCATATTTACCGGTATTTTAAAGATAATTGTAAATAACCGTTCTTGATCTATTAAACTTTGTAGCAATTTCGCATAGAGAAAGTCCTGAATTTTGAAATGCATCAATTTTTCCTTTCTGAAACTCCAAAAGCTTTGCACCTTATGGCATGATTAAAAAACAATAATTGGATCCCAAACGCTTCCTACGCGTTTATATCGTCTGGAAATACCGTGTGCAAAGCAAAAAAACATGCAAATTTTACTTTTTAGAACAGACAAATACAGTTGTTCTTATAATTTTGTCCAAAACCAATGGCTGTATAAATTTATAATGCATTTTATGAATATGAATTTACCACATATTTCCGTAAAAACATACAAAAATAATCTTCATTTTTCATTGGTTTCCAGTTATTAAATTTGCATAAGTCTCCCTCCAAATGTAAACAAGATATGGAAAATTTTGCCTTGTCCTTATAATTTTGACCACCACTGTATTATTAACATATACAAGACAGATATTGAAATAAAGTGAATATTTGAAGTTTTATTTTAAAATTGCTATTGCGCTTAAACTTTAGACACGCACTGTATTATTTTGCAATTTTAGGTTAGTCAAAATTTGATATTTGCCAGCATATTGGCTATTACATTAGAAACTGACAAATTTAATAAAAGAAAACAAATGGTAATATAAAGTTCTTATGAAATAAAAACAGTTAAGATAGTATAAATCTGTTCATATACCCGTGTATAAATCGAGGAATTTCTAACAATTATTGGAAAGCAAATTAAGAGCGTCTACTTATACACGAGTCCATTAAAAAAGAAAAAAAAACTTCGAATACTGCAAAACTCTGGCTTTTTATGTGTATATATATACTAAAACAATATATAAAATGTAAAAATAATGGTAATTTATCATTAAAAATTTCTTTCAATTATCTGTTTTTGTTTATTTACTACTTTTTTCACATTGACAAGTGACATCTTTGGTTTGAAATTGAAGTAAAAAGTTAGAAAATAGACTTATATGCAGGTTTTTGGGTTTTTCTTCTTTTTGCCAAAATTTACACTAGACTTGTCCAGGAATATAAACGGTAAGCAAAAAGGAAATGCATAGGAAAGAAAATACAGAATAAAAAGAAAAATGCAAGAGGGATTCTAAAATCATGGAAAATTCACAAATGGCTATAAAGAAAAAAGTCCCTGAGTGGCCAATTAGTTTTTAATTTGTTTTACATGTTGCTATTCTTGGAGTGCTTAAGATTCATAGCATGTTTTTGCTTTACATGCTTGATCACTTTTGGGTACAAAAAAAGAACAAAGTAGATACATATCCCCTTCACTCAGTAAGATCACATATGTAGACTTTTCTCGTTTCCCGTCTTTAATTCTTCCAAAAAAACAGGAAAACTGTCTTCATAAAATTATGAAATAATTTACTGAGGACCAGAATTTACAAACGAATTTTTCAGAAGATAAAAACCTGCTTTTATACGCTTTCGTAATAAAAAATGTTATTAAATATTCTTGGTAGCGTTCGCCAGGTTTAGAATTAAAATTAGGTGGCCATGCCGTGTGACCGTCACCCTTGAAAGGAATAAAAAATATTTCCCCAGATAATTGAAATTCTGAATTCATATTCGCGTATGCCAATTTCTAAGTTGCATAACAGACAACTAAATTCGTAGTTTTGAAGTCAGAAAAGATAAGAAATAATACAGTAAATATTCAATAACATTCACAGAGTAGCAAAAATTATACTTTTGGTTGGGGAGATAACATGTTGAAATTTAATCCCGAAAAAGTCATAACTGATATGTTACAACCAAAACTCGAATCGACCAATTTCTCTGAAAACTGACTCGACAATTTTTTGATTATTTTAATGTTTTGTGATTTGACCAGCCAATTTGCAAAATAACCTAAGGTCATAGTCGAAAGGAAAAGTAAGGAGAAGATTTTAATGGTTTTCATTATATGATATTATTATCTATATACAGTAAAACTTCCATAACGTATACATTTCGTTACCTGAAAATAAGATGGTTCTAAATCAATTTGGAGTTAGAGCACTTTGAAAATCAGCATGCTTTGTACAACTAAAGTTTGCAAAAAACTTTAGGCATTAATAAGTTTGTATGTAAGTATAGACAGCAATTCTACAAAATCAAAGTTCTTAAATAAAATTTTCGTGGATTTTTTTAAATTTAAAAAAATTGATAGAACCGAAATTTTCTCAAATGCCATGTCGTGCTAGAATAACAAGGTTCTATCATAAAAGAACGTATTATTCTTAATACAAAAAGTTGAAACTGGTGTTAATCAATTGAAGTGGAAAAACTTCTTTAAAACACCATAAAATAAATTATGAAAGGCCTTTCGAAAGAACTTAGTCTTTCATTGTCAGGCGCAAAAAGACGTGCGTCTACTATGAATGTAGCGGCAGGTCGTGCCGTTACACCAAAATTTGGTTCAAACTAGGACAAGATTTTTAACCGTGTATATCTACTTTAGTATTACTAGAACTAAATTATCATTCATTTCACAAATATCTAATATTTTATCTATCATAGATTCATGGTAGTCATGGTAGACAAGAGTATATATTTCAAATTTATTTAATTTCGTATATGCAACAAACGATTAACTTTAAAATTTTATGCAATAAAATGCAATCGGATAATAATTCTTTTAAAAAGTTACTTTCTTAAATAGATAATAATAAAAAATACGTCCTATTCAAGAATGTTCCCGAAATGCACGCAAACTTTTACGAAATAGTACATAGAAAAATATCCGAAATATCCAGTCATTAAAACTATTGTAAAAAACAAGAACCAATATGCAACTCGATGTAAGTTTTCATAAAATTTTAGTTCTATTTAAGACTTCAGTATATTGAAAAAAAAAATGTGTAAAATGTATTTGAACTCAAAAGAACACTTAAAATCCAGAACAACTACTATATAATCAGTGCACTTTCATCGTGTTTTCAACAAAAACAGATACGTAATCCAGTAGGGTAAAAAAAAAAAAAAAAAAAAAAAAAAAAAAACAGAGTTAGAATATATTTTTTTTCTGATACTGGAATGTCGTACGATTATTACGTCACAGCTCTTACAATTGGCACTTTTCCAAACTATCTATGCACGCATCCTTTTCTATTTGTACAGTTAAAACGAGATATAGTACTTACTCCTTTCGAATAAGTTTGCATGGATTTGTTTTGATTGTTGGAAGAAAGCCATATCTATCCCAGATAACTTAAAAGAAATAAAAAAGTACACACATAAAATGATTCACTTAAAACAACACTTAAAGAACTGAAGAGAAAAAGGTCACACAACTGAGAAAAATGGCGCACCAATTTCCGAAATTGTAAGAGACAAAGTAGTTATTTCCATATGAATTGAACAATTATGATTATCAATAGTTACCAAAGTATTTGTGAGCCTATTTAATCGTTACTACTACTGCCATTATTTCAATTATTTTAGATAAAATATTTATGATACTGAATTTCACCGACTTAATAGTAAATTATTTTACACCAAATTAATAAGACAACCGAAAGCTCAGTGGACTCTACTCATGTTGAATTCGGATACTTTTCTCTGCAATGGCGGATCTAAGGGGGAGGAGCGATGGGGCGATCGCCCCCCCCCCCTTGAGCCCAATAAAGGATCTGCAAAATGTAACTTTATTCTACAATAATTAGTTACATGGAGGTTCTTACATTTTTTCTTTTTTTTTCTTTCTTTTTTTTTTTCAAAACGATTGTACATGATTATATAAAAAAATGTGCATACTTCTTTCTTATTTATTTATTTAAAATTAACTATTTGTGATAAGGTATCTTGGGGGTAAAAAAAAGAAGATAGAGCAACCTTTACATTTTAATAACTAAACTATACAAAAAAATAAAAAGAAAATTGCCATTCATTTAGATATTATGTCTTCATTAAATTTCTGTTACAAAAATAAGATTAGGAGATCGTTATAATTGTACAAATTTCTGAAATTTGTAATACAAATGATTAGGGGAGAGTGGCGTAGTGTGGGGCATTTTTTACAAAAGTCAAAAAAAAAAAAAATTAACTTTGTTTCACACAAAAACAAAAATTTCGATTTATAGTGGGCGAGGTTAAACACTTTAATGGAAGCTGCCTGATTAGCGGTAAGAAAGAACAACAACAGAGGTTTTTTTTACTATTATGTTGATATAAAATCGCATTCATTTAATGAATAAAAATGCTGGTCCGAATATCATTTATTTGCCTTGAAAACCCAGGGAAATTTACAGCTAAGCAATTTATTTATTTGTACAGATACGAAGATTTTACAGCTATTAAATATAGCTATGAAAATATGTACAATACTTACTTCTATTATTTTAGTATCGTTTTAAATAATGGAAAAGATGCTCTGAAATACTATAACGCGAAACTTTGAACATAAAGGAAAAACAAGTACACAATTCATTACTAGACTAAGAAAATGGAAAGAGCTCAAAATGTCAAAGTTGAATAAACTGAAGTTGGCAGCAAGAGCAGCTTTTTAAACATCAGAATCATATTTATACGATCAAAAGAAATTTATAAAAATGATATGGTACTTTCTTTATACAAATCAAAATTTCACAACCATTTAAATCAGGATTTATTCAAGAAATTTGCAATAATTTAAATAAAAAATACTGTTGAAATTTTATCAATATATATATTTATGGCCATATGGATATAAAAATTAAATAACTGATTTTGTTTCAATAATTTTGTCAAAAAAGACAGAAAAAAAAAATACCCGATGATTCAAAACATAAATCTTGGTGACCTACCTAATAAAAGCAATTTTTTTTTTTTTTTTTTTTTTTTTTTTTTACAAAATTGAAAGTCTAGAAATGAAGTACGACTTTGAAATACGGTATTTTTTTTTTTCAAATACGTTGTGTATAGTAAAAAATGAAAATTATTTTTTATGCTACTCTCGTCTTATTATATATTAAGAAAAATCTTGATATATTTAAAGATTCACATGAAGAAACCCATTCTTTCACAACAAAATGAAAATGTTGTTCTGGCGCTTTAAATTTTATGAAAAAATGTTTTTAAGCACTAAAAGACTGACTTTTCACACATCGACGTCTGTCCTTGAAGTACTTATACAGTCTGAAGTACATTCTGAAGCGTCTGATTTTAGATAGATTTCATATGAAATACTACTTATTGCGCTCTTTTTATGTTGGAATTTCTGAAAATTTTGCAGATCTACACCGACCATGGCCTCTAAACACCAAAATTACCATAAATAAAAAACTTTATCTCACTTTTTTATTAATTGAAATAGAAATTAGAGTTTCGCTCGAAATTTGGAGCTCAGCAGTACGTGCGAAGCACACCTTCTACATGGTGCCGCAGGCAGCGAGAACCCGGTTTGACGATGGTTCTGTTAGAGATGTGTATAAAGTAGAAATTCCTTTAAAAAAAGGGGCCTGCTATACAGTGCCGTAGACAGTGGGGACTCGTTTAGAGTTCCCTTCGGTTCCACATTTTGTACGAATTCAAGGACCCCGATTTAAGGATTTGACAGCTCGTGTGCAGCACGCCAGCTGTACGGTACCGTAGGCACCGGTGACACAGTTCGACGGTTTTCGTTCGCTTCGAGATTCAAGTATAAATGGAGGTGTCCGCTAGCGGGTGAAGCCAGCTAGTACTCTATAAAGTAATAAATGTACACTCCTAGGAGAAAAAAAAAAAAAGGATGATTCCCTATTTTCTACTACTAATTCTATTATAAATAACCATATAAAAATTATATAGGTGCTAAATGACAGCGTATAAAGGTATATTATAGAATATCATTATAAAATATAATTTGGGATCCGTGTATTATGAGATGAGTCCAAAGTGAAAACTTTATTTTATTAATTTTTTTCTTCAGTTCTACGCTCTTAGAGTTAACTCTAGTTACGCAACGATACTCGCAAGCTAAGGTTAAACCTACGGTAGTATTTTCTCATGCGAAAAGTTAGAGTATATACTAGAGATGGGCATTATTTAACATAACAGGATAAATATTCGTAATATTAACCAAAAACTTATTATTCAATAACAGATTACCAAAAATCCCTGTTAATTTTGGAACGCCTCGTATGATAAGCATTTTAAAAAGAAGAAACAAATAGTAAGGCTGAAAATCATTTTAGGAATACATACTTATAAATTAATAAAACTTTAGTTATATAAAAAAAATTCCAACTTTTAAATCTATTTGAATTCTGAGGCAAAGAATTTCTATTACTGCAGAAAACAAAAATCCCCAACTGCATTAAAACGCTTTTGAGACAGAGAAAGAAAAAAAAATTCCGACGCACCAAAAAAAAAAAAAAAAAAACCTATGAAACTTTTTTTGGGGGGGCGTCACTGTCGATCTACGATCCAAGACATTCAAAATCCTTTTGGTCTAATCAAGGAAGTCAATCATAGGAACCATTTTCTTTTTGCATTGTCCAAGACATTTAAAATCTTTTTGGTCTAATCAAGAAAGCCAATCATAGGAAACCTTGTCCTTTTGCTATCTCAAAAGTTCACGTGATAAAATCTCTCTAAAGCTATTCGTTGTTGATTTTTCTATGAATATTTAAAAACATCTGGCTTCGATTCTTCACAGAATATAATTTATCGTTTGACTTTTTATAACGCTCACAGTTACAAAGATTAAAGCAATAGAATCAGTTTTTAGAATAACGAAAACAACATTTATTGGAAAAAAAAAACAGCTGGAATAATGAAAACTGGTTAGAATACTGAAAATGAAATTGGGGGGGGGGGTGTTTTTATTCTAGAGTACGTGAAGTTAGTGACGCTTGCAGATTATTAAAAAGCAAGGAGGTAATATCGGCCATCTTTGGTCATATTTTTAATGGGAAGGAATCTCTGTTTGAAAAATGGAATTAAAGAGATTTTCGGATTTAATTGTTGATAGAAAGCTGTTTTATCGCTCGGACACGGGACATAATCTTTCGTTGAAGTAGTTAGATGGGTAAAACGGTGGCAATCTTTGAGTTTGAATATTTAAAAGGGATATTACTATGTACTCATGGTATTTGGGGAAGGGGGGGGGGTATTCTGGCGCTATGATTTTTATTTAATAAAATGTTTATTACTGTTTATATACTGTCCCGACGGACGCGGAAATTTATAGGGCGCCAATTTTATACTACCAACGTCATTTTTTGGCCTGTCACAAGTTTTGGGGAGGGGATTTTAAATACGTACTTGCACATACGACATTTGTGGGATGAATGACATTTGATTAAAAATATACAAGTAATGTTTCGTTTTCTTGTGGGATAAGCTTTGAATATGCGTTCACAGATATTGATTCGGGGATGTCAAAATTCGAACTTCAAATCAAGGTGCTAACGAATAAAGATCAATTTTTTTTTTCTTTTTGAACAAATCGCATTGTTAAAACGGTGTTGTTTTTATGGAGGATATTTCTGATCGTTTAGAAAAAAATAATTTCTAAACCGTCAGTTTTGGAGTCGTAACAATGGCAAAAATGCTTTAAACTTTCTTCTGCATCATATAAATATTAATTTACATTAAAATAATTATTTTTTAAATTATTAAGAAACTACATATTTTATACAGTGTTCAGTAAGTTTCCTATAACTTTTATTTATAAAAAGTTTTTATGTGTTTTAACAAGTAAATCAGCAAAAAAAAAAGTTCTACGGGCAAAATTTACTGAGTTATGATACGTATAAATTTTCAACGAGGAAAAATGCATTTTTAGTGCAAGAAAACGATAATAATACGTGAAATGTAAAGTATCACAACTAACTAAGTTTTTTTCTTGCAAAAATTAAAATTTTAACTCTGTGTTGATTTTAAAAGCGCAGGTTTATCTGAACTAAAACAGCGTCTATACTTATGTATCAAAATTATTCAAGATACCTTAATTAACGGCCCTCTAATTAAAATGTCTGTTGACAGCATAGTCTCATCGATTAGTTATACGTTACAAAAATAACAGGTTGTTGAAACCTGTTACCTGTGAATGCGTGGAATGATGTAACCTGTTAACCAAAAATAACTATATTTCCCATCTCTAGTATATACTTCGTTTCTCACAGACAAAATTGATAAATGTCAGGAAACAGATTTTAGGAACCCGAAAGTAACTTTATACGCTAAAAATATATAATGTATTATATATAATAGAAGAGTTTCTGAAATTAAAAATTTTGTCATTAAATGAAAAAGTAGTAGTGTTTCCACACATTTTATTATTTATGTTATGAATTATTCTATAATCTATACAATGAAAACAAATATTAGTCCAGTATAGCAGTATTTAACGGCCCCACAACAACTGGCTTGCCAAGACCCTCGCGATGCAGTCGAATACCGATCTTGATTAGACTAAATTCCTTCGGGATTGCAATTTCATTCGGTTCATCACAACTTTTTTTTCAAGCAGTTACTTATTATTTAATCAGCAGTTATTTTTTTAATCACGTGAATTCTCTAATTAAGTAAGGAAAATATTACATTTTTATTGTTGCTACCAGCAAACAATTGTCTTATGCATGTTTTGAAGATGTATATGTGATAACTGATAACTTGTATTTTATTTTTTTAACCACTAAAATTTAATAGAGATATTTGTCTTATTTTATCGTTATAAATCTTCAAATTTCGATAATTGTTTAAATGTAAAATTTATTATTGAATTTTATTGATTATAAAAATCTGTACAAGTTAATTGGCAGATATGATTATGCGTACACCTGCTCCCGAAGACCTGATGTAACTGAAATCAACTTCGTTTGGACTATCATCTTTCAGCTCCATGTTTTACTTACTTCATTATTTAAGAAATTATTTTCTTAACTGATAAATATTGATAAACTGATTATGGCAATCGCTAGAAATAAGTATTCACGTAAAGGAATTAAATGGGGAATAAACTTCAATCCAATTACGCGAATATATGCATAACGTTTTTAAGAAGATACAACAAAAACAAAACTTACTGTTGGTCCGCATATATAATCTCTCCTTGTAATCCATGTCTCGTGAAATAAACATCTTGGTTGCTGTCTATGTAAGTGATGTCAATCTCAGGTTCGAATCGAACTGGTTCTATAAACAAGAGTACTACTGCTGAATAGCCAAAATCCTTTTGAGGACCTATAGAGTAATCATGTAATTAAAAACTAGCCGATAACTATATATTTTCACAATATTGCAATCAAATAACTATTTGATAGGAATAAATAAAAAACAAAGACTCATTTTTAAAAAAAAAAGGCAAGTCCCTCCAAAAGTGTCTGATTTCAACACTGCTAACTACCTTTCTTTACGGTCTGTATTGTTATGGTACACCCATTTTTCAATCATAGGTCACTATTCTGTCCAGAATGTTCTCTTTCCTTCAATATCTGAGCAGAGCCAAATAACATTTTTTATTCTTGCACTTGTCTTCAGCATTCAATTCGTGAGGCACTCAGCAGTTGAAATTAAACGTTAATATTTGAACATTTCAGAGCGCTAACTATTGTTTTCTGGCAAATATTAAGCTCTAACACAATAGTTTGCGTAGAAAAATTATGTTTAGAAGATTGATTTTATTTAACTACTCACAATAAAATTCAATAGAGAGTCAAATATGGTTCATCTTCAGAATCGAAATTTGCAGCTTTAATCCTTCCGAAACCAAACTGTGACTGTATCATAAGAAATAGTATTGACGCTTAAACTTCCACACATTTTTCTGTGGCATTCAGTCGCACTGAGTTTGTTCGGAACTCCTAAAACATAACCGTTTTGATCTGCAGACGGGATAGCTCCATTTTATTTTTGACACCCTTTTTGAAAGTAAAAGACAAATTTTAACCAACAAATTACACAATCATGTAGTTCCCATGTTCAGCTTTCGAATGCAATAATTGTTTTGTGAAAACACACAAATGACAGCTGTTGGCAAGAGGTTATTTCTTCCAGACGGAAAGCTTTTTATTCAACAATTAGGCTATAAAGATTTTGCATTCTTAAACTTATTTCACATAAGAGCTGTAATTTATCAAATCACATAAGAGCTGTAATTTATCAAATCACATAAGAGCTGTAATTTATCAAACTGAATGCGAAAAAGTGTCCAAGCCGAATGAAACAAATGTCCAACCCATAACCTTTCGGCTTAAATTGCCAGTGCTCTTTCAATTGAGCAATCTCAATGACATGCTGCCCGCACTCTCACGCGCACTCTCACTTTGCGCAATCTCAAGTCAAATATCCTCCTGGATTCCAGGACATATGAGTTTATATTTTTGAAACTTTAACTTGTATGTAACATCACTCCATTTTATAATGTTGACGCATGCAGGTGCAATGCGAAATGTTGAAATTTTTAAATGTATTTTTTTGTAAGTGTACCATTTAGCTAATTGTATCTATTTGAATACATATTTTAAAGAATAATTTATGGTTCAATTGTCCAATTCATAATTTGCAGCCGATACAATTCATTTACACAGCCATTTGGTTACGTTCAAGGCATATTTCATCTCAGCTTAAAAACGACATCTCGTATAATTTTTTCGCTAATGAGTATGATTGTGTTATGTCACAAATAGTAAAAAAATATATATACAGCCTTTGAATTACAAAATACAATATATTATAAGCAAAACATTACTATTCAAAATAGAAAATTTCAAGTTTAAATGCATAGCACAACAGAAATTTCAGAATTCATATAGTTATACCCATTAGATTTACATCAAAACTAATTTTAAAAGGCTATTGATGAAATCTGTTAGATAACAAATAGACACTATACAGAAGATTCAAAATTAATGAAATGACACACATTGCGTACGAAAATAAGAACTGATATTAGTTTACTTTTAGCTATTGCTCTAAATTATTTTTTCTGTAAAGTAGAAGAAGTCAAGCACTTTCTTAACTTCATTTTCGCCCTTTTTATTACGAAAATTATTTTTAAGGTATCCACCTGCTATGTAAACAATTTAATACCAACACGAATCTCGACCGACAAGTATTATTTCAAAAATGCGAAAGATAAATACTGAAATTATCTTTAATATAAATCATATTGAAATTAAACACTAAATTGCATAGGAATGCAATATCATCTTTAGGGTTTAATCAATACATGTAATTAACACCCTTCTATCCCAGCGTATTTTCATGCGCAACTTGAGATATATCTCTTGCGATCAAGAAAGCTTCTTAAGAACAATTATCGGAACTTAGCTTTTTGTCACTTATGAAAACAAATAAAAACCAAGATCAAAATATTAAAATGAAAACCCAAGTACCCCCCTCCCCCCCACACACACGCTTAAAAATTTTTAGACATTGAATGTTTCACTGAATTCAACAGTGTTGAGCACAGTAGAACACTTCATCTTCCACGTGCTGGTAGCCAACAGGTTAAAGATATCAGACAAGCGATAACTCAACATTTTGAATATACTCACGTGTCTTCACTGGGTGGGATGAGCCATTGTTACTGTGGCCATTCTCGCCGCTGGTGTCGTTCTGGTGCACAGAGATCTTGAAGATCATGTTGCGGGGTCGGCAAGTCTCGGTTGATCTCGGCAAAGGCTTCTGAAGCATATGGGCCTTGATCACCTTCGTCTTCTTGTGGGCTAGAAATCAAATAACTACGTTTGATAGCTCTATTTCAGCGACAAATAATACCGATTAATGCATAAGCCATTCACAGAAAGCACATATAAATAATAAAAATTTGTACTAACATATACAGATTCCTTGATGTCGCTAATTCTCCATCAGACGCAACCGCGGCTGATCGCAGCTTATCTGTTAGATCAATAATGAAAATGTGTTAATTTAAATGGTGGTTAATGAAAAAATTTCTGAAAGGTCATTTCATTCAAGTACAGCATTACCATATTTAATCGCATAAATTTTGCCTTTGCATTTTCGGCTTTTTCTTTGCAAAACTTATTTTTTAGAAAAACAAATTCTAGAAACATAATTATACATTTATGATGTAATTTGAAGCTCGATCAAATGACATTTAACAATAATTCATTTTTTACAGTTTCGAGTTTTAATTTTAAGCTTGAAAGAATGAGTAATTTTAAACTTTATTTTCAAAATCTATTTTAAAATTAAATTAAAAGCCTATCTCTGGGAAATTTATCTCTTTCTATGAAAAAAAAAAAAAAAAAGATCAAATTCTCGAATTTCCTGTTGTGTCTTTTTTTGCAACGACGAACACAAAAGTAATGGCTTAAAAGTTTATTTCTCTAGCAATCTTAGAAAAAAACTGTGGCTGAGTATTAATTCATGTAAAATAAATTTACGTTTCTCTGCTTAATTTAAAGAACACACAACCTTTTTGTTTAACATTAAGGGATTTTTTTTTTAATCTAAAAATGAAAACGGAAGATGCCACAGAAAAAAGACGCCACAAAAGTCTTCGTACAGAGAAACATTTTCGGATAATTTCATTATTAAAAATATTGTTTGTCGCTTTATTTTTATTTTTGCATTATATTGACATTTAAAAAATCGCTTGGCTTTATATTTTGCAGAATTGATCCGTAATATTCTATTTATTAATTAAAAATGGTTTATAATCGTAATGTCACGACTAATAGTGTTTGAAATTAGTTATTTTTCTTCATAATAGTAGTAAATAAATTCGAAATATTGCAAAATTAGTTAATTTATTCCATTCTATGGTGAAGTATGCGATAAAAGGCTTTGTAGAAAAAAATGGATTGAAAACTAGATATGAAAAGGTCGTCAATCTAAGTTAACGCAATGAGATCAAATACTTACAATTATAAAAGTCTTAAAAAATCCGCGTTTAAGAGCGTTTAAAAGTTGCTACAGAATTTAATGAAACAGTTTCTACTTCATTTTCCCCCGAAACTGTTCGACGAGTGGCAAGCCCAGCTGCTTTATATAGTTATTCTGCTCGTAGAAAAAATTTTGTTACGGCGAAAAACAGAAAGCTTGGGCTTTCTTTAGCAAAATCAAGGATAAATAAACCCAAATCGTATTAAAATAATGTTTTATTTACAGATGAAATCTAGTATGTCATTCTTGGTCCAATGAGTGCATAATAGTACGGAGAAAAAAATTAAGAATTTAATTCAAAGAACTTAGTTGGAACAGTTAAGAATGACCAGTGGAGTTGTACTTGTGTGAGGGTGCATATCAGCATCAGGATTAGGTAATTTGGTATATATTGATAGCATAATAAATCACGATCTTTGTTCCAATATTTTAAAAGGCAATTTAAAATTATTAGGCCAATATATGGGTAACAGATACAACTTTGTTTTTTATCAGGATAATGATACAAGGCACATGGCTCTCAACGTTCGCCTGTGGTGTCTTCATAATTGTACACAAATTCTGAAAACATCACCTCAATTGCTGAATTTAAACCCAGTAAAACATATTTGGAGATAACTGGAAGTTAGAACACGAAAACACAGCATCGAAACAAAAAGCGAAGTAAAAACAGAAATGTTCGATAAAGGCATCAACTTTCATGCATAAATTACAAAAACACTTATTAAATCTATTCCCAGGTGTTTAAAAAACTTTTGTGGGTGCTAAATAATACCCTATTAAGTACAACTTTAGTGGAATATTACAATATTTACAAATATACAGCGATTTTTTTAAAAGTGTACGAAGACTTGTGAGGTAAACTTGTTATTTTTTGATTAGTAATTTTTTCAAAATAAAGTTTTGCTATGTTTTTAAAATATTTTATGTAGTTTCGTTAATAATGAGTCATAGATCTTACTCTTAAATACCCATTCTAAAATATTAATTTTGATTAATAGATAGAGCTCTATTTCATTGAAATTCCTAAGTGTACGAACACTTTTGTGACGCACTGTATATATATATTCTAATTCTACACATGAAACATTGGATGTCAATATTCTGTACTGACAAACAAAAACTTTGAATAAACAGATGTCTGGATAAAATAATGCAGCTGAACATAAGAAGAATAGTTCTAGTAAAGAATAGTATTTTTTTTTTTTCTTCCTACTTAAAAAAAATCGGTTTTATTTACATACCGTAAAAGAAAGAGACAAATATGTGCATCGAAAATTCCCCTAGTACTAACTGACACTCAATATAATTTAATGTTAAACTATAAAATTTGCCCATTTCCCTGTTGAACTATAAAACTTTAGATTCAACTTTCGGATCAACTTATAAAGCTCAAAACATATATTCAAGTATATCGCTGAAAACTATCAGTATACTTGCAGGCATAAGCGACGCAGGTCAAAGGAGAAAAAAAACAGCCATAAGTATTTCTGTTCATTTATTATTTTTACAGAGAAATTGAAGATACAGGTGATAGAATATCACTTATAATTGATATACGTACAAAATTGTTCGTTTTAAATCAACTACGAGAAAGCTCAAGTAAAATAAAATTTATAGGCCCTTTAATTTTATGGCTTTAATTTATATACTATCTGAATAATGTATCCTCAAAATTTTAAACTCTACAAAAAATTCTAATAGTCTTTCAGAAGGCATTGTTGTGATACTCTTGATACGCGCTGACTGCTTAAACCCGATTTTCTCAAAATGGTAATTTTTCTGCACTGGAGAATGCAACTCAAACAGTATTTGGCCGATTTATTTGAATATTTGTTTAGATATTCGTTAAAGTATTGGCCTCAGCACAAATCTAAAAATTTCTTCAAAATATTTTTTAACAATATGTTAGTAAAAAAGCGATTTAAATTTTAATCCGTCACCACTTTATTTTTTTATATTTAGATTCATGCTGAGCGTGAGGGCTTATTTAAAAAAATTGCATTGTTCATTTAAGTCAACTACAAGGAAGCTGGATATTGCCCAGTGCAAATTGTAGGATCCAAGTTTAAGCACCACTACCCCTTCAGGGGAGAATAATAGATAAGACTGAAGAATAATAAATAAAGCGAAACAAATACAGTCAATCATGGTAACTTTGGGTCAAGTGAGAAAAAAGAGTATGTGCTACATTAGTTGAGTTAAAGGCAAAGTTTTGGTCTCAAAATATAAATAGCAGACTAGCGTGTTTTTAGCAATTCATTGAAAATAATTCGTGAAGATTCCACCATGGCAGATTGGATCAAACTTTCGTAACGGTGGAGCAACGTTATCGTGATTGACTGTATCAATATTCTGTTACAACTAAAATTTTCAAATAATTTGAATTTTCTGAAAAACGATTTCTTAAAATATAAAAAGAATAAAAAAATTCTTCACTAAGTTTGATATTCCAATAGAATTTCTTGAAAATATGGCGATTATATATATTTTCTCGCACTGTAATGCAGATAAAATACTTTTCCTAAATTAAGCATTCAGTTTTTATTTAAAATTTGGGTTCAAATAAATTAATTTATAAAGAAAAGGCAAATTTAGAAAACTTTCATTTGATGCTTATTTGAATGGTTAATTGTTAGTTCTCAAAAGGAATCACATTGTATTTAGGGATGGGACGAATATTCGGCCACTATTCGGTATTCGGCCCTTTTGCCGAATATTCAATTGGCCGAATATTGAAGGCTTGTTGGCCGAATACCTGTAGCCGAATATTTAGAGGTATCGGGCCGAATATTTAGAGGTATCGGGCCGAATATTGCTAAAATCTCGCCGAATAGTGAAAGATATCTTGCCAAATAAATTTAGTATTTAAAGAATTTCATTTCTTGCAATTTTTTTGTCTAATCTAAATTGGCTACTTTATTGATGAAATCATTCTTATTCTTATTTACAAAATATACAGTTATTATATTACAAAAAAATATGCAGCCTTTTTGTATTTCCTATTAAAGTTAGTGATAGTTTAGAAAATGCTGCCCAAGTTGGAGATTTAATTGTATGGGAAATATCTTCATTAGTGAATGATATATTACAATTCAAGATTTAAAAACACTTATAGAAAAAAATAAAAAGAATACTGCCCAATTAAACTGATGGCATTGAGCTCACAGGCTACGCATACTAATGGACCCTATTCTATGTTTGAGTTCGAGGCTGTGATTTTGGCAATGTTTCCCCAAAACACGTGACCTCACGTCACAAAAATATGCTCCGTTACTATTCTACGGACAACCACGAGTTGGGAAAGGAGTCGTTGCATAATTACTGACTATGATGTGGGGGAATGTTTCCCCAAAGCACGTGACTTTGACGTCACCAGAATAGAGTCCATTGTACATTACAGCCTTATATTTTCAAGGGTTAATTCCGTTCGGGAAAAAAATTAAAGGAGGGGAAATAACTTCCTTTTCCCCTTTTATACTTAATTTTTGAACCCATTAAACTAATCAGAGACATACTTTATCATATAAAAAATCTGTATCCAAAATTAAGAGCAAATTGGAAAATTCTTAATACAAACCCATTTATATAATTTAAGAGGAGTTATCCCCCTTTTTTATACTCAACCGTTAAACTTCCAAAACTATTTAGAGATTTGAACGAAATCTGATAATTCTGCTTGAAAAACCCATTTATATAAATTAAAGGGAGGGGCATTAGAACCCCCGTTCCCCCTGTATATACTTATTCAATGAAAACCTAATACCAATCACGGAGGCGCCCAACCAGAATGATCCTATATCTAAAACTGATAATTCTGCATGAAAAATACATTTATATCAATTAAAGGGAGGGGCACGACTCCCCGTCCCCCCCCCTGTTATACATATCGAATGAACTCCAAAAACTAATCAGGAAAGCGCCTTATCGGGATATACTTATATACAAAATTTTATGTGGATCGGATATTTTTATCTTGAGTTATCGCGTTACGCACGTACATACAGAACGGACGGGCACATAAGCTCTCAGGCTATGATAGCCTGTGAGCTAAAAAACTGCCTTATTCTAAAACACTTGAATATTTATTAATGACTGCAAATTCCATGCACATATAAAAAAGGCTCTTATGAAATTCGTAATTTATTTTCTGGAAAATAGTTCATTCACTATGTATACTCATTTTTAAAATTAACTATCACTATTCCAAAAACAACGGTACATCTGAAAACAGAACTGGTGACAAACTAGATACACATTAGATGACACAACTTGCTTTATGAAGATGGTTTCATAAGTATTTAAACATAAATTCTGAATACTAAACAAAATAATTTTTTTATTCGATAGTTTTCACTTTTAAATAATTATTTGCATAGTTACTGACTTAAATATATAACCTTATTATGTATATATTTTTAATTTACATCTTCCTTCATTCATGTTGTTATCAATTTATGTTTATCCTTTTAATGCTTGTTGAATAAATGGAATATTGAAATTTAATATTGTATGCGCTGATTCAAATGTCAAAAGATTTTGTTAACATATGCATTCTACTTTAAGCATAACCTTTTGCTTTAAGGTAATTTGTAATTTAAAGCTTGGCAACTGATTTCAGAGCAGTCTTATTCTTATGAATTTGCTTATCATAATGGACACAAACTAAATGATCAAATTTACATCATCAGAAAATATCTCCTTGTGAGATCTGAGAGAGAGAGAGAGAGATTAAGAATATTATTAATTTTGGATGCAAGAAAGGGTAAACATATCATTTGATAGTAAAAATCAAGTACATTCTTTACATTTTAATGGAAATATCACTTACCATCCTGATTTATGTAACATCAATTTGATGTTCATTAAGATAAAAGAATATAATGCATTTTCATAATTTTTTTGTGTTAAAATAAGTGTTTCAAATATAAAAATACATTTAAAAGCATATTTAAGAGTAATAATTATTAATGAGCTCCTATTTTTTTAAATTATATATAATCAAAATTTATTTTCTTTATTGGAAAAAAAAGTTGGTATTCGGCCGCCGAATATTCGGTATTCGGCCTAATATTTGGCCGAATATTCGGTATTCGGCTATTCGGCCAAATCACTATTCGTCCCATCCCTAATTGTATCACAATCAATGCACGATACTTTTTTTTTTTTGAGTTTCACATCCTTAATAAGTTTACATTAAAATCAATCTGTTTAATAGCCTGTCACACAAGCTTAAAGCTCGCAATTGGACTTCAAATAAAAGATGAGCAATACTACAGAATTATTTCTTCATTAAATTTCTTTTTACATGCTCAATATTACACAATTATGTCTTCATTAGATTTCTTCTTACATGCTCAATATTACACAATTATTTCTTAATTAAATTTATTTTTACATGCTCAATAATACACAATTATTCCTTCATTAAATTTTTTACATGCTCAATAATACACAATTATTCCTTCATTAAATAGTTTTTTACATGTTCAATATTACACAATTATTTCTTCATTAAATTTCTTTTTACATTTTTCAGTTTCTTTTAAATGTAAAAATAAAATAGCTCGTCACCTGAAAACAATAAGGTTCTATCTGTGTTTTTGAAAAAATTGATTTATAGATATAGAAAAGCTCTATTTGTATCTATGAAGGCATTTTTTGCATCAAACTGATATTACATATAATTTACATATAACCTTACAATTTTATTATGACAATATTTTAATCCAAAAATGTCTTCAGTGATACAAATAGACCATTTCTATATCGACAAGTCAAATTTTTCAAAAACACAGATAGAACCTTATTCTCAGGTGACGAGCTGTTATGAATTCTCTCAAAACAATCTTACCTCTCTTTAAACTTCTTACAACAGAATTGACTTGCGATTCAAAAAACTTGACATCATTCTCATAGATATATTTTCCAACTTTATGTCCCATAACGTCAATCTAAAATACAAAAATATACATAGCATTACAACTTCACAGACTTTTAGTCTATGTAAACAAGTTCACAAAAATTCTTTCTAATTTTCCAACTGAATTTCCTGTTTTATCAATCTTTAGTTTGCATGTTTTATTTTATTAAAAGAAGTTTAAAAAAAATGCAGTATATGATTAAAATAATATTTCTCGCAACATTTTTATTTGTTATTTATTTATTTATTTCGCCCCCCCCCAAAAAAAATAAATAAAAGCTTGGTTATACTTTCTGCAATACTAAACTTACAATGACTGAAAACCAAAGAAATGTGTCTTTTTTAATTTGCTTAATTAAAAAAAAATCAAAGATTTTAACCAAATGCAGTAGTACGGCCCATATTGTGTATTCTATATTGACACTAATCAATGAATATATGGATACAATCGCTATTGTTTTTGCTTCATTTTGGGAATAACGGATTTTCAACTTATTCTACTGACGATTATTTTCATAATTTTTAAGCTGCGATTTTGAGACTTTCACAAAAGCTGCTCTATATATTTAGCTAACATAATATGCAAAAGAAATTTTGATATCGTTGACGCATGCGCAGTGAGAAATTATTTAGTAAACCTACTCATTTTTCATCCATTTTTATTATTTTTTAATTCTGATTACAGGGTATTGTGTGTAATATTATTTGTCATATTTTCAGAAAACAATGTTACTTTATATTGAGAGCTCTGCAAATTATAAGCAAAAATCTTGGGAAAATTTGGGACTGTTTCTATAAAAACTTTAATTTTTCTACGAGTATACGTGCTATCGACATAAAAACGAACACAGTTTATTACAATAAACCACTTTATCATAATCTAGAGTTTGAGCACTTTTGCTACATTAATTTTGACAGGGTTATCCAAAAGATATTCATTCTTTTTTAATTTGTTGACGGTCCCCTATGGAGTTTCGGGAAAAAAGCTTCACGGAAATGTATGATTTGTGCTATTATATTTATACACTACGAGTTTCAGGATAATTCCTCATATATTTTTCTAGATATTTAACAAAATGTCTAAAATCGCAAGTGGACGTTCATCTATGGCCATGTAGTGTAAATCTTTTACAAAGGATTTAGTTAAAATACCTTCACTTCGGCTTTGGAAATTATTCGCGGCAGAAAAGCTTATTTCTCGTGAATGGTTGAGTGAAAATGATTTCTTTTGTAACAGTTGTAAATTTGCAGTTTAAGAAAAAGTATCAGATAATTTTTGTTTTTATTTATCATTGCCAAAATTTGAAAAACCTGAATAACAATATTAACATACTTTAAATTATATATGCAATAGACAATAGACTCTCGGTTAACCGCGATCGGATTAGCTGGTTGCGGATTAAACAGAACAGTAAAATTATTACAGTTTTAGATGCAATTAATTCTGTTGATGATGCATAGAAATTAGCAAAAAAGTATTACGCTTAAGAAATCATGGAGGGCAATTTTATTGTTTGAAGAAAATAAAATACTTATAGATGACACGATAGTATTGATTTGTAGAGGAAAACTTTAGAAAGTTAAAAACAGTTAAACTGTTTTGAAAAAGTAGACGGAAAAGCAATTCAACAATGGTTTCACGAAGATTCGAAAATGAAATGTTACGAAATTTTAAGTGACGATGATATTGTGTCTCATGTCGCTTGTGGTTTAGAAAAAACAAGGAATTAAAATGATGGAGAAAATCTTGAAACTAATCAAAAATTAAGTCACAGTGACACATTAGTACATACTAAGGAGTTATTCAATTTCTTGGAACTTGAAGAAGATGAAAGAATACTTGTTGAAAAAATATTGTTGAGCAGTTTAAGAAGGAAAAATTCGTCGATATGAAAACAGGCTTCTATCATTTTATTCTTTAAAACATAGTGAGGTAAATTACATTTCTATTTTTTTTATTGTCCTAATTCTAAATCTAAATGACATTTAAATTTATATTCATTCTCTTTTCTTTTGTATTAATAAATTATTAAAGTTCTAATGTATAATAACTTGACAGTTCCAATCCTTTAATTTTTTCATCCAAATCTGCTCTATTTCGAGTATTTGGAATATTTACTTATATGGGAAGAGGCATTTACCGATCATCTCGGTTAATCCAGAGTCTACTGTATTTACACATACACTTTGAAAATAAAATTGTAAATAATTAAATTGTTACCTGCAAAAAAAGCATTTACTGTTGAAAATTATGTTATATTTAAAGGGACTTGTGTGTTTTCATCCATCTATATATTTTAAAATGATACAAGGAGCAGGATTTTATAATGATACATGGATTACAATCCATAAAAGAAAAATTTTTACTTTCATGGTTCACAGGCGTTTTATTAAAGTCTAGTTTTTATTTTTAAATTTCACATTTGAAACATTTTACAATTAACACAACTGATTTTTTTTCTGTATTTACATAAGAAAGTAAGCAAAGAAAAACCGTTTGATATCAATGCGGTTTTTATATGTGCATGTCAAAAGCAATAAAGAAAATTTGCGAATTTTGGTTTATAATAAACATCAACTTTAAAGCTGACATCAGAACGTTGGTGAAAATATGGTCATATTTTCAATGAACCATCCATTGGCAATATCTTAATTGAAGTAAAATAATATACTTCTATTCTTCTAAACATAAACTTTAAGAGGATATAATGCGCAGTTATAGTTTATTAAACGTTCTCCTCCTCCCACATCATTTTTTCCCCATATACATTCGAAAAGTATTTGGACAATACACTCTGCTTTAATAAAATGAAAATATGTTATTTTAAAGTAAAATAGCGTATTTTTATTTGTTAAAACTAGCCAATCTACAAGAACCGATTTTTTCTGAATCGGTCGATTTCGAAACGACTCTGAGGAATCGGTCCTTTTTGGATTCCGCGCATTTCGGACCGATTCCGTGAAATCGGTCCTTTTCGGAGTCGTTTCATTTCGGAACGAGTCCGAGGATTCGGTCCTTTTCGGAGTCGTTTCAGTTCGAAACGAGTCCGAAGAATCGGTCCTTTTCGGAATCGTTTCATTTCGGAACGAGTCCGAGGATTCGGTCCTTTTCGGAGTCGTTGCATTTCGGAACGAGTCCGAGGATTCGGTCCTTTTCGGAGTCGTTTCATTTTGGAACAAGTCCGAGGATTCGGTCCTTCGCGGAATCGTTCCAAAAAGGACAGATTCCGTCATTTCGAAAAGGAACAAAATATTTTTACAGAAAGGAATAGTTCCTTCAATTCCACTGCTGGACTGGTTCCTTTGGATTCGTTCCTCTACAAATGACACATCTCTACACGTATCAAATATTGCAATTACTTTTTCTTTAAAATTTTAAAAATTAAAAATAAATTTCCTCAAAATAATTTTTTTAACAAATGAAATACTCTTGTATGGAATATTTTATATGAAACTATGAGTGCTTTACTTATTTTTATTTTATTTTTTAAAAAGGTGCAATCAAACAGTGGGATAATGCAGGGTGGACAAAATAAAACTAGCTTGGGCAAGTGTTTGCGAAAGTTCTAATCAGGACTATTTTTATCATCTCCATAATTCAAATTTCTACCTTATTTTGAAAACTTTTCGAGTATACACTGTCTGAGAACATCCCATAGAGAAAAAATAAAGTGCGTTTCAAGCATTTTGAGGGCACTTTGTATAATATTATATATAAAATCAATTGATAATATGCAAAATTATGCTGCATATACTTACATTTTGATATCCCAAATAGTCTTCTATACTCCTGGAGCAAAATACTATTAAACCAGTCAAAGTTGTAACCATAATAAAACCACCTACCGTCTGGGTAAAAGAAAACATTTCTTTAATAAAATAAAAAATATATTTTTCAACCAGCAAATATTTAATATTATAAAATATTCATGAATATCTATTTTTTATTCACAAAGGAATAATAGAAATTCATGAAATAACAATATCAAGAACAAAACTACCTTATTACAAAAACAAACATGGAAAACAAAATAAACTTAAACATATGTAAAATGAAAATTGTACAAAGTTTGATATATAACAAACAACAACATTCTATTTACAAGAGAATTGCAAAAGCAAAGTCATGCGTTTACAATAGGGACAACAATACAGATATCTAAAACAGTTAAGCAGTCTTCTTGAGATTAAAAAACAACAAAGAATACTTCAGAAATAGAGATGGGATTGCTCGAGAAAAAAATAATGAAACTTCAAAAGAATTTTTTTTTTAGTTTTTTCACCAAAAAGTTTTATTTTTCCTTTGAAAAAATTAAAATTTTATGTTTGAAATATATTTAAATTTTTATAATAAATGCAGTCTGAATAAAAATGTATATAATTCTTGGAAATTTTTGTAGACTTGGTTGTGCGCCTTTTAAGCAACTAAAATTTGAAATAAAATGCAATTTGGTTGAAAACATCGCTTTTTCTATATGAAAACATTAACATAAACATGAAATCTGTAAGTTAAATAAAAGTCACTTCAATCATTAAAACTGAAAATTAATGCGCAAAAATTTATTAATAATACGAATTATTGAAAATGGCAATGTCAATAACTCAATATAAATTTATGCCATTCAAAAAATTAATTTAGTTTATTATTGTAGTCGTAAATAATAATAATAATAATAATAAAAAAAAAAAAAAAAAAAAAAAAAAAGAAGGTATACGCTCAAGGCACAGAGTTTACTCTAGGAAATATATAGTATAGCTCTTTTGAGAAACAGAGGATATACGATGTTTCTTTTAAAAAATCCACAGCGCGTATACCACCTTAAATCCTCTTCTACATCCCTGTACAGCATTTGATGTTTTAGCATTTATGTATTTGAAATATTTTAATACCTAACAGTAATAACTGTGACAGTACCTTCTAGTTTCAAACTTTAAAATCTTTACTGATTGCCACACCTCTATACACATTTCTAGATTCTGAAAATTTTTGTTTTAGCATACGCATTAATTAATCAAAAACTTTCTTTGGTCTTAAAAGAGATAATCAAACAGTAATTACCAGAAATATTTAAAAAATATAGCCCAAAACTCTTGGAAAAACTAAATTATATTCTTCTTCAATGAAGAAAAAGCTGTGAGGATTTTAACACTTATGCTGTTAAATTGAATTAAATCTACAAGGAAGAAAAATTTCATTTTTTTTGTTACGTGCAAAGCGCAATCAATAACAGCGCAACTTAACTCGCATTTGAGAAATTTTACAGCACTGTTAAAGACAATAGCTTGTAAATTCCAACTGTGTCTGTAGACGTGGTGCAAGTACTTTGTTTGAAAGTGTGGCATTATTCGCATTTTTCATCTGCGTTTACCTTAAGTATAGGCTTATTATTTTTAATATAAACGCATATAAATAAGCCAGTAACAAGCAAAAGGTTGGTGGGCAGAACCCATAAAATTATTAAAAGAAAGTATGATAAAACCTCTGAAAACCCGGGATACCGATACCTCAGGTTCATAAAACTTAGCTATTATTTGGGTTATTAATAATAATAATAATAATAATTAGTATTATTCCATTTTGCTATTATCGTTATTCAAATATACATTTTTTTTTCCCTGATAAATAGTGGTGTTTGCTATCCAGGAGAGTCTGTCGTGGAAGTTTCACTGTAGGGTTGTAGTGACGACATCGTCACGACATTGCTTAAGTAAATATGTATATATTAAAAAAAATGAACAGCACAATCTAATATATATATATATATAAATCGAAATAAAATTTTGAATTTATTTTAACAATAACCAAGTAATAATAATAATAATTTTAATTATTAGATAAAGTTGAAAGCTAATTTTAGTAAAACTGCAAGATTTATTTATAATAATAATAATAATAATAATAATAATAATAAAATGCATGTGTGTATTCTTGGAAGTATTATCACCACGAATTCCCAGACAGACAAAATGAGGCAATAAAACTATAAAGTATAGTTTGTCGTCAGCTTTTGACATAAAAAATCGAAGGAACAAGTGCAGAATTTATGGGGCTATCAACAATTATTTATAACCAGGGGACAAGCGTCGCATGTGGTCAAAAGTCTTACACAAACGGCGGCATCATAAGAAATCTAATAGAAGGCAGAAGTCAGATAAACAAACAAAAAAAAGGGGGGGAAGAGAAAAATAAAAAGACATACCTCCCCGAAAGACAAGGTACCAATGACCTGCTAAGGATTACACAGGACCAATAAAATTTTTTTTAAAATAACCAATGAGAAAAAGTGATTTCGAGAGAGAGGCGAAAAGGGAAGAAAAACATCTCTTTCTCTCAGATTTTTCTTCTGTTACCTGGAGATCAGTGGAAGGGAAAAAAATGAGTTTTTTTTTTTTCAAAAAGGACGTCGGAACGAGGTGCTAACTATAATAGATGAAATATAAACAAGTGAGAGTCTTTTGGAATAGGAGGCGTAGAAATGCAACATTCTATTTTTAGACTGACTCTGTGCGATTCTCTTCAAGTCACGATTATTATTCATTTATTATTCATTATTCATGATTATTATTCATTCATCTTTGCAAAATTCCATTTTTAGACTGACTGTGTGATTTTCTTCAAGTCACGATTATTATTCATTTATTATTCATTATTCATGATTATTATTCATTCATCTCTGCAACATTCCATTTTTAGACTGACCCTGCGTGATTCTCATCAAGTGACGATTATTATTCATCTATTATTCATTCTTCACGATTATTATTCATGCATCTCTGCAACATACCAATGTTGGACCGACTTTGCGCGATTCTCTTCAATTTGCGATTCGTGAACAGTGCAGGATAGTAATCCTATTTGATGCTTACTAGAATTTTCATCAATATATAACTTTGTGAACAATAATGAACAATATTCACATTAATGAGTGGTGCGCCTATGGGGCAAGAGAACATTTGATAAACTTTAGAGGACTATTTAAGATGATAATCAAGTCTGCTGGACGCTGCGGCTATGGCGAGAAATTCTTTATAATTATTCCAAGTGATAAGGCCATTTTAAATATATTTTGTTTTATGTGTTTCATTAATTGAGGTGAAAAATTCACTATTTAAGTTTTAATTGAAAAATTACAATAAAAATAATAATAAAATAAAACTAATGAATATATTTTTTTTTTTTTTGGGGGGGGGGGGGTGAACAGCCATGACGGATTGTGCTGTGAGCATTTAATAATGTCCATTATTTAAGTCGAATTTAAAACAAAATAATTAAGTGTAGCAAGTAAATTATATAATTATTTGTGAATCTTACTATTTGTTATTTGTATTTTGCAATTTATATATCTTGAAAATAAATGTGAGTGTATATATGTATGCGTTTTTTTCATGATTTCTTTTACTCTATTTATTTTTTAGTGAGTTAATATATTAATACCCTTTAATATTAATGATCGGAATTCTTTTACTTTACTAATTTTATTTAACCCATTAAAATCCTAAATTTGCTAAGTTAAACGTTAAATAAGCCGATCCTGAGTTATTGACAATTTATTTAGATTATTCCAAGGTTTTAAATTATTTGATTGATAATATCCAGATCATTCTCTCACAACGCGGATGGGGTATTATTTTTTTGTTATTTATTTTTACTAACCACTAACCTTCATGTACCCTGTATGTATTGTCATTTTCCTCAACACAAGGGTATAAATCAGATGTACAATTGAACCACAATTCATCATACATGAAATTTTAAGATTCGCAGAATTTCTCTTCCCCAAAAAATATTGAAAAAACGAAGTTTAATTTTTCAGTTAATAAATAAAATGCAGTACATAATTATTTTATAGTATTAGTTAGATTTTCCAATTGAATATCACATCTGAAAGAAACCGTTAGTCATGCTATTAAGTTCTAATACAATTAAATTAGAATCTTAAAATGTTTTCATCATTTTTACTAAAATGTTTTTCAGCATATTTGGTCTTTTTATAATTATTTCTAAAGTTTTTTTTACGGGTTACAGTACGTTATTTTAATGAAAGCCTTAAACAGAATATTGCGCACTATCAAATCCAATCCATGATCATAATTATCAACCCTTTATGCATAGACGGTACTTTTAAGTACAGTAAAACTCCGATCTATCTTTCCCGCATCCATAGTTTTCCCGCATTGATCGTTTTATTTCTATGGTCCCTGCACAAATTATATTTAAACAGTGTTAAAGAAACCCGCAAGCATCGTTCTTCAAAAAGTCGTTTTCCCGCATTCATCGTTGTAAATTTTTTCTCCTCTCCGAAAAGAAATTGAAAGTTATACGAATTAATATGATTCACAGACTGGAATTACTTCTTTTATCCTAAAATAAGTCATTTGAGTTGTTTGTATTGATAATGGCGAAAATAATGCAGATGAAGAGTGGCTGTATATAGCAGAGGATGCGCTTATGATTCCACTGATCAAGATGTTGTGATCTGTGGTGTCCTAAACATAGCAGAGATGTTTGATGGTGCAAAAAATTAAAATAATGTCGAAGAAGCAAAAGATAACGCTCATACCGATGAAGCTAAACCATCATAGTTCTAAACTCTGTATGATGCAATTACGGCTTTTGAAATTGAATAAACTTTTATATACGCATATGGAATTACAGAAAACGACCAGAAAAGTGTTGTATATCTTGAAATTTTATTTTTTGATTAAAAAAAAATTTAAAAAAAAAATTGATTTTTTAAAATAAATATTAATTTTTCATAACTTCAATTTATTTTTTTATTGTTTACTAAGCAACATATTTGTATTTATTAGTAAACTGTATACATTGCATGCAGTAGTAAAGTATAAATATTGTGTTTTTTCGTATTTTGAAGTTAATCCGCATTCATCGTTTTCCCCGCATTCATCGTTTTTTTTTCCCGCATCCCCTTGGAAAACGATGGATCGGGGTTCTACTGTACTATTAAACACTATTTAATAAGAAATGTATTTAGTTCATCTATTAACAAATTAGATTTCCTTTTTCATACAAAATACTTCATTTATTTTTTAAATATTTTTAAAAAGACCAAGAAAGATAATTATTGAGTTAGAGCAATTTTTTGATTCATTATTTGGGACATAAATGATTAAAGCAGAGACAGAAATTCTGAAAAATACGAACAATTAAACATAAAAAAAAATATGCAAACCCAAATAAAAAATAAAATATTACCGAAAAAAGGTACACACTTTCATAAATGAAATACCGTCTTTGGCTAAAGTAACATTAAATGCCTTACAATGTATGCAAGCCATTTTCTTATGGTAAATTCGAAGCCCCTATACCTCACATGTATCTCTTAGTACTACCAAAGACAGTCTATTGAAACGTTTTATTAGTATGAATAATTCCTAATAATGTGAAGTCTACTTTACAACCAGATATTTTTTAGTTATTTAAAAAATATCTGGAATAAAAACCACTTTTAATTAACAAAAAACTTTTTTTCCCCTGACAAAAACTTTTAGAAATATTTTCTATAAATGTTTTTAACAAAAGTTCACTTCAGACTGAAGAGGGATATAAGTGAAATATTCTAGCAAGATCTTAGACAATACTGCGTAGTAGCTTCTATAAAAAGTTATATCGAAGTTCAGAAAGCAACATTTTGAGAAAATTAGAGTTTAATGTTTATGTATGATGTAAATCGAAATTTTTCGAAGAGGTAAAATATAAGATTCAAAATATTAGACTTTTTTCACGAATTTGACTTCTAATTGCCGTTAGGGACAGAAGACCTTGGTTAATCAAAAATTATACGCGAAAACCATACGCTCCCTAAAACTTTTTCTTCGAAAAAATATTTGAAAAAAAAATCGGTTTGACCTTCATAAGTTTTTTTTAACTGCTTCGCTCGAGGTTTAAAAGAATTAGAAAGTTAATAAACAATAACCAAATAATATAGAAATAACCAAATGCTGTTATCAAATGGCTTATAAGAAACAGGCATTTTATCTTATAATAAATAATACTAGCGTGCCTTAACACAGCATGAATAACTGCTACATTCTTTTTATTTTTAGAAATCTAAATACAAAGCTGAAAGAACTATTACCATTAAAGATCATTAAGTAAGTATTTAAAAAAACTTCAAAAGCAAAATTTCAACAATGTATTTATCAAAAAAATGTTACAAAAAGTGATTAATTGTAAATAATACATTATTAATGGTTAATAACTTTACCTTTTCAATCAAATCTAAAGATGCCATTATAGACGGAGGCAATACAAGAGGTTTCTTTTTATACTTTTTTGGATTTAAACAACCTAAGAAAAAAAATCAAATAAACTATACAATTAAATTTTTCTCATTATTCATGTAAATTATTCAAATACAATATTCTTATTAAAATCATTCTCATTATTACAGTAAATGAACAACTACGGATTTAAAATTTTAAGATTGAAGCAAACATCAGTAATCAGATTGCCATTCATTTTACAAAATCGTGCAATAATCAATTAAAGTGCTGCTGGTTGCACGATGCTGCTATGGCGACGTTTTCGCCAACTATTGTCATGTGTAATATCTAATCTAGTAAAATAATAATACTATCGACAATAGAAGTGGTTGCAAAAATTTTATGCTGCCTCTCCCACTATAAATAAATCTTTTATATTTTTTAGAAAATACGACTATACTTTGTTCAATTACTGGAATCATGATTTGTTTGAGACACTCATTTCTAAATCGTGTTACTAAGCCGCATCCGATGAAACACTTCTAAACCATAATAACAGTAATAATAATAAACATAGTTGGAAAATAAAACTTGTTAATGCTGACAGAATACAATTAACATTTTTTTTTCATTTAGAGCTTTCCTGTCCTTTGCAGGTTTATTCCTTTCATTTACTATCTTTATTGCCTGCGTTAGTTTGGAAAAGCTTTGTCGATCAAGGGTCTAAGTTTGACAAAGTTTTGCCATAAGACTGTGTTACCTGGTTAGAAGAAAACAAGTTAATAAATATGTCGAAAGAAGTTGAAATCTGATACAATTAATTTCTTACTGATCTTAAATTCATTGACTTTGACCGTTAGCTTCAACTTTTTTCTTTTATTTTATGTATCATTTTTCTAAGGTTTCTACCCTTGTTTGATTTCAAATTGTTTTGCTAACATTTGGTTTAAGGTTTTTTTTGTAAGCATGCACTTATGCTACGAAAATAATTTTAATTGTATGCGGAGTTGTACACTATAAATATATCCTTTTCTATATACAGTAAAACCTCCATAACGGACATTTCCGAATAGCGGACACCTCTATTTAACGGACATTTTTCGAATCAAAATTTTTTATGTTTAACCTCTGAATAACGGACAGTAATTTTGGCGATAAAGGATGCAAAATTATTTTTTAACGAGAAAAAAAAAATTCTATATAAAAGCTTTTAAATTTATCAGAACAATGTGTCAAATTTTGTGATCACAGGTAAATGTAGGGGGAAGGCTGGGGGAAACGAAATGCACATTTGCACATTTCCGTCACAAATTACGAATTATGCGAAATAAGAGGATGAATGAAATACATCAAGTGTGAAGAAATTGCCGAATGTTTCTTTGATATTGATGATGAGTTACCTGCTGAAGAAAAAATGAATTTATATATGCGATTATATTCTTTCAGAATTTTTCACAAAAGCTGGCTCTATTAGTGATGATGAATCAAATACTGAAACTGAAGAAGCTTCTTGCAATATCAGGAATTTCTAAGAAGTGTCAAAATACAGTGTGTAATTACACATAAAAATAATTTAAATTTCTGATTAATCATATAATTGAGGTTTTGAGACATATAAAAGTCAATGAAACATTAAGTATTTCTTAGAAATTTTTTAAATTGAGGTTTTCCAATAGCGGACACCAAATAGCGAACAGTTTATGCGCTCCCGAAGTGTCCGTTATTTAGAGGTTTTACGGTATGTAACATATCCCAGAATAAACAGGAATTAATAAGAAAAAATAAATGTTATTTACACAATCTACCGCAGCAAGAACTTAAAAAGGATTAGAAAACAAAAGTTTAAAATGCCTCAGACACAGTTTCGGAGTTGTATTTCAATTATGATAAAACTCAATTGCCTAACATTTGAATTAACGTCTATGCGGATCTCTTATTATTCTTGTCAAGAAATGCTGATAGTGCTTTGTGGACGAAGCCTCGACATGGCACATTTTGGAAGGAGAAACATAACGAAATATGTAGATAATCTGAAGCAACACATTCAGGAGGGGTGATCATTTATAGATTCGTCATTATCTTAATACCTTCGCCGATTTAAGATATTTTAAATAATAACTTAAATACACTAACGTTCGATGTATTTAAATCTGCCAATGAGCAAAAGTATAAGGTTATAAATTTGTAACAATATATATGTGAAGAGGCAAGTCCTTGGAGTATTTATAAAAGTGAAATATACTCAAAAAAGGTTTATAAATCCTTATGAAAATAGAATGCGACATTACAAGAAATATCCACTTAAGTGATATAAGGTATATAGGCATGACATATATAATTTTTATAATAAAAACTATAATACGAAAAATACTACTAAAAGTGGTATAAAAAAATTGTAATGCAAAACTACACATACAGTTTTAATTTTTGTGGTTTTTCACAACATTAATATTACCTACTTTGAATGAGTTCGACGGCAATAAATTGGGCACTTAAGTCGTTAAAGGATTGATTTTACACACTAATATTATCTGCTGAAGCACAGTTACAAATCTGAAGTAACATAAGTGGTGAAAATTTCAAATTAATTTAAAATATTGTATCTATCTATATTTATTTTAACTGACTCTTTAAAAAAACTTATGATATTTACATTTTAAACCAAGATAAATTTGTAAATCAAGATACGGTATCATATCCTAAATTAATAAAAATTCAAACTCAATTTTCTATAAATGAAAAAAAAAATCAAATGTAAGATAATAAAGCGAGAAATATTTCCTGATTTTACAAAAAAATTAAACTTTACGGAAATATTATAAACTTTTCATAAATTATTAACGATTATTCACAAAGCATTCCTTTATCTTCAAAATTTAATAGATTTCCGAGATTTAAACTTTCATTTCTGAAACAGATGTGTCTTTTGCTTTACGCTTGGAAAAATAGGCACATTTAGGAGAAGATTTTACAGTCCATCAATCAGTTTTACATAATTGCCAAGTTTCAGCTTTTATTAAATTAAGAAAACATAGTTTAAAAACCAGAAAGTTTTTTTAAATTAAAACTGTCTGGCATTAAAAAAAATTGCCGTTTCAAATTTACTTATAATCGTTAATTAAATAAATTTCTGATAGCTTCCTATCAGAAATTTATAATAATAATAAATTAAATAACTGATTTTTTATAAAAAGCTGGGAGGTTGACATGTATAGTTTTCTTAACGCAAAATAATCAGATTTCCGAAGGCTACCAATTCTCAAAATTAAGCATTTCCATGTTCAGGCAAACGTGATTAACAGATATCATTGATATTAAAAATAACACTACTCTTGTGTATATAAATTATGTTGCCCAACTGAAAATGCTTATTTGATGAATCAATAGCATCTAAAATATCAACATTACGAATTGAGAAAACTGACACAATTAGGAAACACGACTGGGACGTCACGTCCATTCACATTATTTTACTCTTATATTTTGTACTCATTTATTATAAAAAAGTAAACTTTAATCAAGTATTTATTTGTACTATAATTCGTTTGTTTTGTAAAATTGTGCAAGAACTTCGCACAAATTAGCAATGTAAGTTTAAATTTCAACTAACCGTAATTTTTAACTAAAAACCTCGTTAATTCTACAGTACTCGGGCGATTTGATAAAAAAAAAATTGTGGTATAAATGTAAAATTACATGTGGTAGACAAATTTAATTAGTTTTAAAAAAATCTGAAAATGGAGAATTTCTGAAAATTATTGTTTTAAAATAAATAGTTGCAGAAACAAACTCTCTGCCATACATCTTGAGCATAATCCCGTGAATATTCCAAATACTATCAAAATCGATCGGGTAGTTTTCGGGGAAATGGGTCTTAAAGCTCACATATTTCTCATAGGATAGGACCCAGTCTGGTCTTTCCTTAATCTGTTGGAGATGAGCGACCGGTGTTACGTGCTCAAAATTCTTCATTATTACCACTGTTATTATTATTTATTTATTTGGAAGTTTACAATATTTAAACGGAACAATTTCGTGATTTAACTTAAGGAAACTTTCTGTTTTGAGAAACCGGTGGTAGAAGATTAAAAACTAACAAATTGACTGTCGTCACGGAAGGTTTAAAGCACAATAAAAGCTACTAAGATATGATTTTTGTTTTGTTACTCATTCCTTTATTTTTTATTTTAAGGCAGCAAAAGAAACTTTTGTTTTAGAAATTTCTATTAGTTTCTGGTAATAAAAAACCGCTTTTATAGGAAATGGGTTGTGTTATATTTTTATAGAGTTTTATTAGAGCCAGAAACATTTTTCTTTTCTACAGCGTAAATTATTTACGCGGTGAAGAAAACTTACTGAAGTGTAGTCTCATTTCAGCGGCTGCAAGTCGAAGAATGCTAACTTTGTCCAAAGGTTTAGAGGCATTGGATACCATCGGAATGAGAGTGGCCAGCTCTGAAATAAACCCATTCAATTTATCCCTGCGTTCCTTCTCCGCTAAGTTACGTTGAAGTCGGGTTGACCTATTGAAAAAAGAAAAAAAAAATAAGATACATAAGAAAAACTTTGGACTTGAAAAGTATCAGAGTACAAGTATTCCCCGACTAATGTGGTTAATGAATCACCGTAATTACCACATTAACCAAAACATACATTGGATACAAAAATCTGCAATAAAGGAATAGCCAACTTTTTCAAATTCCCTATGTACATAAATAAACAATGCAATTATGTACTATGGTATGGCTTTTAACGCAGTATCGTTAGAAAGTACACCACAGGTTAATTTGAAACTTTGAGAAAACTTCATTAACCTTCCATTAACAAAACATGAACTAATTTAATAAGTAACAATAAAGAAACATTAAAGTACGAATTTTAAAGTTGCATTGTTACAATTCTTTAGGTTATTTAATAGATTATTGCCAATTTAATTATTAAAAAATTATATCATTTGATTAAAAACTTATTGTAACACGATATCATTACTTTAACCTTACGTACATTTTAATTTATTTAAACGGAAAGATACAATTTGCCATTTACACTTTTTTTGGGGGGGGGAGGGGCAGGGGGAGGATACATCTCACACAAGCATTATTTTCTAGCCCTCGGTGCAATTACTTCTACTCTGTAAATATTTTTAATGTTGCCTCGATTTTGATCGTGAAATGCTATCTAAGGAATTCCAATTTTTTAAAACTTTAAAACGTTCTGCAAATTTCATCTTCAAAAATTCAACATTAAATAGTTTAAAAAAAAAGGAGCGTCCATTTTCCACATTCTTCACAGTCGAGAAAGTATCTGAAAAATGTTTACAGCAGTAACAAACTGCACTAAACGAAGGTTAACCTACCGTTTTAAATGTATATACGCTTATTTCTAGGTTGACAAAACATTTAAAAAGAAATACATGTTAAATCTACACTCAAAAATAGTAAATATAACGTGTTTCTAAAGGCATTTTATGAGAATACTTTTCGTAGAAGACATATAACTAAAATTCCAAAATGCCGTCGTTGCACCAATATATTTTCTGTAAAGCCAATATATTCATTTATTATTCAAATGGCAGTTTTTAATTTTAATTCATAGAAAATAAAAACTAGAGACATTTGACGCAAACTTAATAATATAATTCAAATGAAAATGCAGGATCGATTTTAAATAAAGTCTTTCTTATCAGTGGAATTTTTAGATTTTATAGGCATTATTTTACAGACATATACACATATTAAATTCACAAAATTTAAACATATATATTTATGCTCTAAAAGAAGCAAAATTGAAATTATTTTTTTAACTGGAGTACGTTTCGATTGTCTAAATATATATTTTTTTAATTTTCAATGTCAAATACGTGAAAATTTTGACTAACTAATAAGTGTAAATCAACAGGGTGAAAAATGTCCAAGACGGGAATATAACTCTATTTGAAAAAAATTCCCTTTGTTGCTTTACGCTTAGTTGGCAATGTGAAAATTTCATGTATTTAACATTGAATAATTTCAGGAGTATTTTCGATTTTGCTAAAACCAATTTAGAATTACGATTAAAAATTTGGTACAGTAGAATCAAATTAAGGTAATCGGTTAATATTTCATAACATTTGGCTTTTTAATCACATCTAAAACTCTGTGGCATTAGAATTAAAATCCTTATACACGAAGGATCAGCGCCCATCCCTGTTTACTAGACCCTGAGCCCCAAGGTTCTATACAGCATAATGTCCCGGCCAGGTGGCCCTTCAGTTTCAATCCGTTATTCTTTCAAGTTTTATGAGTAGATTCCATAACTGTGGAAATTGCACAGAAAACGTATTTGGTCTATTGCACAGCTCGACAGTTTTACTCTTGTTATTATCATGTCAGGCCAAAATAACTCTGAATCCAAAAGAACCTTGATTGGTTCGGAGAATTTCGAAACCGTTTAGATTAACTGTCACCTTAAGAAATAAGGACCCCTTTACATGTGATATTACAATTTAAAAAATTTTAATTGTTGAAAATACAAATGCGAACTCAAAAGTTGGCTACATATTTCAGTACATAATTTGAGCCTATAAAATATTTTTCCTAATGAAATATTGTACTTTAAGAGTAATGTATTCTTTAAAATAAAAATTAATATTTTATATACGATTTCGAATTAATTATCGAGTTTCAGGGGTCAGTAAATTGTTAGTAAAAGGACAGGAAAAGTCATGCCATGCTGCAGTCTTTTGTATTAGCAAACGTAGAAAGACGTTCTTTCAACTGAAAAAAGTGATGGGATAAAAGTCAGATTAACTTTATTTGATTGCTCATTAAATTTACATATTCAGCTACTTATGACATTTTACGTCCATGAGAAAATCACAAAATAAGCATCAATTCTTTGATGGTAACTAAATAATAATCGTCACAAAAAGTATGATGCGTATAAATTGAAATAATATTCAGCGGTAATTCCTGTATGTCACACGTTGTAACCCCTCCCCCCCCCCCCAAGTAAAAATTTCTTTTAAATTAGATATTATGCTATGTGTTATAGCTAATCAGATGTTTTACAAAAATTAGATTTTCCGGTACAAATATAATATTTTACACAAATCTAATATTATTTTAGTATTAAATCTTTTATTGTTCGTAAGATGAACATTAACAGTTAAAGTAAAATTATTACTTTTCTACAAAATAAAATATTACGTTGAAATTAAGTTTTTAATCATTATTTTATAAATATTTGCTTTTAAATAATTACCATCCAGTAAAATATTAAATGTTTTCGTAGAGATTCGTTAAACTGAATTTACGTAAACGGTATTTAAATTATTAATTTTAAGCTGTAGACATGTTTTTTTAGCCATAGAAAGAAAATATAGCTCACTAATCTTTATATGAGTATGAGATATTTTACATTACTATGCACTCAACCCTTTCTTCAACCTTTTAAAAAAAGAAAACTTAAAAGACATATAACGGTTTAACGTTTAATTTTCGCTCTGCATATTTTCGGCCGCCGTTTTTATTTTAAAAGCGTTTTCGGAAAGCAAAGAATTTTGCGTAAAAGAACATGAAATTATTTGGAAAAATTAAACGGAATCTTAAATTACAAAGTCCGTAACGTATATCTTACAAGTTTTCGTTTCTAAATTTCTTTCAAACTCAACTTTAAATATGGACCGTAAAAATATTTTTTTGACGGAGTTGTAATCGCAAGTTCTGCAAATATAGTACAACTATTTTTAAATACCATATTTACTACATTTTATCACTACAATTTTCTAATTTTTTTATAAACAGAAGAAATTTTCTGTAACACAGAACACTCGTATAGGGAAATTGCAATAAAAAAAGAAATATGTAATGATGAAACTAATTAAAAATAATATAAATAATAAAACTAACTAATTTAAAATAAACAAAAACAATATTAAATAATTTAATAATTAATATAAACAGTCATATAAAACAAATTTAACTAATATAAATTTTAACCTATAATAAATACAATTTAATGTTAACTAATATAACTACAGTAAAACCTCGATCCATCGCTCCGGCATCTTTCGTTTTTTTATATACATCGCCTTGTTTAATCGGTCCTGTCACAAATACTATTTAAATAAAATTAATTATACCTGCTTCATGGGTTTTGAAATATGCAGTTTCCCGCATCTAGTGTTCGAAAAATTTATCTACCTTGAAAAAATGGAAAATTCATCCTTTCGTAATCAAATTACCAGTATTAATTAAAAGATTACAAACAGAGATAAACTTTCTTATTCGCGTAAACTACGTGGAAGAGAACAGAAATACGACTCTTATGTTCAAAATTTAATGTTTGAAAAAATAAAGATTAAGAAAAATAAGTTAAAAAAAACAGTGTGTACAATAAAACATTTTCCAATATTTCAAGTAAATAGATTTATTCATCTTTCTTCAGCTTCGTGTTTTTTTTTTTCTTTTTTTGGCAGTAGGTAATTAATTTTTGTCCTTCAATTTTTCTATATTTCTGTGTGATAAATTTATAAATGTCATATACTTTTTCACGCGAAAATATTTTATGTTCACCCGCATTAATCGTTTTCCGGTGTCTGAAACCAATTGGCCCCGTGAGAAACGATCGATCGAGGTTCTACTGTATTAAATATTAACAAATATTTATCTATATGTTATATTAAAACTTAAAGTAAATATTAATTATATGTAACTAATGTAAATATTAACAAACTTTAATACTAAATAAAAATAATTTAGATTTAAAGTAATAAAACGAGTGAATGAAATAATAAAATTGTATTTTCATAATACAAGGAGTACACATTGTAATTCTTGGGGGAAAAAAAAGATTATAGGCTTTATATCGTTTATCAAATTCCAAAACAGTTTTGGTAGCATTCAACTTGTTTACATCAGTGAGCTAATTAATTAGTAAACCATTTACTAATTGAAGGATTTGCTACAAAAAAGGAAGTAACTCCGTTTTTACATTAAAATGGGGGTGGGGGAGATTTTAAAAAAAAAGCTTTAGTATTAAAATTTTGATGTTTCGCACAAAGTATTTTTTTATACTTACGCAATAAGCACATACAATAATGAATGATTTACCAGCAATATTACCCACAAATACATAATTCTGAACTATTTTTATCAAAAAAGGATGTTTTCTTTGTGTTTGCAGCAAAACCCTGCAATGTGTATATGAACATGTAAAAACAAGTATGATTATACGCTGAATACTACCAATTTTTTTTTTTTTTAAGTTCGGACTCCAAAACGCTGTCTGCCAATGTTGCACTGTGTCAAGTATAATCTCAACTCAAAAAAAGAATTATTTTCCCTTGGAACCTTTTTTCCCCAAAAAATAAAAAAAATAAAACTACGTTTTGCAAACTTTGTTTATCACGTGGTATAAGGTTATTCTACAGGTGACCCCATTTATTACATTTTTCGTAAGTGTATTTTACTATCATAAGTGTATTTAAGATTTTTTATGAAGGACACTATGTTTTATTGCCAAAAAATGTTGTATTTTGAAAAGAAAACTTGTGTGATGAAAAAGTGTATTTAAAAAATCTATTTCATACAAACTGCTTAATAAAAACATATTAAACACATCACTGGATAAGAAAGTCAAATACTGAGTCTATCATCTATTCTATTACATTGGCAAGTTGCGCTATGCCATCTTTTCTGATCTAACTCGCTTCCATTTTAATCCATGATGATACATTATATAAAGAATATGTTATATAACTGTTCAGATACGCAAAATTAAATTTCTAAAAGAATTCTGTAACTATATGCTGGTTCATTCTCATGTATAAATTTATCATTATTCACAAAAAAATCTTTTGATAAATGTGAGCCCATAATTTTTTTTTTATTATTATTCTGCATGCAAGCTTTTTCTGTTCACAAATAAGATCTCCATAAATGAATGCACAAATTTTTTTGTTTAGTAATGTATTAATTATCTGTCCTCATACGAAGCACGTATGCATGAGAGGATTAATATAAGTGCAGCCAAAAATGAAATATCGGTTTGATTCTTGTATCTCTACAAGACAGGCTCATGTTGTGTTAATGCAACCTAAAACACTAAACCAAACATCAGAATTTGCTTCATCCATAGTGGGTTAAACGTGCTTCTATGACAAAATTCGTACCAAATATATATTTAAATCCTGCTCTTTCTTTTTGAAAAACTTGTACAATCATTAAACATTTAACTATAGCAGAATGCTGATTATCGGAACTCCAACTGCCAAAATTCCAGTTATCCAAACATTTCCCTCAAATTTATTTAAAGGTTATTTCTCTCTATCTCAAAAAACTTCCAATTGTCTAAGCACCCCGTTTCTCTTATCTCTCCCCCCCCCCCCTTTAGATTTAAGGTCTAGACGAACAGCACTAGTTTTTATTACACTAAAAGAGCAATCAATCAATCATTGTTTTCGAACTGAACAAGAGTGAAACCTCGTTAAATGGTTTTTGTGGGACTGACCCTACCTATTTGACAAAGGAAGGGGAACTTTTATCGACTCCATCTTCGGTCGTAAACCTGTCAACTGATATTCCTCTCTTGAAGTTCAGATTCAGTACACTAGAAGTGCAATTTATACATCAAAGCGCCGAAACGAAAGATCAAAGATAGCGCAAGAAGTTAGTGCGAAAAACTGTGTGTGTGCCCACAGCCTTAAGGTCTACGCATATAGCACTAACTTCTTGCGCTATCTTTGATCTTTCGTGTCGGCGCTTTTGTTCTTTCAGTGCACTGAATCCGAACTTCAAAAGAGAAATCCAATGCGAAGTCAGTTGACAGCTTTACGACTGTAGATGTGGGGAGATAAAAGTTCCCCTTCCTTTGTAAATTTAAGAGGGTCAGCCATCAAAAATCATTTAAAGAGATTTTACCCTTGTTTCGTTAGGTCAACAACGATTGATTGATTGCTCCTTTAGTGTAATAAAAACTAGTGCTGTTCGCTCCGAGCCTTAGCGCGCGAAATCGAATTTCCGATTAGTGTATCGTTGACAGCAGAACAACGAAAAAGAAATTGAAGAAAATAATAAAAAGAATATTGCCCAGTTAAACTGATGGCACTGAGCTCACAGGCTACGCATACTAATTGTACATTACAGCCTTGTATTTTCGTTAATTCCGTTCGAAAAAAAATAAGGGGAAACAACTCTCCCCTTTCTCCTTTTTTATACTTAATAATTGAACCTCCTTAACTATCAAGTACATGCTTTATCATATTAAAAAATCTATATCCAAAATTCAGAGCAAATCGGATAATTCTTAATAAAACCCATTTATCATTTATATAATTTAAGGAGAGTTATTCCCCTCTTTTATACTTAACCATTAAACTTCCAAAACTATTCAGAGATTTGAACGAAATCTGACAATTCTGATTGAAAAATCCATTTATACAAGTTAAGGGGAGGGGCATTAGAACCCCTGTTCCAAATGTTTATACTTATTCAATGAACACCTAATAACAGCCACGGACTCGCCTCATCAGAATGATCCTATATCTAAATTTTGAACGAAAACTTAATTTTGCATGAAAATCCCGTTTATATCTATTAAGGGGAGGGGCATGAGCCCCCCGTTTATACTTATTCAATGAACACCTAATAACAGCTACGATATCGCCTCATCAGAATGCTCCTATATCTAAATTTTGAACAAAAACTGTTAATTTTGTATGAAAATCCCGTTTATATCAATTAAGGGGAGGGGCATGAGCCCCCCGTTCCCCCTGTTTATACTTATTCAATGAACACCTAATAACAGCCACGGTATCGCCTCATCAGAATGATCCTATATCTAAATTTTGAACGAAAACTGTTAATTTTGCATGAAAATCCCGTTTATATCAATTAAGGGGAGGGGCATGAGCCCCCCGTTACCCCTGTTTATACTTATTCAATGAACACCTAATAACAGCTACGGTATCGCCTCATCAGAATGCTCCTATATCTAAATTTTGAACAAAAACTGTTAATTTTGTATGAAAATCCCGTTTATATCAATTAAGGGGAGGGGCATGAGCCCCCCGTTCCCCCTGTTTATACTTATTCAATGAACACCTAATAACAGTCACGGAATCGCCTCATCAGAATGATCCTATATCTAAATTTTGAACGAAAATTTAATTCTGCATGAAAATCTCGTTTATATCAATTAAGGGGAGGGGCATGAGCCCCCCGTTCCCCCTCTTATACATATCGAATAAACTCCAAAAACTAATCAGGGAAGCGCCTTATCAGGATATACGTATATACAAAATTTCAAGTGGATCCGATATTTTTATCATGAGTTATCGCGTTACGCACGAACGCACGTACATACAGAACGGACGGGCACATAAGCTCTCAGGCTATGATAGCTTGTGAGCTAAAAACGAATGCTCTGAAAATGACCTAAGTTCATCAAATAATGAAGTCTTTGATTGTTTGGAAACTCGAACTGTAGAAGAACACAGATCTTATTCAACTGATGTATTTAAGAAGAATTCGATACGGAAGTGTTGAAAAAAGTCCTTCTTTAAAGAAAACTGCAATCGAAATCTTTTTTACTTAAATTATAATCTCTGGAGTTCAAAAGATAAAAATAAATAAAGATAAAAAATAAAAAGACAAAATGAATAGAACAAAAGCAATTTTTAAGCATGCTAGCACTAACTTGTGCTGGCAGTCCTAAACCTTGGTAAAAGGTATATTTCACATTTGTTATTTTATTTAGATTGTAGCTTTAAAAATAAAATTTGATTTTCTTATTTATTTATTTATTTGTATTGATAAAAAGAAAATATATGTATACATTTATTATTCATTTTTTAAATTTAAATTTGTCAGTACTTTAATAGTCTACAAATATTTCTTCAAAAAGTTATTCGAATATTTAAATTAAAATGCAACAGCATTAATCACCAAACCTTTCCCCATCTTCTTCCCCAATTGAGAGAATAATTTCTGGAATATAACTCTGAAAACTTTAACTATGCCTTTCTAAAAAATTACTAACAAATGACATTTGCACAATTTATATTATCCTACATAATATATCGATCTCATCTTAACTTTTCCTTTTGGTTTATTTGTAAATTTATGAATATTATAGAAAAGTTCGTGATCACTTTTTTTCTCTATCAAAATTTGTTTTAAATGACAATTCGCTTGATCATTAATGCATAAGATTTTTTTTAAATATTTGTGAAATATAAAAATGCATTATAATTGAGTGAAATTATTGTTTATATTTTATTTAGGACAAAAGTTATCCAGTTCTACAAGTCTCTTTCTGTGGTTTAAAAAAATAATGAAACTATATCTGCATCATAGCACACCGATTTTTTTCTTTTTTACTTTAATTCAATAATTCTGTTGTTTTTTACTAATACTTAGATTTAAATCTAACAATACGCCTGATACCTAATTTTTAAACTTTTTAAATTGCTTTTATAGTGTAATTAATGTAAAATTAGCTCTGAAATAAAATGATTTTTTCATAAAAATCTTTTTTGCATGTGTATAATTTATTGGTTGTATAAATTTTTCCATAAATAACATAAAACAATTTTGTCTGTTGAGATTTTATATATTCAGAGTGATCAATTCAAAAGAGTACATGTTTTTGTATTACCCACATCTAGAAGTTATGTGACAAGCAGAGTTGTATAATATAGACGCACGCCGTGCGCAGAAAATTTTATAAAGTTTGCAGAAAATTTTGAGAAAAAAACAATTTTTACTTTTATGACTTTTTTTAGTACCAAAAAACAAAAATATTCCTTTAATTTGATGTACGTTTCATCTACTGTTAATGCGAATTACGTCAAAAAGACCTCGAAAAAAATCGCGAATTTGAACAAAGAATCGCATAAAAAACGTGCATTTCAACAAAGAATAGTTTAAAAATAAAACATTCCGATAAATGACCGAGCGAAAAATGTGAATTTCGTTAAAAGGCAGAGTAAAAAAAATGCGAATTTCGTCCAAAGACCGCGCTTAAAAAATAAATTCCATGAATCGCGTAAAAAACGAGAGTTTCGTGCATGATTTGCGTAAAAATCGCGAACTTCGTGCATGAATCTCGTAAAAAACACTAATTTTGTGCATGAATCATTAAAAAAACGTGAATTACGTCCATGACTCGCACAGTTTCGTCCGTGAATTACATACATGAATCGCTCAAAAAACGCGAATTTCGTCCATGAATTGCTCAAAAAACGTAATTATGTACATGAATCACGTAAAAAAAGCGAGTAACATTACTAAATTGCTTAAGAAACGCGAATTAAGTTCAGAAATCGTTTAAAAAACGCGAATTAAGTCAATGAATCGCATAAAAAACGCGAATTACGTTCATAAATCGCATAAAAAACGCAAATTACATTCATAAATCGCATAAAAAACATGAATTACGTCCATAAATAGTTTTAAAAACGCGAATTATGTCCATAAATAGCTTAAAAAACGAAAATTACGTCTATAAATCTCTCAAAAAACGCGAATTACGTCCATGAATTCCGTAATAAACGCGAATTATTTCCATAAATCGTGTAATAAAAGCGAATTACCTTCATGAATCACATGAAAAAACACAAAATTTCGTCCATAAATCGCTCAAAAAAGGCGAATTACGTCGACAAATCTCACAAAAAACGCAAATTATGTCGATGAATTGCATTATAAAAGAGAATTGCATCCATAAATCGCATAATAGACGCAAATTGCGTTCTTGAATCGCATAAAAAACGCGAATTATGTCCATGGGTCGCACAAAAAATGCGATTTACACGCAACAGAATTATTTAATTTAATTTTCAGAAAGTTTTTGACCGAATATTATGTGCGAAGAAAGTTTTTGGTTTTATACAAGTCTGGTGAAAAGAATAGGTATTAAAAATTCTCCAAAATCTATTGAACATATTGTATTGCATTAGATTAATTTTAACACAATTATTTTAATTACTAACGAAAAAATGAGCTGTAAATTTCAAACTGGATCAAAAATTGTGTGGATCAATATTATAAGAGATCCCCAGTTTGAATTTTGGCCCAGACATTTTTCGCACAGTTAGAAATTTACATCTCACATTCTATTGTATTTAAGGATTATGTTACATACATTTAATATTAACAAAAAAAAAAAGCGTTTGGAATACAAGAAATTGGAATAAATCAATATGTTATGTTGGTTTACAAATTTAAATATTTCTTATATATTTTTGATGAAACACCTATTACCTTATTATACTAACTCTTACTAGTGGAAGGCGATATTAAAATACATACATCACGTCACGTTTTTTACTTTCTTCTATATAGAGGGGTCAGACTCAACGGTATCCAATGCCTAACTAATTATTAGTCATAGAGATATGGTTTCAGTTAGAAAAATGTTTTGAATAAGGTAAAGAAATATTTCACGAACAATTTAGGTTAATAAAAACATTTCTTAAAAAATTACGATATTTAAAATTTTATACTGTTTCCCCGGTTCTATAAGTTGTAATTAGTAAAACTTTAGTAAAAAAAAAAAAAAAAAAAAAAAAAAAAATACGTTGTTTTACGGTAAAATTGACCAAATAATAGCTGTTTAAAGTTGGAGGATATATTTTGCTAAAAAATTACAGGTCATTCATAAATTTGATAGAAAAATAACTGTCATGTATTTTAAAAATGACAGAGTAAAACTAATAATGCAATATAAATTTGAAATATTTAAACATTTTGACACATTAATGCAAAATATGTAATTTATAATAAACATGTAAGAGGAAAAAACAATTTTTGTTACATAAAATGATGAAAATTAACAGCCTCAATTCTTTACAAAATGATGCATGTTTTAAAATGTTATTAGATTAACATTAGACTGAAAAAGTTGGATTGTGTCATGCTTTTTAGTTTTCGATAATTGATTCTTTTGTATTCTGCGCCGCTAAATCCGAAATTGACCTTCATTTTTTGCCAACGCGTGAAGATTTTTTGCAAATCGTAAATTTTAACGTTAAAAAAAAGAAAAAACCGCGAAAATTTAGTAGGGAAAAAGAGGCAGATTGGGAGAAAGCCTTTATCTCACAATATTCATGAGCAGAAATTGGATGGATTATTTGGAAATCTTAAAGATGAAAATTGTGAAAAAAAATAGTGCTGTTTTATTAAAAACCTATCATATAATGGGCGTGAACAGTCTATGAAGATACATTTCCTCCATTCACACCCGATTTTTTTTTTTTTCGAAAAACTTGGGCACTATAAGTAACAAGCAGGGCGAGCATTTTCACCAAGAACTTAAAATTAGAGCTTAAGGCAGACACAAAGGTTTTTGGAACAAAAGTATGTTAAAGGGTCTATTTTAAGAGAAACAGATCAAGAAAATTATAAAAAAAAAAAAAGTAAAATCAAAATCATTTCGATTTTTTTTCTTTTTTTATTTCATGTTATTATTATTTTAAGTATCTAATAAATATTTTTTAAACTAGACGTGACAGATTTTTTACAATAATTTTTCCACACTCTGTGCATTAGAATCTAAATAAAAAAATAAAATAAAATAAAATAAAAAAATAAAAATAAGCATTTTGGCGAAAGTACATAAATTATGTAAACCAGTGTTATCAATAGACAATTTACTATTCTTGTCGCTCCGTTCTTTTGAGTATGTTAAAAAAACACGCAAAGAAATTTGAACCGATAAATTATTCTTTTCTTTTGTTTCTCTTAAAAGCTTTTTGTAACAGCAGATAGATTTATCTATGTCTCTTCTAGTGACTTTATTATTATTATTATTTGTCATTATCACTTGATTATCACCGAAAAGTTTCCCTTTATACATACAAATATATATATATATATATATATATATATATATATATATATATATATATATATACTCTTTTATGAAAAAAATATGAAAAATGATGAAAAGATGAAAAAAATGTAAAAATGGGTGAAACAACAATGAACCACAAAAGAGCAACACCAAAAAAACATAACAAAATAAACTCCCTGCTCTTCAGAAGGTGGGAGGAGCACAGGTATCAAAAAATTGTAAAAAAGTGTATCCTCACAGGTTTCGCAAGGCATCACAAAGCTGCATACTCCAATTATATAAAAAATAACTGAGAAAATTAAGAAAAATTTTTTTAATATACCAAAACAGTAAAATAAATTAACATTAAAAAATGAATTTAATAAATATCCAACAGCAAAATCATAAAGTAAATCAACTCGTAACATAACATAACTCAAAAATATTATATTTAGAAATTTCCAAAGTAACATGAAGAACATCAAAAACTAAACAATAAACTAAACTAAATAGACATGCAGCAATGCGATGCCCCCACCTTTACCTATGAGGAAAAAGAAAAAAGATACCTGTTAGAAAATTTCCATTACAAACCTCCATACTTGATTGAGCGGGGGAAACTGTTAGGCCTAAGATGACAGCAGGCCAGCTTCAAAGTTTTAAACTCCTTCGAATTGTCTTTCCGTTGTTCACTACTGTCCATTTTCAAGCTTGGTCTGTCACTCTCAAAATGTTGACAATCATCACCCTGTGAACTTTCCTTGTCGGACTTTCATTCACAGATCTTCATATAATTCAACACCCAAGAAGCAACTTCCATAATGGCGTTTGGCCCTACTGTTGCCACTTCAAAAAACCTTTTTTTAATTCATTTACATAAAAAAATATAAAATTATGAGGATAAAAATTATTGTAAAACAAATTTGCAGCAAATTTAAAAATTTGTGTTTCCAAAATTTTTTTCGACCCACAAATATTATAATATCTAATTATTTGACCCAAAATTATATTTACAAAAACTCTTTTACTTAAATTGGAATGCCAATGAGGCATGGAGTGGGTTTTAAAATTAAAAAAAGTTCTTTTATCAAATAATTTAACAACTAATTCTTCATTTTCAATATTTAAGTCAAGATCTAAAAAAACAACATGTAAATTATCGTCTGAAGCATAATTTAACTTTAAACAAGGTGGATAAATGTGATCAATCGATTCCAAAAAATTATAATCGAAGACAATTATGTCATCGATATATCTCAAAACCCTGAATGATTTGTTAGAATTTAAAATAAATTTATATTCATAAAAAAATAAAAAAAGGTTAGCTGCAGTGCTTGAAAAATTAGTGCCCATACCTATTCCACATACCTGATAAAAAATAGAACCATTAAAAGTTATAAAATTATTATAAAAACAAAAATTACATAAACTTAGAAAAAAATCTCTATTAATACCCAACTCTTCCTCGATATAAAAAGTATCAAACAAATCCTCCAGAGTTTTAAACAGCAGATCAATAGGAATATTTGAAAAAAGATTTTCAAAATCAAAAGTAAACAGATTTGTAGGCGTTGTAGGCGTGTTTAATTTCTTTAAAACCTCAATACTATTATCAATACACCAAAAATAACTAGAATTTTTAAATTTAAATTTCAAAAAACCATAAATTCTCTTCAAAAAATCTTGTAACTTAACATTAAAACTTTTACCAATACCTCTGGAATTGCAGCATATACTTCTAAATTTTATAGGATTTTTGTGAAACTTAGGTGTCAAGAAAAGAAAAGGAAGACTGTGAAAATTATTAATAGGAAAATTGTATGCATAAAGATTTTTAACCTTTCTAGAGTAAGCACTAAATTTTTTAATAATTGCATTGTGATTCAGATTATATTTTTGGTAATATTTTGTATCATTCAGTTCATTAGTAACTTTTTCTATGTAAAATAATTTTCAAATGATTGCATAATTAGATGAAGCCTTATCAACAGGAACAATGACAAATTTATTATGTAAAAATTGTATATAGCTGCAGTCCTCTTTATTTAAACGATGATAAGTGTATTGATTATTATTTAATTTTTGGTCAATAAAATCAACAAAACTATTTAAAATATTCCATCTCCATTCATTGAAAGCCTCAAAAGGCACATTGAATTTGTAACACATTTTTAAGACAAAAGCAGACAAATCTCCTTTAAATTTCAAAACAGCATTCTCTCTATTAACTTTTTTATTTAATCTAAATTTGGTACCGAAGCCCATTAAAAATTTTAAGTTTTTATTCTCAATAATTTCTAAATTACCAGTTACAACATGCCCATGAAAGTCATCTATAAAGTCTGGAAAATCTTCCCTACAATTTCAAGAAACAGTATCATTCTCTGTTAAAGCTACATATCTGTAATTAAAAAGCTTCTTACTTAGAGGTATATCATATTTATAAGCAACAACTACATTTATATTTTTTATTGGAAACAGAAAATGAAATTGCCTAATGAAATTATTTATTTTGAGATCATCAAATGATTTCTGTTGAAAATTTATAGTAAAAAAAGTCTTTGTATATTCAAAATTAGAAAATGACTTCAATCTAAAATTCAAAAGATCATAAAGCAAATCCTTATACTGTGTATTTAAAAACCTATACCCCCCAACAGCCTTCTTAATTTTATCAAGTGTTTTTAATTTCAAACTGAAAACAGCATTTTTTACAATTTTAACATTATAAACAGCTAAAAAATTTTTTTCATTATCATTTATCCAATCAGAAGGAACCAAACAATTTAACCATTTTGAATTAACATGAGAACCCCTTTTGTATCTCTTAGTAGTATTAACATTAGCATATAAATTGCAAAAATTGTAAACATTGTCTATATTCTTAACATTGTACCCATTTATTTTAGTATTCAATCCGTATGGATATAAACTTCTAAATTTCAAAATGAACTCATTCTCCATTTTTAATCTATCATCCTTATTTTCAACATGAGCCAAAATTTCTATTTGAATATGTTCAAAAGAATGCAATCTAAAATGTAAAATTTCAAATGAAGTATACGGTGAATTTTCTTTAAAAACATTGGATCTATGGTTATTAATACGTATATTTAAACAACCAGAAGTTTCACCCACATACACCTGTGTGCAAGTTAAGCAAGTAATCTTATAGACTACATTATTAAATTTTCAAAAAGTAGTATACCCTGCAGGAACATTCTCAGCAACAGTATCAGCACGACTCACCACACATGTTTTTCATCTAGTATCCTTTCATTTGTAATATCTCATAATGTATCATTTTTATAAACCGAAGTTTTTATAAAAATTTTTTGTAAGCACTTAGGCTTAGTTGCAAAAAAAAAAAAAAAAAAAAAAAAAAAAACTTTTTTAACAAAAATCAACAAAAAACACCCATTTCAACCAATGAAAAATATGAGTTAAAAAATTCCTTCAGCAACAACAGCGCTAAGCAGCTTAAATATTGCCCAATAAATATATCTTGACAAAGTGAAAAAAAAAAAAAATAATTACCTTTCTTCAATGATTTAATCTGTGTTCAAGATATTCACGCGGATCCTTGTGATCTGCGGTGGAATACCTTTCTTCAATGATTTAATCTGTGTTCAAGATATTCACGCGGATCCTTGTGATCTGCGGTGGAATATTATATTAATATTATATTATTTTTTTTTTTTTTTCACTTTGTCAAGATATATTTATTGGGCAATATTTAAGCTGCTTAGCGCTGTTGTTGCTGAAGGAATTTTTTAACTCATATTTTTCATTGGTTGAAATGGGTGTTTTTTGTTGATTTTTGTTAAAAAAGTTTTTTTTTTTTTTTTGCAACTAAGCCTAAGTGCTTACAAAAAATTTTTATAAAAACTTCGGTTTATAAAAATGATACATTATGAGATATTACAAATGAAAGGATACTAGATGAAAAACATGTGTGGTGAGTCGTGCTGATACTGTTGCTGAGAATGTTCCTGCAGGGTATACTACTTTTTGAAAATTTAATAATGTAGTCTATAAGATTACTTGCTTAACTTGCACACAGGTGTATGTGGGTGAAACTTCTGGTTGTTTAAATATACGTATTAATAACCATAGATCCAATGTTTTTAAAGAAAATTCACCGTATACTTCATTTGAAATTTTACATTTTAGATTGCATTCTTTTGAACATATTCAAATAGAAATTTTGGCTCATGTTGAAAATAAGGATGATAGATTAAAAATGGAGAATGAGTTCATTTTGAAATTTAGAAGTTTATATCCATACGGATTGAATACTAAAATAAATGGGTACAATGTTAAGAATATAGACAATGTTTAAAATTTTTGCAATTTATATGCTAATGTTAATACTACTAAGAGATACAAAAGGGGTTCTCATGTTAATTCAAAATGGTTAAATTGTTTGGTTCCTTCTGATTGGATAAATGATAATGAAAAAAATTTTTTAGCTGTTTATAATGTTAAAATTGTAAAAAATGCTGTTTTCAGTTTGAAATTAAAAACACTTGATAAAATTAAGAAGGCTGTTGGGGGGTATAGGTTTTTAAATACACAGTATAAGGATTTGCTTTATGATCTTTTGAATTTTAGATTGAAGTCATTTTCTAATTTTGAATATACAAAGACTTTTTTTACTATAAATTTTCAACAGAAATCATTTGATGATCTCAAAATAAATAATTTCATTAGGCAATTTCATTTTCTGTTTCCAATAAAAAATATAAATGTAGTTGTTGCTTATAAATATGATATACCTCTAAGTAAGAAGCTTTTTAATTACAGATATGTAGCTTTAACAGAGAATGATACTGTTTCTTGAAATTGTAGGGAAGATTTTCCAGACTTTATAGATGACTTTCATGGGCATGTTGTAACTGGTAATTTAGAAATTATTGAGAATAAAAACTTAAAATTTTTAATGGGCTTCGGTACCAAATTTAGATTAAATAAAAAAGTTAATAGAGAGAATGCTGTTTTGAAATTTAAAGGAGATTTGTCTGCTTTTGTCTTAAAAATGTGTTACAAATTCAATGTGCCTTTTGAGGCTTTCAATGAATGGAGATGGAATATTTTAAATAGTTTTGTTGATTTTATTGACCAAAAATTAAATAATAATCAATACACTTATCATCGTTTAAATAAAGAGGACTGCAGCTATATACAATTTTTACATAATAAATTTGTCATTGTTCCTGTTGATAAGGCTTCATCTAATTATGCAATCATTTGAAAATTATTTTACATAGAAAAAGTTACTAATGAACTGAATGATACAAAATATTACCAAAAATATAATCTGAATCACAATGCAATTATTAAAAAATTTAGTGCTTACTCTAGAAAGGTTAAAAATCTTTATGCATACAATTTTCCTATTAATAATTTTCACAGTCTTCCTTTTCTTTTCTTGACACCTAAGTTTCACAAAAATCCTATAAAATTTAGAAGTATATGCTGCAATTCCAGAGGTATTGGTAAAAGTTTTAATGTTAAGTTACAAGATTTTTTGAAGAGAATTTATGGTTTTTTGAAATTTAAATTTAAAAATTCTAGTTATTTTTGGTGTATTGATAATAGTATTGAGGTTTTAAAGAAATTAAACACGCCTACAACGCCTACAAATCTGTTTACTTTTGATTTTGAAAATCTTTTTTCAAATATTCCTATTGATCTGCTGTTTAAAACTCTGGAGGATTTGTTTGATACTTTTTATATCGAGGAAGAGTTGGGTATTAATAGAGATTTTTTTCTAAGTTTATGTAATTTTTGTTTTTATAATAATTTTATAACTTTTAATGGTTCTATTTTTTATCAGGTATGTGGAATAGGTATGGGCACTAATTTTTCAAGCACTGCAGCTAACCTTTTTTTATTTTTTTATGAATATAAATTTATTTTAAATTCTAACAAATCATTCAGGGTTTTGAGATATATCGATGACATAATTGTCTTCGATTATAATTTTTTGGAATCGATTGATCACATTTATCCACCTTGTTTAAAGTTAAATTATGCTTCAGACGATAATTTACATGTTGTTTTTTTAGATCTTGACTTAAATATTGAAAATGAAGAATTAGTTGTTAAATTATTTGATAAAAGAACTTTTTTTAATTTTAAAACCCACTCCATGCCTCATTGGCATTCCAATTTAAGTAAAAGAGTTTTTGTAAATATAATTTTGGGTCAAATAATTAGATATTATAATATTTGTGGGTCGAAAAAAATTTTGGAAACACAAATTTTTAAATTTGCTGCAAATTTGTTTTACAATAATTTTTATCCTCATAATTTTATATTTTTTTATGTAAATGAATTAAAAAAAGGTTTTTTGAAGTGGCAACAGTAGGGCCAAACGCCATTATGGAAGTTGCTTCTTGGGTGTTGAATTAAATGAAGATCTGTGAATGAAAGTCCGACAAGGAAAGTTCACAGGGTGATGATTGTCAACATTTTGAGAGTGACAGACCAAGCTTGAAAATGGACAGTAGTGAACAACGGAAAGACAATTCGAAGGAGTTTAAAACTTTGAAGCTGGCCTGCTGTCATCTTAGGCCTAACAGTTTCCCCCGCTCAATCAAGTATGGAGGTTTGTAATGGAAATTTTCTAACAGGTATCTTTTTTCTTTTTCCTCATAGGTAAAGGTGGGGGCATCGCATTGCTGCATGTCTATTTAGTTTAGTTTATTGTTTAGTTTTTGATGTTCTTCATGTTACTTTGGAAATTTCTAAATATAATATTTTTGAGTTATGTTATGTTACGAGTTGATTTACTTTATGATTTTGCTGTTGGATATTTATTAAATTCATTTTTTAATGTTAATTTATTTTACTGTTTTGGTATATTAAAAAAATTTTTCTTAATTTTCTCAGTTATTTTTTATATAATTGGAGTATGCAGCTTTGTGATGCCTTGCGAAACCTGTGAGGATACACTTTTTTACAATTTTTTGATACCTGTGCTCCTCCCACCTTCTGAAGAGCAGGGAGTTTATTTTGTTATGTTTTTTTGGTGTTGCTCTTTTGTGGTTCATTGTTGTTTCACCCATTTTTACATTTTTTTCATCTTTTCATCATTTTTCATATTTTTTTCATAAAAGAGTATATAAACTTTGTGCAAAGACAGAGCTGCTATGCGCCGGTTGCATAAAGATAGTGATATTATTATTATTATTATTATTTTTTTTTTTTCACTTTGTCAAGATATATATATATATATATATATATATATATATATATATATATATATATATATATATATATATATATATAAACACTTTTAGTTTTTTTTTTCCAGACCAGACCGACGCACAGTGTAAAATTTTGCAAATCTAGCGGATCAAAATTCAATTTATGAAAACTACCAATATTAAAGTAATAAAGTTGATCATACTAAATTTAAAATGGTTGAGTATAATGAAAAAATATATTTTTGTATATTTCAGTGTACAATTTACATCATTGTCATTCCTTCATCATAATCATAATAAAAATTTGTTTTCTTATTTTCATACATTGACATTTGCGTAGTGTGATTGTATTCAGTGCATATTTTTAAGAATATAGTATATATTTATTTTCAACAATAAGAGTTTTCTTGTATAAATTACTTCTTACTAAATTACTTATATTCAAGAGTTGCAAATAGTTGCAACCGAAATCGATTTTTTTTTTTTTTTTTTTTTTTTTTATCTATATGCATACATAATTACAAAAAAGTTGTAATACAATGGACCGGCGTCAACAAAATTTTTGGCAGCTTTTTAAAATTTATCATATGGCATTAATTTTTTCAATAATTTTTATATTGACTTAAAAATTATTAAATAACTATTGTAATTATAAAAGACAAAGTATCTATATTATTGTAAAGCTTCCATGCTATCATAAAAAAATATTTACAAAATAAGAGTGTTTTCAGCCAGAAATATCAATGGCAATTACAACTACAACGATCGCCATTTAAAATGGTAAATTTATATAGTATATACTCGTCTATAAGTTGACTCCCTAACTTCCGAATGCAAGCTATGCAAAAAATCAGAAATCAGTGTATAAATGGACCGGACCCCCTAACTTTCCACTTCAAGTCAAACCAAAGATGTCACTTGTCAATGCAAAAATGTAATATGTAAACAAACAAAAAAAAATGAAAAAAAAATAATGATAAGTTACTATTATTTGTATATTTTATACATTATTTTTCACATAAAAATCCAGAATTTTGCCGTATTCCAAGTTTGTTTTCTTTTCTATATGACTCATGTATAAGTCGATCCCCTCCCCCCCCCCTCTAATTTGCTTGCCGAAAATTACCAGAAATTCTTCGACTTATACACGACTATATACCTTAGTTTTAACTACGTCATATATAAATAAAATATTTAATTCCCGTGCTATTTTTCTTATTATTATGGATGTACGCTTATAAAAATTAAATCCAATAATAAACTGGTAATAAGTAAGAAAGAAAAACTGTACGACCCATAATTTCGCAATAAATTTCAAGAAATTCCTAACATTTACTTTCGCAATATTTTCTTCTACTTACGTAATTCTATAACTATCCTTAGACGTTGCCTAGGCTACCAAGAACGTCTCCATCAACAGACAACAAAGGTTGATAATTCTTAGGATTCTTATTCAATATTTAACCTTAGATTAAAAAAAATAATTGCTGGGTCTTATCTTGGTATAAATTGTTAATAGATTCAACTAAAAAAAGAATAATTTGTTAAGAGACTTTTTTTTTTTGAATTATAGAAAAGTATTCACATTCATATATTATTCTTCTGATGAAGAAATAAAATGTGTATAAATTATGCTAATGTTTCTCTTTTTTTCGCTCTAGATGTGTTTTAGAATAGAAAAGCAAAACGGATATTAACGTAATGCCGCATATTCTTTTTTAAAAAATTGATGCAGTTTTAAATTTTTTAATAGATTTTGTTAGAAATCAAATAAAAAGAGTTATTTATGATATCGCAATTCTGTTAAAGTTGATTTTTAAAAAGAACTACAATCGTTCTCCATTCGTTTCAATTTTAAATTGTATCCTAAAAACAAGCAACTTTACAGTTAAAGTTGTCAGTTAAATGCAGCATCGAAGGACATTTTGTATTATAAAAATATGCATTATTTCTGCTTTTTAAACCATATTTAACAAGGAAAAATCAAGAAATTTCATTTTAAAGACCACCTTATTTCATATGGTATTAAACAAGTCTATCTCCAAAAATATACTTTTTGCTATTTATTTTAAGAAATTCTTAGGGATTCATACTTAAAAAGTGAAGTCTGATTCATTATACGATCACTCATGTATCTGTGCGCCTGACACAGCCATTTTATTCAAACTGCGGAACGCGGAAAGTTGAAATTGGCTGAAGTAATACAAGCTATTAAACCAGACAGCTAACCATTCAGAAATATATGAAAGAAATACAGGGTGAGTCATAAATATCGAAACAATAGGCTATCTCCTTAAATATTGCCCAGACCAATACTTCCAATTGCAAAGTTTCACAAAAAAGGGTAAATTTTTTTATAAGATAAGTTGCAACTCCATGGGGGGTCTATTTTAAAAATTACGAAAATTAAATTTTTATACGGCCCCCAGAAGATAAAATTTCTAATTAGGGAAATTTTCCTTATCCATTCCTGAATTGAACAAAAATTCATCTTGATATCTGCAAATCCCTGAAAGATATTAAAATCCAAAATTTACCAAAATTCGTGACTTACACCACTTAAGCATGCCTCTGAGCGCAGCGATATCAGTTCATTTGAAATACAATTTAGGGATAGACCATACATTTACGCATTATTAAATGTCGATCAAAGACAATATTTTAGCTTTAAGATGTAAAATAAAAGCGTATTGGTTTTTGCTTTAAACTTCTTTGAAATATGCTAGATGTCTGCAATATTTCGAGCTTGGCGCCAGCCAAGAACTGGCACGAAACTGGCACGACCCATTGGCCGGGCCGTCTTATTAAACACTTATTAAAGTGTTATTAAATTAAGTGATATTAATTAAACTCTCATTAAAAGTGTCTTAAAAACTTATTGCCGCAGGCAATAAGTTTAGTAAAAATAGTAATAGCGATAATGATACTTCTGTTAACGGAATCATTGAAAATATATTTTAATAAAATTACACCGAAATATTTTCAAAAATCTACTTTTTACTATTCAGCTTCAAAATTTATGATGGTTTTAAATTTATTTTTATTTTCTCCAATCTTTACAAGAAAAGTATTGGATTCATGAAAATTTTGAATTCCGGTTTTCAACGGATTCACACGTTTTGGGGCTCAGAGATACCTAAAAACATGTTTTTTACAAAATGTCTGTCTGTGAGTCACTGCTCCTGTATGTCTGTATGTGACACATTTTGTGAGCGCTCTATCTCAAGAACTAATCCACGGAATTTAATAAAAAATTACATTTACTTAGTCCTTGATATAAATTGGTACTGATTAGTTTTTGGTGTGAATCGCTTAACAGGTGGCCCTACTAGGCTTTTGTGCGATTTCCGCAATAGCTGTATCTCCAGAATTATACGCCTAGTGTGGCGCGTAATTAGAGGCACCTTTTACGCATCGTGCAATAGCAATTTTAACAACAAAAATATGAAGTTGACAGGGCCAAAACAATGAAAAAAATTGAAATCGACTGATAAAAAAATAAGTTTTAAATCAACTGACGCATTTAAACAGTAATTAAAGAAGGTGAGAATGGCAAAACTTAAAATCTGAAATCGCAACTATACAGAACGGAGTTAATCACCTAAAATTTTTTAAAAAGCATTTAAAAATTAGGAGTCCATCTTTGTTTAAAACTAAATGCACTTTTCTGCATCAAATGTTTTTATTTCAGTATTTCTCATTTTAAAACTGACGTAAGTCAATAACCGCCGGTTATGGTAACAGCCCAACGAGCTCAATAGTTTTTTTAATATCCCCCCCCCCCAAAAAAAAAAAAAAAAAAAAAAAAAATGCCCACCGCGCCGAAAGAAGTTTTCACCTCAGAAAATTTACTTTTAAAAATAAGATTTGTATAAAAAAAATTGCATCTCTTTTATATTGCTATTTTAAATACTTTTATTTCAATAAATAAATAAATAAATATTATTTAAAATGCTGAATCAAAATTGAAAATTAGACATTTTCATTTAATCAAAAGAAAAAAATTCAACGCGACAAATAATATTTAGAGTTATAACAACTATAATTTACTCTAAGTCTTTTGGAAAAAAATTATTAAGGAGTCTGATGTTATAATGCTTAAAAATTATATGGTTAACCATAAAAAAAAAACTTTCAAAATTCTTACTCTATAAATAAATAAATAAAATAAATGTTTCCTTGACACATTACAGCAACATTGTTTCTTCAATTACACGCATTTCAATTTGCGCCTGATCCCTTGAAATCTCACGATTTATTAAAATTGCTATAACTCTCTGAGTTTTGAAGGTATCGAGATGAATTTTTTTTTTTTTGGCTCAATTCAGGAATGGATAAAGAAAATTTTTCTAATTGGAAGTTTTTTCCTCTGGGGGCCGTATAAAACTTTAATTTTCGTAATTTTTAAAACAGACCCCCCCCCCTTCCCCATGGAATTGCAACTTATCTTATAAAAAAAGTCACCTTTTTTATGAAACTTTCCAATTGGAAGTATGGGTCTAAGGACAATATTTAAGGAGATAGCCTATTGTTTCGATATTTATGACTCACCCTGTATATCAGAAAAATGTAAAGGGCCTAATTAAGTTAGTGTAAAAGCATTTATTTACGCGAAAATAAAGATATCGGTAATTTCTCGAGCTGAAAATTTCATGAATATTGGTTTGTGCGCACATATAGCGGTGTTGAATCCAAACACATGAAATAGTTTTGAATGGCTTCAAGGAAGCTGGTATAAAAATTGTAAGTGTGGGAAGCTGCATTCTATTAGTTGAATTATTGTTTTTAATCAAGAAATAGTTATATAGTATTCAAGAAATAGTTGTATAGTATTCAAGAAATAGTTGTATAGTATTCAAGAAATAGTTGTATAGTATTCAAGAAATAGTTGTATAGTATTCAAGAAATAGTTGTATAGTATTCAAGAAATAGTTGTATAGTATTCAAGAAATAGTTGCATAGTATTCAAGAAACAGTTGTATAGTATTCAAGAACTTTTTGTACTTATTTCTTATTTAAGTAACTGCAATCAGTAAATTTTGGAAAAAGCGAAAATTTTCGAATTTTTTATTATCATGTGAAGCGAAAATAAATAAATAAATAAAACGCGAGGCTTAAATTTTCACGATTACGACGGGCTTGCGAAAATTAAAGCCTCGCCAAAATAAGTGTTTTTACAGTACTTGAAAAAAAATCTTTGTATATGTTCAGAAAGCATTCGCAATCCGTAATTTAAAAAATCAGATTTTTTAATTTTAGATATTATTTTTTCAGAGATATCGTCGAAAATATTCTGCAAAACTATGTCCCCGCTCCACCTCTATTTCCAAATATACTGAAATTAAAATTATGAAAATAATAGGGGAAGTAGAAGTTAAAACCTTGCAGGAAACTATACAAATCAATTCAGGTCAGATAATTTAAGAAAATGGCATTCTTCCGTTACACACAAATTTTAATTTGCGGGCAATAAAAAAAAGGTTATAGGAATGTTGTCGCCACTTATCGTTGCAGAAGAATAAAAATATTGTTGAAAATGATTTTCGGAAAAGAATTGTCGATAATTAACCGAGATATTGACCTTAAATACACGGCTAGGGGGGCTTAAAAAATTGAGGGCTAGGGCACGCAAAGAATTGGACATCGTACTCCATACGCCATGGATTTTTAAAGCCCACATAACAAATTTCAGTAATCTATTTGTGTAGGGCATTACCCAGTATAGTAGTATAAAAGGAATAAACACCAAATTGTTAAAAAAAAAATCTAATTTAATTAGAATTAATCACATAACTACTATGGGATTCGCGGCTAGTTTGAATTGAGTGACTCTTTCGATACTTTACCTGTGCCTTTAAATTTTAACTAAAACCTATCTAAGCGGCCAGAAAAGGATAATTCGGCACGAAACCCGATGTTGCAACTTTACCGCCTCTTTTCGAAGCAGGCTTAGCACTATACCAAGTTTAAACAAGAGATGAACAAGCAACTTTCTACTAGAGTTTTGTTTCAGCTGCAAGGTTAGCAAGAAAAGATTATTAATACTTTCAATTTTGATTTATGAAATGCCAAATGAAGTTTAAATATGCAATATTTTTATTGCCAGCACCGAATTAAGTTAATAATAAACGGATTATAATATGATTAAAAAGAGTAGCAATATTTGATGCTATTTAGGTTTCATTTTTAACTGAAATTTCATGCTATATCAATTTATATTTTTCTAATATATGCAGCTATATCCAATTCTACGTTGTATTTTTATTTAATCAAGCCATATTATTCTTTTAGCAATTTTTTTAATAATACATATACGAATTAATATATTTAATGTGCGAAACCCTCTGTAAGAGAGTAATAACTCGCAATAGACTGTTTATTGCAATCTAGTATCGAAAGGTTTTAAGACATGCTTTCCCATAAGGTTACATTCGGTTGAATAATTTAAATATTTATGCAAGTACAATTTCCTTACTTAAATTTAATGTTAAAATACTTAGCTAAACGAAAAAAAAAAAAAAGAAATTTACGAAATTATTTAACTTCTTTACGAAAATAAAGAAGTTAAATACTGCTAATAAACAAAAGAAAATAAAAATATTCTTTAGTAAAAATTAAACAATTAGTAAATTTATTTTGGTAATGGAAGAGCAGTAACGGAAAGAAAAACAGCTATACATAATTCAATTCAAAAAATTCTAATTCATGAACTAGATTTAAAAAGTCATTGTACTAAAAATAAGTAAAAATATTAACCAGGGCTTGAAATTCAATTTTTCAAAGGAGGGGAGTCTCCCTACCAACATTCATAAATGGAGGGGAGTTTAGCTGCTTGGGAGGGAGAAAGCAAAATCTTTAAAACCCATTATTATTTTATATTCTATTTATAGATTTATAAGAATACAGACATAGCAAAATTCCACTGAAGTAATTTTTATCAACAACTCAATTATGCAAAATGTGTTAAAAAAAAGTCCATCTTTTATACTGATTAGTCTTTACAAATGGTAAATTCCCTCCATATGCCAACTATTTTTGTTAGAGGTCTAGTAAACTCTGTTTTTGGTTTGGCTTGATTTTAGTTTGAGTGTAGATTCCTGAAAGTTGGGTTCGGGTTAAATCCAATTTTACAAAAATTATTTTAATATTATTTTCGATTAAAGTTATACATACAGTAATAAACACATGTTTGAGTGCGTGTTGTGTTCTAAGAAGACGACTACCTTTTCCGCGACCTTTGGACGAAATTCACGTTTTTTGTGGTTCTTTGGCAAAATTTGCGCTTTTCTTAGCGGCCCTTTGAATAAATTCACATTTATTCCGTAACCTTTTGACGAAATTCACAAATTTTTTTGCGATACACTGTCGAATTTTTTTCCCCGCGATCCTTAGATGAAATTCACATTCATTAAGGGACCCAAGGATGATTCGGTTCTGAATTTTCACAAAATTTAAGCATTCGGTTCTGAAAATTAAAATTTGTCATTAATCTGAAATTTCGGGAGGAAAATATTACAATTTTTATAAAAATGGTTGCTGAAAAAAATCAATTCTGTAAATTGCTCGCAGAAAAATTGTGAACTTTGTCAAAGGATCGCTAGAAAAATCGGAAATTTTGTCAGAAGATCGTATAAAAATTGCAAATTCCGTCAGAAGATCGTGGGAAAAAATGTAAATTTTGTCAGAAGATCGTGGAAAAAACAAATTTCGTCAAAGAACAGTGATAAAAGCCACAAATTTCACCAAAGGATCGAGAAAAAACGCAAAATCTTTAAAAAGTCGTAGAAAAACGCAAAAAACCGCTAATTTCGCAAAAGTTTACAAATAACTGCAAATTCCGTCAAAAAATCGTGACAAAATTAAAAATTTTGTTAAATGATCGTGAAAAAATCTGTAAATTTTGTCAAAGAATTGAGAAAAATCCGAAAATTTCTTCAAAGGTCCGCAGAAAAAACACACAGTATCTAAACGGGACTTCCCACCACACACACGCACTATGTTAACTTTTCAGAAAATTACTATGAATTTTTTTTTTCTCTCAGATCCCTGAAGCGACCCTTTGACGAATTTGGTGTTTTTCTTGCGATCCTTTAATGAAATTCGCGTTTTTTTCGATCTTTCGACTAAATTTGCGTATTTTCGTGCTCTTTCGACAAAATTGACTTTTCTCTCTCTGTCTCTCCTTTCGCGATCCTTTGACGAAATTGGTCATTTCCTGCGAACAATTGACGAAATTGATTTTTTCGGCAACCATTTTTCGAAATTCGCGATATCTGTATGTCCGAATTTCCGGTCTGATGACTAATTTTTCATGATTTTTGAAATTGAATGCTTTTTTTTTTTTTTTTTTGGTTGGAGGAAAGAGGAATTCGGAACAGAATCACCCCTTTTTGCCGACCAAACTTGTAAATCGATAACTGGAAAAAATTGCGAAATTTGTCAATCGGTCGCAGAAAAAATCGTGAATTTCAGTAATCTTTCACGATAAAAAAAACTCGCAAAATGTGTCAGTCAGTCGAACAAAATTATCACAAAATTCGCAAAATGGTCGTGGCGTGGGAGTTTATAGTAGTTTCAGAACGCAAAATTTTTCGAAAAATGGTGGAAATTTTTTGGGTGGGAGCTTCCCGCCTACGTTATTCTTTTGGACGGGATTTCAAAATTTAGGGCGCGAATCCCGCCATCCCGCCTGGAAATTCAAGCCCTGTTAACCAACAGTAATAAAATAAAAAATTGTCTAATTTACAACTACAATCTTAAACTGCTGCAAGATGTTTTCCTAAGACGTGTCAGTTTATTGACCCTCTGTTTCTCTCTGTTTATTCTATTTAAGAATTTTTGTATTTTAAATAGACAGGAAAAATTCAGTGAATTCTGAAAATTCTGATGAATAATAAATTTCGAGGGCATTCATTTAATCACAAGGGGATTAAACAAAGAAGTTTCCCCTCCCTATCCGGCTACTAACTCAGCATTTTAAAAGCATTCTAGCCCAATAATTACTCAACTTATAAAAGCATTGTTTCTTTGGGAAAAAGTGGTAGACAATTTAATTTCAACGGTTCTGTGTACACGCTATATTTTGAGTAATTACGATCAGGTGATTTTAAATACACAAATAATCATATAAAATTAATGTTTCAGACTATATATTTAAAAAAACTTTATTTTATGTATTGATAAAGATACAATATTTTGCCATTTAATAATTTTTAAGTCAGAGGGTTCCCGCATGAAAAGCGGACACAGAATATGGAATTAAGTATTTTATTACAACTCTAAAGATAACCACCGTATTTGTTGAAACATTGTCCCCTCGTGCCACTAGTAGGTCATTAATCGTGGTGTAGAGCTTTGGAGGTTGATTTCAGAAGAATGTTCGTATCCTATCTTTCACTTCGTCGTTCGAAGTGAACCGTTTTCCACAGAGTGCCTTTTTCCCTTAGGATGAATGTCACAAAATGTTAGACTTTGATTATGCGAGATATTGAAAGTATGCATCGAAAACAATTCAAATTTTCAAAGGGTAAAATTATTTTCTATTACAGAATAAAGTATTTTCTATGCAAAATTGTTAATTTTTGAAAAGCTTAAATAATAAGTAAATTTTTTTGCAATTATTATATCACGTCTTGGTACATGTATGCCTTGATGATGACCGTCAATATAATGACAATTTTCTTCTGTAACATTGCGTAACATTATATTTATATATATATATATATATATATATATATATATATATATATATATATATATATATATATATATATATATATAGCGGGGGGGGGAGAATTAAGATCTTAATTTTCTTTAAATGAACATGTTTTCTATGTAGTAGCTCAAATTCAATGTAATGTTCAGTTTTATATGATAATTTATGGAAGCCAGGAAAATGAGAGAAAAAAGAATTTAATTTTTACACATTTTTTCAAAGAAATATTCAAAAAGGTCTTGTTGATAGCTATTTTTTTATTATTTCTGACTTGAACTAAGTGAAAAATAAGAAGAAACACTCTGGAGCGCAATATTTAAATCTGATAAAGGACTAAAATGGGTTGGCTAGGAAAATGACATTCATTTTCAATGACAAGCATTTTTTTATAATGGAAAATTATTTGTAAAATACAGAATGTGTCACCCTCCTTACATAGGTGTTACATAAGGTATTATTATTAATTAGAAAAAGAACTAGAAAAGATTTGTACAGTTATAGCTGAATACTTTTTACTTTGTACGCAGCAGAATGAGACATACCAGGAAAATGACACATTGTAATTTTAAGTCTTTTAATTACTTGAGTTATTATGAATATAATATCGCTTAAAAATACTTCTAAGAATACTTTTTATTCAAATGTAAAAAAGAAAATTGCATTATATAACATTTAATAGAAATTTAGTTTTATGGATTGCAATTTTCGTATTTTCTGATATTCTATCTTTTGCCGAAGAACGTTTGTTTCGAAATTTCAGGAATCCTCACACGTCTGTCGTTTCTAACCATTTCATCGATAGCGCTGATTGATGCATCGAGGATGGCAGCGTGGACAAGGTTTTGGTCCACAGCCAAGTCCAGTATTGGAATACGCCGTGCTGACCTCTGTGCATTCTTGACTGTATAGCAGCAGATTCATGGTTGCCAGTCGCCACTAAATTTTTTTTGACTTGGCGACAAATTTTCGTCATTCTTTGGCAAATTTTGCGCTTTTTCTAGTGATTTTTTGACGAAAATTGCGTTTTGCCCAATCATGTGACGAGTATCCCACGTTTTTTCGAGATCCTCTGACGAAAATCGAGTGTTTTTAGTAATCCTCTAACGAAAATCGCGTTTTCATTAATCCTCTAACCAAAAATTTTCTCGCAAGCATTTCACGAGAATCGTGTTTATCAGCGATTCTTTGACAAAATAGGTTTTCTTTCTGCTATCTTTAAACGTAACAGTTGTTTCTACGTTGTTTCGCGTTGTTTCCTAATTTTTCGTAGAAATAAAACCCTACTGGCGACTGGAATACTTGAGTTTAGGAGTCACTAGCTCCTTAAAAATTTCGGAAATCTGCACCTATACATGATTGCTTACCCTACCTGAATCTTACCTTACTCTTGTACCAGTTTTTCAGAGCTGTGCAGCCAAAACAGCCAATTTGTCTAATACGCCAGTGAAACAGGGCGAAGCCAAAATCAAATGAAAAATTAATTCGGCAACTAATTAATTAATCGTCGCTACGTCATCTGTCCACTTTTCCAATACGGTAAACTTTATACATTGAACACAGTAAAGGATTATCATCTTTAAAATTTATAAAAAACCATCATTAAGAAATTTAAAAAGAAATTTAATTTTGTTCTGTGAAAATAATAACATGTGCTCCAACATTTTAATCCCGCGGAGAATTATTCACCTAACCGAGTTAATGAGAATTTTGTTAGGCAAAATTATGCATAGTTAGTAATAAAAGAGCTTACAAGTAGATAAACTACAGTACAAAGGCTTCATACATATTTCAATTAAAATGCTGCAATTTCATTTTTTATTGTCATGGGAACGAGAAAGATTGAAAATATTCTCAGGAAAACGTTTCGCAAATTAAAAGATAAAAAAAAGCAACATATTACACTGCAAAGACAAAAAAGTGTGTATTCATTCATTGACACGCAAAAAATAAAAACTTTAAAGGAAATATTCTCCTAAAATCTTGTAATTTTGAAAACACTTGAAAAATATTTTTTGAACAATTTTGCACAGCACAGAACTGTATTTTAATTATTAAAAATTAGCAGACTAATTAATAATTTATAAGGATTTAAGTGTTTAATACGAATTTAAGTGTTCATAGAAAACAATAATCACTATGGAATAATTACATTATGACAGTTTTAAATACATGATATTTATTACATAATATTCGTTTGTATAGTCCACCGAATTTAATAAAGATTGTATAAATACAAAAATAGTAATTGTTTTTAACATAAATAAAAATATAATATATTTATGTCATATTAAATATCGGTACTACTCTGTTATCCCGTCGACCAATTTTGCCAAATTATACAAATCGCCAAACTAATAGCCAAATTATGCATATTGACATAAATTTTATTTTAAATAACGAAAAAAAACCAAATAATTAATACAATATAAAAAAATACAAATAAAAAGTCGAAATAAAAATCACTTGATGACATTTTAAAGACGTGAATTGTATTTAATGTCATTGAATGTGACATTCACGATAGAGGTCTGCACGGGGCCCGGGCTTGGCCCGTGGCCCGTACCCGGCCCGCGGGCCGGCGAAATCGTTTCGAATTTTCTCATGGGCCAGACCGGGCCGGCAGATTTAGAATAGTTTTTTCAACGGGCCGGGCCGGGCCGGCAAAAAATTGAACGGGCCAGACGGGCCGGGCCGGGCCGATAAAAAAAATTTCGGGCCTGCCGGCCCGTTCTGAAGATTTAAGCAGAAACGATAAAATATGAGCTATTTTCAACGAAAATGGTTTTAACGAGAATAAGTATAAATGTGGCCATACTAGTTTGACAGCATCAATATAAAAATGTACAGTGTATCGGCATCGGAGAATTACATTATGTGTAACCCGTTTTAATATTTTTTTAGCTGACTCATGCCGGTCCGAGATCACGCTTGCATTATTTTTCTACATATAGACTGGCCAGACCGGTACTAAGATACTTAATTATTGGCAGAAAACATGATTTGTAAAATTATTAACAGCGATAAAGAACTTATGTTAGCTTAGTCTTCGGATGTATGCTTCTTGATGATTTTTAAATTAATTTCTCAATAATGCGAAAGTTTAACACATTTTCTGATTAATTTTAAATTGTAAAAGTATAAAAGTTATGCCTAACTATTGAAGGGATTTGGAATCGAATAGCGTTTTTCATTTTTGGTAAATAAAATACTTGGATAACCTTGTTGAGATATAATAGTTTCTCAAATGATTGCAGGTTTTTCTCCCTTCCCTTGCTATTGCTTCCGAAAATTCTTTTCAAAACGCTAATTATGACAGTATTTTATTTGTTTGCAGTATTCTTAAATTGCTTGTAGCAAAAATTGGATAACGCCATTCGATTATATAGTTTCTGAATAAAGATGTCTGCTAATCTTATGCGTTTCTGAGGGAAAAAAAAATGAATTTAGAAATGTATCAGAAAGGAGCTTCTTTGAATTTAAGAATGAATTTAGATTTGAAATCTATCATAAAATGATATAGAAATATATTTATAAATATTTTTTTATTAAACAGTTTCAAAATTAACCATGTTTTTAGCTTTCTTTCTTTTTTCTTTTATTCTAAGCCATATTAATTTTTTAATGAATCTTTATTCGAATGTTGAAAGCCTAAGAATCTAAGTAATCATTAATGTTGTGAATGTGTATTTGCTGTAAAATATACTGTAAAATCATTCCATAGATAAGTATACAGTATTCTTTAAAGGAATCTTAGTTATATGATAAAAATCTGAATTTTTTAGAAATCGTAGAAATTGTAACAGGCCAAAACGGGCCGGGCCTGTTTTCGCTGATTTTTGTACGGGCCGGGCCTAAAATATAAAAATTTAAACGGGCCGGGCCGGGCCAGGGCCGAACTTTTGAGTTTTACAACGGGCGGGGCCGAAACAACTTTCCTACGGGCCGGGCCGGGCCGGGCCTGGAAATTCCGGCCCGTGCAGACCTCTAATTCACGATCATCCATTATTGGCATTTAATCTTATAGTTTGGCGATAATTTTTTGGTCGACAGGATAACCTAGTAGTACCAAAAAATCTATAATTTCAAAATTCTACACAGCACAGAAACACTAACTAGACTTTTATACTCGAAATTTATAATATCCAACTCAACGTTAAGAATTTCAAAATAAAATTCTATGAAATGAAAAGGATTAAATGTGAGCACAAATTTAAATCCCACGGAGAACTGTTTTCGAAACCTAATTATTAAGGACGTTGTTATTTAAGATTATACACAGTTAATATTAAAGTAACTTTTAATAAGCATCCATCATAGCGCTGAGAGCTCGTATATCTCTATATATTTTAATTTAAATTATTTCATATTCCGACACCCAAGGTACGAACAAAATGAATTATTTTGGCAAACAAAATCTAATCAAGTTATGTATTTTTTTTTTTTCGGCTGGAATAATATTAAAACAAGAGACGAATTCCTCAAGAGAGGTTTAATAGGCTTATTATTTGAGTAAAATTAACGAAATGTTTAAGAAAACAATATTATTCTAAAAACAATATCATCAAAGAAGCGTCTTATAAATAAGTAGAAAGCTATAATAAATATACAGCTTGGAAGGCATTACATTTTTAGCACAAAAAGATGTTTGTTTACTCGCACGAAAATTAAAGAGTAATTAAAGGGGCCGATCACGTTGAGCAACCAGGAAACAATCCTATTTAACTCTTCACTGCACCGTGTGCCACATCTAGCACATACCTAAAAACATTGCAATTCTCATTATATGCCATAAATTTGGCCAGTATGACCACTGTAACTGATCAAGAACAAATCAGGGAATGTACTAACCCTTATTTTGTCCATGTCAGGTGGCTGCATTTGACAAAAAATTAGAATTTGTTCTTCGGAAACAAAAAAAGGTTTCGATCAAGCTATTAAGGCAAAATTTACTTTTCTAAATTTTTACTAAATGCTTAAAGGTATTAATATAAAGAAAGTTGCAGCGTGTTAAGCAGATTAAATTAATTAATTTAAACCTATTTAATTGCAAAATATAGCAATATTTTAAAACTAATTGTATATATTGGTACAACGCCATTAAATGTCAAATTTTAGCTGAAAATTTGAAATTTAATTTTTGAAAACATTAACCTCATTATTAAATCTATACATAGATTTCGATAATTGTTTTCAGAAAAAAATTTAAAAAAATCGTGCATTGAAGGGTTAAGCAGTAAGAAAAATACTGTAGCTTCTGACCCCAATGAATAATACGCAACTATTTTTCCCTTTTACTTTCACACATTGTTATGGTTTGATAAAATATCCAAATATGCATACATTCAGTAATATTAATTAAATCATAACGGCAAAAGTGGCTTTTGAAAAAATATGAATATTAAAGTATGCATTTTGCGCGCACGATTTTACAAATTCTACTGCAGATATAGATATGTTTAATGTTTCACATTTTGTTAATTATAATCTTATATTTTACATTGAATTTAAATTTCAGAGCATATTTAAGTTCGTTATCATAATTAATGACTTTTCTAATTATGTTCACTAAATTACCGTTAAAAAATACAGATTTTTTTCAATCCACAATTTTCTGTGACAAAAGTAAAACTAAATTTATTTTCAGTAAAAACTAACACATACAATCTAAGAATATACATAATTTCCAGGTTTTGTGATAATTAGTTTTTAAATAAGAGTGCACTCGATACCAAAAAATCAATTTTCAATAAAAGCTTCAAAAGTTGGCTTATAACATTACAGAAAATGCTTTTATGCAAAATATTTATAGCCGTAGCTTCTGTTCTAATTGGTACTTTTGTAATTTTTTTAGGTAAGTTTCTAACTTTTGAAAAATTTTATTATTATTGTTTTACAATTAGTATGATCTGTCTTCTTAAAGCAAATATTTAAAGTAAGGAAGTGTGTTACTTTAACAAGTGTCGTTATCACAGAAATCTCTAAAAAAATGTATCAGTACAGCGTTGTATTATCACAAAATTATATTTTAATTGCGGATATGACGAATATTCAACTAGTCGGAACTTTTGATGAATCTGATGACCGAATAAATTATCTGGACAAATGTTTAGGTCAAATATCTTCGACCGAATATCGGGTGATATCTTGCCAAATATTGTTCATATCTCCACAAATGCTGCTATATATCTCACCGTACAAATTTATGATATTTTTATTTTTTTCAATTGTTTTTCTCTAATTCAACCTAGCTACTTTCAGACAAACTCGTAAAGTCATTTTTATTCTTAATCCGTAAAACGTACAGTTTTTTCTGAATTAAAAAAATTGTATAGCATTTCTGGGATTTCTGTAACAGCTATAGATTTTTTATAAAATGATGTCCAAATTGGAGATTTAAGCTAATTTTAGAGGCACAGCTATTAAGGATATGGTCTTTATTAGTAATGATACTTACAATTCAAGATGCAAATACTTTTATAGAAAAAATAAACATTGTTCGATTTTAAATCACATGGATCTTCATAAGTGTCTACAAGTTTCATGCACGCATAAAATGTCCAAAAAATTTTTTTTACAGTGTGTCCCATACAAATACAGCCACCATGATTTTGTGCCGGAATCGGATACGAAACAAAACCACGAGAACGAAACAAATATATTAAGATAGACTGTATAGAAATGCATTTTTACAAGGAATAACTCACTCCCTGCTCCATTTGTTCAGGAATATAAATGAATGTATAAAACAAGTTAAAAATGGCACGTGAAGCGTAGCAAATGAGGTGCGTTCGTACGATAACGAAGTTTTAAAATTATTCAGATCTTGTTTATATAATAGACAGTACTTTGAATACAATATAGTAGTCGAAATCTATGTGTTCCTGTAAATATAAAGGAAGTAATTTTTATTACACCTCAGCAACGTATATCATATTCATAAAATATGAAATAGGTTAATTTAACTAAAACACGCTCCAAACAATGTTTTCCCGTATAGCATTATGTTGTGGAATACTTTTGTGTAGCCCTGTAATTTAATGATACCTATTCTCTGCTTCACAGATTGTACAGAATGTATATTTTAATATATATATACTTCATAGGTTCATGTCAATTTTATTATGTTCGAATGAGCGTAACACCATTAAAATGCAATTGATATTTTTTTCCCCATTGACCATAATGTAACGGAATACTTTTGATTGTCCCTGTAATTGATCTATGCATCTGATTTTCATAAATTTGAAATGACTCGACAAAATTATGTAATAATTATATGTTTTAAGTTTCAAACGATTAAAATGCATTTGAAACTTTTTCCCCATTGACAGTAATAAAACGGAATGCTTTTGATTGTCCCTGTAATTGAACTATTCATCCGATTTTCATAAAATTTGAAATGACTCGACAAAATTATGTAATAATTTTAAATTTTAAAGGAATCGGTTGAGTAGTTTTTGCGTTGTTATATGCGGACAGACAGACAGACAGACGGACAGACTGAATGACAACTATAGGTGCTACGTATTTACATAATTACGAACGCACCTAAAAAGAGGGGGAGGGGGAAAGTGTCCCGCCGAAATAAAGCCGTCACTGTTAATAGCAATTATATCCGCCATTCTAACATATGACTTGGAATATAAGATGTGGCTCACCGTTTACCAATCGCTGGAAGACATTAGCATCAATATTATCACAGGCCTCAATGATGGCAGCCATCAGTTCTGCCATAGGACTTGCCTGCCATTGGCATATAAAATTCTACTGAGGATACCCCACACATTTTCTTGGAGATTGAGATGAAGGTACAGGAAAAGCCATTTCATAACATATCCCCAATTATTTAAAAAAAAAATCGTGCTGTCTTTTGGAGAAAATTTCCTCTCCTTTCCTCATGTCATACCATTCTGAAAGACAGTCTCTGAGCCACCCAAAATATTTTTTTTCTTATCTGGGAATATAACAAGATGCCACTGGTCCTTCCAGGTTTGATGATATTTGACCCCATCGACTCCGCTTTGCTTGTAGATAGCTTTCAACATGTACATGCTCAACATAGTAAATAGAGGCTTTGACTATGGTTGTAAACTTAACCTGGCTCTTCCCTCAGACGGTATGTAGACTACCAAATACCAAGAATTGCTAGAAACCCATTTATTGTCAACTGAAAAGAGAATTAGGGGCTAAATTGGATTTTTCAGCAGGAAAACGCCCCCCATAACCTTTGCAAAATCCTCCAAGGAGTGCGGTTTTTGGATAATTGTGGGCATATTATGGAATGGCCTGCCCTGTATTTTCATCTCAATCCCCAAGAAAATGCGTGGAGTATCCCTATTAGATCTTTCAATGCCAATGGCAGACATTTCAAATCTGTGGCAGAACTGAAGGCCTCCATAATTGAGGCCTGGGATAATATTGATGCTATTGTTTTCCAGGGTATGCCACATCGTATATTCCAAGTCATATGTAACCATGGTGGATATAATTGCCATTAACAGTAGTGGCTTTACTTCTGCGAGACATTTCCCTCCCCCTATTTTTTTATACATTCATTTTTTTCCTGATCAAGTGGAGCAGGGAATACTAAATCATTTTTATTTTGTTTGTAAGATTAGATTTCATTAGTAAGTAAAGTTCTACATTAAAGTGTATAGAATGTCTTAAAGACACGTAAAAAGTATTTTTCAAGAAATATATCAAATTATTACACATTTTAAAAACAATAAAACACCAATGTGTCAACTTTTGCCATGTTAAAACATTTATATACACACACACATGCATATCAAAAGTTATTTTCTAAAAATGGTTGTTATTAGACCTAAACTTTGATCGATTATTTGACATTCGGTCAAATTATTTGGAGGTTCAGTAAGCTCTAAATATTTTCCAACAGACAGCGTTACCAGAATTGTGTGAAAGTAGTTTACGTAACAAAGAAATATTTCAAAAGCAAGCTTGAAATTCAGAGTATGTCATTTCGCCAACGTGTAAACGAAGTTTTTTTTTTCATAGTGTTAAAAATATAAAATTTAAATTTCCTTAAAAAAATGGGCAGAGAGTTATAGCGCACAACCGTTTTTTGAACACTATTAAAACCGTATTAATAAAACAGTGCAGCTGAAGAGCATAGAATCGGTGATCATGTTCTTTCAGAAACAGCAGAACTTCGTTTAGATGTTTCCAAAATAATAATTTTGATGTTGAAGTTTAAAAACGCTCTAAAACATCGTAGAAGTTTAAAAACTAAATTTTAAATTTCATTCATTCCTTTAAATTTTCGTGAATATTTCTATTAATTACAAAATACCAAAATTTTCGCATATTCTGAAACAAGATATTTTAAAATCAAAGTCAAATTTTGTAGGAAAAATTTTACAGAGATATATTGTATGCGAGGATCTGATTGAAAAAAATTTCAAATGAGGACCTCAAAGGGGTACAAGTGACAAATATTCGAATTAGAGTAAATTGAGTTCAAAGATAATGGGCCTGAAGTTCGAACATTATTAATAATTGACTGAATTGGAATAGGAAACTGCCACTTATTTCATTGTGGTTTTTGAACTATTATTTCAATAACTGTATAAAATGTAGAGTACAATTTTCTTTAAATTTATAATTAATAAATATTTATTGTTATTCAGCAAAAATGATTTATCTCTAGAACACAGCGCATGATTAGAAAATCACTTATATTTCTTTACCTGAAAAGAAAAAGCCTGTTTTCAGGTCGCATTTAGTTCGATTTCTTCAATTTTGTCATTTGTACCCCTTGGCTTCTGAAGTCCTCAAATAATATCAATCTATTTAAATAGTGACAAATGAGCAAGAATTAATAACGTTCCGGCTTATTTTGATATAACAAGGAAGTTTTTAAATGCATCAAAAATCAATATCTAAAATAGCCATGAAACATTTATTTTATAGCCATAAATCATGTAACGTGCTCCTAAAATTGAGGAACAAACTTTGAGAGAACATAATTTGATCAAAATATTTATTTTGAATAAAAAACAGCACCTCAATGCACTTATTGGATCAAAATTACATGGTGTATCGCTACAAGCTGAAAAAGAATATATATATAGACACACATTAAAACATGGTTAAATACAGAACATTAACAACGTAAATTAAATGGCTCAAATGTTAATTAAAAATGGCAATGACAGTTATTTATAACGATATATACATACTTTTTAATTCCACTTTATTAAAAAAAAACTTTTCTTTTGAAAAATAGGGCATCAAATACAAATTTGTCAAATACTGCAATAAAATATATCTCTTCCTTTATACTATACTCATATTTAGAATTTATAATATCCATTACAATTTAAAAGAAATTTAATTTTCTACCTTGAAAAACATAAAATACAACTCTAAGTTTTGAAGAATATTCTCTTATGCAACAAAACTAATAAGAATTTTATTATGTAAGGTTATGCATAATTAATACTAAAGCAACTATAAACAAACTCGGCGCAGAGGGCCGCATATCCGTTTCACTTAAAAGAATGCACTTGCACCTTCCGTCGCCAAGTGAACGAAAACACTGTATCCCCCAAGGAGGCAGAATCGGAAAATTTAATCGGGTTTTTTTTTTCTTTTAGGATAATAAAATTAGAGACTGGTCCCACCAGGGAAGTTATATGGTTGATAATTCGGAACAAGTTAAATATTTTAAATAGGTAAAACAAGACTGTGATTGTTGTGTTTTTTAACTTTTGATAATTTATTTTTATGTATTTTTTTATAGCGTTGAATCTGAAAATTATTTACATTTTTAACCACCACGTTATGATTTTTCGTAAATCATAAATTTCAAAGTTTAAAAGTAAAAAAAAAAAAAGGGGGGGGGGATTTAATACTAGATTAGATTTTTTTTTTTTTTTTTACTTCTGATAACCGGTTTCATATATTTTTGAACGCTAAATCCTAAAATAACTTATTTTTGTCCATCATGTTAGGATATTTTTTACAAATTCTACATATCTAATTTAAAAGCCCAAATAATGAAAATCTATTAAAACACTTTGTCAGCTTTTTGAAAAGTGGTAAACAATGTTCCATGTGCGACAAAATTTCCAGCATTATCAACCGCCAAAATAAAAAATGTCTTTCTTGGTCCTGACATCAGAAAAATTTCAAAGATTGTAACTTTGAGAAAGAAATGGGAGTTGGGGGAAATGAAATCTGTGAAGCCATTAGAAAGACGTACTAAGCAAGCAAAATTTCTGATCAATAAGAAGAATCCGAATTTCCGATCCATCATTCAGAACTGTTGCAGACATTAAAAAAAAAACTTTAGACTGTTTCATGAGGTCTTGAAAGTTTACTTCCTAAATGCACATTTGGACTATTTTCCTGAAAATATTTGTGCCGTTAGCAAAAAATAAGGATGGGAGATTTCATCAGGACATCAAATAAATAGGAGGACGTATCAAGGACCACTGTTGGATACTACACCGAAATGAACGCCACAGTGAACACACAAGAAACTTCAAGTTGGAAATTGCACGTAAAGCATTGCAAATGAGTTGCGTTCGTACGATAACGAATTTTTAAAAATACTCAGATCTTGCTGTTATAATAGACAGTACATCGGATACTGTGTAGTGGTCGAAATCTTTTTTGTGCTCCTGTAAATATACAGGAATAGTAACTCTTATTACACCTCAGCAACGCATATCATATTTATAAAATGTGAAAAAGTTTAATATAATTAAAACGCGCATCAAATAATGTACTCCCAATACCATTATGTAATGGAATATTTTTGTATAGCCTTGTAAATCAGTAAAAAATGTTCTTTGCACCACAGTTTGTAGAAAATGTGTCTTATATACGTATTTTATAGATTCACATCAATTTTATTATGTTCGAATGAGTTAACACCATTAAAATGCATTTGTAACTTTTTTCCTCATTGACCATAATGTAACGGAATACTTTTGATTGTCCCTGTAATTGATCTATGCATCAGATTTTCATAAAATTTGAAATGACAAAACTATGTAATAAATATATTTTAAATTTAAAACGATTCGGTTGGGTAGTTGTTATAGGCGGATGGACAGAGGGACGGACGGCCTGAATGACAACTATAGGTGCAACTATAGGTATTTTATACGATTACCTATAAAAATGCACACTATCAGCAAAATATGAATAAATTATGAAAAAAAAAATTACCTCCATATAAGAAAGCGATTGAAGTAACTGTGTTGTAACTATATATAATATCTTCAATACTGTTAAAGTAACAAATAAAAATCCAATTTTTATCCGGAGTGTCACAATTTTAAATAAATAACTGAATTGTGATCCTTGTTCTCCTAGACAAGAATTTTCGTGATGTTTATTATCACCCTTGATAGTTTTAAGATTTCAAACACCTAATTTGCGAAAAAACAAAAAACTATACAACAAACGATATTAAGGAACTTTCATTTGTACAATATTAATTCCCTTAAAAAACTTCTTTAATGATAAATCTTCTTAAGTGATACGTCTAAACAGTAAATGAATAATGCAACGGCATTCTCTTATAGTTAAACATAATTATATTTCTAATTATTCTAAATACATTTACTAATTAACAGTTATAGGTAGAAGTTGTGTAAAGTACTTCAAAGCAACGAATTTCAGCACTCTTATTGCAACAAATCTGGAAGCGAGAAGAGGAAAATATTAATTGTTGTTCAATCTGGCACGTCCCATAGCATACTGTCATTCATTGCCTTGCGATTATAAATTCAATAAGAAGGCATGGATGACACAATATGTCTGTCAAAATGCACTAGCCAATCATTAAAGAAATGAAAGCTAAAAAGTGAAAAATTCTTTTCCAAATTGATAACTGCATGCCTCATAAAACAACCTGCCCCCCCCCCCCCCCAAATTAGACTACATTCAAGATGAGTAGTTTCTGCCGGATTACACTTCTAGCGTGAAAATTTAACCCAAAATTTTCAAATTACCATTAACGAAACATGCTTTGGCCCTAAAGGGACTTTGCGTCCTTAAACTACTCAACTAGCCATTAACGAAATAAGTTTATTATTTCATTTTATATAAATACACTTATAAATTATTTGTCCATCTTTTATTTTAGTTTGATTTAGTATGACAAACTTTATAAATATAATAGCATTTGTTCAAAAGATGTAAAGAAATATTACAGAATTAGTCATGTCACATTTTATAAATGTTGTAAATCTTGAAATATATTTCAGTGAAAAATTAAAGAATCGTTAGAGGTGGAATTAGAAATAACTTGTGGATAGACGACACTACTGGATATTGCAACGAAAGTTTATAAGAACATCAAAACAACATTTTTACACTTTTTAAAGAAGTAAGAGAAAGACTGTAAATTGTGAGAAATTGCAGCAAAACAGACGAACTTCCATCAACGTGTTAAAAAGAAATGTTCGCTGAGTTTAAGATAAAAAGTTCTGCGTTTAAGCAATTGAAATGATATTTTTCAGATTACTAGATTACTTTAATGCTATAACTTGTATATTATAGCTGTCAATAGATGATGTGAAAAAAATTTCTACTAAATTATTAATGAAAACAATTTTTTTTAAAACCTACTGCATTGTTTGTAGATAAGAATGCCGTAAGTCTCGCTAGACCATTTTTTACCCCATGGTTTTTCCTTCAATGTTTATTTCAGAATCATTACTAAAATCATGTCAAATAAAAATCAATACTATAATAGCCATGTTAGACACAAACATACACTAAACGTGTAAACAGCCTCTCTGCCTCTCTAAAAGAGAATCGGACGCCAAAAAAGACGTCAAGTGTTGCCAGGGTAACGATGAAAATGAGCTCCAGAAGTTGAAAATACACGGAGAGGGGTTTTAAGAAAATAAGGATCCCGTTTCATTTTCCCATCCAAGTTTATAGTGCTGAATTTGAAAAGTACTCGAGAGCTTAAATTTTCACAATATACACAAACATGTCATTCAGAAAATATAAATTGATGCATTCGTAGAATAAAGTTATTACCTTTGCAGCAAATTATTACATAAAAAGGTCCGATTGCCACCAATCAACTTAAAATTTAAGAATATATTGTTAACTAGTAAATAGTAAGTCCCATTTATATATATAAATTCTAATAAAATTAAAAAAAAATTACTATAAAGATCTACATTCTTCCCAATTGTTAAACAAGTGTAAGATTAAAATTTTAAAAACAGTAAAATAGTTTTGATTGTTGACAGGTTTCAATTCTTTTCGAGTCATTTTCAAAACAAATAAAAATGACATTCTGAAATTGAACGGTTTTGATGAATTGAACTGAAACACCGTCATTCATTTTTTCATTGTGACATTATTTATTTATTTACTTGGATGCTTATTTCTAATTTCAAAACCGTTGAGTAACTCTAGCCATAATTTAGATAAGTCGAATGATTTTGCATTGTTACATATGTAATTTTTACGAGTTAGAATATCGATTGTGTCTCTTATAATGTAATCAATGGCTTCGAAAATTAAAATAAATTTCCAAGGAAAATAAGAATAACAACATGAAAAATTCCTTTAATGTGGCTCGGGAAGAGTTTAAACATGTCAACAGTCAAATAAAACTATTTTACTGTTTTTAAAATTTTAATCTTACGCCTTTTCAGCAATTAGAAAGAATGAAATTACAAGGTGATAATTAGTTAACATCAAACATGTCATACGAATAACATAGCACAAATATATCTGTGCGTAACGATGACATTTTGCGAATGGCAAAATTTTGCCATGAATTTTCGGATTTGCAATTGTATCTACTGCAAATTTTAAACTTCTAGACATCGTACATTTTCAATATTTACAGCATCTTAAAGGGTAAACAATGTACTTTTAAATATGATTTGTTTGAAAACTCACTTTTTAAAGATATTAATTTTTGTGGTTTTTAATTCTATTTTACTAATAGTAGCACTTCAGTACTTCGTTTTTGTGGGAAATAAAGAAAAAAAGCAGATTACTGTATATTTTTGTTGGCATTTTCTCATAGCGATTGAAAAAAAAAATGCAATTAAAATATATGCTACGTCAAAAATATCGTCGATGAATATTGGTTTTATTTCGTTTTTATATATCAAATGATTTCTAGAGTATTACACAATTTTTTGTTTACAAAAATGTATTTTAAGAAGGTTCATCACACATTTCAAAATAATTTTTACTAAGTTAAAATTTTGAAATTTTTGGTGATGATTAACCATTATTGTAAAGAAAATCACAAGATAAAACTCCCTTTTTTTATGTAAAATTTATAAAAAAAAAAGTGGATAATTTTAAATTGTTATAACTCGAAATACCATTTGTAAAATTTTAATTTGATTTCATAATAAACGAAAACATGCTCTAATTTTGTTCCAGCATTGTTTAAAGTACTAATTAAAAAATTTAAAAAATTGCAAATCTTTTATTATTATTATTATTATTTGATGTGTCAAAATAGAAAAATAATCGAAAAAGACATGTATTAAGTTCGAAGTATTTATCTTTAACGGTTTCTGGACTTATAGCAATTTAAATGGGGGAAATTGTTAACAAACCTATGATGAAGAAAAACGCATTTACAGAAGAACAACCATTGCATAAAGGTTAAAAAAAAAAAAAAAAAAAAAAAAAAGGCCAAAACTTAAAAAATGAGTATTTTCAATTACAATTAAGATATAAACGTGGTTTAAACACCATTTTAAGCAGAAAAAAAAGAAAATTCCAATGTTTATATATAATTTTGTTTATTTATTTATTTGTTTTAGCGATTTTAGGAATCCGTGTGAAATAACATTTTCCAAATATTGAAAAAATACAAATGAATGATTTCTGACAATGGAGCTACAATAAACAAGAAAATGAAAGCATCGCTTTTTGTTGGGTTTCTGTATTATTACGCGATAGTGACGTTATATGTATACATTTTTATAGATGCTGTATAGTCTTCGGATAAACAAATGGAAATTTGGACCCTGAAAGGTCATCTGGGGTCATTCAGTGCTTCCATTGTTTGAACAGTCAGTTTAAGGTATAAGGTTTAGTGGCGAAAAATGCCATTAGAGTCATGCTGCCCCAAATTATTTTAAACTAAAAATGACGTACTGGTTTTGAAAACGCATTTTTGTTCATAATATTCCATATATATATATAATTTTTTTTTTCATTTTTCATACTGAGTATGTGTAATGCTTTAATAAGCAAACATCAAATGACATTTAGATAAAATGACCCTTTACATAAATAAAACTAAATATTTTACCACAAATGTGTCTTAAAAAAAAATACAGCAATTTTTACTTTTAGATAGTGAGATTAGAATCTCAAGAATGCGACTGTTCACATGCAAAGATTTAGCTGACAAACATGCCTTCAAGTTTCGAGTTAAAAAGAAAATTTCAAAACTATTAAATTAAAATGTCATTTTTAAAAAAATGAAAGTGATGTTAAAAATACCTAATTTTGAAATCGTATTTGGATTATTATGCAAGTTTTACCTTCAGATACCCAAAGGTAAGTCATACGACAAGAAAGTTAAGAAGTTATGAAAGTTAAAAGTTTTGAATATACCTAATACTGAATTCATTTAAGGATATGAGAGATCGCAGTTGAAATTGAGAAGATGAAAATTATATGAAATTTAGATTTTATAAAGGAAAATTTTATGATCGTGAAAGTGGAATATTTTTTTTCTCCTTCCGGAATACCAAGTATAATGGCCTCTATTGAAAACTTTATCATAATAAGTGATCTTTATTATATTACTGATTATATGATTAAAGTTTCACTTGCTAATAATTTAGACGACAGACTTTTATAGAAAAAGTATTTGGGCAACTTTAGGTTAAAATAATATTTGTTTGGGAGTTGAATTAACCAATATAAGATACATATTATATCTATACTAATAAAATAACAAATCGCTCTGTCTGCGTGTGTGTGTGTGTGCGTGTGTGTGTGTGTGTCTGCGATGGCTAGCAAAATCTATGGGACGTACGAAGCTCAAAATTTTTATGAGAGTAGCCCAATATCTCTCCTGATGCACCTGAGCTTCAGAATTTCGAAATTCTATTTATTAACTGAGTAATTAATTAAATACCAAAGATCACTCTCATAAAAAATCGCCTTTTTTCTTCTTTTTTTTCTCTTCATTCAGTTATGGTTGGTTGGTTGCATAAAATTTTCGCATAAATAATTAAAAAAGCTGGGAATAGACCTTTAAAATTCATAGACTGGCAAACTGTCAGTTTAAATGATGATAACAAATCGCTCTGTCTGCGTGTGTGTGTGTGTGTGTGTGTGTGTGTGTGTGTGTGTGTCTGCGATGGCTAGCAAAATCTATGGGACGTACGAAGCTCAAAATTTTTATGAGAGTAGCCCAATATCTCTCCTGATGCACCTGAGCTTCAGAATTTCGAAATTCTATTTATTAACTGAGTAATTAATTAAATTCCAAAGATCACTCTCATAAAAAATCGCCTTTTTTCTTCTTTTTTTCTCTTCATTCAGTTATGGTTGGTTGGTTGCATAAAATTTTCGCATAAATAATTAAAAAAGCTGGGAATAGACCTTTAAAATTCATAGACTGGCAAACTGTCAGTTTAAATGATGATTTTTTATCACAGCGGTTGTAAACCATGGAGGAAAAAGATAGGTGGTGGTGAAGTGAACCGAAAAAAGGGTTGCAATATTAAATCATTTATCGCTCAAATTTTAATGTCCCAAACAAAAGCATGTGGAAGTGATTTTGTATTAATAAGACGAATTGAAAGAAATGAATTACAGCCGAAGCGTATTTTATGAAGAAATAGTAATTTTTTAAAATGGTCTTTTTTCTATTATATTATTTATTTTAAAAAAAATGTTTGCTTTTAAAATAATTGAAATTGATAAATTCGAAATAATTAAATGTCAAAATAAAATAAAATAAAATATTGAAAACATTTGATTTGAACTAAAAATTGTATTACTAAAAGGTTTCTTTTTTTTTTCAGAACTTTTTAATACTTTATAACGTAGATGAAAATATGGTTTTAATATAACAACATATTAATAACTCTATATCAATATATAAAATATATTTATAAAAACATTCTTTTAAAATCATGCGCGAAAACTTAAATAACAAATATTAGTCTAAAATCTAGATTTCAGAGTGCAGACGATTTTAAGACATTAACGAAAGAATGCTAACTTTTCAAGCAAAATCTTAAATGATGCTTCTATATTGATATTTCAAAGTGACGGCTAGGTTACATTTATGTTATATTTAAGTTACGGTAGGGTAATGTTAAGTCGCAGTTAGGTTACAGACAGATTATGGTTATGGTACAAAAGTTTACGGTTAGGAATTTGTCCACAGAGTCAACATTACGCATGCTTTGATTAAAAATATACACTTTTGTTAAATGGCTCTGAAATTATAATACTATATACCAATCTTTTATCATCGCGTATCGATTCATTCAAGGTATAGTCGGATTTAAGAATGATATAATTAGTTTGAAATTCAAAATATTTCACTTGGGATTTCTATGTGAAAAAAATAATTAGTTACGTGATTTAACAGTGATTTTTACGGGTAAATATCAACACTTTAACACGAAACTAACGCAATCGTTGGATACATGTTCCCTCCCGTGTTTCTCATTGCTCATTTTAAGTATTTTTAGAGCTTAATATTAGTTGTTGTTTTTAAAACCGATTTTTCACAAAGTCAGCTGCAACGTATTTCAGACAATGCATTTCTGCATGCTTCCAGTTATTGATAAAATCATACAAATTTCAAGTTCGTTTAATATTGTTAATACGGACCCGGGCAACGCCGGGCGGGTCAGCTAGTAGTAAATAATTTTGTAAGTTAATTATAAAATTTATTGAAACAGTCCCTTCTTAAGCATTTTCTTTCGTCGAAATTCGACAGTTTCCACCTCGCATTTATAAATACTTAATTTTGAAATCGTATTAGGATCATTATGCAAGTTTTACCTACAGATAGCCAAGGGTACATCATCCGATCAGGAAATTTAGGAATTGCGAAAGTTAAAAGTTTTGACTATCTAACGTTGAATTGATTTTTAATAGTTACAAAACAGATTGCAAAGCGGGTTGCTTTTAAACATAGTTCACAAACAACTAGGCAAAATGAGATGTAACTTTAGATTCGCATATTTAGAGCTTTCAAAAACTTATTCCAGTCAAAAATTGCACAGATTACATTATTTCACATTTTTTTCCCTCGTAAATTCATTTCATCATTTTTTTTTTATTTTTTTTTTTTTTAATGTAGGTAAAATTTTAATTTATTTATATACATACTTGTCAAGTCAATAAGGTTACAAGTCAACTTTTAAATAAAAATAATTTTTTAAAAAAGGGAATTTCTACAGTTGAAAATTTAACTTAAAAAAAATTGTTTACTAACAGAATGGAGAAATTTAAAAACAATTTTTCGGGGTAGGGGGGGGGGATAAGGTGAATTTTGCAACTTATATCCTTGCTCTTCATTAATTATTTTTCATATTATTTTATTAATTTTACAGAAGTTTTTTTCTCTTTAAAATTGCTAACATTGTCCTATTAATTATTAACATTGTTTATTAACAATACTTAACAAAATTACGACTATTATATGCGATGAACCTTGAATCAAATGATAATCTTAAAATGAGACAAAACTGTAATTTATTATCACACATAAGTCATCTTTATTCACAATATGAAACATTATCAATAAGGCATAATCAAAATACACATTGTAGAAAATGAAAATTTATTTACCAGAAAGGAAAATAATTTCAATTTTGGAAATTCACATGCAAATCTATCATAAGCTGATTATAATTCAAAACATTACAGGAAATTGGGTATTCCACATCAATTCAAATAGGGAAAAGTTAATTTACTAAATATTACGTAACTACCTTTCAAAACAATTCCAGGCAAAAACTGTTAGTGAAATTCAATAGTAGAAAACAATACTGATTACAAAATTTCACTACTTTTCTTACTTGAATAGTTCATATATATGAGCTTCAATTACTGTATTTATATTTTTAATTTGACTGTAACGTATTATATTATCAAAATATTTAGAATTCCATTTATGTAATTATAAAGAATGCAAATGCATTCATAAGAACAAAAATGGTAAAAATTTCCATATAGAAACTTTGATATATATCCATCATAAGTTGATTACTATTTGAAATAATATGGGATTCTGTGTAAATAAAAAAGATTTTCTAATAAGCAGAGTTCGGAAATGCTTGGGTAAATCCACGATATCTTCTGGGAAAGTAATTATGCGTTTGATGGAAAAACGAGCAGCCCTTTTGATACGCTCAACTTGCTGCAAAAGTGACAAATCGTGAGAACTAGTTCTGCAGGTAGATGAGTTGGGTCGACTTGTTTAGAATTATTTTAGATATGACAGAAATTAATCTGCCAATTTAATGGAAATCTTTTTATTCAAATGTCGAAGTGTCTTTTTAACTTTTTTGAACATAGTTGAAAAGTGTTTATCAATTGAGACTGCTGTGTTCGTCTGCCCATTCTCCAACTCTAATATATATACTCGAACTGCTATAAAATTTATATATTTTATTGAGACTTAGTATAGCATATTCGGTATTGAAAATGAAGCGAGTAGCATTTATAAATTTTTCTGCAAGACATTTAAAAATATTTTGCCACATTACGGCCCATAAGAAAAAATCATTTACGGTAATTTTTAATGATGTTTCGCAATTTGAAACGCAGAGAAATTTACGTATATATGTATGTATGTGTGTGCGTGTGTGTAGTGCACTAGAAGATGCATGCTACATGTTATGCATAATTTAGTACTCAGTTAAAGTTTAGACAATGATCGATTACGCTTCTATATTTAGAAGTATGTACCGAATGTTTGTAGTTCATCTGTCATACATTACTTGCGACTTATCCTTTATTCACAAATATTAAATTTTACATAAAATATGACGACAAAAAAATAAAATTAACATTGGGTCAAAAGAATAGACAATTTGTATATTTACAGAAAAATAAAAATAAATTAAAATCGAGTTGCACCCACATTGTTTGGAGTTAGTGCAAGAATATGACTTTTCATCGAAGAAACTAAAATGCTACGTCACTTGAAAGTCTATTTTGTACCAAACATGTTCCAGAGCAGCTCGAAGCTCATTAAAAGAATAGTATAGCAAACATTTGCATAAACATTACGACATACGATGTTACAAAGATTTTCGATTGGGTCCGGATCAGAGCTACACGCCTTCTAGTTGAAATCAGTAGTATTTTCAGAGTTAAAGTTCTTTTGTATGCAACATGAATAGACGCATTATCTGGCTAAAATTTATACTTTAGATGAGCTAAAAGTTCCCCAAATGACTAAAAATTAATCCCCAACGTATATACGTAGTCTTGTGTTGTTTTTCAACCAATGAATAACTCCACAGATACTCGAGCATTAAAGCAAAGTGAGGACCAAATAATTAAAAAGTCACCTTCTTGTTGTCGACTTAAGAAAGTCCCAGGCTCTTTACGCAAATCGTGCCAATAGTATGCACATCCGTTTGGGCCATTCAAATTCCACTTTTTTTTCGTTACTGAATATCATAACGTACCATTTGGGTCCATATGACGTATGTTTGCAATTCATTGCTTTCTAGCCAATTTGTAGCGAGATTTTAAAGCTGATTGTTTTATCATTTTCATGTAAATTGATTTACCTGTTTCTTTAATTCATCTACAAATCATGTCCGTCGATACAGAAAGTCCAGTCCTGACGTATTTTTAATGTGATTAGCAATCATTTGTGTAAATGTCAGTTTCTGGATCCTTTTGTCATCTCATTTTCTCGTCACACAAGGTCTTCCAGATTATGTTTTGTTTTGAAGGAGTCATCCTTAGACTATACTTCATAGACATACCACTTTGTATGATTCAATGTAGCTGAAACTTCTGCAACAGTCTTCCGTTTCCATTTCAGCTTTCCTACTTTAATTACCTCATCTGACTGAATATTTTTAGCTCGCGGCATCTTCACTAACTGATGCTATATCGAGGTATAATTAAATACTTCAAACATGAGACATCATAACTTGGAAATTTGAATTTTCCGTGAACAGTTGGCTAAAAATAAAAAAAGTGACTAAACTTTTGCAATATGCAAATTTTACTTTTTTCAGTTAAATTAAATATTATCTTATATTATAATTATTATTTTTATTCTACATTGTTTAAAATATATTTGAAAATAAGTATAGCCATTTTTAAAACTCAAGTGTTCGTATTTTTTATTTAAAGGTTAAAAAACACCAGTGTCTAAACTTTTGCTGAGCAGTGTATTCATCGTTCCTTTACGGGAAAACTCAAAAGAAGTATTTTACATTACAATCTTTGGGGAAATATCATTTGCAGTATATCTCAATCCTTTTATGGGGAAAATAATTCTTTTTCTAAAATGATGAGGTGATTAACCCATTAGTGCCTAAATTATTTTTTTCGTTAAAATTCAAATTTTGCATTTTCCCACTACTTTTAAAGCAAGAATAACTTTTATCTTAATTTATCAAGGACTTCGTCTCGAGAAAGAAAGTATTTATTTGTCCTCCTTTTTACTGGTGGGAAATGCGCTTACTTCATTTTTTTAAAACATACTGCTACTTCAATTTTTTCTAAACATACTGCTTTGCACACCTGATGCTCATTCAGTTTGAGCCTGATGCTCAGTTAAATTTTCAACTGTAGAAATTCCCTTTTTTAAAAAATTATTTTTCAGTCAGCGGAGACACATTCTAAAAAGTTCATTCTGAGAGATTAGTTTTAATGTACAGAAATCTAGGTTATAAATATTTGCAATTCGTTTGGAAAAATACGCGGTCCCGGGAAATATTGGGCAGGTAAGCTAGTTAATTCTAAAACAAAATTTAAAAAACAAATAACAAGTTGTAATTGTAGAGTATTCCAGCAATCCGTCACTATGATAACATTTCCAATCGGGATATTCGTGAAATTTTATAATTGCGATTTTATGTTTTTTGGCAAACCAATAAATAGAAGAATACCTCGATAGTAGAATTTAGGATTTAATTAGTGAATTATTTGATTTAGGGATGAGAGAGCTCAGAATTTAATAGTTGATTTTCACCACTAAATATTAATAATATTCTTTTCTTTATTAAATCCCAGAAATTGGATAATATATAGAAAATAAAAAAATGTATTTGTTGCGAATGAAAAAGAATATATCGAATTACTGTTAATGGCACTTTTTAGTTAATTTCATACATTATAATAATTTGCATAGTGCAAAATAACACTATTAAAGTTATTGCTAAAGTTTACTATTAAATTTTAATTTTTAAAAAATCGATCTTAATTTAGGATTTATGTATATTTAATAATTTTTTTTTTCAAATACAAAATCGAAAGTAAATAAAGTAAAACATAAAACCTCAATGGCAAATATGAAAGTAATTTCAATTTTCAAAGAAATAAATTGATAACATCATCTTAAATTAAAAAAGAAGCCCATAAACTTTATTTGACAAAACAAAAAGATCTTGAAATTAAAATCGTGTAATCTAAATACTAAAAAAGCTTTAACTTAAATAAACAGAAATCTAGTATTTCGAAATAATTTTATATTTTTAAAAAGATCAAATTGCAAGTATTCAAACTCGAAATGAAATATTCAAAAATTATTTCCACTGAAACTAATCTTCTTTTTCAATTTCTATTATCATATGATCTTATTCTAATTAATTATAACATCTAGTAAGATAAGAAATATTTTTGACTGTTTATTAGCATTGGAATTTCTTTGGTAATACATTTAAAACAATTTCCGTAAGCAGGTTCGATTTTTTGCGGTTCTAAGACAAAATCTGCATTTTTTTCAACAATCTTTCAACGAAATTTGTGTATTTTATGTGATCTTTCACCAAAAATTGCGTATTTTACACAACTTTGATTAAAATCACATATTTTACACTATCCTTTGAAGACATTCGTATTTTTTCACAATCCTATAACGAAAATCGCATCTTTTTCGCAATCCTTTTCAAAAATTATGTAGTTTGACAAAAATGTCATTTTTTTTCTGCAAACCTTTGACAAAAATGTCATTTTTGTCACAATCTTTTGGTGGAAATCTCATTTCCCTCCGAGATCCTTTGATGAAAATCACTTTCTTTTGCGGTTCTTAAACAAAAAATGCATTTTTTTTTTCGTGATTCTGAGACAAAAACTGCATTTTTTCATTATTCATTGATGGAAATAACACTTCGACTATTTTTTGGTTATTTCTGTGATCCTTTGAAGAAATTAGCTCAATTTGGCACGGTTCGTACCCTCTTTTTGTCCGCTATCGTTAACCCCCCCCCCTCATTAAAAATGTCATGAAATTTTAATGGATGTCTGTTTCGATCCCAATATTTATAAAATCTACTATCAAAAAAGCAGAATTTCCCGATTTCATGGAAAAGTAACATGTCTGGTTATAGATTTCCATAAATTCTGTATTACAATAGGTATAGATTTTTTCCCCCAAAACTTTCTCAATATACGTGCAAGTATATAATTCTGAAATCTATTTGTAAAAATCACTATACAGATATTTCTAATTGCAGTGGGAATTTTTCTATTTCGAGTAATTTTGTAATTCATAGTTAAAATCAATTGTATATTTTTGTGCAAAATTTCCCTAGATGGCCAAAATTTCCCCCGATCCTAGATCGCCGGATCGGACATACTTTGCATTCCTGATATACACAAGCATAGAAACAAGATTATATTATAATGCATGATTGATCTCTAATTGAATCGAATTTCTATTTGACAGTTACTATCTCATTGTATTTCTAAAAATTATGCATTAGGTATTATTTCCTACAACACCTTTCTGCATTAAATTGTAGCATAAATTCTGATTACTGCTTAGGCTAATAATCATTTTTAAAAAGTGAACTAATCACATAATTTTATTGCTTTTTTAAAATTCAATAAAAATACAATATCGCATTAATTATTATTTGATTCTTCCGCTACCCCTCAAAGTAAGACTGACATTTTCCTATCCTTTAATAATTCAAATTATTTATTTAGAAGGGGAAAAAAAGTTATATTCATATGTTTCCAAATTATACGATTTTCAAAATAAAATATCAATTTTTCAATTGCTGATGCATTTGATATTTTTTTTTTAAATCATCTTTTTAAACACGATAGATTTTTACTTCTAAAAGAGAAACAATTAAAAAAGGGTTAAACTATGCAATAAGGAAAAAAAAGAAATGTGTCGCCTTTTTCTTTTAAGATTTTCCTAAAATTACAAGTGACAAATTTATAATTAATTAATATCCTATTCTCTCCCAACTCTTTTAAAGTAATCCTGGCATTTTCCTACACTTTGATATTTTGAATTATTTATTTAACAAGTAAGAAAAATCATGCGCTGAGCATAGATTATGAAAGACTTTCCAATATTTCCTGAAATCTTTAACAAAACTTTGTTATTTAGGGAAATAAAATGCTACTATCCATAGCCAAATAAGTATTCCAATACTTTTGAACAGTCCTGTATTTGATCCGTCGGTTGAAATATACATGCTATATAATAGAAAAAGATAGTTTAGCAAGAAAATGCCTAATTGGTTGAAATTCTATTTCAGCATTTTATTCTAAAAGATGCAAAATACTTGAATACTTTTGTTCAACCCTGTAATTTACCTAGCACCTTTATTACAAGCCAGTATTTTGTCAAAATTTAATTCAAACAAAAGCACTCTTAAAACTACTTAAATCACATTTCCAGAAATTATCATTAATGGGAGACTATGTAACTAATTTTTTGCGTGACCATGTATATCATTTTATCTATATTCTGCAAACATTTATTAGTAAACTGAAAGCAGTTCAACGTAAAAATTCATAACTTATTTAAAAAATACCTTTAAGTTAATTATCCTCACTTTCAGTAACCTTTATGAGCTCTTTTTTGTAACCCTGTATATCAACTATAACATTTATACACACAATATAATTTGCAGACATTAAGTAAAACTTAAAAACGCATATAATAATTGAAAATTTATTTCATCAATCCATCAGCTATCATCAATAATATAGCTTCGGATAAGAATATAAGATTTGAAATATTTTGAGTGTCCCTGTAAATGCTATGCATTTCATATTATGCGTTAAATATTAAGTCTCAGCGGCGTATATCAATTTTATGATACTTGAAATCGTTTAACATAGTTAAAATATGTCGCAAACAATTCCCCCATTTATTATTGTGTAATATCCTTTTGAGTTGCCCTGTAAATAAATAGTAACTAATATTTTCACTGTTTATTTTACAGAATACATATTTTAGTGCACTTTGCGAATCCATATAAATTTGAATATGTTTGATAGGGTGTGACGCCTTTAAAATTCATTTGAAATGATTTTTTCCCATACGCCATAATGTATCGGAAAACGTTTGACTATCCCTGTAAATAAACAAATCATAGTAGAAACTTCATTTTCAATAAGGTTCGTATTATGGTAAACATCATTAACATTTAAAAATTTCATAACAATCCGAGTATATTTACGGGAGTTAAAGCGTGGACAGACGGCTATACGGCCAGACAAACCGAATGCATAAACACTTTTCAACTTTGTTGGAAAGTGTTAAAAAAAAAAAAAAGAGAAAAATAGGAGGGAGGGGGGGTACCTACATATGTTTTATGTTCATAAATTTTAAAATACAAAATTATTTTTGAGAATGAATTTTGAGAAATTTAAGAGAAAATTAGTTTGATTAAATTGGAAAAGGAATTATTTTGAATTTGTCTTTTATAACGATTTCCAACATAGTTCAATAGTGTTTGTCTATCTGTCTTTCGTCTGTTCGAGCTCTAAATTATGCAAATATACTCTTTTAATTGCAATTGTCACATCGTATTGAGGTTTACCAAAGCATACTTAAAACTAAAAATGATGTACGCAGCATCCATCATTCATAGTGACACGCAAAAGAATTCTGTTCATTACGGGCAATTTGAATGTAATGAAAATTGAAAATATACAATGAGAAAAACACTGTTTATGGTGTTGTTTGATTTTTAACAGACTGAAATTTACGTATATCACTGAAGTATGTTATAGAACGATTAACGTAGAATTTTGTATGTTAATAATTTACCATTCACAGGCTCTCTCATAAGAATTCCTTACTTTACGGCCAATAGGGAAATACCATTTGATGTGTAATTACGCGATATTAAACCATTTAAATCGCATTTATTATAAAATATGACTACACTACTGCTATAATGAATAATTATCGGAAGTCTGTTTTCAGTTATGGTAAGTTTTTTAAAATATAATATTTTTCGCATATATTTGATGTGTGTAAGTTTTAAGATTATATTTAGGACAACATAAGAATCTCAAGCACATTTCTATTTATTGTAGGAAATTGCTAAAAAGAAGTTTTTAAATGTGTTATGAATTTAATTGAACTAAGTATTAGCATATTAGATATTACATACATAACTGTACACATTTTTATACAAGGTTGCATTAAAAAAAAAATCACTTATTTTCCGAATTATTAATGATAATTTAAGAAATTGAGTTTTCAACTGTTTATTTAGATATAGTTATTCTTCATAAACTGTAAAGTATTTTTACAGACTGTGTTGGAAAGTGTTAAAATAATAATAATTAAATAATAAAAATCTTAAAAAGGTATGATTTTTCATTCTCGTTTTCGATAAAAACCAATTCATGTGTTCATTTTTCTGAGGCCTTTCTTTCAAATAATTTAAAAATTGTATCGATTTAAACTTTATCATGTAATTAATTTTAAAAAATCTTACTGCACCCAAAATTCTAATAAATTAATTAATGGATACAGAGGAAAACCATTTGAAAGGCATTCTAAATGAAACTGCTTTGTGCCTTATTCATATGATAACACAATATAAAAAGTCCGTGAATGAAATATCGCAGAGTAAAAGACTGGATTTCTTTAATAACGTGTTCGTCAAACAAAAATTTGCAAGCCAAAAACAAAATTAACAAGAAACTAGCCAAGATGTGCCAATCCCAAAACTTTCGTCTAAATCATACATGTTAATAATAAAAAATTTACCATCAGAGTGCCAAAATTAAATGACAATACATGCCCATCATGAGGATTGTAAAGTTCGTTGAATTGGATGCATTTAACAGGATATCAGTACCGCATTGTTTCAAAAAAAATATTGAATTTCCTCCTCTTAGATGACCGCAACCAAAATGTCCAACCTATAGAGCATAAATTCAATACTTGTTGATATAATCTGATGACACTTGTAAATTCAACACCTGCTCTGCTGCTTTCTTCGAGATTTCCACAATAACTATATCTTAAGAACTAATGGACGGATTTACATAAAACTTCAAATTCCGTTAGTCCTTGATACAGGGTTGAGTTTCTGACGTCAGAAACTGGTTTTTGACAAGACAAGTGTCAAAAACTGGTTTAAACCGTCAAAAACTGGCTTAAACTATCAAAAGCATGTAATGCACTTTAAAACATTTTAAGAACAAGAGGGAAACATTGAATAAATCTTAATGATTTAAGTAGTTTTTTATTTAACATTAATTATTGTAATTTAATAATTTCAAAAAAATTAAATTATTTTAATTGAAATGAAACTTTTTTTTGTTTTTTAGAATGTTTAAACAGAAGAAAATGATTTTGTACAGTTAATAATATGGATCAATTATCAATTTTGCCCCATAGCATCCTATAGCACATAACCAATTTATCACATTTTTTTACTCCCAAACGATTTCTGAGTTTAGAGTTTATGAAGCGAAAGTTAGAAAATACTCTCTCAATTGATGCTGAGCTAGCACGGCTTGATAACAGAAGCATTGCTAGTTGAGCAAGTTTGGAGGCAGGTTTAGCCGAAAAGCTATTGCATGATACCTTTCCACCAAGTAAAGGGATTAACTGTCCTTCCTCTAGCACTGAAATAAGGATCTGGACGATCTTGAAAGATGTGATTTGCTGTCTGTTGACAAAATTTACCGTTGTTTCGCAATCTGTTAATAATTTTTTTTTTTTTTTTTTTTTTTTTTTAATGAAATTTGCCATTTCTTTACAATTTTTTGACAAAATCTGCTTTTTTTTCGTGATCCTCTAACAAAATTCACATTATTCTTACGATCCTTTACAAAATTAGCGATTTTTTTTTTGAATGATTGACAAAATTGATTTTTTTTCGGCGATCATTTGTTGAAGTTTGCGGTATATTTTGTGTCCAAATTTCCCGATTTAGGACAGATTTTTTTTTCTTCTCTCCGGAAATGATTGTTTTAAATTTTTGGAAAATTCGGACCAGAATCATCCATGAAACCAGAGTAAAAGAAAACTGACATACATTGTATTGTTACATTAAAACAACAATAACAACAAAAACAATCTGCACTTCTTGAAGTTTTTTTCTAATTATCGCAAGAATTATCGCAATAATTCTATATCAGTAAACAATGCACAAATTTTCATCAAGTGTCAGATTCAGTTACTCTCTGATACGTATTAGTACTTTTTTTTTTGTTGAGTAAATGGCTCAAATGGTGGCGCTGCTATGTTGCATTATTATTTATGATTATCACAATAGCTCTATCTCACGAATGTGCGAATTTTCTCCAATCTTCAAATTCATCTAGCTCCTGATATGAAATTAGTATTTTTTAGTGTTTAGAATAAATCGATCAACAGGTAGTGCTTCAACCAAGGATTTTTTTTTTCTTTTTTTAAAGATTTCTGTAATGATCCTATCTTAAATACCCGGATTTTTATCAAATTTCAGATTCAGTTAGAATCGAAATAAGTTGCGGCAGATTAGATTTTGGTGTAAGTTACCGAATCGATGACGCTGCTATGTTTCATTTTTTTTTTGGAAGTATTAAAGTGTTTGAATTAGAAGAAAGTTTTGGGATTGCCACATCCGACTACTTAATCAGGTAAATTATATACACTAAACAAAATAATAAATCCAGTTTTTATTTTATTGTTTATTGTATTTAAATGTTTTTATACATTAAAAAAAATGAAACTCGTGAACAACATTTATTATGCAATACTACGAGAGTATCTGCTGTACTGTTCAAATATAACGTCAATGTACACAATATTTTTTACCAAAAATTTAATCGATTTTATATTTTTTAATAAAACAAACTACCTGACTAGTAAAAGATAAGTTGTATTTCCAATTAATTGAATATTTTTTTTTCTAAACTACTCGTAAAAAATCATTCAAGTTTCTTAAAACTACAACCAAATTAATCCAATGCACCTCTAGTTTTATCTGAAAAAGTAAAAAATTCTTTTTGCAACATTTTTAATAATGTTAGAATACTTTTTCTTCTTTAATAAAATAAAAAGGGCTTATTTTGCATAATCAAGTTGTTTTCAAAGGCTGAATCAATGATTTATTTAAGAAATATATTAAAGAAGACTATTTTTCTTTTCTTAAAACATAGCTGTTTACCATTATTAATTTAGAGAAAAAAAATAACATACATGTAATTGAAGTATGTGTTTTAAGTTACTTATTTTATACATTTGAGCTAAAAGGTAAGCGTTCAAGAGGATAACGAAAGTCAACTAATAGTGTTCAAAAATCTTGCAGAAGGTAATCTACATAAGATCTATATAAATTATCAGAGACTTATTTTAGTTGTAAATTAAAGGTGTCGAAATCTGTTAGCGTTTGTAAGCGTTTGAATCTTGAAATAATCAAATCAAAACGATTGCTCTTAATATCAGAAATGATTAGATATCTCCGATTAATGGACTTTTGACACGGCTAATTCAACAGTATTGCTTTTAATGAATTACAAAATTTAATTTAAATTCATAATTGTCATTTTTAATAAAGTTTCTCTTTAATGTTGCTAGTGGGCAATTTAAAAAATATATACTAAATGTAGAATAAATGGCTACTGGTGTTTTCCATGAAACACAAAATTGTTTTCATTTATGTTATCTCAACATCGGGAAAGTTTGGCCTGGATCCTCTGCTATATTTAACCTCCTGAGTTTAAAAGTATCACTTCCGAACCGAGGTATAAACTATATTTTATTTTTTAATATTTATTTTTTATTTCATTTCTATGTAGCGTTCGAAATTCGCGTTTCGTTTTTATCCTTTGTCGAAATTTGTGCTTTTTCCGTGTTTTTTTTTTTTTTTTTTGGGGGGGGGGGGGGGAGCGTTTTTCTGATTTAAATATTTGAGGGAAGCAGAGATTCCAAAACACATTTTTTTACAAAATAAATGTCTGAATTTGTATTAGACATAAATTTTGTGGACGCTCTGTCTCAACAACTAATTCATGGAATTTGATAAAAAATTTATATTCAGCTAGTTCGTGATACAAATTTATGCTAATTTGTTTTTGGTGTAAATCGCTTAATAGGTCGCGCTGCTATGCTTCATTTTTAACAATTTTTTGCAGTGGCTATCTCAAGTACCGAAGCACAGCATTTAATAAAAATTACACACATGCCAACCTCCGGCTTTTTATAAATTACAGAAACATATTTGGAACCAGAAATTTATTTAGCGAATTAATTTAAATAAGTTGCAAATGAGAACAGAATTCAATGAAAGATCCGTTTAATTTAACAATTTTTCCGGTTCAAAATCAGTTTTCTTGATTTACAAAACGCCGGAGGTTGGCAAGTATGAAATTACATTCAGGTAGATAGTCCTGATATGGTACGTATACATGGTATATACAGGATATTACATGATATATACAGGTCCTGATATTATATGATGCTAAGTAGCTTTTGCTGTAAATCGCTCAAAAAGGACGCGCTGCTATGCTGCATTTTTTACGATTTGAGCAAAAACTCTACCTCAAAAACTAATGCACGAATTTCCATCAAACTTCAGATTCAGTTAGTCCGTGTTATGAATGGCTGTTGTTTATTTTATTTTATTTCTTTGTATTTATTTATTTAATTAATTTAATTTAATTTACTTATTTTATTTTATTTTATTTTATTTATTTATTTATTTAGTGTAGAAAATTGCTTAACCGGACGCGCTGCTACGCTACCTTTTTCACAATTTACGCAACAGCTTTATCTCAAGAATTAAGGCAGGGAATTTTCTTCAGATTCACTAAATCAAAGATATGAACTATTTCTGTTTACATTTTGGTATCAATCACCAAACAGGCGGCGTTACTATGCTAATTTTTTTTCAGATTTCTGCAATAGCTATCTCAATCAAGAATTAATTTATGAATTTTCATAAAGTTTTAGATTAAAGTACAGCTTGATAAATTTTATAGCTGTTTATGTTTTGGTATAAATCGCTCAACAGGTAGCGCTTATATGTTTCGATTTTCCCAATACGCACAATAGTCCTAGTTCAATAATTATTTCAATCCTTACGATGAGCATAGATTGTCATTTAATTTTTGCAACGTGTTAGCGAATTTTTAAGCATTAACATGCCATGAGATAGGAGAAATTTTGGAATTCCCACACCCGACTAGTTGATTTTGGATCAAAACCAGTAAATGCACTAGTAAAAGCAGTAAAAGCACTGATGATTATTTCTTCATAAAATAAGCGTTACCATCCGAGTTTGCAAAATGCATTCGAAACAGTGTGCCCATGAAAGCAAAAATATTTTCAAAATTAACTCAAACGTTTTAGTCTAAGAAAAATTAAATGTAGCAATCCCAAAACTTTCTTTTATCTCACACGTTAGTATTTCCTGAAAAGTGCAGCATAACAGTGCCACTCGTAAGATAATTTACAACAAAATCTAGTCAGCGACAACCTATATCAAATTTTAGCTGAATCTGAAGTTTGAGGATAATCCATAATTATTATAACTATTACGAAATCGTAAAATAATGTAATGCAACAGCGCCAGCTGTAAGTCGATTTATACTAAACCTAAACAGTACTTATATAAGTCAGTGACTAACAGAATTAAAATTTAAAAAAAATCCAGCATTAATTATTGAGATAGAGTTATTTTAATAACGGTGTCTAATGTAGCAAAGCAACGAAACCTGTAGAATGATTTACACCAACAATTAATCGGCCCTAAATTAATCAAGGAATTAATCAAGCTTTGTGAAATTCCGTGCATTTGTTCTTCAGATTGAATTATTGAGCAAATTGAATTATTGAATGATGCAGCATAACAACGGCACCTGTAAGGCGATATGCGAAAATTAATGAGCACCTGTTTTTATCAAGGTCTAACTAAATCTAAAGTTTAATGAAATTCAGAAAAAAAATTTCTGTCTCACACAGACTCGCGATGAGAGAGTGTAAATTCACACAGACATTTACTAAAAATCACCAAATCGTGTTCAGGACCTACTAAAACATAAAAATCCATCGAAAAACACAAGTCAAAAATTTTCATGAATCCAATTACTTATTTTTTGTAAAAGGTAGAAAGAGGTAAAAAAAAAAAATTGATACTTGGCAAGTGTAGATTAATTAAAGGCCTTCAATTTGTTACTATGTAATTCAGGTCACTAATAATTAAATTAGTATTTTAACAGTTAGTAACTTAAGATCTATATTTTTCAATCTAAATTACCAGCCTCCTAATGTATAAATTTCACGGAAAGAGTTTCACCTGTCATGCATGATTCTTGTTGTTGTTATTATTATTGTTGTTGTGTGCAAAATCGATTAATGTGTTTTCGCAATGTTACTTTACTGCTTGTCTGAAGAAGATAATACATTTACATGGCTTTTTGAAAGAAAATACCGTGAAGCATCAAAAGTAAACACCCCTTTAGCAGACAGGAAATTTTAATAATTTTAAGGGATACTGTTAAAAGGAAATTTTGTTAGGTAGGTAAAATTAGGAGATTGAGGGGATATATTTGAAATTTATAAAATTTACCAAAAATTATACAGCTTATAAAATATATGAGGGGGAAGGCTTATATTTTGATGCGGCTTACTTTCGGTACTTTGGTAGTTTCTTGTTTTGTTTTTATTTTTTAAAATCCCAGTTGAGACGCCAATTCGTCCTAACAACGCATCCGAAACGGCAGAATCAGTAAGTGTTTTTGAAATTTCTTTGTAATATGGAATGCAAGAAGTTTATTTTATAAGTTTTAGCTCAAAAGGTAGACGTTCAAAAGAATAACAAATCTAGTAACATTGCACAAATCCCCACAGAAGGCTCTACACAAGATATATGTGAATTAATGGAGATATATTGGAGTTTTGCAAAAGTATCGAAATCTAATATCATTTATGCTTAATTTAATCTTCTAAACTTAACAAAATAATTTTTGTTCATATCTTTAATGGCAAAACAAGAGATAGTTATATCATGTCGAATGATTCAAAAGGGGAAAAAAATAATTCACTATTGTTCGGTTTTATTTACACAGACAGGATAAAATTAATAAATATTTAAAAATTTAATAATTTGCACAATACTTTTCATCTGCATACTTAATAGTCTGATGCATCTTTACAATATACATACTTACATACAACAACTTTTAACGTAGACAGTTTAGTATTTCATTCTTAATTTTTATATCAAGTGAAAAGAATAAAGACCACTCTGCATCCAATGATAAATCTTCTACGTTCCCGATGATATTTAAAATCAAAAAGCTAATGCATGTTATCTATCTATATTATAAAGGCCAAACGTATCTGCGCGTAACGTCATTTTGCGAATGGCAACACTTTAAAATTTGAATGAAATTTCAGTTTTGCAATTTTTGCTACAGCAAGTATCTTAATTTTTGAGATATTTTTTGTGGTTTTTAATTCCACTTTTGTAATTGTGGCAACATAAGCACTTCATTCTATTAAAAGTGCGGAAAAAAGCAAATTACTGTGTGTTTTCGTTGCCATTTTTTATTAGGGAAAAATTGTGAAGTTAAAATTGTCATAATTATAGATCTTTATTATATTTAATTGTTTACATTACGGTTGAAATTTAATAATTTTATGATGTTGATGTGTTTTATGGAGATAGTATTTTGGTAACATTTGATTAATTATAATTTGTTTAAGAGCTGGACTTGCCAATATAAGATGCATTTTTTATTGTAACTAATTATGCAAGCTTTTTATAAATCAATGAAATAGTTTATTCTTAAATTTTATTTTTTGTCGAAACTCGACGGATTCCTCGCATATTTAAATTTAGAAATTTTCCATTAACGAAAGATACTCTGACCTTTTTATTGTAAAATAAAAGATTTTTCAATGATAAAAAAAAAATTACTCTGTTAATAATGCATTAATAGGTTCTTTTGAAATCCGTTCATTTCATTTCCATATTACCTAGACATACGAAATGCAGTTTCTTGAAAGTCCTTCAAATCAGCCACGTTTTTTACGTTCTCGCTTTATTTTATTACAAACACGCGTTATTCATGCAAATACAATTAAAATAAAGTCATTCATTAAATTAATAACTAAAATATTTATCAAGATATAATAATGAGACTTACGCAGGTAACCCCGGAATTTTACTGCGACCGACAGCAGTCTTTCCAACACCGCTCGTCGCCGATTTGCTGTTCTCCATGAATGGAAAACGGCAAACAAGCGGTACCTAGAAAAAACATGAAATCGTTAAACACAGAAAAACACACACGTCATTTAAAAATATGCCTAGACTATACATACAAAAATAATAGAGTAAAAAAAAAAAAATAAATAAATAAAAAAAAAAAAAACTTATGAACAACTAAGGAGTTATACGCGAAACAAATACTTTAAACATTAAGATTATGGAGAAGGTGCTAGATAAACAAAAATTAAGAACTGTGATAAGTAAAAAACGCAAATTTAATATACATGTAACCAAACAATTTATGTTTTTTCACCACTAAATAAGGGGCAGGGGAACACTCATTCAAATGAAATTTGTATGTCAGTTAACTGATTGTTCATGGTTTAAAAAACAATTTTCAAGCTTGAAATATTTTTTATTTACTCCTATCGCGCGGAGCTCGGTTACAAAAGATTAATAAGTTAGCTCTTAAAACAGTGTAAGGGATTCAGAATTTTCTTACATCTAATATCCCATAAAAAATTTAAACTTCTTCGATAAATAATTAAAATATAAACAAAACAGAAATCTAACTTCCACGCAATATAACCACGAAACCAACATTACTGAAATGATCAGACAAAAAAAGCTGCCGTAAGTAGAAAATCTTGGGCTAATAACTCTTAGCATGCAGCTAATACGAAAACGATACTTTTGATAAATTTCGAAGCTTTAATTAATTGCATAATTTATATTTTTCATATAACAATGCTTTTTTGGTATTAGCGGACAATCTACAAAATACATCGCATGTAAAAATTTATTAAAATTTTCAATAATAATAATAGTAAATCTATTTCAACTACATTTTTCGCATATATTTTGTAACTCGGAGAAAACAACGTTCGATTTCTTAATTTATTTAAAACTATGAATACTTTCACATTTTTCAAAATTTATAAATTTTAAAATGCAAAATTACTTCTAAAAATTAATTTTGAGAAACTTAAACTAATTATTTTGTTTTGATTGCGAGAAAAAAAAAAAGATTCCTTTTGATTTTTTTTTAATCGATAGAGTCGACTAATTTATTTCCCATAGTTCATTTAAAAGCATGAAAAGATTATCTTCAAATCTTCCTTGATTGATAAAATTTAAATGCAAAATTACTTCAAAGAATTAATTTTGAGATACTTTCCAAAACAAATTACATTGTTTTTAATGGAAGAAAATTCCTTTTTATTTATTTATTTATTTATTTATTTTTACCATGCTTAATTTGTATTTTCAGAATGGTCATTTTTAAGGGCAGAATAAACCTAAACGCAAGGCACACATAAAACTTAAATTACTTAAATACAAAATAAATCAACAAATCACAAGTTAATTTTGAGCCAAAAATTCCCTTTTCGGGAAACCAGTTTACATTTCTAATTTAGTGCCGAATTTTCATAATATTGTTACGAATTTTGTAAATAGTTAGTGTTTGTACTGTAAAATAATGTAAATAATCTTATTAAGCTCCATTCCTTTACTTATATTAGTTTTTGTTACATTGTCTCTGTTATCAAGCAAACTTGTCCATTATTTTCAGTGTATGTCTACGGCAGATTGGCGAAATAATGAAGATATCGCCAAGTTGGCGTCACTTTTGGCGACTACTTTTGGTCGCCAAATTTGGCGATATATCGCCAAGTTGGCGACAAACTTGGCGATTGTTGGCGATGGTAACCCTTTCCTCTCTGGTAACCCCCCTTAGATATACTGATACATTGTTTGTTGTTCCGTGGATTTTTTTCGAGTAGGTTCTAGAAATTTCTAGCACATGCTCCGAACCTATATAAGAAGAGAAGCGATGCGAGCTGTTGTTATTATTTACCAGTCAGTCATTGAGTGAGCTACTAGAGATTGTCCAAGCAAGTTTGCTTGATGTATTGAGTTTTATCTACGTTGTTTTGAATGTGATATAGTGTTGAGACATTGTATAAAGAGTCTCTGCGACCTATATTTGTACTTGTTCGATAGATTTAAACAGTTATTTTGGAATATCTTGTAATATTTGTGAGTTTCGAAGACTCTGTTGTTCTGAAGATCTGTAAATAAATTATTTTCTACTTTTCTAAGAGAAAAGAGTTTGAAGTTGTCTAACCATAAGATCGAAAGAACCCTATATACGCTACAATTTTTGGTGTCAGGAGTCGGGATCTTATGGCGAAAACAAGAACAATGGACGGTCAACTGAAAGAACTGTTAGAAGCTATTAATGGAATAAAGGCAGAATTGACGAAAGGCCAAGAAGAGTTGGCGGTAAAGATGAATAAAGGCCAAGAAGAGTTGGCGGAAAAAATGAATAAAAACGAAGAAAGAATGGAACAGTTGACAAATAAAATTGATAAAGGCCAAGAAGAGTTGGCAGAAAAAATGAATAAAGGCCAAGAAGAGTTGGCGGAAAAGATGAATAAAGGCCAAGAAGAGTTGGCGGAAAAGATGAATAAAGGCCAAGAAGAGTTGGCGAAAAAAATGAATAAAAACGAAGAAAGAATGGAACAGTTGACAAATAAAATTGACAAATGCCAAGAAGATGTGACTGAAAAGATTAATAAAGGCCAAGAAGAAATGAAGAAAACTTTAGAAGAAAAGTTCTCATCGGTAGAGAGAAGAATAGGCTCGGTAGAAGAGAAAATGGCGGAAGTAGAAGAGAAAATTCAGAATGAAGTTTGTAACTTTGAAGAGAAAATCAGTAACGTTGAAGAGAAAATCAGTAACGTTGAAGAGAAAATACTAGGTGAAGTAGATGAAAAGCTAAATAAAAAAGTACAAGATCTTGAGAAGAAACTTTCAGCGTCTAGTGGTAATTATGAAGAATTTAGGAATCCGCCTGCTTCTCCCGTGCACATTAAGCTGTCGACATACGATGGAAAGAGTTCCTGGCAAGTTTACAAGACCCAATTCACTATTGTAGCTGAAGCGAACAAATGGAGTGACGAGGTGAAAGCTTGTCAACTGGCAGCATCTTTAAGAGGAGAAGCCGCCGACGTGCTGCAAACATTGCCCGATATGACGCAACTCAATTTTGAGACTTTAAGTTGTGCACTTGAAATGAGATTCGGCGAAAAATTCTTCAAGGATTATACGAGAATACAAATGAAGAGCCGCCATCAAAAATCGAGTGAAACCCTTCAAGAGTTTGCCTCGGAAATTGAACGGCTTGCAAATTTAGCATTCATTGACTGTCCAACAAATGTACGGGAAATGCTCTCACTGCAATATTTTGTAGACGGAATAAAAGATCCAGAAGTGCAAAGAGCGGTACGAATGGCAGATGTACAGGATTTAAAGGCTGCACTACTATATGCCTTAAAGTTGGAAGCAGCTACACAAGCCAGCCGAAGAGATCGTCATTCAGTCCGAGGGGCAACGGTGAACAAAAGCTCAGACAATGAAATCGACATCTTGAAAGAAATTAGGAAAATAAATCAAGAGCTTGAAGCTTTGAAATACGGAAGAACAAGCTCAAGAAGACAGAATCTCACGTGCTGGGGATGCGGTGATACAGGACATCTCCGAAGAAATTGCCCCAAAATCCACGAACGTGAGATAAATTCAAACAGTCAGCAGGGAAACTAAATTTTGGCCATCTCGCGGGGCGGAGGTTGCCAGAGAATGAAAAGCCCCACCTGAAGATCCTCCAGATATCAAAAATGAGCGGCGGTGATAACGAATTATATGTGATAGGCTTTATTAACGGAATTCAGTGCCGTATGATTGTCGATACAGGAGCCAATGTGACAATAATAAGAGAAGATTTGGCTCGAAAATTGAAATGTAAACTCATCTGGACTCCACCATGCGTTACCCTGCAAACTGTGACGGGCGACAAGATTGGCATATATGGAAAGGCAAATTTAACCATCAACTTTGGAGGAACGAAATATTACCATACGGCATATGTGGCTGACATAACAGATCCTTGCTTAATCGGGCTAGATTTTCTGAAGAAGTTTGACTTCAAGCTTGATTTCAAAAATAACAAAATGCTCTCAAAATTTGAAGAAATAAGTCTTTTTGGATTAAATAATGAAATTGAATGTAAACAAACAGTAATAGCCAAAGAAGACATCAATCTAGATCCAAGAACAGAATTTTTAGTTCCAGCTGAAATTAAAAATGAAACTAATTACCGATTTGGCCATATAGATTATCCAGTAGACAATAGTACACAAGCAGGAGTATTGGTGGCTTCTTCTGTGGTAGACCTCTCGAAAAAGACCATTCCAGTCAGAATTACTAACATCAGTGATAAGACGAGGACTATCAAGAAAGGAGAGGTGATAGCGTCATGTGCTCCTGTGACGTGCATAAGTCAAAATTCCAGTCACTCTGAGAAATCTTCAGATAATTTAGTCAAGGATTTGTTACAAAATACGGACTTAGATCCAAACCAGAGAGATGCTGCTGAAAGTTTAATTAGAGAATTCCAAAGTTTATTTTCCCAAACATCTGAAGACTTTGGACGAACTAAAATGGCACAACACCGAATTGACACGGGAGATCACTCTCCTATTAAACAGCACCCTAGACGATTACCTTTTGCCAAGCAAGAAGAGGTGCAGAATTTAATTAAAGATATGGAAGAAAATGACGTCATCGAACCATCGACAAGTCCATGGGCGTCTCCCATTGTATTAGTAAGAAAGAAGGATGGTTCAACAAGATTTTGTGTAGACTACCGCCGACTGAATGACGTCACTAAAAAGGATAGTTACCCTCTACCAAGGATCGACGACACTCTCGACACACTTGCGGGCAACACTTGGTTCTCGACTCTGGATCTGAAGAGTGGTTACTGGCAGGTAGAGATCCATCCCGACGACCGCGAGAAGACTGCCTTCACAACGGGACAAGGATTATGGCAATTCAAGGTAATGCCTTTTGGTCTATGTAACGCACCTGCAACTTTCGAACGGCTTATGGAAACGGTTCTCCGGGGGCTGTCGTATGAAGCATGTCTTGTTTATTTAGATGACATCATAATCATAGGAAAATCTTTTGATGAACATCTGAACAACCTCAGGCGGGTGCTACAAAAATTAAAGGAAGCTAATTTGAAGTTAAGCCCTTCGAAGTGCAGTTTGTTTCGCAATGAAGTCGCCTACCTTGGACACATCATTTCGGCGGAAGGAGTTAGGACTGATCCGGAGAAGATATCGGCCGTGAAAAATTGGAGTCGTCCAGCAGATGTTCACCAGCTTCGAAGTTTTCTAGGATTATGCACCTATTACAGAAAATTCGTCAAAGGCTTCTCGATGATTGCAAGACCACTTCATAAATTAACAGAAGCCAATCAAAAATTTATGTGGACACAGGAATGTGACGCTGCTTTCGAAAAGCTTAAGGTGGCCTTGACATCCACTCCAATTCTGTCGTATCCTCAAATCGATAAACAGTTTATACTTGATACGGATGCAAGCAACGAAAGCATTGGCGCTGTATTGTCCCAGGAAATCGACGGCCAGGAGCGTGTTATCGCCTATTTCAGCAAGTGCTTGTCAAAGGCCGAGCGAAACTACTGCGTAACAAGAAAAGAGCTTCTTGCTGTAGTGAAAGCCATAGACCACTTTCATCACTATCTTTACGGTCGAAAGTTCCTGATCCGAACTGATCATGCTTCTCTAACTTGGCTATTGAATTTTAAGAACCCTGAAGGCCAGATAGCCAGGTGGATACAAAAGCTTCAAGAGTACGATATGGAGATACGCCATCGAAAAGGCTCATCACATGGAAATGCAGATGCTCTCTCAAGAAGACCCTGCTCAGAGAATTGTAGATACTGCGACCGGGCTGAGAAGAAATTTAATGTCAAAGGTCCTATAGTAAGACAAGTTACAACTGGGTCTACATCATCGCAAGATCCGTGGAGTGACGAGAGCCTGCGTAAAGATCAACTTGCTGATCCTGAAATTAAGCCTATTCTAGAGCTGAAAGAGGAGTCCAACAGGAAGCCCAGCTGGCAAGACATGGCCCATTACCATCCTACGACTAAACGTTATTGGGCTCTCTGGGATTCCTTACATTTGAAGAACGGCATCTTGTACCGAAAATGGGAGTCTGACGATGGAAAGACATGTAGATGGCAACTACTACTCCCTAAGTCGAGAATTTCTATAGTCCTTCAAGAACTGCATGGTAGTCCCACAGGAGGTCATTTTGGTGTAATGAAGACCCTGCAAAAGGTTCGAGAGCGTTTCTACTGGAATAATGTTCGCAGTGATGTAGAGAAATGGTGTCGAACTTGTGACACCTGTGTAGCACGTAAAGGTCCAAAGAGGCGCACCCGTGGGCGACTGCAGCGTTATAATGTAGGAGCTCCTTTCGAACGAATTGCACTAGACATCCTGGGTCCTCTTCCTAGAACATCTGATGGCAATAAGTACATCCTCGTTGTCATGGACTACTTCACTAAGTGGCCTGAAGCCTACGCCATTCCTAATCAAGAGGCGGTAACAGTAGCAGACATACTAGTTCAACACTGGGTTTCCAGATATGGAGTTCCTCTTCAAATCCATTCCGATCAAGGAAGAAACTTCGATTCGACTGCGTTTAAGGAAATGTGTGGACTACTCGGCATGGACAAAACTCGAACTACACCCCTACATCCTCAATCGGACGGCATGGTGGAGCGTTTCAATCGTACCATCCTAAATAGCCTCTCTCTCCTGGTGTCTAGAGACCAACAGGACTGGGACAAGAAATTGCCTCTTTTCCTGCTTGCCTACAGGAGTGCCACTCATGAGGCCACTAGTTACTCCCCTTCTCAAATGCTCTTTGGTCGTGATCTTCGTCTGCCTGCTGATCTTTTGTTTGGCCGTCCTCCTGATGCTCCTTCATCGCCTGAGGAATATGTCGATAAACTCCAGGCGCGGATTGAGGAGATTCATCGTCTAGCGAGGAACCGAATCGGACTGGCAACGGAAAAGATGAAGACACGGTACGACACAAAGGCAACAGGACATGAGTTCAACGAAGGTGACAAAGTTTGGTTGTGGAATCCGATCCGTCGTAAGGGACTGTCGCCAAAATTACAAAGAAACTGGGACGGTCCTTACATAGTCGTCAACAGGCTGAATGACGTCGTCGTACGCATACGAAAATCGCCACACGCCAAACCCAAGGTCGTACACTATAACCGGCTAGCCCCTTATTTTGGCCAAAGTGATTAGAAATTCAAAACTAGAATTTTAGACCATGGTCATGAAAGTCACTTTTTGTAAATATGTAAATAGTAATTAGTTCTTATTTATGTAAATTTTATTATTATTGTTATTATTTATTTATTTATTTATTTATTTGTTTATTTATTTTAAGTGTTCTCCTCTAACTCAAGGATTGCACTGCCCGGGACGTGCAGTCTTTGAGGAGGGGGTAGTGTTACGAATTTTGTAAATAGTTAGTGTTTGTACTGTAAAATAATGTAAATAATCTTATTAAGCTCCATTCCTTTACTTATATTAGTTTTTGTTACATTGTCTCTGTTATCAAGCAAACTTGTCCATTATTTTCAGTGTATGTCTACGGCAGATTGGCGAAATAATGAAGATATCGCCAAGTTGGCGTCACTTTTGGCGACTAATTTTGGTCGCCAAATTTGGCGATATATCGCCAAGTTGGCGACAAACTTGGCGATTGTTGGCGATGGTAACCCTTTCCTCTCTGGTAACCCCCCTTAGATATACTGATACATTGTTTGTTGTTCCGTGGATTTTTTTTGAGTAGGTTCTAGAAATTTCTAGCACATGCTCCGAACCTATATAAGAAGAGAAGCGATGCGAGCTGTTGTTATTATTTAACAGTCAGTCATTGAGTGAGCTACTAGAGATTGTCCAAGCAAGTTTGCTTGATGTATTGAGTTTTATCTACGTTGTTTTGAATGAGATATAGTGTTGAGACATTGTATAAAGAGTCTCTGCGACCTATATTTGTACTTGTTCGATAGATTTAACCCTCTCACTGACAAGCCCGTCTATAGTCGTTCCCTAAGCTCCAGGTTTCACTGCAATGCAAGCAATAATTAAAATGATATAACTCAGTTGATTTAATGGATTTTTAATTCATTGTGCAACGATTAACACACTCAAGGCTAACATTCATATTCGTAAATAAGATTTTTCTATAATTTTGAAAGAATCATATTTTTTTAGCAATTAAAACAAAATGCTGAGAAAACAACATTACAATTTTGCCCTTTTGCAAGACTGTCAGAGGGTTAAACAGTTATTTTGGAATATCTTGTAATATTTGTGAGTTTCAAAGACTCTGTTGTTCTGAAGATCTGTAAATAAATTATTTTCTACTTTTCTAAGAGAAAAGAGTTTGAAGTTGTCTAACCATAAGATCGAAAGAACCCTATATACGCTACAATATTTTAACAAATCGTGAAACATATGAACGTTTTTAAAGGTTAATTTAAGCTAAAGTAGGACAAATAACATTTATTTGATATTAAATAAATTAACAGTTTGTTAAGTATTGGTAATTACTGATGAATTCAGCGGTAGGAAATAAGGGAGATATCCTTCCTTGCTCAGGGAGAATTTTGGAGTAAATATAGTGCGTCTCAAAAATGTAAGCACAATCGATTTTTTGAAGTAAAAAAAGTTTAAAAAAAAATTAAGCAATAATCACGAAAAAAAAATTACCAATGGAGTCACAACATAAATTTATTAAAATAGAGAAACATCATGCTTATATCACAAGCTGTTTATAAAAGAAAAAATTCAAAATAAGCTGTCCCAAAAATATACAGACAATGAAAAGAATCGCTTTTATTACCACCGAACAAAAAAAAAAAAAAATTACATATTTTGTGTAAGGTACATGTAACGAAAGCACTTCGAAATGTAAAATCACTGCTCATTTTCCAATTCTCGAATAGTACGAAAATCCCTTGCGACGTTAAATTTTCTGCGGCTGATATAGCTAAAATTTGACATTTAAACGCTGGAAATGTTAAAGTTTCTGATATTGCTAAAAAAATGAAGCACAGCTGAATACTGAAATAAAGAAATTTCATTGAAATGCGAAAATGCAATTGCAAAAAAACCATTCTGGCCGATTACGATAAACATCTCAGCGACAAAATACAGAGATATTGAAAGCAGTTTCATCTCAAAAGTACATGTTCGTGAAATAACGAGAACTTTAGTTTTTCCTATTGCGAAATCTACTATTTACCATCGTATAAAAGGAAACAAATTTAAAAAATATCGCAGAATGTGACTGAAACCTATGTTAAAATTGCCCCATAGAATACCATGCGTTTATTGCGCTAAAAGACACATGCTTTGGATGGATGAAAGGTTAATTTTTTTCTCCAGAGACCAAAAAAGTTCAATTTGGATACTGATGGATTCAATATGGACATACTGATGGCATGATCAACGACGAAAATTTAGTAAGTCCTTTAGATGACAACAAGGAAAAGGGTGTGGGACGCATTCTCTTTCAGTTTGAACAACGGATATTTTATTTATTAATTATCAACAACGTTCTGAGAATCACAGAAATGTCCTCAAAAGCAATCTATTTCTAATTGAAAATATCTTTGGAGGGGAAACCTGGAAATTTCAACAGGACAATGCATCGATCCAAGCCTCCCATTGAAAAACACCTTGTTTTACGCAGAGTAAAGAGACTGTTATAGAAACAACCTCTTAATCTACACTAGAACCCAATTGAAAACCTTAGGGAAGTACTTGCACGAAAGCTGTATGCTCAAAGTAGCCAGTTTTCAATTATTCAGGAATTAAAGCAACAAGTAAAGCATAGTTGATTCTCTTTACAACAGCACATTCTTTCAAACACTAATACGAGGCATGTCTGATATGATTACAAGAAAATTCAAAGGAATGGATCCAAAATTTGAATACAAAATATTCCAAAAATCCATATATTTTTGGGATTTTTTTAAAGATTTTTTTTTTACAAAAACTTTGTAAAACTTATACTGTATTTTTTCGTTGTAATAAATTTATGTTATGAATTTATGCGCTTATTATTCTTTTTGTGATTACTGCTTCATTTTTTGAACTGTTATTTAAAAAAATTGCATGCCATATACTTTGAGTCATATTATACTATTCTCTTGATTGCTAAATATATGCTTCGAACTTCCTCTAATTTCAGTACTCAACGACCCTGTTGTACGTCCTACTACTCCGTACGTAATCTGACCAGTAGTGCTGGGCGATAATCGATAAAATAGATATAAAATAGAAATCGTGACAGAGATATAGAAAAATATCTATGGGTCATTCCATGTCAAGTGTCCTAAATTTTGGCATGGTTCCCGCTCGACCCCCTTCGATTTTTATGAAATTGATACGGAATATACATGTAGGTATATGATGAACATTTGGAAACTGTTTAGTGCAAAAAGTTGTATAGTTGGAGTACCAGGGGTCCATTTGTACCAATCACTATTTCATGCGTGTAGAAAAAACGGCCAAATCATGAAGTTTGGCATCATATTGCTCATGATATATGAAATCTTACTTACTGAAAATAGGTGATCTAGTACAACTTTTTGTGCTAAAAAAAGTAATTGCAGAATTAAAAATCACAAATCAAAACTATCGTGATTACTAGGCCTCAAAGTAGGCCGTGCGGCCAACCTGGCTGAATTTTGTCCTTAGTTTAACATGCTGTAACTACTGCAAATATTATTTAAAAAATTTCTCGCTTTACAAACTAATTACCTATGAATATATCGTAAAGCCGCTGTAGTTGTTTTTTGATTGCTTAAATATTCATTAAATTATTGATGTTCAAAATCTAATAAAAATTTAAAATCGTCGATTTTGCCCCATATTTAAATGCGTATATCTTAAAAGGGACACTTCTGATTTGGTTACAATTAGTACCATTGGAAAGAGCATATCTTAATTTATAAAAAAAACTTTATTTCATTTTGGGCCTCTCAGATACAGAAGGAAAATAATAAAATTCAAAAACCTGTTGTACGAGATAATCCAGATACATACAAGAAAGGTATATATTACGACAGGGTCTTTCAACATATTTTGAACCATTCTTTTTTATTACAATGATTAATGCATATAATAATTATCATTTTTTCTGGTCACAGTTACTTCTCCTTTACCATTATGAGTGATTTGTAACCGCATTGCCAACGAGTTATATGCAATAACCAGGCAAGACTAGCTCCTGGTTGGGTATTGCATGTTTAACAAGATTTATACAAAAATATTACTTTTCTCTTTCAGTTTATGCTTTACATTACTGTTAAAATATTCTGTATCAAGATTTTAGCTCTATAGATTCTCATGATTATGATCAGAGTCAATACAGCATTGGCTGTGCTGATAATTCTAAGTGCCATTTGACGACTGATTGTGCACATAAAGGTTTTAAGCTTTTTAAAGAATTTTCCTCTGAAGAACAGGAGTTAATCGACGAAGTTTATTGCATATGGAAGAAAATTCTCAAATATACTTTCATCACGAAACATTGCTTTTGCATGAATTTGAGTTTCTTCAGAGAACATGCTGTAATCCTTTCAGTAAAGACAATTATTGCGTACGAAAATCTTTGCGGTCCATCAATTTAGAAAGTTCTAATCATTTGACAGACTAAGAAACTAAGAAAAATGTCAAACCAGACCAAAAAATATGTAGATCATGCAGAAAAGAATTCGAAGAAACAAGAACAACGTGGTCCTCTTCTTCAAGCGAATTGGAGCAAGATGAAATAGATGTAACAGAAACGTTGAACAAAAGTCTAACAGCTATTGATTTATCTCCTTTAAAATATCAACGAACATCAACAAGAGATATTAAAAGATATGCAAAGCGAAAGATAAGTGAAACTGAAGATGTAATTTCAAAGAAAATAGCTATTGTTGCTGTTATTGATCCATGTAAATTAAGACAACCTACTACATGCAGCCAATGCCTAGACTGTTTAGATTACAAACAGTTAATTAAAGAATTGAAGGAGAAGTTACACCTGCCAAAACGTCCAGAACAAATACAAATATTCACAATGGCACCTCAAAGTTGGGCAATAAGAGAAGTTATGGAAGAGTATGAAGTTTCAGAAAGAATGGTAAAAGCAGCACGAAAATTAAAAGCAGACATCGGGATATTGGCTTTACCTAGGGCAAAGTTTGAAAAGAAGTTGCCAGAAAACATAAAAGAAAGAGTATTAATTTTTTTTTTCAAGATGAAGTATTTAATCTAATATGTCCAGAAATGAAAGATTTCATTTCTGCTCGGATAGATGGAAGGAAATTTCAGATGCAGAAGCATATATTACTAAGCAATTTGAAAGAAATGTTTACAATCTATCGAAGTAGTAATGGACCGGAAATCGGATTCTCCAAATTTTGCGAGTTAAAACCAAAATGGTGTGTGACTGTCGTTGCAGCAGGTTCACTTTCCCAATATGTGTGTAAAATGCATCAAAATGTGAAGTTGATACTGGCAAGCTGCCCAACTGATGTAGATTATAAATTCCTTATAAGTAAAACAGCTTGTGACTTGAATTCTAAAGATTGTATGCTTCATCGCTGCGAAGAATGTCCTGGAACAGGTGATTTAAAAATTTTTTTGGAAAGTATTTTCGAATATAAGGATCCAGAAGACACCATTGAATTTAAACAATGGGTCCACACAGATCATGACACGTTAGAAACGAAGCAGATGACAATTGGAGATTTTATTGAAGAATTGGTATTGAAAATCGCAGCAACGATGTTTTAATAAATTTTATGCCCCCTCATAGACCTTCGAAAGCATTTTATCATCCCACTAGACAAGACCTCTGTTGAATTCCGGTAAAGCATATAATTACTGTTCCATTTCCAGTAAAAACAAAAATTAGTCAGCAATACAATTTACCGAAAGCTGTTGCAATCGCAATCAATAAGAAATTTGACAAACTGAACCAATGAGTAATGTTTTTTATAGATAGGGAATCAGGAATCAACATAATGGGAGCTTGAAATAATCAAAACATTTTGTCTATAAAAATCTATGGATCCCGTTAGGTACCCACATTAAAAATTTAAAACATACAATACCCAACCAGGAGCTAGTCTTGCCTGGTTATTGGATGTAACTCAGTGGCAATGCGGTTACAAATCATTCATAATGGTAAAAAAGTAACTGTGACCAGGAAAAGTGATAATTATTATATGCATTAATCGTTGTAATAAAAAAGAATGGTACAAAATCTTTTGAAAGATCCTGTCGTAATATATACCTTTCTTGTATGTATCTGGATTATCTCGTACAACAGTTTTTTAAATTTTATTATTTTCCTTCTGTATCTAAGAGGCCCAAAACGAAATAGAGTTTTTTTTATAAATTAAGACATGCTCTTTCCAGTGGTACTAATAGTAACCAAATCAGAAGTGTCCCTTTTGAGATATACGCTTTTGAATATGGGACAAAATCGACGATTTTAATTTTTTATTAGACTTTGAACATCAATAATTTAGTGAATATTTAAGCAATCAAAAAACAACTACAGCGGCTTTACGATATATCCATAGGTAATTAGTTTGTCAAGCGGCAAATTCTTAAAATAATATTTGCAGTAGTTACAGCATGTTAAAGTAAGGGTAAAATTCAACCAGATTGGCCGAACGGCCTACTTTGAGGCCTAGTAATCACGATAGTTTTCATTTGTGATTTTTAATACTGCAATTACACTTTTTAGCACAAAAAGTTGTACTAGATCACCTATTTTCAATAAGTAAGGCTTCATACATCATGAGCAATATGATGTCAAACTTCATGATTTGGCCGTTTTTCTACAACCATGAAATAGTGATTGGTACAAATGGACCCCTGGTGCTCCAACTATACAATTTTTTTCACTAAACAGTTTCCAAATGTTCATGATATACCCACATGTATATTCTGTATCAATTTCATAAAAATCGAAGGGGGTCGAGTGGGAGCCTCTAGGCCAGTTGACATGGAATGACCCCTATGCAACGCTATATCACGAACATCATACTCCTGATGCAAAACGTGATTATCATACTTTATAATTAAATGGCAACTTTAAACAGCTCTTGTTTAACTTCGAGTACTCAAGATTCTACTATTCTAAATCGTGGTATAAATACGATTTTGATTATCATGATACTAACAGAGTGATTTCAACAAGCCTTAACCATGATTATTCCTCAAGACTCTCCCAGCCTCAACCATGATATTATCATGACCTTAATGGTGTGATTTTTATCAACCTAAACCATGATGGACTCCGCAAAATTCTCCCAGCTTCAACTGTGATGTTAACTGTGATTTCTCTCGGGCTAAACAGTATTTGAAAAAAAAATCGTTTTTGGTGTTTAAATGACAAGCGATTAATAATAAACATACCGTTTTCGCACGCAATTTTGGCAGCGAGTGATTTAGTATTTATTAATGTCTATTCTAGGGTCTATTTTAAACATGAAGATATTTTTATTTGTGTAAAGCGCGTTTTTTTCTTCTCAGTTTTTCAAAATCTACATTCGTTTTATAAATGTGAACTTTATATTTTACTGCTCTGCCATTACTTGTTTGTGGAAAATGAGTTTTGTTGGATTCAATGTTTAAAAACTATTTATTTATTTAACTCTGTTAATATTTTATTAAAACTATATGTATACTTTCTTGTTCTAACTTTCAAAAAAGCGCTTCATCAGTAAAATTTATAAAATTTGCTTAAAAATTTATAATTTAAATAATAAAATTTACTTCTCATTTAATTAAATATTTTACTTCTGACAGTGATTCAAATCTTAAGTTCGAATTCAAATAAACATTTATGTTAGATGAAATGGCAGCTAGTTTAAAATTCTTTAAAATTAAATTTATCTAAACAGTTTAGAAAGAGGTAACCCACATAATGTTCCTTTGTATTACACTTCAAAAATAATAAATGTTAGGAAAGCATTTAATTCGACTGAACCTCTGATATTTTCAAAATTAAATCTCAACTGAATTTAAATATTTAAGATTTCAATGTAAAATCTGCTCCAGAAAATTTTTATTGCTGAAAATATACTTTAAACGTTAATGGATCTTCTTAATGTCTCACATTTTATAAGATTTTAAAAATTCTGATAAGCTTAGTGTACTGAGATTTCTTTTTACTTTGACCAAAAGATTGTGTATTTACTTAGTCTTAAGATGTATGATGATAGAATTACGGGAATGTTCAGCAATCATGAAAGTATTGCCTGAACATATACGAGTCAAAATGGTATTTTCTTTTTTAATTGTTTTATGTTATTTTCTGTTTTACCTGCATAGCACATCCATACAAATACACTGGTGTGCAAAAATTAAGGACGAGAGGGTTTTTCGAATGTAACGTCGCCCAGAAGTTTTCCAAATCGCCCAAAATCATAGCATAAGATCTTCAAGTTGTGAAAATGTGGGCCAAGTGTTAAAAAACATCTAAACAAAGAATCAAAAGGATACATAAGCAATTTATTTTAAGGTTCACTTGGAACACAAATGCAGAGAAGACAGAAGAGTCATTCTTACAGGCACTTGGCAGGAAAAATTTAGTCTCTAATAGGGGATATGGTCAACCCGGACTCCGATGAAGAATTTACAACGTCTGTCCATGCTGAGGACGACGTTGTCTAGGAGCTGTTAAGGCATCGAGTCTAATTCCTCTTCTAACGCCAATTTCAGCTCCGAAATCGTTGATGGCGCCTGGTCACGTGATGCCAAGCATATCCAGAGAAGATCCCACATGTGTTCTATGGAATTCAAGCTCGGATGTTGCTGGCCAATCCATGCGTTGAATATCTTCACTCTTCAAGAGTTCTCCGATAACCGCTGTACGATGATAGAGAGAGTTGTCGTCCGTGAAGAGGAAGTCTGGACTCACAGCATCTCTAAAAAGACGCACGTGAGGCAAGAGAATCTCCGCACAAGGTAATTAACATCTTTGGAAGATGTGGTGGTTCGTACGGCTTCAAAGCATGATGCCATTCTAAACAAGAACTCTGACACTCCCAAAATGGTACCTTTCAATGATATTGGAGTAGTGGTTAGGTGTTCTCTGCTCTCTCCAGATGTGTAAGCGTCCAGAATCACTTGTCATACTAAATCGGCTCCCATCCGTAAAGAGTACTCTAGCCCACTCCGGTTGTGTTTATTTTTTTGTTTCTGGCATCCCAGAAACCGGCATCTGTGATGAGCAGGCGTTAATGTTACACCGCGTAGTGGACGCCGTGCATATAGACCACCTTTGTGCAGTTTTTAATTATGGTAATACGTAGCATCCGACATCCAGTAGTCTGTTGAACTGTCTTGCGGTTTCTACTGCTGCCTGCCGCTTGTTTATTTTCGCCTCTATGGCAACATAAGTCTCATCTGCTGTTGTTGTTGCTCGTGGGCGACCACTGCTGAATGATCGGACAGTTGCTCCCCTCGATTGAAATGCACTCAAGTCTCGTAAAAGGATCCTGTGAGCGATAATGAACTCTTGTGCCACACCTATCACACTTCGATTTTCTTGCAATTTACAAAGCATTCGAATTCGTGTAAAGTCATCAAGATGACATCTTCTGGATTGCCTCTTGTCACTATAACACAATAGTAGTAAAACAATGGCGTTGAAATCACTCTACACAGTGCTAAATTTCACCCAGTTTCTGAACTGTCACCACCTTTGTACTTTATCCCCTTTAACACCTATTCCTTTTACGCCATATGCCATATATGGGCATGTCCCACTGCATTTGTTTCAGATCTATCTTCTGATTGGCCTTTCATCTCATGCGATTGCCTTTTTCGGCCTTTTATGTTAATTTATCTGCTCCGTCCTTAATTTTTGCACACCAGTGTACTTATTTGAAAGTATTGCAGTTTTTTTTAAAGTTGAGAATTACAAAATTGAGAAACACGTGTACTTATTATTGATTTCATGATTGTGTTAAAATATCAATCGTTATGCACTGTCCGGTCCTTCAACCTGAATTTACAAATTAAAGTAAATATCTACCGACATTTGTTTTTCGTTCAAAATTTTTAATAAGAAGCATTTGATTGATTATTTATTAAGAAAAATAGCAAATTTATTAGTAAGATACCCAAATCGAATATTTTAATGACAAGACCATTATATTTGTCAGCGCTTGTGATTTTTTTTTTTTTAATATTGTGCATTATTTAATATTTCCATTAATAAACATCTTTATTGCCGCTATAAGTGAAATAAACCATTACAGAACATAAAATTATCGTTTGTACAGAGATTGAGAAAGCATAGGTTCTTTTTTATCCAAATATACTCAATTCGATATGAATACATCGATTTACTCAATTACGAGTATTTTGTATTTTAGAGCGAAAAGTATCCACCAACCAATTATTTAGTTTTCTAAAAATCCTAAATGATTGTTAAAACAAACATTTCGAGAAATCTGCTATGAAATTGAATTCGACAAATTATTTTATTAAAATGCTTTAAAATAAATCATTTACAGAGACTATATTTCAGAAAGTAGTTAATATGTGAACTTCATATAATTTTATATTCTGTATATTATTTGTATGTTGCTTATTTTGAAGTTCAAATTAATTATCGCTGAATGTGAAAATGGTTAAAATATAACAAACTCTTCTGGTCGTAATACCTTCGATAAGCATATTTAAATCATACTTGACTAAATTTATTAAAACCCTACTTTACAAATTATGAGAGATGCGAAAATAGACGGTATTACAAGACTTTAAAAATATTAAAATCTTGATTAAATTATGATTTTGTACTTTTAATTAAAATAAACTTATGTAATGTTACTTTGTACTGTACGAAATTAGCAGTTCTGTTTATGAAATTACACGCTAAAGTAAATCGTTTTGCGCATTGCGTCGAAAATAGTCGTTCGAATTACGAAAAGAGCCAGTTTTTCAATGTGGTGTAACTATTTTGTGAAAGAAAAAAAATTGTTAACGTCAAATCTTATTAAAATTTAAGTCGTATAGTTTTATGTTTTTAATGAATTTGCATATATATACAGGGTGTTTCAGCGAAGTGCGGACAAATTGTAAGGGGTGATAGAAGGCATGATGACAAACATTAGGACATAGGAAACCATGGGGCGCAAACGTCTTCTGTAGGAGCCAGGGGGCATCAAAATTTAGCGTCCAAAAAATCAAGCGATGATAAAACACGGAAAAAAGGTCGATTCATTTCCAGTTTTCGCTGTAAACTTTGTTTATATCGAAAGTTTGTCCAAAAAATTTTTAAGGGAAACTGTCAAAAAATGACGGTAGAGGACGCTGTAGACTTTGGAGTACGAACAACTACGTTTTACTGATTTCTTTTTTATTCTGTTAACAGTTTTTAAAGATTGGACCTTAACTTAAATTTTGAGTACAAAATTGGAATCATCCCAAACGGTTAAGATGTGCAAATTGAGCTGTGAACAAGGGGAGGGGGGTTAAAACGCTCATAATCAATGAGCAAAGTAATCGATTTTGTTGCGGTTTGAGTGCAGGTCATTCCTTTAGTAATTGATTTATTCAAAATGACGTACAGTTTTGGAGCCCTCATTTTTAGATACAGGGCGCCGCCGATACTTTTCCAACATGTCATCGACATTATCCCTGGATTTATTACTAACAGACCAGCATACTTGCAGGAAGTGTTAGGGATGTAAAAACTACTTGTAATCGCATGGGAATGTAATGTTGGAAATGCTTTGTTTGCGAGTTAGGGTTAAAAGAAACGGAAAAAAATAGCAACAGAAAGAAGCAAAAAATCAGCAAAAGGTGAATGTGATACAAAAAATTTTATTGTAAGGTTTTACTTAAATTTCGTGAAATTTCGCTACTTGTTCATTCTGGACGATTCCGATTTTGAGATAAACATTTAAGTGAACGTTCAAACTTTGCTAAACATTCAACATAACTACAAATATCCCGTCAAAAAATACTGGTTGTTCATTACTCCAAAGTTTGAAGAACGTTTTGCAATCGCCTTTTGCAGTAAAACCTTACAATAAAATGTTTTGTATCACATTCATCTTTTGCTGATTTTCTGCTTCTTTCTGTTGCTATTTTTTCCGTTTCTTTTAACCACAACTCGCAAAGCATTTCCAACATTACATTCCCATGTGATTACAAGTAGTTTTTACATCCCTAACACTTCCTGCAAGTATGCTGGTCTGTTAGTAAAACACCCAGGGATAATGTCGATGAAATGTCGGAAAAGTATCGGCGGCGCCCTGTATCTAAAAATGAGGGCACCAAAACTGTACGTCATTTTGAATAAATCAATTACTAAGGGAATGACCTGCACTCAAACCGCAACAAAATTGATTGCTTTGCTCATTGATTATGAGCGTTTTAACCCCGCCCCCTTGTTCACAGCTCAATTTGCACATCTTAACCGTTTGGGATTATTCCAATTTTGTACTCAAAATTTAAGTTAAGGTCCAATCTTTAGAAAACTTAACAGAATAAAAAAGAAATCAGTAAAACGTAGTTGTTCGTACTCCAAAGTCTACAGCGCCCTCTACCGTCATTTTTTGACAGTTCCCTTTAAAAAATTTTTTGGACAAACTTTCGATATAAACAAAGTTTACAGCGAAAACTGGAAATGAATCGACCTTTTTTTCCGTGTTTTATCATCGCTTGATCTTTTGGACGCTAAACTTTGAAGCCCCCTGGCTCCTACAGAAGACGTTTGCGCCCCATGGTTTCATATGCCCTAATGTTTGTCATCATGCCTTCTATCACCCCTTACAATTTGTCCGCACTTCGCTGAAACACCCTGTATATATATTTAAACACGAGTTAATTTTTACTATCTAATTATTTGGACAACAGTATTTATTTCCAAAGCGATAATTTTAATGGAGAGTGAAATGTATTTTGAATAATTAATTTTTTATTTTTTGCAATAGTAAGAAGCTCGATCAGAAATTCATCATTAATACTTTGAAATTTAATAAAAACCTGTTTTAAAAATTGTGCAAGTCGCGAAAATAGACTATTACAAGACATTAAAAATATTAAAACCCTGATTGCATTATGATTTTGTGCTTTTAAATAACTTAAACTTACGTAATGTTAAATCGTACAGTACGAAATTAGCAGTTCTGTTTATAAAATTACACGCTAAAGTAAATCCTTCTATAATTAAAATGCAATGCATTACGTGGAAACTAGGTATTAGAATTACGAAATGAGTAGTTGTTTTTCAAAGTGGGGCAAGTATCTGTTTTTGAGGGAGGGGGGGATGTTAAAACTAAATCTTATTACACATTAATGTAATTAAAAAAAATCTATTTGCAATACATTTTTTATAATATAATTTTCTTACTACTAATTTTTACATCAACAATATTTTCAATGTGATGATTTTTATACTGAGTCAAGATTACTTTGAATATTTTTTTAATACTGTACAATGGTAACAAACATATGCAGAATTTTTTCATTAATGCTTTAATCTTCCAATGTTCAAGTGGGATCATTTTTTTACCCCAGCGCAGTTTCAATTCTAATGTGAATTAATGATATTTTTTTAAATCCTTTGTTCTAAATATATTGCATTTTTTATTTCTTCCTATGAGTGCAACTATAGTATAGAGAGGAGCAAGTCTAAATACAGGCTGGGGTCCAAATACCCGCTACTAGGTATTTTGATAATCGAGTGCAGCGCAGCCAAATGGTGATAGACAGAGTTTGTAACTTTATTTTAATGAAGAAACGTTGCTGAAATCTGCAACAAACAACAGACGCAAAACTGTCGAAATAACGTAATCTGGGACTTCAAAAGTTTTTACATGTCTTGCTCATTTCTTTAAGAAAAAATGATCGTATATTGGCTTGAATTGATGACTTAAAATGCATCTTCTAGACATATTTAGCTCTCAATTGCTGCAATTACTTTATTGGTATATACTACACGAATGAGTACTATCGGTATCATCTTAAACCGGCTATCTAGAGTGGTCTAAATACCGGCTAGCGTGTATTTAAAATATCTATAATTAATATACTGGCAGCATTTACAGCTTTATTTAAGTGCATTTCTGACTAGAAGTGAAAAATGCTGAAGTGGAATTTTAACTGTTATCCTTTGTAGCTACAAAACTAAATTCTATCGTACTTTGTAGTGTATATATAGAGTTTACATACAAAGGTGTTGGGTGATAGTGTTGCCGTATTCTAGAATTATTGGACAGTGTCTCCTAATGTATGCTTGGCACATTGTTGATTTCTCGAAATACTTGTTTTAACAATCATTTAGGATTTTTAGAAAACTAAATAATTTAAAACACGATTTAGACGAAAAATGTTTAATGAGTCAAATCACTGTTTTAATACCAGTGTCTTGATGGAATTTTACACATTGTTATTAATCTTAAAATATACAAATAAATATTTAAAATGTTTTGCAAAATAGATATTATTTATTTAATTTACCTTAGATCTTTCGGATGCCCTCACATCCATTTTCAAAGAAATATAAAAGATAATTGATTAGAAATAGAAAACGTAAAAACAAAACAGAAACAAAAACAGTCCGCGTGTACAAAAAAAGTTACGAGGAATCCACCGAAACACCAAGGATATTGTAGCAGAGTGCGGGAATATTATAAGACATGACGTCATTACAAACAATATCATTCCTAAGCAAACTTTCAATGGATTCGCGGATAATTGGAAAGTAATGGTTCGATGTTGAAAAGATTATTTTAAGCTTTGTCGAAATTTACCAAAACATTTTCTTTTTGTTGTAGTCTAGATAAGGCTGTACTTGGCTCGTTATTATCTTGTTACTAACAAGCCAAATACAGCGTTAATAAATAAATTACAACCTATTTTTTGGCATATTAAAGATTTTTATATGTGTAATACCCATGTCTTTTCAGTTTGAATTATTTTCCTCTTTCGCATTTACCTTCTTTTTACATTTTTTTTTTCATTTTATTGAAGATGTTTTAATTTATCACTACTAGAAAGTGACACAGCAGATTTTGTAACGATTTTGGAATTTTTACTTGTCATGACACATACACTTTTTTAAAAATCTCTTTAATTGCTGAAAAATATTTAATAATAATTTAAAAATCGAAACTATAAAATTAAAATTTAAGTATGTTAACATTGCAATTAATGTACAATATTAACAATTTTAACTGAACTTAGTTGCAATTAAAAGTATACACTATATGGTCAAAAGGTGATCGGCCACTTGCTATTTTTGGTATTTTGTTAAATACCTAGAAAAATACATGAGGAATAATCCTGAAACTAAGTGTGTAAACATAATAGTACAGGTTAGTGATGGGCGATTTCGATTTTTTAAATCGATTTAATCGATACTACGGCCAACTCGATTTAATCGATACTTTAAAATTTTAAATCGATTTCTCTGAAGGTAACATAATTCTCATTTTCTTTCAAAAGTCGAAGATAAAATAGACGGATGTGCCAATTCCAAAATTTCAGTGTATTAGTTTCTAAGATAGAAGAATTAAAGAAACCTCAGAACCCCCCCCCCCCCCTCACCTCTCCTGTAAAATAGCGTTTTTTGTTCAGTGATGTACACCAAAAATTGATCAGGATCAATTTTTATTAAGTACCAGCTGAATCTGAATTTTGATGAAAATCCATGAAAGCGCGAGACACAGCTATTGCGAAATCATAAAAATGCAGCATATCAGCGCCACCTGTAGGGCAATTTACACCAAGAACTAAATAACACTAATCTATGTCAGAGATTTACTGAATCTGAATTTTGATGAAAATTCGTTCTTGAGATAGCGCTATTGCGTTAATCATGAATAATGCAGTATAGCAGCACCATCTCTTAAGCGATTTCCACCAAAATGTAATTAGCATTAAATAATATCAAGGACTAATTGAACCTAAATTTTTATGAAAGTCCGTACATTAGTTCTTGAGATAAGGCTAAAATGGAAACAGGGGCGTGCGAAAAGAGAACTGCGCCCAGTTCAAAGTTCCAATTTAGCCCCCCCCCCTATTAACTTTTTCTTGTGATAGGCTAGAAGTGATGTTAGTAGTAAAATTTTGGCGCCCCCTAAATTTCCGTGCTCGGAACGACCGCTTCCTTTGCCCCCCCCCCCCCCTTTTACATGGCGCTGAGTGGAAATTGTGAAAAATTCAGTATAGCAGCGCCATCCGAGAAGCTATATACATCAAAATGCAAAAAACATCAATTCATGTCAAGGACTAACTGGATCTAAAATGTGATGAAAATCCGTTCATTCGTTATTCAGATATAGCTGTTGCTCAAATCGCAAAAAATGCAGCATAGCAGCGCCACCTGTTAGGCTATATGCACCAAAAATTAATTAGATTCAGTTTATATCAAGGTCAAACTAAATTTAAAGTTTTGTGGAATTCCGTGCATTTGTTCTTGAGATAGAACGGTCAGAAATTTTTGTCATATACAGACTCACAGAGTGACAGACACACACACACAGATATTTCTTAAAAACCATGAAATCCTGTTAAAGACCTTCTAAAATACATAAATCCATCAAAAACGGGAAGTCAAAATTTTTCACGAATCTAATACTCTCTTCTTGTAAAGTTACAAAAGGAAATAAAAATGCAAAATCGATTCTGCCCGTAACATCGGTCTTTAGATTCGATTTCGATCTTTAGATTCGATTTCGATCTTTAGATTCGATGTCGATCTTTAGATTCGATTTCGATTTTTTATTTATTTATTTATTTATTTATTTATTTTTTTGGCTAAATGAGTGTTGAATGCAGGTATTTTTCTGCGAGGAAGGCATCATGTTTTACAGCTCTGTAAGAGAGGGGGAATCGCAATTTGTGCATTAAAAATCATAAAATCTCATAACTTCTGGGAGGGGGGGGGGGTAATCGCCTGCGGGCTACCCCATTAATTCGACACTAGGTTAAATCGTTATATTTTTGTTTAGAAGTCCAGTTTTTTGAAGTATGAGTTTATTATGTTTTACTTTTCACGCTCGTCTCTTCTAATCCCCCCCTTCCGCGTCAGTTTTAACCATGGAGCTAAGAAGGTATATGGAGGAGACATATGTGACGTCACTTTAAGCTTTTCCTACTCCCCCCCCCCCCCCGTTACAACGCCGCGGCCGCCATATTTGATCTGGATAAGCTGCTGTGAAGCCTCTAGAAGATTTTGGTAGCGAAAAGCGGTGAGGCTACTTCCGAGGCTTGTGATCATGAACTACTCTGCTTTAGTAATCAAATTTGTAATTTATTTACATTTCAAGTACATCCGTAAACAGATTATTTAATCATAGTATTTTAGTCACAACTTAAAGTTTATTAGTCCAGTTTGGGAATTAGTCAAGAGGTGGCAGCCAGCTTAACCTGATTCATACAGCCTGTGCATTCTCCGCAGACTTTTCAAAGTCTCGCATCTTCCGAGCACCACTCAACCCTGTGCTCTACGCTCTTCTCTCCAAGGCAACAAGTCAAGTCCCTCTCTGTCACCCTTCTCCCTCTTTTATCTTCCTCCTGAGAGCACCTGTGCATTCCTCTCTTCTTTGCGCACTGCACCCCTCTTTCTTCGTTCGGGGGAAGATCTTACCTCTGTCGGTACTTGAAAGCTGTGCTCCGGGTGGTCGAACTATAGTCACATTTGACACTCCGTTATCCCAAAGGGATGCGCTAATTGATACATATATTTCGATGGGTGGTCGAGCTATCATCACATTTGACACGCCGTTGTATCAAAGGGATGCGCTAATTACTATATATTTCGATTGCCACTTAGTAATGACAGTGCCACCTTCGGTGTTGCTTTCAGTTCTCTCTGTGTGAGGCGGGAAGTGTTACAACTACCCCCCCCCCTCCTTAAGTGAATATTTTGGCTGCAAGACGAAATATTCATGACAATAAGGTAGCTCAAAATCTAATGAATGGCTCACACACGAAAAAAAAACCAAAAAGAAAATCATTACTTACTATTCTACTCCTTTTTTTTCTCTTATTAGTTTACAACAATATCTGTATATATACACATTTTATTCTGGTATAAGACATCCATTTAGTTCGCTACCCTCTAACAAAACATATTACTAGGAAAATAAAGAAAAATATATGTATTTTAATACTTTTTTTTTTCAAGGCGTTATTTCGCCCTACACCTAACATTTGCCTGTTTGATATTTTTTCCAGGTTTAGTAGTAATAGCATTCTGGTAAGGCTGCACAGTTAATGTATACCTTCGCAACCTACCTCAACCACCTTTTATTTTGAAACCTTTTATTTTTATTATTATCATATCCTTTTGTACCTACCATTCTAGGCACATTGAGAATTTACACTTTATAAAAATAAATCACATACTAAATCTAGTACTTTAACATTTACACAAAAACAAAATAGGAATTAATATATTACACATAGCTTATTCTAGAGTTTAACTTGTTCAATTTTTACAACAGTTTAACTTTGACAAGTGTATTTATACATGGATTCGCTCTGCCATGCTGTTGTTCTTTGCTTTTTTCAGGGGATTTAACAATATATTTACTCTGATTGTGGGAATTTTCAACTCTCCCCGCTACTTTTTCCGAGTAATCTTTCACGGTACTTATAGCATTAACTCTTTTTCGCATCGTACTACTTGCTTGGTCGTATGACTTATCTTCTTTTAAACCTGACCCTTTGTCCCACGTCGATGCATCCCTTTTGTTAACGTATCTGTTGAATCCCATTTTTCTGTCGCTTTTAGCCTGATCACTTTTTGCTGGCATCTTTCCAAATTTCCCCCGTCTACTGGCTTTGTGTTCGGTGTATTCCAATTCCTTCTGTTTATTTTGCGGCTTTTGCCTGACTTTACCGTTTGAGTAGCCCGAATTATGATTTTTAAAACGTTCTTTAAACCATTGTCTGGTCTGGTCTGCTTTTTTTTCTTTTATTTCCTTCCGTGACACAGATTTTCCTAATCCGAAATTCACGTATTTATTTTCTTGTGTCATTTTTACACCCCTTCCCTTCGATTTCACATCTGAAATCTTTCCTGTCATATTTGACTGGGAGCTATTCTCTTTTTCTCCTCTTCTCTCAGCAAAAGAGCATTTTAGTTCCGGTTTTGTTTTGAATCTATTATGGGAGGTGTTTCTTTTAATTTTATCTATTTCTTTTTGAGTGTCGTTACCCAAAATATAATATGACAAGTCTGTGCTTTTATCCGCCACTATAGCTTTCGTCTTTAAGCTTCCTAGCCCTTCGATATTTAATGTAATGTCCGCCGTAGGTAACCTTCTTACATCGTTTATTAGCGGTTGTTTTACGTAAATTTCCCTACCATCTAATTGATTGGGTTTAATTAATCTTTCGGGAATCACGTCATACTGGCTTCCCGTGTCTCTTAGCGTCGTGCATTTTTTTCCATTTATATGCGCCTGACCTAGATTATGTTTAAAATTCTCTTTGAAATTTGTCCCCTCCTGAATGTGATGAACATTCGCAATGTTTGTTATATTTCTCTTATTTTCTGGGCAATTTCGCTTCCAGTGGCTCGGATCTCCGCAAACGAAACAAGTGTTTTTCGTCGTTTTTTCGAAAGTTCTCTGCCTGTCCTCTTTATCATTTTTTTCACGCCAATTTGGTTTTATTTCCTGATTTCTTTCCGGTTCTTTTTCCTTTCTCCTCCTTTCCTCTTTCTCCGGTTCTTTCATCTCTTGACCATTCGAACTTTTTTTCCGCCGAATACCTATCTTTCCATGTCCGTTTTTGCAAGCTTTTTATTTCTTCGTAGCCGTCCAGATCTTTCACTAGAGTTTCCGGATTTTTATACGACGCCCACGAATCAATGAAGTGTTCCCTTATTTCCGCCGGCACACGCCTTTTAATCTGTTCCGTTATTAATAAGTCCTTTAGCTCTTGAAATTTTGTGATACCTATCCCATTTAACCACCCGTTTTGAAAGCTATTTAATTCGAAAATTAGATCTTTCCAAGGGCCGTTTGGATTTTTCGCATGTTTGTTTAATTTTTGACGATACGCTTCTGGGCTAAGTCTGTATCTTGCCAATAAAACTGATTTTACATGCTCAAAGTTGTCCACAAGTTCTTTTTGTTCGCGTAATATTAATTCTGCGATCTCTATGGGCAGTAATGCCAACAAGTGTGTCACAAGATCGTCGCTTTCTATCCCGGATCTCTCGGCTTGTCTTTCAAATAAATTAAGAAATAAAGTGATATCGGACTTTTCTGGATCAAATTTTTGCATAATTCCCTTTAATGAAATTTTGGGTGCTCTTTCTGATCTATTACTCGAAATGGAGCTTCTTCTGTCCGCGTTTTGCGTTAACCTAATTTGTTCTAACTGAAACTCTCTTTCTTTCTGTTTTTCTTCTCTTTCCATTTCTAATCTTTCCCTCTCTTTTTCCTGCGCCAGCTGATCTTCCCTGTCCTTTATTATAAACCCGACTTGCGTAAGCGCAAATTGCTCATCATAACTATTTGAACATTGTATTTTCTCGATAATTATCGCTATTTTGTCATGTTCTGCAATTTTTACGTCTAGCACGTCAGCTAAATGTACCAGATCAATTCTTCTGCAGTACTTCAGTGAAGTAACCTTTGCCATATTTACTTATTTTAACTCCTCCCCAAATATTTGAAGTAATACTCAAAAACTAATACTTTTGTCAGCTGATATCTAATTTTAGAATTTACTTCATCTCCTAAAATATTTTAATTTTAAAGTACTTTCATATGCAAATTTTTGAACACTATCCAATTAAATAAGGTTACATATAAAATAAATATATTTTAGGTAAATACATAAATTAGCAATAACATATAGACACTTTCTTATTTTTTTTTTCACTCTTTATGAAAATTATCACTCTTATGTAAAAATTTCACTCAGATTTTTAATGCCCTATACACATATATGCACAGTGAAAAAATTTAATTTCATACGTAGTACCTCATCACTACCTATACTTATGTTTTTATTTTTAAACCTCCTTCAAACATTGAGCTCTCTTTGCATCCTTATCAAATGTCTATATTATTTTGGTCCAGACTATATTTTTCAAGAAAAAAAAATTTTCTTTTATACTAATTCTAAGTATTTTTCAATACAAAATATCTTGCAGGTGCTGGGCACTCTTTGCCCAGCATCAACTGCTGACTGTATCTCTTTTTTTTTTCTTTCGCAAGCCTTATCCAGTGCTGCAACTACTCAAACCATAACCTTTCAGAGGATATATAGATGTTTATCTGATCTTTAGGTTAATTTCAATCTTTTAGGTTAAAACATTTATCTTTTAGAATTAACCTCCTTATAATATGACAGCAAAGAACGAAAATATTCTTTTTTCTATTTGACCCAAAGACTGCAATTTTCTTTGCAAAGCCTTCTATCCTTAATTTTTTTTTAAAGCAATTTTTTCCGCTTTATTTACATATATTCTCCTCAAATATACCCCAGATTTTAATCTGATCACAAATTTATGCTTCCGAAAAAAAATTTCTTTTTAGCCGCACTCGGCGTGATGCCTTTATGTTTTATCTTTACTTTATATCTAAAACAACACTCGGGAACACTAAATTTTTAGATCTTACTTTTAAACACAAAATTTTAAAGTTTTCTACTGAGAGCCATTCAAAAAATTAATGAGCTTACCTTTGTTTTTGTGTTGTCTCATCGCGTAGAACTTAGACGGTGATCTGCTGTTTCTAGGCCTGTCAGCTGCTCCCTTTGAAGCCTTATCGGGGAAATTCTCCTCTGACGCTGTTCTCTTTCGCTCCCGGTGTTTTCCGGAACAGTTTCTGCGGGGTGGTCTATTCTTCTCTGGCGATTCCTTTGTTGGGAGAACTGTCGTCCAAAGATCTGCTCCTCTGTTTCCGCAGGCTGGTCTGTCACTCTCCAGCGAGGTCTGTCTTGAAGGAACTGTCGTCCGGCCCTCTGCTGCTCGGTCCTCGGCTTATTTTCTACCGTCCTTCCTTCGCAAGTTGTCTCACTGCTGTTGACTCTTTTCCCACTGGGTTCGTTTCTTGCGCTGCCACCAGTTGTGAAGCCTCTAGTAGATTTTGGTAGCGAAAAGCGGTGAGGCTACTTCCGAGGCTTGTGATCATGAACTACTCTGCTTTAGTAATCAAATTTGTAATTTATTTACATTTCAAGTACATCCGTAAACAGATTATTTAATCATAGTATTTTAGTCACAACTTAAAGTTTATTAGTCCAGTTTGGGAATTAGTCAAGAGGTGGCAGCCAGCTTAACCTGATTCATACAGCCTGTGCATTCTCCGCAGACTTTTCAAAGTCTCGCATCTTCCGAGCACCACTCAACCCTGTGCTCTACGCTCTTCTCTCCAAGGCAACAAGTCAAGTCCCTCTCTGTCACCCTTCTCCCTCTTTTATCTTCCTCCTGAGAGCACCTGTGCATTCCTCTCTTCTTTGCGCACTGCACCCCTCTTTCTTCGTTCGTGGGAAGATCTTACCTCTGTCGGTACTTGAAAGCTGTGCTCCGGGTGGTCGAACTATAGTCACATTTGACACTCCGTTATCCCAAAGGGATGCGCTAATTGATACATATATTTCGATGGGTGGTCGAGCTATCATCACATTTGACACGCCGTTGTATCAAAGGGATGCGCTAATTGCTATATATTTCGATTGCCACTTAGTAATGACAGTGCCACCTTCGGTGTTTCTTTCAGTTCTCTCTGTGTGAGGCGGGAAGTGTTACACTGCCTTTTTCCATCTGCTCCTCGCGGCGCAAGTCAACTACGGTAAAAGTCAAACACGGCGGATATGAAAGAGGGGGGAAAGCACTGGTTTTTCGGCGTCAGGGCTCACCATGATGCTAGATTGATATGTCTCCACCATATACCTTCTTAGCTCCATGGTTTTAACTTACAGGGCCGTTCGAAATATGCATACAGTTTTAAAAATGTCCAATTCTCGGTCTATTTTATTTTAGTTCCACATTTTAAATCCTTGACAAAAGATAAATAAAGGGTCGCCCTTGCGCCCGTTTGGAGTTTATCTGCGCCCTGCCGGATGCATATTTTTTTGTTTCTTCAAAAGAAACAAAAAAAAGTGAGGGGGGGGGCTTGCACCCTTCCCAAAATTTCGCTCATTTAATTTTCTACCATTTTTAATTTAAAAGTTTAAGCTATATGGCACTCTCAGAGCTGCGGACCCCTCCCCCCCAGTCGATCACTCACCTAATTTTACTTATTTCTTCACTTCATTTCAATCTTTAAAAGGCTATAACTTTGCTTCTATAGGAGTTACAGTGATGAGAAAAATTCTAGTATAGCTAACCATTTCTCGCCGTTCTTTTTGCTGTTCCAGTTTCCCGGTTTTCCCTATAGGACCTTTTTTTTGGGGGGGGGGGGGCAGAGGGTTTTTTTTTCTCATTTCTTGATATAATATGTCTATTGAAAGCTTATGCTTCATACATTACAAATCTAGCATAAGAAATTTTCTCCCATCATTTCAGGTCACGTTACGGACCCATAATGTGTTAAAATTTTAATTTTTCAAACTTCAAAAAACATTGATACATATTAGCGAAACTGGGGTTCGAACCCGCAATCGTTTGATTGCACACGTAATCTCTAAGCTTATTGGCCACCGAGTACTCAACAGCGCTATTATTTCTTTAGATTGTCATCTTTAAATTCGTAATATCTTTTGAATAGAATGTCCGATTTGAATAATTCAAAAAGTAATCTACAGATATTGTAACAGGCATTAATACAAAATGATTTATTTGGATAAGGATTAAGGTATCGATAGTATGGTCTAATTTTGGTTGGTGTATTTATCGCGTTTTAAAATGTAAGAAAGTAGTTATAGTGAGTTAACTACAATAGTTGGATATATGGTATCGCGCGGTTTTTTTATAGATATTAATATATTCTTTAATATTATAGAACCTTTTTTTATTCATTTAAAAGTATTTCCTGGCGATTCAAAATTATATATCCTAACGATTCAAAAAATACACACGTAATTGTTCAAGGTTTCACTTCTATCGGCACTCTCAGAGTGCTACTATTTTTTTTTCATGTTCGCCCATCCTACCGCCCCCCCCCCCTTCCTCACCAATCTTAACTTACAGGTTCGTTCAAATTATGACTGCGATTTCAAAAAAGTCTAATCCTCGTTTTATTTTGTTATAAATCCATAGTTTGGAACTTCAACAAAAGATACATTTGGGCCGGGGTCGCCCTTCTGTCCGTTTGGGATTTACCTTTCCCCCCTGGGTAGGGGGCATATTTTTTGTTTCTTCCACACCATCTCATGTAATATATCGTTATAAAACTTTTATCTCCTCTTTTTTCTGTTACTACCCCTCTCTCCCCCTAGTTACATGCTCTTGGCACTTTTTATAGTTTCAAAGAGTGCATGTTCCCCGCGGGCCACCCCATGAATTCAACACTAAGTTAAACACTATATTTCTGCTTAGAAGCTCAGTTATTTGGGTTATTAATTAATTATGTTTTTTTTTTCAAGTTCGTCCGTTCTAATTCCCCCCCCCCTCCTTCCTCGCCAATCTTTACTAAATGGGCCGTTCAAAGTATGCATGCAATTTTTAAAATGTCCAATTCTCGTTCTATTTTATTGTAAATCCTCATTTTGAAACTTCGACAAAAGATACATTTGGGTTATGGTCGCCTTTCCGTCAAGAGTGGGGTTTACCTGCCCCCTTGGGAATAGGGCATATTTTTTGTTCTTCCAAACTATCTCGTGTAACATTTGGTTGGCATTAGAAAAAAAATTTTTTTGTCTATACTCCTTGTTCCCCATCCTAGTTACACGCTCTTGGCACTCTTTATACCCGGTTTAATGCCAAGTTACTCAGAGTTGTTATTAGTTGAGTTATGTCTCTCAAATTTGTCAAAGTTTTTGTGTAAGTGACAACCATAAGTGACAATCATTTTAAAATTTAAAATTCTTATTATCCGACTCTAAAATTTGCAATAGCCTGGCATTCTATGCCTCCCTAAATGGGGATGGGGGGGTGGGAGGCGGTAATTACGGTCCTGCTGATTGTCTAAGTTTTGGAATTAGTAATTTGGATCTTCTCTGTGTGAACCTGAATATCGAAATATCGATTCTAGTATCGATTCTAGAACTGATAAATCGATTCTTATTATGATCGATGTTGTTTTATACGATATCGATTATAATCGATTCTCAAAATTTCCAGAATCGCGTCATCACTAGTACAGGTCATAAATTTCCATGAAAATGTTTTCTTACACCCTTAGGAGACCGTCAACAAACTGAAAAAGAACGAATATCTTTTTGATAAACCTGTCAAAACTAATGTAGAAAACGCGCTCAAACTGTAGATGATGATTACGTAACATTATAAGAAACTAGGTTCATTTTTATGCGGATAGCATGTATACTCGTAGAGAAATTAAGGTTTTTATAAAAACAGTCCCAAACTTTTCCAAGTTTTTTGCTTATAATTTGCGGAGTTCTTAACATAAAATAATGTTATTTTCCAAAAATATGACAATCAACATTATATACAATACACTATAATCAGAATTAAAAAATAAAAAATGCATGGAAAATGATCAGATTTACTAAATAATTTTTCATTGCGCATGCGGGAAGCCTATTAAAATTTCATTTGCATATTGTGTTAGATAAATGTATAGAGCAATTTTTGTGAAAGTCTCACAGACATAGCATGACAATTCTGAAAGTGATCGTCTATAAACTCAAAATCCGTTATACTCAACATGAAGCAAAAAAGAGGGATTGCACTCAAATATAGTAGTACGTTCATATTCTGCATTCTATATTGGCACTAGTCAGTGCATAAACCGATCATCATCTTTTTGCTTCATTTTGTGAATAACGGATTTTAAGTTTATTCTACAGACGATCACTTTCATAATTTTCAAATTATATTTTTGAGACTTTTACAAAAGTTGCTCTATACATTTAGCTAACACAATATGCAAATGAAATTTCGATAGACTTCAAGCATGCGCAATGAATAATTATTTAGTAAACTTGCTCATTTTTCATACATGTTTTATTATTTTTTAATACTGATTACAGAATATTGTTTACAATGTTGTCATATTTTCGTAAAAAAAATATTTTATTTTAAGAATTCCACAAATTATACGCAAAAAACTTGGGACTGTTTTTATAAAAACAGTAATTTTTCTACGAATATACATGTTATCCGCATAACAATGAGCACAGTTTTTTACAACAGACTACTTAATCATAATCTACAGATTGAACGCTTTTGCTACAACATTAATTTTGACAAGTTTGTCCAAAAGATATTCATTCTTTTTTCAATTTTTTGGCAGTTCTTTAAGGGGTTTCGGGAAAAACTTTTCACGGAAATGTATAACCTGTACTATTATGTTTACACACCTGAAGATTCAGAAAAATTCCTCATGTAGTTTTTTAGATATTCAACAAAATATCTAAAATCACAAGTGGCCGGGTTCCTTTGGCCATGTAATGTATTTTTTTTAAAAATGCAGCGTGTTCCGATTTTGAACCTGAGCCCACGGATCAATAACCAAACCCCGTAACACTTGAGCTATGACCAACGTAGTATTTTCTTTAAAAAGCAAGCATTAAAGTTGTGTTATAATATTAGATCCCCGCCCTCCCGCATTTGTTTTTCTAGAACCAAGAAGTGTTGTATAAAATTAGCTGAACTTGAGACTAAAAAGAAAATTCTACCCTACAACGTTCATAAAATTAATCAAAATCTGCGATTACCATGCTTGATCCTCTGCTCGTTAGACATCATCTTTGGTTAAAATACTCTGAAAATGTTTCATAATGTACGCTCGAATCATGATATTTCGAACTTTATTTATTTATTTATTTATTTTTCATAATTATTGCTCCGTAGCTATTGCCTGATACATTTAATATTTCTGATAGGGTATCAATGCTTAAAAAAAAAAAAATTCTATGATTAGAAAAATAAATTTTGGAAACGTAAAGGATAGAATTCTACACATATTGCGTAATGCGAAATGAAGTATATTTAATTCGCCTGGGAATATCTAAAACAGCTGACTAAAACGAGAAAAATGTATTTACTATTACGAAATAGAAATATTCAGTAGCAGGTGAATAAAAATACTCTACAGCTGAATAAAAGGGGAAAAATACATTTACTGTTAAGAAATAGAAAAAAAGTCAATAGCAGGTGTATAAATTTAATGAAAATATCCTGGGAAAAAAATAAAAAACCAATGTGTTAAAAAAGTATTGAGCGCGAAACAGGCATAAAAAGTTTATTATTATTAGAGAAAATATTGCAAAAAGTCTAAAATTACTAGATATAGCTTTGGTCAAAAGTATAACAAACCATATTTTTTAAATGTATTTTGAAAAATAGAAGTCGAATACAAATATATTTTATTGCTAATAATTTTTTAAAAAAATTATTGCAATTTGTAAAAATATTAGAAAAAGCGCAATTTTTAATTACAATTTTAATTAAATCCTTTTAAACTAAAAAACAGTTTAGAAAAATTCTGTTTGTTTGCTTTTCTTTATGAAGGCCAATTTTCTACGCTTGGGATATACGCCCAAAGAGGGGGAGTGCCCTCCGTAGGGGTCTTTCTAAGGGCATATAACCCGTATTCCTGCAAGGAAATCCAAGGTTCGAATAAAACACGGAAGTCTCCGAGCGGTTAAGGGTGTATTCGAAAAAACGCTTTTCCATCTTCAGCAGCTCGAAATTTTCCGATACAATTTCAGACACATTTTTAAAAGTAGAATCATGAAACTTGCTGAGGGGATTCTTGAAAAGACGCATAAGGTGCCGAGTAAATTCTTTTCACGCTCAATTCATTAGAATTTGATTTATAAGCAATTAACTTCTCTGGAAGACCCCTTTTTTCGTTCCCATATCTCCCATTTCGGAAAAATCTGTTCAAATTGCCGTTTTTGATTGCTTTTTTTTTTGCAATATTTTGTACACTTATCAAAGAATTGACCTTTACGGCACCTTGTGCACTTTCTAAATAAGAGAATCTGCGAGTTTCATGAGTTTGAGAGCAAAAGTTAATTCAAAAATAAATCGGAAAACAAGCAGTTTAAATCGAAATACACCCTTAAGCCGAATGCCGCGATTGGATTTGAACACTAGCTCGAACCCAGCATCTGCCGTCTATCAGTGGCTGGAGGCAGAACCTGTCAGCCACTGGTGGGACTTAAAAAATTTCTGAACAACATTCTTTTACCTAATTTTTTTGTTGTGTTATGCAACTTAATAGGTAATCATGAAAATTAAATTTTACGGAAAATATAAACAACAGGTTTATGATTTTCTATTAACTCAAATTGTTCATAAAAATAAAATTACATAGATTTTTTTAAAGATTTTTTTTTTCATTAATTTTGTCGCTGAAAACTAAGTTTTAATGTTTTGATATTTTCAACAGAATTATGAATGGGACAAGTCTGATTTTTCTTTTAAGGTTTCGTTCATCTAAGAAAACTCTACTCGTCCGTCACACAGCCCGCAAATAAAAATTGTATAAGTCAATGACTTCAAATTTTGTGTACTTATAGCTGAATACCTCATGTAAAATAACAAATCATAAAATCTTTTAAAAGTCCAATATTTTAATTAAATCAATTTTATCAATGTCATCCAATAATTTTTGCGATTTAAATTTTAAACGATTATCTTAATTTCAACGTTTTTTGTGTAGATCTAATAGTTTGGAGGTAAAGCATCGTGCTAGTAAACAGGAAGTTCTTAGTTCGAACATCGATACTGAAATTTAAATTTTCATATTGAGATAGATTAGGATAGATTAAGATAGATAGGAAATTTCCTTTAACTAAAGGAGATTTCCTATTCTTTGCCTATTTAATGGTTTATTTATTTATTTTGTCACTGACATTCATAATATTTTTTTAATTAAATTCTTTCTATTTTAAAAACTATTGCGATTTATTAATGATTCAGCATTTTAAATTTCTTTTAAACAATTCTTTTCGTTTTTAGAAACTTAATATTTTATTTTTATCGCCGCTATTTTTTTTAAATTAGCGGCATATAATTTAGCGGTAATTAATCTTTAAATTTTATTTAAATTTGATTTGAACATTTTTAGTTTGATTAAAATAAATAAAAATCTTTTATAATTATTTTAAAATTAAATTTATTTGTGCTATCATCTATGTGAAATTTAGTAGTTATAAATTATATTAAGAATTTGGGTTCATTTTTAAAGGATAAATTGATTTGAAAGAAATATTAAACGAAAACCTCTGTGCGATCTGAGATCGGACTTACCCATTTGTTTTTATAATATGAGTATAAATGGCTAATATGCAAATATTTTTAGAGGGCAGTATATTAATTATAAAATTGAAAATAGATTCATGAAATTTATGCATTTTAAATGATAAAAAATGCATAAAGAAAATGGCGATAGAGCAATATTTAGAAATTTAACAAATTAACCCGTATAAATGCCTTATCTACCATGTACCTAATACTCTTCTCGGTACGTCGTCGCAGCTGCATAGCGCATTGACTTTTTTTAAAAAAAAGCTTGACGCCATTCAGGTTCAAGAAAATGAGTTTTTTTTTTTGTCAAGCAATATAAAAAATTATGAAAATATAACTGATAATTATCATACTGGTTTATGCATATGAATTTTTAAAAAGGTATCTGATAATGCGTAATAGAAAAATTGTTTCCGCCTGCATATAATAACAGATAAATGTCTTCTGTATCTATGCTTCTGTACTAATGTTACAAAATAACTTTTGTATGTTTGTGGAATGAAATCTCTGAAATTACTTAGCCGACTTTAAAAAAATAATGGCGACGAAAAAAAAATATCGGTGACCATATCTGCTCCCAAAAAGAGCATGTGAATCCGATAAAACCCGTTGAAATGACATATTGCATCTGTTGACTACGATATATCATTTTTTAGATAAGAGAATTGCTTAAACTCTTATTAACATCTTCTTGGTATCCATGGAAAGTAGATATTTAACATAATTAATAAACTGTTCGATGGAGATACACACCATAGAAAAATTCTTTTTCTTCTAGCATTTTTTTTCTTATTTAGAAGTAATCAAATTGACATGACGCGTCTGTTTATGTTCTTAATGCGATTTCAAAGAATAAAATTTTCGATGTACGATATTTCAGTGTTTTATTTCCTGTACTAGTTTTAATGTATCGCATATTTTAAATTTTATATATGGCGGTCTCGCATGGTTCGATTTTCTATTTTTTTTAACAGTGTACATGAATTTATGTTTCATATATTTTGTAATTTGACAATTCAATCTGCTCTTTTTCATCGTTTGAGTTAGTACCAGTATAGAAAAAAAAAAGATAGCATCTCCATTTCTTTATTTGTCACAAATTATCAAAAATATGTTCTCTGCAATATTACTCAGACTAATCCATCTGAGGGAAGTCCTATTTATAATGCAATAAATTGTATTAAACTTACTAAAATAATGAACAAAAAAAATATGGCAGTTCCTAACGTTTTTGGCTAAAGTTGCAGTTTTAAGAATAACATTCTGCCCTTGGATACATTACAATGTTTGCCGAATTTCAACACATTAGATTATTTTTTAAAAGTAAATATAATAAAAGTCTATTTGTAACTGCATTATACTAAAAAATTATATAATTTGACTTTAAACTTATTGAAATGCTACGTAGAGCATTTCATCCAAAAAAAAAAAAAAAAAAAAAACCATGAAATTTGGACAAAAAATAGATTTTTTGAGAATTTAAATAGAAAATTTAAATTCTTCGAACAAACTTAATAGCAACAGGACTCATAATTCTTCAGCATCATGCAAAAAACTATCACAATTTACTTCATTATTTAGATAAATTTGAATTGTACGATCTCCAGTATTAATTCTACCAAAAGAAACATTTTTACCTTGCATAAATATAAATTTGTTCATAAAGTGAAAAGACGTTTGTGAAGGTTAAAAATTCATACTCTAACTAAAGGTACCGAAAGAGTAAAAAAAATCTTTCACTATTGAATCCAAACAGAAGTAACTTGCAAACATTATACCTCATATGACACATCAGATCAGATAAAAAGAGGTCGACGTATCATTATCATTAGTGAAATTCATCTGATATTGTAAGGCTTAAATAGCAATTATCTTTGGTAGTTCTAAAATAGTATTTTATAGTAAACCATAAAGATGACATAGGTTGAAAAGAAATACTAAAGCTTTTTACTAGATTAGCTAATTTTTTACATATATATATAACAACAGATCGTCTTCAGTTAAATTGATATTCTAATGATTGAATAATGTATGTCTTAATAATGCATGAACTTAGTAAGAGCGAAAACCTAAAAAAGAAATACTAAACAAAACTACCTGAAAATAAATGCTCAACTGATCATTAAAGTAACGGTTTTAGTTATTTTTGTACAACAAAAATTGATTGCAAGGCTATTAAGCTCTCTCTCTCTTTTTTAATACAGCTTTGTAGATAACAACCAATTTTTCTCTTGTTTTGTAATTAAGAATTTTGATTATTTGATATAAAATAAGTTCCATTTTTAGCAGAGCATTCTAATTCGTTTCAGCGAACATGTTACTTGAATCACTGATTATTGTTATATTATGCTGATTATTGTTATAATTTTTTTGCAAATACATGCGATCAGCATATTCAAACTTCCTAGCAGCCTGTATATTTAACCAGTGGGCCGCAATATGGTCCACCGTTTTTTAAGAAAGTCCAAGACAGCAAAAATCATAAAAAATTGGGATCCAAGGGCGGATCTGGAGAGTCCTCAAGGGGGGGGGGGCGATTTTAAAAATTGAAAGACTCTAATTTTATGCATAAGTTGGGGCTAATATTTTCATTGTGGGTCGGGTTTGGGTCCGGTTAACTTCTATATTTTCTGCGAGTCGGGTTTGGGTCCGGTTGACTTCTATTTTTCAAGCGGGTCGGGTTTGGGTCCGGTTAACTTCTATTTTTCAAACGGGTCGGGTTTGAGTCCAGTTGATTTCTATTTTTAGCTGCTGATCGTGTTGACTAATCAGGGACGTGCGACCAGAAAACTGCGCATGGGAAAAACGTTTCAGTTTACCCCCCCCCCCCCCCTCAAAAAAAACGACTTTTCTTGTGACAGGCTAAAGATGACGTTGGTAGTAAAAATTTGATGTCCTTTAAATTTCCGGACCCGAGGCGACCGCCCCCTTCCTTTTGCACCGCGCTGTAACTAATACTTTTTCTGTGATTTGCATTTATGTCCATTTGACTTCTACTTTTTGCAGTGGGTCAGGTTAACTTCTACTTTTTTGCTAATTGTTGGGTTTGAGACCGGTTGACTTCTATATTTTACTGCTGGTCGGATTGACTTCTGTTTTTTTTTTTTTCCTACTGATCGGGTTAACTTATACTTTTTTGCTGTGGGTTTTGTTTGGGTCCGGTTGACTTTTTTTTTTGCTGCGGGGTTAACTTCTACTTATAATATAACTCATAGTAGTAAAGCTCTACAATACGAACTAAAGTAATTTTTTAAAAATGTATTTCTTAAAATTTCGTCAAACAAATCTACAACATAAATCTATTTTTTATGAATAACAAATAAGTAAGATACCAGCCCTCGGAATGAAGAATTGCACGCAGTGTCCCCCCACCCCGAAGCTATCAAATATCCCCCCCAGAAAATTTTGTGTTTTCAATGGTAAAAAGTGCAATTTCTCCCCGGGACTCTATTGTATCCACCCCCCCCCCCCCAGAATCACAGAAGTCCCTCCCGGAGAAAAGTGTCTGAATTCAACAGAGATTGCACGAATAGCGGTTGGGCCAATAATGCTTATCATACAGGCTGGGTCAGACAATGAACAAACGTTTAGCTTTTACTCAGGACCGGTTCCCGACCTGGAAATTTTGATCAGTACAGACAAAACATGAGTTCGGGCTCTTTTCCCAGAATTATCTCCCACTCGAGCTCGATGATTTTAAATCCGAGCCCGCCCGAACCCAAAACATTTTGCTTCATCAGAGTCTGAGCCCACTAACGAAAATATACAATAGAAGAAAAAAATGCATTTTTTTATGTTCTAAAAAAATTATGATTTTTAAACTACATTTTACATAGAAATGTTACTCTTAAACGAAAATTTAAATTTAATACTATCAAAAGAAAAGTTTGGTATAAAATAAAAAAGTACTTTATACATAAAAAAAAAATTTCTCATATTTTGTCTCCTTTAAAAAGAAAATATTATGGACATGCTAATGAATGTGTTTTATGAACAAATGCATGGAACTTGTAGAAATTACTGTCGAATCGAACAACATTAATCAATTTTCTATAAAAAGTGTACATTTTTAAGTATAACCATTTCATTCCTCATAACAATGTTTTGGGATAGGCGTGACCTATCATAACAGACAATAATATTAATTAAAAATTTTAAATTCCGATGCTTTTACAGGAATATAGGAAACACTGCTCAATTGCTTTCTATCGGAATAATATGGAAATTAAATTTACTTACGAACAAAAGTGACTTCGTAAATTCTGGAGTACAACTCCAGCATCAGCAGAATTCACAAAAAAAGCAACAATTACTAAAATTATTTCCATATGAAAAGCGATTACGACCTGTGTACGCTGTGTACAATAGAAATCTAATATATGCGCCAACCGCAAACGAAAAGTATAAAAAAATCCTCTTCGTATTAAACGTCCAAATAATAATAATAATAAACAACCCTATTGCAAAATAACCTCTGCTACAAACAAAAATCAAAACTAAAGACAAATTCATTATTCCCGCCTTTTCGTTGGCGCCAGAACGCCGACGGAAATGGCTAAAATAGGTTTGTAGAAATGACTAATAGAAAAAAACACAATTTCTGCTTCCCTTTCATTCTAATCAAAATGTTCAATATTGTGATTTGAAAAGGAATAAGTAATGTTTAAAGGGGAAAAAAAGTTCTTTTAATATTTTCCATTCATTGATAAAGAAAATTTATAGGTTTCAGAAAAAATGAGTCCGAGACCGAGCACTGTCTCATCTCTAATACAGATATTTAGGAAGAATGACTCCAGGCCGGACTCGACATGGAAGAAAAATAAGTCAGGCTCGACCTAAAGCGGCAAAAAAAGGATCAGGACACGGCCCGGCTCTAAAAGTTAGAAGACCTGACCCAGCCCGACCCTCGGGTGGGCGGTCACCCCTTCGCCATCTCCCCCCCCCCCAACCTTAGATCCACCATTGCCTGATTCATAAATAGGTGCGGCCCAACCCGAGCCGCGCTGTGCCCACCTTAAGATTCAGCCTAAGTCCTATTCCATGAAGATCTCTCATGTTGATTTGAAAACCTTTATGGTCCCAAGGGGGAGGGGGGGGGAAGGCGATCGCCCCCTACATCGCCTCCAGAAAAAAAATAAGACCCGATCCGCCCCGGTTCTAAAAGTGTAAAGACTTGACCCAGTCCCGATATAATTAAGTTGGCGCGACCCGACCCGGGTCGCGCCCATTTCGAAATTAGATCTAACTACTTTTCCGTGCGCGCATCTGTCATTTTGCAGACCCTTTATTGGGCTCAAGGGGGGGGGCGATCGCCCCATCGCCCCCCCCTTAGATCCGCCATTGTTGGGATCTACATTGGTTGAGTGTGAATGGGATAAAATTTCTACTCTTCGTACTTCTGTATAAATTAGGAATCTTAAATTTTAAGAAATATTTTTAAAATACCATTTTGATAATAAAAATACGAGAGCATTGTCTTTATTTTGCTTTACGCCTTAATTAACTTTTCAGCACATTTTTTGCGCGTATTAAGTCATTTGTCGTATCGTACGACCCAGGTTTAACATCCCAATCTCTTTAAAATCTGCCGCCCGCTGTACTAACCATCGAGATGTCGATGGTACTAACCATTGTATCAGCGTCGTTTAGGTGTCAGCATTGTGACACTGACTGACAAGATGCTTCTTCAAATGCAAGAACAAGTGGTAATCACTTGGCGTTAAGTAAGATAGATCCATATGGACGTTCACAAAGTTGTTTCCAAGGCATGTTTTCCTGAAAACTACGCGATCAATTTTAATAAAATTTGGAATCCATATACACTGAATTATGTTAAAGACATGCAGGTGGGTTTTTTTTCCAAGTCTAAAGATTTTTGTTTCAAAACAATGGCAATTTTTTAAAATTTTCATAGATTTTTTTTTAATTGTTATTTTTTTAAAATTATTTTTTTTAATTGTAACCACATATAATCTTATAATTGTGATCAGTTTAGTATTTCTTTTCAGTTTAGGTTTTCATTATTACTAATCTAATGCATTATTAAGACGTCAATTATTCAATCATTGCAATATCAATTTAATTGAAGAAGACTTATCTCTTTTCTTTAAAAAGTTTTCCTGTATTATACAAAGTTACATTTCATACAGAAAAATAAAATCTTTAAATTTTACAGGTATGTTTTAAGAAAGTTCCAATCTAAAGGTATATTGTGTACTGTACATGCATCAGATAATATATATTTTTGAAGAATCGTTGAATTTTTCTAAATAGAGAAGGCATTTGTTAAAAATTTTGTAAATTCCACCAAAAGTACAATAATAGAACAATAATAGAAATTAAAGAATTTATTTCTTTAACTACTTGTTTTAATGACATAGTTGATCATTACAAACTTTCCAATGAAGCTTTCTCTTATTGTGTACAGAGCCACCATTCACTTCAAAAACTGTGCCAAAAAATCACTAAATTTCTGATAAACTTTATTATTAACAGCATGCAAAGAGGCAGAGAAAGTGGCTGTATCAAATGGAAAGTTTATGTTTGGAATTATCAAATATTTATTGTTACTTCAAAAGAAGAACTTGTCAAAAAGATTTTCAAATGCATATTATTGAATTCATTTTTTTTGAAAAATAGTGTACTGTGGTAATGGTGGAAATTTCCAAAGGAGACAAATTCAGATTAAATTTGTTTTATTTACGAGGAAGATTCTCAGTTTTCTGGCCCAAAGACTGCAATGAAATTTTATTAAATATCCTAATTTTTTTAAATTTGGAAACAAAATTCGCGGATTACGAGCACGATGACTTTGGACTTGGAAAATCTGAAAAGATCAGTCCTTTATTTTTAACCACTCGTAAAGCATGGAGATGAAACAAGACAATAAAGCAATTTTCGTTGCTAGACTACATATGCCACAGCAGCCATGTTAACTCTTTCGGGTCCAAAAGTTAATAACATTAACACTAGCTATTTAAAATGATTAAGTAGTGTTTTACGAATATTTCATTGTCTTAACGATAAAAAATGTTGTTTTGCGTATTTTGCAATTAATATATTCACTTCACAATAGGCTAAGGAATTTTTTTTGAGATGTTTAAAAAACATTGTATTCCGATAAGATTTAAGTTCTATTACAACTTATAATACATTTTGCGCTTCATCACACAAGATTCTTTGAGAAAAAAACTTTAATTTCAAATTTAAAGAGTGAAATGTGTGTTTAAAACAAAAGAATAAAAAAAGGTGCAAAGAGAATTAAGCAAATGATAATTATTATTACTAAATGTCTAGACATAAATGAAGTCATATAGTAAATGCATATACATATACTATTATTGTTACAAATAAATAGAAGCAAAAGTATTTCTTAAAACAAAATAATACTCAATTAAAATACATGTACTATTAATAGTACACCAGAACAAAAAGGGTTAAAATAATTTACCACAACGATCCAAATTAATAACTATTTACAAAGCCACAGGCCACATAAAAAAGATAACTAATATTGCACAGAATAAAAATTGCTCATATAAAACATAGCCCATATTAAAGAAATTTCAGTGTAAAGTTTCAAAGTTATTATATATAGTTTGTCTTTTTTTCGAAAAAACTCTCAAAATTACTTTATATTACCCAAATGATAATAAACTAGTTGGATGTGTCAATCCCGAAACTTTCTTCTATCTCATAAGTATATTTTAATGTTAAAAAAAAAAAAAAAAAAAAAAAAAAAAAAAAAAAAAAACGTGGTGACCCCAAAGTTATCCACTATCGAATTTTCTCGAACATTTGACCTAGCCTAATGTGATTCTGGTATCCGAAAAGCCTAAAACACAAAATTTAATTAATATTCTGAGAAAATGAGCTTAGTACTGCCTCATGTTGGGTAATTTATACTAAAACCTAATAAGCATCTATTGATGTCAAGATCTAACAGAATCTGAAATTTGATGGGATTTCGTCCATTAGTTCTTGAGATATAGTTATAACAAAAAATTTGCAAAACGTAGCCCAGCAACACCATATCTTGGTCAATTTATGCCAAAACGTAAAAAAGCGTCTAATTATGTTATGGTGTAAAAGAATCTGAAGTTTGATGAAATTCTGATGAAATTAGTTCTTGAGATATAGCTAGTTTTAAAAAAAAGTGTAAAATATAGCACAGCAGCACCATCAGTTGAAGGATTTATAACAAAATGTAATCGTCGTGTAATTATGTTATATGTCATTTTGTAACAAAATCTGAAGTTTGATGAAATTCTGTGCGTTGGTTTTTGAGATATAGCTATCGGAAAAATCGTGCAAAATGCAGCATAGCTGCACCACCTGTTGCAAGGTTAATACCAAAATATAATCAGCGTCTAATTATGTATATATTCTAGTGTAAAAGAAACTAAAATTTGATGAAGTTCTCTGCATTAGTTCTTGAGATATAGTTATCGCAAAAATCGTGCAAAATGTAGCATAAAAGCGCCACCTATAGGGCAGTTCACACCAAAACCTTATTAGCGGCTATGTATCTCAAGATATTGCGGAATCTGAAGTTTGGTGAAATTCTGTGCATTAGTTCTTGAGATATAGCTATCATGAAAATCATGAAAAACGTGCCATAGCAGCGCCACCTGCTGGCCAATTTACACCAAAACTTAACTAGCGTCTATGTATATCAAGGGGTCACAGAATCTGAAGTTTGGTGAAATTCTGTGCATTAGTTCTTGAGATATAGCAATCTTGAAAATTATGAAAAACGTAGTATAGCAGCGCCACCTGCTGGTCAATTTTCACCAAAAACCAATGGGCACTAATTCATATCAAGGTCTAACTGAATATAAAATTTTATTAAATTTCGAGCATTAGTTCTTGAGATAGAGCGCCCACAAATTTTTTGTCACATACAGACAGACATTTTCTAAAAATAGTCAAAACGTGTTCAGGACCTTCTAAAACGTGTAAATCCGTCGAAAACCGGAAGTCGAAATTTTTCATGAATCCAATACTTTCTTCTTGTAAAGATAGAAGAAAGTAAAAATACAGTGCTCAGCAAAAGTTTAGACATTGGAGTTTTTTAATCTTTAAATAAAAAATATGAACACTTGAGTTTTACAAAAATGGCTATACTTATTTTTAAAAAAAATTTAAACAATGTAGGATAAAAATAATAATTATAATATAAGATAATATTTAATTTAAATGAAAAAAGTAAAAATTTGCATGTTGCAAAAGTTTAGACATTTTTTTGATTTTTTGCCAACTGTTTAAGGTAAAATGCAAATTTCTAAGTTATGCTATCACATGTGTGATTTAAGTATACCTCGATATAGCATCAATTAGTGAAGATGCCGCAAGCTAAAAATATTCAGTTAGATGAGGTAATTGAAGTAGGAAAGCTGAAATACAAAGGGAAGACTGTTGCAGAAATTTCAGCAGCATTGAACCATCCAAAGTAGTCTGTCTATGAAGTATAGTCTAAGTATGACTCCTTCAAAACAAAACATAAATCTCAAAGAAAACGTGTGACCAGAAAATGAGATAAAAGGATCCATAAACTGACATTTACACAAATGATGATTGCAAATAGCATTAAAAGTAAATCAGGACTTTCTGTGGCGACGAACATAATTCGTAGATGAATTACTTTTAGCTTGTCCAAAGTATGGATTTTAGCGTCCATCGATGTTGCATAGAAAAGAAGAAATTCCTTTAACTCAGATAATTCCTTTAACTCTTTAAATTTCCCTCCGAAGATTTAAAAAAAAAAAATGCAATGTGGAAAGTCCCTCGATAACGTCGATAGCTGAAAGTCTGATTAGTCAAAAATTTCGTGAGGTGGCCCACCTTTTTGTTATACAAAGTAATACCTCTGCTTTAGTTGACTTCGGTAATTGTAAGTTTCGGTTTTCATCTTCTATGTGACCTCGCTGCATTTTTCGTAAACAAAAGTGATAAATTTCCTTAAATAAACGGATAGAGATTCCGATCTATGAGCTATCTTGCTCAAAGTGGCCCTGTTTCGTGTCATTTGTACATCACCCCAAGCATTTAGGGAAACAATTTCATTTATTTCCACTGTGTTTTCAACTTTCCAATAAAGTTGAATAGTGTTTTTATCTTTCGGTTTATCTGGCCGTCTACCCGTCTGTCAGCGCTCTAACTCTCGTAAATATACTCTGATTAGTATGAAATTTTTAGATGTTATTAATGTTAATAAGTTGTTGGTGGGCACGTGTCCTTGATATGCCTGTTCTTTAGATGTTACATAAAGTACTATTTTTAAGTACTATAATCGTATATTTGAAAAAAGCTAGTTGTAATGCATTCTAAAATTAAGTGTTGTAATGCATTCTAAAATTAAGTTTCTTCAAGAGATAAAAGTAAAATATGTATGATTTTGGCATTTTGTAATCATTTGAATATTTCAATAAATTGACTTATCAAATAATCACTCAACTGTAAATATTTTAATTTAAGGAGACTATTTTTGTAAACACATTCCGCCTATTTCTTATTGATGAAAACCGTACCCATCTTACAAAGCAAAAATGAGTCTGTGAGTATAACGCTGCATCATGTAGATGATTGCAACATGTGATCAATATATTTTACTTTTATCGCACTTTTTAGAAAGATCAGATGGGCTTCGATTTAAAAATATTTTTTTTTATTTTATTTTATAGCTCATAATAAAATTTTATTCCTAAGGAATATTTAAAAAAAAATCCATGAAAACATTAACTTTAATTATGATGAAAACAGTTTGAGCTCTCTTTATATTATCAAGTGAAAATGGATCTTTAACCCTTTATATACCGCATTATGAATTCAAGAAAACTTTACATTCTAAAGCATTTTACGCAAATTGCTTAAACTAAATTAAAAGATTTACATAATCATTTAATAAATATTTCAAGGATTTTAGAAGGATTGAAGGATTAATTAAATTTGAATTTAGAGAGATCATGTGCAATTTTTATAACCCCACTCAAATCTTTTATTTTTAATTATTTTCTTAGTATTTTGTAGAATTATAATATGTACAAATATGACGTTCTTACAATATAGAAATATTTCCGCTTTGAAAAATCCCGATCCCCCTCCCCCAGCGCCAAGAAAGCTGAAAAGATGCAAAGGCAAAAGGAATCGTACTTTTAAAAATATTTTTGTTTTCTGTAACCAATAATGCTTTTGGAACAAGATAAAGTAATGTATTTGTTGCTCATTCTAAACAGTATTACAACTAACTGATGTATTAAAAGAATTTTAAAATAAGTTATTTTAATGATACTTATAAGTACAATCGGTAGGTAAAGGGTTAAAGTCAATAAGTTGATTTTGATCACTGAGAGCATGACGATTTCTAAGAAAAGGCTGAAGACAATTTCATGAAATTTTAAATGAAGGTATAAACCGTATGCATGCACAAAATAATGTACTAATATACTCATCAAGTAAAACATTTAGAATTGACTATTTTTATACAAAAATAGTTTCAAAATTTTCGGATGTTTTTTACATTTGTTTTTCCTCAAAAATTATCGTTATTTTTTATTGGGTCTTAATAATGGCATCCAGTGTAAGTCATTTTAAACTCATATCTCTATTCCATAAAAAAATTTGGATTAACTGTGACAAATCAAGTATAAGAAATCGTGTGCACAAGATATGCAAGATGAATTTTTTTAGTAAAAACATTAACTTTCAAATGATATTTAAAAAACTTTATATAAATCTAGACTGTTTTTCAGTACATTAGCTTTAACTTTCAATGCAAGTTTAAATTTTCATATTCAAAAATTAATAGAAGCGGAGTAATAGCAATTCCTATCGGAGTCCTTTTTTTCCCCATGGAATATGGCTCATCTTCAAAAGGTACCTGATCCCTTAAATTTCGAAGCATTGTGCAGTTTTGATTTCTGCACCCACAAATAGGGAAGTGTTGTTCTTTCAAAAATAAATTACTATACGCTATTCTGATACACAATTCGGTAAATAGTTCATGATTTTAAAAATGTTTTATACTTTTTCAAGCGTACCCTGAATCGCTCACATAAATTGAATCTTGTGTTGAAAAACTTAAGTTTTTGTAAATCAAATTATCCATTTCATCATTTTTACTTTTTATTTGTTATTTTGATTAAACTCTTAAGAAGGATGGGATAGCTTCAAACCTTTAAAATTTCCTTTTTATTATTATTATTTTCATTTATATTTTGATTTCGTAATCATTTATGAGCAATGCATTAAAAAAACCGCATTAATTCCTATTAGCTTACTAATTTAGGCTGTTTTATTAAGATTACATATGTGATGCGAAATGTAATACTTGGATTTTGCGTGTCGCGTTTGTTCAAAATGGTGAATTTCGATACTGCCCACACTGTTACTAAAAAACTATGCATAACAATCAAAAGAAGTTACTAGATATTCATTTCTGTTTTATTTATATTTTAATATATATATATATATATATATATTTACTTTTAAAATATTTTTAAAAAAATGGAAATTTTTAATTGTTTAATATTTTAATTTAGTCTAAGTTTTTTTACAAATATTCTGATTTTAGCATAAAAATAACACTTATGTATTTATTTTCATCAAAATTTCCTTTTTATATGTATAGTTTCAGATTTTATCATGCGCAAAGGACATTTTTCCTTTTTATCATACATATTTTAAAATTTATCATTTTAATTTTTATTTGTGAATTTACAATAATATGTACATTTTTAATTATACCGTAATTTCGGGTGTATAAGCCGCGGATCAAACAATTCTTTTTGGACCCAGAAATCTTATTTAGTAATTGAAGACAAATATTTACGGCGATCTAACTAGTTATATTTGTTTCTTAAAAAAATCTGGGTCCAAAAAGAATTGTTTGATCTGCGGCTTATACACCCGAAATTACGGTAAATTTAAATAAGAGATTTTATATTTAAATGAAGTTGGATTTTTATTTTTGACTTATTACACAAATATCAATTTCAACATTTGAATAAACTCTTACCTAATATAATCCACTATCAAGGTACAATTCAAATCGTTATGAAAACGCATTCAATAAAATAAACCGAACGAAATGTTTAATAAACTGATAAAGACAAATCACACATCACCATTATTACTTTTCACAAAGCCACAAAAACAACGATAATATTCTAATAAATTCCATGCGCTCGACGAATGAATAATACAACATTTTTCAGTTTAATTGGTTTGAAAAAGCGAACTTTACACAGATTCAAACTTTAGACATCGATAAGACATAGATAGTGGTGCAGCATTAACTATGACATATGATTACAAGCTGCCTGACCTAAAAATTTCCCTTTTTCCTTTTTGAAGAACTCTCGGCTGAAAGCTGGTGATAGAGTTATATAATAAAGAACACATAACACGTTACTTATCAATTTTTTCATGATAGCAGCGGTAAGTGCCCATTATCTATGAAAATATATTTATGAACCATCAGTTATCTGGATCATACATTTCGCACCTCTTTATACTTTAAAAATGACAACTCAAAAAATACAGTTTTTAAGATAGGCGAAAAATGTTCTTAAGGGGAGACATGAATTTTTTTGAAAAAAATTATTTTTGTTTTAATGGCTTAAAAGTTCTTTGAACCTTCCTGAATCCTTTGGCACGCTCGTTCTTTTGTCTGATCGTTAGAAATAATAGAACAAATTCAAGGGAATACACGGACTCGGATGCTACGCTCATTTGCATTAATTTTAAGCTATCATTTTGTACTTATTTCTATTTTTAAATTCTACTCCGCAGCACTATATTTTTAAAATAAATTTTGTAGTATGCGCAGGTTGTCAAAGTAAAAGTCTTATAAAACAAAGTTTTGTCATGCCAACTGAATAAAATTCGAAAAAGAGATGCTGGCCGGAAGTCTTGTCGGAACATTAAGAATTAAAACATTACCTCATTTTTTATAAGAAATTAAATTTTATCTAAGAGTTAATATCTAATTTAATTCACGTGTTGGATAAAACTGCATAAGAACTTTACACACGTTAAAAGTGCCTAAGCTTTTTGTCTCTAGATAAAAATACCTTATCTCACAAAGTATTTGAGCGATTTTTTGTGGTGGAGCATAAATATAAAATGATAGATGCAGAGTTTTTTAAAAAGTTTAATTAAATGCAGAAAAAATATCTGAAATGGAAAATTTCTGAAAAAGAGACATTGCTCTAAAATGAGGAGTTTTAGTCACAGAAAAAAAACTATATGCCATAAATCTTGAGTAATAATCCTGTTAATATGTATTTCAAATTTCATCAAAATCGGTCGTGTAGTTTTAAAGAAAAAAGGTCTTAATAATGGCATATTTTTCATAGATGCTTGGCCCAATCTTGTCTTCCCTTAAACTTGAACATGCATTTTTAAATTAAAATAAAAATAAATAAAAGTACTATACACATTTAATTATTCTATATCAACGTCTTATTTTCAAGTTTCTATTTAAATTATCAAGGACAAACATGTGTGTGCCTAACTCTGACGTCATTTTGATGGTTTCAACAGCAGGCGGTTCAATTTAACTTTTTTTAGTCTCCTAAATATAGCTATTTTAATTTTTGTATCGTCGAATAGGGAAAAATTACTTTCAAATACAATGTTTAGAACTATATAGCTATTTACGCACGCAGTATTTAAAATTTAAAAAATAATTTAAGTATTATTTTTTTCAAATCTCTCAATCGCATGCAGACGATTATAAAACAAAAATCCGTTAGCATTTAAAATAATCTAAATAGCTCAGGATTTAAAGATAAAAAACCAACGATTATAAATGTACAAATAAAGTAAGAAAAGGTAGCAAACAGCCGTTTCGAATCTACTATGGAGATTCTTCATCAGTGCAAAAACTCAGCGAGCTAGAGAAAGCAAAACTGAGCTAAGAGACAGAGAGACGCAGGCTTATATACCCGCTACGGAAACGAACCCGCCTAAAGGAAAGCAACCAATGAGAAGAGAGCAGCCTAACAACTGGCTGGACAAGTAGCGACATCTACCGGAGAATAAACAAAACAAAAACTAAAAAGCGAGAAAAAAAAAAGAGGTCTTAAAATTTCAGTTTTATGTTCGTTACGTTGATGATATTTTTGCTTTAATTGATGTGAATACAGATATAAATCATATTCTCTCTATTATGAATTCTATTGATTCTTACATTCAATTTACTTTTGAAGTTGAAGCGAACAATTGCCTTTCTTTTCTTGATGTCCTTGTTATTCGCGATTATGATAATTTTCAGACTACTGTCTTTCGTAAACCTTTTGCGGTCAGTCTTCCACCTCATAGATATTCTTCTCATCCTCCTAACCAGAAAGTTGCGGCCTTTAAAACTTTTGTTTTCCGGGCTTCCAATATTTGTTCAACTCCTCAGTTACTCAGTGATGAACTTAATTATCTTAAAGCTATTGCTGTTGATCGTGGTTATTCCCCTAATATTGTAGATTCAATTCATAGAAAATTAACAAAATCCACCCAATCTGAAAGAAAAAACTTTAATTCAAATTCCAATACTTTGGTTGTTTTGCCTTTTTCCCCCAAAATCAGTCAGCAAGTTGCTAAAATTTTAAAAAGGTTCGATTTCAATGTTATTTTTTCTCCTGTTAATAAAATTGCCTTTTCAAATATTAAGCATCCCATTGATCGCTTAGATAACTGGGGTATTTACCAAATTTCTTGCCAATGTGGCCTTTCTTATATTGGTCAGACTAAACGTGCTCTCAGATTTCGTTTAACGGAACATAAAAGGTATGTCTAAAATCATTAGCTTAAACGCTCTTCCATTGCTCACCATTGTTGGTCTTTACAACATAAGTTTAACTTTTCTTCAGCTACCATCATCCAAAAGTGCCCTTCCATTCTTGATCTTGATTTTTGGGAAGCTTACCACATCATTAAAAATTCTCACTCCTTAGTCAATGACTTATCAAGTACGCCTTATTTTCCTAGCATTTGGAAATCTTTAATTTAATTTATACCTTTTTTTTTCCTCGCTTTTTAGTTTTTGTTTTGTTTATTCTCCGGTAGATGTCGCTACTTGTCCAGCCAGTTGTTAGGCTGCTCTCTTCTCATTGGTTGCTTTCCTCTAGGCGGGTTCGTTTCCGTAGCGGGTATATAAGCCTGCGTCTCTCTGTCTCTTAGCTCAGTTTTGCTTTCTCTAGCTCGCTGAGTTTTTGCACTGATGAAGAATCTCCATAGTAGATTCGAAACGGCTGTTTGCTACCTTTTCTTACTTTATTTGTGCATTTATAATCGTTGGTTTTTTATCTTTAAAGATTTTTGCACAAAGGCCTCATTTGCTATTTTAAAGCTCAGGATTTGTTTTCAGCCTATATCCCATGATAAAATTAAATATTTATTCATCAATAAAGAAAACAATAAAATGTAAATAAAATTCAGATTTAAAAAATGTAATCAAACTTAAAAAAAGTGGTTGAAACATAGCATTAAAAAAGGGCAATTGTAAGCAGTGAGCGAATCTTTGCGCGCGTCCCCCCCCAACGTAAGTAATGCTTTTAATAATTTTGAAACTTTAATTTGAATGCATTATTGCTGCTTTTCATATAAGTATGCTTTTTGATTATTGTTAGTAGGTATTCTAAAAATGTATATTAAATATAAAAAATTAATCAGCTGCCAATTTAAAAAAAAAAAAAATGTTTCCCACTTATATTCTGTAATGCTGGGTGTATCCATTTGAAATTCACAGTGGTAAAGTTATTAGGTGTTTGGAAGCTGTTAGCGACAAAGTGACCCATGGTTCATATATTTGTTATTTCAAAAATTTGATCCTGAAAGTAGAAGATTTCTGTCCATTGCCAGAACCAAAAATGAATTTTCCGATTTTTTTTTTCTTAACTGCGAGCCGTTTTTCTTTAGCGCTAATTTCTACAAATGAAAATGGAAATATTACAAAAGTTCAAATTTTGTTGGTTCCAAGTACACTTCAAGTGATAAACAATCAAAGGTATATTTAAAGTGCCAATGAAAATGTTCATTTTACGAATGTGTTAAATTGAAATATATGGATCTTGTTCCTGAAAAGCTTGACAAAAATAGCAGTTATTATGCTTAGTCAAAAATTAAAGGTTTTATCCAAATATAGTATTACGTGCCGTATTGTGCACTCTATATTGCCATTAATCAATGGCTATATGGATACAACCCCTCATCTTTTTGACTCACTTTGGGAATAACGGATTTTGGTTTGATTCTATAGACGATCTTTTTCAGAATTTCCAAGCTATGTTTTTGAAATATTTACAGAAGTTGCTCTATACATTTAGCCAACACAATATGTAAATGAAATTTTGATATCGTTGACTCATGCGCGATAAACAATTATTTAGTAAACCTGCTCATTTTTCATGCAATTTTTATTATTTTTTAATTCTGATGACAGGGTATTGTGTACAATGTTGTTTGTCATATTTTCAGAAAGAATTATTATTCTATATTAAGAACTCTGTAAATTATAAGCAAAAAAGAGTTTTTATAAAAACCTAAATTTCTCTACGAATATACATGCTATCAACATAAGAAAGAACACAGTATATTTTACAATAAACCACATAAATCATAATCTACAGTTATAGCGCTTTTGTTACAGTAATTGTGACAGAATTATCAAAAAGTTATTTGTTCTTTTTCAATTTGTTGGCGGTCCCCTATAGAGTTTTGGGAAAAAGTCTTCACGGAAACGTATGACCTGGACTACTATATTTACACACTTAGAGTTTCAGGATAATTTCTCATGTATTTTTTTCTAGATATTCGACAAAATGTCTAAAATCGCAAGTGGGCGGTCATCTTTGACCACATATTTTATGTTTCATACTTTGTCATTTGCATTTTTTAAAGTCATTTACGCACGCATATTTCTTTCTATTTTTATATATTTTATGATATAAAATCCCCTATATGTTCTCCATGGTATTTAAATCTGGACTAAGTACTGTGGAAAATTTCGAAAAACCCTGCGCCGCTTAGCTAGACGCACTGGCGCCTGGGTCACGTGATTCACTAGAGAACTGATATTAAAAACATTCTTTTTGTTTCTTTTTGTTTCTTTCAGTTTAGTTGGTTTTATGTTTTGTACTTGGATGCAGTAGAAAACAGGTGCATTTCGCCAGCCCGCACCTATGGAGTTCAGAAAATTCAACAATGTCATTCGTTAGTACTCCGTTAGTACCGGTAAGTACCGAGAGATTTTCGTTTGTACCACATCCGTTGCGGAGTTTTGGCCAATTCTCAAGTTCCAGCGCGCGGGCTGGAGAAACATGAGATTTCCTATAGGAAAAAAATGAAGTTTCTCCGATTTCGTTCAAATTATGTGTGTCGTTAGTACTCCGTTAGTACCGGTAAGTACCGAGAGATTTTCGTTTGTACCACATCCGTTGCGGAGTTTTGGCCAATTCTCAAGTTCCAGCGCGCGGGCTGGAGAAACATGGGATTTCCCATAGGAAAAAAATGAAGTTTCTCCGATTTCGTTCAAATTATGTGTGTCGTTAGTACTACGTTAGTACCGGTAAGTACCGAGAGATTTTCGTTTGTACCACATCCGTTGCAGAGTTATGGCAATTCTCAAGTTCCAGCGCGCGGGCTGGAGAAACATGGGATTTCCCATAGGAAAAAAATGAAGGTTCTCCGATTTCGTTCAAATTATGTGTGTCGTTAGTACTACGTTAGTACCGGTAAGTACCGAGAAATTTTCGTTTGTACCACATCCGTTGCGGAGTTATGGCCAATTCTCAAGTTCCAGCGCGCGGGCTGGAGAAACATGGGATTTCCTATAGGAAAAAAATGAAGGTTCTTCGATTTCGTTCAAATTATGTGTGTCGTTAGTACTACGTTAGTACCGGTAAGTACCGAGAGATTTTCGTTTGTACCACATCCGTAGCGGAGTTATGGCCAATTCTCAAGTTCCAGCGCGCGGGCTGGAGAAACATGGGATTTCCCATAGGAAAAAAATGAAGGTTCTCCGATTTCGTTCAAATTATGTGTGTCGTTAGTACTACGTTAGTACCGGTTAGTACCGAGAAATTTTCGTTTGTACCACATCCGTTGCGGAGTTATGGCCAATTCTCAAGTTCCAGCGCGCGGGCTGGAGAAACATGGGATTTCCTATAGGAAAAAAATGAAGGTTCTCCGATTTCGTTCAAATTATGTGTGTCGTTAGTACTACGTTAGTACCGGTAAGTACCGAGAGATTTTCGTTTGTACCACATCCGTTGCGGAGTTATGGCCAATTCTCAAGTTCCAGCGCGCGGGCTGGAAAAACATGGGATTTCTTATAGGAAAAAACTGAAGGTTCTCCGATTTCGTTCAAATTATGTGTGTCGTTAGTACTACGTTAGTACCGGTAAGTACCGTGAGATTTTCGTTTGTACCACATCCGTGTCGGAGTTATGGCCAATTCTCAAGTTCCAGCGCGCGGGCTGGAGAAACATGGGATTTCCTATAGGAAAAAAATTAAGGTTCTCCGATTTCGTTCAAATTATGTGTGTCGTTAGTACTACGTTAGTACCGGTAAGTACCGAGAGATTTTCGTTTGTACCATATCCGTTGCGGAGTTATGGCCAATTCTCAAGTTCCAGCGCGCGGGCTGGAGAAACGGGATTTCCCATAGGAAAAAAATGAAGGTTCTCCGATTTCGTTCAAATTATGTCTGTCGTTAGTACTACGTTAGTACCGGTAAGTACCGTGAGATTTTCGTTTGTACCACATCCGTGTCGGAGTTATGGCCAATTCTCAAGTTCCAGCGCGCGGGCTGGAGAAACGTGGGATTTCCTATAGGAAAAAAATGACGGTTCTCCGATTTCGTTCAAATTATGTGTGTCGTTAGTACTACGTTAGTACCGGTAAGTACCGAGAAATTTTCGTTTGTACCACATCCGTTGCGGAGTTATGGCCAATTCTCAAGTTCCAGCGCGCGGGCTGGAGAAACATGGGATTTCCCATAGGAAAAAAATGAAGGTTCTCCGATTTCGCTCAAATTATGTGTGTCGTTAGTACTACGTTAGTACCGGTAAGTACAGAGAGATTTTCGTTTGTACCACATCCGTTGCGGAGTTATGGCCAATTCTCAAGTTCCAGCGCGCGGGCTGGAGAAACATGGGATTTCCTATAGGAAAATAATGAAGGTTCTCCGATTTCGTTCAAATTATGTGTGTCGTTAGTACTACGTTAGTACCGGTAAGTACCGAGAGATTTTCGTTTGGACCACATCCGTTGCGGAGTTATGGCCAATTCTCAAGTTCCAGCGCGCGGGCTGGAGAAACATGGGATTTCCCTTGGGAAAAAAATGAAGGTTCTCCGATTTCGTTCAAATTATGTGTGTCGTTAGTACTACGTTAGTACCGGTAAGTACCGAGAAATTTTCGTTTGTACCACATCCGTTGCGGAGTTATGGCCAATTCTCAAGTTCCAGCGCGCGGGCTGGAGAAACATGGGATTTCCTATAGGAAAAAAATGAAGGTTCTTCGATTTCGTTCAAATTATGTGTGTCGTTAGTACTACGTTAGTACCGGTAAGTACCGAGAGATTTTCGTTTGTACCACATCCTTAGCGGAGTTATGGCCAATTCTCAAGTTCCAGCGCGCGGGCTGGAGAAACATGGGATTTCCCATAGGAAAAAAATGAAGGTTCTCCGATTTCGTTCAAATTATGTGTGTCGTTAGTACTACGTTAGTACCGGTTAGTACCGAGAAATTTTCGTTTGTACCACATCCGTTGCGGAGTTATGGCCAATTCTCAAGTTCCAGCGCGCGGGCTGGAGAAACATGGGATTTCCTATAGGAAAAAAATGAAGGTTCTCCGATTTCTTTCAAATTATGTGTGTCGTTAGTACTACGTTAGTACCGGTAAGTACCGAGAGATTTTCGTTTGTACCACATCCGTTGCGGAGTTATGGCCAATTCTCAAGTTCCAGCGCGCGGGCTGGAGAAACATGGGATTTCCTATAGGAAAAAAATGAAGGTTCTCCGATTTCGTTCAAATTATGTGTATCGTTAGTACTACGTTAGTACCGGTAAGTACCGTGAGATTTTCGTTTGTACCACATCCGTGTCGGAGTTATGGCCAATTCTCAAGTTCCAGCGCGCGGGCTGGAGAAACATGGGATTTCCTATAGGAAAAAAATGAAGGTTCTCCGATTTCGTTCAAATTATGTGTGTCGTTAGTACTACGTTAGTACCGGTAAGTACCGAGAGATTTTCGTTTGTACCACATCCGTTGCGGAGTTATGGCCAATTCTAAAGTTCCAGCGCGCGGGCTGGAGAAACATGGGATTTCCCATAGGAAAAAAATGAAGGTTCTCCGATTTCGTTCAAATTATGTCTGTCGTTAGTACTACGTTAGTACCGGTAAGTACCGTGAGATTTTCGTTTGTACCACATCCGTGTCGGAGTTATGGCCAATTCTCAAGTTCCAGCGCGCGGGCTGGAGAAACATGGGATTTCCTATAGGAAAAAAATGAAGGTTCTCCGATTTCGTTCAAATTATGTGTGTCGTTAGTACTACGTTAGTACCGGTAAGTACCGAGAAATTTTCGTTTGTACCACATCCGTTGCGGAGTTATGGCCAATTCTCAAGTTCCAGCGCGCCTGCTGGAGAAACATGGGATTTGCCATAGGAAAAAAATGAAGGTTCTCCGATTTCGCTCAAATTATGTGTGTCGTTAGTACTACGTTAGTACCGGTAAGTACAGAGAGATTTTCGTTTGTACCACATCCGTTGCGGAGTTATGGCCAATTCTCCCGATTTCTTTCAAATTATGTATGTCGTTAGTACCTGTATGTACCGTGAGATTTTCGTTGGTACCGCATCTGTTTCGGAGCTATGATCAATATTTCAGTTTTGAGACGCGGTAGAGGTTTGCACGGACGAAATTTCCAGCCCGGTTTTGGCCCGGTGTTAAGCTCAGAAAACCGGACTACCCAGTTTATATTTTTACATTTCTAGACACGCACGGTCCGCACAGAAATAAATGAAATCAGGTCCTGCCTGAACTGGCCCGACACACAGTTTCTTCTATTTCGAGAAAAATATGATTTTTTTGATATATTTAAGATTTCTTTAAGGAATACTGCATACATTTTTATGGAATGATTTTATTGTATATTTTACAGAAAATACATCATAGAAACATTCATGATTACTGAGATTCTTAGACTTTCATCATTCAATTAAAGATTCATAAAAAAATTAATATGGTTTAGAATAAAAGAAAAAACAATGTTAAAAACGTCATAACTTTTGAAATTTTATAATAAAAAGTAGATTTATGAAAATACTTCTATGTCATTTATTAAAGATTTTCTGAATTCCAAAGAAGTTACTTTGTGATACATTTCTGAATTCATTTCTTTTCGGAAACGCATAAGATAAGCAGGTGTTTTTAATCAGAAACTATGTAATCGAATAGCCTTATTCATTTTTTGATCCAAAAATTTAAAGAAAATACTGTCAAAGTTAGCGCTTTGAATCGAATTTCCGGAGCCGAAAGCATCTGAAGGGAGAAAAATTTGCAACCACGTGACAAAAATTTATTTTCTCAACAAATCTATGGAAGGATATTATATATCAAAAATGAAAAACGCTAATCGATTACAAGTCCCTTCAATAGTCAGACTTGTCTTTTGGAATCAAAAATTAGTCAGAAAATGCGTCAAACTTTCTCGTTGATGAGCAGCGAATTTAAGAACCATTCATAAAAACCACTAAGAAGTATGTTTCCAAAGATTACGTTAACAGAATTTCTTTAACATTATTAATATTTTTACAAATCATATTTTCTGCCCTACACATCTTGAAACAGTTAAGTCTAGTTCCGTCTATATTTTTAAAAACAATGGAAGCCTGACTCGGCCCGGCATGAGTCTGCTAAAAGAAATATTACGTCCGGGTACACAATGTAACAGTCCGATGTCGATCTTTACATTGTGCAAGTTGCATTTCTGTACTGTACAGTTCTTTACCTAAAGAAGAGATTATGGGAATTGGATACGTTTTAGAACAAAACGAATTTAAAAATGATTCAGAATGTAAGCAATTTGAATTTGAGTTTATTCCTTCAGCTCCTGTTTTTGTTTAATTTATTTTTGCTATAAGAATTGGTCCTATCAAAAACGTGTCAATATAAAAGCTGTAGATATAATTGAAAAGATGTATAGTAACTTTTATCGAATTTAATATTTTAAGAATTGAGGAAGTAATAGATTTTTTCTTCCTGCCCCCCCCCCCCTCTTTGTTTTCGTTTTTATTATTATTATTCCAATGAGAGTTGTTCCTATCAAAAACTTGGAAATAGAGTAATTGTTTTGTTTTTTAAGTTTTAGATAATATTAAAAAAATTATAATATTTAAAAAATTGTAATTTAATTGGATAGTATCTTGAGAATCGATGAAGTTATGAATTTTTTTCTCTCAAAAATCCTATTTTCTTTCCTCGCTTGAGCTCATTTTTAATTTTATCAAATATCTGTCATGCGTTTAACTTTTTGCCCATTTTTTAAGAGTAATATAAACTTTAAACTTATTCTATATTTATTTTCAATAAGAAATTATGCAGTTTTTTCGGTTTTCAGAAAAACCCTCCATATTTCTACTTGGTCCGATTTTGCCCATTAACGAACTTGACCGAGATTTTATGCCCTTTGTTTTTATGTATCTGTTTGGTAGAGATTTGACCAGAATTATAGAAGTTACCGTGTCCATAAAAAAGTGATATATAAATATACATATACACACATATATATAAACTTTTTTACTGATGGTAGTTTTGGGGTCTAGGGATCATAATCAGTGTAGATCTGATATTTTTTTTTCAGAAATTTCAGCATAGGAGCGACCGCAATGAGTATTTCATATGGAATCTACCTAAAAAGGGTAGAAAAATAAAATTTCTTTATTATGATCCATTACTTTTTTTACTTTCAAAATACGGTTTTTCAAAAGACATGTGATGTTACATAAGGGGAATTACGTTAATAAAGCATTAATTTTAAATGGGTCTTAGGTTTTTTTTCTGATATATCATCATTTATTAAAAGAATGTTTTTTTTTCTCATTTCTTTACTTGAAGATTATTGATACTTTCAAACAACAGTACAATGCAAGTAGTTTTTTAAAAACAGCCGAGATATCATATTTGCATAATTAACCGTTTACAGACCAAATCCAGATCTAGGCATACTTTAAATTATTTTTTTGCACATTATATTTTCTAATGCTTTAGTTAAGGGATATTAACCATTAATAAAGTAGAAAACATTTTTATATATAATTTTCAGAATGTTCCCAATTGGGAACAATAGTCATTTTTGGCGGTCATTTTCTAGTGGTCATTGGTCATTTTTATGATTTTCTGAACGTTTCCCCATAAATGATAGGAATGTAACTTCTTTTCCAAAAAATAAAGTTATCTAATTCGAAAAATCTATTTCAAAAAATCATTTTTATGACTAATCATTTTCCTGCGCCCATTGGCTATTTTTTATGATTTTCTGTACATTTACTCATTAATGATAGGAATGTAACTTCTATTTCAAAAAATGAAGTCATCTTTTTACTGTTTATGCTAATTTTTTAAAGTCAATATTGATTAAATTTAGTTTTTAATAAATTTTTAAACTAATGTTCCCAATTAGGAACGTTGGCCTTCAAAACGTTTACATCTCCTAGAAATGGATACAAGTTTGAAATTTTGAAAGTAAAATTATTGTTCTGAAAATAATATATATATATACATATATATAATGTCACAGCCAAAACTCGGAGCTTGGCCAATTCTAGAACTGGCCGTTAAGCCTTGGCCAACATCCGAACTGGGTATTTAAGGCTATCCTTTAGATACGGGGCCGTCATGAAACTTCTCTTAGAAGTCGTTTCTAATTTAGAGAAGAAAGTTGTTTCACGACGGCCCCGGTAAATTGCACTGACATGCACACATGACAGGAAAGAATATTTCCATGCTATTCTGATATGCTATGCATAGGTACCAATTTTATTGTAACTAAGATAATCTAACAACATTGAAAAGCACAGTAAAAACGATTCCCATTGCTTATATTTAAACGAAACATCTTTGTGTATCCCAGTAAATTAACCAAAAATAGTACACAATTCCATTTCAATAACGAAATTAATTGATAAACCAAATAAGATAGCAATTCAAAGTTAATCAGAGCCTTTACTCGAGTTAAAGCATGGGCAGGCAGACGGCTAGACTGTTTGAATTCATAGACTCTTTCAACTTTGTTAGAAAGGATTAAGCCGAGTGCCTATATCTATTTTATGAACTGGCCAATCACATCTGGCCAGTTCGCGAATTGGACAGTCGCAACTGGCCAGTTCGTAAATTGGCCAATCGCATCTGGCCAGTTCGCGAATTGGCCAGTCATTTTTAAACGTTGCTGGGCAGTTCGGGAATTAGCCGACCAATTCTAGAATTGGCCAATTTCGGGTTTTGGCCGCAACATTTATATAGAAATGAATTTATATTTTATTATTTTCTGATGTAAGACAAATAAACATTTAAAAAAAATAACGAAATGTTAAACACAATCGAAAAAGGATTCTTTTACATTATTTTATTTATATAAAATATTTACAATACATTACAATTATTTATAAATGTAACATATTACAGATCTAATAATAAAGAAAAAGGTGGAATTTCCGAAAAGAAAATAATGATAAGTAAAAAAAAGTAATTTTTTTCAATAATAAGCTAAACATATTGCAGATAAATCAGTGACACATTGATTTGTTTGTTATAAACCCATTGTAGTCATAGGCGTAGAATTATATGGGCCCATGGGGCTCGGGCCCCTCCAATAATTTTTCCAGATGGGCTATATTTTTTGGCATCAACCAATATAGAAAAAATTAAAATTTTGAAATGGAATTTTTCAGAGTATATTGTTAAAAAAAATTCTTTAAATTCTTTATTTAAAGAAAGATTTACTTATATACTTCATAAACGACTAAAACAACCGAAGAAAACTTCCATCATACATTGCATGGGTAAAACGAGACAGTCCTCTCGGAGTTTTTTCTTTCTTTATTTATTCTTTGGACGGTGAATAATATGGTTTCTAGGAAGTATCGCCTTTTCTGATTCTAACGTCCTACATAGAAGGCAATAAATAAAGTAGACAATGTGTCCGATACGTTGCGTTTTCTCAAACATATCAAGAAGGGCCTTTTGACCTTGTATAAAAAGGTCTTAATTTAGAAGCTTCCAAAAACTCGGGAGATTCCATGTGGGGGGAGTATAGAGGGGTTTCGCTGCTAACCACACAAAAACTGTCAGTTCAATAGTGTCTTTAAGGCAAAAATAGGCGGGAAATTTTCAGATTGTCAAATATCTATGTCTAAAGGTACCAAGCAGTCTCTTGCAGTGACGGATGATTTAAGTAGTTCCGATAAACAGTAAGTATTCAATTGTTCCTATTTATTATTTTAATTAATTAATTTTTGTGTTGTCAAAATTATATGATTAAAAGTGTTCACAGACCTGGGCCTGGCCCGAAACTTGAACTCGGAACAGTTTTCTTCCACTGACCGCAACCTAATGAAGAAGGAGCCCATTCCCTCACCCCCTTCATTTGTAAACTCAGACTAAGTCTGAACTTCAATTTTTCTCTGACGTGTGTAGAGGAATTTTCAGGCCCGGGTCTGGACCGGAAGGAAAGCTATTTTGGCCCGGCCTGTTTATACATTTCTAGGCCCGACTCGTACAAAAATCAGTGAAAACAGGCCCGGCCCGATCTAGCCGGACACAATTTCGACTATTTCAAATGTTCTTATTTATTGTTTTAAATAATTTTTTTTGTGTTGTTTAAGTTATTTGATTAAAAGTTTTCATTGACCTGAGCAGGGCCTGAAACTTGAACGCGGAACGGTTTTCTTCCACTGACCGTAATTTAATAATGTAAGAGCCTGTATTAGAGGTTTAATCGAGCCCAAATTTCAAGCCCTAGCCCGGTCCGATCCAGAAAAAAAAATTTGGCCCGGTCTGGCCCGTTATTAAAGTTAAAATTGTGGCCCGAGCCCGGCCCGGTCCGTAGAAAAAATTTAGTGGCCCGACATAATAGCTAAATATAAAAGCCGCGATATAATAGCTAAAAACAAGGCCCGAGCTCTGCCTTGCCCCGAAAAAAGTTAAAATTTCGGCCCGAACCTGACCCGCCCCGAGTGAATTTCTACAGAACATTGATTTTTACTCTTTACGGAAGAGTTCTGACCAAAAAAACTTATGTTAGTCTTTTTTTTTTTTTTTTTTTTTCATGTTTATAATCTGCACTTATGCAGAACTGCCATAGGCTGCGATATTTATGCTTTCAATGAACATTTGTTTTGTTGTATGTAAATGATTCAGTTATCATTAGTATTATTAATCTGTATTCCATACAGTAAAGACATAAAAATCAAGAAAATGGTATATGGCAGGGCTGTCCAACGCGGCGTCCGCGGGCCCCATGGCGCCCTTTGGAGATTTTTTTGGCGCCCTTTGGAAGATTTCCCATTATTATACTTCTGAGAAATAAACTTCCATCATGAAGAAATTTAATATAAAAATAATTTTTATTTCCAAGAGAGACATTTTCAAAACCTGCAAAAACATATAAAAAACCATAGAAACTTTGAAAATTTAATCATGTATATTATCACGATATCTAGTTACTATTTATGAAGTCTAATTAATATGGTTAAATTTGGTAACAATTGGAAATAGGTATTTTTAATGTTTAAGAAGTAACAGAAAAAATAAACCTTTTTCACTTTTCCCTGCCCGCCTTTTATTGAAGACGCATGTGCATGAAATTTCAACTTTTTCTTTTATCTTACTATTGTCACACTGGTCTGGCTGTTTCATACAAGAAATAAAGGAACTTAATTTTTCTTTTTTGATTTTTGAAACTTTGGGCATTTTCTTTTCAATTTGCTTAGAAAAACTAATAAAACAGGACAAAATAATTCCTATCTATGAAAGCACTTCCAGACTATCTCTCTGCAACGAGCTATATGAATTGGTCACTATCATGCTTGGTTCTTTTTTTGGGGGGGAGGGGGTTGTACTTTTTATAAAAAAAAAAAAAAAAAAAAAAAAAAAAAATAAGCCTTCAAAATAAGTCAAAACGCACTTTAGCATCCTAAAAGTAGCCTAGCAATAGCCTTGATCTCCATGTTTATTTTTATTTATTTATTTTTTTTTGTTATTGTTTTTATTATAGGCATGTTTAAGTTTTTGGTACCTTACCCTACAAATATTTTTGAGATAGACCTTACGTAGAGAGATATATAATTTGAAATTTAATGCATGTAACTTCAGAACCGTACTTGCCTTTTGTCTACTACATTAAGATTCATTCCCACATTGTTCAAATGTGCATGTATACGAATATTGTGCAATAATAATGCTGCATGTTTTCAGTCACATAAAAAATGGCGCCCTTCATTGAGTGCCAAAAGCTGAGGTGCGCCCGTGCTTACCGAAAGGTTGGACAGCCCTGGTATATGGTATAAGTAAAATTTTCCAAGACGGAATCACATTGGAAAGAAAAAAAATAAGTTCCCTTTTTAGCAGGTGTAAATGTTTAATATATATTTTTTTTCTTGCGTATTATTCCATTTATTTTCATGGATGAACAGTTTAATAGAAGTTTAAATGGAATTTTCAATTTTCAGTTTAAAAAAATATTCCGTCGCAGCAGGGTTTTTTTGTTACGGGTTTAACTCTATTTTAATAAGTCTAGAAATCTATGATTCTTTAAAAAGAATAAATTTTACTGTTTAATTGTAGAATAAAGATCACTTAAAAATATATGCCTTTTTTGCAAAAATTTTAGACCAAGCCAAATTATACTGATTTTTGAATAGACTTGGCCACGCCGAGGAAAGGATTTTCATACGGGATATTCAACCGATACCGTTATTGGTCCGTGAAGACTAGGAAAAAGGAAATCAGTCTTGTATTCGTACGGAAAAAATAAATCAGGACTGGCCCGGCCCGATACTCCAGGAAAAAAGTAAGGAACGACCCGTGCAGATTTCTAGCCTACATCCCCCCCCCCCCCCCTCCTTCTGCAAACTCAGGCTAATCCTGAACTTCATTTTTCTTGATCGTGTCTAGAGGAATTTTCAGGACCGGACCGGCCCGTTTACATTTTTACATTTACAGGCCTGGCTCGTGCAGAAATCAGTCAAAACAAGCCCGGCTCGATCTGGCCTGACACAATTTCGGCTATTTCAATTGTTCCTATTTATTATTTTAAATAATTTATTTTTGTGTTACACAGGGTGTCCACTCTCAAACGGTGGCCAATGGTAATTTCTAAACCTTAGTCATATACATATATTTCCAATTGCAAAAATGCTTTACAAAAAGGTAAAGAATTGTTCCTTACGTGATATAGATCAAAACATTTTTTACTAAAAAATTATGAAAATTAAATTTTTATACGATTTTCCGGCCCTATAAGTGAAATTTAGTGAAAATTTTCCATCGCTTTAACAAGCAACACAAAAAAGGCCCCATTCACCTTACACTAAAATTGACCGAGTTATGAAACATTGAATTTCATGACTTAAACCACTTTTCTGTAACTGAAAATGGATGAGTTGCTCTTAGCTTTAAGGGAACGTACGCAAAGTGCTTAAAGTATTATAAAGGTCGTCCATTTCCAACACTGTCTAACCGCTAATTCTTAAACCGTATGTCACAGACATATAGTTCCAAATACAAAAATGCTTTAAATGAAGTAAAGAAGTATTTTTAAAGCGATTTAACTGAAGTTGCAGCTACCATATAAGTTTCACGGTAGCATTAATTTTAATTAATTAACTTGTAAATCGGTTAAAATAATTAAAGAACTGAGTTTCAAAATTCTCTTTATCTGGAAAATCAGATTTTAGGAAATCGCGAAAAACCTTTAAATGCGTCCATTAGTTTACATTATAAATTTGGAGATTATAGTGTTACATTAGTGCAGATTAATATAGACTGATAAAGAAAACAAAAGCGATAAGGTGAGTATTGAAATTAACATCCTCAATTGTATTTTTACATATGTTTTATTTTGTAAGGAAATGAAGCTGTTTCTTTTCATGATTTTATTTTAAAAAGGTGTTTTATTTTGATAAGCTTTTATTTTACTTATGACTTTCTTATGTATGTTTTCATAGTTCAAAATTTATGTTCAAATTTTGAACTCATTTTCAAATAACTGATCGAGGTTTAATTCGCAAACTTATTTATATCCAATGACAATGTAATATTAATACGATTTTAGGTGCGTACCATTTATTTATTTTCTAGGAGTACACCAAATTCTATTAGGTTACGTAAGCTTATAGATCATTTGGTAACAAATTGTGTTTTTCATAATGTAATTTAACAAAATTTCTGTTATTTTTTAAAGCATATTTGTAGTACAAGTTGTATATTTTACTTTAATATGTAAACATCAATATAAATTTAAAAATAATATTGTAAAAATTATTTTACTCTCAATGTTAAATTTTTCATCTGACGTTTATTTTTATCTCCAATAAATTTGTGACTGACCCCTATTTTGCAGCAAAAATATATATTTCAACTTCAAGCAGGTCAGTTTTAATCGCAGAGGAATGGGACTTTTTTATCTTTCTTGTTAGAGTAGTGGTAAAAATTTACTAAATATTAATTATAGGACCGGGGAACCGAATAATTTTTTTTAACCTAAATCGCTTAAAAAACAATTCTTTATCTTTTTAAAAGCATTTTTGCATTTGGAACTATATGTCTATAACTAAAGGTTTAGAAATTAGCCATTATCCACCGTTGAGAGTGGACACCCTGTATAAGTTATCAGATTAAAAGTTTTGACGGATCTAAACCGGGCCCGAAACTTGAACTCGAGACGGTTTACTTCCATTGACCGCAACCTAATAAAGTAAGAGACTACATCCCCTCTCTTTTGCAAACTCAGGCTAAGCCAGAACTTCAATTTTTCTTTGTCGTGTCTAAAGGAATTTTCAGGCCCGGGTCCGGATCTGAAGGAAAGTTATTTTGGCCTGGCATGTTTATATTTACCAAATGACATGGTCCGACTCTTACAGAAATCTGTGAAAACAGGCCCGGACCGATACAATTTCGAATATTTTAAAAAAAAATCAGATTTTTATTATATAATAAAGATTCCTTTAAAGGATATTGCACACATATTTATAGGATAATTTTACAGTATATTTTACAGAAAATACATAATAGCAACATCAGTGCTTAATTAGATTCTTAGACTTTCAACATTCAAATAAGGAACACAAAAAAAACTTCTTGAAACACCATAAAATAAATAAAATATCGCAAGGCCTTTCGATAGAACTTAGTCAATCTTCATCAGGTGAAAAGACATGCGTCTACAATGAATGTAGCGGCACGACTCAATTACATTCATTGCAGACGCACGTCTTTTCGCCTGATGAAGATAGACTAAATTCTATCGAAAGGCTTTGCGATATTTATTTTATGGTGTTTCAAGAAGTTTTTTTGTGTTCTATTACATAACACCAGTTTCCAATTTTTTCCTGGATTCAAATAAGGATTCATTAAAAAATTAATGTGGTTTAGAATATAAGAAAATAAAAAGAAAGTTAAAAACATAACTTTTGAAGCTGTATAGTAAAAAGTTGTTTTATGAAAATATTTCTATATCATTTTGTTAAAGATTTCCTTAAATCCAAGGGACTTACTTTTTGATACATTTTTAATTCATTTCTTTTCGAAAATGCATATGATTAGCAGATTTATTCAGAAACTATGTAATCGAATGGCGTTATCCATTTTTTTATACAAGCAATTTTAGAAAATGCACTCAAAGTTTTGAATCGAATTTCCGGAAGCGACAGCATGAGAAGGGAGAAAAATCTGAAAACCATCTGGCGTTATTCCAAGGGTTCCGGGTTCGATCCCGGATTGGACATTTTTCACTTTGTTGCTGTGTACGCTTAACTAGCAATGTGATGGTCACTTATTAAACATAAGATTAAATGCCAATAATGGTTTATCGTAAATGTCCCATTTACTTGATTTTAAACGAGTTACATATGTTTGTTGCGTCATCAAGTGATATTTATTTCGACACTTTACTTATATTTTTATTAATCTTTTATTAATTTATTTGTTCTTTCCGTTATTTAAAATAAAAATAATGCCAATTTGTATAATTTACGAGTAGTTTGGCGATTTATATAATTTGTCGAAATAGGTCGATGGGAAAATCAAGTAGATCCGCAATTTTGTAATAAAGCATTACTATGTATCAAAAATATTTAACTATACCTTTAAGTTTTATTTTAGAACTGCAATGCATTTCATAAATAGTTTACACATGTTTTATTTTCATATTTTACATTGTGCCACAATGGGTAAAGTATTATGGTGGCTCTCAATGACTACTTTCCTCTTGTTTACACATAAAATAGTTTTTAAGCTGAACCCAGTGACGTAGCATGGATTTCAGAAAGGAAAGGGTATGTCTAGTATTTTTCTTCATGTTTATATATATGTATAGTGAAACCTACTAAGACTAAGACGGAATTAGAAGGCAAATAAATTCCATTTATTGGATTTCTGTCTTGGTGTAATTGCACGGTACTTTTTTCAACGATACTATGGTACTTTTCCGATTAACATAAGTTCCGGTTCACAGGTTTTGTTGTATTTACATGTATCTATATATTTGTTATATGTATATTAAAAACTGCCAAAATGGAACATGTCTATAACAAATATTTGCAACTTTTCATCTGGACTCCGATGGAAAATTACCATACAATCATACTTATTATAGTCTGCAGGAACCTGTCAAATCTATTATTTTGATCCTTTGCACTTCCTTTTTCACATATTTCCCTTTACAAATATTTAACCTCCTCTGTAAACGAAAGCAGTCTATAAAAGGATACTGTCTCAATATTAAACATTCCATGATCATAACTAAATTAATTCCTGAAAAAATTACCCGCTAAGGTGAAAAACCTGTCTAAAATGGAATCTCCCTTATTTCTTGAAATTTTGTCTTTGAAATTAATAATGTTTTTGTATTCATGATGAAACAATTAATTTCTCATTTCAAAGGGGTTCAGACTCCTCCCCCCCCCCCCCCCGAGTACATCACTGAATGAGCCCCTCCAATAATTTTGGAAACTCTACGCCTATGATTGTAGTGATACATATAAATTATAATAATGAAAAGAAATTTTAACAACAATTGACATAAAATCATAGAATAAAAAAATGTTAATCAAAAAAGGATTTGTAAATAAATTATTTGCATTTTTCTTTAACAATTATGCAGTTCAAAGGAAAAATATTTTTATATATATTTATTTAGCTTAAGCAGCTTGTTTATCTAATAAGTAATGGAAACAAAAATATCCTCTGTGGCATTAAAAATTAAATAAATAAATAATAAAATAAAATAAAAGTATTTATTAACTTTCTTCTTACTACTCAAATCATAATATAGTCAAGTGCCAATTTACCTAATTTCAATTAATCGAACGTCCAAGTATAAAAAGTTCTATAAACTTTTACTCTTTTTTTAAATTTCCATGCAAGTATTAGATTTTTTTTTCTTTATTAAATGATAAGTTGAAGCAGAATTAAAAAATTTTTAAACATAAAAGCATAACTGTTGTCACAAGGGAAAAATTAAAAAGATTCTGTGCATTAAACAGTTAATCCAAAATAATATTTTATAAATGTATAAGTTGGAAGAAAAATGTAAATTCCCAAAGATGTTGCAACGCATGCTTAATACACTGTTAAAAATAAAGGTGACAAAACAGTTACATTTGGCGCCCAGGGGTGAAAAGGTGTTACCATTTGACACCCGCGGGCTTGAAAATGTGTTTGAGCTGCCGTTTGATACCTCACTGGGTGATTCATTATAATCAAGGTACCGCTCAATGCATACAGTTGAAAGATTTTAACCCCTTAGTTATTTGCGAATGCTCCTTGCGACGTGTATCCTTCCCCTTCAACTCGCCGTCATTGGTGGATCAAAACAGCAATTTCTCCCAACGATGACTATCACTATCCCAATTTCGTTTAGAACTTCGAATGGCTAAATTTTGGCGAGCTTTTTTACATAAGGCAACCTTTGAAATTCAGGACATTTGAACATTTCAGGGAGACTTCGAAGGTGAGCAGGATGGCCGAGCGGTTAGAGCGTTGAATTTGCAATCAGACGTTGTGAGTTCGAATACTTCTCTGGCCAAAAGTCGGTGTTTATTTTTTATTTATTACTGGGCACTCTGGATTAAGGGTGCTATCTTTTCACCCTAATTAAGGTTAATTCACCCCTTTTCACCTTCTGGCTCTCCTAGGGGTGTCACCAGTGAGACAAGCCTTTCACCCCTAAAAGGTGCAATGTGTCACTTGTAGTTTTAACAGGGTACTCTCCCCAATTTTCTTACTCCTCTTACTCTGTGCTTTCTACTGAAATGCATATGAAAAGTTAAAATCTTACGGAATCTATCTTCTCCCACTTTATAATTAAAGGACTAAAATAGAAGAGGTTAATTTCAATGGGAGAGAAAATTTTTATGATAGAAAGGCAGACATTCCTTGTCTTATGAAATGATTATAATCTATATACACTGTTAAAACTACAGGTGACACATTGCACCTTTTAGGGGTGAAAGGCTTGTCTCACTGGTGTCACCCCTAGAGGAGCCAGAATGGCACCCTTAATTAGGGTGAAATGATGGCACCCCTAATCTAGAGTGCCCAATAGTAAAAATTAATTATAAACTGACTTTTGTTCCGTGAAGGATTCGAACCCACGTTTGATTGCAAACTCAACGCTCTAACCGTTCGGCCATCGAGCTCACCTTCAAAGTCTCTCTGAAATGTTCAAATGTCCTGAAATTCAAAGGTTGCTTTATATAAAAAGCTCGCCAAAAGTTTTCCATCCGAAGTTCTAAGCGAAATTGGGATAGCGAATGCGCAGGGATAGTCTTCGTAAGGAGAAATTGCTGTTATAATCTACCAGTGACGGTGAGTTGAAGGGGAAGGACACACGTCTCAAAGCATTTGCAAATAACTAAAGGGTGAAAATCTTCCAACGGTATGCATTGTGCAGCACCCTAATTAGCATGAATCACCCAGTGAGGGATCAAACGGTACCCCAAACACATTTTCAAGCCCGCGGGTGTCAAATTGTAACACCTTTTAACCCCTGAGAGCCAAATGCAACTGGTTTCTCACCTTTATTTTTAACAGTGTAATAATTGCAGTCAGGACACGTGAATACATTGTTGCAATTTGAAAGTTTTTCTGATAAAGTAAGTATCACAATATTGAATGTTATTGACTGCATTTTATATTATCTAATATCTACCATTCGAACTATATTATGACACAAAGTTTTTCGAATAAGATGCTTACACATAAGATGTTATACAAAATGGTAAATATGTATATAGATATAGATTTTTCATGAATTATGCGCTGTAAAAGTAAACTAATATACGTATAAATATATAAAATTGTTTACATCCAGCTCAAAAAATGGGAAGAAATAATTTTATAAATAAGAAAAAATAAATAAAGTTTTCCAAATAAATAGCATTTCCACCATCGGTTTTTACATAAATCTTACTAAATTACTTGTTTATTAACATTTAATAATCTTTATATGATTATTTAGAAAATATATTATAACGTATAGGGATCTTTAGGAATTTTTTTTTAATTTAAGGAGCAAGCATTTAGGAATGTATGTGTTAGGAATGTATTATGTGGCCTTTCTTTTTTGCAATCTTAGACGTTTTGTTAGATATCTATAAAAATGCATAACAAATTATCCTGATGGGGTATTTCAGGGGTGTAAATAGCATAGTAAACGTCATATATTTTCGTGAAGATTTTTTCCCGAAAACCCACAGGGGAGTGTCAACAAACTGAGGAATAGCGAATCAATGAATAAGGCATTAACGAGAATAAGGATAAATGTGCGTCACAAGCCGATGCTGGTTTGACAACATCAACAACGAAATGTAACTTGTACAGTGTAGAGATCGGCATCGGGAGTTACATTGTATGCAACCCGAGCTTTATATTATTTAGCAGTCCCGAGCCGGGACGAGATCAGGCTTGCATCGTTTTTGTACATATAGACAAGACCAATCGGGAGTAGATTTAATTGTTCTCAAGATGTGTATTGCAGACAACATAACTTGTAAAATTATTAATAGGGATAAAGAACTTGTTTGCGTAATCTTTATACATATTTCTTGGTGGTTCTTAAATTCATTTCTCAAAAACGCGAAAGTTCGACACATTTTTTGACTAATTTTTAAATTTAAAATAGTCAAAAAATCTGTACATTTAATCTGTAAATTAGTAAAAATATAAAACTGACAAGACTGAATACTGAAGGGATTTGGAATCGAATAGTGGTTTTCATTTTTGGTAAATAAGGTCTTTGTATAACCTTTTTGCAATATAAGAGATTTTTGTCGAATGGTTGCAGATTTTTCTCCCTTTTCATGTTGTCGTTTCTAGAAATTCTATTCAAAACGCTAACTTTGACAGTGTTTTCTTAAATTGCTTGTATCAAAAAATAAATAATACTGTTCCATTACATAGTTTCTGAATAAAAACATCTGCTAATCTTATGCGTTTTCGAAAAAAAAAATTAAATCCGAAATGTATCAGAAAGTAATCCTTTGGATTTGAAACTTTAATAAAATGATATAGAAATATTTTCATAAATCTACTTTTAATAATCTTCAAAAGTTACGATTGTTTTGATACTCTTTCTTTTCTTTTATTCTTAACTATATCAATTTTTTAATGACTCTTTATTTGAATGTCGACTATCCAAGAATATAAATAATCATTAGTGTTGATAGTTCTTATTTTTTGTAAAATATATTACGTAAAATCATTCTATATATATGTATTGCAGTATTCTTTAAAGGAATCTTAAATAGGTGATAAAAATCGGATATTTTAAAAATAGTAGAAATTGTGTCGGGTCAGAACCGACCAGGCAAGAGCGGACCTGGCCTGTTTTGACTGATTTCTGTACAGGCCTGGCCTAGAAATGCAAAAATATAAACGTGTCGGGCCGGGCACGGGCCTGGAAATTCTGGCCCGTGCAGACCGCTAATCTGAGCAAGAGAGAAGGCAGGATTTTAGGATGTGATGGATGGGGAGAAGACTCATGTTCTCCCTCTCAACTTGATGTAATTTCAATTCAAAGTCGATTTAATTTCCATTTCTGATCAATCTACTTCAACTTGATCTGCAAAAGAAAACTGATCAGCCAGAATCAGAAATCTAAATGAAAAACTAGTAGATCAATATTTTAATGTAATTATAGAAAAGTAATCTAACATTATATCGTTTGTTTCAATTTTATTTTTCAAGTATTAAAAGGAACAGATACATGAATGAAAACATGAGTTTCAAAACAGGCCTTGTCAAAAAAAAAAAAAAAAAAAAAAAAAAAAAAAAATCGTGATTTTTTTTTGTTTGTTTGTTTAAACTATTAATACACCTGCACTAAAAAATATTCGAAAAAAAAAAATCTAGTAATTTTGAAATAGTTAAGATTTCAGTTATCATGAAAACCAGTGGACGCAGTTGAAAGTTTTTGACGATTTCCCAGAATTTTATTTTCTGGATAAGGAGACTTTTGAAACACACGTTCTCTTATGTACCAGGTAATCCAGAAGTTTTGGGAGTTTTGAAATGTTAATAATTAGGAAACTATGTAAATACAAATATCCGGTTTTCAGATATATGCTCAGAAATATGTGGGATTTTTGATTAGAATTAATTTTTTTTTAAATATACATAATTAAAAATTTTAGCAATAGGTTGCGCTGCTCACAATCCCGATTGTACCTATACCATGCGTTATATAGACACATAAGTTCATTGCAAAACATCTTGTCTAGGATATTGATGAGATTGTCGTTTTAAGGGGGGTTTATGTTCAAACGCCTCTTTTTGAAAGTCGAAATTGCTTTGAAAGAGAATTTTCATACAAAATTTGATGAGTAACTGTTATGTTTAAACATGCTTTCTTTGCATGTCGACTTGCGTTCTTATCGTAAAATACGTGAAATTAAAACTGCCAAAGATTCTATAGCCATTACAAATGTAAAAACTACGATAGACAAGGTTTAAGAAAAAGGCTCACTGTGAGATCGCAATAGAAACTGGAGAGCCCAAACATGTGTTACAATCGTAAATGAGGTAAAATTCGATGTCAATACTCAATGGAAAGTATCAGCCCATGGAGTGTGCAGTACATTTGTAATTTCACGATGAACTGAAATTTCTTGTGGAATTTCTTTTTGCTCTGAAGATGCTGTGCACATTGTTTTATATCGGCTCAATGGGCGTCATATGAAAATTTGTAACCCTTGGACACTAATTCTTTCTTTTTAGTGAGCTGTATCATACCATAAAAAGTACTGTCAATTTTAGCGCCACCTGTTGGCAAAAAGTGTAACTAACATAATATGTTTCTTTCACTGAAAAAAACAAATCCCATAAGTTTCTAAGCATTTTGTGAAAACCGAATGTTTCTATTGTTTATAGTTTTCTAATTATTAGCATTTCAAAACTCCCGGAACCTCTGGATCATCCGGTACACACATATATATATATATATATATATATATACATATACAGGGTGTTTCGCTACCAGACCGACAAACTTTGAGGGGTGATAGTAGACATAAAGACAAACATTATTAAATAGGAAACAACGGGGCGCAAGTGTCTTCTGTAGGAGCTAGGGGCCGTTAAAGTTTAAGGTCCAAAAATTCAGACGCTGATAAAAATTAGAAAAAAGGGTCGATTTGTTTGCGGTTTTTTCTAAAATCATTATTTATATCACAATTTTTTATTTTTTTTTATTTTAAATGTTAAGTTCGAAAATTGTCGATAGAGGGCGCTTTAGACTTTAGAGTAATGAACAAATACTTTTTGCCGTTCTTTTGTGCATGGGGTGAAATTATTCTAAAGTTTAGACTTTAACTTAAATTTTAAGCCCAAAATAGGAAACATGGGGATAGGTTAATAGGCGAAAATTTAACTGTGAACCGAGGGGGAGATTTTAAACGCTCATAAACATTGGACAAACTAATCGATTTTGTTGCGGTTTGAGTGTAGGTCATTCCCTTCTTAATTATTTTATTAAAAATGACGTACAGCTTTGGTGTCCTCATTTTTTCATAGAGGGAGCTTCCGACAGATCTCCGACATTTCAATGGCATTACTCCTGGGTGTTTTACTACCAGACTACCATACTTCCAGGATGTGTTAGGGATGCGAAAGATATACGGAATCACATAGGAATGTAACGTTGAAAATGTCTTTTTTGCGAGTTATGGTTAAAGGAAGCAGAGAAAAAAACAACAGAAACAAGCAGAGAAACAGCAACTCGTTAATATGACATAAAAAGTTTATTTAAAGGTTTTACTAGAAAAGATGTTCGAAATTACGACCAGAAGTAATTTGACATGCTTGACAGCGGCGTGGCTTGTAATTCCTCACGCTTTGAAACATTCCTGGAATCTTTGATAGATTTCCGGAAGCCACAGAAATATGAGCTGCTAAGTCTGTAATTGATGGTACGGGTTCTCATACACCCAACTTTTCATGTGACCCCAGCAGAAGAAGCTCATACTTGATAGGTCCGGTGATCTGGCAGGCCAATAAACCGAGACACCACAACCTATCAACCGCTGTCCATATGTTACGTTGAGGTATCGGTGAATATCAATGTAAAATGTGGAAGAGCCCGATCGTGCTGGAAACACACAGAGCTGCCCAACGAGAGAGAAACTTCCACGCGCATTACCGTTCAGCGCCATTTACCGCAAAAAAATCGCAGCGCCATCTACTATCGCGGTCAAGTAGTTTGCCGGACATTTTCTGGTCGTAATTTCGAACACTTTTTGCAGTAAAACCTTTAAATAAACTTTGTTTTGTCACTTTAACATGTTGCTGTTTCTCTGCTTGTTTCTTTCTCTGCTTTTTTTTAAACGTAACATGCAAAAAATCAATTTTCAACGTTACATTCCTGTGTGATTCCGAGTCGTCTTTGCATCCCTTACACTTCCTGGAAGTATGGTGGTCTGGTAGTAAAACACCCAGGAGTAATACCATTGAAATGTTGGACATGTGTCGGAAGCGCCCTCAATCAAAAAATGAGGACATGAAAGCTGTACATCATTTTGAATAAAATAATTAACAAGGAAATGACCTACACGCAAATCGCAACAAAATAGATTAGTATGTCCAATGTTTATGAGCATTTAAAATCTCTCCCTCGGTTCACAGTTAAAATTTTTCTAGTTAGCCGATCCCCATGTTTCCGAATTTGAGCTTAAAATTTAAGTTAAATTCTAAACTTTAGAATAATTTCAACCGCATGCACAAAAGAACGGCAAAAAGTATTTGTTCGCTACTGTAAAGTCTGAAGCGCCCTCTATCGACAATTTTTGAACTTAACCTTTAAAATTAAAAAAATTAAAAATCGTGATATAAAGAATGATTTTAGAGAAAACCGCAAACAAATCGATTCTTTTTTCTAATTTTTATCAGCGTTTGAATTTTTGGACCTTAAACTTTAATGGCCCCTAGCTCCTATAGAAGACGTTTGCGCCCCATGGTTTCCTATTTAATAATGTTTGTCTTTATGTCTACCATCACCCCTCAAAGTTTGTCGGTCTGGTAGCGAAACACCCTGTATATACAGGGTGTATCTAAACTACTGGGCAAAACTTTAAGGAGTGATAATACAGATAAGACAAATAGTATTGAATAGGAAACTAAGGGTCCCAAACGTCTTCCGAAGGAGATAAGCACTGTGAAAGTTTAGGGTCCAAAATTTGAAATGATTATAAAATACTCCCATTGAACTGTGTTCAATGGGAGTGTGTAGGTTCAAATTTCAAATGATTATAAAAAACAAAAAAATTGGTCAATTGATTTCCGGTTTTCACGAAAACTATTCTTTATGTCAGTATTGTCTTGAAAATAAATTATAAAGATAAATTTCAAAAAATGCCGATAGAGGGCGCTTTAGACTTTGGATTAACGAACAACTATTTTTTACCGTTATTTTTTGCATCTCATTAAATTTTTTTAGAAGTTTAAATATAAACTTAAATTTTGAGCTCAAAATCTGTGGTTAAATAGCGCAAAGTGAACTGTGTTCAATAGGAGTGTGTAGGTTCAAATTTCAAATGATTAGAAAAAACAAAAAAATTGGTCAATTGATTTGCGGTTTTCACTAAAATTATTCTTTATGTCAGTATTGTCTTGAAAATAAATTATGCAGATAAATTTCAAAAAATGTCGATAGAGGGCGCTTTAGACTTTGGAGTAACGTACAACTATTTTTTACCGCTATTTTTTGCATCGCATTAAATTTTTTTAGAAGATTAGACAGGAAAGCTCAAAATGAATGAGCTCAAAATCTCCGTCGTTGTGTGTAATTAAGTAGCGAAAAATTTAACTGTGTTCGTAGGGTGGGCAGGGTAACATTTCAACTCCTGAACACAGTTCAGTTTACGCTTCTTAACCCCTCCCAACGATTCAGAATTTGAGCTCAAAATTTAAGTCTAAGCTTTTGCAAGCATCTTTGCAAGCATTTAATTAGATAAAAAAAATAACAGTTAAAAATTGTTGTTGGTTACTCTAAAGTTTAAGGCGCCCTCTAATGGAATTTTTTGAAATTTATCTTTAAAATTTATTTTCAAGGAAATACTGACATAAAGAATGGTTTTCGAAAAAATCTCAAACGAATAGACCAATTTTTCCGTTTTGTATAATCATTTGAAATTTTAACCTCCCCACCCCCATTGAACACATTTCAGTTTGCGCTACTTAACAACTCTCAACGATTCAGATTTTCAGCTCAAATGTTAAGTTTATGTCTAAGTTCAAAAAAAAAATTAATGCGATGCAAAAAATAACGGTAAAAAATAGTTGTACGTTACTCCAAAGTCTAAAGTGCTCTGTATCAACATTTTTTGAAATTTATCTGCATAATTTATTTTCAAGACAACACTGACATAAAGAATAGTTTTAGTGAAAACCGCAAATCAATTGACCAATTTTTTTTTTTTTTATAATCATTTGAAATTTGAACCTACCAACTTCCATTGAACACAGTTCAGTTTGCGCTATTTAACCACAGATTTTGATCTCAAAAATTAAGTTTATGTCTAAACTTCAAAAAAAATTTAATGAGATGCAAAAAATAACGGTAAAAAATAGTTATTCATTACTCCAAAGTCTAAAGCGTCCTTCATCGGCATTTTTTGAAATTTATATTAATAATTTATTTAACCGCAAACGAATCGGCCAATTTTTCTGTTTTTTATAATCATTTCGAATTTTGGACCCTAAACTTTGGAGCCTATCTCCTTCGGAAGACGTTTAGGACCCTTAGTTTCCCATTTAATATTGTTTGTCTTGATGTGTACTATCACCCCTTAAAGTTTTGCCCAGTAGTTTAGATACACCCTGTATATAAATTTATATATACTCCTTAATAATCAAATACATATATTTTCTGGTAAAAACATTTTTCTGAACCTTTCAAATAATTTTCACTTTGTCAGAAAAGATCAACTTGAATCCGACACGAAACAGACAAAATCCAATCCAAAACCTATCCGAAATGCAGACTAATAAAATTAGAGTAAACCTGAGCAGAATCAAACAATAGGCCAAGTTGGGGTCGTTAAGAATAAGGTTATGAAATGAAGTCAAGCATTAAAACCATACATTAAAAATGATTTATTTATAGAAAAAATTCATGTGGCGTATTGGAATCACACGGCTTAAAAATAACGTAGATAGCAATTTTTTATTGCATGTTTCATTTTTACATATTACATATCATTATTACCAATTACATTTTTACATATTTCATCATTTGGTGGAGCATAAAAACGCAAAATTCATACTAAAAATACTCAGAAAATCCATGTATGCAGTCATCAATTAAAAATTACAATTAAAAAATAACATGAAAAGGATCATAATGATGCAAATTTTAAAAAAAATATTTCGAGACCTGCTTCTGAAACTATAAAAAATTCAACATAAACCTAAAATGTAAGCGCAAAATTTGTAAACAATTAAATTTTGTAAAATATTTATTATAAATGCTTTGATTCTAAATGTTATTAACAAGCCAACGGATTTTAGCAACCTTAAAGCAAACACGATGTATGTCAGCACCTCAGCATCAGTATAAAAGTATAACGGTATAATAACACATCGGTATAGTTTTCAAATCGGACAAGCTTCATTTTTTTTCTCTAGGAAATCCCATGTTTTATCATAGCACGTCACAACTGAAGAATCGACCATAACTGCGCAACGGATATGACTCGAACAAAAATGTTTCGGTACTTAGAACTTAGTACAAGAACTCTGCAACGGGTGTGGTACAAACGAAAATCTCTCGGTACTTACCGGTACTAACGTAGTACTAACGACACGCATAATTTGAACGAAATCGGAGAACCTTCATTTTTTTCCTATAGGAAATCCCATGTTTCTCCAGCCCGAGCGCCGGAACTTGAGAATTGGCCATAACTCCGCAATGGATGTGGTACAAACGAAAATCTCTCGGTACTTACCGGTACTAACGTAGTACTAACGACACACATAATTTGAACGAAATCGGAGAACCTTCATTTTTTTCCTATAGGAAATCCCATGTTTCTCCAGCCCGCGCGCTGGAACTTGAGAATTGGCCATAACTCCGCAACGGATGTGGTACAAAGGAAAATCTCTCGGTACTTACCGGTACTAACGTAGTACTGACGACACACATAATTTGAACGAAATCGGAGAACCTTCATTTTTTTCCTATAGGAAATCCCATGTTTCTCCAGCCCGCGCGCTGGAACTTGAGAATTGGCAATAACTCCGCAACGGATGTGGTACAAACGAAAATCTCTCGGTACTTACCGGTACTAACGACACACATAATTTGAACGAAATCGGAGAACCTTCATTTTTTTCCTATGGGAAATCCCATGTTTCTCCAGCCCGCGCGCTGGAACTTGAGAATTGGCCATAACTCCGCAACGGATGTGGTACAAACGAAAATCTCTCGGTACTTACCGGTACTAACGTAGTACTAACGACACACATAATTTGAACGAAATCGGAGAACCTTCATTTTTTTCCTATAGGAAATCCCATGTTTCTCCAGCCCGCGCGCTGGAACTTGAGAATTGGCCATAACTCCGCAACGGATGTGGTACAAACGAAAATCTCTCGGTACTTACCGGTACTCACGTAGTACTAACGACACACATAATTTGAACGAAATCGGAGAACCTTCATTTTTTTCCTATGGAAAATCCCATGTTTCTCCAGCCCGCGCGCTGGAACTTGAGAATTGGCCATAACTCCGCAACGGATGTGGTACAAACGAAAATCTCTCGGTACTTACCGGTACTAACGTAGTACTAACGACACACATAATTTGAACGAAATCGGAGAACCTTCATTTTTTTCCTATGGGAAATCCCATGTTTCTCCAGCCCGCGCGCTGGAACTTGAGAATTGGCCATAACTCCGCAACGAGTGTGGTACAAACGAAAATCTCTCGGTACTTATCGGTACTAACGTAGTACTAACGACACACATAATTTGAACGAAATCGGAGAACCTTCATTTTTTTCCTATAGGAAATCCCATGTTTCTCCAGCCCGCGCGCTGGAACTTGAGAATTGGCCATAACTCCGCAACGGACGTGGTACAAACGAAAATCTCTCGGTACTTACCGGTACTAACGTAGTAATAACGACACACATAATTTGAACGAAATCGGAGAACCTTCATTTTTTTCCTATAGGATATCCCATGTTTCTGCAGCCCGCGCGCTGGAACTTGAGAATTGGCCATAACTCCGCAACGGATGTGGTACAAACGAAAATCTCTCGGTACTTACTGGTACTAACGTAGTACTAACGACACACATAATTTGAACGAAATCGGAGAACCTTCATTTTTTCCTATGGGAAATCCCATGTTTCTCTACCCCGCGCGCTGGAACTTGAGAATTGGCCATAACTCCGCAACGGATGTGGTACAAACGAAAATCTCTCGGTATTTACCGGTACTAACGTAGTACTAACGACACACATAATTTGAACGAAATCGGAGAACCTTCATTTTTTTCCTATAGGAAATACCATGTTTCTCCAGCCCGCGCGCTGGAACTTGAGAATTGGCCATAACACCGCAACGGATGTGGTACAAACGAAAATCTCTCGGTACTTACCGGTACTAACGTAGTACTAACGACACACATAATTTGAACGAAATCGGAGAACCTTCATTTTTTTCCTATGGGAAATCCCATGTTTCTCCAGCCCGCGCGCTGGAACTTGAGAATTGGCCATAACTCCGCAACGAATGTGGTACAAACGAAAATCTCTCGGTACTTACCGGTACTAACGTAGTACTAACGACACACATAATTTGAACGAAATCGGAGAACCTTCATTTTTTTCCTATAGGAAATCCCATGTTTCTCCAGCCCGCGCGCTGGAACTTGAGAATTGGCCATAACTCCGCAACGGATGTGGTACAAACGAAAATCTCTCGGTACTTACCGGTACTAACGTAGTACTAACGACACACATAATTTGAACGAAATCGGAGAACCTTCATTTTTTTCCTATGGGAAATCCCATGTTTCTCTAGCCCGCGCGCTGGAACTTGAGAATTGGCCATAACTCCGCAACGAATGTGGTACAAACGAAAATCTCTCGGTACTTACCGGTACTAACGTAGTACTAACGACACACATAATTTGAACGAAATCGGAGAACCTTCATTTTTTTCCTATAGGAAATCCCATGTTTCTCCAGCCCGCGCGCTGGAACTTGAGAATTGGCCATAACTCCGCAACGGATGTGGTACAAACGAAAATCTCTCGGTACTTACCGGTACTCACGTAGTACTAACGACACACATAATTTGAACGAAATCGGAGAACCTTCATTTTTTTCCTATGGAAAATCCCATGTTTCTCCAGCCCGCGCGCTGGAACTTGAGAATTGGCCATAACTCCGCAACGGATGTGGTACAAACGAAAATCTCTCGGTACTTACCGGTACTAACGTAGTACTAACGACACACATAATTTGAACGAAATCGGAGAACCTTCATTTTTTTCCTATGGGAAATCCCATGTTTCTCCAGCCCGCGCGCTGGAACTTGAGAATTGGCCATAACTCCGCAACGAGTGTGGTACAAACGAAAATCTCTCGGTACTTATCGGTACTAACGTAGTACTAACGACACACATAATTTGAACGAAATCGGAGAACCTTCATTTTTTTCCTATAGGAAATCCCATGTTTCTCCAGCCCGCGCGCTGGAACTTGAGAATTGGCCATAACTCCGCAACGGACGTGGTACAAACGAAAATCTCTCGGTACTTACCGGTACTAACGTAGTAATAACGACACACATAATTTGAACGAAATCGGAGAACCTTCATTTTTTTCCTATAGGATATCCCATGTTTCTGCAGCCCGCGCGCTGGAACTTGAGAATTGGCCATAACTCCGCAACGGATGTGGTACAAACGAAAATCTCTCGGTACTTACTGGTACTAACGTAGTACTAACGACACACATAATTTGAACGAAATCGGAGAACCTTCATTTTTTCCTATGGGAAATCCCATGTTTCTCTACCCCGCGCGCTGGAACTTGAGAATTGGCCATAACTCCGCAACGGATGTGGTACAAACGAAAATCTCTCGGTATTTACCGGTACTAACGTAGTACTAACGACACACATAATTTGAACGAAATCGGAGAACCTTCATTTTTTTCCTATAGGAAATACCATGTTTCTCCAGCCCGCGCGCTGGAACTTGAGAATTGGCCATAACACCGCAACGGATGTGGTACAAACGAAAATCTCTCGGTACTTACCGGTACTAACGTAGTACTAACGACACACATAATTTGAACGAAATCGGAGAACCTTCATTTTTTTCCTATGGGAAATCCCATGTTTCTCCAGCCCGCGCGCTGGAACTTGAGAATTGGCCATAACTCCGCAACGAATGTGGTACAAACGAAAATCTCTCGGTACTTACCGGTACTAACGTAGTACTAACGACACACATAATTTGAACGAAATCGGAGAACCTTCATTTTTTTCCTATGGGAAATCCCATGTTTCTCTAGCCCGCGCGCTGGAACTTGAGAATTGGCCATAACTCCGCAACGAATGTGGTACAAACGAAAATCTCTCGGTACTTACCGGTACTAACGTAGTACTAACGACACACATAATTTGAACGAAATCGGAGAACCTTCATTTTTTTCCTATAGGAAATCCCATGTTTCTCCAGCCCGCGCGCTGGAACTTGAGAATTGGCCATAACTCCGCAACGGATGTGGTACAAACGAAAATCTCTCGGTACTTACCGGTACTAACGGAGTACTAACGAATGACATTGTTGAATTTTCTGAACTCCATAGGTGCGGGCTGGCGAAATGCACCTGTAGAAAACTGCGTTGTTTCGTGGCCTTCCAAAAGTGGAAGAAAATAAATTTTTGTTTCGGTATTAACATGAAAAGGTTGCTAGAATATTCCTTGTAATTTAGAATCCTGATTTCTAATCAAGCAACTAAATGTATTCACCTATAATACTACTATGTAAATATTGTATATACTGTATATTTCGATTTAAATATAATCTACAAAAGTTTGCATGAAGAATATTATTTCGAAATGGTATACACAAAGCTTCAGAATACATGAAATTAAATACTGAATAGTAAATTAAGAACTTGTTTCATCTATGCTCTCCCACTTCTTGTTTTGACATTTCGTGGAATACATGAAGATAATCATTATTTTTTGGTGCCTCCACAACCGGGAAAAAAGGTAAGAAATACCTTTATTATTCTGCATGACTTTGAACATGATTTAGTGAAAATAACTTTTTTTCATGATAATATTTTTTGAACATTGAATTAAAATTTTAACATGGAGAAGCCAGAAAAGATTAAAAGTAAGCGAGCTGCTGTTCGTGCAGCAGTTACTAAATTAATCACAAAATGTGATACTTTGCTGTTAGCAGATATAGATAAAACTGATTCCGATTCTTTAATGGAATCATTAGAGCTTATAAATGAAAAGGAAGCTCAACTCAAAGAATTAGATAAGGAGATTGATGAGTTAATTCAGGATAAAACTGAATATGAAAAGGAATTAAAATCAATAGAAGAATATTCCGAAAAAATATCAAGTATGAAATTTAAAATTAAGATGAGACTTAAAAAAGGTCAAATCGAAACTGAACCAAAAGTTTTACTCGAAACAAGTAGCGGTTCAAAAATCGGTAATAAACCAGTTTCGGCAGTGAAGCTGCCTAAGTTGAACATAGAAAAATTTTCTGGTGATGCAAGCCAGTTCTTAGAATTTTTCAATTTATTTACTAGTGCGATAAATTCAAATGAATCGTTATCAAAAGTTGAAAAATTCCAATATCTTAAATCTTTGCTGTCTGGACCTGCATATAATATTGTAGCTGGTTTCGAATTGAATGATCAAAATTATTCTACATGTTTAAAGTTGTTAGAAGAAAGGATGGGAAACGGGAAAACATAATAAATTGTTATATGAATAAAATTTTAAATCTTGAACCAGTGAAATCTAGTAATAATGTCACTTCGCTCAGAAAGTTATATGATAATATTGAAACTTGTATAAGAAACCTTGACGCTTTAGGAGTAACATCAGGCTCTTACGGTCATTTATTACTACCCATTTTATTACGATTATTACCTGAAAATTTGATTCTAGAGTTCCATCGTAAACGTGATCCCGATAAGGATTGTGAAATCACAGTTAATAAATTTTATTAAAACGGAATTAAGATGCCGTGAAGCTACTAATTTAGTAAATAATTCCCAAAGCAAGATTTTTGAAAATTCTAAAACCAAATCTAAAAATTCTTCAAGTAAATATCAAAATTATCCCCAAAAGAAAAATATACCTTTAGCTGCTGCTTTAAATGCATCTACAAAACAGTTTTGCATATTTTGCAAGTCTTCTGATCATGTAGGACTAAACTGTTCAAAATTCACGGATGAGCAAAAACGATATAAATTAAAAAAGGAAGGTCGTTGTTACAAATGTTTTTATAAATCCCATTTATCTGATAAATGTAGAACAAAAATTAACCCTTGCTCCAAATGTGGTAACAATTCCCATAGTTATCTGTTTTGTTTTAAAGAAACAACAAAAGAGAATCCTGAAAAGAAACGAAAGGTGCAATTGTATCTATGATGTCAGAACAAAAATATGAGCGAAATAAATCTACATTACTGCAGACTTGTACAGTTTCTGTGTCTGCTGGTAAACAATGTCTGTTGGCTCGCGTTTTATGTGATAGCGGTTCTGAAAAATGTTTCGTGACGAGATCTTTAGTTCAAAAATTAAAATTGAAGCCATTGCGAAAGGAAAATTTATTGATTTATCCATTTGGGCGGAGACGCCCTTATGAATCATCTTACGAAGTTGTTTCTCTTGAATTATCCAGTATTGTGCAACCTATCAACTCGTTAACGATCGAAGCTCTTGTAGTTGACAATATAACCGGAGCTTCCGTAAAAACCTTAGAACCGGAACTTCTAGACATAATGAGAACAAGGGGCTACAAGCCTGCTGATACAGGTCTTGAACAAGAAATAAATATTTTATTAGGGTCTGACTTTTTATGGAAAATATTAAAGGGAATCGAGGGAAAACTTACAAAAGAGTTATATGTTGCAGAAACTATTTTCGGTCATACAGTGCAAGGGCAGATAGAGTCGAATAAAAAAGAAATAGCTTGTTTTCGTGTTTCGGTTGAAAATATTAACACTCAGCTGAAAGCATTTTGGGATCTCGAAGCAATTGGCATTGCTGAAAGCAATGAGAAGAACATTACCGATCTTGAGGTAATAAAAGAATTTAAAGAAAATCTAAAATTTGTAAATGGGCGTTATGAAACAAAATTATTGTGGAAAAATTCTCGTGAATTGCTTAGAAATAATCTTGAAGTTGCAAAGAAGCGGTTTTCCTGTTTAGAAAATAAATTTCTGAAAAATGACTCATTACTTAAGGAATATAACTCCATTTTGCTAGAGCAATTTAATGAAGGTGTAATCGAATTGTGCACTGATAAAGATTCCAATAATTCCTATTATATGCCACACAGACCTGTTATCCGTGACGATAAAACTACAACAAAAATGCGCATCGTTTATGATGCTTCTTCCAAATATGGTGATTCTCTATCATTAAACGAATGCTTGAATCATAGCCCTAATTTGAATCCTAATGTTTTAGATATCATTTTGAAATTCCGTTTACACAAAATTGCTTTTTCGGCTGATATTGAAAAAGCTTTTCTTCAAATATCAATAGACGAAGAAGATCGCAATTATCTTAGATTTTTATATTATGAAGATTTTGATAAGAATAAAAGCATAGTACCCTATAGAATGACCAGAGCTACTTTTGGTGTCACCTGCAGTCCCTTTATCCTCGCATGTACTATTAAGCACCATATTAGTAAATATAAAAACTCTCATAACAACGCATTTGAAATTCTAAATTCGTCTCTGTATGTAGATGATTTGTTTTCAGGAGAAAACGATGTTCTCGAAGCTTTTAACTTATCTAAAGAAGCTGCTGATATTTTGAAAGAAGGAGGTATGAAGTTAAGAAAATTTGAAAATAATTCTGAGGAACTTAGGAAAAAATGGCTCGAAGAAAACATACCCCTTTCGATTTCTGACTCCCCAAATACTTCCCTAAAAGTTCTAGGACTTATATGGGACAATGTAGAAGATAATTTGGGACTAGAATTACGATCATTGTTGGCAAATTTAAGCAATGATTCTTGTACAAAACGCAATGTTTTGAAATTTGAAGCTATGCTATTTGATCAAGCCGAATTTATTTCCCCTTTTATCATTCGTATCAAATGCATTTTACAAAAACTTTGGCTAATGGAAATATCATGGGATGAAATTTTTTCTGGTGAACTAAAAAATAATTGGCAAAATTGGCTTTCTGAAATTCCGGATCTCACATACTTGAAAATTCCCAGGCACTATTTTAGCAGCATGATCATAGAAAAGGAACATCTTCAATTGCATATTTTCACTGATGCTAACCCTAATGCGTATGGTGCAGTAGTATACTTACGGTATCCAATTTCTAAGGATAAATTTAAAACTAGTTTTCTAATGTCTAAGTCTAGGGTTGCTCCGTTGAAGAAGTTAACTCTGCCCCGTCTGGAACTCATGGGAGCACTTATTGGAGCCAGAATGACAAAGTTTATCACCAATATTATTCAATTAAACAATACTATTTTCTGGTCCGATTCAGAAATTGTTCTTCATTGGCTTGAGCCTAAGGAAAAATGGAAACCATTTGTTAGTAATAGAATCGCTAAAATTCATCATTTGTCTGATCCCAATTTATGGAGACATTGTGACGACAAACTTAATCCGGCAGATTTGATAACGAGAGGTTGTTCTGTGAAACATTTAATAAAATCTCAAAAATGGTGGTTTGGGCCTGAATTTCTTTCCCTTCCTGAAAATCAGTGGCCTAGGGTTAAAATTGCTGCATCACAATTACATAATGTTTCTGAAGAGAAGTCTCGAAGTCCATTTCTTGCGTTGTTGAAACAAATAAAGCTGATGTAATTCCCATTTTCAATTTAGAAAAATATAGCTCACTAAAGAAATTGTATCGAGTAACTGCATGGGTATTTAGATTTATTTTTAATCTGAAATCAAAGCTAGAAAAGAGAGATTTTTCAGAATTATCAGCTGAGGAAATGTTATATGCTGAAAATTTTTGGTTAAAATTAGTGCAGGAAGAAAGTTTTCCGGAGATTTTAAAATGCTTGAAAAATAAGAAGAGTATTCCCAAAGAGTCAAATCTTCTTCAGTTAAATCCTATTTTGTCAGATGAAGGTTTTCTGTTGGTACGAGGACCGTTACAAAAGTCCGATTTCTCATTTTATGAAAACTACCCTGTTGTGATTCCGGAAAAACACAAATTTACTGAATTAATCATGAAAGATCTAACAACTGTTCTTATTTCTTTGTTTTCGTGTCTTCTTTATGCATTCAGAGCTACTAAGATGTTTGTTAACTTATCTGTAGTATCAACTGAAATTCTCTCTCTCTGGAGCAAACCTGTTGCATTTACTACCCTAAGGATGTTAAATTCTGCATGTGAACTTGAACCTGCATGGACAGACGTTGACTTAAATGATATAGTTTTGAAAATTGTCAATTTTCTATATTCAAATACTTGTCAGACTGTTGTTGTTGTTTATGTTGAACATTTGTTTTTACAGACAGCTAAAAATCACCTTATCGCTGCAGGTTTCTTATTTTGCTTTCCACTGATAAAACATTTGTTGCTAACATGCACATCTAATATGACTTTCCTTGAACAGATTCTCATTATTATCTCTGAACTTCATGACATTAGAGAAATTGATCAAACTTCAGAAAAAATTTATCAAGAAAGCTTGCCAATAGTGCAGTTATTTGATGTACTGACTAAAGTTATTTATGTTATTACTGGGCAAAATCAGAGTCTTTCAATAGTGACTCTTGTGACAGATTGTGAAACTTCATTTAGTGATGACAACTGTGAGGTTGCAACTAGAGATCTGCACGGGCCGGGCCGCGGCCCGAAGCCCGAGCCCGGCCCGGCCCGCGGGCCGGGTTCGGGCCGATTTCCAATAATGGCATTCGGGCCGGGCCGGGCTCGGGCCTTACTTCTGAAGACTCGGGACGGGCCGGGCTCGGGCCTTATTTTTTTTGCTGGACGGGCCGGGCCTAACTTTTTTTTCTGTACGAAGCCCAGACTGATTACATTCTTCCTAGTTTTCATGGACCAAAATAATCAGTTCCTATTGAATCTTCCTATGTGAAAATCCTTTTCTCGACTTTTTATAAATCAGTAATATTTGGCTTTGTCCAAAAATGTTTGCAAAAAAGGCATATACTTTTAAGCCGTCATTATTCTACAATTAAACATTAGAATTTATTCCTTTTAAAGAATCGTAGATTACTAGCGTTTTAAAATAGAATTAAACACACACACACACACACACACACACAGAAACACATGATTATGACGGAATTTTTTTTAAACTGAAAACTGAAAGTTTCTTTTAAAATGTTCATCCATGCAAAATGAATACAACAATACGGGAGAAAAAAATATATTAAACATTTACATCTGTTAAGAAGGGAATGTATTTTTTTTTTCGTTCCAAAGCGATTTCGTCTTTGGAAATTTTACCATATACCGCTTTTTCGATTTTTTGTCTCCATTACAGGGGATATGGATTAATAATACTAGTGATAACTGAAACATTTACATACAACAAACAAAGATTCATTTAAAAGCGTAAATATCGCAGCCTGGCACTTCTGCATAAATGGAGATTATAAACATGAAAAAAAAGACTAATATAATTTTTTTTTTGGTCAGAATTCTTCCATAAGATTAAAGATCAATGTTGTGTAGAAATTCACTTGAGCCGGGCCGGGTTCGGGCCGAATTTAAACTTTTTTCCGGACCGGGCCGAGCTCGGGCCGAAATTTATACTTTCGGGCCGGGCCGGGTCGGGCCAATGTTATTTTCGTTCGGGCCGGGCCGGGCCGGGCTCAGGCCGAAATTTTAACTTTCGGGCCGGGCTCGGGCCTGGAAATTTCGGGTCTGATGTTTTACTTTCAGCTTTTCTTCTGTATGAAGAAAAGGCCAGATTTGCTGTACTACAATGTAACAAGGATCTGGAAGTAGTTTTACCTGATGTTGACTCAGATCATGAAAATGGCAGGAATGTTGTGCAGCTCCTATTTGTGACTTGTTTAGATCCAGAAGAGCAAAGTGCTACTACTGCAAAAGATTTGTGGAAGAGATTAAACTTCTCCAAAATGCCTGACTTGTGTGAGCGTAGTTTAAATGATGCGACCAATAGTGAAACTTTGGTAAGACAAGTTGCTGCTAATGCTGTTGCTGACCTCGACTTTCCTGAATATATTGAATCTATCGTTAAAAACTGTTTTATAGACTCAAAAATTGCATTTGACTTTAAAAAAAGAAAAAAAAACTGAACACTTTTCTGCTATTGACCTAAAAAAAAGGTTTGGAAATTTTCGAAAAACCCTGCGCCGCTTAGCTAGACGCACTGGCGCCTGGGTCACGTGATTCACTAGAGAACTGATATTAAAAACATTATTTTTGTTTCTTTTAGTTTAGTTGGTTTTATGTTTTGTACTTGGATGCAGTAGAAAACTGCGTTGTTTCGTGGCCTTCCAAAAGTGGAAGGAAATAAAATATTGTTTCGGTATTAACATGAAAAGGTTGCTAGAATATTCCTTGTAATTTAGAATCCTGATTTCTAATCAAGCAACTAAATGTATTCACCTATGATACTACTATGTAAATATTGTATATACTGTATATTTCGATTTAAATATAATCTACAAAAGTTTGCATGAAGAATATTATTTCGAAATGGTATACACAAAGCTTCAGAATACATGAAATTAAATACTGAATAGTAAATTAAGAACTTGTTTCATCTATGCTCTCCCACTTCTTGTTTTGACATTTCGTGGAATACATGAAGATAATCATTAAGTACTGGCCAATTCAATGTCGTGGTACTGTTATGCCTAAACAATGTTTTCGTTGAAGTGGATGGATGGATGGATGCCTCGGTCAGGTTAGGATGTCAGTCCAGTCCTGCTAGCAAATCCACAACTGACAGTAAATTAATACATAAAATTTCCTAATAATCCTCCGATTTCATTTTTCAGTTCGTAAATTCTAGAAAGGTTTGGCCGTTGAAAGAAAACCTTTCCCAAGTCATTAAGGATTTTCCGCCTTGTTGCCTGCTGAAACAGTTCTTGGGTTTATTCTTAGGTCGTGTCAGTAAAATTTATAACCACCTTTTGAGACACGGTTTATAAATAATATCTGTTAGTGATTAAACTTTAAAAATAATAGTTTTTAGATGTAATGGACTATTTAGCGGGCGAGAGCAATAAATTTTAAAACTTCAAAAATAAGGATCACTCTATTCCACAGTCTTTTCTCCGTTCCTATAAGATGTAGAACAAATTCTACTGCTTTTACCGCTTTTAGCAAATGTACAGACAAGTTTTGATTGCTCCAGAAGAAGGTGAAGACTTAAAACGTATTGTTTGGCGAAATAGAGAATACTCAACTATATATAGGGTATCCAACGAATAAAACTGATTTCAAAATTAAATTTCTCCAAAACAAAGATCGATAGAATTATGCGGTAAACGGTTTGTTCATTAGATAAACTGTAAAAATGTTATACAAAAGTTTCGATCGGTTAATATTTTGAAAAGATTGTGTTCTGATTGCAAAGAATGCTGGATTTGACATTTTTCTTGTTTGAGATTGCTTGTAGAGAACGAGTTTTTCGGTTTACGGTGCCATATTTTAACGATTTTTCGAACTAAATTTTTGGAATTTCGAAATTTTATCTTTATTATATTTAATAAATTAAATGATGAACATAATTTCCCTTATTTAATAATTAAATGTTAATATTCTTTTCTAGGAGAATTTAGTATCATCCATTAACATTCAAACATATGCTACTAAAAAGAAAAATAACTAAATTAAAGCAAAAACTTTCACTTCAATTTTCTCGAATTTTAATTTTTGTTACATACTATAGTCTTCGACTCAAGTTTCAATTACAAAATGTGCATTTTCTGCAGTGCTATGGATTTTAAAATTTATTTGCAATTTTTAGTGTATTACAAAGTGTACAGATCATACACAGGCTGAACGAAAAAAAAAATTTTAAACATACAGTCTTTATACAACAGTTATAGTCTTTAGATAGCGATTGCTGAAATTTAATATTTTCCAAGTGGAGAGTTTTTATTTTATTTATTTTTACGCTCAAATTCATGTTTTGTGTATATCTCATTTGATTGTATAAACAAGAATGATCTTAATACGATTCAGACAGAGGTAGAAAGTGTTTCATAGCTGTGCCGCGTTGAAAGATGTTTCTTTATTGTTTATTACATTTACAATATTTCATTTCCAGTGCGACGGAAAAATGTTTCCGACTAAAGACATTTCGAATGAGCCTCACCTTCATTATAGATAGAAGCAAACGAATGTAAACATTACCTTTTATTCCACTTAATTTCTTTCTAGAAAATAGCGAAGATTTTTATTTAATGAGGATTGCCGTAAAGCATGACTCGCGAAATTTTGTAGCAGTAGCGGTAACTGCATACAAAAGTTTGATTTATAAATTTTGCACATTTTCAAAAAAGACAACTCAAAATTTAAAAAAAAAAACTGTTTAAGTAAGAAACCAAATAGTTTTTAAATGAAACATCAGAAATATTGTTTTCAATGTAGATTGAAACATACAGGGTTTATGACAGCTCTTGAAAAATTTAGGAATACGCTATATTTGACAGCAAGAGGAACAAAACAATCTCTCATTTCTTCTTTGAAAACATGGATTAGATAAGACACTTAATGAAATAGTGAAAAAAATGGGAAATTTTGCCATTGTCACAGTGGAAAACAGGCAGATACACTGCTTGGTCAATGATGACCGATTTGTACTTGCGATTTTAGATGTTTTGTTAAATATTAAATACATATACGAGGAATTATCCTGAAACACAAGGTATGGAAACAGAACAGTACAAGTCATATTTCCGCGAAGATTTTTTTCCCCCGAAAGCCCAGGGGACCATCAACAAATTGTAAAAGAATTCTGGGAATACATCTAAATATCGTAGTATGTGCAATATTGTGTACTCTAATAGTATATGTAACATATAGTTGGACACAGCTCCTCATCTTTTTGCTTTCTTTTGTAAACAAAGGATTTTAAACCTATTCCATTAACGATCACTTTCAGAATTTAAGGTATATGTTTGATACTTTCACTAAAGTTGCTCTGTACATTTAGGTGATACATTATGCACATTACATTTGATTGTAGTCGCGCATACGTAGTCGAAGATTGATTAAGCCTGCTAATTTTTCAGCCTATTTTTATTATTTTTTAATTTTGACTGCAAGGTATTATGGACAATATTGTTTGTCATAGTTTCTGAAAATAACACTTTTTTATATTAAGAACTCTGCAAATTATAAGCAAAATACTTGCCAAAATTTGGGACTTTTTTTTATTGTAATCTATTTCTATACATGTATACATGCTATCCTCATAAAAATGAACATTGTTTATTACAATACGCTTCTAAATCAAGTTTTACAGTTAGAATGCTTTTGCGACATTACTTTTCACAGGATTATTCAAAAGGTATTCGTTCAATCGCTTGACGATCCAGTAAGAGGTTTCGGAAAACAATCCTCACAGAAATATATGACATATTGTTTACAAACCTGGAGTTTCAGAATAATTCTTCATGTATTTTTCTAGATATTTAAGAAAGCATCTAAAATTGCAAGTGACCGGTCACCATTGGCCATATAGTGTATTTGCATTACTCGCTAGTTAAATCGATGTTTTCTTATTTTTTTTTTCTTCTTTTGATCAGATACATGTCAGAAGCTCAATCATTTTGCTTAAAACTTTTCTTTCATTATTTAGGTGAATAATTCATTCGAATTAATGACGAATTGTTATCGGTATTTATCTAGCCTCGTTGCACTAAAATACTGCAAAAACTTAACATTTGATTTTGATTCCTTAATTGATGAAAGAAGTCTTATTCCTACATTTTCAAAAGTCTAAATAGAAATTTGGTCTCATTAGTTTTAATTACAATATCTTCCAAAACAAATGAGGTAATTTTACAACCATCATGTTTAATCAAATAATATCGATATACAGTTTTAAATTATTGACATATTCACAGCTGAAATGTGAGGTAAATGTAATGCAGTGACTTAACAGTTGAATCATTGATAATAAAGGTGTTGATTTTTTTAAAATTATCATTTATGTATTTTAATGATCTATGGGATCAATCCGACACTTGTTTACGTACAAAATAAGTTTTGTGAATTTTTTATTAAATAAACTTTTCAATGATGTAATAGCGTATCATCCGACATATTGAAGTCTATGACCGATAGGAGGCTTTCATTTCGTATGGGAGATAGGAATTAAAATGAGAGAGAACACAAATCAAACACTGTTGTCATTTAACTTTAACCAGATAAGTAGAGAAAAAAACGCATGTTCCCATTCAATGTCAACCGATTATCAAGCCATTTTTATATTATAATCAGGCACACCAATAAATTCAAGGATAAAATACTGTGATAACGTGAAATATATCAGGCAGAAGCACTCTAGATAGTAAAATTGTGCAACACGAAAGTTATTCTTCATAAAATAAGGCGTGTCAAAGGCTTTATCTGGCAGTTTTCAGGCTAGATAAAATCTATAACCCCAGCAAAGAATGCCAATTTCATCATACAGATAAAAATACAAAATATTACACATTTAAAAAAACATTACCTAAACCTTACATAAGTAAAGCATTTTATAGATAAAAAAATACATAAATTGAAACATGTATACGTATACTACCTGTTTATTCACTTGTATTTTCAACAATTTAATGTGGCAAATGTGAAATAGGGGAGATTTTTTTATTGGGTATATACTACCTTATTTTACGCATATATTTTTTCGCTTATTAAAAAATGATATTTATATACAAGGTGATGCAAAATAACATTGTCAAAATGAAACAGAAAAGCAGGCATAGGCCGAAAAATAAAAAATAACAAGGGAATTTGTGGACCAAACGCCATACGGGACCACTAAAGACCGTTTCATGAAAACATGAACTGAGCAATTTGGTGTGCATAATTTCAGCACGATAGAGCTCTCGCACATTCCGTAAAAATGACAACACATCTACAGGCTACATTTCCCAGGAGTTGGATTGGTCGAAACGGAGGAACCTCATACCCGCCTCGATCACCAGATTTATCTCCAGTAGATTTTTTCTTTACTTTTTTTAAGGACATTTATGAAACACCTGCTTTATTGCAGAAAGACTTAGCGAAAGGAATTGTTGCGGTAGCAGAATGTTTTCGAGATATACCTGACATATTAGAGAAGGTACACTATCCTATGCAGCGTCGATGTAATGCGTATGCCTAAGCGTCTGACCAAAACTTCAAACACCTCTTGTAATAGTATTTGTCGTAAATGCGTAGCATTATTGGAATATGTATAAATAATATGATACAGAATGACTTTTATTTATTTTTCTTGTATTACATAGTTTGCAGCCCCACGAATGGCTTTTGTGATTCCACGTTCCTATGTGATTTTTCATCCTAATTGTGTGCCTGCTTTACTTTTTAATTTCGATCACGCTATTTTAGATCCCCCTGTATACATATATACAGGGTGTCCACTCGCAACGGTAGCCAATGGCTAATTTCTAAACCGTTAGTCATAGACATATAATTCCAATTACAAAAATGCTTTGAAAAAGGTAAAGAAGTATTTTTAAAGCGATTTAGGTCGAAAAAAGTTTACTGAAGAATTACGAAAATTAAATTTTTATACGGTCCCCCGGTTCTATAAGTGATATTTAGTAAATTTTTACCATTACTCTAGCAAGTAAGACAAAAAAAAGTCCCATTCCTCTGCGATTAGAACTGGCCGAGTAATAGTTGTTTAAAGTTGAAGCATCTTTTTTGCTGCAAAATAGGGGTCAGTCACAAATTTACTGGAAATAAAAATAAACGTCAGATAGAAAATTGAACTTTAAACATTGAGAGTAAAAAAATTTTTACAATATTGTTTTTGAATTTATGTTGACATTTACATATTAAAGCAAAATATACAATTTTTGCTAAAAATATAAATAAAAAAATAACAGAAATTTTGTTAAATTAAATTATGAAAAGCAATAGTCACAATTCGTTACAAAATGATACATATTTAAATTTCTATTAGATTACTTAACCTAATAGAATTTGATGTAGTCCTATAAAATAAGTAAATGATGTGCACCTAAAATCGTATTAATATTACATTGCCATTGGATATAAATAAGTATGCAAATTGACCTCGATCGGATATTTTAAAGTGAGTTAAAATTTCAATATAAGTTTTGAACTAGGAAAACTAACTTACGAACGCTATAAGTAAAATAAAAGCTTATCAAAATAATATACCTTTTTAAAATAAAATCACGAAAAGAAACAGCTTCATTTGCTTATAAAAGAAATTATATGTAAAAATACAATTGAGGATGTGAATTTCAAAACTCGCTTTATCGCTTTTGTTTACTCTATAAGTCTATACAAATCTGCACTATTGTAAGACGACAATCTCCAAATTTATAATGAAAACCAATGGACGCATTTAAAGGTTTTTCGCGATTTCCCAAAATTTGATTTTCTCGATAAAGAGAATTTTGAAATTCATGTTTTCAATTATTTTAATAACTAATCTAGAAGTTAGTTAATTGAAATTAACACTACCGTAAAACTTATACGGTGACAACACCTTCCGTTAAATCTCTTTAAAAATATTTCTTTATATCACTTAAAACATTTTTGTAATTGGAAGTATATGTCTGTGACAAATGGTTTAGGAATTGGCCTTTGGACAGAGTTGGAAATGGACGCCCTTTATAATGCGTTTAGCACTTAGTGTACGTTCCCTTAAAGCTTAGTCGAACTCATATATTTTCAGTTATAGAAAAGTGGTTTAAGTCATGAAATTTAAAGTGTCATAATTCGGTCAATTTTAATGTTAGATGATTGGGATCTTTTCTGTATTGCTTGTAAGAGTGTTGGGAAATTTTTACTAAATATCACTTATAGGGCCGGGGGATCGTATAAAAATTTAATTTTCATATTTTTTTGTAAATTTTTTTTTTATCTAAATCGCTTAAAAAAGAATTCTTTACTTTTTTATAGAATTTTTGCAATTGAAACTACATGTCTAAAATTAACGGTTTAGAAATTAGCCATTGGCCACCGTTGAGAGTGGACACTCTGTGTGTGTGTGTGTATATAACACAATAGTTCAAATTGCTTAATAGCTATATAAAATTAATTCGGAAAATCCTAGAAACAAAGAAAAATAATAAGCGCAAGTTCTTAGATACCGACAGAAATTGTGAAATCAAGCTGTATAATAACCATTTGATTTTGCGCAATTTTGAACCATCTTGAAATAGAAGCACACAAATCAAGCAATACAAAAAGTAATATATATACACATAATTATATAGAGGGAGTTTAAGTAGATAAATGTACTTTCTGCGAAAACCATTATCGTATTTAAAATTCTTCAGAAACATTCTTCACTCAATCTTCTATAATGCGCTAGTTGATCAAGTTTTTTGTAAAAACATTGAACTATTTATGCTATTAAAGTGAATTTTACTTTTAAGAGAGGGTTATTCCCTCTTAATATAAAAAAAAAACTTTAATGCAAATAATTTCCAGATTAAGAAAAGATTCTTTTATTTTAACTTCATTTATTATGTTAAAAACATTACTAATTATAATAATAAAAGTATTCATAATTCATACTTGATACAATGAAAGTGAAGAAAAAATTACTTTTCTGAGATTTGAACGCTTTAAATATTAACAAAAATAATTTTTAAAACGTTTTAAATAATTTTTTTATTTATTGGGGAAAATTCATATTTTCCCCAATAAATTTTTATGACAGATATAATGTTGATTATGAATGTTAAGATTAATTAAATGTACAAGAAACGACATATCAAAACTGTAAGATGCGCTGTTTTACATACTTTCCATTAAAAGCTTTTACAGGCCAAATTCAAATCCAGGCATATTTTTTAACTTTTTTTTTTTTACATTGTGCCTTCTAATTAAGAGATATTAGTCACTAATATGATGGAAAAAAATTATATATAATTTTCAGAATGTTCCCGATTGGGAACATTCGTCACTTCCGGCGGCCATTCCGGCGTCACTTCCGGCGACCAGTGATCATTGGTCATTTTTATGATTTTCTGTACATTTCCTCGTAAATGACAGGAATGTAACTTCTATTTAAAAAAATCAAGTTATCTAATTCGAAAAATCTATTCCAAAAAGTCATTTTTATGACTGATCATTTTCCAGTGGTCATTGGTCATTTTTATGATTTTCTGTACATTTCTTCATTAATGATAGGAATGTAATTTCTATTTTAAAAAATCAAGTCATCTCTTTACTATTTCTTCTAATTTTTTCAAGTCGATTTTGATTAAATTTAATTTTTAATAAATTTTTAAATTTATGTTCCCAATTGGGAACATTGGGCTATAAAAGGTTAAGCTTAAAATTCTTAGTCAGCACTTTCTCGACAGTAAAATTGTTTATTTGGAAAAGAAATATGCATTAAAAATGCAGGTATTTATTTTAAAGGTTATATTTTAATTATTTCAAGAAACCTAGCTAAAGATTACAGCAACACAAATCACTGCAACATACTACACATAATTTTTTTTTTTGAGACTACTCCAGAAAGTTTCTGTATAATCAGGCTGCTCCTAGGTCGATACGGCCAGATAAAAGTGTTGATATATATTTTTCCATGAAAATACAGTTATTTATATTTTACACATACATCTTTTTAAAATACTTTAATTTTCATCCACAAAATCATGAACTACAAATTGAAGGAGAATATCTTTAGAAAATATCAATATTAAAATTCATGGGGACCAGGGTTGGTAAAAAACCGTTTTTTTTTTTTTTGAAAAAACCAAAAACCATGGTTTTTTTTGGTTTAAACCAGGTTTTTTTTGGTTTAAACCCGGTTTTTTTAAATATACTTTCCTATTACATATATATGCATATTTATCAATAAAAATGAATGTTTATGAATACATGAGTAATAACTTGATTTAAAAGTAATTCTAATCAATGAATTATTTAATATACAATGAATTATATAGAAAATTGAAATCTTTTCAAATTTTAAACATTTTTAGAAAAAGCTACGCCTTATATCTCATAAATAAAATGTTCTTCATAATGAAACATTGATACCTTGAAAATCTTAATAAACAATCTTTTGAGTACCAGCACTATAAATAAATATATGATGTATTTTCATATATAAAATTTCATATATATTATTTTCGCATGGCAATTGAAAATATTTTCTTTGAAATACGTTTTATATGAGATGTCTGATTGTTCTGTTAGAAGACTCTAAGAATCATCTTTTATTGAAAGTAAAGCTTTTTATAAATAATTTTTGGAATGATTTGAATTTAGCAGTAGAATCTTTACACACTTGAAGAAGTATTGTGTATTGTTGCTATTTGTCACTTCTCCTCTGAAACTACCAGGTTAAAAGAAAAAAGAAAGAAAAGGTAACAATAAAATAAACAAAAATACCTATTTAACAGCTTTTTAGACTATTGAAAACATTGATCTTAAAATACAAAGCAGTTTTATAAATACTGTCATTCACTAAAGCATTTAAACAACCATCAGACTACACGCTATACTATAACGCTTAGTACTTTTAAATGTCTAGACTAAAAATTACATCTTTTTAGGCATTTTATGAGACTTTTTTTTTTCTGTTATGTCTCAAGCAAACCTTGTCTTGTCCCCCCCTCCTCCTCATTTTTCTTCTTTTTTATTCTGAAAATATAATCCCTCCCCCCCCCCAAAAAAAAAAAAAATCAAAAACATTTTCTTTTAGCGCTTGACTGAAATCTTAAAGGTCATTTTATATTATTAACTGTACATCTACGTTTCTCAAAGGAAAACATTTTTTTTTCTAAATATTGCTATTTTTAATCTATTTTATTTTTGCTAAGTTTACACAATTTAAATGTTTTCTTAGCTTCAGACACATTCATCAATGCATAAAATTTGCATTCTACATGCATATTAACATGACCTAGAGTAGACTCACAATGTCTCCTGGTGACTGCTGAGGTAAAAGACTTATAGAAATTTCTTACATCTAATAATTTGAAACATTTAAATTACAAAAATGAGAAAATATTATATTAGATTTTTTCTAAAAAACCAATTGGTTTAAACTGTGCCAACACAGCTGGTAACAGAATAAAATCATAATGCAAAATTCCTAATTCCAATTTGGAAATGCGAGAAAAACAAAACCTTATTAAATCCAATAAACACAGAGCAAAAAAAATCTCATTGCCAATTATCCATTAGCATACATAATAAAAAGAAATCAATGGAGAAAATTACTTAAGAATATGTTACATTGGAGGAATGATGAAATCCTTAGTAAATTTCAACTAGTCAAGCAATTTAAATAGTAAAAGTACATTTTTAGCTCAAATCTGCATTCCTGGCTGTATATCTATGTAACAATTAATGGCTTTATATAAGCCTTAAAGAAAAAAAGAGGGGGGGGGGAGAAAGAAAAACTAATAAGTTTTTCTCTAACCAACTAATTACAGAAAAATTAGTAGTATGTAGCCATGTAGATTTATAGCTTATACGAAAAGTTGGGTTGATTAAAAATGTTTGTTATTTTAGAAAATTATTAATTCATCATTTTTCTACAGTTTTGCTTCTCGCTTCTGCATAACTTGAATTTTGCATTTTTCAATAATGTGTGAAAGGGAATTCATTAGGGAAAAAGAATTAAAAAAACCGATTGAAAAAAAACCAGCATGGTTTTTTTTAAAACCCATTGGTTTAAACCATGGTTTAAACCAAACAATCCTGATGGGGACCGTGCAAACACAGCCGCCAACGACAACGTCATTTCTAAATCAGTGCGTAAGCCTAATTCAGAAAGCTATGGCTCATTTATTACTTTCGTCAGAGAAATTTTAAGGGGTTTTGACTGCTCCTCCCCTTGTGTATTACAAGTCTATGCATTCGAATAATGTCTCAGTTATGACGTTATACTATTTTCCACTTAATACCAAATTTAAGTTAAAAAAAGTACATGTACAGGGTTAGCGAAATTAAACTTCCGCTACTCAGGCGGCCCAGACAGCCGTTTTACTAGTCCAAAGAGAAAAATGTTTGAACAACACACACTTCAGAAAATGCGGTCAAGATTCCAGAAATATTTTTTTTTTTTTTTTTTGTTTAAAAAATCGTTACCAAGTGGCGCTGCGGGACAGCACATTTCAATAACTTATGTAAAATCACGCACGAGTAAAGGAAGAAGTTGTTTGTGCCACAATCAGATGAGCACTGCAGTATGCAGACGTTGCCGGAGAGACCACAGTTAGTCAAACAGCTCAACTGCAACGATAAGAATGCAGCGGCAGCTGTGAGAGAGTTCCATCTTCTGAAGAAACAAAAAGTGTGCCGATGAACTGTGCTTTCACAGACATGATGATAAAATTGAAATGAAAAGGACGACTAGACGTTTTGCCGGGAAGAGGAAGAAAAAAGTCACTACCGCAGTCGTAGAGGATATTGCTATAGAAATCATGGAAGCATGCACTGAATCGCCTCACGGAACTGTCAGTGTCAGATTTCACGTACCTTGATACGCCATACTCCACGGTCCGATATATCATGACAGAGAGTTCTGAACTTTTACCCGTCAAGATGTTCAGCAATTGAAATGGCATGACCTAGGCACTCTCAAAACATTCTCTCCTACAATCCGATTTGAAGAACAGTATTCACCACCATATTCAGAACATCTGTGTTGTCTCCATTCCGAGGTAGAAAACGCGATTTTCAGAACAGAGTGCGTTGTTGAACATAAAGGCTCGCATATGGAAGATACTTTAAGACATTCACTTGCATACTTAGTAATGCCATTTACAGAGATGTTTTTGCTGAAAAAAATCGCAAATGCAATATTTTAACTGTGTTATTGTTCTTAATGTCAGGGCTCCCAACACATTTTAGTCCTCAAAAAGGAGGAAAGGGGACCATTTTTGCTTAAAAAGGGGACTTTGGGGGACCATTTTTGCATAAAAAGGGGATTTTGGGGGACCAATTTTATTAAAAATGGAAACCAAATAAGGATCATATGTGTGTAAAAATATAGCACAAATTTTCATAAATAAGAAAGTAAATTTTTAAAATTACCCCAGAAAATATGTTAGATGGTTATCTTTATATGATTTCATTAAACGATGTACACAATTTTATTTAAGCACATTTAAATGACCTACAGAAAAAGTAAATAAAGCATTCAATATTTCAGCATTCACCTTAATAATTCTCGTTACAGGTAAAAAATAATAGTGATCAGTTAACAAAAACAAGTAAGTGGTTAAGTATGATCACAGATCACTCAGAGGGTTTTATTTAATATATATTTTTTTCAAACTTTCTAACCTTTAATTAATAAACCAAAATTGTTAATAATTAAATTTGTTAAAAATTGATAATTGTTTATTTAAATCCTTACATAGATGGGGATGACACAAAGCAGTGAGAATGGAGGTAGAGAGAGAGTGAAGAGAGAGTGATTCAAAACCTTGCTTTTCATCTAAGATATTACATGGCATAGTGTAGATTAATTTTTTTTAGAATTTATTTCAGTAGCGTCCCCTGGAGACAGAAAGGGATGAAAAGATGCTAACCATTGGGTGATGTTGAGCCGATTTTTTTTCTTAATTTTTTAGAAAATTTATGGAGTGGTAATGAATACAATTAAACATTAAAACATCTGCTAGAGGTGAAAAAATGAGTTAAGACGGTGGGAAATGAGTGCTTAGGCCAAGAGTTTTAAAAAGATGTGTGAAAAAAAATCAATTTTCCGATTCCTTCACCCCACACACGCATGAAGAAATGCTCCTAATTGTCTAGGGTCAAAATAGACCCTAGCAAGATGTTGGGCTTGATGAGATACCTCCTTCGGCCAACCTTCAAATGAGATTGAATCTCACTGTAGTTTAATTAGGGGTTGAGTTAAAAAATTGCTTAAAATACTTAGCCAAGAGAAGTAAAAAAGAAACTTGGAAATTTAATCCCACTGCCTCCACACACACTACTTAAAATTTTTTGTGCGTTATAAAAAAACATCTGAGATTTTAAAATCAATAACTTAATTACTTCTCATAAAAAATCAGACATAAAATAATGATAATTACTAAAGAAACGCTTAGATTTAAACATGTCATATAAAAGCATTTCTTTGTCTTTTTAAAAAGTGATATTTGAATAAAACAAAATCTTAATCAATTTTTACGAAAATTACACATTTAGAACTAGTGTCAAAAAATAGGCATACATGCACAAATTTAAAATCTATAAATGAAGTACATGTAAATATTATGTACCCCCAGGAACAGTCCTTGTCAAACTAATCGGATGTGGCAATCCCGAAACTTTCTTCTATCTCAAACATGTTAATACTTCAAAATTCGCTATCACAGTCCCAAAATTAAATTGCACCTTATGCCCATCATGAGAATTCTAAAGATATAAAATTTTGTACATTAGTTCTTCAAATATGACTATTGCTAAATTTATGCAAATTCCACAAAATGGAGTTTAGGAGTACCATCTACTGAAAGATTAACAGCAAAACCTAATCAGTAACAATTTGTGTCAATGTCTAACTGAATCCTAAGTTAGACAAAAATTTATGCATTAAATCAGATAGATCTGCAAAAATTTAAAAAAAAATGCATCATAGCAGTGCTATTTTTTAATGAATTTACATCAAAATGTAAAAAATGTCAATTCATCTTAAGGACTAACTGAATATAAAGTTTGATGGAATTCTGTGCATTAATTCTGGATATAGAACTATTGTGGAAATCGCAACAAATGCAGATTAACAATGCCACTTGTTGAGCGATTTATACCAAAATATAAAAAATGTCAATTCATGTCAAGGACTAACTGAATCTGAAGTTTGATAGAAATCTGTGCATTGTTCTGGAGATTGAACTATTGCAGAAATTAGGAAAAATGCTGCATAGAAATGGCACATGTCGAGCGATATACACCAAAAACTAATCAACACCAATTTATAGTGGTGGTCAAAAATTTCCAGCTAGTATAAAATGTTTCGTTACTTTGAAAGTATACCCATATAAAGAGGAATATCAAAGTGATACTCATATATTTTATTGACATAATAATTAGAAACTTATTTATGGAATAACAAATGAATATCAATAAATACAACTGATAAAATTAATTGCAAAGAAAAACGCATGCTTTCAAAAGTTATCAGCCATCTTGGAAAGTTTGGAAAAAAATTGTGTTATAATAGAAAATCATTGGTCAACTAAATTTACAATTAGTATGTTGTCATACCTTTAGCAAAATGTACCGAGGCGCAGCAACTTGGCATTGATTCAATGAACAGTTGAAAATTGTCTGTGGTACGTTTTCCCACTCATCTTGAAATTTATGGGGAAAATTCCAGCCATGCTGAATTGGAGTTTTATTAATTTCAAACATGTTTCTAAAGTTCATTCCAAAGATTTTCTATAGTATTTAGATTGGGTGCTTGGGCTAGTCATTTAAAAAGTGAAAAATTTTTGTGCGAAAGCCATTGCTTGACAAGCTTTCATGTATTCTTTGGTTTCTTATTATACTGAAACTAATAGTTGTGAGGTGACCAAAATTTTGTCTCCAATAAGGCAGCAAATTATCTTGCAAAATATCTTTATATATTGCATCATTCATCTTGCCTCAGATTTTAACAGACGGACTGGCATCTTTTCCATAAAATGCTCCTCATAATGTAATATATCTTCCACCATGCTTAGTTGTAAGAATAACACATCTGGAATCATGTCTTTTGTTGTTAAGTCATCGGACATACTACTTGCCAAGGCCCGTTATTGAAGACTGGTCAAGCAGTAGCTTAATATAGTAAATTTCGTGTTCTGCAATTTTTTAATTTTTAAGAATTTTAATGAGATTCTTAAAATTTGCCTTATTCCGAGATGATTATTTTAACATTTAGATTCATGAAATAATTTCAGTTACAATGCCTTTTTTATACCCATTATAATGCCTTTTTTTATGCCCACTTTAATTAAAAATCTTGTCTTCTTGGATTTTTAAACTTTTAGTGATTTTCAAAGTTTTTTTTTATTTTATTTTGGGGCAATTTTTTTCAAACACAGAAAAGGGGACTTGGGGGACCAAAATGTAAAAAAGGGGACTAAAGGGGACCTTTTTCTAAAAAGGGGACTTTTTGGGGAAAAAGGGGACCATTTGGGAGCCCTGTAATGTGTTACTTTTGTGTAGGACCACTGGTCCTTCAAATGTTTTGGATTCTCAGTTTGTCTTTTCTTCATAATACAACTCGTAGCGCCATCTAGCGGCGATTTTTTAAATTATTTATTTTTATTTTTGAAATATCAAGCGCATTCTCCGAAGTGTTTGTTGTCTAAATATTTTTTCTCTTCGGACTAATAGAAGGGCCTTCAGAGACCTGTGAATAGCGGAAGTTTAATTTCGCTAACCCTGTGTATATTACAAATTGACTATAAAACCGTCACAATATGGTGCAAATTCACTTAAAATTCTCGCAGTTCAATAGAAAATGCATCTAATGCTATCTGAGTAAAATAAACCTTTTTATTCTGATTATAAAATAATGTCCTTTTCTTTTCACATTTGAAGTGTGTTATCACAACATATTAATCGGTCACACTTTTGTGGATCGTCTTTTCCTTCTCGAAATCTAACGTAATAAGATGATGATCTTCAAAACATCCAGCTTGATCTGTGATAAAGGATCATACTACATCATCAACAATGCTATTAAATTTTTGTTTCAAGAATTTTCTTAAACTTTTTGTTCGTGATACTTTTTAATTAGTGATTTCAAAGTTATGTAAAAAAACTTTTTATTAGATTCCTAAAATTTTGAAAAAATACGATTTAAAACATGCTTGGTACTAAAAAATTAATAAATAACAAACATTAATCATCACAATGTTTTTTTCCAACACCGGCTCTTATATATTCATTTTTCCTCTAATCGATGCATTGATTAGGGATAATAAACCTTTTCAGATCTGCGTACTAAATGTTTTTCAAAAATTATTTTGGAGTATTGTGACATGTCAGCATCCAAAAAATGTAGTGGATCAAAAGAAACGAAACAAAATTATTTGAATTTTATTTAAGTATGGTTAATAATAATAATAAAAGGAGTAATATACATGTAGCCATAATTTAGGAATCCAAATAATTAATATCGGCTTCATACCTTATTATTTTTAAATAGAATGCAAGTTGAAATGAAGTTATTTGACAAGTGTTATTCATGTCATTCATTTCCAAAAATAATGAATAGCAGTCATGGGCAGAAAATAAAATTACAAAAATCACAAATTTCGTATAGAGTCGCCAGAATTTCATCATTGTTACTTTTGCATACAATAGTCGATAGTTTTTTTTTTTTTTTTTTTTTTTGACACAACTTTGCTATATATATATATACATCTCTCTTCGATAAATTTTTGAGTCCATATCGAAACAGATATGAATTCAATAAGCTGCAAAATCTGTTATGCTATGTCGTTTCAGGTAACTCAATCGAAAAAGCTTGGCAATTTAAGCTAAAAGTTCTGGACTCTATCTGCCAACTAGGACACTTTTTCTCTCACTTTGAAAAATTTCAACTTGTACAGCTTCAAAAATTAGTATGACTATGTTAAAATATTAAAATGTAAGTGTTATCATAGTGTAATGATGCGGATCCTTTATCTGCGGCTTATTCTATTGAGCTCTCATCTTTTATTAAATGCTATTGTAAGATATTGTATATCTTTGTGAATTGTGTCGACCGGTTGTCGACCAAAGTATCTAAAAAGGAAAATCATTGGCATATAAGTAATTTCAGCCAAACATTCTGCATTTGATTAATAGCTTGTACATTTTTTCACTCAGTTAAAGGTTTCAGCCAATATAATAATGCTACCAATTAATATTACTGCGATAAAATCTTAAAGTTATTAGACATCATTATAATCTTTCGCAGATCTTTGCTCATACCGTAGGCTACCACGCATTTATTTAACTTTCTTACAAAATTATTACGAAATAATACAACAGCAAACAAAAGGAAATAACTTTCACCTTCAAAAAAAGCAATAACATTCTAATCACATCCATTCATTTTTTTTTTTTTTTTTAAATCTCACATTTGCTTTTTGCGGATCCCAAATGGCAGTGAAAATTGCATTTCGCAAAAGATTCCAGATTGGATAATGAACAAACAAACCCATTGAGACTTCAATCATGACACGAATATTAAAAATCCCTCGAAAATACGACCAGATCACTTTACCAAGGTCGTAGTAATAGGTCGAATGATAACGTAAAACTTTAAGGAAACAAGCTGTCGGATACAATTTAATTGAGTTTTTTTAAATGATGCAATGCGAGCTGTTCAAGTACTCTTATAAGGATTGATATTAATGTTCTCCAAATAGGTTGATAATCAGTTAATTGTTAGTTCAAAAACTACCATTTATTATTTAAAGTACATTGCACAGTTTTGACATCACTCGATTCTTATCTACATTTTTTGATGTCTAACGAAAGGAACCGGTCGAAGAGAAAATATGCATTAAAGAGCTAATAATCTGAATACTATTTAACGCTATTCTTACTGGTGTCAAATCATATTTTAAGTTTTTGATTTATTATATAGAGTTATTTATAATATAGAGAGATATACAGATTATCATAAATCTTTATTAAAAAAAAAAAAAAAACAATGTTTTCACTCCTGGTTGCTTTAGTTTAGAAATTACGAATAAAGTAATCGCAAATCAAAATCTTAAAAGATGTCATTTGACACAGATTGTGGTAATAAATATGTATAACAAAATGTATAATAAATATTATGCATTGTGCTAAAAAGTTGAACCATCTAATATCGTGACACATGTATAATACACACAGGGATCACCATTCCATGTCAAATCAATGATTGAAATAATATTTTTGGACCTTGACATCTGAATTTTTTTAGTATTTTTAAATTATAATTTGTACTCATAGAGTATAAGAAAAATTCATTTTTTAATCTTCATTTTGCTCACAAGGAAGGTTTTCATAGTGGGCATACTCAGAATAATTTGAAAAAAATACTAATTAAATTATTTATGTATATAATAAAGGATCAGTCAAGTTTAGCGGCGGAATAACAGTAGAAAATTTGTAAAATAAAAAGTAAAATACTTTCGAATATTTTGCGTGAAAAGATGAAATCGTCACGCCATTTTTGCGAGCAGCATTCTTCCTCGCTGAAAGCAAACGATTTTCATTTAACTGAAGATTGTTAATAGATTTTTAGAATGTGCATAAATGGTATTTAACGAATTTAAACTTAAACAATGAGAGAGTGTAATACATACATTATATTGTATTGCATCTATATATTTCTTGTTGGAGCAGTTATTTAGTTTTAATACTGTAAAAAAAAAAGTAAAAAATATTTTCATATTGAAAAATATACTTTCATATATTTAAGCATATTCCAAAGTAAAATCTAGATGAAGAATGTTACAGTAATACATTTCAATATCGGAGAAGTTTTTGTTTCCATAGCAACAAAATTGAATCGGCAGTTCTCAATTGGACTTAATTTTAAGATTGAAACAAATTTAATTAATTTAATTTTCGCTTTAATTTATAAAATTTCATTGTTAACTTTCAATATAAATATATATATGACAAAGCTATAGTTATAGCAAACTAAAACCAGCAAAACTGAAGTTATTTAAATAAATATCTTTAAAAATAGTTCAACATATGAAGCATTTTTACCTTAAAAAGTGACAATTTTTTTTTTGAAATTTTATTTCGTTGCCAACCAGAGATAAATTGCCAAATAAACGAAATTTCCATTATTTTTATGAACGTTCTATCGGGGTTCCGCCGAAATTTTTTTAAAAACATATTTACACGAGAAGAATATTATGTAATTTTTTCGGAATTTTCTGAGTATGCCCGCATGGAGACCTTCCTTGTCGGCAGTTTACTTAAAAAATTTAAAAAAAGCAAAATTGCCAAATTTCGCAATACTACCACGCTCAAATTTCTGCAATCAATGTTACATGAAAGGTTCTTTGTGCTGTATTAGCTCTTTTACTGGATCTTATTATGGTAATAGTAATTTATATACACTAGTTAAACTGACAATTTAAAATCAACTAAAAATCAGCTCACAGCTATCTTTCTGAATTATCACGATATTTGAGTGGATTTTTTTAGTTTTGCTACATAGAGTTAACTAAATAATGTAAGACGATATTTCTTGTCTTTTGCGCATGCGCAGATAAAAATTATTTCGTACACTTACTTATATTTCATAAAATATTTAATATATTTATATTCTAAATGCGCTATATTGTTTCTATTACATTTTTCTAGTTTTTCTGAATCAAATTTTAAATTTGCTTGAAAATTCTATACAAGTGAAAAACATGCAATAACTGTTTAAACATTTTATAAAAATCGCTTATCATCATGAATATACGTATTATTCTTACACAAATTAGCAAACATGTTCTACAGTATCCACAAATTCGTATTCTGTAGCAATAGATCATTTCCTGCATTTTAATTTACAGCGTGATCTTAAATATTATTTTTTTTCTTTCAATTTTTGTTTTCCACTAATTGTTCTTCTTGTTAAATCGACACTGATAAATATGAGGTCAAATATATTCTTTATAATCCTGAAGTTCCAAAAGAATCAGACGACAATTTTATTTTAAATATTCGACAAAATGTCTAAATTTGAAAGCGTCCGGTCATTAATGCCTATAGAGTATTTGCAAAATTAAATGCTCCCATAGAAACAATCATTATAATTTAGCATTGCATCGTTTGTATAGAGCGTTTCTATTTATAAAAGCAAACGACCGTAATATGCTGTCTGAAATAATACAGCTCTAATGAAGATTGAAAGCAACGAAATTCTTTTACAAAACTTTGATCTAGCAAGAATTGTTAATGAAATGGAAGAGTATTTTCCTATAGTTCGTTATCAGTTATTCAAAAATCCTAAAGCATACCTTATACCTAGCGCGGCTTCCTGAAAAGAATTTTTCTAATTATATAGAGTGACTTTACATTTTGATGAATAAAACGTTAATGAGGAAAAGGAATTTTTAGAATGATTGCTTTTCGAAATAGTGCAATTCTCGGGTTAAACACGAAAATCATGATTTTTCATTTAGTTAAAAACTATACATTAAGATTGTGGGGAAAAATGACTGCTTGTCGAAAAAGAAACAATACTTAAAAATTATCATTGATGTTAATGCTCTGTTTAGTATTTATGAGAGATCAAAATAGAATATTTATCTAGATTCTCAAAAAACATTTTTTTTTCATAAAGGTATAGGTTAGAATTTTTATTCGAAGATTAGAATTTTTATAGAATTTTTATTCGAAGTAATCAAAAAAACTGTCATTAAAAAATCTGAAAATAATCTTGATATTTTCTGGTATGAATCTAAATTGTTTCTCTGAAAGTGAAGGTGAAACTGGCTACCTTTGTATACACGCAACAAATTTACGGAATATTCCTGTGATTGTAAGATATTTCTATTACTTGCATAAATTTCCTATTTTGACGGCAGAATTTCGGAAAATTTTGTACTGAAATTAACAATTTTTTTTCGAGTTGCAATGGAAAAGAAGATGCATAAAAATTCCGTTTTTAATATGAAAAAGAATTAGCTGCACAGAAGCCAGAGCACCCCTGCAATCTGATGAAAATGCATCTTTACATTGTTAAACTTCAAGAAATGTTTACGAAATTGTCTGTATTTTGAGGGAAATGGTGTCAAAATAAGAGGAAATTTTTGTTTTTTAACGATAAATAATAAAAAATTTCCTACATTCACGAATTTGTTTGCAAAATATACAAAGTAATCAATTTTATTTTTCTAAATATGTTTGTTACATTCCAGTAATAAAAATAATCTTAAGTAGAAATCGCAGTTAAGAAAGAAAAAAATCTCATTACTAATTTTTTTTTGTTCTTATAAGGGCCCAAATTGACACAATGTTGTGATTTCTATCATATTAAATTCATTATCATAGCTTGGAAATTCTGAAAAGAATTGTCGACAAAATAAGCTCAAAATGAGTTATTCTCAAAATGATACAAAAATGAGGATCTGTATCCATATATCTATTGATTATTGTCAATACGGCATACACAATATTCCACGTATTTGGATATAAACCCTCATCTTGTTTGCTTTATTTTGGGAACAACGGATTTTGAGTTTATTCTATCGACGATTATTTTCAGAATTTTCAAGTTATGGTTTTGAGACCTTTACAAAAGGTGCTCTATATATTTAGCTCACACATTATGTAAATGACATTTTGATTGCGGTAAAGCATGCGCTGTGGAACATTAGATAAACCTGTTCATTTTTCCTACAATCGTTATTTTTCAATTTTGGTTACAAGGTATTATGTACAATATTATTTGTCATATTTCATGAGAAGAAATTTTTTTTATATTAAGAACTCTCTAAATTATAAGCAAAAAACTTGAAAAAATTTGGAACTGTTTTTATAAAAACCTTAATTTATCTACGAGTATATACGATATCCTAATAAAAATTAGCATAATTTATTACATTAAATCCGGTAATCATAATATAAAGTTTGGACGCTTTTGTTACATTAGTTTTGACAAGGTTATGCAAGAGATCTTCGTTCTTTTTCAGTTTGTTGACGGTCCTCTATGGGACTTGGGAAAAAAACTGCACGGAAATATACGACCTGTGTTATTCTGTTTAAGCACTTGGAGTTTCAGAGTAATTCCTCATATTTTTCTAAATATTAAAACGTCTAAAATCGCAAGTGACCAGTCATCTCTGGCCAAATAATGCATATCTGATTAATAATTTATATAACTTATACGGAATATCAAATTTCAGCACTTAGCGACTATAGTCTGTAAAGTAACCACATTCTTATCTACAGCAAGTATTGAATTAAGGGCGTGGGCCCGGGGGGGGGACATTCCCATCCCCGAAGCAATGAAATGTCCCTCCCGGAAAGTTTGAAATTTTGCGTATTCAATAGTCAAAATGTACGATTCCCCCCCCCCCCTCCGGAACTACTGAAGTCCCTCCCGGAGAAAAGTGTCTGAATTCAACACTACCTACAGTCCTGTATATTTAGCAATTTTTATCAATAAATAGAAGTTTCATCCACATACTGTGTGTTAATTAAAAAAATTTTAAATTTAAAACTTATGCTACAATTGGAAACACTATCAGGAATTAGTTACTGCTCAGTAACAGTTTTAAACGAATTTTCTGAGTCCATATGTGTTCTGTATGAAAATTAATGATAAACGCTTCCACACCATATTCTACAGTGTCATGAAATGCACCTCAGTGAGGTTTATCAATTTCAATATGTTTGAAAAGTGTAACATCTTTGAAACTGCAAACGAATTTCCTCGCATGAACCATAACTGAATTCTTTTGATTAGTTTTGTGAACGAAGGACAAATACTACACGCTTCTTTTAATATTGAACATGCTATAGTAATCTTATAAAACATATGACAGCAATAAGAATAACGAAACTTCAGTATGGACAGACAGACAAAACCAATGTCAAACACTTTTAGGAAATAATTAATATGTGATTATCACTCGTTAACTAAACGTAGAACCAACAACGTGAAAAATGTCCAAGCCAGGGATCGAACCCGGACCCTTGGAATAGTGTTCTACCATTTAAGCTACGAGGACGACGTCCAGCTTGGCATTTTTTACGCTCATAAATTGGTAAGGCTTCAATGCAGCGCAAGATGGAATAGTTTAAAAAATTGTATACTTTTAGAAAAATTGGGAAGTCTTGAAAAGGCTGTATACAATAGCAGTTTTATGTTTAATTTTCGAAATTTATGAAGGATCTTAAATGTACTCAAAATAATTTCTTTAATTATTGACGAAAATAGAGATGTAAATTTTCCGGAAAAATATAAGCGGCGTAAAAAAACTTTTTTTTTTTCGGAAAAAAACGGAGAAGTTGGAAAAATTGATTTTTTATCATTGTTTCTCCCAAATAAATTATACTTTCTTAGGGAACATTAAATAATAATAAAAAAAATTCCATTTATTTGTATTAAAAGAAAATTATTTTCGCTTTATATTACAAAATAAAAAGAAAGAAGCAAAGCCTGCTCATAAAAGTTTAGTTTTGTTTTTTCTTTCCACAGCCTAAGAATTTTTACAAAATGCTATTTGTTATATCATATCTCTGTTGAAATGATTTTTCAGTTACATGTTTAACTACCAATTGACCTAATGTAAAAACCTGAGCCTATACAGTTTGGAATAAAAAAAAAAAGTACCCCATTTACATAAGTATAGTTTTTAAGTAAATAATACTAGTTAAATGAAATAAATTATTGTAGTTTTATCAATATTATGAATATCAGTATTCAAAAATTCCATTGTTTGTTTAAAAAATGTATATTTTAACAATATTACATTTTTTTCTTACAATTATAATTTTATTTCCTTTAAAAAATTTGTTCAGTTTTGGTACAGCTTTACAATTTCATCTCAAAAAAGTTTTGATTTAATTTTTTTATCTAAATTCAAACAAAACTAAGTTTTAGTTTGGCTTACTCAGGTCTGCAACTAAAAAACAGCATAGGATTTATTGACTGTTAGATTTTTACTCATCAAAACCAGGAAAAAAAAATATTTTTTTTTAGTTAAATTAAACATATTTTTTTTCTTTTTATCCTGAAATCTGGTATTCTATTCTTGAGTAAGAAACCGTATTCAATAATATTTTCATATGAAAATTTCATATTTCTAAGGCAAGAACCCAAAAGTTATGAAAACAGAACACTACAAATAGAAAACGCTCGCTATTTGAGGAATTAACAAAAGCAGTTACACACACAGATAAACTTCTACTGTGCTTTAGAAAACTACTAAAATTCGAAGTTTATCAAGAAGGAAAGTATAATTTAGAACGTATTTACTTGTAATAAAATATGGATTTTTTTTTTTTACATCGTAGTTGTACTTTTTTAACGCTAACTGCCTATGTTTTGCAACATTACAGTATATTATGGAGGTCAATTTTAGATTCAACACCTTGAAAAAACATTCAATTAATCAGCTGTAATGAAATCTTGAAAAATGCAGCATAATAGTGCCACCTATAGGGCAATTTCCACCAAAAACTAAACAACATTAATATATATCAGGAACTGGCTGAATGTGTAGTTTGATGAAAAATAGTCTTTTAGCTCTTGAGACAGAGTTACTGCGATAATAATGAATAATACAGCATAGCAGCTCCATCTGTTGGATGATATACACCAATAACTAAACATCTTGTGTTTATATCAAGGTGTAACTGAATCTAAATTTTTGCGAAATTAAGTGCATCAGTTCTTAAGATAGAGCTATTTTGGAAATCATGAATAATGCAGCATAGCAGGGCCATCGGTTGGGCAATACATACACCAATAACTAAACATCGAATTTATATCAAGATGTAACTGAATCTAAAGTTTTGTGAAATTATGTGCATCTTGAGATAGAGTGCCCATAAAATTTTTGTCAGATTCAAAGTGACAGATATTTTCCAAAAAACACCAAATCATGTTCAGGATCTTCTAAAACGTTTGAATACACCTAACACTGGAAGTCAAATTTTTCACGAATTCACTACTTACTTCTTGTAAAAATAGAAGAAAGTGATAAATGCATGCTTCAAATTTTATGTTACATTTTTGTTTTTACCATTTTTCCATTGATCGGCATATTGAAACAATTTTGCACATGAATTAATATTTAAAAAGAGAAGTTGCATTTAATCATATATCTAGATTTTTTTTCATGTAATCCTATTTTTGTGAAATTGTGAATTTCTTGTATATACTTATACAAAATATAATCAGAATTTATGATTTAGAAATTATTATTATATTTAGGTTCTTATTTAGACATTTTTAATTAGGTTATTCATACATATAGACAACTTGATAAGATTCAGCTGCTATATGACATGAGATTTTTTCCCTTCAACCACTACATTTGTAAAAGATTCAATTTGGAGATTAAACTTTTTTCTGAAATGTCTATTTTCAATAGAAATTTTGCAAAAGATCTTGTGTTTCAAACTAGAAAAAAATGTGAAGGATCCCTTCAAGTCATCTCAAACAGATTTTTGCTGAAAGATTAGATTACCCACATTAAAGTTTTCATGTGGGACACTCAACATAAAAATAAATTTAATTAAAAGTATGAGAACGTAGCTATTACAAAATTTCCAGTATATTATTTTACAAATGAAATTTCAATTTTTCCAGTTTGAAAAAACCGAAAAATAAGCTTTCGCGAAAAAAAAGCCGGTTTTTTCCCAATTTTTCCCGAGCATTCCCATCTCTAGACGAAAAGTTAATGGGTAAAAGGTATATTTCCCCCCCAATATAAAGAAAACAGTAAAATATAAAATTGCAATAAAATTTGATAAATTTAAGAAAAATATTTATATTTAATGCCAAAAACAATATTTACTCTTCTCTCTATATTGTAAATCAATTCTTATAAAAATAATCCACTGCATGAGATTAACACCAATTCTTTTAAATGAGCATAAAGAATAAGTCAGGAGATCAATAATATTTTAAGAGATCTTCTCATAAAAATTTAAATATTAAAATCGTGCCTCAAACTAAATTAAAGAGCTTAGTGGAAAAACATTTCCTCAAAAAATGTTTTATTCTATGGATGAAAACGTAATTAGGTATTACATCATACGGTGGAACGAAAATACTAAAATTCTATTTAATATTCAAAATGTGAGACAGTGTCTTTTAATATTTATTATTTTTACATTTATTAATATGAACAGTAAAAATAATTTCTAATATTTAGAAATTAAATGTTAATATTTTCTAGGAAAGTTTCTAATTACCTATTAACATTGAAAAAAAGTGCTATTAAGAAATAATTAAATAACTAAATTACAACAAAAAACTTTCGGTTCAATTTATTCCGAATCTATTTTTAAGTAGATTTCGATGAAATACTACCTACTGCAGTCGCTCCTATGTTGGAATTTAAGAAAATTTTTTGCAGATCTATGTCGATTATGATCCTTAGACCGCAAAACTACCACCAGTAAAAAAGTTTATACATCAGTTTTTTATGGACACGATAACTTCCATAATTCTGCTCAGATCTCTTCCAAACTAATACATAAAATCAAAGGTATAAAATCTCGGTCGAGTTCGTTAATGGGCAAAATCGGACCAAGGAAGTAGAAATAGGGAGAGTTTTTGTGAAAATCGAAAAAACACCATAACATCTTAACGAAAATATATATATGATCAGTTTAAAGTTTATATCACTTCTAAAAAATGGGCTAAAAGTTTATGCATGGCAGATTTTTGATAAAAATAAACATGGGCTCAGGACGAAAAAAATAGGGTTTTTGAGATTTTTAAAAAAATATAGCTTCGTCAATTCTCAAGATATTAATTTTTTTTTTTTTTTTCAATGTTCTCAAAATAATCTAAAACTTTTGTATTTACAACTTTTTGATAGAATCATGTCTTACTGATAAAAAAAATTAAAAACGAAAATAAAAAAGGTGGTGGAAAATGAAAAAAATCCATAACTTCGTCAATTCTTAAGCTATCAAATCCGGTTAAATTTATTTTAAATCTTCTCAATAATATCTAAAACTTTTATATTAGCAAGTTTTTATAGGATCAATTCTTATAGCAAAAATAAATGAAACAAAAATAGATGTTGAAGAAAAAACTTTAAAATCTTAACTGTTTATTTTGAGACTCATTTTTTAACTCATCTTTGATTTTAAACGCATCCAAATGGCAGGTCTTCTTATTTAGGAACAATATAATGTGACGTACTGGCTAGGTTTTTGATAAAGTAAGAATTTATTTCATAAAAGGCTGTCAAAATGGGTAATTTGAGCAGAATATTCGGAAGTGATCGTGATTGGAAAATTGAGGAAGAATTCGAATAACAATTTGCTTTTTTTCAGACTCACTTTTAAATCCATTTTTGCTCTCAAACGCTTCCATTTGACAGGTTTTCTTGTTTAAGAACAATGTGCTCTATTAGTCAACTTTTTGATAAAGGCAAAACATATTTTTTTTAAAACCGTCACATTGGGAATTTCGCACAAAATTTCCCGAAACGGTCGTGATTGAAGAAATAAGGATGCATTCAGAAAACCAATTACTTATTTTATGACTCATTTTTAAATTCAATCTTGCTCTCAAATGCATTCAATTTACAGTTTTTTTTTCTTATTTAGGAACTATATAATATGCCATATAGGTCGATTTTTTGATTAACCCTCTCATGCATGAATTATTTTCTACACAGTAAAAAAAATCAAACAATCATTTTTTGTGATAAATGAGAGCAGTTTATCATGAAAATAATTTTATTGGAAATTTTTATACATTATTTATTAATATATTCATGCGTCCTCATTTGAGGACATTGTGCGTCAAGGGATACATTCGTACTGTCCTCATATATGGGGACAATATGATTCGATGTTCACATATCTGCATACGTTTCATATGGTTTATTCAGTATAAAATGATCCTAAACATTCTAGACATACAGGTACAGCGCATGTTCCACAAATGTATCGTGTTTTACTTTTGCAATTTTTATCTCTACAGTGATTGGCAAACTTTGCTTCCGATTTCTTCGGATAATGCTTTCCTACATCTAAACGCATAGTTTGGGGTACATCGTTTGTATTCTTATATTTTATTGCTGATTATCTCTCAGAAGGCTCTTTTATTTTTATTTATCGTAGCTGTACCCTTATATATCAAACTCATTTCGAATGAACTTTTGAATTCCGGCAGGTCTATGCTTTTGGTGTTTTCTGATTTCCATAGAATCCCAGCGTTAACAATGGTGACATTTATAAGGTGATAAAAAATACACATGTACCACCTTTTATTTCTGAAATCATTACGATAGAGGGCTATGAGAGAGTCCATAAGGTCAACCCCCACCCGTATCCTTATTATACTTAGAGATACAATGTGGACACTTGATATAAATAACTTTTCTTTTCCATTGTAGTGAAATGTATTACTTGGTCTTCAGGTACCTTTCCATAGTACGAAGAGATTGTATAAACCGATGTATTATCGATCCATCGGGTGATACTTATATTATCCGAAGATAAAACAATCGAACTACTACCCCTCCCTTCATTCTTCAGTTGTTTTATTGATTTTAGCTGCTTTTCTGTATCCACCAGCCTGTTAATTCTTATAGCCCCAACATACCAAATTCCCAGGGGTTTTAGTTTTAAAATCAATGGTAATCTGGAAAAGCAATTATCTGCATATATTTTGCAGTTTGTCTGATGCAAACGATGAGTCAAACGAAGTATGACCAAAGATCTTAGAGGAACATCAACAGATGCACCACAATCAGATGTTACCAGTTATATTTTGAAACAATTCAAAAGAATAAATGGAATCAAATACACCAGCACTACATCACATTTTGTATCCTAATTTTGTGCGGTTTCTTAGGTAAGTATTGTTTTATAGATGATTTTCCTTTGAATGGAATCATCATCTCATCCACACTTTTGATATTCCTCATTATAGGCGGCTTTGTGAAATGTCTCATGCAATTTTGTCAAAATCGGTCCAATTTTTATATATTCATCTGTATTGTCATCAATAACCATTGTATTATTTATAAAATGTATTTCAAAAATAAATAAAGGTAGTAAACAAAAATGTGTTTTGTTTACTTTAGTGCAAACTGTCCTCATATGAGGACAGATATGTTTTATACGTTAAATAAAAACCTAATTGAAATATTGTAAAAAAATTCTATCATTACATGCTATATGATGATAAATTGTATATAAAAAAACTTACCTTGACTATATTGTAAATATTTCCTAGTCTATTTGTAGCAAATTCTGCGCAATATCACTATACTTCAATACTTTGATTTTATTGCAACATTCGTGTGAATTACAACCATCGGTATGTTGTTGCTATCTATTGTGTTGCATGCAAGGTAATATCTATCCATAAATAAGGTCTCCATGAATGAATGCTGAAAAAAATTCGTAACTCTAATATTTTATAGGGTAATATTTATCCGTCCTCATATGAGGCCAGTATGCATGAGAGGGTTAAGTCAGAATATATTTCAAAATATGCTGGCGAAATGGGCAATTCAGCCAAATTTAACTTCAGATGATTCTAATAAACTAGTTCTTAAAAAAAAAAAATTAAATTAAATTTTTTTCAAAAGTGGCCAAATAAAGTTTTTAAACTGGGTTTATTTCTAATCATAATTTATTTTTCTTTGTTGAAATGAACACTCTTCGAAATCTACCTACGCCTATAGGCCAAGCCGACAGGGATTACAAGCAAAGGTCAATTATAAGCAAAAGTTTTAAAAATAACGTTGCGATGAATGGTCATCATGCGCTTACGCAACGTTCCTAACACAAGTGTTTTTTTTTTTTTTTTTTTTTTTTTTTTTTTATCTCTCACATTTTTAGGTTTTTCCTGACCTTTCTCAGTAAGCATTCGGCTTATATATTGTTGTAAAACTGAATACAATATTTAATTTCAATCTAAATGAATGATTAAAAAAATGTATGCACTGTATTAATTTCCATTTTTTAATTATTTTTATAACATATTATTGTTATGTTATGTAATTTTTATAAATTTTATTTAAAATTTTTGAATGAATAAAGTTATTCAAAATTTCTTCATTTACAGCGATAATCGATATTTTGATGAAAAGTAATAAATAAAAAATTCTTCGATTATTACCTAACCACTTCAAACATTCAAAATTTCCCCCACTTTTTGCCTAAATTTCAGAAATCCCTGACTTTTCCCTATTTTCTCTGACTTGTAGGAACCTGAATAAATGTATTTTACAACCTAATGTCTGAAACATACTTGAAGTAATTTGCTTTTGAAATAAGTACTTCAACTCTAAAGTAATAATTCAAAATATACATAAACATTTTTATTAAACATAAGAAGTAGTACACAAAAATTTAAACTAGTTATTAGCAAGTTGAATTTTATTCAAAAATTATTTAAGCTATTTCAAAATGTCGGATGGCAGTTGCAATATAAAAGATGTACAGAAACAATTTCATGCATATCAAAAAAAGCAAATGTTTCCAGAAATAAATATAAAGAGATGCACATTTTACTAAATATCTCCAAAATTAAATGCTCCCACAGCAACAATCACTGTCATTTAGCATTGCATCGTTAGTATAGAACGTTTCTATTTATAAAAGCAAACGACCGTAATATGCTGTCTCAAATAATATAGCTCTAATGAAGATTGAAAGAAGCTAAATTCTTTTACAAAACTTCTATCTAGCAAGAATTTCTAATGAAACGTTATCTTGTAGCTTCGTTTATCAGTTATTCAAAAATCGTAAAGCAAACTTTATACCTAGCTCGGCTTCCTGAAAAGCATTTTCTTAATTATATAGGGTGACTTTACATTTTGATGAATAAACCATTAATGAGGATAAGAAATTTTTAGAACGATTGCTTTTCAAAACAATGCAATTTTGGGAGAAAAAACAAATTAAAACCACGATTTTTCATATAGTTAAAAGCAATAAATACACTGCAATTGAAACAAAATGAATGTTAATTGATAAAGAAAAAAACAATCGAAAGATAAAAAAATTCACTGATGTTAATGCACTATTTACTAACTACATACGTCAATTTTTGAAACTACTGCATGGGATTTTTAATGTCATGGTGGTGTACCACCTCATGTTGTCACGGTGTTGAGTGCTTAGTTAAGCTAATGCCATTGACTTCACAGGCTTTTCACACTAATTGTATATTACACCCCCCCCCCCACACAAATGAATAATGACCTTGAAAAACAAAATACCGGGCGAATTCGTTCCCTTATTCCCATCCTTTATATTCAATCATTGAACCTCCAAAACTAATCAGGGATGCGCCTTATTATAATGAATCTATATCCCAAATTCGAAACAAATAGAATAATTCTGCATAAAAACTTTTTTTATTTAAAAGGGGTTATCTCCTGTTACAATTTTTATAACTCTTAAAACTCTCTTCTTACGAGCTTTAATAACTATTAAACTCTAAAAAATATTTAGAAATTCGCCTAATCATTAAAGAACCTATATCCAAAATTTGAAGCAAATCGGATAATAATTTGTTTCAAAATGGCGTCCATTTAAAAATGTTCAAAAAATTTAAAATTAAATGCGAAAAAATTAAAAGTTAAAAAATATTTTTCTTTTATGTGTTCGAACTTAAAACAACGATTCCAGAACACTTTTTATTTTGTCTATATCTTAAAAAATGATTGAGTTACACTGTCAGAAAAATTCGTCAATATACACTAAGTTATCGTTATTTTTTCACAAATAACTTCTGCTCTCCCAGAAAACGTATTTGTTCTGTGAGTTCATTCCGAACGTCGAAAAATGAGGAAAAGATTCCGTTTATATCTAGCACGCATGCGCATTGGGTCTGTTAGTAATAAATTCGAATTTATTTTTAAAATGAAAAACAAAAATATTTTATTGATTAAAATGTATAATTTAGTTTTAAAAGACAAAAATGTTTTCGAACGTAAAAATAAATAATTACTTTCTTTATTCGTTCAAAAATTCTCACAATCTGTTATTCAAAGTTGGATAAGTTGAATAAAGTTCAACTTATCCAAGTTATTTCTATGATAAATATTCGCATATAAAATATACTTTAAGTGAACACATTTAAAAAATATTTTAATTAAAAAGTAAAATGCAAAAAAAAAAAAAAAAAAAAAAAAAATTGATATTATTATAAAAAATTTTACCGAATAAAAATAGAACATCCATGTTTTTTCTCTAACAATCTACGTAATATATTTAAAATTCACATTTTTATACTATATTAATACTAAACGTAAAAAAAAAAAAAAAAAAAAAAAAAAAAAAAAAAAACAGCCGTAGTTTTATTAAAGATGAAATCTTTCCGAGATTAACTGCAAAATTAAAAGCTTTTTAACGAAATACACCAAACCACACTCATATGAAATGAACGGTTCTATTTTAAAGCACAATCAGTATGAGCAACCGTAGCGCCGAGGAAAAGCGCTCATCTTGTAATGCTGGGATCGTGAGTTCGATCCCCACCTCTTCCGCATTGATTTTTTAATAATTTTTTTTAAATGACGGATATTTTTCCTCTTTTGACGGAGAAAAAAATAAACGGAAAATCGTCAATCTACAGACAATTTCTGGCAGCAGTGCTGCCAGTACATTTTCTGTGAAAAGACGGAAGTTTTTTTAAGAGTGTATAGCATTTTGAATTTTTCTTATGGCTGACATTTAAAACTATCTAATTTTTGTCACGTGATAACACGCGTATATATGAATCGATTTGGATGTAACTGTGTGTATTTAGTACATAATAAAGCCTGGACCGAGTTCGTTAGCCAGTTCCATCCGCCTCTTGTTTCAACATGGTGGCCATTTAAAAAAATTAAAAAAAATTTTAAATTAAAATTAGGCACAAGAAAGAGAGAAATGGAAAAAGATTTCTTTTATGCATTTGACCTTGATACAAAGATTCCAGAGCATTTTTTCTTTTGTTTGTGTCTTAAAAAATGGCTGAATTTCTATTGCTCACATTTTAAAATGACCTGATTTTCGTCACGTGATAACACGCGTATTTATAAACCGATTTGAATGAAACTTGGTGCGTACATAGTACATACCGATGTCTGGACCGAGTTCATTGGCCAATTCCATCCGTAATCTTGTTTCAAAATCGCGGAATATTAAAATTAAAAAAAAAATAAATAAATTTTAAAATTAGGTGCAAAAGAATAAGAAATTAAAAGGGATTTTTCTTTTGTGTGTTTGATCTTGGTACAAAGATTCCAGAGCATTTTCTGTTTCATCTATATCTTGAAAAATGGCTGAGTTATAGCATTTTCAATTTGCAGTATGATTGACATTTTGAAACGGTCTGAAATTTGCCACGCGATAATAAGCATATTTATAAACTGATTTGGATATAACTGCTTGTGTACATAGTGCATAACAATGTTTTGACCGTGTTCATCTGCCAATTTCATCCGCCCCCTTGTTTCGAAATGGCGGCCATTAAAGTTTGACAAAAATCTTTTAAATGTATAATGATATACATACAAAAAATTAGAAATTGAAAAAAAAAGATTCTTTCTAAAGTATTTATCTCAATAATGAATTCCGGAGTATTTTTTGCTTTGTCTTTACCTTTAAAAAACGCCTGAGATATATAGCAGTTTGAATTTCTAATGTGAGTGACATTTAAAAAAAATCAATTTGCCCGCGACAGCACTCGTATACATTAATAGATTTCAACATGAGTGTGCATGTGCACATGAATTAAGATTTCGACCAAGCTCATTGGTTTGTTTTATCCATCATGTTGCTTTAAAATGACATACACTTCATGATATCTAGGAATTTGGCAACTCTCTAAATCGTTTAAAATGAAACCAGGTTGAATAAAAAGATTACTAGTTTCTGAAAATTCCTATTAATATTCAGTATTGACAAAGACTAGTATTCAATCTTATAAAATCGGTTCCACTAATTTGAGCTTCGTATGTTTGAATAATGTAACTTAGTTCAAAATAAATAAATAAGTATATGAAAGCTACCTCTTCTTCCCGACAATACCGGAAGGACTTTTTATCATGAGTTACGTCTGTGACAAATGGTTTAGGAATTAGCCATTGGTCAGCGTTGGAAATGAATGCCCTTTAGAATAATTTAAGCACTTAGCGTATGTTCCCTTAAGTTCCCTTTGTCCAAATCATCCGTTTTCAGTTACAGAAAAGTGGTTTAAGTCATTAAATTTAAAGTCTCATAACTCGGTAAATTTTAATGTTAGATGAAGGGACCTTTTTGTATTGCTTCTTAAAGTGATGGAAAATTTTTACTAAATACCACTTGTATGACCGGGGGAACGTATAAAAAATAATTTTCGTAATTTTTTTAATATTTTTTTTCTTCAATCGGTTAAAAAACAATTCTTTACCTTTTTAAAAGCATTTCTGCAATTAGAACTATTTGTCTATGACTAACGGTTTAGAAATTAGATATTGACCACCGTTAAGAGTGGACACACTGGTATGTCTCTCAATTCAAATTGCATCACCCAATTGCAATATCTTTAAGTATTAAAATAGGTTAAATTCTGTTGAAATAATTACAATAATTTAATAATTATTAAATGTTTGATGTTTTATCTTAATACAGTGCTCAGCAAAAGTTTAAACAATGATCAATTACGCTTCTATTTTCAGAAGTATGTACCGAATGTTTGTAATTCATCTGTCATATTACTTGTGACTTATCCTTTATTCACACACAATAAATTTTGAATTCTACCTTTTACATAAAATATAATGACAAAAATATAAAATTAACATTGTGGCAAGTATAAACAATGTGTATTTACAAAAAAATAACTACAAATTAAAATCGAGTTGCACCCGCATTGTTTGCAATTAGTGCAAGAATGTGACTTTTCATCGAAAAAACTAAATGCTGCGTCACTTGGGGGTCTATTTCGTACCAAACATGTTCAACAGCAGCTCGAACTTCATTAAAAGAAAATTATAGAAAAAATTTACATAAACATTACGACATAGGATGTTACAAAATTGGGTCCAGATCAGAATTACACACTGACCAGTTGAATTCAATAGTATTTTCAGAGTTAAACGAAATTCTTTTGTATGCAACATGAATAGATGCTAAAATCCCCATAGCAAAAGTTCCCCATATGACTAAAAATGAATCTCCAACGTATATACGTAGTCTTGTGTTGCTTGGCAACCAATGAATAACTCCACAGATACACGAGCACTAAAGCAAAGTGAGGACCAAATTATTTAAAAGTCGCTTTCTTTTTGTCGACTTAATAAAGCCCCAGGATCTTAAGTCATCCCAATAGTATGCCCACTTGTTTGGGCCATTCAAATTCCACTTTTTTTCGTTACTGAATATCATAGCGTACCCTTTGGGTCCATATGACGTATGTTTGCAAATTCATTGCATTCTCGCCAATTTATAGCGATATCTTAAAGTTGATTGTTTTATCATTTTCATGTAAATTGATTTACCTGTTACTTTAATTCATCGACGAATCATTTCTGTCGACACAGAAAGTTCTGACTTACTTTTAATGTGATTAGCAATAATTACTTGTGTAAATGTCAATTTCTGGATCCTTTTGTCATCTCATTTTCTCGTCACACAAGGTCTTCCAGATTATGTTTAGTTTTGTTTTGAAGTAATCATCCTTAGACTATACTTCATAGACAGACCACTTTGGACGAATCAATGCTGCTGAAATTTCTGCAACAGTCTTCCCTTTCCATTTCAGCGTTCCCACTTTAATTACCTCATATAATTGAATATTTTTAGCTCGCAGCATCTTCACTAACTGGTGCTATATCGAGGTATAATTAAATACTTCAGACATGTGACATCATAACTTGGAAATTTGCATTTTTCCATGAACAGTTGGCTAAAAATCAAAATGTCTAAACTTTTGCAATATGCAAATTTTACTTTTTTCAGTTAAAAGAAATATTATCTTATATTATAACCATTGTTTTTATTCTACATTGTATAAAATATTTGAAAATAAGTATAGCCATTTGTAAAACTCACATGTTCGTATTTTTTATTTAAAGGTTAAAAAACACCAGTGTCTAAACTTTTGCTGAGCACTGTATATATAGATAGGCAGGTATGTACGTAGATAGATAAATAAATAGACAGAGCTATTTCAGTTTTTTAAATACACGCTTTTACTTTATTGACGTCATTCGCATCCGTTTAAGAATTCCACATTTAAGATCCAGTCTTAAACGCTATCTACCAAAAAGTACTCGTATAACGTCAATATCACAGAATAATACACAAATCCAATAAAAAGTGATATCATTCAAGAATCTCGACAAAAAAGAAAAAAAATGGTTATGTAATGATTCAGATGTTTTCACTTTTTGTTTGTAACATTAATACAGATATTTAAAAAATTAAATGTTTTTTATAATTTTTAGTCAGAAATTATTTATGTATATATTTTTTTTCAAATAGCAGGCATTTTATTACTTTTTTCAGCTGTTTTGGGATTGGCAACAAAAATCTATAATAATCTATTATTTTCTTTTTACTTTCTTCAGAAATGATTGCCAGCATTAAATAAATAACGTTTAAACTACAAAAAAAAAAAAAAAAAAAAAAAATCTTAGAAAGAAATTGAAATGCAGCGTTCAAACAAAATGTATTTAAAAGTACTTGATTCTCATGATCTGACAGTATAAAAATTCAAAATATGCTTATATGCTTATATGTTTAAAAAAATGCAGTAGAGATTATCCGCATTCAACCGTACAATGATACATCTGCTTTCTTTAACGGCTGGCTTACATAATGGAACATTACTTTTAAAAGATGACACTAGAAGCTAATAAAGGAACAGAACGCTTTTAATGCTAATGTTTCCAGTACGGAAAAAACTATTTTAATATATAAGACGCCCAACAAAAACACAAAACGATACGTGATGAATCTGCTTTATTACCCTATTTGGACTCTGTATTGTTAAACTGCCATGGAACAAAAAAAAAGGACTATTTTGATGCCGATTATCAATTAGAATCTTTCTGATATTGATGTGTTAGAAAGAAATAATGCAACTCTGATAGCTAAATTGTCAACATACATCAGATAAAATCTTTCACATAACGCTTAGTTAATAATACAAATTTTCTACAAAAGAGGCAGATGAGCATTGATTATTGACCTCTAAGCATATTTTTTTCTAAATTGTTTTGATAGTTTTAATGTAATTTAGGACTTACAGTGGCTCACAAAAGTGATGGGACACTTGTGCTTTATAAAAAAGAAACTGCAATAAAATAAATAAACAAACATGTGCAAAAATTTTTTGGGTGTGTTTCATATTTAAAGTTAGTAACAATTATTACATAACATACATTTTGTCAAAATATTAAAATGTTAATTTAGTAAAATTACAATTGTTCAGAACGGAGCAAAAAATGGCTCACATAAGTGATGGGACACTTACTTTTCCATCAAATATTTATCCAAAAATTTTACTTTTTAAAAGGTTTTAATATTTTGTTGGATTTCCTTTTACTTTTAAAACATGATTTAATCTTTTTGGGATGGATTCGATTAATTTTTTTGTGATTTCTGGAGTGATTTTACCTCATTCTTCTTGAAGCACCGATTTTAGTTGTTGTTTTGAAGAAATGGTGTGTTTGCGAATTCTTGATTCCAATTCTTGCCAAACATTCTCTATGGGATTTAAGTCTGGAGATTGTGGTGGTGTTTTTATTATTTCAGGACAGATATATAGCAGCCAGAGTCTAACGTTCAGAGCAGTGTGCTTGGGGTCATTGTCCTGGTAGAATTTAAAATCGTTATGAAGGTTCAATTTCCGTGCTGAAGATTTCAAATTTTGCTTTAAAATATCAATATACTTGTACTGATCCATTATACTGTCAATAAAAACAAGATTACCAACTCCAGCGGACGACATACACCCCCATACCATAACTCCTCCTCCACCATGTTTTACTGTTGGTACCAAGTTCTGTTTGCGAAATTCTTCCCTGGGTTTTCTCCACACCAAGATTCTACCGTCAGAACCAAATATATTAAATTTACTCTCATCAGCAAATATAACTTTATTACAGTAATCAGAATTTTTATTTATGTTGGATTTTGCGAAAGTTAGTCTGAGTTTTCCATTCTTTTCACTTACGAAGAATTTTTTCCTGGCTACTCTACCGTGATATCCAGCAGATCGAATTACCCTTCTAATAGTCTCAGGATTAACAATTATTCCATATAATGCTTGTAAATCAGCAGCAACTTTTGAAGCACTATTTCTTGGATTTTTTTTTTTTTTTTTTTAATATTTCGATCGATAATTCGCTTTATTCTATTGGATAGCTTTGATGGTCGACCAGGTCTTCTTTTATCCTGAATCATATGATTCTTTTTATATCGTTTAATGATATTGAAAACTGTTGAACGACTCAATTTAACTGTTTCAGCAGTTTTTCTAATAGATTTTCCACGTTCAATATGCAAATTAATAACTAATTTTCGAATTTCAGGCGAAGTTTCTTTTCGTTTAGCATTCATGGCTACACAGAGCTAAAAAACACAAAAATTCCAAAACAAACTGGAGAGAAATACTGCAGACGATTTTATAAATTATTGCCAATTGCTTTTAAGTAAAAATAAAACCCCAAAAAATATTTTTATTACTTATTTCAGACGATTTTTGTTGCATATATAATGGTGTCCCATCACTTATGCGAGCTATTTTTTGCTCCGTTCTAAACATTTGTATTTTTATTAAATTAATATTTTAATATTTTGACAAAATATATGTTATGTAATAATCTTTACTAAATTTAAGTATGAAACACACCCACAAAAAATGTGTACATGTTTTTTTAATTTATTTGATTAGTTTCCTTTTGTAAAGCACAAGTGTCACATCACTTATGTGAGACACTGTATATTTACGTTTTATTTTACTCGAATATTCAGTGTACACAAGGGGGGGAGAGGGAGTGCAAGTTTATTCAGTAAAATTCAATGTATTTCAATCACATAAATTTCATTCCCCCCTCCCTCCTCCACCCCCCCCCCCCCATCTAAATTTAAAATAAATAAAAGGAACTAAATAAATACGTAAATATTACAACGTGAAGTCCTTTGTTATATTTAATAGGAAAATATTTTAAAAAATACACCCACCCATACTTTTATAAACATTTAATATTTACCTTAAAAATCATGCTTATTTCCATTGCTAAAATTCATATAGTTCCAAAGAAGTCCTTTATAAAATTAAATATTTAGTCTGGGCCTCAATAATTGAAAATTCACCGTATCCACTTACGCTCGATAGAAATCGCAAACTAGTGAATCTATTAAAATAGATGTTTACTCTGCTTTTTTTTTTTTTTTTTTTTTTTTTTTTTTTTTTAAATATGCCACCATGAAAGAAAACTAGCATTTTTAAAACTATCCAAGATTTTATGCATTTATATATCAACGCATAAATCATGAGTTAGTATAGATTAAAGTATTAAATAAGAGTTTTTTTTAATATTACTTTATTTTTGTCTATATTTTCTTTTTTTAGAGTTGAAAATACCCCGTTGTTTCGATTTCACAGCCAATTGAGGCATTTTGGAAAGAGCGTTGTGCCACATATTTCGATTGCTGTTTCTACTCGCACGCAATTGTAGCCATGAAGATTGTTTGGAGATTTATCCTCTACGGTTGACTAATGGAAAAAAAATGATAAATTAATAAAATAATTTTAAGGCAGGTTTTAAAATTGTTAAAATGGTATATCGACATCACAAACGCACCATTAAAAAAAAATCATGAAGTAAGTGAAATATAGCCTTCGAACTTGTATGTTTGCATACAAAAACAAGTTCTGTAAAAGAGTAACGTAGCTATACCAGTAGTAAAGCGTACAACCATTTTTCTTATGCATTAAAATATGTATCAGATAGACCTATTAAATGATTGATATGCTCCCATCTTTATGTGTAATTTAAACTAATTTTATTCCTCTGAAAAACCGTACAAAACAAATCTTTATTTTTAATAATGCCAAATAAAGATAAAAGATAAAAAAGAAAATTCAGTGAATCGAGTGATAAGATCGTGCAAGCGAAAAAAAAATCTGATAACAAATATTTTGTTTCCTCTTCACTGAGTCGTAATTCCGGAAAATTATTTTAAGCAGTTATTTCTTACGAATAGGGCTGCAGAATATAAGATACATGTATATTTTGTCATTTATTTAGAAATAAAGAAAAATAAAAAGAATTACGCTTTTTGCAGAAAAAAAATATATTTTAATACATTTAGGTAAAGTATTTTTTGCAGCTTCTCAACCAAGGTGGAAAAAGACAGTTCATAAATGTTTCTTTGTTCCACAACCTTTTAAAAGATATATATTTTTTTTTATTATTATTATACATATATTACACAAATTTCAAATGAATTATTTCTTTACTAGTAAACATTTTATAGTGCTGAACACAAACCTAAAAAATTGCAAAAGGACAAAAAGCTGTTCAAAAATCGAAACAAAAAATTAAAATATTGAACATCGATAATTTGGAAATTTTTATCCGTGCGTGTCCTTTGATTTGTTCCTCAATTTGTGTCTCATATAGTACAATAAAATAACTCTTTAAGTACCATTATTTGGGATTATTCTAACGCAAAACTTGGCCCAAAATGAAATGTGTTTTATGTCAGTTCTGGGTGTACTGTGTTACGAATTAGTACTGTTACCTGCAAAGTACAGCAGAATTACGCCAATGTCTCATCATATTAGACCAGGACTTAATATAACTTTTTTGTTTTGGATGCAGGTTGCCCCCTCCCCTCTCAGAGGGTGAAAATAAACCCTATTTAGGCTGTTTTTAATATTTTTACGATGATTAGTATTAAGAGCATGCGAAATAATAATATCGGATGAATTTATTTTTTGAGATAATGTATGAAGCAACAGCTTCTTAATACATATTTTGTATTCAGAAAGACAGTATTTATAGTATTATATCTTGCATTTTATAGATTAATAAAAAAAAAGAGACTAATTAATAAAATGAAAGAAAATTAATTTACCTCCTTTCGTTTTAAGTTTCAAGAGCTCGTTGATATTACGCTCCGGTAGACGTCGAAGCAAATTTGTGACGCTTCGACGCAGCCATTGTATGTTCTTTAAAAGATAATCATTGTTACATTAGAGATATTTCGTGATTTATAATACAAATTCACCTGAAAAGAAAAACAACATAAAAATAAGTGCTTGATATAAGTGCATAAAATCTGGTTACTTTGGATATAAATTATTATTATTACTTTTTTTTGATAAACAAAAAACGAGGAAATAATTTTTATTTCAAAACCTTTAAATTTTTGCTTTTCATATTTAATGCACAGTTACAAATTATTTTTGTGACCATTAACCTCTTCGCTACTGACAAGGAAGGTCTCCATACGGGTATACTCAGAAAATTTTGAAAAAAAATACAGAATGTTCTTTTCATGTGGTTACATATGTTTATAAAAAAAAATTTCGGCGGATTCCCGATGGAACATTTGTAAAAAAATAATGAATATTTCGTTTATTTGGCGATTTATCATCGATTGGCGGCAAAATAAAATTTCAAAAAATACTTTTATTTCAAATTCTTTTTAAGGTAAAACTGTTCCACATTGAACTTGTTTAAAGAAATTTTGGTCTTACTCTGTTATCCCGTCGACCAAAATACTATCGCCAAATTATAAGATTAAATGCCAATAATAGATGATCTTGAATATCAATTCAATGACATTAAATACGATACACGTGTTTAAAACGTCATTAAGTGATTTTTATTTCGACTTTTTATTTGAATTTTTATTAATATTATTATTTGAAATAAAAATTACGTCAATATGTATAATTTGGCTATTAGTTTGGCGATTTGTATAATTTGGCGGTATATAGATATTGCTTTATGTTTTAGTGACAAAGAATATTATTTAAAGAAATGTAAAACATAATTTCTGAAATGTATATTGTTTTCAGATTTCGTTTTTAATTTCGAAGCTACTGTGATGAAAATGACGTCACTTTGACGAAATTAAAATATATATTTTTGTTTTCTAATTAAAATGATTGCTTTACATGAAAATATATTACATTATTTTTATTCAATAAAACTTTTTACTAAAAACGCCTTTGAGACCTGTTTTAACTGCCATCTAAAATAATTAAAATAGTATATTATTTTTAAAAATTCAATTCGTCTAAATTAGTACCAATAACTGTCTACTTAAATGTACGGAAGCTTAAACTACATCCTTGGTTGTAAATATCAATATACTGTTAAAAATTTGAAACTTTTGCTGCATCGTTACTCCACCGTTTTTATAGAATATCTCTATTTTGACCAATGAGAATGCTCCATAATACAATGCAGTAATCGTTTTCTATAAAAGCGATGGAGTGGCGATGCAGCAAAAGTTTAAATTTTTTAACGGTGCCGGTGTATGTTGCAGACGATTTTCACTTCTGTGAAATAAATTCATACATGAAGTTCCAATGTGTGAAAAATTAATTTTAATTTTAGAAATTTACTTTAATCATGTTTTTGTGCCATCGCTAAAAATTCAAATTATTATTTTATTATTATTTTAGCCAGAAAATAGTGTCAGAAATATATATTAATCAGTTTTATTTCCCCCTTTTTTTTTTCAAACAAAAAACTGAGAATCATAACGTTAACTTTGAATGAAAACTTTCATTTGTATGTAAATCACATTCAAATTTGTTAATAAGTATTAGTAAAAAATATTTTTATTTTATTTTAAATGTAACTTCATTATTTACCGATTTTTATTAGTTACACATATGCACGCCCCTTGCATTTTTAACGAATACTTCAAAATTTCTATGTTATTTAAAGTATTGCGTCATATTTTTTCAAATGAAATATTTTATTAAAAATTCTTTTTTATTCACTTTACTTCTAATTATGTCACCATTTTTCACAGAAAACCTCGTATTAACGTTACCGATATTCATGCTTCTTATATAATAAAAGACAATTCATTTCTATTTTAGGTATGACGTCATATTTATTTTCTTTGAATTTTTTTTATTTTAATTTTTCAACTGAAAATTAATTGCCGAGGAAAAATTATTCTAGGATTTGATATTCTTGGCAACAGGAAAGAAAAATGATTATTTTTTATCGGGAAAATGTCAATTGATTCTGTATGAAAAATAATGAAATTCTGAATTAAGGAAAATATTTGAATAAATCAATTAAAAATTAGCCTATGTTCATTTCCAAGCTTTAACTTATCTATATGCAAAAATTCAAAGACATTGATCCATCCGTTTTGAAGCCAATTTCATTCCAATTTTCGGACACACTTTCACATTTATAAGATACGAGGTGGAACCCGTCGAAATTCGACGAAAGAAAAACTTTAAGAAAGAACTTTTTATTGATTTATAATAAATCTACAAAATTAGTTACAGTAAAAAATACATTTTATATTGATCAATCTAATTGTCAAACATATATTATTTTAAGCTAAAATTAACAAAATACTATAAGACAACTATCCAAATTATTCCGGGTTTTATAACAAACGAAATAGTACACGCATTTCAGTTTCTATTTTCCTTTTCAATTTCTAGAGGAAATTGAGTGATCTTGTTGCCACTATTACAAAATTACTATAAAAAAAAATATATCTCAAAAATAAATAGCGATAGAGCTTTCAAAGAAATTGCATTTGAAAGTGCATTTTTTTCTCTATTTCATGGTTTAAAAATTTAAAAGACACGACGTTTAGAAATATAAAATTTGGAGTAACGAAAATTTCTAAACGGAAATTGCATATAAAAGTAATACACATTTTAATTTCTTTCTTTTCTTTTTCCCCTTCAATTTTAAGAGAAAACGGAGCGATTTTGCTGCCACAATTATAAAATAGGTACTAAAAAATATGTTTCAAAAATAAATTGAGATACAGTTTTTAAACAAATTGCATTTGAAAGTGCATTTTTTTCTCTATTCGACTGCGTAAAATTTTAAAATGTGTGATATTTAGAAGTGTAAAATTTACAGTAGCCAAAAACTGAAAAACGAAAATTGCAGGGGAAAAGTGTTACCATTCGTAAAATGACGTATGCGTTACGCACAGATACGTTTGGCTTTTATAATATAGATATAACTTTTTATTCTTTTTAATTTTCAAAATAATCGTTTAATTTTTTGTTACCATAACAACCAGACAAATGAAATAAATTTCAACAACAATCAAAAAGAATTTTTACAAGTTCATGGAGGCTACATCACATCCAGGTCACTCAAATATTTGTGAACAAGGCTATTAAAATATTTCTATATATCTTGTTACAAAAATAATACAATGGCTAAGAAAATCTTCTGCTGATGAAAATGACGTACTTTAAGTTTCAATGACGTATGTAGATAATTTTTTTTTTTTAATCAGTTTTTTAATATAATTTTTAAATTATTTGGAACTTATTTTTCATAGCAAGGGCATTCAGTATATTACCTCAAAGGTGCCTTCTGATATAATCAAAATCCGACAAAAAGTTTTTAAGATTTTGTTTTCCCAACGATTTTTGACGAAAGCTTAATATCGTTCGTAGATCGTTCGTAATATTGAGTTTACATTATCCATCCATCCATTCGCTCAGGTAATTAAAGATGTGCATAATATAAAATATGAAAATAAAAAATGTTTAAACTATTTATAAAAAGTATTGCAATTCAAAAATAAAATTTTAATACATTTTACGTACATTAATCTATGCTACATTCATTGTTTAAAAGAAATAATTAGATACCTTTCATCAGAAGTAATATTTTGAAAGTCCGAAAAAACAGTTGAAGTAAACCAAGGTTACTGAAATTTAATAAGCTTTGTCAAACTATTAAATTCTAAATACATGCCAATTTTCAAGCCTCTATCTGAATTTCTTCGATCAAGTCATAGCTTGATGACGTCAAACTTTAAATGTTTTATTACTGAATTGCGCAAAAGAAACATCCTTATAATTAAAAAATGATAATTATATAAACTAACAATTTACTGCGTTGGATTAAGAACCGATTTGAATTTAAATTTTCATGAAAAACAGAGTCATGAAAAATCGATAAATACGGAAAGTATAATTACATATATCTCAACAACTAATAATCCGATTAATTTCATTCTTTATGCAAAATTAATGTTTTTTTAATGATCTTTCATATTCACTTTTTAAAATAAGCAATTTAAAAAAAAAAAATTATATATTTTTTTATCGGAATATTTTGAGAGTCTGAAAAAAAAAGTTCCGGATAATCGAGGTCACAGACATTCAAATAGATTTCTTTCCATCATTACATACATAGTACCATCATTACAGAGAAGGATAGCAATACCCCCTCCCCCCCCCCCCCCCCAAAAAAAAAAAAATGGTTTTCGCAATCTCCAGTGTCTGAAACATGTAAATCGATTTTAACACCTCAATTTTTAAAATGGTTACAAGACTTATCCTATACTACGTATGATAAATGATTAAGGAGGATTTTACAAGGACCAAAATAGTTTGCCAGGACTCCAGGTAAAAAACTGCTTATTTTAGAAAGAATTTTTATTTCTGACGTAAATACGAGCAAAATATCTCAAAATTAAACAAGCGGGTAAGTGTGATCGCAGACCGCACAGAGGGTTTCGTTTAATATTTCTTTCAAGACAACTTATCTTTTAATTAATAAATCAAAATTGTTAATTTATAATTATTGAATTCTTATGTACATGATAGCATCAACAAAATTTTAAAATAATTATAAAAGGAAGTTATTTTTATCAAATTAAAAATTTTCAACTCAAATTATCCATCTATTTATATATATAATAAAGACTAAACGTATCTGTGCGTAACGCATACGCCATTTTGAGAATGGCAACACTTTGAAATTAAATTTCGATTTTGCAATTTTCGCTACTACAAATTTTTAAACTTCTAAACATTGCACATTTTCAATTTTTACATCGTCGTACCGAGAAAAAAAAATGCACTTTTAAATGCAATGTGTTTGAAAACTGTATCTTAATTTGTTCTTGAGACTTTTTTTTTTTTTTTTTTTTTTTTTTTGTAGTTTTTAATACGATCTTTATAATTGTGGAAACAGAAGAAACCATTTCTTCTAAAAGTAAAGGAGAAAAGGAAAATATTTTTTATATCTATTTAAATTTGCGTGCAACAATTAGAAGGAAAAAAACAGCAAAAATAATAATAATAATAATAATTGATGATATTAATTTTTTTTATTAAAATAGTATTTTTCAAAATTTTATGATTTGTTGAGTGACAAGAGATATTCAGCTGTAAGTACACAAAATTTGAACTCTCTGACTTATAGTATTTTGTGCACGGATTCTGTGATAGACAAAATACAGTGACGAATAGAGTTTCGTCAGATGAACGAAACCCTAAAAAAGAAGTTTGTAATAAACACATTTTTTTCTGCAAAATAAATAGGCTTTTACAAGCGTACTGTCTGATAATTTTATTTTCAGTCTAGTAATTATTAAGAAGACAGTTTCCTTACCAACAATTTTTAATTATTATTTTAAAAAATATGGTTCAAATGGTGAACTTGTTGCACTTCAATGTCCAACTAACAGTAAAATTTGACAAAGAATAAAATAATAACAGCATATTTAATTTTTTTTTTTATTAAATAAATTTGAAACTTTACAAATCCTTATTAATTATTTAAATACTAAGGGAGTGGTCAATAGGAGCTCCACTCGCCGGCAGTTAAGACACTCCAGACTCTAAAAATACTTTAAAAATCTACTTTCGGTTTTAAAAGTACTTCGAAAAGTTGATTTTAAAATAGAAAACAGTGGTGATATACATCTAAACGGGTTTCTACTAATTTCGCTTTGACTGGAGAATTTTAAGGCTGAATCAGCTGCTGTTCACAAATACAATGGCTGCTTTAGACTTTGATTAAATAAAATCAGAAACGTCTGAAAATAAGCTAACATAAAATGCATTAAATAAACATTCTTTGTCTCCCGGTATTTTTTTAACAACGCTATAAAGTTAAATAAAATATTTTGAATGTACCATTTTAAACCTGAAATAATTTTCACGGAAGTTTTTTCTGTCTCCTTTTAATATAACGTGAAAATACTTTTGTTGTTAGAAGGAAAATATTTGCACTGTCTTAGAATTCACAACAATAGGTCATCTCAAAATACAAAATGAATATCTCGTGAAAATATACTTCTAAATTTAAACTGTTTGGCAATATTACACTTCGGTCATTTTAAATACGACGTAATTTCTCCATTCACGAATTTTATAACACTTATTAATGTCTATATTATTTTATATTATTTCTTCCAAATTTTAATAATTTTACTAGATTAATTTATGACACGATTTTTCAATTGGTAATTAATTATAAGAGATGTAAATTTTCCATGTGGGTGAAAAAAGTCTGGCCCAGGATACCCGGACCATAGGATTTTTTCACCCACATGGAAAATTTACATCTCTTATAATTAATTACCGATTGAAAAATCGTGTCAAATTAATCTAGTATAATTTCGTATGCAGCGTTTTCTGCGGTTTCCATACATTGACCTTCGATTTATTCTGTTGAGCTGATCCATAGTATCAAACTAGATTATATGATCGTTGAGGTTATTTGGGTGAAATAAGTCCTCCAGTGTTCGTGTCCGGGATGGCTCAGTTGGAAGGGCATTGGAGGCTTCAGCCAATACATCCCTGGTTCGTATCCTGGCCCGGACTTTTTTCCACCCACATGGAAAATTTACATGTCTTATATTTAATATTTTTACCTTTTTTTTGTGTGTATGTGTGTGTGTGTGTGTGTGTACAAGATAGCTGAGGATGATCCACAACCGGCATAGTTTTTACTTTTTCAGTTTTGGTTTCAGATATTTTATCATTATTATTATTATTACTTTAACTTTCGAAACCGGTTTAAACCGGTTCTGAAATTGAAACTCGTAATATAAAAAATATATAAGCAAAATCGAAAAAGTAAAAACTAGTCCGGTTGTAGATCGTCCTCCTATCTTGTGCAAAAAAATCATGTCAAAATATTAAAAATTGAGCAAGATATTTGAAAAGAACTTTCAAATAGACTTTACATTATCTTCCGGGTCTTTTTCTGTGCCTAATGTGGGACCTTAATGCGCAATAATTAAATTTAACGTGAAAGTTTTTCTTGTGTTTATAATAGTCACTTGTGAATAATTTTTTAATCAAAAAATATTAATCTTTGCACTTTTAAACATTAATATTTTGCTATTAAACACCAATCTTTGTGTTAGTGGCAATAATTTAAAATACCTTTCTCTAAAATGTAAAAATTCTCTCGAAATGCTGAAAATTTGAATTTAAAATGGAAATAAAACCTCAAAAAATGACGTTGAGTAACTAACATTAAATCTCTCTTAAAATAATTATTTCACTTAAAAACTATCTGCATCAGCGTGTTTATTAGACATTTCCCAGTAATATCAGCGATTTTAATGCAGCAGTTTTCTTAAAATTAACGAAAAAAGATACCCGATCACAAAAAATTCATTGACAACTGCGGTGACAGCGTTATTTTTTATTTTAGAATAGAGAAATTAACACATTATATTGTAAAATGATGCAATCTAATAGACCTTCATGTACTTTTTTAAGAATAATAGTCTGAAGGCTCACCTGTGCGCAGCATTATGACATATACTACCTCTGATAATAAAGTTCGGTGAATGAATTCAGAACGACCGATCTGGCAACACTGGGGAAACAGAAAACTGCACCTGCATAGAGGCAAGTGTTGACCATCTTTCCCCACCGTTGTTCAGTTGAGCGTCGTTTATGTTCTGTGGAAGACGTGTTTTAGTAAGTGCTTGTTCAGTGTGCTGGTTCTTAGCTGAGAACAGGAAAATGAACGAACAAAAGAGCGTTTAAAATTTGGTTTTAAGCTTTGCAAGACACCGAAAGAAATTCATGAGTAGTGGTGCAAATTGAACATCCATCACACTCGCCAGATCTCAATTCTCTAGACTTCTTCCTATTTTCTCGACTCAAACTCTGCTTGAAAGAGATTTGACCATATTGCTGACATTCAACGAACCGTGACGAAACTTTTGAACTCTGTCCCAAAAGAAAACTTCCTGCGAATTCCCCAGGGCATGTACAGCAGATACGACGGGTGCATAGTTATGGGAGATGACTATTTTGAAGGTTGGTACGGTAACTTTCATCAGTATTTCATGGAAATTAATGTTACAGAACTATTCACTGAACTTTATTGTCAGAGGTAGTATAATAAAGAATGTGTATAGGAAATTTACATCTATCTCAAATACCCCCAACCACCCATAGCCTAAAAAAGGTTTTAGCATTTTTGTAACATGAAAGTGAAAAAAATATAAACATTGATAAAAAAGTCGTTTAAAGTTTTCATTTGTGTGGGTAATTACGCTAGATTTAATAACAATATCTAGCGATATAATTATCGCATGGATTAAATTGAGGAGTAAAAATATCCAGAATTAAACAGACTTTCATTTAATATTTAAAAACGAGAATCGCCTTTTTATCAATTTTGAAGTACCTGAAAACTCGTAATTTCGAGAATTTTTTTTTAAACGCCTTGTATTAATAACTGTGAGTCATGCGTCTCTTTTACTGTACTTTAATATACATGCTTCAAAACTGTCATTTGTTACAGTCTATTACAGGTAGCTTTTAAACATAAGAAAACCATAAATTCTTTTAATATTATACTGACTTTGAAGAATGTGGTGATCAAAGGTTATTTCATATTCTGTACGAAAAAAAAGTAATAAAAGTTTTTAAAAAAGGATTAGAAGTTTGCTTAATTAAAGTACAATGTATTCCCCCCAATCAGGTGTGTACAAAAATCACGTTGTTGTAGAAAATGTTGTCCAATCTCCAATTCTCATTACTTCCCAATTATCATTCTTGAATGATCCTTCCCTTTTAAAAGTGCTACTTTAATCAGCTTTGGAATATCAAATCGATTTGATAAGAATGTATTTCTAATTATGTTTTAGATTTGTGTTATTTAATGCAATCTGGCAGGTCTCTCTGTAAGGGAAATTTTCATTCCCAGAATTTTAAAATATCTCTGTTTCAAGATACGCTAAGTGTTACAACTTTCAGGGGTAGAGAACATTTTAATTTTTTTAATATATAAATTTCTTCAGATTCAATAGATTATGCGGATCAGATAAGACAGACATTACACGTATGATCTAGTTTAGATGAGTGGCTCCCAAGCAGTGAGCCACGGCACAGTGGTGCATGCGAGAGACTTTCACGCGTTCCTCGAAAATTGAGTAAAGTTACTTCAAGGATTCTACGAATATCTAAAGTATTTTAAAATGTGACTTTCTAAATTGAGCAATTCACCCAGCAGCGATATTTAGTTTTATAAGTCGTATATTTTCCAAATAACTTTCAGTGTTTAAATATTCTTAATAAGAAATCTCAGAATTGTAGGAAAAGAATTTTATAAAATAAATCTAAAATAGTTTTTTTCCTAATTGCATATTTTAAATAATAATAAGCGATGTATCTACAAGAAATATGCTTTTCATTCACGACATACATGATTTCGGCTAAGCCACTCTGAATAATATTAGTATTATTGATGAGTTTCCATGTATGAAGAATTAAGAAAATTTTTTCCAGATGAAAGGAGGCCCCGAGATGACATCGTGCTTCCCTGAATTCGGAGTTTAATCGGACCTTGCTCAGAGAGTTAAAATTGGCACTGAGACTATTTCGGACTTAGTTCGCTTCACAAAAAACGGTTGGTTGGTTGATTGATTAGAGTTTAATGGAGCAAGATCCCTTTTGGGACATACTGCGCCAAGACAAAGTCAAATTGAGAAAACAAATAAGTTAATAAAAACAATGTAATTAAATAAAAACACTAATAATATAAATACAGCGTGTTTCGCTACCAGACCGACAAACTTTGAGGGATGATAGTAGACATGAAGACAAACATTATTAAATAGGGAACCATGCGGCGCAAACGTTTCTGTAGGAGCTAGGGGCCATTAAAATTTAAGGTCCAAAATTTCAAACGGTAATAAAAAACGGAAAAAAGGGTCGATTCGTTTGCGGTTTTCACTTAAATCATTTTTTATATCACGATTTTTTTAGAAAATTTTTTTAAAGGTTGCGTTCAAAAATTGTCGATAGAGGGCTCTTCAGACTTTAGAGTAACGAACAACTACTTTTTACCGTTATTTCGTGCATGGGGATGAAATTATTATAAAGTTCACACTTTAATTTAAATTTTAAGCCGCAAATTGGAAATATTGGGATCGGGTAACTAGTGAAAATTGAACTGTGAACAGAAGGGGGATTTTAAACGCTCATAAATATTGGACAAACAAATAGATTTTGTTGCGGTTTGCGTGTAAGTCATTCCCTTGATAATTATTTTATTCAAAATGACGTACAGCATTGGTGTCCTCATTTTTTGATAGAGGGTGCTTCTGCTACATCCCCGACATTTCAATGGCATTAATCCTGGGTGTTTTACTACCAGAGCAACATACTTCCAGGAAGTGTTAACGATGCAAAGACGACTCGGGATTACATAGGAATGTTACTTTGGAAATGCCTTTTCTGCGAGTAACGGTTAAAGGAAGCAAAGAAAATAAAACAAACAGCAGAGAAAGAGCAACACGTTAATGTGACAGAAAACAGTATTTAAAAGTTTTACTACAAAAGATGTTTGAAATAACGACCAGAAGAAGCCCGGCATGCCTGACAGCGGCATTGCATGGAATTCCTCACGCTTTGAAAGATTCCTGGCATCACTGATAGCTTTCTGACAGATACAGAAATACCAACTGCGAGGTCCTCAACTGATGGTATGGGGGTTATATACTCCCAATTTTTCATTTGACCCCAGTAGAAGAAGTCCATACATGATAGGTCCGGCGATCTGGCAGGCTAATGAACCGGGCCTATCCACCACTGTCCATATGTTACTTTGAAGTGTCGGCAAACGTCATTGGTAAAATGTGAAGGAGCCCTATCGTGCTGTTCATCGTTTATATACTTCATTCTGCTACCTTTGGAAACGGTTCGCGAATGATCACTATAAAGTGATCGTTGCTCAGGCGCATTATTGTTTAGCGCTATCTACCGCAAGGAAATCGCAGCGCCATCTACCGTCGCTGTCAAACTTGCCAAACTACTTCTGATCGTAATTTTGAACACCTTTTCTAGTAAAACCTTTAAATAAACTGTTTTCTGTCACATTAACGTGTCGCTCTTTCTCTGCCGTTCTCTGCTGTTACTTTTTTATCTGCTTCCTTTAACCGTAGCATGCAAAAAAGACATTTCCAATGTTACATTCCTATACGATTCCGAGTCTTCTTTGTATTTCTAACACTTCCTGGAAGTATGTTGGTCTGGTAGTAAAACATCCAGGAGTAATGCCATTGAAATGTCAGAGATGTGCCGGAAGCGCCCTCTATCAAAAAATGAGGATACCAAAGCTGTACGTCATTTTGAATAAAATAATTACCAAGGGAATGTCTTACACGCAAACCGCAACAAAATCGATTTTTTTGTCCAATATTGATGAGCATTTAAAATCTCCCTTTCTGTTCACAGTTCAATTTTCCATAGTTACCCGATCCCAATGTTTCCGATTTGTCTCTTAAAATTTAAGTTAAAGTCTAAACTTTAGAATAATTTCAACCCCATGCACAAAATAACGGTAAAAAGTAGTTGTTCGTTACTCTAAAGTCTAAAACGCCCTCTATCGACAATTTTTGAACGTAACCTTTAAAATTTGTTTCTAAAAAAATCGTGATATAAAGAATGATTTTAGCGAAAATCGCAAACGAATCGACCCTTTTTTCCGTTTTTTATCACCATTTGAAATTTTGGACCCTAAACTTTAATGGCCCCTAGCTCCTACAGAAACGTTTGCGCCCCATGGTTTCTTATTTAATAATGTTTGTCTTCATGTCTACTATCATATCTCAAAGTTTGTCGGTCTGATAGCGAAACACCCTGTATATAATAAAAATCAATTTAAAAGACTAAAGACCGTAGCTAAAAAACTAAAAGATTATTAAAACTGTAAAAAATCTAAAAATTTGTAAAATACAGTGTAAAGAATGATTGACAGAAACACAGGTTTATCACAAAAAAAAGGGGGACTTTGTTTTGGGCCTCAAAGTGTTAAAACAAATATAACAAATGTAATTTAGAAGCTCTAAATTTTGATTACTTAAAATTCAGAAACTTATCATCCAAATAACTTGAATTTTCGTTCGATTCATAGTTTGAACCAAAGATTTAAAATACATTGTCAAAACTGAGTGTTGCTATAGAAAATAAAGCTTATAAAATTTAATCTGGTTTGGATTTATAGATGCCCCCTCCCGAGTAAATTTTATGTATGTTACCATTGAAGAATATAATCCGTTATTTTATAAACTACATAGTTATTTCATGAAATAACTAACCAAGCTCGTTAAAATGTGTAAAATAATTGAATTTAACTAGTTATTTTATATAATAACTATTGTCTAACCGTTAAAGTATTAAAGATCATACGCGAAGCTGGTTTTAGTCATAGTTTTTAATCATCTATGGCTGTTTTGCAGTCAGTGTGTATACTACATTTATTACACCTTTCCTTCGTTACAACTATCATTAGGAATATAGTTTTTGTGAAAATGTACATTGAATTTATATGTTAGTGTTTTTCATTTGAAATTTTTCACAAATATTTATTTTTATTTATTTATTTATTTTTGGAACAATGAGTTCTACTGAAATCAGTGATCAATCGGTAACTAAGAAATATTTAATACAAGAGCGGTTGAAATCCTTAATAACCTCTTTCATAGACTGTGAGAAATATATTTATCCCACTTTAGTTTAAAATTATCAAATGCAAGAATGGCAGCAGTAAATTTAAACAGAATTTTACATTATAATGTATGTGAAGGAAAAAAATTCTTATTATAAAACAAATCTGTTCGTCAATTCAGGTGTCATTCAATCATTTCAAATTTTAGCAACTTAAGTATTTTGCCCCCGATAAAGTTAATTAAGCTTTAGACGATCCTTTTATGATGAGCTTTTAATGCCGCACTGCATTGTGTTATTTTATATTGCTGTTTAACTGATATAAAAATATTATGTATTCAATTTTTTATATTATTCATCAAACACCTCTATTAATAATTTGAAGTATATTTTTCGAATGACTATTTATTATTAGTTCATTTATAAAAAAAAAAAAAAAAAAAAAGTATTTGTTTTAGCGTCAAATTGTTTATTTTACACTTTAACGACTAGGCAATCGTTATTCTATAAAATAACTAGTTAAATCATAGAATTTAAAAAATTTACACACTTTAACTAGGTATTTTATTAAATAACTGAATTATACGCTTTAACGGTAACATATGCATAATTTAAAAGTGAATTTTATTTCCTATTGTTTGGTATCAGTAACTGTCTTCTGTTATATAACTAGTTGTAGATTTAGTAAGGGGTGCTTACTTTCTTTTCCACGTCTGCACGCTGATATGTTACCGAATTGTGGCTAGAATGTGTATAACAATAACGAGTTATTTGTTTAAAAATACTCTGCTGTAGTAAATCATTCTTTGAAATGCACAACAACAACGACAATCGAAATCGGTATTATTTTTTATTAAAAAATCATTTGGCACACATTTCGGATGACTTAAAAAAAAATGGAAATCTGTGTGTCGTCCTAAGAACTTGAGGACTTGCAGAAACCTGTATTTTTCTATACGCTCCATCCCAGTATATAAACTATTAACCTCATAATATAGTCAATTTAATCCTTTATCTACTAACGGTATTTATAAGTACCAATAAAATTACTTATAAAATTCTTTTAATACGTCGATTAGTTGTAATACTGTTTAGAAATAGTTACATATACATTATTTTGTTCCAAAAGCATTATTGGCTAGACAAAACAAAAATATTTTTAAAAGGATGATTTCTTTTGCCTTTGTATCTTTCAGGTTTCTTGGCGCTCAGAGAGAGGGATAATGATTTTTCAATTCGGAAATATTTCCATATTTATATTGTAAGAACATCATATTTGTACATTTTATAATTCTACAAAATACTAAGAAAATAATTTAAAATACAAGATTTGAGTGGGGGTAATAAATATTGCACAAAATACATATAAATTCAAATTTAATACTTCTTCAAAAATTTATAAAATGATTATGTAAATCTTTTAATTTAGTTTAAACAATCTACGTAAAATTCTCCATAATGTAAAATTTTCATGAATTCATAATTCGGTAGATAAAGAGTTAACATAAGCAATACCAAACTATCACAAAAATTTTATTTTCAAAATATTGGTGGTGAATTATTAAAAATACATAGAACTCTGAGAACATTGCAAGGTTAATAAGCATAAATATTTGCATTTACTATAGATTTACTTTAAATGCTACTTATCAATATTGTAAAAGAGACAAGTTTTCGTGCGTAAGTCTGTCTTCATTTCGACGGTGGCAACAGCAGACTATGATTTCTTAATCTTTTTAATTACTAAATACTCACATTTCTAATTTTTACACCGTCGAATAAAAGAAAAGAATTTGAAATATAATTTGTCTGAAAACTGCATCGCAATTTACTCGTTTTTTATGGTTTTTAAATTAATTTTCAAGCATGAATTTTTTCGATTTTATATCTATCGAATGCAAACGATAATGAAAACTAAATTCGTTCGCATTTAACCTAAATAGCTCATAATTTGATTCCAGCTGATATTTCATATGGAATTAAACATACACTAATCAATAAAAAAAGCAATAAAATATAAATAAAATACAAATTTAAGAGATACAGTCCTCCCCACTTAATCGGGTAACGGATAATCGAATACCCCGCTTATTCGAATAAAATCCTCCGGAACCGAATTTAATCCCATTGGGCTAATATTATTTTTCCCCGCTTAACCGAATACTTTTCACGAAATGTCCTCGCTTAATCGAATAACATATGTGCGAGACAATTTGAAAAATGGGTGTGAAAAACATGTTTCATTTGGAATTTCCTCCACACTTTTTGTCATTTTCTGTTGTTACACAGAAAACAAATTTCCAGAACTCCCAGCATGGATTTTGCCTGCCAGGTGTATAAGTACTGGTCAAGGGAGTTCCCTTCCTTGTTCATTTTTTCGAATTAATTTCAAAAATGGCGACATAAATTGGACAGGAATTTCGATCAATTTTGTATTTTGTTTACTTTCGTTTGTCAAAATACTTCTTTTTCACTTTTTCGATATTTTTACAATTATTTTTAATGGAGACACTTTCATTTTCAAAACCGACCCCGAAACAGAAATCATCCTCATTAAAAATATCCTCGATGAAAATGGAAAAGTTAAAAACGACGACGCCTTTAGTACAGATCGATCTCAGCTATCCATTGCAAAAAAGATCATTTAAAAATATTGAAATGCGAAAGAGATATCTTTATAAACTTTTCTATAGCATTAGCATTAACGAGCAAATCCTCGAAGTAAACCTTGAATAATAATGTGTTGTCACTTAGAGGTTTAAGATGGTAATTATGATACCATTCGAAAAAAATCTCGTCCATTTTTTACTCTAAAATTTCACATAAACCGTTTTCATCTATTTTTTTAAACCTGTATAAATTACGTAAATTAAATTCTAATAACAAAATTTGGATCCAATTCACATGATCTGCATTAAATGCAATGTAAACAAAATGCATGTGCTTACTGTCATTGAACTATTGCGTATTTACTTGTCATTTTGTTTTTATTTCAGTTTGTATTATTCTATAAGTTTTTAACGATTTTCTTACTCTGGTAACTAAATATACTATGTTTAATAATTTTGTCATTTTATTGCACCTTCAATATTACATTTATATGCCTCCCCGCTTAATCAAATACCCCGCTTAATCGAATATTTTTTCTGGAACCGTCGATATTCGTTTATGCGGGGACGACTGTATAGTTGAATTTCTTGCTTAAGTCACTCAAATGAACAGAATCAAACAAATATTATAAATAGGATCTTTAGAGATTTCTTTGGTTGTTAACATTTGTCCTGACATGAGACCAATATGAAAAAATTGTTCTTGATTAATTTCAAAGCTTTATTTGAACGCATCAAAGCTATTCATAAAAGATGTCACACTTTGTTTTCAGGGTTCGTTGATTTAAATCAGCTTGATTTTAATCATGATTTAAATCACGATTTAAATCAACTGATTTTTTAAAAAAATCATTGATTTAAATCAGTTTTTCTTTTAAATTATTTTTTTATAAATTTCAGATAAACATAATAATGTGCTTTAATATAATTTAGTTTTATATACCATATATAATCAAACAACTTTCAGAAAGATAAAGCTTAAGCTTAGTAAAAAAGTAAAATAAATGTAAAGTTTAGAAAAAAAATGCTTTCAAATTTCATTTGAATCAAATTATAAAATAATCTTGCAACGGTAAAGAAATCTAAGCAGAAATATATTGAATATTTGAATATTTACTCATTAGTATTTAGAAAAACTTTTGTAAGTTGAGGTAAAATAAAATTGTATGACTTTATGTGCTGTATTTTGGTGAAGCCTGCTATATAAGGATTTGATCAAAATCTGAATCAGCAATTGATTTATTTATCTAATTTAATATAATTGATCTCAGCCCTTTAGAATGGTGGAAGATATTTTTGTTACAGTTATCAAAAAAGCTCATACTAAAAATAGAATTAATGAACAACTAGCTTTTTACTGCGATAGATTTATCTGCTTCAATCGAACAAATGTTTTTTGCCTTCAGTTTGATACTTTCAGAAATTAGAAATCAACAGATAAAACTGTTAAACCGCTGTCATCGAAATGCTCAAAGCCAGAGGACACAAATTGTGAGGTATTCACTAATTGATTTACTTCTCACTTATGTTGGAATTTACACTAGAAAATTTTGAATAACAATTTACTTTTATTTGTGGAATATCAATCTTCGTATAAAACACTGAACATACTGATTAACTTATGATTAATTACTTCTTAAACATACAGATGAGAATTTGGCTAAAAATTCTCATCCCCAATAAAAAAATATCCAGATGCGGCAACACTGTAGCATTCCTTCTCTGGCTGAATTTTTATTTAGGGATTCCAAGTTCTTTTTAGTGAGTTTAAATAGTTATTGTTTTGTAAGATGATAAATATTCCACAAGTAAAATAAAATTGCTATTCAAAATTTTCCTGTGTAAATTCCAACACTACTGAGAAGTCAGTTGATTAGTGATGACATCTCAATTTGTGTCCTATGGCCTTAAGTATTTTGATGGCAGCAATTGAACTCATTTTTCTCAGTCAACACTTAAAAAAAAACAAAAGTTAAAAACTTCCAATTTTGTGTAAATTTTTTATGTGTTGCAGATCTGTTTTATTTTAATTAAAATATTGAAGGTTGAATTAATTTTTGACTTCTGATTTGTAGTTTTTCATGCATTTTGTGTAATCAAGATTTTTTTCATAGCCTAAAATTTTACCTTGAAATAGTATGAATCATTTATGTAAATTGTGTAATATTAGTAATAGATAATACTTATAATATGCATGTCTATGTATGTAAACTGTATATTATTTAAATTAATCAAAAAATCATAAAATAATGTGTGGCAATTTAAAAAAAAAAAAAAAAAAAAAAAAAAAAAATCTGATTTAAATCAAAAAAATCCGATTGTTTTGATTTTTATTAAAAAAATCAAAAAAATCACGAACCCTGTTTGTTTTCAACTATTTTGATCCCCCTCTCCCTGTTTGTCCCAATTCCCCATACCCTCTTTTTTCCTTGCCACATTTCACGCTATAATATATAAACATATAATTGTAGGTCAGAAACAAAGCACTACGTTATAATTATATGTTTTGTGACATTTGTGAGCATAACATTTAAAATTAAAATGATTCCTGTACTTATTTTGTATGAAATAAGATTGAGTTTTATAACAAAAAACATAATATACAATTGTAATAAATATTAATATGAAAAAATAATTTAAAGCAGTAGTACTTTAAATTTCAAATAGAATTTAATATATTTGCCTTTAAATCTTATCTTTAATTTAGCAATACAAAATATTTTAACTTCAAAATTTAATCTGCCGATTTTTACTGCTTTTATTTTAATCAAAATTTGTGATGTCACATTTTTTCTTAACCCTTCCCACCCCCGTGTCACAAACTGTCACAATTTCATGATCCTTCCCCCTCCTGCCACCACCAAACGTTTTTGTACGACCCTTTATTGCTATTTTCATATGATTGTTGGTATTCTTAGTGACATTTCTAAAAAATATATTAAATGCAAAAAATCTATTAGAGTTATTAATTAAAAAAAGAAAAATGTAGACCCGTGCTAGACCGTTCTCTTGATAGTTTGAGATTGTGTGCTGATGCGTTTATTCATTAATTTTTCATTAACTACATTTTTTTTAATCATCAAAGAACGTGTTTTAATGATACATAAATATACTATGTCAAAAGCATCATGCAGAGCCTTAAAAAAAATCGTCGGTTACGCTTTTAGAAAGTGAAGAGACAAAAAAAAAAAAAAAAAAAAAAAAAAAAAAAAAGGAGGGGGGGGGGCGTTAACATAAAAAATATATAATGGTTTTCTTCAATATTCTGTAATCCGGAAGGACCAAGTTTATCCAATGTTATAATTATAACTGGATGCAGTTCATTTTTTTAAGACTTTTTTGTTGAAAGTAAGGAATTTTAATAAAAATGTGTTTGATTTTCTTTATACTTCCTATGCATGTCGAAAAGCTAAAAATATACGTATTCAACTGTAAACATTTCACTTAAAATATAATTGCATTATGCTATACATTCATAGAATGGTGTTAGTTTTATTTTCAGATCTTTCAAAAAGCGAGCCTAACAGTGAAGATCGGATTTTCCATCTGAAAAGAGTTGATTTGTTTTAGAAATGTAATTAATTTGCTAACTAAATTAATTTGTTGTTGAATTTATCAACACCTGTTCTTAAAAGATAATTAATTTGATAACTAAATTAACTTGAATTGTTGAATAAATGTATTAATATATATTGGCTAACATACTGTATAGATTCATTAAATAAGTAACTTAATCTACACTTACAAAATATTTTTTAAAACAATCATTAAAAATATATTTTTTGATTGTAAATTTATTATACTTAAGTAATATTTTTCTTAATGTGTTTAAAATCATTTGTTTTGATTAGTGTTTCGTTGAAATATGTCTATAAATTAATTTTTTTAAAGTCTATAAATTTTTAAGAAAATTTATAGCATGTGTTTATTTTAATTTTCTTTATATCTCCTATGCAAATATCGAAAAGTTACTTTTTTAAAAAGTAATTCATATATAAATATTTGATTTAAAATAACTGCATTTTACTCAATTTTCTAGTATTAGGCAAGATCAAATATTTTGATAATAATTAATAGTTTATTTTGTAAAGTTGCGTTTGTAAAAAAGAAGCAAAAGTTGTTTTAATAGCAAAAGGTAAGATAAATGTTTTCTCAAACATAACCGAGTTTAAGATTATTTAAATATGTAATCTGAATTTATTTAACTACTGTTTCGATAATATCTTTTCTTTTCACGTCATTAATGAACGAAATACCATTACAAGAAATTCAAAGTAAGAAGTTAATCCAATAAGAGTAAAAAGAAAGAATAGGAATGAAGTATGGTGGCTGAGGTGACGTGAAAAATGTGAAACTAAAATTTGCTACACTAGGCCCAAACACAACCACATACTTTCACAGAAAAGAGGAATACTTACAGTTTACAAATCATAATACAATGAAATTCTATTTTAGAATGCTTAAATATAAGCAGATCTTTTTCATTTAGAAAAAAAGAAGCACGGATGATGTCAAAAAATTAGATTCTTGTTTCACATGACTATTTTTTATTTGGTCCGAATGAGTAAAGACACTTAAATTTGAGCGATACCGCGCATCATATTACAAACCGTTTTTACAATATACTGCAAATCCATCTTATCTCTTTCCTCCATGAGCCTCATTAATCTATGTAGCTAAATATTAAGCGATGCTACATTTAAAACTATCGAAATTTATTATTCAAGTAGAACATCAATTGATTTGTTTCAGCAGTAGAAGATACTTAAATTGTAAATAATTTTGAAAATACCTAAAATGATGGCTTCGTAAAACAATTTTACAGTAGTTCGGGGGACAGATTTTCATCACTGAAAGGTGTTTACTTTGTCACAGTGTTAAGAAAAATATTTTGTTGTAGCTTTGAACTTTGTTGCAGACTCTTTGGCGCACAGATCTTAAAATGTGTCAGTTGAATTTAAAAAACTGTTTATTAAATTAATTTATCGGGAAAGGCGAACCTTTTCACTCGCGCAGAGCAATTTTTTTAAAAAAGATCTTCGCGAACATGATGTAGCAAAATAAAGAGAGAGAGAACTACGGAAAAAAAAAGCTACAGGGTCAAAGTTATATGAATATGGGGAAATGTTCATGTAAGCACTACACTGAGATAATTATAATAAAAAATAGTTGAATGGGGCAATCCCGAAACTTTCTTCTATCTCATACATGTTAATAGTTCGAAATTCGCTGTCACAGTGCCAAAATTAAATGGCAATTAGTTCTTTCGCGGATGAGTTCTTGAGGCATGACTATCGCTAAGATCGTGTAAATTTTACAAAATGCAGTTTATCAGCGCTAACTATTATTCGATAAACACCAAAATCTAATTAGCAACAAGGTTTGTCAACGTCTAACAGAATCCTAAACTAGATGAAAATTCGTGCATAAGTTTTTGAGATAGTGCGTGCGGGAAGTTTGAAAATCGTGAAAAATGCAGCATAGCAGCATTTTGTTTTGTTGGATGATTTACACCAAAACATAACCAGCACCAATATTTATTCAGATATACCTGAATTTGAAGTTTGATGAAAACATCGTACATTAGTTTTTGAGAAAAAGAAGTTGCGGAAATCGTTAAAAAATTCAGCACAGCAGCGCCACCTGTTGCATGATTTACACCAAAAAATACTCCGCACCAATTTATATCACGGACTAACTGAATATAATTTTTTATTAAATTTCGCACATTCGTTTTACAAATACAGCACCCACATAATGTGTCATATAGACACACAGACCACTGACAAATAATTCGAAAAAAACATTGTTTTCGTGATCGCTGACCCCTAAAATGCGTAAATCCGTCGCAAACCTGAACTCAAAAATTGGAACTAACAAATGGTGCTGTTACGCATAATTCTTTAATATTTCTGCTATATCTCTGTCTCAGAAACAAATGGATTTTCATCAAACTTCAGATTCAGTCAGAAATTGATATAAGTGGTTCCTGACTATATTTTGGCGATTATTTTGCTAAAAGTGCATGGATAAAAAATTTATATATTAAATTCAGTAATATGGAAATGAATCCAACTTAAATCTGAAATCACTGAATTAATTGCGTTTAACAGGATTCAATAAAATGAAGAAAACTTTTGCTAACATATTTTTAAGTTTTGATTTGAATTTCATAAAACTTAAAATGATTCGACAAAATTCTGAAACGATTACATAAATTTCTCACCATTCGATAGGGTAGTTAGGCAGAACTATACGCATTTATATAATTACGAAATCACCTAAAAAATCGAGACAGTCTTCTAAATCAAGAGATAAAATACAGTAAATCCTATAAAAATGGTATACCGTTTACAAATTTTGGTATAAACTGAAATTCTACAGAAGAATTGCCATACAAATATATGTAACTGCAATGGCGAAAACCTATCTAAAATGGATTTTTTTTTTTTTTCTGATCCTTTGAGATTCAGCTTTATAACTCTTTGCAGCATTAAATAAACTATCTTATAGAGTAAAATCTGTGATAGTGGAATCGCTAGAGACAAATTTAAAAAAAGTTCTGCCGTTGCAGATATGAATGTATTAAGAGCCCTTATTTTGAAATTCAGACAAAAAAGCGGAGTTTTGATAGTTGTATTTTTTTAATTGCCTTGGTATTTTTTTGTGTTGAAGGAAATCATATTTAATGAACAATCAGCATTTTTGAAGCCATGAAAAAATTTTCTCTTCCCTATAGAAAATATCAAAGTTCACGTTTGTGAATGCCATTATTATGAAAAATGAAATCCCAATATGTTTGGAGTTGTATATCTGTGGGAAGCAACAACATCCTAAAATTATTTTGGTATAAACTTATAGTATAACACTACCTGCTTATTAAAATTTGTTTCCATGGGACATTGTTATTTTACATTGTTATGGTGCCACAAAGTGCAGTCAAAATGACGTTTTTGTCCATTTTTCGCTCTTAATATCTTATTTAAGCTAAAATATCCCAAATTTTTTTCTTATAAATTATGAAAGTGCACTACTAGGACAAGCTAAATAATATAGTACTGCACGCAGATATTGTTGCTGTCAGTAGCTATAACCTGTTAAATATTCAAAATTTCCAAAATCTGCAATATTTAAAGTAGTTTATTTCAAAAAAGCGCCACAGTTGGATTTAAAAAAAAACGTGTCACGCAATAGTTGAATATATGTACAAAAACATGGAAAAGTAAAAGAAGTGGGGCTTCGTGATATTTTTTAGTAAAAAAATGACAAAATTTATAAGAAAAGCAATGTCCATCATTACATTTTTTCCCTAAAAGAGAATGAAACATCCCGTTTCTCTTTCGGAAGAGGCGACAAAAAAGGGATTTTTATTTACTCATAGAGAAAAATCATAGAAAGACGAAAGAGAATTTGGCTGTTTCATTTTTTCTTAGGGAAAAAATATGATGATAGACATTGCTTTTCTAATAAATTTTGTCATTTTTTTTACTAAAAAATATCATGAGGCCCCACTTCTTTTACTTTTCCATATTTTTGTACATATGTTCAACTATTGCGTGACATATTTTTTTTCATCCAACTGTGGCGCTTTGTTGAAATAAAGTACTTTAAATATTGCAGATTTTGGAAATTTTGAATATTTAACAGGTTATAGCTACTAACAGCAACAATACCTGCGTGCAATACTATATTGTTTAGCTTGTCCTAGTAGTGCACTTTCATATTCTATAAGAAAAACTTTGTGGTATTATAGCTTAAGTAAAATATTAAGAGCGGAAAATGCACAAAAACGTCATTTTGACTGTACTTTGTGGCAACATAACAATGTAAAATAACAATGCCCATTGAAACAAATTTTAATAAGCAGGTAGTTTTATACTTTAAGTTTATGCCAAAAGAATTTTGGGATTTTGTTGCTTGCCAGAGCTTTATCACTCCAAACATATTGGGATTTCATTTTTCATAAAAATGGCATTCACAGCCTCGGACTTTGATATTTTCCTTAGGAAAGAGGAATTTTTTTCAGGGCTTCAAAATTGCACACTATTCATTAAATAAGATCTACTTCAACTTATAAAAAAAATAAGCAAATCAAAAAATACAACTATCACACTTTGTAGGATTTTCAAAATAAGAGCTCAAGTCCCCCTCGATACGCAAATTCAACTAATAGGACATTTGATTCCCGCGCCGAAGTTTCGCGGAACGGGTCTCCAGCACATGAGTATATCTTCACTCACACGAAAACATCAGCTCACTAATATCAATTCTATGAGGTTTTTTTTTTTTATATATCTCGTTTGCATTTTAATGTTTTTTAGAAGGGGAAAGGCGACTTTGGATAGCTAAGGTCGGTATCTAGAAGGATCGTTTTCAATTTTAAAGACTTTTTTTAACAGATTTTTTTCTTTTTCCTAGAGATACTTTCACATTTAGAAACAATTTCTAAAACAAAAAATTCCCTCCCCCCCCAAAAAAAAAATCAGTAAATCAAATCAACAAATTTGAAAAAAACTTTTGTAGGGACTGTTATTGCATAACTGAAGAACTGATGTCAACCTTTTAAAAATATTGAACTTCGAATGAAATGTTAAAAAAAAAAGTTCGACCATATGATTAAAATTAGTGAGCTGGTATCTTCGCGCAAAGAGACAATGCTTTAAAATTGAGACATCCCACTTAAATAACAAACAACTGGCAACTCTATCCACAACGGTGCAGCGTTAAAGTTATCGAACCAATTTTCATTAAAATATCATTTTATTAATATTATTGCCTATATAGATGGTATTTTTTTTAAATGCAAAATTGTGATTGTGCGACATTGAAACATAATTTCGATTGCTTCATTGATAATTTCTATACTACCTTACGCGATATGATAATAATAATAATAAAAATAAATTACTTACGTTATTTCCACTTCAAATGCATTCATCTGACTAATGAGCAATCCAAGTTACCTGTAAAAAGAAGCATTATAAGCTACCAATTTTAACGCATACAAAGCCTGCATTTTCATAAAGATAAAATATAATTAGTTATAGTATTTTAAAATATTACACTTTGAAAATATTTCTATTGATAATGTAAAATATTTAAACAAAAACATAATTTGCAGGACAAATTACAAAAACTTATTTCCTACTTTATTTAAGCCCGAAAAGGGACATATATTAAGCTATTTCATTCAGTTAGTTCCACATTTAAAAATTAAATTTCTATATCAATTAAGCTAAATCAATTGAATATTGAAAATTAAATTTCAAATTTAAAAAATATGATACTTAAACATCCCCAAAGCCGCTTAAACGTTCATCGTTGATTCCGTTCAAACGAAATCGAAATAAATCGCGGACTTAAGTTTTGCAATTTAGATGTGCCTTATAATTTTGTTTATATCTATCGTAAATATAACACAAAATCTGCAGTGCATACATTTGCAGCTTAAATTTGAAAAAAAAAGTCAAAGTTAGTAAATAATAAATTATGGATTAATATAGTAGGGTAACACCCCCAGTAATTGGCATGCACCAGTGATTGGCACATTTTACAAATATGTCCTAAAAAAAGATTTATATCCAGTCTTTTAAAAATTCAAGACCATATATCAGTTATATGCTCATTTACGTTAAAGATTATAACTTTGATTTATTTTACAAGATGACAATAGAGCCGTGGAAAGAGAAACAAATCTGGCTTGTATCAAATTAGCCATTTTGTTGCAAATTCTTGTTATTTGGCTTAAGGAAGGCATGCTTTTCAATTCATTATTATCTGATTTATAATATATTTTAAATTTTAATTGACAACAGTTTTGTTTAGTTAAAAGGGTTACTTTAATTGTGTAAAAGTATTTTCGACACAAATATTTGGATTTCTGAATTAATGGTAGTTGCCAATTAATGGTGCTTCAATTTTGCTAGTTCCGAGTAATTGGCACCTGTTCCAATTACAAGGAATTCGCAAGGAATCTGAGATTAAACCATTTATTTTGGAAGTACTTTTAAAATTATAGACTAATTTTGTTTATCATTTGTTTTTATTTGAAAATATAAATCTTATCAGTAATTGGAATCCATTAAAGCTTCATATGACAATTACTGGGACAGCATGACAATTACTGGGTATTAATGTAAGTATATTGTGTTGTTTTAAAGTGTTCACATTTCAGATTAATATGCTGATTTCTTACTCTCAAAAACCTGAAATATGGCATCTGCAACTACAGTAAATTAATTTAAAGCGATTAAACCCAATGCAAAATGCAAAGTTTTTTTTAATATAAACATATGCCAATTACTGGATCACAAAGTGTCATACATTGGTGCTCTAGGTGCCAATTACTAATGATTTCAGCAACTTTTTATAAATATACTTTTATAAAAATACTTTTGCAATTTTTTTTTTTTTTTTTTGCTTTTAGTGGGTAAAATAGATGCACAGATATGCATTCTTTGATTTAAAAATATTTCCAAGTAAATAGCTTATTTCTTTGTAATGAAAATTTAAGTATGTTTAACGACAAATTCTTAATGTGCCAATTACTGGGGATATTACCCTACATGAATTAAATGAAGATTTTTAAAGGGTTTGATGAACACAGCAAAATTATAGTGAATTTCACGAGGGGTTTAAATGATAAAAGGTTTTATTTAAGAATACGGTCACAACTACAAATGAGCGGTCATAACTACGAATGAACAACTTTCGTTTAAAAAATACTTATCAAAATCTGTTCAACAGAAAGCTCAGGGCTGATGACTAAAAAAACAGCCTAGGTCTTTTAAATGTATAGATATTTGATCAATCATAATAATCTTCTGTAAAAAAGGAGAAAAGTGTTGTGATTAAAACTTAAAAGGCGATCCAATGGATAAGTGTTAAGAGAAGACGAGATCAGATATAATCCTATGGGAAATATGTGAACTTTAATATTTGCTTCCTTGAAAACTACATTACAACCGATTATGATATAATTTGGAATCCATATTCACTGTTTTATACTCAAGATTTGTGGCAGATAGCTTTTATCTGCGACTAATTTATTTTTTTCTTTTTGTCAATTTATATATTTTGAGCAAAGATAATTTTTTCAGAAAATTTCTATACTTAGAAATTTTTTTTTTTCTGAAACTAATTAGATTTTAAAAAAAAAAACTGCCACACATAATCTTATATTTATACTCTACCATCAAAGATTTTCCATTGTATTTTCATGCTCCCAATCCTCCATTTTTTCGTACTTGTACTTTTGGGTACAGGAAAACAATGATAAATTTACCAGTCAACCATTAAAATCGGATTTCAGGTTGCTTCACTAAACTATGAATTAGCAGACAAGTTGTATTTTAATATGTTAATAGAGTCTAATCCTGGAATTACAGTTATCAACTCCATTAAATGACAGTCTGTGCAGACTCCTCCCTATTTGTACGCCACTAATTTTTTTTTTTTTTTTTTTTGTAAAAATAGGAAAAAATTTCAGAGAATTGTTAAAATTGCCATTTTGAACAGAGCTAACTATGAGTGATAGCACGGGTCAGGAAAAAAAGTTGCTATAACGAAAGAACATTTACAACTCTAAATTCTCTGCAATTATTGAAAAATAGAAGACTTCTATTGCAAATTGCTTTAATAATCATGCTTTCACGTAATCTATGATGATGCGTAAGATGCGTCACGTAATCTTGTAACATATGTATTATTGACCGGGCTATAGCTTATATTTCTAAACTACAGTCGATTCTCAGTAATTCGAAATCGGATCATCGCTTAATTCGAACTAAACATGAAGTCCCGAAATTTTGAATGGCAGAATAACATTAAAAATTTTCATTAATTCGAACTCATTTTTTCTTGACTTCGTTTAATTCGAACTAACGAGAATTCTGATTTTTCATTTTTCTTTCTCACAGATTTCAGATCATTTAAATAACTTTCTTTGATTTTTGTGAAAATTATTTCGAACAAGTATACATATAATCCAATGTATTTGATATCCACATTCTTAGTGCCCCGCCTGTCCATTAGTGACGTTTTAAATTTTTCTTCCATTGTGGTTGTTTCTAATCTTTTAATTAGTTTATGTATTTATACATTCTAATTTAATATTAAGTCATATTCTAATGATAACAGACGAAATAACTTTAAAAAACACTATAACATTAATTCCTTTGTAATATACAATATTAAGCATGTTTTCCTCTCATACTTTCCATAATTCGAACTTCGGATAATTCGAACATTTCTTGTGGTCCCAACGAGTTCGAATTAACGAGAGCCGACTGTGCATTTTAATTAGCGCTTCCCTGTATGTATTTAATTGTAAATATATACAGGGAAGCGCAAAAGACATTAAATTTACTGATGTCAATGACCGGAAATTGTAAGTGTATTCTGAACCTCTTAAAGGGAGGTGGTTCATTTTTGCACCAGGTAAATTATACTCCCAAACGCCACACTGTCATAATAAATTTGTAACCAAAATTTTCCTTTTATTGATTACGCGAAGAAAATACATTATTTTCAGATAAGTTTGTAAATTGTGGTGTCATTCAATCATTTCAGCATTTTACGAATAATAGTACTTTGCTCCTGAAAGGGTTAATTGTGTTATGTATTTTATTCCGAATTCAATTACTTCATGTGTTTTATAATGAAAATCCTTAGAACTCATTAGTGCTAGAAGTTAGAAGTCTTAGTAGTTAGAAATCATTAGTGCTTCCCTGTATACATTTAATTGTAAATATATGCAGGGAAGCACAAAAGACATTAAATTTACCGATGTCTATGACCGGAAATTGTAAGTGTATTCTGAACCTCTTAAAGGGAGGTGGTTCATTTTTGCACCAGGTAAATTATACTCCTAAACGCCACACTGGCATAATAAATTTGTAACCAAAATTTTCTTTTTATTGATTACGTGAAGAAAATACATTATTTTCAGATAAGTTTGTAAATTGTGGTGTCATTCAATCATTTCATCATTTTACGAATAGGAGGACTTTGCTCCTGAAAGGGTTAATTGTGTTATGTATTTTATTCCGAATTGAATTACTTCATGTGTTTTATAATGAAAATCCTTAGAATTTTTCACCACATGAACAGTTCTGTAACAATACCGTAAAAATAATGGAAAATGTTTAATTATATATGCGCAATGCATGAGTTTTCGATTTTAGTATCCGCTTTATAATCATCCGCTTTTGAATTATATTCTAAAATACTTCGAAAGATTTATAGTAAATCAAGAATATATTTTTATACATTTCTAGATTTCTCGTGCAACTCAAAATTGAATAAGAATGAATACTGCAATGTTTTCTTAATGGAAAATTGAACAGGAAGACAAATCCGAAATTTCAATATAATTCCATTTTCATTCTGAAAACCTTTTTATTTTTTGAACGTCTTCAACTTTATTGTTGAATACAAATCGCATTTTAAGTATGCATGCAATACTTTCAAAATAATGCTTTGAAAGAGATGTGTTCTTAATTTTATTAAGTTTTAAAAAATAATAACAATGCATGGATTTATATTGAATAAATCAGAGCTGAATATATCTTTTTTAGTGCAAGTAAATGACGGTAAAATATTGATGTAACAGATTAATTTGAAATTTAATTTTCAGAAAGTCATTAACATCAACTTTTTTAATGTCACATAAATAATGAATATTTTCTAATGTCATTTGCGATATATTCTATTAGATACAAATTTGCTATAGCAAAATGCTAAATATGTAAATATGATATCAAAAACCGCTAGTAGAACCTTCCGGAAAATATGCCATTATTCATCGCTGTGGTTTTTGCATTTTTAGAAAAAAGAAAAAAAAGATGTTAACACGAGAAATAATATACAGGGTGAGTCATAAATATCGAAACAATAGGCTATCTCCTTAAATATTGCCCCTAGACCCATACTTCCAATTGAAAAGTTTCATAAAAAAAAGGTGAATTTTTTGATAAGATAAATTGCAACTCCATGTGGGGGTCTATTTTTAAAAATACGAAAATTAAATTTTTATATGGCCCCCAAAGGATAAAACTTTCAATTATAAAAAATTTCCTTATCCATTCCTGAATTGAACAAAAAAATCATCTCGATATCTACAAATCCCCGAAAGATATTATAATCCAAAATTTTCAAAAATTCGTGACTTACACCACTTACGCATACCTCCGAGCGCCACGAAATCAGTTCATTTGAAATACAAATTAGGGATCGACCATACATTTTTACGCATTGTTAAATGTCGATCCAAGAGCATATTTTAACTTTTAGATATAGAATAAAAGCGTTATCGGTTTTTGCTTTAAACTTTCTTGAAATATGCTAGATGTCTACAATATCTCGACCTTGGTGCCAACCTCGTAACTGGCACGACTTATTGGCCGGACCATCTTATTAAACACTTATTAAAAATCTTGTTAAATTAAGTGATAGTAATTAAACTCTCATTAAAAGTGTCTTATAAACTTATTGCCTGCGGCAATAAGTTTAGTAAAAATAGTATTAGCAATAATGACACTTCCATTAATGGAATCATTGGAATTATCTATATATTTAAAACACCTGGCTGTTTTTTTGGTCATCAGCCCTGAGCCTTCTACTGGCCCGATTTTGATAATTATTTTTTTAAATGAAAGCTGTTTATGTGTAGATGTGCCCATTCTGGCTAATTTTTAATTTATTTCAATTTGTATATTTTATTTTTAATTTTAAAAGCTTTTTCATGACATTTCTTCAAAACAGTGGCAACAGGTTAAGCTGTTCACAAAATTTATTTTGTTTCATTATTTTCCACCAATCAGGAGCTTGATCTCATCGGTGAATGTATAATCGCATTTCAAACAAACAACCAAAAAATAAATAAATAAATAAATAAATAAATAAATAAAGGTTTTCGTTAAATTTAATCATAATAAAATGATTGCACATAGTTATCCCCTGCAATACACAGATTATTTACCGAGTAATATTATTAAGTAAGTAAAATAACAGAAGATAAATTTTAATAAAATATAATATCTAAAGTGAAATTTTGTCGATGGAGAAAATGTCGTCATACAAAAACCAGATAAACTTATTCCATGAATATAATATACATTGTTATAGCTGCGTCAGTGATGATGTCATATTCACTGACTTTAATTCCTGCATCTAAATAAAGTGAACTTCTATTAATTTAAAGGTCCGTGGTGTGCACAAATGAAAATATTTCGATAAACTGCACCATTTCTATTTAATTATATTGAATATTTTATGAAACTAAAGAATTCTTAAATAACTGCATAAATCACGCTTTTATTTAAGAAAAGATGAGTATTTCTGAAGGTGTAAATGATGTCATATTAGAGAAAAAAAAGAATAAAACCTGTGATATGGCGGTATTACTTTATTTCTATCTTACATAATATCAAAAAATAACTAAAATCATTTCATTGTATTAAGTTATTGTTTAAAATAGAAAAAAAAATCTGCTTTTCAGCAACAAATACAAAAATTTTATTCTTTTTAATAGCAGAGATATCTTTTTTTTCCGTTGCCATAGCAATAAAATTAATTTTTACAAGTTCATGGAGGATACAAACCGATAACTAAATTAAATTTATTGCAAGTGCTGTAAATGTGTACTGGGTTGGTTAGGTAGTTTAGTAAGTCCCTGTTTCTATTATAATTAAAATGTTTCATTGATATTATAATTATTGAACAGTTATCAAGCGATCTTTAAATGGAGAAAAAATAAACTATGCAGATATTTTTGAATTCGTCTTCCGGGGTATAATATTAACTTCCTAAATAGTTTGGCATTTAAATAATATTTAAGATTTAGAAACCGCATTAAAAAAAAGATTTGTAGCTGAAATCCATCATAATAATTTATGAGTTGTTTTAATGTTGTTTGTTATGTGTTATGAGTTGTGCATTTGTTTATTTCGCTCAGTATTTTACTGTCTATATAAGATTAATATATATCATACCTAATATATATTTTTTCCGTCGAGTTTCGATGGGTGCAGCTAGTATTTTAATAAAATACATAGAAATATTTCTATTCAACTTCAAAATTTATGATGGTTTTAAACCTATTTTTACTTTTTTCTATCTTTACAAGAAGAAAGTATTGGATTCATGAAAATTTGAATTCCGATTTTCAACGGATTCAACCCGTTTTAGGGCTCAGAGATACCGATAAACATGTTTTTAAAAAATGTCTCTCTGAGTCACTGCACAAGGAAAAAAATTGAAATCGACGTGATAAAAAAAAAAGAAGTTTAAATCAACTGACGCATTTAAACAGTAATTAAACAGGGTGAGAATGGCAAATTGAAATATCTACAGAAAATCTGAAATTGAAACTATACAGGATAGAGTTAATCACCTAGAAACTTTTAAAAAGCATTTAAATGTTAGGAGTCCATCTTTGTTTAAAACTAAATGCACTTTTCTGCATCAAATGTTTTTATTTCAGTATTTCTCATTTTTAAACTTACATCATAAGTCAATAACCGTCGGTTACGGTAACAGTCCCGCGAGTTCAATAGTTTTTTTAACGCCTCAAAAAAAAAAAAAAAAAAAAAAAAAAAAAAAAATGTTTAACGTGCCGAAAGAAGTCTTCAGCTCAGAAAATTTACTTTTAAAAATATGATTTGCTTACAAAAAATTGCATCTTTTTTGTGTGTGTGTGTTGTTTTTTTTTTTTTTTTTTTTTTGGCGATTTAAAATACTTTTATTTAATACATATATTTTGAAATGTTGAATCAAAATTGAAAATTAGACATTTTTATTTAATCAAACGAAAAAAAAAATCAACGTGACAAATAATATTTTGAGTTATAACAATTTTAATTAACTCTAAATTTTTTGAAAAAAAAATCATTAAAAAGTCTTATGATGTGATAATGCTTACAAATTATATGGCTAACCATCATAAAACATTCAAAATTCTAACTCTATAAATAAATAAATAAATAAAATAAATACTTCCTGGACCCATCACAGCAACATTGTTTCTTCAATTACACGCATTTTAATTTGTGTCTGGTCCCTTGAAATCTCACGATTTTTTAAAATTGTCATAACTCTCGGCGTTTTGAAGATATCAAGATGAATTTTTTGTTGTTGTTGTTGTTCAGTTCAGTAATGGATAAGGAAAAATTTTCTAACTGGAAGTTTTATCCTCAGGGGGCCGTATAAAAATTTAATTTTCGTAATTTTTAAAATAGACCTATCCATGGAATTGCAAATTACCTTATCAAAATTTTCATCTTTTTTTAGGAATTTTTGCAATTGGAAGTATGGGTCTAGAGGCAATATTTAAGGAGATAGCCTATTGTTTCGATATTTACGACTTACCCTGTATATGAAGATTTTTACTTATATTCAGTTTATGCCCTTGTATCTTTTATATGCCTTGTTTTTTTTTATAATTTTAAGTTTTATGCAATGAAACTTAACAAGGGTTAAAACCACGATATTCATTCAGAAATACCCTATGATTGTGTTCTTTCCGAAATAATAATTACAAAAGAAAAACGACATTACAGGACGGAATATCTTTTATCACCTATAAATTTGGAGCTAATTTATAAACTAGCCAAATGTGGCAATCCCAATACTTTCTTCTACCTCATACATGTTAATACTTCTTGAAAAATGCAGCATAGTAGCGACACCGGTAAGGCGGTTTACACCAGAATCTAGTCTGCAACAACTTATATTAGCTTCTAATTGAATCTGAAGTTTGATGAAAATCTGCGCATTAGTATCTGAGATAGAGTTTTTGCAAAATCTTAAATTCTGCATTACAGTTCCAGCTAGTGGGTGATGTACATCAGAAACTAACGATCAATATTTCAACCAACTAATTCTGAAAATCTATGTTTTAATTCTTTAGATAGAGAGAACACAAAATTTTTGTCATTTACAGACTCATAGAATGACATTTTCTAAAAACCATCAAATCGTGTTCGGGATCTTTTAAAATTTACAAATCCATCAAAAACTAGGATATGGAATTTTTCACGAATCCAATACTTGTAAAGATCTTGTAAAGATAAAAGTTAAATCTGGAGGACTTCACCCAATTTTCCAAATTCTACAGAATACTTACTATGCATATAAATAAATAGTAATGTAATAATATGCAGTAATAAAACCTAAATCCTAAATTTACAAAGTTTCCATTTGTGAAAGTAATATTCTAACGAAAATGACACTTTTATTCACAAATATCAAACATTTTTTTCAAAATAACGTGAATTTCTTTTCACTAATGAGCAGTAATTAAAATTTAGAGATTCAATTGATTACTCTAATTCCATGGCTTAACTTGATTACATTACTCTATTTATTAGCACGAAGATAGCGTTATATTTTCAATAATGTGAATTTTTAAAGTTAATCACAGTATTAAGATAACTGTGGTAATAAATAATTGTTTTTGTAGTTACATTAGCTAACGAAGGATTAGTTTTTTTTTCATCGCAAACATTTTTGTTAGTTTATTATAAATTGAGTTTAACATTTTCTTTAATTATTTCGTCGCTTTTTTACGGGCTCCATCTAGTACATATTTTTTTCATAGTTTCTTTCATCATTTTTTAAATATAAAAATTAGTTCAGTTTTCAAATTCCCAAATTCCGAATAAAATGGTATAACACAGTTAATGCTATCAGAAATAAGAATTAACAAAATTCATATTGAAATGTTTAAAAGCATGTTAAAACAGTGAAACGACAAGTTTTATTAAACAGAAATACAAATTAAGGCAATAAATAAAACAAAATTACAAATAAAATTATCTTCACAATTTAACTGGTTAACTTTATTCATTGCAGATTGAATTATTTTTCATAAAGCTTCACTGGCATCAGCTATGTACATTTTATATATAACGATGAACAATATCTTTGAAAATATTTTGCCAAGCACAAATTATGTACAAAAATCGATAAAGAAAATACACAGCACATCTAATGACAAAAATCTTTAGAAGCATATAATTTCATCCCCAAACATTCATCGAAAACGAAACACAGATCAAAATAATTATTATTCCTGAAGTCTTGTGTAATTAAAAAAGAATTACTATACTGATTAAATTTATAAAACTTCCCTTTTCAAAATTTTGATCAGCAATGAATAACGCAACTGGGATCATGTTATTTAATTATAATTATCAGACAAAGTCTTTCATTAACATGTGACATTCAGGCGAATTCATGAACAGAATAATTTCAACCTTTGAATTTGAAAGCCTCATTTTATTTAGCAAAACCAACGGCGTTTCTCGGGATTTACTTATAAAAAATTTAATCTTTTATACGTACTGCACATGCACATATGAATAAAATGCGGATTACATAAACAATATTTATTTTATAAATATAGTGATGAAATCGTCAATCTAAAATAGTTAGAAACCTCAAATTAAGTATCCTCATTAATTATGACATGTATTGTACTTATGCGGTAGATCAATACATTGCGATGCCACATCTAAAATATGAAAACAAAGTAGGCATTATTTGCACACAGTATAATAAAATCCATTGAAACATATAGGTATTTTTATTACGGTAGTAATATTCATTCTTTTTTTCGTTGAAATTTAAAAATTTGAAGTAGAAAATATATTGGTGTTTTTCTAGTATTTATATTAATAGGGAATAGGTAATTTGTAACACCTTTATTTTTTATACACCTAGAGTGAAGAAATTACTGTAATCGTGATGAAATCTAGATTGTATTTTTTACTTTCTTCTATCTTTACTAGGGGGGCCCCGCCCCCCTGCTCGCTATGCTCGCCAACCCCCCGCGTAATCGCTTCACGATTCCAAATTATTGGCTACCCCCTGCTTGCTGCGCTCGCCAATACCCCATGGTATGAATAAGCAGTTGCAGACCTTTCAAATGATGTGTCACACGACTGGTGTTGTAAAGAAATTAAAAATGTGCCCCCCTGGGGGGGCAGAGTGGGAGGCGACACAAAAGATATCCATAATATGAATAATCAGCTGCAGACCTCTCAAATGATATGTCCCACGACTGGTGTTGTAAAGAAATTAAAAATGTACCCCCTGGGGGCAGAGTGGGGGTGACACACAAGACATCCATAAAATGATTAAACAGTTGCAGACTTTTCAAATGATGAGGCACACAATTGGTGTTGTAAAGAAATTACAAAATGCGCCCCCTCTGAGAGCAGAGAGGGGGGGTTACACACAAGACATTCATAAAATGAATAAACAGTTACAGACTTTTCAAATGATGAGGCACACAATTGGTGTTATAAAGAAATTACAAAATGCGCCCCCTCTGAGGGCAGAGAGGGGAGTTACACACAAGATATTCATAATATGAATAAGAATTGCAGACCTCTCAAATGATGTGTCACACAATTAGTTTTGTAAAGAAATTAAAAATGTGCCCCCCTGGGAGGCAGAGTGGGGAATGACACACAACACATCCATAATATGAATAAGCAGTTGCAGACCTTTCAAATGATGTGCCACACAACTGGTGTTGTAAAGAAATTAAAAATGTGACCCCCCCCCCCCCCCCCTGGGCAGAGCAGAGTGTGGGGGTGACACACAAGACATCCATAATATGAATAAGCAGTTGCAGACCTTTCAAATCTTGTGTAACACGACTGGTGTTGTAAAGAAATTAAAAATGTGTCCCCCTGGGGAGCAGAATGGGGGATAACACACAAGACATCCATTATATGAATAAGCAGTTGCAAACCTCTCAAATGATGTATCAAACGACTGGTGTTGTAAAGAAATTAAAAATTTGGCGAAATATTACAGTTATCGCCAAGTTGGCGTCACTTTTAACAACTAATTTTGGTCGCCAAATTTGGCGATATATCGCCAAGTTGGCGACAAACTTGGCGATTGTTGGCGATGGTAACCTTCCTCTCTTTATGGTAACCCGTATGGCGATGCATAGACGGAGCCCTTTCCTGATTGGTCTATTCGACTCATGGAAGGAGTGGATAACCCGGATTCGTTAGTTCCGGAAATCTTCCACATCAGCATCATTCCAGGAGTCATTCCTTTTAAGGCTAGTTTTTTTTTACTATAGAAGGACAAGAAGAAAGTATTGGATTCATAAAAATTTTCGACTTCCGGTTTTCGACGGATTTATACGTTTTAGAAGGTCCTGAACACGTTTTGACTATTTTTAGAAAATGTCTGTCTGTGAGTCTGTCCGTCTGTCTGTCTGTCTGTGTGTCTGTCTGTGTGTCTGTCTGTGTGTCTGTCTGTATGTGACAAAAAATTTGTGGGCGCTCTATCTCAAGAACTAATGCTCGAAATTTAATAAAATTTTATATTCAGTTAGACCTTGATATGAATTAGTGCCTATTGGTTTTTGGTGAAAATTGGCCTGCAGGTGGCGCTGCTATACTACGTTTTTCATCATTTTCAAGATTGCTATATCTCAAGAACTAATGCACAGAATTTCACCAAACTTCAGATTCTGTGACCCCTTGATATACATAGACGCTGATTGAGTTTTGGTGTAAATTGGCCAGCAGGTGGCGCTGCTATGCCACGTTTTTCATGATTTTCATGATAGCTATATCTCAACAACTATCGCACAGAACTTCACCAAACTTCAGATTCTGCGATACCTTGAGATACATAGCTGCTGATAAGGTTTTGGTGTGAACTGCCCTATAGGTGGCGCTGCTATGCTACATTTTGCACGATTTTTGCGATAGCTATATCTCAAGAACTAATGCACAGAACTTTATCAAATTTTAGATTCTGTTACACTAAAATATATAACATAATTAGACGCTGATTACATTTTGGTATTAACCTTGTAACAGGTGGTGCAGCTATGCGGCATTTTGCACGATTTTTCCGATAGCTATATCTGAACAACCAACGCACAGAATTTCATCAAACTTCAGATTTCGTTACAAAATGACATATAACATAATTACACAATGATTACGTTTTGTTATAAATCCTTCAACTGATGGTGCTGCTGTGCTATATTTTACACGGTTTTTTTTAAACTAACTATATCTCAAAAACTAATGCACAGAATTTCATCAAACTTCAGATTCTTTTACACCATAACATAATTAGACGCTTTTTTACGTTTTGGCATAAATTTTCCAAGATATGGTGTTGCTGTGCTACGTTTTGCAAATTTTTTGTTATAACTATATCTCAAGAACTAATGGACGAAATTCTATAAAATTTCAGATTCTGTTAGGTCTTGGCATAAATAGATGCTTATTAGGTTTTAGTATAAATTACCAACATGAGGCAATACTAAGCTCATTTTCTCAGAATATTAATTAAATTTTGCGTTTTAGGCTTTTCGGATACCAGAATCTCATTAGGCTAGGTCAAATGTTCGAGGAAATTCGATAGTGGGTAACTTTGGGGTCACCACATTTTTTTTTTTTTTTTTTTTTTTTTTTTTTTTTTAAATATTAAAATGTACTTATGAGATAGAAGAAAGTTTTGGGATTGACACATCCAACTAGTTTTCTTTAATAGTTTGTATGAGGTTCCCCGAATACACTTTTGTAATTTTTATGATGATTGCATAAGTATGTATGTATATAAGTACAGTGTGGTCGATCATGCTTTTAAGAAACTTAGCCGGTATACGAGTATAATTCTCTATAGCGAACATTGTATTCCATTCAACTAACTAAAATTAAAGATATAGTTATTTGAAAAAAAGCACTTTACGATTATGGTTACAACGAAAAATTTTCAAATAGAAACAATTGCTTTTCTTCATCAATCATCGCCGATAAATGTCGATGCAAGGACACAAATAACATGAAAAATGTCTAAGTATAATGCGTGCAAGTTTTACATACTGATTTTAAAAGATGTTCCACAAACGGCGATTTGAACATGGTGTTTCATGACCGTTTTAATCTCCTTCGTTCTTAGACATATATCGCGTGGCTCTATGAAAACTTGTTTAAAATCATTATAAAACATTTTCAAACATGTATCAGTCCATAAATAAAAGCTTATTATATGCTCACATTTATTAAAAAATCTCTAAGTAATTTTAACAATTTTAGAAGCATTTAAATTAATTTAAAGGAGGTTCTTTAGTATCTCCTCCAGGCGTCAGAACTGAGGAGGTTAAGCGCCTCATCTCCCTGTTGCTATTAGCTGTTTACAATGCTGCTCTCTGAACATCCCTACGTAGTCGTATTTCGTGTAAAAGCACCATTCTAAATCATTTATGTTTTTCTTTTCAGTTTGAGGTTAATTTTGGAATGGGAAAACGTCACTGCTGCCATTCTAAAATTTCATCACAGTAACCGTAACCATAGATTTATTCACCGCAAACTCGAGCGCATACAGTCAAATTACTACTCTATGTCACAATTCTTTTAGGCTGTGTTGAACGAAGTGGACACTCGGGATTCATATATCGGTACCATTTTTTCAAGAACAACCTTATTTATGCATGTATCATGGCATTTTTTCTGGTTTCTAGAGTCCTGCGCGCTCCTCCCCCTCCCCAGCAACACCCTTCTAGCGCCGATATGTATATATGTGTTAACACGAATACGAACAAACTATGCTTTCGATTAAGATCCCGTTTAGTAAATATGTTATAGTCATCTCTCACTGATTAATTTTTGTACAAATCTGTCAAAGCATTCAGTATTTAAAACCTTTTCCATGATTTTGTTGGGGGAAGAAAATATTTTCTTTCTTAACTCAGTTACTAAATTAGCTTTTCTTATTATTCATCCTCATCTAATTTTAATAACAATCATATTTTACTGAAATGTGAATTAATTTAATAAAACTTTTTTTTTTAAAGCAAAGTAAGAAGTTAGAGCAAGTTTTATTTTAATTCTAAGAAAACATTGCGAAATTTAAGTACTGTACGTTATTGAAAAACAATGACGAAATATCTATATTTAAAACACTAGCTTGAAAATCCACTAGCTTGAATGTGTAAAACCAATTTTCATCTATATGCCTTAATTTCAGCACGGTATAGGATGAAATTTACGTTTTAATTTTAGAAAAAAGTGCAAGCTTTATTATTCCCATAAAAAAGACAAGAAAATTTAAATATTACATGTCATTGAGAAACAACGATGAAATATTTTCTATATTAAAAGCAACTTAAAAGCCAAACTAGCATGAGAATGCAAAATATGAAAATTAAATAGCTATTACTAGCATGACAATTAAAATTCTCATTTTAATTAACAAGTCTTAATTTTAGCACGATGGGATGAAATTTACTTTATAATTTTAGAAAAAAGTTTGAATTTTATGGTGTTGATATATTTATGATGACCAATTACCTACACGAGGGACATAGGCTCAACGGTGAGTGTCCTTCATAGGATTCTTTCTAAGGGATCCTAATCCATATTTACGCAAGGTTACCGAGGGAGGAAAACCACGGAAAACTCTGAACGGTTTGGCCGATGGGCGCGATTGAGTTCGAACCCTGCACCTCCCGTCTACCAGCTTCGAGAGCAGTACCTCTCAGTCACTGGTGGAGCTGTTTGAGCTTTATGAATAAAAGTAACATTTTCATTAGAATATATCATTTTCACAAATAGAAACTTTGTAAAATTAGGATTTGGGTTTAATTGTTATTTTTTATTATTATAACTATTTGCATGCATAGTCTGTACAGTGTTTGAAAATTTGTGTCATTTCAGATATTTTTTTCTTAAAAAAGAAAGGGAAAAAAAAAGGCAAGCTCTGTATTATTAGATGCAGAAAATGTGACTTTACAGTAAGGCTGAGGTGTATCAAGCGAGTATGACAATTTGTTACGGAGCGGGATGGACAAGTAAAAGGAAAATTGCGTGAATTAGTTACTTCCTTACTACAAAAAGCACTGTTTAATATAAATTATGCATGTAAATTTATCTAGCAATACAGAAAGGTAACAATTTTCAAATGTTCTTTAAAATATCTAATTAATTCTATTTACACATACATACTCATCAAAGTCTGGATTTAATATAAAGTATCTAAAGTATCAGACAAGTTAAAGTATGTCACTAATTAATTTACAAGATTTTTTTCTTTCCAAAACTCTCAGAAACAATGAATCACGCGACATCACGTTGTTCAATTATAATTATCAGCTAGCGTCTTTCATGAGCATTTCAGTTCAATTTATTAATAGAATAGTTTGCCCTTTAAATAAGGAAGCTTCTGGAAAACTGATGAAATTGCTTCATAATTTTGATAATAAAAAGAGTCGGATAACATCTTACATGCATTACACATAGAAATAACTAAAAATAATTACAGGAAACATTGGTGCAGGATTAGAGATAAAATCTGCAATCACGAAAAGAAGAAGGTGTAGTATACGAGTAATAAAACGGGAAGAAATCCTTTATATACAAGGCGATTCATACATATCGAAACAATAGGCTACCTCCTTAAATATCATGCCTAGGCACAAACTTCCAATTTCAAGGTTTCATAAAAAAAAGGGGGGCCTGCAAAATTTGATGAAATAAGTTGTAAGTCGACGACGGGGAATGGGGGGTCTATTAAAAAAATTATATAAATTAATTTTTTTATGATAGTAAATTATGTTTGAAACAGTCTTTTCCATGCATTGGGTAGTAAAACAGTAAAATATCCGTTATTCTACCCCCACAAATCACCGAAGTTTGATATTTTAAATTTTATGAAATTTCGCTGTTTTCCGAAAGAAAAAAAAAAATCTTTCTTTTGAACCGGAAAGCTTTGAAATTTCAGAAAATTAAGATTCTTATCTCTGCCAGTTTTGATCGTATAACAGTGAAATTATTACTGCTTTACTTGATAAAGCACGGAGACGATTTTCTTAGATTTAAATTGGTATATCCAAGCACTGCATAAACAGTTAAAAAGTGAAATATGTCGAAGATAAATGGTTGGGGTTTTTTCCATCGACATAATCTCACCCTTATCTTGAACATTTTTGCAAATTATATTGCCTGTATATCTCTAGCATATAAGTAAAGCTCCTTCCAAACTTTTTGGTATATCATGTATGTTATTTTCTTATTATTGTTTCAATTATATCATTCGCGGTTACCATTTTAAATAGATGTATCAACTTACGATCTTCGCTAGGTTGAATCAAATATAGTCTTACATTAAATTTTTTTTTTTTTTTTATTTGTATATTATAACTTTTAGCATAGCTGCCCCGTGCCCATACCTATCTGTTGGTAAGGAGGTATTGCAAAAAATTTTCATTACAATACACTAATTTGACGTGGGCGCTGAACTTAATCATTAAAAATAGTTACTATTAAAAGTACGGTGTCAAGTATTTTAATCAGGTGATTTAAATCAGCAATTAAATTGTGATTTTAATCAATTGATTTTTTTAAATATTTAATTGAAATCGAAATTTCTAATTGTTTAAAATTACATAAAAAGTACTAAAATCTAATCTGTACACAATCTGGAAAGTTTTTACAGATATTTTGATTCATGAATATACAAAAACCTTAAAATAATTGTTTTTAAGCTTAATTCCTGACTATTGTAAAAAGTTCATGTACAGCAAGTTTGTAAAAAGCTTAGTTTTCCGCACGCATAACATAAAAAGTAGTTAATTTAAAAATTCTATTTAAACCTAAGGTAACTTTATATGTCATAATTTGCTTTTAAATAAAAAAACATTCATTGTTTATACTTTAAAATAAATACATAGTATATAATAAATTTCTGCAAGTAAAAAAATCAAATAGCCAGAATCTTCTTTTCTCATTCTACTTTTATAATAATAAATTTATACGAATACTGGCGCTAAAGAGGAATGAAAGAATGTCATTGGCTGAATTAATATTGTAAAAGAATGTATAAGAGAAAATAATCAATTGGTATTAAAATGTTAAGCACAGAAAAATTTTCAGTAAAAATTGATTTTTTAATGTTTGAACTTATATACACCAAATAATAATTGTTAGGCCTGGCAAATCTATTTGAAACGCTGGAGGCTGAGAATTCCCACTGGGTGCTAATAATACTGCTGTTAATTGTTTTGAGAATTTCAAATATAACAGGCTATTCCTTTTACTTACTCTGTAAAAGTGTTTGAATGGGTTAAAACATTTTCATATTTTGAGGGGAATAGCATATGCATATATGTGTGTAAGTTTAGATTCAGACGATTACCAGCGTAAATGCAAAATGAGCTGAAAATAATGTTTGCTAGTTTTGCTATTTATGCTGCTAATTAATGAAATAACTTATTTGCAGATTTTATTAGTTCTGTAATTACTTAAGGGCTATCTATACTTTTCTCACATGGTCTTATTTTCGAGAAATTGTGGAGTTTTTCTTATACTTGTGAAAATTCCAGACATAATTTTGCGAATTTTAAATTCTTAATGTATTCAGGTTCACTCTTTCATGCATAAAAAATAAAAATAAAAAATCTAAATATGATCTTTGGTGAGTTCAACTGTTTATTTATAGGCCTGTATTTTAATGATTAAATTTTTGGTAAGCTTTATTTAAAGGTAGAATATTGTAAAAGGTCTATTTAAGGGAGACAAAAAATTTTGTAAAGTGTTCTGTTTTGGGATAAAATATTTTGTGAAGGGTCTCCTGTTTGGAGATAAATTTTGTAAAATGTACTACTTTTAAAAAATATTTTGTGAAGATCCTTTAAAGGACCAAAAATTTTCCTGAACAGATCCCTGTAACTTATACTGTTTCCTCTATGTCATTTTTTAAAAAGCTACAATCTGCCCCTTTTGAAATTGGCAAAATGTGCCCTGCTTTTAAAAAATAATGAAATTTATCTGTAGTTCTTGACAGAGATATCTTGTAAAAATCATCTAAATCCCACAGCATTTCTAAGAATATGTGTCCAAAACCTTACAAAAATGATTAAGCTTTATTTCTTTGGGAAAAAAATTAAAATGTGTTATTTAAATACATTTTTCAATTTGTAATTCATAAAATTGCTAAAATTTATGACAGTTCATTTATCATACTAAGAAACTATGCATAATTACAAAACACATTAGCACAAATACATTTCCTCGTGAAATGTCCTTTTATGTAACTAACATCCTGCCCCCTTTTCTTTATAAAAGAATAATATATTATTAAATACAATTATAGAAATTAAAAAATAAAAAGGTATATTAAGTCCCTAATTATAGAGTTATTTGTTCAATAATTGTTAATTTTAAATCGTAATAAGTAATTTAATATTAATGCAGTTATTAATAATTTTAATAAATGTAAATATCACTAGCATTTAACCCTTTCGGGTCTGGTGTATTATTAGGATGAGCGAAGCGAATCCTCTACTAGTCCACTCAAGTTACAATTTGTCGTACGCTTTACAAAAAAACTATTCAATATTTTAACTTCAAATTAAACACAAAAATAAATTATGATCTGTAGATTTGCAGAATATAATTTTTTTTTACAGTAAAACGTTAAAAAAATTATTATTTTAATTAATTTATTTTACATGCATTTCCAATACGGACGCATTTTAGCAAATAAATAAAAAATGAAACGCATATATTTTCAGAAAAAAAAGTTTAAATCATGGAGTAAATAATTATAGATAGAATCATGATTAATTTATTAAATAAAACATGTTTTCATTATCCCGCAAAATCGTTTGCACAGATGACACTTAAACATTTTAAAAGAATTGTATTATGGATTTTTTTTTTTTTTTTTTTTTTTTGTAAACTGGCAACAAAATAATTGTAAACAAATAAAATTAATTCTTAAATTTGTTATATAAATGAAAAATTAAAAGATCTGCGTGAAGTTGTTGGTTCAAGCTCTTTATAAATATTTTTGCGAAGGTCGTATTGTGGCTAAATAATATCGACTCATTAATCAGAAGGATTTTATAGAAAAATAAGACTTTAATAAGTTCGCAAACACAACAATAATTATTCGTGAAAACGTCACTGCGAGAATGAGAAAGCGTTTCGTTAAAAGGTAATTCCATTAATTGAGTTGCCATTCGCAGAAAGTAAAAAGTTCTCCCACGCGGAGAGAATTACAGCAATTCTCATACGCTAACATGTATAAAAACGAAGAAATTAAAATAAAATGTTTTACAATTAAAAATTCATAGTATCAACGAAAGCAGATTTCAAATGTTTTTTCCAGAAAATAGGATTTTGAAGAAGTAACTTTCTTCAAGCTTTCTTCAAATATATTATTCTAAAATAGCTATCAAAGATTATCGGATGTTGATTACAAAGATTGGAAACATGCATATTTCAAACAATTAAAAAACACCAGTTGCTACTTGAAATTGTAAAAACATCTTTAAAAGAGCTTTTAGTTGAAAATTTAAAAAAAAATTGTAAAAGTTTGCTTCGAAAATATCTTATTATGCCAGTTTTACATCATAAATAAAAAATTAAAATGCGCCAAAACATAAAATAACGTTTTTGTTTAATAAAGATGCAAAAATAATAATTAAAAAAATATATTGTTACTTTCAAATATCTGTTTTATAAAATAATGCTTCGCGAATCCAAACAAAGCATGGCTTTTGCTAGTTAATAGTACATATCTTTTAATGGAGTATTACTCTGTTTTAAGAAATACTTTTGCTACCATTTACATGCAGTAATGTTAGCATATGTCTATGCATTTACTATATGACTTCATTTATGTTTAGGCATGTGGCAATAATAATAATTATTATTATTTACTTAATTCTCTTTGCGCCGTTTGCGATTCTTTTATTTTAAACATATATTTCGCTCTTTAAAATTAAAGTTACTTTCCTGAAAGAATCATGTGTAATAAAGAGCAAAGAGTATTACAAAATTGTAATATAAACTAAATATTATTGTAATACAACATTTCCTAAACACCTCCAAAAAATCTTCCTTAGCCTATTGCCATAAAAATACTAATTGAATAGTACACAAAACAATAACATTCGTTATCTTTTAATATCTTTTAATCAATGACATATTCATTAAATACTAATTAATCTATTTGGATAGCTAGTGTCAATGCTATTAACGTAAAAGTATTTTTAATTGGAAAAAAAAAATGGGCCTGAAAGGGTTAATGTAGTTTAGCATAATTGTTACAAATATTAAATGTATATAACATTGTATGCTATTAACTAATGAATATGAACTAATAAATATAATTTTTAGTAATTAAATAGTAAAAACACAGATTACCTTTGCAATTAAAGGTTCAATTTTTTTTTTTTTTTAAACTTGAAAAACCGTGGGTTAGTTATTCAATATTTGAACGGCGGGGGAAAAATCATAAACTGATTTAAATTATTTTAAAAAAATCTGATTTTAATAAAAAAGAAATAAAGATTTATTTTTTTTTAAATTTGACTTAAATATTTTTAAATAAATTTTTTACACCCTTATTGAAGAGTAAACAACTGTTTAACTTACAATTTCCTCCAACTGAAAGTGCAAATGATATATCATCATAATTTTCAGATAAGCATATGAAGTTTCATCCAAATGCATTGACTGAAGAAACTGATCTCAGTTAAGAAAACTCAGGCAGTTGTTTTACATTTAGATTAGTAATAAAATGCATTGCCTAATATTTCCCATATATTGTAGATGTATTTAGAAAATAAAATTACTTGAAACAACACTCTGTTCGCAGAATGAGTGATAAAATCTTTTAACCTAAAATGTTTAGAAACACACAAGGAAATGCCAAAAGGGAAAGAAACACACAAGAAAGGTCATTCATTATAAACAATGAATGATATAACAAGAGTAGCATCATATTATTTATTTATCAGATAGGATCTTTCATAAAGATTATAAAACTTCAATGAAGGAAAAGAATGGAAAATTTTCTTTTTTTAATTTACAAACTTTAATTCACTATAAAAAATTATTGCAGTGATTTACATTTAAACAAAGTAATAAAAATATTAATCAAATTAGTACATTAGAAAGCACATCCTCAAACCCTCCCCCCTTCCCCTTTATACATCTATGTGTGTGCAATTCCTTTGAAAAAAAGATCTAATAAGTTCTTTTGACAAAATCTAACAAAAATCTCAAATATTAAAATGGTAGATGTTTGATTTACGTGTAGAATAATACCTGATGTATAATAAAATAATAATAAAAATAATAATAACATATTCGAACAACAAAATAACCAAAATTCCTACTTTAGAGAGTGCAATTAAAAATTCACAAAACTGTCGCAGGAAAACCAAACAATTAAAATAATTCCACTATTAAACTCTAATAAATATGAATAATAAAATTAATTTTTGAATTAACAAATGAAATAGAGATATAAGACGATAGAAATTTAAAATACTAAAGAGTATATATGTTACAGGCCAAACCCGATTTTAGGCCAAACTAGAATGGCCTAGGCCAAACCGGTCTATCCTAACGCCCATCGGATAAACTAGTTTTTCCTAGGCCAAACCGGTCTATCCTAACGACCATTGGGCAAACTAGTTTTTCCTAGGCCAAATTAGTCTATCCTGAGGCCCATAGGACAAACTAGTTTTTCCTAGGCCAAACTAGTTTGGCCTAACTCTTATAGGATAAACTAGTTTAGCCTGCTGTTTATTGGTCTGAACTAGTTTATCCTAGGACGATCTAGATTATCCTAGGCCAATTCAATTTGGCGTAATTTTATTGAATTCAATGACCGCCACAGCGCCAACATTCTAGTTTGTCCTAGGCTGATCTAGTTCATCCTAGGCCAATGTAATTTTGCGTGTTTTTAGCTCACAGGAGTCAAAGCCTGAGAAATAATGGAACTCGCAAGTTCTGTATGTATGTATGTATGTACGTATGTACGTGCATATGTACGTAACGCGATAACTCGTGATAGAAATATCCGATTTGTTTTAAATTTTCGATGTACGTTCATTGATATAAGGTACTTTTCTGATTAATTTCGGGAATTCATTGGATAAGTATAAAGGGGAGCGAACGGGAGGCTAATCCCCCACCGTTGATTTAGAGAACAACATTCTAGTTTGTCCTAGGCTGATCTAGTTTGTCCTAGGCTGACCTAGTTTATCCTAGGCCAATGTAATTTTACGTGTTTTTAGCTCACAGCCGTCAAAGCTCGATAAATAATGAGCTCGCATGTATTTATGTATGTACGCATGCATGTACGCATGATTGTACGTATGTACGTACATATGTACGTAACGCGATAACTATTGGTAGAAATATTCGATTTGCTTAAAATTTTGGAAGTAGTTTCATTTTGATAAGGTACTTTTCTGATTAGTTTTGGGAATTCATTGGATAAGATTAAGAGGGGGTAAACGGGAGGCTAATACCCCATTTAGAGGTCTGCACGGGCCGGAATTTCCAGGCCCGGCCCGGCCCGTAGCAATTTTTTTCCGGCCCGACCCGGCCCGTTGTAAAACTCAGAAGTTCGGCCCGGGCCCGGCCCGGCCCGTTTAAATTTTTATATTTTAGGCCCGGCCCGGCCCGTAAAGAAATCAGTGAAAACAGGCCCAGCCCGGCCCGTTTTGGCCCGTTACAATTTCTAAGATTTCTAAAAAATTCAGATTTTTTTCATATAATTAAGATTTCTTTAAAGAATACTGTATACATATCTATGGAATGGTTTTACAGTATATTTTACAGGAAATACACATTAGCAACATTAGTGATTACTAAGATTATTAGGCTTTCAACAATCAAATAAAGATTTATCAAAAAATTAATATGGCTTAGAATAAAAGAAAAACAAAAGAAAGTTAAAAACATCGTAACTTTTGAAGCTGTTTAATAAAAGAAGATTCATAAAAATATTTCTTTATCATTTTATTAAAGATTTTAAATCCAAATTCATTCGTTAACTCAAATATGCGCCTTTCTGATACATTTCTAAATTCATTTTTTTCTCAGAAACGCACAGCTGGTATCTTTATTCAGAAACTATATAATCAAGTGGCATTATCCGTTTTTTGATACAAGCAATTTAAGGATACTGAAAGGAAATAAATTATTGTTATAGTTAGCATTTTCAATAGAATTTCCGGAAGCTATAGCATGGGAAGGGAGAAAAACCTGCAACCATTTGAGAAACTACTGTATCTGAACAAATTTATGCAAGTATTTTATTCATTAAAAATGAAAAATGCTATTCGATTCCAAATGCCTTCAATAGTCAGGCTTATCACTTTTATGTTTTAACAATTAAAAATTAATCTGAAAATGTGTCAAACTTTCGCGTTATTGAGAAATTAATTTAAAAACCATCAAACTTTCGCGTTATTGAGAAATTAATTTAAAAACCATCAAGAAGTATATATCCAAAGATTAATCTAACATAAGTTCTTTATCGCTGTTAATAATTTTACAAATCATGTTGTCTGCCCTACAGATCTTGGAAACAATTAAGTCTTGTTCCGGTCCGGCAAGTCTATATGTAGAAAAATTATGCAAGCTTGATCTCGGCCCGGTATGAGTCAGCTAAAAAAATATTAAAACGGGTTACACACAATTTAACTGTCCGATGCCGATCTCACACTGTACAAGTTATATTTTGATATTGATGCTGTCAAACTAGTATGGCTCGTGACGCACATTTATATTTATTCTCGTTAAAACCATTTGCGTTGTAAATATATCATATTTTATCGTTTCCACTGAAAACTTCAAAACGGGTCGGCAGGTCCGAAAATTTTTTTATCGGCCCGGCCCGGCCCGTATGGCCCATTCAATTTTTTTGCCGGCCCGGCCCGTTGAGAAAACTATTCTAATTCTGCCGGCCCGGCCCGTTAGAAAATTTGAAACGATTCCGCCGGGCCGGGTACGGGCCACGGGCCAAGCCCGGGCCCGTGCAGACCTCTAACCCCATTGTTAATTCAGAGAAATGGATTTTTCATGCAGAATTATCAGTTTTCATTTAAAATTTTAGGTATAGGATCATTCTGACAAGATGCCTCCGTGATTATTTGTGGATGTTTATCGTTTAAGTGGAAAACAAAGGGCAATGTAGGTAAACCCTAATAATTTAGATCATAGGTTCCCAACGGGGGCGGTACCGCCCCCCAGTGGGCGCTGGAGCCTTCCAGGGGGGCGGTAGCGAGTCTAGAGAAAAATGGGGGCGTTAGAGCAGTCAAGGGGGGCGGTCATGGCATACCTACCTATTTAGGAACTAATATAGTGAAAATAGCTGATCTCCTCTTCACTCTCGGATTTGGCACCCGAATTGGTACCCAGTCGAAAAACCAAGCTAATTTTCACCATTTGGCAACTCTAACTCCGGCAGTAACCTTCGGAACTTTCGAGGGTTACGTTCCGGCACAGTAGATTCATGCCGAACTGGGTACCAATTATCCGAAAAAAAAATGGATTTGCGTTAGTCTCTATTATAAGAGGTCTCCAATCCGTGACAAAAAGATAGCTGCACCTTTAAATGGAAATCTATACAAACGAACCTAGATCTGCGGGGTGTGGGGGTAGGGTAGGAATTGAATTTATTTTGTTAAAGTTTAAAAACACACGGAACACGAAGGAGGGATAAAATGGAGGAGAACAGAAATTTACTTTATCAGGCGAAAAACATTGTTGCTCAATTCTTTCAAGAATGTCAAAATATCTCAGTGGAACACGAAAAATCGCTATGTCGCGGATTGAATATGATTATGAATTAAAAAATTGTGGAGTACAAAATCCGCGATAAGTGGCTAGCTAAAAGTTTTAAACAGAATTTTTTTTATTAACTTGTATTTCCAGAAAGGTATGACCACGTATGCCTGAAAAGTTATTTTTAAAGGAATCCGTGATTTGAATTACTTCAAGAAATTAGTTTATTCTTAGTGAAAGTGTAAAAAATCATTGTATCTATAAATTTGTTCAAAAGTAAATTTATTTAAACTTAAATAGGGAAAAAAATTTATGTTTCAAAATGTCTTAATTGAAGAAGAAATGCCGGCAGTACAGTATTAAACATTTGAAATGTGGATCTAGGCACTCTCCTACAAACCAATCGTTACCTATGGGCTTAATTTGCCAAAACGTTTTTTCAAATGAAGCCATGAAGCCTTCTAGGTTACAAGAGCATTTGAATAAATGCGTCCTGATACTAGAAAAGACAAAGATATGTGATATTTTTACTTTCTTCTATCTTTACAAAAGAAAGTATTTTGGATTCGTGAAAATTTTCAAGTTCTGGTCTTTGACGGATTTACATGTTTCAGGGGTCAGAGATTAAAAAAAAAACATGTTTTTACAAAATGTCTGTTTGTGATACTGTGAGTCTACGACTCTGTTTGCATGTGATGTAAATTTATTGGGCCCTCTATCTCACACGGAATTTAGCAAAATTTATATTCAGGTGGTCCCTGATATAAATTGATAATGATTTGTTTTTCGTGCAAATCACTCAACAAGTGGCGCTGCTATGCTGTTTTTTCCCGATTTCTGCGACAGCTTTATCTTAAAAATTGCGACACATATTTTCATCAAGCTTCAGATTCTGTTAGTCCTTGACATGAATGTATACTGTTTACATTTTGTTGAAAATTGCAGAAAATGTGGCACTGCCTTTTTCACGATTTCTGCAAAAGCTCTATCTCAAGAACTAATGCACGGATTTTCACCAAACTTCAGATTTCATTATTCCTTGAGATGAATAGATGCTGTTTAAATTTTGTCAAAATTCTCTCAAAGGATGCCGCGGCTATACTGTCTTTTTCACGATTTCCGCAACAGCTCTATATCAAGAAATAGTTCTCTGCTATGCTGAAAATTTTCCGTAAAAATTGTATCTCAAGAGCTAATGCGCGAATGTTATCAAACTTCAAATTCATTTTTATTTTGATAAATATTATTGCTGTTCTGGCGTAAATCGCACAGCAGCGCATTTATTCTGCATTTTTCTCGATATTCGCAATAGTCCCATTTCAAGAACTAATGCACGGAATTTCATACCATTAGAATTCTCGCGATGAGTACAGATTGTTATTTAATTTTGTTACTGTGATAGCGAATTTTGAAGTATTAACAGTAATGAAATGAAAGCTTTGATCTTTCCACATCTGACTTGTTCAAAGACCCTTTTTAGATAATTTCGCAAATACAGATACAGCAGTATCATCATATTTGGAAGAGGAACTCGCAACAAACGAGAACTAAAAGTAAAATTCGGAAATGGATACCAAGAGTTCCAACCTCAAAAAAACAATGCAGCTCTCTAACCTGGATTGTGAATGAGAGTACATAAAATTTTAATTGCTTTTCCTTCATCAGATTTAGCTCAGAGTGGGTTCCGTGCAGTAGCTTATCTACTGTCTAAAAAAAGGCACAGGCATCTTTGGATCTAACAATTTGTGACAAATTTTAAGAAATTAGAATCCGACATGAACGAATTAATAAAACTCCATCAGCTTGTACCATTTCGTTGTTTAAAAAAAAATTGTGGTTTTTGTTAATATTTCAATTTTTAATAAAGTTTTTTACGACATTTGATGGTTGCTTTAATTAACATGAACTTTACGATTCTTAATAGATAGCTAGACAGATAAAATATAGATAATATGATACAATATTTTAATATTTTGTATAATTAATTATCATGGAAGAGGGTGGGCGTTGGCATTTTTTTTCTCTTGTAAAGGGGGCGGTGGTTCAAAAAAGGTTGGGAACCTATGATTTAGATAAATGGTTTTGATGCAGAATTTACGGATTTGCGTCAAATTTGGATGTATGTTCTTTCTGATAAGCGATTCTCTGAATAGTTTTGGGGAGTTTAATGGTTAAGTATGAAAGAAAAAGCGAAGGATTACCAACTTTCATAGGAAAAACTAGTTTATCCTATGAAATTTAGAGAAATAAGTTTGGCATAGGAAAACTAGTTTATCCAATTTGCGTTAGGATAAAATAGTTTGGTCTAGGCTAATATAATTTGGCTCAAAATTGGGTTTGGCCGGTAAAAACATATCTTTCACTAGAATAAGCATAAATGTGTGTCAAGAGTCATTGCTTGTAACATCAATACCGAAATTTAACATGTCCACAGTAGAGACATGATACATTGGAATGGTGTTTGCTTATTTTTATTTTTCTTTCTGCAGACTCAGGCCATGCTGTGATAAGCTTGCTTTTATTATTACTATTATTCGAGCCAGATCGCAGCTGAACATAATTTGGAATCGAACAGCCTTTTCCATCTTTGAGAAATTAATTACCTGTCGATATATAGCTATTTTTGTCACGGCGTCAAGTTTTTCTTTTCCGTAAAGTCGCAACTGGAAATTCGATTCAAAACGTAGCTTTAATAGTATTTTCTCAAAGATACATCGCTTTTATGAAAAAATGGTTAACGCCATTCGATTACATATTTTCTGAGTGAGAATGTTAATCTTATGCATTTTTGAAAAGGAATTAATTAATAAATGTGTTAGGATGTAACTCTTTTGGATTTGAGAAAACCCTTAAGGAATGATAGAAAAATATATTTACAAATCTACTTTTTACTAAACATATTCAAAAGTTATGATGTTTATAACATTCCTTTTTAGCTCACAGGCTATCATAGCCTGAGAGCTTATGTGCCCGTCCGTTCTGTATGTATGTGCGTAACGCGATAACTCATGATAAAAATATCCGATCCACTTGAAATTTTGTATATAGGTATATCCTGACAAGGCGCTTCCCTGATTAGTTTTTGGAGTTCATTCGATATGTATAAGAGGGGGAACGGGGGGCTCATGCCCCCCGTTAGTTGATATAAATGGGATTTTCATGCAGAATTAAGTTTTTGTTCAAAATTTAGATTAGGATCATTCTGATGAGGCAATTCCGTGACTTATTAGGTGTTCATTGAATAAGTATAAATAGGGGGAACAGGGGCTCTAATGCCCCCCCCCCTTAGTTGATATAAATGGGATTTTCATGCAGAATTAAGTTTTCGTTCAAAATTTAGATTAGGATCATTCTGATGAGGCGATTCCGTGACTGTTATTAGGTGTTCATTGAATAAGTATAAATAGGGGGAACAGAGGTTCTAATGCCTCCCCCCCCGTTAGTTGATATAAATGGGATTTTCATGCAGAATTAAGTTTTCGTTCAAAATTTAGATTAGGATCATTCTGATGAGGCGATTCCGTGACTGTTATTAGGTGTTCATTGGATAAGTATAAATAGGGGGAACAGGGGTTCTAATGCCCCTCCCCCGTTAGTTGATATAAATGGGATTTTCATGCAGAATTAATTTTTCGTTCAAAATTTAGATTAGGATCATTCTGATGAGGCGATTCAATGACTGTTATTAGGTGTTCATTGAATAAGTATAAATCGGGGGAACAGGGGTTCTAATCCCCCCCCCCCCCCGTTAGTTGATATAAATGGGATTTTCATGCAGAATTATGTTTTCGTTCAAAATTTAGATTAGGATCATTCTGATGAGGCGATTCCATGACTGTTATTAGGTGTTCATTGAATAAGTATAAATAGGGGGAACAGGGGTTCTAATGCCCCCCCCCCTTAATTTATATAAATGGGTTTTTCAAGCAGAATTTTCAGATTTCGTTCAAATCTCTGAATAGTTTTGGAAGTTTAATGGTTAAGTATAAAAGAGGGGGATAACTCCTTTTAAATTATATAAATGCTAAATGGGTTTTTATTAAGAATTATCTAACTTGCTCTGAATTTTGGATATAGATTTTTTATATGATAAAGCATGTCTTTGATAGTATAGGAGGTTCAATGATTAAGTATAAAAAAAGAGGAAAGGGGAGAGCTGTTTCCCCTTCTTAATTTTTTTTTCGAACGGAATTAACCCTTGAAAATATAAGGCTTTAATGTACAATTAGTATTTGTAGCCTGTGAGCTCAATGCCATCAGTTTAGCTGGGCAGTATTCTTTATTTCTTTTGTTCTAACTATTTAATGAATTCCTATTTTAATATTGAAGGACTAAGAATCTAAATAATCAATAATACATTGTGTATTTTCCATTTAGCGAACACATCGTAATTTAAAAATACATTGTAAATTTATCCATAAATATGTATGCAGTATTCTTTAAAGGAATCTTAAATGTATGTGAATTAAAATCTGAATTTTTCGCAGAAATTGAGTAGGGCCAGGTCGAGCCGGACTGAGTCCCTTTTCACTGATTTTTTTTACAGGCAGGGCTCGGGCTGAACTTTTAATTTTTTATACCGGGCTTCGAAATTCCGGCCCGTGCAAACCTGTAACAGTATTCTACTACCCTTCAAATAAAATACATTATACAGGGGTGATAGCAACACCACTTTGCACAAGATTAGAGAGCAGTAGTCAGGATTAATATTAAAAAGAATATTGCCCTGTTAAAGTAATGGCTTTGCATTCACAGGCTATTTACACTAATTGTGTATTACAGACATTTTTTTTTTAAATATCACCCTCGAAAAAACAAGTAAGGGAGATTACTTTTTCCCATTTCCCCTAATTATACATTGAATTATTCCCATTGAACCTCAAAACTAATCACAGATACGCTTCATAAAATTGAACAATTATCCAAAATTTGAAGCAAATCAGATAATTCTGCTCAAAAACCATTCATCTGATTTAAGGAGGGTAATCCTACATTCCTCCTTTTATACTTAATCATCAAACAAAACTATTCAGGAATTCGCCTTATGAAAAAAACTATGTTCAAAATTTAATCGGCAAATAAGATTTAATCTGCTTAAAAACCCATTTATTTAATTTAAGGAAGGCAATAAATCATCCACTACCCCATTATACTTAAACAAAAGAAAAATTAAAGAACCGTCTGATCAGAATGAATTCATGTCCAAAATTTTAAGCAAATTGGATAATTCTGTATTATAACTAATTTATCTAATTTAAGGAAATAAATTGTACGCTTCCCCTTCATACTTAACCAAAGAACCACCAAAATTAATCAGTGAAGTGCTTCATCAGAAGGAACAAATCAAAGATTTGCAGCAAATCGGTTAATTCTGCATGAAAAACCCATTTGGCAAAATTAGGCGGGAGTCCCCCTTTCTTCCATTTGTTCTTAACCAATTAACATCCAAAACTAATTACGGAAGCACCTTACCAGAACGAATCTATTTCAAAAATTTAAGCAAATCAGCAAATTTTGTTTGAAAAAAGCATTTACATAAATTATGGGGCGTTACCTATATTCCCCCCCTCTCTTTATATTTAAACAATGAACATCCACAACTAATCATGGAGGCGCCTCATCAGAATGCTTCTATATCTAATTTTTTTATTATAAAATATGCTAATAATGCATGGAAACCCATTTATTTGATTTAAGGGAAGGGGCGAATCAGCCTCTCGATCTTCCTCCCCCTTATTATTCTCCAATGACCTCCCAAAACTAAGCAGAAAAACTCCTCATAAGAATAAACCTATATTGAACGTTTGATGCAAATCGGGTATTTCTATCAAGAATTTTTGCGTTACGTACTTACGTACATACATAGATACAGAATCCACGGGCACATTATTTCTCAGGCTTTGGTAGTCTGATGAGATAATAACATGTCAAATTACATCATTTCTATCAAGAGTTATCGTGTTACGTACGTACATACATATGTACATACATGTGTACATACATGCGTACATACAGAACTTGCGAGCCCATTATTTCTCAGGTTTTGACGCCTGTGAGCTAAAAACACGTAAAATACATTGGCCTAGGATAAACTAGATCAGCCTAAGACAAACTAGAACGTTGGCGCTGAGGCGGTCATTGAATTCAATAAAATCACGCCAAATTGAATTGGCCTAGGATAATCTAGATTGGCCTAGGATAAACTAGTTCAGACCAATAAACAGCAGGCTAAACTAGATTATCCTATAAGAGTTAGGCCAAACTAGTTTGGCCTAGGAAAAACTAGTTTGTCCTATGGGCCATAGGATAGACTAGTTTGGCCTAGGAAAAACCAATTTGTCCGATGGGCGTTAGGATAAACCGGTTTGGCCTAGGAAAAACTAGTTTATCCGATGGGCGTTAGGATAGACCGGTTTGGCCTAGGCCATTCTAGTTTGGCCTAAAATCGGGTTTGGCCTGTAACATATACGTCAAGATTGAGAATATGTTCTTTATACAAGTCAATTTTTTAATCGATTTTTGCACGAAATTTGATACACATACATTACTAAATAAATTAGAATACAGTAAAACCTCCATTAACGGTCACCTCTGAAGAGCGGTCACCTCTAACAACCGTCCATTTTTTCAAAGAACGGAACGAGTCGTATTGAAATAATTATTAGATTAAACCTTCGAATACCGTCACCTCTGAAAACCGGCCGCGGCCAGGGAAATTCAATCCAACACGGCCACTGGAAAAAGGCCGAGAGCATTGTAAATTGCCACATTACATCTATTCATCCAGCGCCGTACGAAGTGGGCGGTCGCTACGGGCACGGAAATTTAGGGGTCACCAAATTTATATTACTACCAATGTCATTATTTGGACTGTCACAAGAAAAAGTTGGGGTAGATCGGAAAAATAAAACTTTTCCCGGGCGTAATTTTCTCTTTGCACGCCCCTTTGTTTTATTTGCTTTGTTCATCGTTTTATTTCTTTCGATTTTGATATTGAATAAAAAATGCATAAAAGTTTAAATTTTCAAAATTTATGAGGTTTAATTTGCTTTTCGGAAACTTCCAAATGTCGGTAACATCTTTGAAAAACAATCAAATAACAAACTTACAAGGAAGGTCTCCAAACGGGCATACTCAGAAAAATCTGAAAAAATTACAGAATGTTCTTCTCATATAGTTATATATGTTTAAAAAAAAATTCGGCGGAACCTCCTTATAACATCCGTAAAAAAAAAATTTTTGCTTATTTGGCGATTTATCTCCGGTTGGCGAAAAAACGAAATTTTGAAAAATACGCTTTTACGCTTCGAATCTCTATAAATAAAAGGAATTCCGAGGATAATTAATTGAGGCACAGGAAAATCGTCTGCTAAGAAAATCTTTTTTCATTTTGAACTCTATAAATAAAAGGAATAAAGCAGAAGAAATATAAAACAGATAATGTATTTATCACAAAAAATCGTCTGCTAAGAAAATCTTTTTTCATTTTGAATAAAATTAAATAAAATATTGAAAACATTTGATTTAAACTAAAAATTGTATTACTAAAAGTTTTCTTTTTTTTTCAGAACCTTTTAATACTTTATAACGATGAAAATGACGTATTTCAGACAATGCATTTCTGCATGCTTCCAGTTATTGATAAAATCATACAAATTTCAAGTTCGTTTAATATTGCTAATACGGACCCGGGCAACGCCGGGCGGGTCAGCTAGTACTTTTTAAAGAAAAAACTTTCTATGTTCAATTTATTTTAATTAAGTTTAGTTTAAGTAATTTTAGTTTTGCATTTTTACTCTACTTTAACTGTAATTTCGTCATATACGTTTATATGTACTTATAACAAAATGAAATTAATATATTTTATCATTTAAAACACAATTTAAATTGATTAAAATTGTTCCAAATTGAAAAATACACTGTTAAAAATCTGCTGCATTTTGTTGCAACGCACTCCCTTGCTTGTATAATTTTTACGGTTACTTGGCCGTGAAATGGAGCTTTCTCATTGGTCGGAATAGAGATATTATATACAAGCGGTGGAGTGCGTTGCAACAAAATGCAGCAGATTTTTACGGTCAATTCACCGTGCTATGGAGCATTCTCATTGGTCAGAAGAGAGATACTCTATAAAAGTAGTGGAGTGATGTTGCAGTAAATGCTGCAGATTTTTAACAGTGAAGTCAATTAAAATCAATTTTCAGATTCGTTAAAATCGTCTGCTTTTGGCGAGGAGATGCACTGCTCGCCAAATCCCGGGTCGCTTTCAACTTTTCACGCCAATTATTCCAAACTATTTTATTTTTTTACATATCTAATAATGTAATTCCGCCGCTAATTTTCACTGATCCTTTATTACCTACATGAGTAGTTTAATTCGTATTTTTTTCAAAAAATTCTGAGTATGCCCCCAATGGAGACCTTCCTTGTTAGTGATAGTGAATTAGATGCAGTTTTTAAAGCAGAAAAAATACTGACATAATGCCAGATGAATTTATTTCTATTGATAATCAGCATTTACGAAAGCATACAGGAAATGGTTCAGGATTTCATGAAAGAAGAGGACGCTGAAACTTTAAGTGAGTATGTAGTGGAAATTGTAAAAGAGACCAAACTAAAGTCTTATGAAGAAGTCCTCGCAAATATTTGAGACATTAAATTTTTTGCTCTAAATAAGAACGACGAAGATTTCTACAATAAAACCACAGGTATTATCCTATCGATAAAAAAAATTATTTCGAAGTACACAAAATATATGAAACTAACAGATTTCTTTAATGTGAAAAATAATTAAAAAATTATATATTTTTTAAAGTACTTTATTGAATTAAATAGTTTTGTTTCATTTTTCTATTAAGTTAAAGCAAAACCTCCGTATACCGGTCACCTCTAAGAAGTGGCCACTTTTACTCAGTCCCAACGCTGGCCGCTCTTCGGAGGTTTTAATGTACATGGTTAAAGTAAAAGAATCATCGGTTGCATTAAAAATTTCTGAAATTATTCTTTGTGCTTTTTTTTTTTTTTAGCCAACTTTCTATAACTTCACTTTATTGCTGTTTTTCAATGCATTTTGCTTTGCCTGTTGCCACAAAAAAAAAAAAATCGCGCATGGACGATATTTTAAAAACGATTACAAATGAGACTATCTCGTTATCTTTTAGAGTTAGCTTTCAAAAATGATGTCTTTTTAAGCAGATACTGCGCATTTTCCGCATATAAAATGAATAAGATTAATAAGAGTAAAATGACGGAGTGCCTTTCATTTAAAAGTAATTTTGAGTTCAAACATCTATTTAAAAGAAACATTTCAATTAAAAAATCCACACTTATTCCAGGGAAAAAAATTTCTAAAAATGATGTCAATTTCTATGAGAAGTTTTTAATGTGATCTTGAATTGACTAGAAACGAGTTATTGTTATGTATTATTTAATATTAGCTGACCCGCCCTAATTGACCGATCCTATTATAACAACCATTACATTATTGCTTCATGTATATCAAAAATACATGAAGTAAAATCCTTATTGATGATTTTATATATTCAAATGAAAATCTTTTCAAACGAATCTAATGTCAGGGCTTAAGTGACTTCAGCTGCATACGTTCTCCAATTTGAATGATTTTATATTTCCGAATGAAAATCTACCCAAACCAATTAGATTTGGAGGCGAAAATGTTTTTCCTGTGCAGAACCTGTCATTGCAGTATAACCAGTTTTACAGGCATGTATGTATGAGAAAACTTGTGATGTAATTTTTCTGAACTTTTATTATTTAGAGAAACACTCGAACTTAGAGTAACTACGTGGCATACTAGACTTACAATAATTATAATCGATGGAAACTACATACAGTGTCTCACAAAAGTGATGGGACACTTGTGCTTTAGAAAAAGAAACTGCAATAAAATAAATAAACAAACATGCGCAAAAATTTTTTGGGTGTGTTTCATATTTCAAGTTAGTAACAATTATTACATAACATACATTTTGCCAAAATATTAAAATATTAATTTAGTAAAAATACAATTGTTCAGAACGGAGGAAAAAATGGCTCACATAAGTGATGGGACACTTACTTTTCCATCAAATATTTATCCAAAAATTTTACTTTTTAAAAGGTTTTAATATTTTGTTGGATTTCTTTTTACTTTTAAAACATGATTTAATCTTTTTTGGGATGGATTCGACTAATTTTTTGTAATTTCTGGAGTGATTTTACCCCATTCTTCTTGAAGCACCGATTTTAGTTGTTTTGAAGAAATGGTGTGTTTGCGAATTCTTGATTCCAATTCTTGCCAAATATTCTCTATGGGATTTAAGTCTGGAGATTGTGGTGGTTTTTTTTTTTATTATTTCAGGACAGTTATATAGCAGCCAGGGTCTAACGTTCAGAGCAGTGTGATTGGGGTCATTGTCCTGATAGAATTTAAAATCGTTATGAAGGTTCAATTTTCGTGCTGAAGATTTCAAATTTTGCTTTAAAATATCAATATACTTGTACTGATCCATTATACTGTCAATAAAAACAAGATTACCAACTCCACGGACGACATACACCCCCATACCATAACTCCTCCTCCACCATGTTTTACTGTTGGTACCAAGTTCTGTTTGCGAAATTCTTCCCTGGGTTTTCTCCACACCAAAATTCTACCGTCAGAACCAAATATATTAAATTTACTCTCATCAGCAAATATAACTTTATTCCAGTAATCAGAATTCTTATTTATGTTGGATTTTTCGAAAGCTAGTCTGAGTTTTCCATTCTTTTCACTTACGAAGAATTTTTTCCTGGCTACTCTACCGTGATATCCAGCAGATCGAATTACCCTTCTAATAGTCTCAGAATTAACAATTATTTCATATAATGCTTGTAAATCAGCAGCAACTTTTGAAGCACTATTACTTGGATTTTTTTTTTTTTTTTAATATTTCGAACAATAATTCGCTTTATTCCATTGGATAGCTTTGATGGTCGACCAGGTCTTCTTTTATCCTGAATCATATGATTCTTTTTATATCGTTTAATGATATTGAAAACTGTTGAACGGCTCAAGTTAACTGTTTCAGCAGTTTTTTAATAGATTTTCCACGTTCAATATGCAAATTAATAACTAATTTTCGAATTTCAGGCGAAGTTTCTTTTTGTTTAGCATTCATGGCTATACAGAGCTAAAAAACACAAAAATTCCAAAACAAACTGGAGAGAAATACTGCAGACGATTTTATAAATTATTGCCAATTGCTTTTAAGTAAAAATAAAACCCCCAAAAATATTTTTATTGCTTATTTCAGACGATTTTTGTTGCATATATAATGGTGTCCCATCACTTATGTGAGCTATTTTTTGCTCCGTTCTAAACATTTGTATTTTTATTAAATTAATATTTTAATATTTTGACAAAATGTATGTTATGTAATGATCTTTACTAAATTTAAGTATGAAACACACCCACAAAAAAAGTGTACATGTTTTTTAAATTTATTTGATTAGTTTCCTTTTGTAAAGCACAAGTGTCCCATCATTTATGTGAGACACTGACTGTATTCTAATTTATTTACTAACAGAATCGAAATTCTTACCGTAAAGTAAAATATTTTATTATATTTTTAATATAATATATTCACATTTTTATATGCAATAACATATTTCTATATTTTTATTTGTTATAAAATGCTTTTACTGATTTTTCAATCGATTGATTGACTTTTAGATAGACATACATAGTAAAACTTCCAATCCTTGGCAAATTTTATTTTCGTTTTGAACATTATTCACTGCAAATTTATTTCTTCTGCATGGAAAACAGATATTTTTGTAATATTGTGTATTTGAAATTTAGGGTAAACCAATAGATTATAATATTGATTCATCTTAGCCCCGATATTTTATTTCTATCAGGCAACAATTGAAATGTCGTCACTAAAAAAATTTACATTCGGTAAGCCAGCCATAAAATGAAGCAGATATATCATTGTACGGTTAAATACTGAAATCTCAACAGCATTTTTTTTTTTTTTTTTTTTTTTTTTTTTTTGTTAACTTCTAAACGTAGCACATTTTCAATTTATACATTAAATTGCAATTTGTTTTAAAACTGCTTTTTTGGCCGGTAGGGGTGGAGGGAGTAGTTTTTAATGACGTATCTAAAATGGTGGCAACTCTGTGTACATAAGGAGAATGGTTGAAAAGTAGTAAATTACTATATCTATTTGTTGCCATTTTCTGATAGCAACTTAAAAAAAATAATAATAAATACGTGTTATTCTTCTATTCTATTAAAAAAGTAACTAGCGCTGTCACCGCCGCGGTAAATGAAAAAAAATATCTTCATGTTCTCCAGACTTTTTCTATGAAATTGGAGTAGAAATTACTACGAATGGATTCGAGTTTAATGATAAAACTGGTATCTACAGATTGGAAAGTGGATGGAGAATATATGCTACGCATTTAACTTATTCACAGCTTCCCTAGCAGTTAAATACGAGATTATGAAATCCTGGAAATAAAAGTTAGTAGAAAAAAAGGGGAAAATATCAATTAGAAAGTTCTTTAGCATCATCGATTAGTAGGAATATATAATCAATGTACACAAAATCTATGATAATTACTGTTAAGTGCAATGTAAAGCATCGTTTTATTAATTACTTTTGGATTTATGAATTTTTGAAATGTTCCTTACCTTTTTCGATGACCCTGACTATTATTAGATGCCGGTGTGTAGATATAGTTTCGAATAATTTTTTGTGGATACACTTCATTTTTAATTCAAATTTTCCGCATTTCGATTTTTTTTAAACATATTTTAAAAAGGTTATTTTAAAAATTGTTGCCAATTGTAAAAACAGCGGAAAGAATAAGTAATATTTCCTTAAAGTTAAAAATTTATTTACACGTCACTATTATAAAGAGAAAAAAAACCCCTTTCAGATTAAATTATATACTAAAAGCAAGAAAAGATTGTAAATTACGTCATAAAAACAATATTTACACGAGTTAAAAAAACTAAGAAAATGAATTCATTAATATGCATTAAAAGCCATCAATGGAAATTACGTCATATTTAAAATGGAGAAAGAATAATATTGCCAAACAGTTTAAATTAAAAAATATGTTTACACAAGACATATATTTCTTTGAGATAGTCTTTTAAACTGTTGTTGTTAATTCTATAACAGCGCAAATAATATTTCTTTTTTAACAATAAAAGTATATTCAAGTTAATATTTAAAAAAAAAAAAAACTTCGTGAAAATTACGTTAAAATTTTAAAAAGATATATTTAAAATGTTTTAATTAAAACAACTTTTTTATAATATTTTTAAAAAGTAAGGGAGACAAAGGCTGTTCACGTAATTCATTCCATATTAACTTATTTTCAAATGTTTGACTGATCTTATTCAATCAAAGACGGAAACACCCAGTAGATTTTTATCAGCATCTTTTTCGGCCTTAAAATTCTTCAATCAAAGGCAAATGAATGATAATACGTCAGCAAGAAGATTGTCACTGTTTATTTAATTATAATTCAATCTCCCGTAATGTTTTAAAGCCGATTAAATTGGCGTATTTTTAAAATCTGATGTGTCTGAATGGGGCTGGCGAGTATAGCTAGTAAGGGACAAAGCCCACCTAGTTTTGAAAAAATACAAATGAAAAACTTCTAATAAAACAAGAAGCTTTTATTAACTATATTTAATTTTAAGCATCCATATTTATGTTACAAAGAAATAAAACCATACAAATTATTAGATAGCTTTTTTTTTTTTTTTTTTTTTGGGGGGGGGGTTGGGGGGGGGCAAGTTTAGTCTTATATCGGAGATAAATTTTCGCAGAAGAGCATCATTTTCACATCAGTGGCTTTAAAATTTGGGAAGAATGCTTCACTTTTGAAAATAAACTAATATAAATCACATATTGATAAATTTTATCAAAAATTTAGGGAATTTTCGTCTTTTTATATTAAGAATATTTAAGCACTTAAACAAATTAGAAAAGAAATGCAATTTTACTAGAGCCGTACCGAGTACTCGGTAAATACTCGGTATTCGGCCAATTTGCCGAGTACTCTGTATTCGGCCAAATTTTGGCCGAGTACTCAGCCAATACCGAGTAGTTGTAAGAATTTCATTTTTTAAGCATATAAATTTATAACTGATCTGTAAAAAGTTATTCGAATATCAATGTATAATATATTTAGTAATTCATAAAACTATTTACTCTGTATTTAACAATATGTCTGCAAAATATAGAAAAAGTTAAGAACAAAAACCCTCATAAAATTTCACATTTATACAAATAAAAATAATTTTTTGATATATAGGAAAACAAAAAAGACTTATTTTAGATAAAGAAACTGAAAATACGACAAATGCAATAAAAAAATAACTATTAAATTTATTATATTCCAAATTATGGTGCAAAAACACCAAACATTCTACATTATCAGTAGACAGGGCATTTCTTTTACTATTATAAATTTGGCCTGTCTCGGAAAATATATGTTCAGAATAAACAGTTGTTAAAGATCCACATCAGATTTTTTTGCAAAATTGCACATATTCGGAAAAGTTTTTTTTTTTCCCACCACTATGCAAATGGAATGTCAGTTTTACATAAGACTTCTGTTAAGAAAGCCTGTATCATTTTTTGTACCAATTCTTCATGTGGAGATTTTAAACAAGTACTAGTGCCACAATTTTTTTGCTCATTCGCTTATTTCCTCAAAACATTCCCAGAAAATAGATAAACTTTTTGATGGCATTCTCTTCTGGTTCGTCTACATCAGAATTCTCATGATGTATTTTTTGTTTCTTTGGTGGATTTTCAAGTACTGGATTATCTACACTCATCAATTCTAGAGCTTTCTTTTTAAGGCATTCTTAATTCACACATTTATAATTTTCATTGAAAAAGGTTAGTTTTTTACTGATATTTAAAAAATAATAAATTTAAAATAATATAATTTAATATTTTCACATGAAAAATGAAAAAAAAAAAAAACAGCAAAGCCAATACTTTTTTTTATCAAAAGAAAATAAAGTACAGACAATTACAAAATAAATATGAAATGTTTTGCATTATTTAGTGAATTGAATTGTTACAGTAACCAATAAACATTTTTATTTTTGATAGACAGATTTCAATGTTTGGAATACATTGGAGGGTTAAAGTATATTTTAATTTTATATTGGTTAATAATTGTACTTTTTATGTATCAATTCCCCCTTTTTATTGCTTTTGAACTGCCAAAGATTGTCTTTAAAAGGTGCCCAAATAAATTTCAAATTTAATGAGTTAATTTATTTATACTATATATGTATATTATATATATGTACACATACACACAGGTATAGATATATGTATGCCTAAGCTAATATTATGCGCACATCAGTGTTTTATTTTCTTATTTACACAACTACTCGGTACTCGGCATTCGGTACTCGGCCGAGTAGTGAGTGGCCGAGTACTCGGTACTCGGCCAAAGTACTACTCGGTACACCACTAAATTTTACGACACTAAACCACTTTAGAAACCACTACAAAAGGTGAAATATTGTATCTTAAGTACTTAGTTCGCAGAATTTTGATAAAACTTTACAGAAAATTTTTGTAGCATACTTAAGATCCTCTCACGATGCATGAATATGTCAGTCACGATACACAGGTTATCCAAGAATATCCGAGATAATGAAAAGATGGAGTTTGAATATGGCGACTTTCCTAAATAGTTGTTAAATTTAGCACCTAACATATGTTTGAAAATTTGAGAAATTAAACTTTAAGATGAATATTGGAAGAAATACCTAATATTTTTTAGGATTAATTTACCTAGGGAACTTGAAATAATGTCACGAAAATTTCTTTCAAAACTACTCAGCTTAAAATACAACTATGAATGCATAATCACAGTCAACTAGTGAATTTTACATTCTGCAATTTTTAAGACTGACTGTTTGAGTTTGGGGTCTTTGTTGATTTTATCCCGCGGTATCTATGCATTGAGTAATAACAATTGTGGTTAGTAAATGATGTGATTATGGAATTTCAGCCAAGTTTCATAAAGTCAGCAAGAATTCGCAAATGCATTTAAGACTTTCGCACTTATATAATACATAGTGTTTGGATGTATGTTCCTGATCTACACTTTTTAACAGAGTAAAGAAACTTTACACAAGTTTTAGAACAAGAATAAAATTACTGAATACTTTAAAAAGCCTAAGAGCTTTTTGTACCCTCCTTTTTCAACTACTTGCCGAAGTTTATCATGCAAATCTATTTTCTTAAATTTTCAAATGCATTTATTTTTTCTTTCTTATTGCCAAGAAAAACAAAATGTGTATTGACAATACTTTGCAATAGAAATACAGATTCATTTGCTATATTTTTACACGAAATTGACGTCATAATGTTTTTGCACATACAGTTAAAAAAATTTAGGGTAAATGAATTAAATTGACATGGTATCTTCACATGAAACATCTAGTATAACACCGAGATTTCGATAGTATTCAGAAGAAAAACAAAATAAAAATCTAAATATAACGTCTATTTCTCTAACTCTTTCAGTGTGGCATCAAACTAAGTCTAAACAAAATTACTATATTTTATTTGCTACTTCATATACGCCAGCTATATTGATACATTATATGCATTGGTAATATTTTTTAAGATTTATTTTAAATATGAAATGAAACGAAGGAACCGTTTTTTAGTCAGTCCTTTCGCTTTTCAAACATAGTTTCATGAATTATGTCACACCTAAAAGTGTCCGAAAAGGTACGACATTTTCATGTAATCACTGTGGATTTAGTTTTAGTAAATGAAGATGTAAGTTTCCATTTAAAAATAAAGGCATGCGAAATAGAATGATTAAATTCTAAATCATTTCGATAAATATCTAGCACTATTTTTTTTACTTTCTTCTATCTTTACAAGAAGAAAGTATTGGATTCATGAAAATTTTCGACTTCCGGTTTTCGACGGATTTATACGTTTTAGGAGGTCCTGAACACGTTTCGACTATTTTTAGAAAATGTCTGTCTGTGAGTCTGTCTGTCTGTCTGTCTGTGTCTGTCTGTATGTGACAAAAAATTTGTGGGCGCTCTATCTCAAGAACTAATACTCGAAATTTAATAAAATTTTATATTCAGTTAGACCTTGATATGAATTAGTGCCTATTGGTTTTTGGTGAAAATTGGCCTGCAGGTGGCGCTGCTATACTACGTTTTTCATGATTTTCAAGATCTCTATATCTCAAGAACTAAAGCACAGAATTTCATCAAACTTCAGATTCTGTGAGACCTTGATATACATAGACGCTGATTAAGTTTTGGTGTAAATTGGCCAGCAGGTGGCGCTGCTATGCCACGTTTTTCATGATTTTCATGATAGCTATATCTCAAGAACTAATGCACTGAATTTCACCAAACTTCAGATTCCACGATAACTTCAGATACATAGCCGCCGATAAGGTTTTCATGTAAACTGCCCTATAGGTGGCGCTGCTATGCTACATTTTGCTCGATTTTTGCGATAGCTATATCTCAAGAACTAATGCAGAGAACTTCATCAAATTTCAGATTCTGTTACACTAGAATATATAACATAATTAGACGCTGATTACATTTTGGTATAAACCTCACAACAGGTGGCGCTGCTATGCTACGTTTTTCATGATTTTCACGATAGCTATATCTCAAGAACTAATTCACAGAATTTAACCAAACTTCAGATTCCGGGAGACCTTGAGATACATGGACGCTGATTAGGGTTTTGTGTGAATTGCCCAATAGGTGGCGCTGCCATGCTACATCTTGCACGTTTTTTGCGATAGCTATATCTCAAGAACTAATGCAGAGAACTTCATGAAATTTCAGATTCTGGTACACTATAATATATAACATAATTAGACGCTGATTACATTTTGGTATAAATCTCACAACAGGTGGAAGAAACAGGATAGACTCACAACAGGATAGAAGAAAGTTTTGTGATGGCCACAACATACTAGTTTTTTCATGTTGTAAAGGAAATCGTAAATAAAGTTGAGAGATTTTAATACGATTTAAAAAAAAAAAATCAGATTGCTTTTTTAATGATTTATGGGATGCGAATGCACGAAGCTCCATTATTATAATCACCGTATAGTTGTTATTATTTCAATTTAATTTACCCAGAAGATTTCCATGGCACACATGCAAAGTGAGATGGTCCTGCTAATAAAAAAAAATTCATAAAACTAAGTTCTTTGCAGGATTAATACAATACTTTATGTAAATAATTTAAAAACATAAAAGGTCATTATGATAAAAAGTACTATGATAAACCTTGGCATACATTTTAGATTAAACTAGCTTAGACATAATGCATCAAAATGTGTTATTTTGAATACCACAGGATATATTTCGGCAACAACACAAAAACTCTAATTCGACTTAATTAGAAATATCAAGTAAAGGCATTTAATGTATCTGTATCGCAACACATTGGTTATATAGATCAATCCTACAGACATACGGTATCAAAACGTGATAAGTGTGCAAATGACACCGTCAGCAATAACAAATTACAATAGACATAACTAAGAATAACATAAGAAAAGACATTTAAGATATTGATGTCCTGAGGCATTTAACACATGTTACAGAGATGGATTTCGAAATCCTTTCATAATATAAAGGGAAAAACCCACGACAATTTTCTAGAAAAAGCAATCCATCAAAGGTTCTGAATACAAAATTTATCAACTCCCATACCATTCTTCACTGAAAAAGGTAGAGACTAACTTTTGCCACTTTGTAGTCAAACGTGCAAAAGTTTCATTAATTATTATTTATTTATTTATTGTTAAATCGTCCAGCGGGTCCGGGTTCGAGGCTGAGAAGTACTCCTTTTGTTTTCTCAATATACTATTTAATTATAATTTAATAATGTAACAATCATTAAAAAATTATACTGTATATCAATTCTAATTTTAACCTATTCATTCCACACGAATTCAACCAATGGGTGTTGCATCATAGTCACAGATTTTTTTTTTTTTTTTAATTTTTTATCATAGACAGACATAGTAGTGAAAACCTCAAATCTGAAATTTAAAAGTAATTTTCTCAATATTGGCTGAGATATAGTCATTTGAAAACTGACCGTTTTTACTAAATGGGGCCATCTTGGAATTTCATCAGTGTCTAAAAGTGCCCATAACTTGACAACTAATAGCTCAAATTTTATATATCTGGCACCACTTTGAAGCTATTTGTACAAAGAATGCATATTTTACATCAAAACAATAGTAAATTTTCATTTATTTGCTTTTTATTACGTGCAAACTTTTTTATAATGTGCAAAAGGGCCGATTGTAGTGGCCCATAAAAATATTAATCATCATGAATTTTTCTAAAACTTGGTAAAATCATTGCTCCATGTGTGTGCTTTAAATAATAAAAAAATTGGAGAGGTAAAATCTGTTGTTTAAAAATAAATGATTTTTTACACTTAAGGTGTCACTAACCAAATAATGATCATTTTAAAATCTGTAAGTATTCTTTATTTAAGAAAAAATGGTTAAAATAAAATTTTCTAACATTTAAATTAATGTAAATGTATATTCAAAACTTCTTTTGCACTAATTTTGTAGGAATTCTCCCACAACACCGCCCTCCTCCCCAAAAAAAAGTATACAATTGGAAAAACTTTTACACAAAAAAATATAAGAAAATAATTAAGGAATAATGTATGTAGTAAAAATGTTGAATTGCTCTGAAGCGGTGTCTAGGGTTCAAAATTATGGCCCAGGCGTTTTTTTTGGTGAAAAACTTAGTTTTTTAATGTTCTGGTTAAATACATACACATATATAGACTGGAACACAATTATGTACATTTTGATGGATGTGCAAAATAAGAAAACGAACTGGAACAGGCCGTCTGCCTATCCAAGCTTGCTTAAATCCGGAATAGCTTGCCGTTATTCCATTTCCCACAGGCCCGTCTGACCTGGGTTTCGCTCCAAGATATGCGGACAGCCACAGAACCGTCTGTTCTCCGCTGAATTCCGCGAGCATCTGTCCTCTTCTCTAAAAAAAAACTACTTACACCATCACAATTTACCGTTAATCGCGATGCTAGGATTCTCATAACGAGCCTCTAGATGCTTACTCAGCAATAGAAAGTTCATTGCCGCAGCTGTTGCTAAGGGCCTTGTGAATGGATCCTACAACTCGGCTTACCTGACCGTGCTGGGTCCTCCCAGTCATCATCTGCTCTTAAACCAAACTGGTACCGGATGACTTTTACAGACGTCTAATATTCACAACAAACTAAATAAAATAAAATAAATAAAACGCACAAGATAATATTAAAGTCAAATTTTTTCTTTCTTGATTGTCTCTTGGACACAGTTCTGTCCTTGATTTACTTATATTAGTCCAAAAACAAATTTCGTCTATCGTTCCTCACAACATATAATAACAATAACAAAAATAATACTAAATACTAATAAAAACAATAATAATAATCACACACATTTTATGTAAAAGCACAGTTGCTTTGCTTTAGTTAGTAGTAGTCCACGGTTTCATATGATCTGCAGCACTAGAAGTCATATGTGGACCTTCATGGCCTCCAATTTTTCTCACATTGTAACGATCGTTTCTTTTTACTGTGGTGATCTCATAAGGGCCAAGAAACTTAGGCTTTAGTTTGGTGCCTGTCCCAAACTGTGTTTTTTGAATGGCCACCAAATCACCGAGCTTATATGTGTTGGCCTTTTTTTCGCTTTCTGTTGTACGTTTTCACATTTTCCTGTTGTATTTTTAATATGTTTTGCTTCGCTATTTCTCTATTAGAATTCCTTTCCGATACGAATGAATTTAATTCCTCATCATCTAACAACTCTTTAATTCGCATGTCGGTTTTTTGCCGCATTTTTACTCCTGTCAATAGTTCGAAAGGTGGGAATTTGATACTTCTCGATACGGTGCTATTTATGATGCGTTGTACGGGCGCGACAAATTTGTACCATTTGGTGGGGTCTTCTATGCTAAGTTTTGCTAAAATTGGTATAAAAATTCTGTGCATGCGCTCTATTTGTCCATTCCCTCTCGGAATCCCTGTTGATATTGGAATATGTTCTATATTCTCTTCCTTGCAGTATTCTTCAAAATCAGCAGAAGTGAAAGCCGGACCTTTGTCGGTGACTATCCGCGACGGATTTCCGAAAATATCATGTTGTCGGGTTAACCTATCGATGACTTCTTTAGCGGCTGTCGTTTTAACCGGGTACAGCCAAACAAATTTAGTGAATGCATCCACAACGGTAAAAATATGATTATAATTTTTATTTGTAGATGGCATGGGACCAATGTGATCTATGTGATAAGTCTCGAGGGGTATATTTTGTTTGGGAATCGGGTTTAGTAGGCCTTCTCCTTTTCCCTGCTTTTTATTGCAAAGTATACACTCTACGCAGTTGGCTATGACGTTCTCAATTTGTTTTCTTAATTGGGGTATATAATAATTTTCTTTCAGAAGCGTTTCGGTTTTAACTACTGCATAATGACCTCTGCTATGAATATTGCGTATTATTTCCTTTTGCATGTCGGTAGGGATCATTAGAAGTTCTCGGTCATTTTCATATTTGTATACGATATCGTTTCTTATAAGATATTCTGAACTTTCATTTTTTTCAATCAATTTTTTTATTGCTTGTATGTGTTCGTCTTCTTGTTGAGCATTCTTTATTTTGAATGTTAATTCATCATGTGATCGGGTGACTATTAACACTGTATTTCTACTTAATGCGTCTACATGTTTCATTTGGGATCCTGATCGGTGAACAATTTCATAATCAAACTCTTGTAAGAACAGAGCCCATCTGGCTATTTTTGGCGTAATGTCTTTTTTGTCCATGGTCTTTTGGAATGCGGAACAATCTGTCACAATTTTAAATTTAGTGCCTAATAAGTAGTTTCGGAATTTCTTAACTGATTCTATTACCGCGAGAGTCTCTAATTCGTAACTTGAATATTTCGCTTGAGTAGGGGTAGTTTTACGGCTCATGTAATAAATAGGATGTAAACTTTTGTTCTCATCTTCTTGTAGTAGGACACTGCCAAAACCTATGGCGCTAGCATCGGTATGCCATTCTAGCCTAGCACCTCGCCGGAATGTATGCAATACTGGGGGGTTCACTAGTTTTTCTTTAAGCGTCTCAAAAGCTTGTTTTTCAATAATTCCAAATTTAAATGTATTTCCTGCCTTTAATAAATCACTTAAAGGTCTCGCTATAGTTGCATAATGTGGGATGTATTTTCTGAAATAAGAAGTTAGACCTAGAAAACTGTAATTGTTTAAGGGTGCGGGGTTCAGGGAATTTCTTTACTGCCAAAGTTTTGGTTTCCGAAGGTCTAGTAGTTCCGTTCTCGACAATATAACCTAAAAACTCAATTTTCCGTTTAAGGAATTGACATTTTGCAAAATTAAATTCTAGTCCGTAATCCGATGCAACTTCTAGTACACGTTTCAGTTTCAGTAGAGCCTCTTCCTCAGTCTCCGCGAGTACTATGACATCGTCTAGGTAAACTAACATTATTTTTTCTTTAATTAACTGTTTAAAAACAGCTTGTATGTATCTTTGAAACTGTTGAGGGCCAAGTGAAAGTCCGAACGGGAGTTTTAGGTACTCGTACTGAGAGTTACGTATGACAAATGCTGTGTATTTTCTGCTGTCCTCCGCTACGTCTATGTGGAAAAAACCATTTTTTAAATCCAAAGTAGTAAAAACCTTCGCGCTCTCAAAGCTATCTAACACGTCCTCAATCCTCGGTAAGGGAAAATTATCTTTAATTATTTTTTTATTTAAGAGTCTATAATCAACGCAAAGTCTCCAAGAGTCGTCTTTCTTTCGCGCTAATACGATAGGAGATGCATAATTGGAGTTACTTTCCTTTATGATTCCCATTTCCAGCCATTCGTTTATCTGTTTGTCGACAAATTCCTGTTCTGGAAATGCTAACCTACGTGGTCGTTGTGCTATCGGAATATCATCTGTTAATATTATGTTTACTTTCAACTCCGTATCCTTAATTTTATTTGGTTTATAATTAGAGATCAATTCTGTTAGCTCTTTTTTGATGGTTTTGTTTGAAATGTGATTTACTTCAATTTCCTGAAAATTAATCGAATCGGCTGTTTCAGCTAAATAAATTTCTGTATTTTTTGTTAAGTCTAAACACGGTTCAATTTCTAATAATTTATTTTCATGAATGCTTGTTTGCATGTTTACGCTTTCACTGCAGTCTAAAGCTGTCTGATTCTGTTTAATTTGTTCTTTTCCCACACATTCAGCTGTCGAAGCAATCTTTTCTACCGTGGGACTGTTTTGCTTTTCTGACCGCAACCTCGTAAGAAATCTGGGTGTAATATAGCTGACGCGCTTGATTTTTGTCAAGAGACTTGTTCTCGTGGAAACGCAGTGACGTAATTTACTCTCACTTCCCTTAATTTCCGTTTCCCCGTAATTTGCAATCCCTTTTCTGTAATATTGAAAGTTAACTGTTTTAGAAAATTATTCCCCAAAATTATGGAGCGATTCAAATTTTTTACGGTGTATAAATCTGCATTTACTGAATAGCCATCTATTTCAATATTTACTGTTATGAATCCTAGGGGAGTAATTTGGTATTTTGAACGATTTAGTGTTATCAGGAATTGGAGGTAACCAAATTACCTCCAATTCCTGATAACACTAAATCGTTGTCGTGTAATTTAGGGCATCCCAAAGTTTTATAAATTTCGTTACTACACATGTTCACATCGGAGCCTGTGTCAACAAGACTTTCTATATTTTTATCTAGAATTCTCACATTTTTCATTATTTTATCTAACGAATTCGAGGTATTGCTTACGGCTGCATTCGCATTTTTTTGCGGAATTATATGTACATTGGTCAGATCTGTGACCAGGTGTTTTGCACCTCCAGCAAATCGGGCCTTCTTTTTTTCGGGGGCAGTGTTTCGATATATGGGACAATTCATTACAATTGAAACAGCGATTTTTTTCATTTGAATTTTTCTGCGCACCCGTGAAATTTTTTTCATGTGATACACGACTCGTATCATTTCGGTGAAACACTCTATTATTTTCGATACCCTGATTTAGGCGTTTCTTAAATTCCGTCTTTGGATGTTTGGTTTCATCTTTTCGCAAATTAATTCGGGCAGTTTCAAAATCATCCAACTTACCTGTCAATTCCTCTAAATTTGTAATTTTGGGTAATTCATCGCAATAATGTTGTTTCATTTGAAATGACAACTTTCTCCTAATTTGTTCAATAATTAGAATATTTTTTAATTCCTCAAACGTTGATATTTTTAATCCCTCTAACCATTCATTCAAAAAATTTGAAAGTTCAAACGAGAAATCTTTCCACGATGCTAAATTTTCCTTCTTATGTAAGAAAAATTTTTGTCGAAACTGTTCGGGCGTAAGTTTAAAACGTCTTAATAGTATTTTCTTTACGTGATCATATTCGTTCGATTTTTCCTCACTTTCACGATTTATTAAACTCATTATGTCGAGCGGTAGTAATGCCAGAATATATGTTACCCATTCTTCCTTAGGAATTTCTAACCGTTTTGCCTGCCGTTCGAATAAAGTTAAATAAACACTAATTTCCTCCTCATTATCGTATCTTTTTAACAGTTTTAAAACATCGGGACCTTTCCCTATTGCCGCTGAATTTATTACTTGAGTTTTATTATTCTCTAATTCTAATATCTTTAATTGATATTCGCGATCTTCCGTTTCTTTAGCTTTTAAATTCTTCTCCTCCTCCTCGCGTTCGCTGACTATCCCACTAAGCAAATTTTTAACAAAGTCTTCATCATACCCATCTGATTTAATCACCATATCAGCCAATGCACTTTTAGTTGCATTCTCGGGCGGATTCAGGCCCAATTCGATCACCAAAGTAATTAAATCTTTTTTTTTCGATCGAATTAAGTGATTCATAATTATTTTTTTAAAACACATAAAACCAAATAATATCAATGTACATAAAATAATAAAAAATATATCTATATATCAATATATTTTATACCCTTTTATATATATATTTCAATAAATATTTCAACACACACATATATATATATCTATAAACATAGCACTTTTTTTGCATAATCCAGCGATTTTTTTTTTTTTTTTTTTAATCTAAAAAAAAATTATGCAAGTACGACGACTGGCATATTTTTAAAAAAAAATAGCCTGCAAAAAATAAAAATAAAAAAAAAATAAAAAACACAGCAGGCTTTTTCACTACGTACTTCACGAAATGGTCAACTTCACTTTGAAAAAGAAAAAAATATATATATAGTCTGCGAAAAAAAAGAAAAAAAAAACACAGCAGACTATTAAAAAATTTATCATAAGATGAAAAAAAAAAGACGTCAACAGTCTGCGAAAAAAAAAGCACAGCAGACTTTTAAAAAAATTGCCACTAGATGAAAAAAAAAACAGCGGCTTCTTGATTCGTTTTTCACTTACGAGAAAACTGTTTTGTAGTTGCGGGGGGAAAACACAGGTTTTTCTTTTTTCTCTCTTTCCGAAGATTCATAAACCTCAAACATTAGGCGGGGCACTCCTTGCTGAAGATTCTGAAGATTGACACAACATCTGCGATGACTGTCTACGGAAGGGAGGGGGCCACAAGTTTCCACAAGTTTCACTCCGTTGAAGCAGGTTGACGACGACGACTGTCTTACGAGAGGGGGGGGGGATTCTCTCATCTAATCCTTCCCTCAAATTTCTCCTTCCAGAAACTGATCCGGGGGCGAGCCACCACGTTGTAGTAAAAGTGTTGAATTGCTCTGAAGCGGTGTCTATGGTTCAAAATTATGGCCCAGGCGTTTTTTTTTTATTGAAAAACTTAGTTTTTTAATGTTCTGGGTTAAATACATACACATATATAGACTGGAACACAATTATGTACATTTTGATGGATGTGCAAAATAAGAAAACGAACTGGAACAGGCCGTCTGCCTATCCAAGCTTGCTTAAATCCGGAATAGCTTGCCGTTATTCCATTTCCCACAGGCCCGTCTGACCTGGGTTTCGCTCCAAGATATGCGGACAGCCACAGAACCGTCTGTTCTCCGCTGAATTCCGCGAGCATCTGTCCTCTTCTCTAAAAAAAACTACTTACACCATCACAATTTACCGTTAGTCGCGATGCTAGGATTCTCATCACGAGCCTCTAGATGCTTACTCAGCAATAGAAAGTTCATTGCCGCAGCTGTTACTAAGGGCCTTGTGAATGGATCCTACATGTATAATACCTATAAATGCAATCAATATAAATCAGAATTTACATTACATATAGGGAAGAGTGGGGTGGAATGGGACAGTAGGTTTTTCCCTTTATGTATCATTCTGAATATTTCATCAATCACACATTACATGAAGCAATAGTATTTCAAACTTCAGTTGAAAAAAGTAGCTGATTGACGTAAGTTTGCAGTTGTATAAAGAAAAGATTATTTCAAGAATCAAAAGTAAATTTACTTCATATACTTTTTTGTGCTTTTTGTACATTAATGGATTTGTTTATGCATAGATGTAATAGTTCTCTTATCTATGGAACATTATATTTTATAATAACTATAATTTAAATTATGCCTAAAAGCAGTATTTCTGTTTATAATAAAAGAAGGTAGAGAGAGTAATGGGACATGCCAGGAAAGTGTGTGTGTGGGGGGGGGTGTGACTTCCCCCCCTCTGGGGGGGGGAAGTGGGGTAAGTGGGGGAAAGTGGGGGAAATGGGACAATTCTAATTCTTACTTTTTAATAAGACGAGTATAAATTGCTAATATGCAAATACTTTTAAAGAGTAGTATATTAATTATAGCATTGAAAATATATTTATTTACTCCAAAATATAAATAAATTGAACGAGTGATTATCATCTCTAACAATCCAGAATTATCTTTCCAGTGATGAAGATACTGGAATTTGATGTTGTAGCACAGACATTATCAACCTATAATATTTGTTAGATTGTAAATATAACCAAGACTAGAACAATGTGTTTCATATAATATATTGTTTTATAGTTGTCTCATTCCTGCCTGTTAGTAGGAAGGTATGGGACACATTTTGAAATTTACATTTTCTTTAATTATAAAATTGTTTAGCTATATTGTTCAAGAACATTAAAAAGTGTTTTATTTTGTATTCAAAAAATCAAAATTTTTGTTTTTGTGTCACACAAAAATGATTTTCTAATTTTTGTAAACAGTATCCCATTCCTCCCCACTCTCCCCTATACATAGAAACTATTTAAGACTTTTTTTTCACTTAAAAAATGAAATTTATGTGGCCAAATTTATATATATAATTTATATATTTTTTATTTTATTTAAATTACACAATTGAATGAAATCAACTGTGATTTACAGCTAGTATTTCTCCAATATTTCAGGGATTTTTTTTTCTAATGTAGTCCATTATAGTAAGGAATTTAATATTTATGAAAATATGTTTTGAGAATTATATTCTCATATTTTAAATGAAATAAAAAGTATTGTAGAAATGAAAATTTACTTGTATTTTAATATATGAATATTTAGTATAAATAGCTGCAAATTGATATTTCTTTAATTATATAATGTACACACAATATATTAATTTAAATGTTAGAAAATTTTATTTTAACCATTATTTCTTAAATTAGGATTACTTACAGATTCTAAAATGATCATTATTTGGTTAGTGACACCTTAAGTGTAAAAAATCATTTATTTTTAAACAATAGATTTTACCTCTCCAATTTTTTTATTATTTAAAGCACACACATGGAGCCATGTTTTTACCAAGTTTCAGAAAAATTCATGATGATTAATTTTTTTTCTTTATGGGCTATTACAATCGACCCTTTTTTGGGATGATATTTTCAGTTTGCACATAATAAAAAGTAAATAAATGAAAATTTACTATTGTTTTGATGTAAAATATGCATTCTTTGTACAAATAGCTTCAAATTGGTACCAGATATATAAAATTTGAGCCATTAGTTGTCAAGTTATGGGCAGTTTTAGACACTGATGAAATTCCAAGATGGCCGCCATTTAGTAAAAATGGTCAATTTTCAAATGGCTATATCTCAGCCAATATTACAAAAATTACTTCTAAATTTCAGATTTGTAGGTTTTACTACAATGTCTGTCTATGATAAAAATTTTAAAAAAATCTGCGACTATGATGCAACAAGTTTTCTTTAAATTGGTTGATTTCACGTGGAATGACCTTATTTACTTTTTGTGTAACTAAATAGTTGTATTGAATATCGCAAATAAATGCAAAACTGTTTTTTGTCCTTAAATCATTTTAAAAATGTATTTTTTGCATTCTTTATCAATGCAATGAAATAGAAAAGGGCTGTCCAACGCGGCGCCCGCGGGCGCCATGGCGCCCTTTGACGATTTTCTTGGCGCTCTTTTGAAGATTGGTTGTTATTAAATATTGTAAAAGTGAAATTCCATTATAAAGAAAGTTTTTAAAAAATCATTAATATTTTATCGGAGATATTTTTAAAACTTGTGTCTGGCTATTTTATATCAAGGATAAAATCGCTTGATTTTCTTTCTTCATTTCGAAATTTTAGAAGGTTTTTTTTGTTTATTTTTTCTATAATTTTGCTTAGAAAAAATAATAAACAGTTCCGAAGGATATCCATCTATAAAAGCACTTTCACACTATTCCTTTGAAACCACTCACATGGTATAGTCACTTTTATACTTGTCTGTTTTTGCACTTTTCATAAAACTAAACTAATCCATTCCTTCAAAATAAATCAAACCATATCTTCACATTTTAAAAGAAACCTAGCAGTATCTCTAATTTTCATATTTTTTTATTAGTTATTATTGTTATTATAGACGACAATCAAAGTTTCTGGCGCCTTACCTTAAAAAAAATTTATATAGATTTCTCAAAAAAATGTATAATTTGAAATTTAGAACACGTAATCGCAGAACTGTAACTTCTTTTGCTTACCGCTGTACCATTCATTTGCATTATGTTAAGATGTGCGTGTATGCTACAGGGATGAGATTTCCGCTTTTTTGCACACCAGAAAAATTTTAGAGAAAATGCTATATTATGTAATCGGAACATTTTTGTGATTTAAAAGAACAACATTTTCTCTAAAATTATACTGGTGGCTAAAAAAGCGGAAATCTCATCCCTAATGCTAATACTATATGATAATATTGCCACATGTTTTCAGTCATGTAAATAATGGAACCCTTCACTGACTGCCAAGAGCCAAGATGCGCCCTTGGTCACTGAAAGGATGGACAGGCCTGATATAGAACAATTATGGCAATTCGTGATTTTAAAGAAACATTCATGTATTGCTTTAATAAGAGAAGTCAATACACTGATAAAATTACTCTGTTTTTAAATTAATAAACATATTTAGAGGGGACCGGGGTTAGTTGTGACAGGGGCAAGTTGTGCCATCGAGCTTCCTGACTGAACCAATGGGTTGCAGAACCTGTCGCTTCATGTGAGTGAAGAGGTTGGTTGTCTCAATGTGCTGCGTATTTTTTGAAGCATAGTGTATCGTTGTTTTCGAGATAAAAATATTTATCATGTTTTCTATCGTAAAAGTAAATTTTGCGGCCTACATTTGAATCGTCATTGCCACTAGCAATACGGTATGTAAAATACCCTACCATTTTTTAAATGATTATATTTTGAGCTGTTATTCTATGTATTTCATTTGTTAATAATGCCTACATTTGGAAACTAATGAATAAAGTTCAAAATGGCATAGCGCGGGGTTCGTTGTGACAGTGTCACTACTTACCCCAGCATAAATTGTTTTTATATTTCAACAAAAATGATGCGAAATTACAAGGGGCGTACAGAAAAAGCTATCTATCGGAGATGAGAGCGTTAAAGACCAGAATGACAATGAAAAACTAGTTGGATGTGTCAATCCCAAAACTTTCTTCTCATAAATACATTTTAATATTTAAAAAAAAAAAAAAAAAAAAAAAAAAAAAAAAAAAAAAAAAGTGGTGACCCCAAAGTTACCCACTATCGAATTTCCTCAAACATTTGACCTAGCCTAACGAGATTCTGGTATCCGAAAAGCCTAAAACGCAAAATGTAATTAATATTCTGAGAAAATGAGCTTAGCAGTGCCTCATGTTGGGTAATTTATACTAAAACCTAATAAGCATCTATTTATGTCAAGACCTAACAGAATCTGAAATTTGATGGAATTTCGTCCATCTTTAGTTCTTGAGATATAGTTATAACAAAAAAATTGCAAAACGTAGCACAGCAACACCATATCGTAGACAATTTATGCTAAAACGTAAAAAAGCGTCTAATTATGTTATGGTGTAAAAGAATCTGAAGTTTGATGAAATTCTGTGCATTAGTTCTTGAGATATAGCTAGTTTTAAAAAAACCGTGTAAAATATAGCACAGCAGCACCATCAGTTGAAGGATTTATAACAAAACTTAATCATCGTGTAATTATGTTATATGTCATTTTGTAACAAAATCTGAAGTTTGATGAAATTCTGTGCGTTGGTTGTTGAGATATAGCTATCGGAAAAATCGTGCAAAATGCAGCATAGCTGCACCACCTGTTGCAAGGTTAATAGAAAAATGTAATCAGCGTCTAATTATGTTATATATTCTAGTGTAACAGAATCTAAAATTTGATGAAGTTCTCTGCATTAGTTCTTGAGATATAGCTATCGCAAAAATCGTGCAAAATGCATAGCATATATAATATAGCATAGCAGCGCCACCTATAGGGCAGTTCACACCAAAACCTTATCAGTAGCTATGTATATCAAGATATCGCGGAATCTGAAGTTTGGTGAAATTCTGTGCATCAGTTCTTGAGATATAGCTATCGTAAAAATCATGAAAAACGTGGCACAGCAGCGCCACCTGCTGGCCAATTTACACTAAAACTTAATCAGCGTCTATGTATATCAAGGGGTTACAGAATCTGAAGTTTGGTGAAATTCTGTGCATTAGTTCTTGAGATATAGCAATCTTGAAAATCATGAAAAACGTAGTACAGCAGCGCCACCTGCAGGCCAATTTACATCAAAAACCAATAGGCACTAATTCATATCAAGGTCTAACTGAATATAAAATTTTATGAAATTTCGAGCATTAGTTCTTGAGATAGAGCGCCCACAAATTTCTTGTCATATACAGACAGACAGACAGACAGACATTTTCAAAAAATAGTCGAAACGTGTTCAGGACCTTCTAAAACGTATAAATCCGTCGAAAACCGGAAGTCGAAAATTTTCATGAATCCAATACTTTCTTCTTGTAAAGATAGAAGAAAGTAAAAAATGTAACTATGTAACTGTTAATAAAACAAGCACTTCAGCAATAACTTTAATCAATGATGGTGAGATTGCAGGACCGTCTTCAGAAGTAAGAAATATAATTGAATTAGATGATTCTATGACAACTGATTATAGCAATGTGTCAGTGGTAAGTCTTTCAGAAATAAGATCTCTTCTTAAAGCAGGACCTCAAAAAGGCAAGCGATGTAATCGTAAATGGTTGAAATCTACCATTCTAACAAGCATATATGTAAAAGAGAAAATTCGAGCAGAACAAAAAGCAAAAGAACGCAGAAAAACAAATTAAAGAAGAAAAACCAAAAAAGAAACTGTATGGAAAGACCAAGCAGTGCATAAAAAATTACACCTAGGTTATTGAAAAAAGGGAGAAACAAGTATTGGACAGTTCTGAAGATGACGAAAATTACGTATGTCTAGTTTGCTTGGAGCAATACAAACTTTCTAGACCCGGAAAAGACTGGGTGCAATGCATGACATGTAAAGTATGAGCGCATGTCAAATGTACCAATAATGAACCTTATTATATTTGTATTAACTGCAAATCAGACGCTGAAACAAGAGATGACAATAAGTGATTAAAAATATAGGATATAGGCCTACACATTGTAGTAGGCTCCCGAGTCAAAGATCAATATGGCCAAAGATTAGTGTTAGCTTACTTTTCATTTCTTTCCTGATTAAGACAGATTTTTTTATTGCTTAGTGTCACTAAAAGTATCTTTATAAAGGATTAAAAGTTTACAAGTGTTAATAATTTAATTATTTTATTTTCATTTGATTTACAATATTATTAAAACACGAAAGTGTTTTATTGTATTAAGAACGTTGTAAAGGAATACATTTCTCATTCTTGACTTAACATATCCCATTTAATCGTCTTTATTACATAATTTGTATATGTTACAATGTATTTGTATGTGTTATTTATGTGTCACAATGTGCCCCAAGCATGTCACAACTTGCTTCGTAGCGGGGGTTAGTAGTGGCAAATTTCGAGGTTACACAGAATTCATTTTGTGTTATGAAAAACGTTAATAATGTTAATAGTAGTTTTATAAATATGTTACGCAAGACTTACTCTAATGCTAGGATACACTAAATGTTTCTCTTCAGTTCAAATCTTACGTCTAATATGAAAAATGTTGAAAATGTCACTACTAGCCCCGGTCTCCCCTACATTAAAAATAGCTTAAGAATTAAATTACAACCTACTTTTTGCATATTAAATATTTATAAAAATTGTAAAACAGATGATTATTCTTTGAATTATTTTGCTTAGTATTTATTTTCTTACTGTTTTTATTTTTACTTGAATACGTTTTTTTTTTTTTTTTTATTATTATTATTATTATTACAAAATAGATGGCACCACAACAAATTTTGGAATTTCTATTATTCAATAATATATTGATTTTTTTAATTTCCTTAAACGATGAGAAATAATGGTTTAAACAAAAAGGCTAAATTAATATTTAAATATGCTAACATTATAGTTAAGGTAAAATAATGCGATTTTTAATAAAGGTGATTAAATTAAAAATTACGAAACAAAAAAGCGAAAAATAAACATAGCGCAACCGAGCATCGATATCTGGTCCATTGGCCAGCGGGCAAACTCTATACTAGCTGAGCCACACTCAACCACGTCCTTCCTTTTCAAAGTTAGTATTTAAATTGCATCATAACATTAGACTCCCTGTTTCTCAAGAACTATGGAGCTTTGTATAAAATCCATTGAACTTGAGGCTAAGGCGTCTCTGTCCTACAACATATATTAAAATAATAAAAATCTGTATTTATCAAAGTTAGTCCGCTCCTTGTAAGATTCAGTCTCCAAAAGTTATCCAAGGTTAATGTTTTAGAAAGTTCTTAGAAAAAAGAATTAGGTAAATATTGCTTTTGACTCAGAATTTTTCTTAATTTTAAATTATCTTATTAAATTAAAAATATTAATGTGTTTAATGCTTTCTAATTAAATCGAAAGGTTTAAATATATTTCAAATAAATAAAGAGTTAAGGTTATATATACACCTATCTATATTTCTTTACCTTATGTTCATTACCGCTATTATAACAAGTGGAAAGATTGAATAATTTAACAGATTAATCCTTCGAATAGAAATTTATTTTTCATCAGAAATAACTGCAACTGGCGATTAATTTCTCTTTATTTTATTCATAAACACTTAAAGAATTTATTTCTGTACACTTCTGTAACAATTCCAAGTGATAATTATTTTTTTCACTCGGAGGTGAATGGTAGCTTATACGAAACAAATTTTAAAATATTCAATAGTCCGCCTATTAGTTCGTGGGTCGTTTATGTTCCATAGACGAATGCATAAATATTTTAACCATTATTTCTCAATTATTCTTCTGTTAAAATTTTCAGAAAGAATTTTTTTTTTCAAAATTGTTTTAAAAATTGATCGATTCTGCATAATTTGATTCTCGGTTAATCACTGATCGCCTACTCTCGAACGTTACATAATTACTAGAGGTATTCATGGGCAGAAATTTTCAGACCCAGGTTCACACCGAGCCAGAGAAAACTACCGTTACCCGGTGTCAAAGCTAAGCTCGGTCTAAACCAAGGAAAACTCATTAAAATAAAGCCTCGACCAGACTCACTTGCTACAAAAAACTTCGATATTTATTATAGAGTATTATCTTACAATTAAAAATTTTTTAAATAAATACTTAAGCAAACATTTTAAAAGACAGCCTTTTTCAAATTATTTGTGTTTAAACCACGGTATACGCAATCGCAACATTAATGATCACATAAGAGAAGTATCTAAATGAAGACTCATCAAAATGTAAATAGTTTAGAAGAAAATAAAAGGATGAATTTAAAAATCGTAATTTTATTGCTGTATAAAAGAAAAAACTAGATATTTTAAAATCTTTAATTTCACATGGAACATAAAATTTGAGTTTTTAACTATCGGCCTAAAAAATATAGCTGAAAGATTATGGTGCAAAATGATTATAGACCTAAAAGATTATGGTGCTGAAAAGTTTTAAAATATATTTTAAACACTGTGGGAGTGTAATTTTTGCGGGGAAAGAGGGGAGGGTTTTTTTTTTTTTTCCAAAATGTGATTTTATGCTTTAGTACACTTTTCTAAAATTCTATTTTAGGTAAACAGTTGAAAGCTTCTGAATTGCGTAAAGAATTTGTTGCTTTAAAATTTTTTAACAATATGCTTATGAGTAAAAAAGTTTTTTTTTTTTATATAATAAAAAAACATTAAGAACTTTAGGATTTTCAAACTTTTTTAGTAAAATATTTTTAATTTTACTTCAATAAAGCCAAAATGAAAAAATATTCTGAAATTGTATATTTTCTGATACTACAAGAAATTTTAAGATAGTATATTCAACAGTTTTTTAGAAAAGTGCACTGAATAGACATTGTTCGAAAAATTACGTAAAAAGTTGATTCTTAGAAACTAATTCATGCATAAAATTAATCCTTTTTGTTTTATATATATGGGCTATAAAACATATTTACTGTTACAAGAATAAAAACTTTCATTTCTATCTCTAATTTTAAATAAAACAAAAGGTGTTGTATTTCGCAAAACCTGCTTCATTCTGCTTGTTGAGATTTTCCATGTGCCTTTAACTTAGTAAACAAAAAAGAATCTAAAGACACCATTAACAGATGTGCAATCGCAAAAAAAGTGAGCGAGAGAGATGGAGAACAACAAACAGTTATTGCTTTTTCATCGACAAATTTTCGTGGAGAGATAAATGTGAGCGGTACTTTTCGAATATTAAAATAAATACTGAGACAAAGGTTGTGTAAATGTGTATTAAAAGTTGTTTAAATTTCCAAATAGTAACCTTTTGACGTCTCATTTGATACGCCACTTGATTTCTTTGAATCGAAGCAGCCCCCAAAAAAGTATTGCATATGTATATTTTTTTCCCTTCAACCTTCAGAGAATTATAAAACAAGGGGTCTAACCATAAATTTAGAAAAGTAAAAATATTTTACAAAGAGAAAAGAGATGTAGAAACATTCAATTAGTTCCAGAAAATTATAAAGATTTTTTTTATTAAAATAAAGTAAATGTATGTGTAAGAAAATGTTATAAAATATCTTCTGGTTAATCTAATATTTTCTTTTCAGTGTAAGCTTTAATTACAGGAGGCGGTCTCTTTAAGCCAGGCATGTCAAACACGTCGCCCGCCAAGCCTTCAACATTTTATCTGTAATTAATTTAGTTGCTCGAATATGTATGCTGAAAATACATTTTGTTTGAATACATACCAACCATGGGCTTGGGGAGCGTTGGGAGATGGCAAACATAGGGAGCATATTTATATCAATGAAGCCAGTAAAAGTGGGCTTTTGTATTATTCAGAATGCTACCATTTTTTAATAATAATTTTTGTCTTATTTAGTTATTAAATAAGTGGAATATTTTTCTTCCAAATGTGGTTACATTATGAATAATAAAAAATCCACTTCATCTAGCAGCACTATAGAGATAGATGTAATTAAATTTTAACTCCAAGAAATTGCGGTTACAAAGATAACTAACCGGAATATTTAGCACAGAGCGGAATCTCGAATCTGAAAATGTTAAGACTGATAAAGCTTTACAGTATTTTTCTTTATAGGCCAAAGAATAGTATTTAGGGGTCGTCCTTAAATGATGTCACATTTGAAGGGGGGAGAGGGCTTCATGAAATTGTGACAGTTTGTGACAAGGGGCTGGGAGGGGGCAAATAGGAATGTGATATCATTCATTTAGCTCAAAATAAAAGCATTAAAATCTTTTGTGCTCTTAAAGATATGGTTTTAAAGCCAACTTTGTAAAATTCCATTGCATATTCCAAACTACTACTGTTTTCAGTTGCTCCTTCATATTAATATTTTATTACTATTCTATATTAAATATTTTTTGTTGCTGTTGTTATAAATCTTTTGTTTTAAAACTTATGTCAAACAAAATATGAATCATTTTTATTGTTCAGCTCACAAATGTCATTAAAATACATAGTTAAAATTTAAAAATAAAATTTAAGTGCGGTTTAAAACGTAGAGCTTTGTTTCCTAACAGCAAGAATACACTTACATAATATAGCGTGACGTGTGACAAAAGGGGAGAGAGGGGGTACAGTGAAGTGTGACACTTTGTGACAAAGGGGAGGGGGGAGTCAAAAATATGAAAGAAAACGTGCGACATCATCTATGGGCGGCTCCTTACGAGTTTTATATCCAAATTAATACTTTATTTTACTATGGATTTCACTTATGCGTTATTAATTTTTTTTAAAAAATGTACTTAAAATTAACAGAAATCGGTGATAATTAAGAACAGTTAGGAATTTCAAAAAAGTAAAATATAAAGTTAAATAGTTTTTAAACGAAATCTTTTGAATATGACATAGATTATAACTTTTGTACGGACACAAAAATACTCGGGTAATGTCACTCAGATTCTTTGTTTGGTTTTAGTCGAATATGAATTTTGGATTTAAGTTCTTTAATTATTTTCATTATTTGAGTATAACTTACAGAATGTATCATTGTTAATTACTCTTTTTCTTTTTTTATTAATACACACAAATTTTAATGGTATACTCACATATATTAAAGATGAATTCGGGCTCACTTTTCGAAGTCCGGCCCAACCCCAACCCCGACTAGAAATTATACAATATCTCAAAAACTGCATAACATTTAAAGTTGTTCTAAATCTAATACTTCATTTTTTTAACAACTTCTTAAAATGTTAACCTCCACCTCACAATTAGTTTTATGATATTTCAATTAATCTTTCGAAAAGAGAAGTTTGGTAGTAGATAAAAATATATTTCCTTAAAAGGATTAGGACACATTAAAAACATGGTGAACTCAAAAAAAAAATTTATTTTATAAACAAATAAAATAAATTTCCTGTAATTACTATTTATATGATTGACAATAGCACAACTTCCTTTATTTACTATAAAAGATTTGCATGTTAAATTATAATCCATTCCTTCCTCAAAACAATCTTTCGTAATTCTCGTGTTCTTCAAAATCAGTTTAATTTTAAAATTTTACACAGTTAATAGAGCAAGAGCCCGTGACTGGCAGACCTTCGTTATTTTATAAAAGCTGAAACTTTCTCAGCGCAGTCTTCCAACAAAGATAGGAACGATGGGTAATTATGAAATTTGGATCATGGTGGCTTTGGCAGTGACCAGGGAGTAAAGGTGTAAAAAATACCAACTCATTTTCGTCATTTTATAAAGCGTAATTTTTTGATATTTCCTTTGGAATGATGTTAGAAATCATGTCCTCCATTGGCAGACACTCCCTGTGGTTCCAACCCCCGGCCGACAACTACTAAACTTCAATAATAGGAAATTCTACTTTCGTTATTTTATAAAAGTTGAATTTTACATATGTTACTTGGGTAACTACTAGAAGATATTTCCTCAGTTGGCAGACAGTTTTGGTGGTTCCAATCCCCGGCCGACAGACATATACAGCGGCTTCTCAATACACTAGAGTCTGCGCGAAACAGACATTTTCCCCCGGGTCGGAAACTGGCGACAGTTATTTGAGGTTGTTGCATGTAATTCTACGGTTGTTGACATTTTGAAAAAAGACCACAATGAAAGGGAAAAAAATGTAATTTAACAAATTAGAACAACTATTTGAAAAATGATATTTTCAAAGACTAAAATTTTAAAGACTTAAAAAGGAATTCTACACTTAATAATAATAATAAACATCATTTTTAGGATGACCATAACGAGTCATATTACGTACGCCATGCATTAAACATCAATATTCCTAGACCATAAATAAAAAAAAACAGTAGTTTATTGTTACATATAACTTTAACTGTTTAAAATGTGTATTTTTATTTGATGGAGTTAATCAGGCTGACTGCCTCTTATTACGTATGACATGGATTAAACATTAATATTCCTGGACCCATCTTATAAAAATTTTAAATGAAATTTCAGTTTTACAATTTTTTTTTAACTGCAAATTTTTAAACTTCTAAACATTGCACATTTTAAACTTTTATACCGTTGCATAGAGAAAAAAAATGCACTTTTGAATGAATTCGTTTGAAATTTTTATGACAATTTGTTTTCAAATTATTATTTAAAGTTTTTATTACTTTTTTGTCATTGTGGCAACAGAAGTAAACCATTTTTGGACATTAAACATGGAGCAATCAGAAAATGAATAAAATGCGGAATTCAACCAATAAAAACATTCAGATATACTTCAGATTTCCCAATTCTCTACCGAGGATAACAACTATTTTCCAAATTACTAAAAATTGGTTATTTATTTATGAGTATTAATGAACGTTAGCTTCGAATTCTCTCCAAGCTTGAAAACACTTATCGTCAAATATTTAAAAATATCGCCAAATTTGAAGACAAAATTAATAAATCATAAATATTGCCGATTAGGCTATAGACAGGGTTGGGTTTCTGACGTCAGAAACTGGTTTAACCCGTCAAAAACTGGCTTAAACCGTCAAAAATGTGTAATGCACTTTAAACATTTTAAGAACAAGACAGAAACATTGAATAAGTCTTAATGATTTAAATAATTTTTTATTTAAAATTAATTATACTGTAATTTAATAATTACAAAAAGTTAAATTACTTTAATTGCAATAAAACATTGTTTTTTTAGAATGTTCAAATAGAAGAAAATAATTTTGTACAGTTAATAATCTGGATCAATTTTACCCCACAGTATCCTATAGCACATAATCAATTTAGCACATTTATTTACATCCTAATGGTTTCTGAGTTTAGAGTGTATGAAGCCAAAGTTACAAAATACTCTCTCAATTGGTGCTGTGCTTGCAGGGCTTTATAGCAGATGCATTGCTAGTTGAATAAGTTTGGAGGCAGGCTAAATTTTCAGATTTACGAGAGATTTTTTTTTCTGGAATTTATAATATACAATAGAGTAAAAGTGAATTTTTAATATTACATCTAATGTTGTATATGTGTGACAGATGTTTAATGTGAAATTTTACAGATCAGTGTAGTATTTGAGGTTTCTGACGAGGTTTTAGACAAGAGGTTTTAGCCATGACGGTTTAAACCACGGTTTTAATCGGATAAAACCACACATTGTCAAAAACTTGCCAACCCTGGCTATAGATTACTAATTTGGCACAATTCTCATTCAAATTCAGTATTTACGAAATTTCTTTTTATAGGGTTCGTAGCATTTGATCTTAAAATTTCAGTAAAATTTTCAATGAGATAATAATCAAGCATAAAAGAATTTTTATTAACTCATCTAATCGAGTCGCAAAAAAGCTATATTTAACAAAAACAACGAATATGAAAGCACCGAACTCGATACCAGAGATTATGGATTCGAACCCTTCGCTCCCCCCAATTTGTGTTTATGCCTTTTTTTTTTTTTACTTTATTTGCTGCTGTATATTAATAATTAAGATTTTTTTAAAAGAAATTTTTTATATTAATAATGCAGAAAAACATGTATTTTTATTATAATAATAAAATACTTATTTAAATACGAGAAAATGAGATATTTCGCAATGAAAAGTTTTACATTGAATGCCTTTTAATATTTAAAGTATAAATTCAACGTGATTTACATGCTAAGCAAATGAAAAAATAAGTACTGTGAGAAAATATCCGTTTGCGCGTAAAACAATTTCCATCTACTTTTTTTTTTTTTTTTTTTTTTTTTGAGAATTTTAAAAATTAGTTTTTATTGAAACTAGGATGCAAATCATGTTTTACGGTGTCAAAATTAACATGGAAAATACTATAAAAAGCAAAATGCATTAGATGTACATAGTTTTAACTAAAAATATCTGCACATATATTTTTTAAAATAGTGAAATGTATGGGATTTTCCTCCTTCGTTTTCTCTTCAATGCAGCAACCTCAAATAACTGTCGCCAATTTCCGACCCAAGGGAAAACGGAGAAAATGTCTGTTTCGCGCAGACTCTAGTGTATTGAGAAGCCGCTGTATATGTCTGTCGGCCGGGGGTTGGAACCACCAAAACTGTCTGCCAACTGAGGAAATATCTTCTGGTAGTTGCCCAAGTAACATATATAAAATTCAGCTTTTATAAAATGACGAAAGTAGAATTTCCTATTATTGAAGTTTAGTGGTTGTCGGCCGGGGGTTGGAACCACATTAAGTGTCTGCCAATGGAGCACGTGATTTCTAACATCATTCCAAAGGAAATATAAAAAAATTACGCTTTATAAAAATGACGAAAGTAAGTTGGTATTTTTCACACCTTTGCTCCCTGGTCACTGCCAAAGCCACCATGATCCAAATTTCATAATTACCCATCGTTCCTATCTTTGTTGGAAGAGTGCGCTGAGAAAGTTTCAGCTTTTATAAAGTAACGAAGGTCTGCCAGTCACGGGCTCTTAGACTATAACTGAAAGATCCAATACTTTTATAGAAAAAAAAAATACTTCTCGATTGCTTTCTACGGGAATAAAAATGCATGCTAATCATATTTACTTACGAATGAAAGAGATTTTGTGTATGTGAAGAAGATAGAAAAGGGCCAAAAATAGATAGAATCACTAATGTTATTATCTATTTAAAGTGATTTTGAATGACTAAATTATAACAAACTTGATGTTGAAGACTGAAAATATTCAAACCTTAAGCTAATGCTTGTTGAATTAAAATAATTCGCATCTGGATTATTTTTTCTTTAATTGTTCAGGAAAAACTGGAGAATAATAAAAAATAATTTTCCATTTTTGGGTCAATTTCTAACTCAAAGATACACGGGCCCGTAAAACTTGGAAGGAATTGAACTTTATTTTAAGTAAACAATTTCCCATTTCATTTTCACAAATTTCACAAACATTTCTTTAAAACGAAAAATTTTATGCCAGCATGGTAATTTGATCAAACTCGCTAAAAATGGAAAAACAAGCAATAACTGTCAATTAAACACAACGGCTACGAAAGCATAAATATGAACGGTGAAGTAAAATGAAACCTAAATGCCAGGAAAGAACAATGCTAGTCACAATGCTCTCATTTTACAAACCGAAAACTTGATGTGTCATTTTCATTTATTTACTCATTTATTGCATAGAGTCAAACAGAGCAAATATAGCTCTCGTTAACAGGACTTTTAAAAACCAATAGTAAGAGGATATAAACAAGGAAAAACTGAACATGCATTAGACATATTTAAAGGATTTAATGATTATGTATGTATTCAAATATCACATTTCACGGAGTCAAAATTTGAAAGAAAGTTATTAAATTGATTTTAGAATACAAATGCATACAGACTTAAACACAAATCAGATTTAATAAAAATATAAAGTGCAATCGATGTTTATTTTTATTTTTTACCCAAGATAAAAATACGATGCTTTAATATATAAATTTTGTTATTTAATACAAAGGGAAGGTGGAACTCTTGGAACATAAAATGGTTCAAATTTTTTCAGTTTTAATTGAATTATAAATTTATGAACAGAAAAAAAAGTAGATGATGAAAAGTTAAACAAATATGACTATAATGCTGGAAGATTTTAAATAATATATTTAGGCATTAAAAATGTGTATATAATTTGTCTTTCCGAAAAAGGTATTTTTATGCTTCAGTACATGTTTCTAAAAATCTGTTTCAGATAAACTGTTGAAATTTCCAAAATTATCTATTTCAGAATAAAAAGAAATAATTTTCATTTTAGCTTAAAAGAAAATTAAAAATATTTTTACTAAAAAAATTTGAAAAGGATTTTCAAAATTTAGTAAAATATTTTTAAATATTTAAAAAACATGCAATTTGCTGACGCGTTTTTGAAGAGATTTATAAGCAACATTTGTTTTATTTTCCTTTCAATTAATTAGAACTTGATTTATAAAAAAAATGTTTTCTCACTACGACCGTACTTTTCATTTCCAGAGTTATCACGGTGGCAAACTCGCAAAATGCAAACTTTTGAAAGCATTTTTTAAAAAGTACTCTGCTTTTACCAAAAAAAAAAAAAAAAAAAAAAATCAATGCTTACAGCACATTATATAGCTTCGGAGTAAGAAACACCTGCCACTTGGATACGTTTAGGATCAAAAGAGAATTTTAAAATAACTCTGCAAAATAAAAAGTTTGGATTTGAGTGCACTCTTAGTATAATTATTTTTTTTTAACCGCTGTGTATTTTTTTATTTGTTTTTGCTGTAGGAATTGCTCCTATCAAAAACTTCTCAGTATAAAAGTTGTAGATAATATTTAGAAAATTTGTAATAAATTCATACGGATTTGATATCTTGCGAATTGACAAATATTTTTTTTCTTTCTTCTTCTTCAACCCTTTTTCTGTTTTCGTTTCTATTTATTTCTAATACTTAATTTTTTTCCCAAGTACGAGTTGGTGCTATCAAATTCTTGTCAGTATTAAAGTTGTACATAATATTAAGAATATTTATAATAAATTTAATTGAATTTAGTATTTAGAGAATTGACGAAATTATGAATTTTTTTTCTCCCGAATCCACCCACCCCCTTTTTTCGTCCCCTGAGCCCATTTTTTAATTATACCAAAATCTCTCATGCATTATTTTTTTTGCCCTGTTTCTAGAAGTAATAACTTTAAATTGATTCGACGTGTATTATAACCAAGAAGTTATGGGAGGGGGGGGGGATTCTCTTTTCACAAAACCTTTTCCCCTTTTCACTTTCCTGGTCCAATTCCCGGAACCATGACTTTATATATCAGTTTGGAACGGATTTATACAGAATTGTGAAAGTTATTTTGTACACAAAAAAGTGATATGTAGGGTAGGGTAAGGTAGGGTGAGGTGAGGTGGGACATTTTTTATAAAACTAAGAAAATCAACTTTGTTTGACACAGACACAAAAAAAATTAAATATATAGAAAGAACAAAGCGAACATTTTTTAATCTCCCTGAACAATGTAGAAAGGTAACATGCAAAAGATATTTTATAACTAAATAAATTTTAAATTCAAAATGTGTCCCATATCTCCCGACTAACAGGGAAGTATGGGACAGCATTAAAACAAGGCACAAATAGTCTAGTATCGGATATATATACCGCGTGTCCCAAAAAAGACTGATGGATTTTAAAATTCAATAATTTGCAAACGGTGACAGCTATTTAAAAAATTTTTGCAGGAGGGTTATGTATAATTTCAGGGTTTTTTTTTTTACCGTAATTTTTTATTTTAGTTCGCATCTCAAACAATAGGTGGCGCTGACGGCGACTGAAGGCCAGGTGATCAGTGTTGAATGAAGCGTCGACCTGGTCTTTAATCTCCGTCAGCGCCACCTATTGTTTGAGATGCGAACCAAAATAAAAAATTACGGTAAAAAACACTCCTGACATTATACATAACCCTCCTACAAAAAAAAAAATTAAATAGCTGTCACCGTTTGCAAGTTATTAAATTTTAAAATCCATCGGTCATTTTTGGGACACCCGGTACAATCAAACAAAGATAGTAGATTGATAATGTATGTGCCACAATATAAAATTCTAGTATATCCATGACTAGAATGAGAATTCAGCATTGTTAGGCATAGATTACACTAAAAAATCATTAATTCCATTTATTTACATTTTGAAATAAATGTACATATTATCAATTTTATAATTAATATATTATCCTCAAAAAATGATTGCATGTTAGCAATATACATTCATCTTAATAAAAAAAATGGAATTAGACATGTTCAATTCCTCATATAATGGCATGTTCCATTCCTCCTCATTTCCATGTTTTGTGTTAAATTTCTTTCATAAAAAAAAATGCTGCTTTTAGGCTTAGTTTAAATTATGGATAACATACAGTATAATGCTTCATAAATAGGGAAACTATTATATCTATAAATAAACAAGTCGTTAACATACAGAACAATAAAAAGTATACGAAGCAAATTTATTTTTTATTCTTGAAATAATTTTTTCCTTTATACAATTGCAAGCTTATACAGATCAACAACTTATTTCAACTGAATATTCGTCTACCATTGCTTCATCTTGTGTGCGATTGATGAAATGTTTAAAAAGACACAAAGAGAAAAACCTATTGTCCCATTTTCCCCTATAAAGTTTTTAAGTGGAAGTGGTTTTGGATTCTAGGAGTCATGATAGGTGTTGATATACAAAAATTTTCAGAAATTCCGTCATAGGGAAGAATGTAATAGGTAGTATTTCTAAAACAGCCTAAAACAGAATAAATGAGCCAAAAAATCATCTTTAATCTAATAAATTTAATTATGAAATGTTAAAAGCAATTATCTACTTATATGTTCCTATTTTCCAAATTTAGGCTCTTTTTTTCCACTCTTCGAAACCAACTAATTATGTAGTGAGAATAAGATTCAAATAACAAGTTTTCCCATTTATTTATAAACCAAACAGGTAACACTCAGAGATCAGAACATTACAAGAATATTAGATACACTACGGAGAAAGACTAATAGAAAATGACTAAATAAATCTGTCAACAAATCATTTTTATCCAAGAAAATTTAACCATGAATCAGTTTTTTTTCTTTTTTAGCCATAAGCTGATTATTCTGCATTGAGACTTTTTATCCCCCATGATTTTCAAAGCAACTTAATTAATCTGTTCTCTGAATTTATTATAAAACAAGCTCATTCGATCGTTATAATCATGAAATACTTCATAAATAACTGAATAAGTATTTTATGAATAAAGTTGATTACTGTTTAACAGGAAATGAATGTACATAAATTATATAATTACATTTAAAAAAAAATCATTTTTGATTGCATGTTACTAATAATAAATACGGTAATAAGACAACAGCAAATTACTCCAAATTAATAAAGTGTAAAAAAAAAAGCCATTAGGTTTTAATAAAAAAAATGTTTTATTTGGAATATATAACATTTTATTTATGTTATATCATGCAAACATTACGTAATGTGTGATTTTAACGGCATATTTTTCTTATTTTCAGCGATAACTTATGTAATATAATGCTTCATAAATGTTATATAATGCGAAATTTCATTTTAATTTACGTTACGTAATCAGTCCACTATTTTGTTCAAGTAATCTCAAAAACCATTTCCTTTATCATAGAATTCCAAGTACGAGAAATAAGAGTTATCAAAGCTTGGGGTTTTCTTTATTTAAAATATTTTAATATGAAAAAAAAAATCATTTTTAATTTAGAGCTATCAATTCGAAGTTTAAATTTTTATTAACACTTTCTTAATTTGTCTAAATTAAAAAAAAAAAAAAAAAAAAAAAAAAAAAAAAAAAAAAAAAATCACTCTGTAAATTTCCTTGGATTGCTTTGAAATTTTTATAGATTACTGAGGTTAATTTTGGTAAGTTTGGTACTGAAAATGAAGCGTGTAGATTATATAGTTAGTTTACAGACATACAAAGAATTTCGTTACATTACGGTCTACAGGGAGGAAATCAGTTTCGACGATTTTATTGACGCTACGATATTTCAAACATAATTAGACTGATAATATGTCACTGGGATAGACTAAAACATGGCTTCACAGGAGTATAAAATAAATAGCATTTTTAGTTAGTTAATAGGAGGCACAAAAGTATTTCACATTATATGAAAAAAAAAATAGTTTGCGGGATTTTTTAATGATGTTATGATACTTCAAACATAATTACTGAAATATGCTCCATATTTTCTATAGACTATACAGTGCATAACATTTATTATTCTTTTAAAAAGACATACGAAATAATTTGGATACCGACGAAGAACGTTAATTGTTATGAATCCGCTTTTTTTTTTTTTCTAAACTGCTTTTTTAACTTAATATAACTGAGTATATTAGGTCTAGGTAGTGTATATAAATTATATAAATCACATACAGGGCTACAGAAGATTTCGTACTTATTACCGGATATGAGAAACAATTGCTGAAAATGGTTTAGTTGCTATAATTCAAATAGCTCATTTCTTTCTAAGAAAAGAAAGACCTAAATAAGAACATCCTGTCTCAATTTCTAGGGAAAATTCCGATTTTTCTTATCACACAATAAAGGTACTTGAAAAAAAATCTGCTTACATATTTATAGTATATTTTATATTACTATATATTCGCAAGACATAATAATACACAATAGCAATATCATTATTTACTCTTAGACTTTTCCACATTCATATAAAAATTAATTTATAAAATTCACATAATTTAGAATAAAAAGAAAACAGGATTAAAAAAATCATAACTTTTGAAGCTATATTAAAAAGTATATTTTTGAAAATATATTTCAGTAATACATTAAAATATGCGTCCAATCAGGGGCGTAAACCACTCTAGTCGCGTAGGGGAGGTGTAGGCTCATAAATTTCCGACTTTCAAGATGGAAAATTTCCGAGTACCATGGCCAACATGAGGACTAATATATATATATATATATACAGGGTGAGTTATAAATATCGAAACAATAGGCTATCTCCTTAAATATTACTCCTAGACCCATACTTCCAATTGCAAAGTTTCATCAAAAAAGGTAAATTTTTTGATAAGATAAGTTGCAAATCCATGGGGGGTCTATTTTAAAAAATACGAAAATTAAATTTTTATACGAACCCCAGAGAATAAAACTTCCAATTAGAAAATTTTTCCTTATCCTCTTCTGAATCGAACAAAAAAAAATTCATCTCGATATCTGCAAATCCCTGGATGATATTAAAATCCAAAATTTTTCAAAATTCGTGACTTACACCACTTTAGTATACATCTGAGTGCAGCGATATCAGTTCATTTGAAATACAATTTAGGGATCGACCATTAATTTACGCATTGTTAAATGTAGACCAAGACAATACTTTAATTTTTAAATATGAAATAAAAGCATATAGCTTTTTGCTTTAAACTTCCTTGACATATGCTAGATGTCTGCAATATCTCGAGCTTGGCGCCAGGCTCGTAATTGGCACGACCCATTGGCCGGACCGTCTTATTAAACACTTATTAAAAGTGTTATTAAATTAAGTGATATTAATTAAACTCTCATTAACCGTGTCTTTAAAACTTATTGCCGCAGGCAATAAGATTAGTAAAAATAGTAATAGCGATAATGACCCTTCTATTAACTGGATCATATTGAAATATATTTTAATGTTATTGTACATTTTAATGTTAATTGAAATATATTTTAATAAATTACTTAGAATTTTTTTTCAAAAATCTAGTTTGTACTATTCAGCTTCAAAATTTATGTGGTTTTAAACATATTTTTACTTTTTTCTATCTTTACAAGAGAAAAGTATTGGATTCATGAAAATTTTGAATTCCGGTTTTCGACGGATTCACACGTTTTAGGGCTCAGAGATACCGAAAAACATGTTTTTACAAAATGTCTGTCAGTGAGTCACTGCTTCTGTATCTCTGTATATGATATACATTTTGTGAGCGCGCTATCTCAAGAACTAATACACAAAATTTAATAAAAAATTATATTTACTTAGTTCTTGATATACAGCTCATATTCAAAATATTAGAATAATTGAGAAAAAGTAATAAGAAAAAATTATTTGTCATTTATTTATTTTTTATACTAAGTAAATGCAATTAAATTTCTTATAAATTAAATCTGGAATGTTTAGATAAGATTTTAACATTTATAAAATATAAAATACAGCACAATAAATTAGGTATACAGCTTCCTTAAACACACCAGAATATTAGAATAAAATTTAGATTGGTTCAAAATATTCGAATATTTTATTTTACGCAACAATATTACCTTATGAATATGAAGTAAATGGTAGTTAATATTTTGTAGCATCCCCTTTAGCTTTCATAACAGCGTACAATCGATCTTGCATACTATATACAAGGTAGTTTACAAACATTTCTATCAATATTAGCCCAAATAGACTTTATACGTGCCACTAACTCAGTTTTACTTGAAGGAGGATTTTCTTGAAATTTTTTCTTCATTATACACCATAAGTTTTCGATGGGATTAAGATCTGGTGAATTTGGTGGCCAAGGAAGTACCTTAATGTTGCGTTGGCGGAACCAATTCTTAGTTGACATCGAGGTATGCGGGGACGCTAATTCTTGTTGAAAGATGAAATCATCTTCAAATAAATCTTCTGATGATGGAATCATGTAATATTCTAAAATTTCTTGATATATCATAGAGTTAACCTTTTCGTAGACGATGCATAACTTTCCAGGTCCTTCTGCACTCATACAACCCCAAGCCATGACACTAGCAGCAAATTTTACGGAACGTTTAAGGCATTCTTTATCAAATGCTTCTTGCTTCATTCTCCAAACTCGAATACCTTGATTACCATATGAAACACAAAACATACTTTCATCACTAAATAATATATTTTTCCAATCTTCATTGCTCCATAAACGTCTTGATTTACACCAATTCAATCTTATACGCTTTTGTCTTGCAGTCATGAGAGGTTTTGTTTTCGGTACACGAGATTCAAATTTAAATTTATGGAGACGTCTTAATGTTGTCGATGTAGAAACTTCAACTCCTTCTTCTTTCCATTTTCGGTGCAAGAATCGCACACTTTTAAAACGGTTTTTCTTAACTATACGCTTCAGTTTCCTGTCATCTCTAGCAGATGTTTTTGGTTTTCGGCCACCATCTCGGCGATTATTTTGAAATTTTCCAATTTTTGAATATTGTGTTAGTATTTTACTAACGCTCGATTGCGAACAATGTAAATAATTCGTTATAAAACATTGATTTTTACCGTGCCGATACAAATCAACCATTCGAAGTTTAGTAGATTCAGGAATATCACTCACACGGCCCATTTTAAGACGAAAAAGAAACAAACTGCAAAAAAGAATACTGATTTTAAATAAAATAGTCTGAATTTAATCAATGATGCCACCAGTTAAGAATTGGTAATAATTAAAGGAGAATTAATGTGAAATATTCTAATATTTTGAACCACTTGAATAAATATTCTAATATTTTGACTTTTCAAAATAATTTTTTTTGCAATTAATCTTTTCAAAAATGATATTAAATTTAAGATAACAAGTAAGTTTAATCAATAATAAGTTCTTAATAAAAATATCGTTTGCATATTTTCATTAAAAGACATTAAATTACCAAACGATATTTTCAATTTCTAAAAAAAAGGTAATTATTCTAATATTTTGAATATGAGCTGTACATTGATGCTGATTAGTTTTTGGTGTGAATCGCTTAACAGGTGACCCTACTGTAAAGGCTTTTGTGCGATTTCCGCGATCGCTGTATCTCCAGAATGCAAGGAATATCATCAATCTTCAGATTCAGTTATTCCTTGACATGAATTGATGTTATTTATATTTTGCTGTATATGGCTCCGCGAGAGGCGCTGCAACACTGAATTTGTTACGATTTCTGCAATAGCTCTACTTTAAGAACTAATTCAGGAATTTCCATAAAAAGTCTGATGCAGTTACTTCTTGACATGAATTGGTTTTGTTTACGTTTTTGTATCAATCATCTTTCGGATGGCGTTTTCATAATGAATTTTGTATAGTTTACACGATTTCAGTGATATCAAGTACTAATGCACGGAATTTCGTATCTTTAGAGTCCTCCGATTGCTACATCCGAGTAGTTTATTTATTCCAAACGGCATTAAAAAAAATATTTATTCGAATGTTAAAGTCGAAGAGTATAACGTTTCTGTTGCGTATTTTTTTTATGCTAAGCTCCCACTAATATTTCATTCTAAGTGTATTTAATTGATCAAGGTTTAATGTGTTCGAATCAAACATCATTTAAGAAATTCAATTGAATAATTTCAACTTAAAACGTTTAAATGAAATATGCCGAAGATTCATTAAACACCTGTTCTTGTTTTAAAAAGGTAACTGATTCGCAAGTTAACGCAAGTTAAACAAAATTTAAAATGTATTTGTATTTGAACTGAAAACTGTATGTTAAACTTTAAAAAATGAAAAAAAAAAAAAGCGCAGCGGCCTTTTAGTCCGCTTACAGCGGTTAACACGTTAAGGATTGTTTTTTTTATTATTATTATTCCGGCCAATTATCTGCAATAGGAAATACAGGGCTCGAAAAAATGGTTCGGAAAACTTCGAACGGTTAGGCCGATGGTTGCGATTGGGTTCGAACCCAGTACCTACCGTCTACCAGTTTGGAAGCCCGTAATTAGAGGCATCTTTTACGCATCGTGTAGTGGCAATTTTACAAAAATAAAATATGAAGTTGACAGGGATAAAACAATGAAAAAAATTGAAGTCGGCGAGATAAAAAAATTAAGTTTATATAAGCTGACTCATTTAAATAGTAATTAAAGAAGGCGAAAATGGCAAAACTTAAACAAAATCTGAAATCGAAACTACACAAGAAGGAGTTAATCACCTAGACACTTTTAACCCCTTAACGCGCAGTGTTGCCGGGTCGGCAACACCTAAAGTTCCCCCTTTTTAGAGACACAAAAACTCCGTGAATATTTCAAAAAATATTCTCATGGCTACTTTAAATCTTTCTTATGAGTTCTAGATGGTAGCACCACAGAGATAAAATTCTACTGTTTTTAAATAATAGGTCAAATGGTTTACTGTAATACGCGCTTCATAGCAATGCTCTTCTCACTGCGGTTATCAATGCTTTACTTATGGGAGGTTACCACTTCGGCAACAGCTGTATAATTAAAATGGTTAGTGAAATCTTTACAAAACAATACCTGTGTACTCCTCTAGGCCTAAATAGATTGCCTAATTTTCTTTTCTTTTAAATTCCAACTTTAAAGAGTAGTGCGCCGGAAAGGATTAAAAAAGCATTTAAACGTTAGGAGCCAATCTTTGTTTAAAACTAAATTCACTTTTCTTCATCAGATGTTTTTATTTCAGTATTTCTCATTTTTAAACTTACATCATAAGTCAGTAACCGTTGGTTACGGTAACAATTCAATAGTTTTTTAACACCTCAATTTAAAAAAAAAAAAAAAAAAAAAAAAAAAAATTGCCGAAAGATGTTTTTACCTCAGAAAATTTACTTTTAAAAATATGATTTATTCACAAAAAATTGCATCTTTTTTTAAATTGCTATTTTAAATACTTTTATTTTTAAAAAATATTATTTAAAATGCTGAATCAAATTGAAAATTAAACATTTTCATTTAATTAAAAGAAAAAAATTCAACGCGACAAATAATATTTTGAGTTATGACAATTTTAATTTACTCTAAATTTTTTGAAAAAAAAATATTAAGAAAGCTTATGATGTGATAGTGCTTACAAATTATGTGGTTAACCATCACAAAACATTCAAAATTCAAACTCTATAAATAAATAAATAAATAAAATAAATGTTTCCTGGACAACATACAGCAACATTGTTTCTTCAATTACACGCATTTCAATTTGTGTCTGATCCCTTGAAACCTCACGATTTATTAAAATTGTCATAACTCTCTGAGTTTTGGAGATATCAAGATGGAATTTTTTTTGTTCAATTCAGGAATGGATAAGGAAATTTTTTCTAATTGGAAGTTTTATTCTCTGGGGGCCGTATAAAAATTTAATTTTTGTATTTTTTAAAATATACCTCCCATGGAGTTGCAACTTATCTTATCAAAAAATTTACCTATTTTGGTGAAACTTTGCAATTGGAAGTATGGGTCTAGAGGCAATATTTAAGGAGATAACCTATTGTTTCGATATTTATGACTCACCCTGTATATATATATATATTAATTAATAGATATATATACATTAATATATATATTATAATTCTCAAGATAATTATGACTTAGTGTATCGAGATAGTCAAATAATCTTACATTATGCTATTATTAGTCTTATATAACAACTTATTTTCCCCATTAGTAGAAGATCTCCTGATGGAATAATCGTACCACCCGAGAGGGCCATAGGTAGTGCATAATATGAATAAGCAGTCGCAGGGCTTTCCAACAATATATCACACGAAAGGTGTCGGCTAAATTTAGAAAAGCGGTGACTTGTGAGGACTAAGTGGGTATCCAACGATATATCACAAGAGAGATGTAGGCCAAATTTAGGAAATATTTCCCCTCTCAAAGTAGACTCTTCCTCTAACTGTGAATTTTTCATATATCATAAATAATATTTATCGGAGGGCCCTGTAAAAAAATCCGATCTTAAATGATAAAACGCTACAATTTAAAAATGATCGAAAATTGTCCACGGTAGGGAAATTGGAGGGGGTCAGGGGGAGGGGAGCAAGGTTTATAATATGAAAGAGTGATCTGAGGGCTCTCTTATGATACGGCACATGGTCCAAAAAGTATGGAATTTTTCCACCCCCACTTTAACTTCGGGAGTGGAAATTTATAAATGTTGCTGAAACACTTATTTAATTAGTTTTTAATAATTTTATTTTCTGCCGTTTTATGCTATTATTAAAAAAACTGCTGAGATGTGCCAAATGTCCTAAATTTTTCGACCCCCCCCCTTTTAAATCCCCTGAGGGGGGATTTCGAAAACAGTTGGATTATGTGTTTAATATTTTTAGTAGATTTATTTTCTGGAATTTCACGCTCCTACCTTAAATGTTTGCTGATATATGGTAAGTTGTTCCAAAATTTTTGACCCCGTCCCCCAGCTTGTCCCTCTTAGGGGGGGGGGGGTAATTTCAAAAATTCCATCTTAGTGGACACGTACATCATGAGAAGTATTTTCTCTCCAATTTTCATGGTTCTACATTCAATAGTTTGGGCCGAACGTTGATTATCAGTCAGTCAGGACAAACTATTTTATTTTTATAAATGTATAGATATCTCTACTAGCTGACCCGCCTGCCGTTGCCCAGCCATTGGATAAAATACATACTAGATATATCATATAAATATATTAGATGCATTATCTATACTAATAAAATCCGTGCGCCTCTGTCTGTCTGCTTGAAGCCGATTACAGTTCGCAACGCGGGCGAGTTGGAAGTCGCGAAATGCGTCTTTCGATTGGAAAAATTCCAGGGAAGTCATTTCGGACATTTTCGAGACCATGGGACCAAAATTAAAAAAGTTATGAATTAAAAACCCCTTGGGAATCGGAACGAAACATGTCGCAATTCCCAAACGGAGCTCCGAAGCAGAACACTGCGCCACCTTGCGGTGAAGGACATGAATTTTCCCCCTTTGGCTGAAAGAAGAAACAGCCGAAAATCTCTATTTCTACCGGCGCTAATTGCGTTTTTTTCCTCATCAATTTTTTTGACTTGTCGTAGAATATTTACCGTAGTTTTCCCTAAAATATTGAACTTAGAAATAAAACAGGACTATCGAAACTTTTTTTGCGCGCGCGTTTTTTCTTAAACCATCATTTAGACAGTTTTTAAAGTAGAAAAAAACTGATTACATATTCAGAATCTGCGTAAAAGTCTGCTTCTGATGAACCAAAAAATACGAGAAAATATCTTATGGGCGCGCAGCGCCAATTGTGCAAAATCAAATATTTTTAACGGGACGATGGCGACCATGGCGCGTAGCGCCGGCGGGCGCATAGCGCCCACTGTGCGAAATTATATATTTTTAACGGGATAATGGGCGCATAACAACCATAGCTCTTTAATTTACTTTTTTTGTGCTTGAGGATCCGAACACGAAGATCTGCTTATTAAATGATTTTTTTTTTGCTTATTATATATTGCTTAATATCGAGGTTCGTTCGGAAAAAGTGGCCCAGCTAGCGGGTGTAGCTCGCTAGTCTATACTAATAAAATCCGTGCGCCTCTGTCTGCTTGAAGCCGATTAAACTTCGCAACGCGGGCGAGTTGGAAGTCGCGAGAGGTGTCTTTCGATTGGAAAAATTTCGGGGAGGTCATTTCGGGCATTTTCGAGACCGTGGGACCAAAATTAAAAAAGTTATGAATTAAAAACCCCTTGGGAATCGGAACGAAAAATGTCTGAAATCCCAAACGGCGCTCAAACGGAGCTCTGAGGCAGAACACTGCGCCACCTTGCGGTGAAGAACCTGAACTTTTCCCCTTTGGCTAAAAGAAGAAGCAGTCGAAAACCTCTTTTTCTCCCTTTTTTGCGCGTTTTTTCTTAAACTATCATGCAGACAGTTTTTAAAGTAGAAAAAACTGATTACATATTCAGAATATGCGTAAAAATCTGCTTCTGATGAACTAAAAAAATACGAAAAAATGTCTTATGGGCGCTTAGTGCCCACCGTGCAAAACCAAATATTTTTAACGGGACTATGGCCGCGAAGCGACCATAGCTCCGATCCACAATCTTTTTTTTTCAAGTGCACGTGGCCCACCATGCGAAATCACATGTTTTTAACGGGACCATGGCTTTTTAATTTACTTTTTTTGTGCTTGAGGATTCGAACACCAAGACTTTCTTATTAAATGAATTTTTTTGCTTATTATATACTGCTTAATACCGAGGTTCGTTTGGAAAAAGTGGCCCAGCTAGCGGGCGTAGCTCGCTAGTCTATACTAACAAAATCCGTGCGCCTCTGCCTGTCTGTCTGCTTGAAGCCGATTACAGTTCGCAACGCGGGCGAGTTGGAAGTCGCGAGAGGTGTCTTTCGATTCGAAAAATTCCGGGAAAGTCATTTCGGGCATTTTCGAGACCGTGGGACCAAAATTAAAAAAGTTATGAATTAAAAACCGGTCGGGAATCGGAACGGAAAACGTCTAATTTCCCAAACGGAGCTCTGAGGCAGAACACTGCGCCACCTTGCGGTGAATGACCTGAACTTTTCCCCTTTGGCTAAAAGAAGAAGCAGCCGAAAACCTCTTTTTTCTCCCGGGAAAACGACTTTTTCTTTCGTTTCGGTTCTTTGAAAAAGAACTAATTGGTAAAAAATGTTAAACACGGTTTATTTTCATACTTTTTCTTTTTGGTAGCATACACGAATATTGTGTAACCTAAGATTTACGCGATTAATACTAATTTTTGTTAGTACAAACGGAAAACGAGCTGCCAAAATTATTTGTTAGTTATGTTGTTTGTGATATTAATGAAATTACTTTTTTTTTTTTAATAGCAGTCTTTTGCAGTTTTTAATACCGAAACTTTTTTGCACGTTTTTTCTTAAACCATCATACAGACAGTTTTTAAAGTAGATAAAACTGATTACATATTCAGAATCTGCGTAAAAGTCTGCTTCTGATGAACCAAAAAATACGAGAAAATGTCTTATGGGCGCGCAGCGCCAACCGTGCAAAACCAAATATTTTTAACGGGACGATGGCGACCATAGCGCGTAGCGCCGGTGGGTGGTAGGCCGGTGGGCCGCCTTTGCACGGTGGGCACGTAGCGCCCACTGTGCGAAATCACATATTTTTAACGGGATAATGGGCGCATAACAACCATAGCTCTTTAATTTACTTTTTTGTGCTTGAGGATTCGAACTCCAAGACTTGCTTATTAAATGAATTTTTTTGCTTATTATATACTGCTTAATATCGAGGTTCGTTTGGAAAAAGTGGCCCAGCTAGCGGGCGTAGCTCGCTAGTATAGATAAATAACAAATTATTAAAGCAAAGTATGTAAGTTTTCAGGTGCGAATTCATTGTGTTCTCAAATTATTCTTAAATAATAATAATAAATAAATAAGGCAATTAAATAGAGCCAACAGTTTTGCTGTCACCGTATGAAAACATGCACAAAATACAAAACAAAAAAAAAAAAAACGAAATGCATAAGTAAAATTCTTGTTTCTCTACAACCCCCCCCCCCCTTCCCCTACACACACATACGCAGGCACACTTGCCTCAAAAAAGGGTATCATTAAAAATTTTTAATTTGCAAAAGAGGTTAAGATCGATTTAACCATCAATTAGCTTTAAACAATCAAAAGTTGCGCCATTTTATCTTCTCCCAAGGCCGAAATTATTTTCAAGTTTCAAATGATTAAATTTTGTTTCTTATCTATACACACACTCACACACAAATATGTACAAAATAATAATTAAATTATTGTTATGCAGCGAGACAAAATTATTGTATCTGGTACTATAACAAAGTTTTAAAAATATAGAATATTTTACATATATTGACATTAGAACTTCAATAAATAAATTAACTTTCTTAGTAATGATATTGAAAATGAAAATTGATATTATTTCTATGAAATAATATTGATAAAATATAAAAAGATCCATAGTACAGTTTTAACTTCATGCACAATACTAAATACATTGACTTGCGAATTGTAAAATGGTTGGCAAAAAAGAAAGCAAATATATTGAAAGAAAAAATTTAGTTTAAAAAAATAATAACTTCATGAAATTTAAATAATAACTAGCTTGTCATCTCCAGTTTGAAACAAAACTAGCAAATAGTTCGGTAATTGCGATACTAACTGTTAAAAAAAAAAGTTAATATATATCGAATAACAGTACATTTTTACAAGTTATTAAATAATTTATTTGTCCCTTCAATAAATAAATAAATAAATCTATTATTAACTATGAAAACAATAGTTATTTACACATTTTATATATCTAAAATATTCTGTAATAAAGTAGCTTACTTACTTCAAAAGGTTTTTTTGGAACTCCAGCAATGCAAAACGGTATATGTATATGGGCTGAAATTTTATCAGCATGTTTTTGTTTATTATGTGTGTTCCTGTAATCATTATCGAAAATGGAATTACATAACGCAGATTGTACTTTTTGTCTCTTACATTTAGGTGAGGACATAACTGATGCAAAAATATTGAATTATTAACCAAATACCAAAATATTCTCGCATAAACATTTTGTAATTGAATGATTTCGTACTATGAGCTTGAATACAAACGGTTTAAACAAAGAGTTAATGCAGGTGCTGTTTGTTTTGTAATTTACACATAGGACAGGAAGTTCAGCGCCCAGTTGTCTAGGTGCCCAAGCTTTACTTTGAAGAGAAAAAAAATGTTCTATCTTTCTATTTTTTAGAAGTCAGTTACAATCTCTAGCTGTTTTTTTTTTTTTTTTTTTTTTTTTTTTTTTTTGTTTGCTTAAGGAATATTTTAGAAACAGATATTTTTGAAAAATACGGGATTTCTTAATATAGGTTTTAATTCTTTCTAACGACAAACTTTAAAACAGCGTAACAACTTGATGTTACCCCTTATTTTTCGGACTAAACAAAATGCAATAGTATTAATAAAAATATTTTTAAAAAAATGAATGCAATTGATTCAGGGGAAAAAAAAAACGAACGTATTATTTCTGAGAGAAATATACTCGTATACTGTAAAATATTCATATTATTTCGAGATAAAAATTCAAAGTATTTGGGTATTTTCAATTTTCATCCGATATCATATGAGGACCCCAGAAGCCAAGGGGTACAAGTGACAAAATTTCGATTTGGAGTAAATTGAGTTTAAAGATAATTGATGTTAAATTGGAACATCAATAACAATTGAGTGGATTGAAATAGGAAATTTCTGCTTGTTGCATTCTGATCTTTGAACTCTTATTTCAATAACTGTTAAAAAATAAAGTACAATTTTCTTTAAATGTATAATTAATCAATATTGTTTGTTTTTCGAAAAAAGTGGTTTGCCTCTATGACTCAGCAAATAATAAGAAAATCACTTATATTTCTTTACCTGAAATGAAAAAAGCATATTTTTAGGTCGTCTGTGTATTTAGTTTATTTTTTTTTTCAGTTTTGTCACTTATACCCCTTGGCTGCTGGGGTCCTCATATATATTTCTTAAGCACTTTTTTAAATCAATCCAAAATTACGTAAAAAGGTAAATGAAAACAGTTTCACATTTTTAATTATATATTTGTTAATAAAATAAAAAGAAAACGCAATATTAGTTAGTAGGGAAAAATAAAACCATAATTATTTTCAATTAAAGGTAAAATTTGTATAGAGTGGAAAACATCCAGATTTCGATATGGAAAAATATTAAATATTTGTATTTCAGTTTTGAATTTTCATCGGATACCATTTAAATTCCGTGATACATATTTCTAACTAAATTTAAAGTTTAGATTTAAAAAAAAAAATAGGAGTTTCTTCACTTCAATCAGCATAGCTTAAAATTTCGAGACTAAACTAAAAACTTTCCTATAATAAATAAATACAGGTAGATTCCGATATTTCGAAGTCAAAAGGCACAGAAAAAAAAATCGGAATATTAAGGTTTTACTCAAAATACCACAGTTACAAATAACATTAACATTGCTACAATATGTACATAAATATTTTTTTTCATCATATCTAGGTTTCCGAGTACACAATATTTGACAAATCAAAAATTTTCTGAATAGTTTTATCAAAAAAAAAAAAAAAAAAAAAAAAAAAAAAATTCCTATATATTAATAAGTTATATTAATTAGTAAATTAAACTAATTAATAAATTACCAATTAGTTAAATTAATTAGTTCCGGTTAAGAATAAGTTTATGTTTTCTTCGTTATAAATTGTTTTTTCTTATTAGAAACTACAAGAGGAAATAAATCCGACTAAGAATAAAATTTTATAGGTTTTCTTCGATCTAACTTGTTTTTCTTATTTAATTAAAAACTACATAAATATTTCTCCAATTCATAAATATTTATAGATTAATACCTTTTTTTCGGCTAAACATACTTTTTTTCCGATCGAACAAGAATTTTTCCGACTGACTTTTCCGTTTTCCCAATTTATAAATTTTTATGGGTTAATACGGAATATTATTTTTTCCGACTAAACATGCCTTTTCTGATGGAACGGAAAATTTTCCAAATGATATTTTTGTTTTTTCAATTTATAAGTTTTTATAGATTAATACCATTTTTTTCCGATCGGACAAGAAATTTTCCGACTGATTTTTCCGTTTTTCCAATTTATAAGCTTTTAGAGGTTAATACGTAATATACTGTCTTTTCCGACTAAACATGCCTTTTCCAATGGAACGGGAAATTTTCCGAATGATATTTTCATTTTTCCAATTTAGAAGTTTTTATAGGTTAACACCATTTTTTCCGATTGACTTTTCCGTTTTTCCAATTTATAAATTTTTATAGGTTAATACGTAATACTGTTTTTTCCGACTAAACATGCTTTTTTTCCGATGGAAACTGAAATTTTTCCAAATGATATTTTAGTTTTTCCAATTTATAAGTTTTTATTAGTTAATGCCATTTTTCCCAATCGAACAAGAGTTTTTCCGACTGATTTTTCCATTTTTCTAATTTATAAGTTTTTATAGGGTAATACATAATACAGTAGAACCTCGATCCATCGTTTTTCAAGGCATACCACAGTGGGGCAAAAACCCAAAAAGCTGGCCAAAAGTCGAAAAATGAAGTTACAATTTAGGGAATTTTGACTATATAGTCGGCTAGAATAATATTTGGAGAGTCAGAATCTGTATTAAAAAAAGATTTTTGCTTTGCCCTTACAAGCAGCATTATTTCAAAAATGATGCTTGAAGGAGTATCATTTCGAACGAACAAAAACAGCAAAACAATAGTTCCTCTAAACGCGTGCTACATTTTATCATATTATCCGATTTTAATGATTTGAAATGGATTCACACTATGATAGTGTGTACTTTATTTGAATGTATTACAAAATTTATATTAAGCACATAAAAATTAATAAATTCATTGTAATTTTTGACAAAAAATTTTAGAAAAATTTTATTTTTTTATTTTTAAACATCAAAAAGTTTAAATCTTCCAGTGTTCCGCAACGAATTTTAATGGAAATAATAACCTGGGCTATTGTCTAATGATTCATAAAAAAACAGCTGCCTAAAACTGCCTTTCTGCATTTCACGCATATTTTAGTAACCGCAAGTAAAAATGTCACTTTTTCGACCGCTTCAAAAATTTTGAAATTGACTACTTTTCACATAACTTAGATGATAAATATTTTTCAAAATTTTGAATTATTCAATTTTATAATAGTTTATTACCTATTATATTGTAAATAAGTACTATTATAAGATTAAATTAATTTGATAAGAAGCTTAGTAATGAAAAAATGAAAATAATTCTCTATTTTTGATCCGGTAAAGTAACATTTTCTTATCGTTATAGGTGGTAATTTTCTTTGTTATATTGTAATTAGAAGAATTATTTTGTCAATGGCAATATTTGACAGATCAAACTACTGAGTGTATTTCATTAATGCGAGTAAAAATCATTATGAATATCACTTTCGCCTATATTAGTAATTTGGATTTGATTTGCAAGTGATGGCACATCTATTCTGAGTACATTTAAACAGATATTTAGCTATGAAGATGGCAGGAGGTCCAATATATTTTCCTTTTCTCCCATGCTACTAGAATACGTAAATGTTGCGAATAATTCATGAATCGTCAATTTGAAAATTCCGAGATCTTCATTTCACTGATTTTATCGAACAATCAAGATCCATTTTTCTTTTTCAAGAAATACTGAAGCTATTGTCAATGAATGGGATTGTATTAAAGGAGAATATACTTATTTTGTTTAATACAATCATTGATACAGAAGAAATAGTCGTTATTAACGAATTAGTGTAATACTCAACATTGCTGCCTATGTCAGACAGCATCTTACGGATCTGAAATTTTTTATTAAGTGGATTGAGATAATTTAGAATTCAAAATGTCTAAGTTACATGCAAAGATGTTTAGAGAGGGCTTGGACCTGGCAGACGAACTGGATAGAAAAAATGAAAAGCTCGTACTCTGCATGAAAAGAAGAACAGTGAAATTGCAAAACAAAATATGCAAAAAATATTTCGTTTACAATCAAGACTTCTCATCGAGAAACTAAATCCCAGATTTGGAAGCACAAATGATGGCAATGCAATTCAACGATTCTTTGAAAACGCAACTATTTGTGCTTCTATAACGAGCGTATGCGAAGATTTGATTAAACGATTTTATGTCATAAGTAATTTCTTGTAGCCATATCATTTATTAGATAAATTTCGAAGATTTTTCCTTACAAATAGCTCGTAGATTTGAGCTGCACCCCTGGTTCTATATGCCTACTTCAGTACACAAACTACTTATTAATGACAAAGAAATAACATTATCTTCATTACTGCCAATTTGTTAAATGCCATAAGATACTCAAGAGTCATGCAACAGACTGATCAAAAGAAATCGAGAAGATTTATCGCAAAGATGCAGTAGCGAGAAAAAAAGAAAGATATTTGTACGTCTTTTAATGTCATCAGATTCTTTCATTTCCAGTTTTGGTAAATTATCGTAGAAGAAATTAAAATCATTGATCCTAAGTCACAGGATCTTCCAATACCGCCAACAAGTTTTTCTAACTTTTTTGACACATTGACCTCTGAAAAATCTTTTTATTATTCTACAGTTGATTCTAAAGGTGAATTTCTGGAATAAATTTTCGTCTTTATTTTAATAATATAAAAATTAAATAGTCTAATATTTTACTTTCTATTAACGTACTTAAATGTCGATTAAATATGTCTTGTTTTTTTGAAAATTCCTTTTTAAGTTTACCCTCGAAATTTTAAATTTTATTTAAATCTAATTGTTTTTACTTTTAATCTGTAATTTTATTTATTTATTTATTTTTAAAGTTTAACTTTTGAATCCTAATTAGCATCCTGAAAAGTTTACGAAATTGCATATAAATTGAATAACTTTCGAGACATTTTAATTTTTGTTCCGCCATATTGTATCCGCCATTTTTTTTTTTTAATTTTAATTTTGTATTCTTACTTAACATCCTCAAAAACACCTCTATACGAATTTTCGTACAATTTGAATAACATTTTCATATTTTGGCCAGCTTTTTGGGATTTTGCCCCACTGTGCGTACGGGGGAAAAAGACGATGAATGCGGGAAAATGATGAATACGAATTAACTTCAAAACACGATAAAACACAATTTTTATGCATTACTATTACATGCAATGCATACAGTATACTAATAAATACTAATTTATTACTTACTAAACTGTAAAAGAAATAAATCGAAGTTAAATTGATATTTATTTTAAAGAAAAGAATTTTGTTTGGTTTTCCGTTCTTTTTTTTTTATGAAAAAATAAATTTTCAAGGTATACAACATTTTTCTGGTCATTTTCTGTAATTTCATATGCATATGTAAAAGTTCATACATATTCAAAGCCGTAATTGCATTAGATAGATTTGGAAATGGAGGCTCAGCTTCCTCGGCATGAGCGTTTTCCTCTGCTTCTTTGCAATTATTTTCATTTTTTGCATTAGTACATATGTGCTCTATGTGTAGAATACTACATCTTGATCAATGATAACGTAATCACACAAAACGTCTGCTACATACAACTACTCTTCATTTGCATTGTCACCATTATTATCACAAACAACATAGATGAGCTATCTTAGAATAAATGAAGTAATTCATGTTTGTATGTCATATGGATTCGCATGACTTTCAATTTCATTTCGGTGAAGAGAAAAAAATTTACAACGATGAATGCGGGAAAACGATTTCTTAAGAACGATGCATGCGGGTTTCGTTCAAATTATTTAAGTATAATTTGTGCAGGGACCATAGAAATAAAACGATCAATGCGGAAAAACGATAGATGCGGGAACGATAGATCGGGGTTTCACTGTACTATTTTTCCCGACTTTCCGATTAAACGGTATGCCTTTTCCGATTAAACGGTAAAATTTTCGAATGATATTTCCGTTTTTCCAGTTTATAAGTTTTTATAGGTTAATACTATTTTTTTCCGACTAAAGATACTTTTTCCGAGCGATCTGGTAATTTTCCGACTGATTTCTTCTGGGGGGGGGGGGGTGCTGCACCCCCCCAACCCCCCCCCCCCCCCGGGATTAACGCCCCTGCGTCCAATAATTATATTAACATAAGTTCAGTATGGATCTTGCTATTTTTACAAAACATGTTGCCTGCTTAACCATAGAACGATTAAATCCAGTTCCGGATCGACTCTAATATAAATAAAAAATACAATAATATATGTAAGCCTAATTCTGGACCGGTCCGAGTACTAGTAAAAAAATTAAACTCGGGTTCAGACTCGATGTAACTGTCCGATGTGGATTTCTATGCTGTACATATTATATTTATGCATTGATATTGTCAAATTGGTATCAAATCATATAGCACATTTATACTTTTTTTTCGCGAAAATCATATCTATTGTAAATGGCTCATTTTATCCCAATTAATTTAAATTTTTGTATCAGGTCGGCCAGTCCGCTTAATTCTTTTATTGGCCTGGCTGGTCTGTTTAATCTTTGTCGATTCGGTCTGTTAGGAAATTAGTCTTCGATTAACAAGCCTCGGGTACCAGCCTCGGATCCGTGCGGTCCTCTACTGATAGTTTCAATTTTGGAATTCATTAGGGGAAAACTGAAAAGTATTTTAAGCCCTTTATTTTATGTCTGAAAATGAACATCCAAAGCTTTCATAACTTTAGCTATGAAATACAAATTTGTAGTCAGAAAATATGTGCTTTATGTGGGTTTGTTTGTTTTGTGCACGTGTATATGTTTATGTGTTTAAAATATAATAAAAAATATATAAAATAATTTTACATTGTTGTACACATTGAAGTTTTGCGTAAAATGTGTACCCACACTTTATTCATGCAATGGCTGAATCAACACTCGAGGAACACCAGCCTAAAACGGAAAATTATCATCATATAATAAATAAATGAATACAACTAATTGAATATCTCTATTTAAAATACTAATTATGTACTGAAAACTATAAAATCTATTAAGATGGACTACTCTGAATTCTGCCATTAAAAAATAAACGTTAAATGAATATTAATAAAATTTAATAATAGGTAGTTTTATTATTAAATTAACATTAGACCTTCAAAATCTTAATATATTAGACCATTAGACCTCTATAGAAAGTATCCAGTTTTGATTTTTTTTTTAACCCAATGCTATAAATTAAGTTTTCTAGAATTTTCCTGAATTTTTTTAATGCAATTTTTAGCTTTCTTTTTGTTCTGAAATATTTGTTAGATATTTTTTTCTGAAAGGAAAATAATTCTCAAATAAATTTTGCTACTTTCATAATTAGCTTCAAGTTGAAAGAATAACAAACAAGTCCCTATAGAAACATGAACACCGATATTGATATTTTGAATTTAGTGCGTGTTGAATTAAAAAATATCAATATTCAAAGTTCATTTGACTCGGGAGCGCAGATCGCACAGATATATTCTACGATAGGGTCATGAAACCCCAGGTTTCATTCATTCAAAATTTGTATGGGAAATACCGACCAATAAAATGGTAGAAGCTGTGCTACTAAAAATGATCAAATAAAATGTATAGGGTACATTATTTTTTTTAATAAAATTGTCATTATATATAAAATAATAATAAAAGGAGCTTCAAATGTTAAAACAGGATCCTGAAACATCAGTACATTGAAAACTACGCGCAGCAAAACACTTTAAAATCAAGATATTTTAAATACAGTTTTATAATCAGCAAAAAATTCTTTATTAGATATATTGCGCTTTTTTTTTGTTTAAGTATAGACTCTATTCCCACCCCCTCTCTCTTTATCAAGATTCTTTTTTTCCTTTTCTCAAAATAGAACTGCCAACTTAAAAAATTTTAACAACCAAACGTTGTAGATTTAAAAAGTAAACTAATGTTTATGGTTTAATTCGTATCAAAAATAAAGTATAACAATATGGCACATTCTACATCGTATATTAAGAAAAATACTAATCACAGTAAACAAATTTTTGTAAGTCGTAATGAATGATTTGATATGTATTAATGCAGTTAAAAGCCAACTTTTCCGAGAAAAAAACCCAAGAACTTTTTTTATTGCAATATCATTTAATGATGTTGGTTTTTCTAAAACTTAACGACCTGTTATTTTTTTTTATTATAAAACAGATTACATTTTTCGGCTTAAAAATATTTCTTTACAGAATACATTTATTTTAATATTCTTTTCCAAATAAGTCTGGAAAAATTACGAACTTCTGTTTGAATCATATTAAAGTAATTTCTTGCAAATATACGGAGAAAAGATTATTGAAGTGCCATAGGATTTTTCTTTTTTTTCTCTGAATAACTCGAGATAAAAGGATATTCATTTTTAATGACAAAACAATACTTAAAGATGGATGTGAAAAAGTCAAATATTATTTTATATAGATTTATAAAAAAATTTCATTTTCAAATAAAATTGTTTTTGTAAAAAAAAGTCAGTTTTATGTCAATTAGGAAGCTCTGCCGCCTGCATCTTTCGAACGCCAACCCTCCAACTTAACTACACGCATATTGTAAATATGTTCTCAAATTCACCACAAAAGTTACCACAAAAATTACTGGAAACGCACTGTAAAATGTTCCAATAACTAACTTTAAACTCCCAAATTTATGGAATATTTTAAGATAATGAAACTGGGTAGGAAGTACAAGTCAGGTGAAAGATTAATTAAATATCGATGTTTTATGTATCAGCTTTTTTTTTTTTTTGGGGGGGGGGAGCTTTGGTTTTGATTTTTGGATAGCAAGGACCCCTAAAAATTTTATTTACATCATTTAAAAATGGACTTTATTTCGAATCGTTCGTAATTAGTAACTTTCTTCCATGATAATTAGCTGCAAAGTTAGAATTCTTTTTCCCTCGATTATACTTTTTTCCTGAACTACTCATCCAATACGAAGCAATTAATTTTTTTTTTTTTTTTTTTTTTTTTTTTGGTATAACATTACTGCATCAGTCTTTATCAAATAAATTAAGGCTTTAAAAAAATACTTATACATGCGTGTTTCTCAAATTAACATTTTTTCTTCTTTATCAATTTAATAACTAAAATTTTCACTTTGATCCCGTCTCATTTCTAATAAAAACTTTTCTGAAGGTTGGTAACCTACAGAGGTGTTTTTATGTTAGCTAAATGTACTTTTCTCCTAAAAAATTCATACGATCACAATCCAAATTTTTGCATAATTTTATTGGATCTGTATTTATTAAATGAATTAAAGCTTTTTTAAAAGAAAAAATACTTACACCTTCTTGTTTCTAAAATAATTCTTTTTTCTATTTATTAATTTATTAACAAATAAAATTTTCATTTGATCTCGTCTCATCTCTAATAGAGATTTTTCTTGGGCATCTATTGAGGTGTTTTTCCGCGTTAACTAAACGTACCTTGTCTCCTGAACCACTCATCCGATCACAACCAAATTTTTTATATACGGTTTAGATCTATATTACATTAAGGTTTTTTTCTTCAGGACAAATACTTATAAATGTCTGTTTCTCAAATAACATTTCTTTCCTTCATACATATTTATTGTTTTATTTTGATCTCGTCTAATTTCTAGTACAGAATTTACTTGTTCATCATACTCTTTATAGTATCCTATATTACAATGAAGATCTTAAATAATACATATGCACATTTTTTTATGTATGGATTAATAATTATTTGTCTTGGGACCGCACAAGAAAATCCATCGGGCCACATGCGGCTCGCGGGCTGCAGGTTGAGTTTAGATGCAATAGATGCTTTAATTAAATGTGCAAGAACAAGTAAAACATTTTAAGCATAACTAGCTTGGGAAGGCGAGTTTTTAATCTGGAAAAAACTGCACGATGTATCAAGATAAAATAAAAAAACGTTTAACAGTAGTAGTTCTCCAGAAAAAATAATTGTTAATTTCCTTTATTATATTTGGTGGTTGTTAATCTTTTCCAAGATAAAGTAATTCTGTTGGTAAAGTGTAGAATTAACGAGCATTTCAATTTCAAAATAATTTGTCTTCACTAACATTATAAAAAGAAAATTACATTCAATAATTCTTGGTTCTTTGATCTACCTTTCAACATAAGTTTGACCTACATTAAATCTGCTAGTCACTCAGCTTCCGAATTCCCCTCGATGATGTTAAATCTACGGGTGTTTGATGCATTATTGATTATTATATTCAAAATACGTCCTCAGGAAATTAATATTTTTAACTTCTTTTCTTTTTTTCAGTTTTCTCTTCTTAAAGGATGTCACTTTTTTTCTTAGTTTTCAGAATATTACTAAAATCTACACTTAATTGTGTAGATTAAAGTGTTAAAATTTTACTTCCAGTTCGTCAGTTTTTAACACATAAAATATCAAATTAATTACAGATTTTAGAAATATTTTGACGACTAAGAAATAAGTGGCATCTATTAAGAAAAAAACGCTAAAAAATATATTAATTTCCTGAAGAGGTATTTTAAATGTAAGAGTGCGTCAAACGTCCATAGACTTACTGGATGGAAGTATAAGAAGTTGAGTAGCTAGCAGCCTACAGGCATTTTATATCATAGGATCAGTTTTTGTATCCCATGCTCAAAGAAATCTCCGGCTTGTTGTGCTAATCACTGCATCATCGCAACGCTTACAGCTAAGCTGATTCTTTAACTGTATGAACAATTTTATCACCCTCCGTACAGCCCTGACTTATCGCTTGTTCCTGCATTTAAAGGCTCATTTGGAAATCAGTGTTACGTCGATGTCAAAGCTATGGTATATTCTAGATATAAAGCTATTGAAACTATATTCAAGAATAGATTAAAGTCAGATTGTCAATGGGGGTCGAATGGAACGGTTGGCCCGAGTTCAAAAATTAAGGAAGCGCCACTTTTTAAGTAAAATATATATATATATATATATTTAAATATTGGGAATTTTTTTCACAATAAAAGTACGTTCATTTTTCGTTTCAAAGTTATTGCATTGCCCATTATTATTCCACACCCAAACAAACTTATGTATGAGGACTTATTTCTTTTCAAAATATGTTTTAGATCCGTCTTAGTCTGTTTCGTGAAAATTCTCTTCGCTGAGTCTCTAATTTTCTTTCTTTGATAGTGGCAAAAATATATACTCAGAATATCATTGGGTTTCCTTCCGAGAATACAAAAGTGAGTAACTGTTATATTGTACTGTGATACATATTTACTACACCCGTTTCTCAGATTCCCTTTGCCAAAATATAAGTGCATTTTCCTCTTATCTTATGTTACTCAGTTGTTTGGAGTTTTCTAAATTAAAACATAAAATTCCAAAATAAATGCAAAGTATGTATTCAGTAGAGTTTATTTTCAATTTTGTGATATATTTCACAAAGAATAAGTGTGTGGGGGGAACAGGGGAAGAGAAAAGGGCGCCAAATTGAAGCTGTGCCCCAGGCGTAGTTTTCTCCTCGCATGGTGCTGTAGGCTGCCCTATAAATATATTAAATTGTTTTTAAAAAAATGTCTATGTTTTTATGTATATCGAAACGGTGCTGAATTTAAAAAATAATTCTCTTATGTATTTTAAGTTGAAACTAGTCATCAAATATTAAGGATGTCTTGTTAAAACAAACTGTAAAGATTAAAATGACTAGTAAAAATATATTATTAAAATTAAATTAAGATTGAAAATAAAAAGAGTTATAAAAATATACAAACATTGCTGCCTAGCTTGATTTCTGGGTATGCGGTGATGCTGAGTGCTAAGTCGAAAATAGAAAATAGTAACTTATAAAAAGTTTAAAAATAAACCTTCTTAAGCCTCTGCAAAAATATCTGCTTAAGAGCAGAAGCTATAGAAAAGACTATTTTAATTTAAAGTCTTAAAACACATTTCTAATTTATTCCCATTTGGGGAGTTGTGTTGAACCCCCTTATAAAATTACATGAAGTACCCACAATATACGCAAATTTTGTATTAAAATAGACATAAAAATAAACTATGTTTAAATATATTACAAATGTTCTACTGGTTAATTAAACTACTAACTAAACAAGATAATTGAGACTATAAATAAAATATCGCTGGCTGAAATGGCTAATATACTAAGACAGGGATAGAAAGTATACAAAGCATTAAAACCTTTACATGCTTTCAAAAGTAAACGTCTTTAACAACCGGCAGAAAAAAGAGAGAAAGGGTAATAAACTGATTTTAATTTAGAAAACCAATAATTTACTGCAAATGTACACTGGGTTTCCAATTGAATTCCTAGTAAGTTAAATTCATTAAATATCCTCATTGTGTGCAGAATCGGAGTTTAAACTAAGCATAATCAATATCAAATTTAAACTATATCCAATAGAGTAAACAAATATCGCTGAGTTCCAACGTTATTATATACATATTTCTTGATAAAACTAGGCATATATAAACGATGTTATTAATGTACGGTAAAAATTACAGTAATCATTAAAATACAGCTAAACCAAACTTTAAAAAGAAAAACAAATAAGAGTAGGATAAATGTAAAAAAAGTACAGCAAACGAGATGACTCTTGGAGATGGGGGGGGGGGGGGGAGAGAAGAGAAGAAAATAACCCCAGCACCTTATTGAAACTTTGAAATTTTTAAAAAGTTTTCGAAAGGCTGGTAAGAATTATGTTCCAGAGCGAAGATAATAGTATAGTTAATTTTAGTTTGGAGAAGTCAGAATTCCCTTTTAATTTATTTCATCTGGGAGTCTCTGTATAAAAAATAAAACTCATTAACCCATTTTCGGCCAAAGGTTCGTATACGAAACATTTCGATAAATATTTTTTTTTAACACTCTGACACATTTTTTTCAAGAATTTTATTTTTCTTCTATTTTTTAAGGCTTTTGAAGACATCCATAAAATATTAGTAATTCAATTGGAGTAAACACTTTCTCTTAAAAAATTTTCAAAATACGCTAGAATTTTAATTTGAAACGCCTTTGACAAATTCGACTTTTTAAAAATATATTATTATTCCAATTGAAATGAATTATATGTTTTTAAAATAGATTAAAGTTGCAAATTCTGTATATGAAATAAGAATAAAACAAAAGTCATAAAAATATTATTCATATTCATATTATTCATTATAAGAAATAATATTTTATATTATTATATAAAATATTATTTCTTATATAAAATATTATTTTTCATGCACGAATCTCTTATATAAAATATTATTTTTCATGCACGAATCTTTTTTTTGTGTCTTAATGTATGTAATTTAAGCATATTTCAATAAAAATAATGCTACATTTTATAAAATTTCTGTGCTTGGCCTAAAATGGGTTAAAGTGATTGACTAAAAAATTTTTAAAAACAAAGGAAAAAAAATAGATAAGTAGACATTGTTGAGATGGCATGGCGAGTCAAAGGCAAATGTTATACATTTTAATAAAACTTAAAACGTATGTTTAAAATTATGCTTAGATAAAGAAAAGCGGACTAATCCTTAAGCGCCTTAAAAATTCTATGCTAAGTCATTTAAAATAATTTGAGGGGTTCTGTTAAAAACCTCCAAAATGTTAGATAAAGTAGCTATATTTATACGATTTGTTGTATACATTTTGTGTTTGAACTACACATCAGATATATAACTGATAATGTAATCTCAGAAGAATACCATAGACCATTATAAAGATTACAATAATCGTTTAAGTAACTAAGATAACAAGATAAAAAATACGTAACAGTTTGATAAGAGTAAACAAGCACTGCAAAAACTACAAATCACTCACTTATCTCTTCTCAGCGCATTAATCACTGGACTCCAAAACTAATTATGCAACTATATCACCCGCTGGACACACAATCAGTGTGACCGTTTTTTCAAGCTAAAAGCAGGCTAGATTTGGACTGACAACAAGCTAAAAATAAATTCGACGGTCCTGCCATCTATTGATGGTCAGTATATCAACAGACTGACAACTATCTTTTAGCTTGAGTTGTTAGATTGATTTAGCTTGTTGTAAGTCCTACAACAGTCCAGATTTGTTACAACAATCCAAAAACGGCCACACTGCACACAATGGATGTTACATGCTTCATCAAACGTAAACTAATAATTCACACCACTTTTTTTAAATCCAGTAGTTCAAGGGTTAAGCGTAGCAGGTTACGCAACAAAAAATCGGAAGGATTCATCCCACTTTGATCTAATAACGTCAATAACAAGAGTCCTACACTTTAATAAACCGGAAACTCCTTTCAAAATAACTACCAGAATCAGCACCGCAACAGTTGGTTGTCTTTGGCGAGAAATTTTTTGACGCCAAGCAGAGATAACGAATTGGAACGAGAAAGGGATATTATGTAATAAATATGTTCAGGATGGATGTTCGCATAAAATTTTCAAGGAGAGGTCGCAGAAGAGAAGTTCTCTCTGTTTTTCAAATTATTTCAGCTTTTAGAAAAAAGATATTAAAGATTAAAAAGCTTTACTCTTGAATTTTTAAAAGATTTATATTATAAATTTTTAAACATTTCTTTTGCTTTGGAATTCTATATACCTTGTTTTTTTGTTTTTTTTCCTCTGACAGATCACATACAAGTCTTCTTAATTTTACTTCCCCCACCTGAATGAATTGATTTCAACATATTTTTTTCATAAAGATCATTATAATCAAAGTATTTTATTATTATTATTATTATTATTGTAGTGTGAAAAAATGACTTCTCATAAAAGAAAATGTTAGAAGTATGACAAAAATTTTAATGTCCATCATTTATAAACATTAAACTCTTTATATAAGCAGAAAGTTAAAATTATAGAATGTGTGCAATAGATATGGTAATATAGTGTACAACGTGAAATAAAATATAAAGAATATTAAAACAGTTAAAAGAGGATAAATTTTTCAGACAGTTTTGACCAAGCACTTGGACATGATAAAAAGATTTCAAGAAATTGAAATCGATCCTGAATTGATATGATCCTTTTATTCCCCTTTGTCATACTGTACACTGTTTTATAATATAAAAATATATTATGAAACATGGGATTTCGTTCATCTGACGAAATCCTTTATGTCTCTGTCCTCTGTCTGTCTGTGTGCCACAGAGTCCGTACACGAAAACTGTATAAGTCTGATTTGAACATTTTGTGCGTAGACACAATAACTTAGAGGTAAAGCGTCTCATTACTAAACAGGAGATTGTTAGTTCGATCCCCGGTGCTGCACATTGAATTTTTCATATTAAGATAGATTTGATTAGAAGAAATTTCGTATTTTTTTTTTCTTTTGCCAATTTAAAGGTTTAAAATATTAAGCTTTCGTTAGTGTACTAAGCGGGTCCGTAATTTAGACCTCTACAACAAGACTAAATTGTAATTTTGTTTTCTCCTCATTTTGTTTAAAATGTTTTAAAAAAATATGATTTTTTTCCACCATATATATATAAAAAAAAACTTCATTATGAATATGAATGTAATCCTTGACAGTATCAGTTGTTCAGTGTGCTAAAAATGCATTAAATCAATGGAATTATGTTACTTTAAATAAAACTTTTATTGCAGTGAAACCTGGAGCTGAATGAAAGTATAATACGAGCTTGCTCATAAAAGATTTTTTCATTTTTTTCATAAAAATAGTAAACTATTTAAAAAATATATAAATACCTATAAAAAAACGATTTTTCAGAGAAATTTAAAAATTCTTTTCAAAATTTTTATTGTTTATCCTCTATAAATATTAACTTTTAAATTCATTTTTTACTTTTTATTCCTTTGACCTCTTTCTTTTTCAAAGAAATGCTTTCAATCTTTTTTCCATTAAAAAAAAAAATAATAATATTAAAAAGTACATGAAAATTCATAAGTCAATATGTAACGATGATGCTTCTAAGGAGGGGGAAAATGAAACTCTATTCAAAACTTTTATTGCCCATTCAGAACAGTACGTAGGTGATAAAAATACCGGATTCAATGAAAATTCATTGAACTAGGAAAACAAGATTTACTTTTTAACATAATTTATGAGATTCTACTATTTGAATTTGAATATGATAATGCGAAGTAACACACATAAATCGATAAGATACGCTAACTTTCCTATCGTAATGTAATAAAATCAATAAACTGCAGTATTGAGCGCAGATTGGGTTTCGATTTACAGTGATGGGAATAAAGCACGCGAGCCTCGGGGGTCGGTTCCCAATGCTCTCACAATTGAAATAATGCTAAGAACTACAAACATATTTTATAAAAAATCTATTATCCTTTTCTACTATATCCAATTATATACTGATGGCAGGTAGATTAAAGAAACTGCTACGTAGGAAAAAATAAATTTTGGAATGCTGCATACTCCGGAAAAAAAATGGTAATATCAAAAATTACATAGATCCTTTTACTTTTTTACCCCCAAAGTGCACTTTTATTGTTCGAAACGTGTCTTTGAAAGTAGATTCACATGTATAAAAAAAATTCTAATTATCTTTTTCCACTCCAAATTTTATTTATTGGAAAAAAAAAATACTTGAAAATGAAAATATGTTTCCAATGTCCAACATCAAATAACAAAAGAAAATGCGACAGAATACAATGATGACTTATGTGCTTTAATGAATAGGTACCAACGATTATACATTTTCAATACTAATATTCACGTTATTTAAATCGCAGAATCCTGTATTTTAATAAGATGAACATCATTATTCGAAAACAGCAATATTAAAAATCCATAACATTTTATATCTATACATTTAACCCTTTCACGGTCAGCGTTGCGTATATGTGCTGAATAAAGTGCCCATAATGTACCATTTGTAATTCCTATCAATAATATTTTATTGAAAAATTCTCTTGTTAAATCAATGTATTTCTGCAATTAAATGTTTCTTCTCAAAAATCGGCGATGAAATGTTAAAAAATCTGTAAAGACGATTGCCGCATTAAAAATGCGTTAATGTCAAACCTTAAGATTTAGACATAAATAATTTGTCTTTTTTTGTATCATTTTTGGGACACTAAATCTCACTTACTGCAAAAATAACATAAGTCCGAAGTTTTTTATAGTTATTATTTTAATTCATGTACAAAAAAAAAAAAAAAAAAAAAAAAAAAAAAAAAACTGATAACTTGATGAGCCAAAATTTTTAAATCTGAAACTTTTTTTTTTTTTAACAATTTGGAAAATGGTTGTTGTTTTCGATCGAGAATAGGCCTCGTGATGTCCGCATTTTATTTTATATTTTTAACCATTTTTAATGTCCTGTACCCTTTAGCTTTTATTCCCTTATTGAGACCCTTTAACGGAAGCTAGGTTCAAAGATCTCGACCCACGTCCCGAATAGCCGAGTCACTAGTGGAATCCGGAAGAAATCAAAAATTGAAACCGGAAAAAAATTAAAGGAAAATTGATTAAATCAAAGACACTAAAAAGAGGGAAGGGTGGGCTCGATGTTCTGAAGCTAATGAATGACATAGCTATATCAGGCTTATTATTATTAAATCATTAGCTTATCCACCATTGGCGGTGGATAAACTCGAATCTGATTCCAGTAAACTTAAATCAGGTAAACTTCCATCATTTGACTTGAATCTAACATGTCAAATTGGTTAGAATTTCATTTTACAAATAATGCTTGTTGTAATTTGTTAAATTACAATTTTTTTTTTATTGAAACCAAAACATGCCAATAAAATGATTTTTTTAAAAAATCATTTGATCCCAATGTAGCAACAATCCATTATATTGAGTGCCTTTATGTCCCTGAACTTGAATTTGCATGGGCTCCTAGGCCTCAAACACTTTCAGTAATTTCTAGAATTTTTGTTGTTGTTGTTGTTGTTTTAAGTGACATTTTAAAATAAAGTTTTCACTATTTTCCAAATGGCTCAAAATTTATAAAAATTTTAAAGTGTCTTTAAAAAATAATGATAATATTAAGATAATAATTGATGATAATGAATTAAGATATAGAACAAAATATCTAATAAAATAGAAATTTCGAGATAATTAGCATTCAAGCTTGATTATTTTCTCTGAAACAGATAGATGAGTTGTTAAGACCCAATCTTCAGATAAGCTATGTACAGCATTTCAAAATTTCATAGGGTATGTTTAAAAAGAATAAACTTCTACAACTTTTTTGACATCAAACCTCATTTCAAAGTGATAGATAAAAAAGAAGAAAAACTAAATCTGGGACGCTACGGTTTATGAAGAATAGCAGCTTATAATGTCCAGCCTTGTTTTCTTGACCGTGGGCCTCGAAATGCCATACAACGTTTCATCCAGGTGATCAGTCTAATGTGGGATCCTCGGTGTTCAATTCCAAATAAACCTCAATTATACCTACGCTGGAGGGATGAAAAGTTGAATAAACCTGACTAGTTAATCAGATTGTAAATCAGAATTCTCAATGTAAATTCTACTAATTGTATTTTTAATTTGAATTCATTGTACTTAATGCTATAAAATTTTCAAATTTCTTTTTTTCAAATATTATTGCAATTATGATTTTAAATAGTTTCTAAATACTTGATTCTTAAGAATTTAAACGAGAAAATCTATTAGATACACAATGTAAGAGACTATACTTTTGTGGAATCTTTTTTGTTACATTAAGAACATTTATCTATATCCTTTGTAGTCTCAATAATTTATCAAAATAAATCTATAAAGTACAGTCGACTCTCGTTAATTCGAAATCAGATAATTCGAATCTTCGCTTAATTCGAACTAAACATGTGTGAGGGAGTGACCTTTGTCATAAAGGCACTCTAGTATTTCTGAGATCGTGACGTAAATAATTTAACATGTGTAAGCGTAAAAGCGACATCTATCCTCTCTTTTACTTTAACTTTCTAGAGTGTGTGTGCTCTTTCGGATTCTGCAGTTAGCTCGCGGTTATTAGTAATATGTTAATGTGAAGTATCTCAGTTTGCAGCATATAAAAGCTTGGGTTTGAGTGAATGGAGTGTGTCTCTGGCATTAGCCAGCGAGAAAGCGTTAGATAGCGAAGTGAGATATTGTTCAGCGAAGTGCTAGCCGATTGAAAGTAGCAGCGGGCCTCCAGTGAAGTGTAAAGGAGTTTCGATAGTTGACTTGAGAGTTGGCCGGGGTAAGAAACTTCATAGTAGTTTCATTTTGATTATTTGTGAATAAAGAATTACACACAGCCACGGGCTGTCTAATTAAGCTTTATCTGCAGCTCAGCCAAGAGATAGTGAGAAGTATTAGAAGGTGCCACGATTGAGCTAGGCCGGAGCCGGTGAGTATGCGTTTAGCTTTTCCATAGTATTCTCAGTTGTGTAAAATTAAGACTTGCTCCACTTCCCTTGAACCATCATCATTTTAATAAACTTTGTTGTTTTATCTTAAGTACTGAGTATGTCTGCATATAACTCCCACCACGATCAATATAACGTTACAAATGACACTCAGCATGCAACAAACGTTACACATGAAGTCCCGAAATTTACAATGGCAGAATAACGTTAAAAAATTTCATTAATTCTCATTTTCTCTTGACTTCGTTTAATTCGACCTAAGGAGAATTGCGATTTTTCATTTTTTTCTCATCAATTTTTAGATCGTTTGAATCACTTTCTTTCTTCGATTTTTGTGAAAATTGTTCCGAACGAGTATACATATAATCCCATGCATTTTATATCCACCTTCTTCGTGCTCCGTCTGTCCATCAGTGACGCTTCAAGTTTTTTTTCCATTGTGCTTGTCCTTAATCTTTTAATTAGTTTATGTATTTATATCTTTTAACTTAATATTAAGTCATATCCTAATGATTACAAGTAAAACAGAGTTTCCCCCAGAGGGTTTCAGGGGGGAGTTCCGCCCCTCCTGCCCTTTAGTTTAAAAAATATCCCCCCTCTTGTCCCTCATCCGAAAACTAGCGCCATTCTTGCCCCACATTAAAAAAACGCCGTCCTTCAGCGATGATGCGAACAAGCTATAGCATGGGCGTAATCTGGCGGGGGCGAGGGGGGGGGCATATGCCCCCCTAGTTTTCCAGGAGCAGGGGCAAGACTTACTTTTGCCCCTCCAGTTTTTTGTACTTTGGTTGAGGGCTAATTTTTTTTTCTGTTTTTTTTTTTTTTTTATTTAAACTTTTATATTTTTTATTTACCATTTTTGTTCCATATTTTGAGTGCAAACTAGAATAAATACTGGATAATTTCAAGTACCCAGCAATAACATCTTTATGCATATCAGTAATATCTGACAGTCATCTTAGCAAACTTTTTATTGCCGTAGTCTATGTTCAATAAAAAAATTTCCTCGAATTCTTTTTTCACCTCCAGAAATTCTGAACCTATGACCTTTTTTTCATTTTAGTGTTGTTTGTATGCATGTAGGGTGGGCGTATAAATTGAAATTAAGCAGGCATATAGCATATAAGGAATCGTGACAATCGAGAAAATCGCAAAAAATCCACACAAATTCTTTCACACAGCTGCGAAAAAAAGTGGAAATTCATGGAGGGATTGTGGGAAAAAAGGCGAATTTCATCAAAGAACCACAAAAAAAAAACCGAAATTTTGTCAAAGGATTGCGAAAAAACCGCAAATTTTGTTGAATATAGCGAAACAATTCGAATTTTCCAAACTATGATAGAAAATGCAAACTTTGGCAAAGAATCGTGGAAAAACGAAAGTTATGTCAAAAAATCGTGGGAAAATGCGAATTTCGTCAAGGAATTGCTACAAAACACAAATTTTGTTGAATTTTGTAAAATAACGCGAAATCTTTTACTAACAATCGCGGAGAAAACGCAAATTTTGTCAAAAAAAATTGAAAGAAAAACGCAAATTTTGTCAAAGGTCGCGGAAAAACGCGAATTTTGTCAGAAAATCGCGAAAAATTTTGTTGAATATTGCGAAACAACGGGAATTTTGTCAAAGGATACCAGAAAAAACGAATTTTGTCAAAGGATCACGGAAAAAACGTGAATTTTATCAAGGGATCGAAGCAAAAAAATAAATAAATAAATAAAAATTAAAAAATAACTTTGTCAAAGGACTGCGGAAAATACGTAAATTTCGGTCAAAAGATTCGGTAAAAACGTGAATTTTGTTCCAGGATTGTGAAAAAACACAAAATTCTGCTAAAGGTTCGTGTGAAAAAAGCATGAATCTCCTCAAAGTATCGCGAAAAGATAGAAATTTTTTCGACGGATAGCGGATAAAAAAGATTAATTTTGTCAAAAAATCGCGCATTAACGTGAAACACGCATAATTAGTATCGGGAAAAGAATTTTCTCCCTACCACTCTGCTGTAACATTTCATAAAATTTGCTGTATATTTCAGATTTTTGTTTTTAATTTTTACTCAAAATCATCCTTGCGAATATCGTCGATAATACATTGGAAGAATATCGAATTTTTTCAGTTTGTCACGGGTGAAAATATTTTCCAGGGTCTTACGAGTCAGGAAAATTCGGAAGTTTAGGCAAAGTGTCTGGAAGAAGTCAAGGAATTTTTGATGCACTACTTTGCATCAGAATATCGATTGTAAATGAGAAAAATTTTGAATTAATTATTAATCAAATCTAAAATTTTTGCATAAAATTTAGGAAAATTATATGACAATAAATAAATGGATAGACAAATATTAACACTATTTAAAACTGGAAACTCATACAGCGCAATTTTTTTTTTTTAACATTCATCTAGATTAAAGTTGTTCAATGTTCATTGTGCAGAGTTTTACAACAATAGATAAACTGAATTTGGAGAAAAATAAGGGAAAATCTGGAATTTTTACTATGGGATAGGAAACTCGCTTTTGTCAGTCTGTTTTGAAAAATAATCCACAGTTATTTTCCCTGTACATATATACGTATATATATATATATATATTTTTTTTTTCCGAAGTGTGTCGTTTTAGCAGTTTTTTTTTTCTCCTATACCTCATCGCTTCCCTAGAGCTCATTTTCGGAGATACGGGTTAACAGATAAAATATATATGTAAAGCTGCTATTCTTCTTTTTTTCGAAGATGTAATCGGTTTTTAAAAATAATATTCTTAACCATTTTGAAAAATTAGCGACCGCAGGTCACTTTCAGCCTTGCTTAGATAATCGTTTATTCTACTGTAAAAGTGCCTAAAAATTCACATTTCGACCCAATCTTTTTACAGCATGTCTGCAGACTAAATTTAAATCACATACGAAAATTTCAAAAAGTTCCGATGAATAGAGGCGTTTTTGACAAAATAAATATGTGAAAATTTCGACGAAAAAGAATCGCATTGACATCCATGAAAATATTTCCTGAAAATGCATTTTCAGCTGGTTTAAGCGTTTTTCCGCTTAAACAAATTTCACTGTATTTTTCATACATTGTCCTCTATTAAATAATAATTTCATAGAAAAACATTTTTAGTTATTTTATGAGTTTTTCAGCTGATTTTAGTTTCAGTTTAAGGTATGTGGTATGCTTAGCTCTATAGATCATATATGGAGTTGCAGAAAATAATTCACATACATTATCTGCTATAGACAGAAATTCTTGAAAATAGATTTATAACTACGTTCCATGTTTCTAAATTGTTTATTTAGTTTGACTTCATTGTATGAAGGAATTAATTTTCTTAACAATATTCTAAAAATGTAAAGGAATATTTCAAAGTCAATAACCGATGCTCTATTTTTTTTTTCTCATTTGAAACAATGTGAAGTAGTACATTTTTTTTTTTTCAAGACAATATTAATTTTTACATTCTTAATCTAAAATTATTCCATGTATTCCACAAGGTGTAACAAAAAAAATCTTCATTCCAATCAGATCGTTAGCTAAAGATTTTTTTAAATAAAATTTTGTCCTTTGTTGCCGTTCTGGAATGAAGGGTTCAAACATATTTTTCTCAACCTTCTCCCTCTCCACTTACCACCCTTAAATAAAACCTTCGAAAGCAAGGGGCCTGTTTTTGTCCCAGCGCTATTCACGGCATTTGCGGGCCAGGCCAAAGGAGTGAAGACAAATTTTCCAACGGGCCGGCAAAAAATCGAGCAGGCCAACCGAGCTGGGCCCTGTAAAAAAATTCTTCGGATGTAACGGCCCGATTTAAAAGTTTACGTAAAGCCGATAAAATATCAGCTACTTTGATTGAATTAGACTTTTGCGTGAATAAGTACAAATGTGCGTCACGAGCCAATGGTAGTTCGACAACATCAATAACATGTTCGAAAATATAGCATGTCCACCATAGAGACTGACATTGGATATGGTGTCTGAGATAGTTTATCTTATTTTATATTTATTTATTTATCTTCAGTAGACTTATGCCGTGCTTGTTTTCCCTTCACAGTCGGGCCGAACCGGAGCTGAACTAAATTATTCTTAGGAAGTATAGGGAAAGTAACATGTTTCGTAAAAATTATAATAGCTATAATGAACTTCTGTTAACGTAATCTTCGGAAATATATCTAAAGGTGGTTCTGAAATTAATTACTCCATAACGCGAAACTTTTATACATTTTCGACTAATTTCTAACTGCAAAGGTTTAAAATTAAGAAACTTAACTATTTAAGGGATTTGGAATCAATTAGCGTTTTCCATTTTTGATAAATAAATTATACTTGTCGACTTAGATTTTTGTTCGGCTTCAGGCTTTTACCCTTTCCTGTGATGTCTCTTCTGGAAATTCGATTCAAACGCTGCCTTTATCAGTATTATCTCAAAGATACGTTGTCTTTCTCAAAAAATGGATTAGGCCATTCGATTACAAAGTTTTTGAATAAGAACACTTGCCAATCTTATGCATTTCCGAAAAGAAATGAATTCAGAAATGCGTCAGAAAGTATCCCTTTTGGATTTGAGAATAGCCTCAATAAATGAAATATTTTCATAATTTGGAGAAATATTTTCACAAATTTACTTTTTATTATAAAGCTTCAAAAATTACGATTCACAATCAAATTTTTAAAACTTCTTTTGTTCTTTTATTCTAAACTACATTATTTTTTCTGAATCTTTATTTAAATGGGCCCCAAAAGTGGCTAACAAGTTCTGCTCTCGAAGATGGTGGACGAAAGGTGTTGGGTTCGAACCTAATCACGCCCGTCGGCTAACCGTTCGGAGTTTTCGTGGTTTCCTTTAAACCTTGCGTAAATACGGATTTGGTTCCCTTAGAAAGACACTGACGCAGGGAACTGTCCTAGGGTCTATATCATTCATGCAGATAATTGGCCGTCATACGATAACATCACAAACACAGCTTATTTAAATGTTGAAACGTCTAAATATTTAAGTAATCGTTATAGTTACTATTGTGTATTTTCTGTCTTGAACATAATAATTTAAAAATATACTGTCAATTTATCCCATAAATAAGTATGCAGTACTCTTTAAAAGAATCTTTATTGTATGTTAAATAAAATCCAAAATTACTTTTGCCCCCCTAGTTTTAGGGCCCAAGTTAAGCCTATGCGCTATAGCGCGTAAATTACGCAAAAAATCGGCGACGGAACGCAAAAACAGCTCTTACGCGTCGCACGGAACGCGTAATTTCGTCAACAAATCGCGAAAAAAAGGTTAATTTCGTTAAAAAATCGCGAAATAACGACTAATTTTCTGCAAGATTCGCGAAAAAGAGGTTAATTTCATCAGAAAATTCTGAAAAACCAGCAGATTTCCACAAAAGATCGTGAAAAAACAACAAATTTCGTCGAATAATCGCGATAAAACGGAAAGTTTTGTCAAACAATTCGCGAAAAACGGAAAATTTCGCCAAAAGATCACGAAAAACAGCAACATTCGTCAAAATAAAATTCGTTCAAAAATCGCAATAAAACGGAAAATTCTGTCAAAAAATTTGCAAAAAACGGCAAATTTCGCCAAAAATTCGTCAAAAGATCGCAAAAAATGCTAATTTTGTCAAAGTAGCACAAAAAAAAAAAAAAAAAAAAAAAAAAAAAAGGTTAATGCTAGACGTGAATTTTTCTGTTCTAAAAACTAATTTTCCTGCTTTAAAATTGAGTTTTTATTGCTCCAAAAGCGGATTTTCCTGATTCGCAATCATTTTCGTGCAAAGAGAAAATTGCACCCAGGGCATAATTAGAATATGGCGCCCTCCCCTCTCGCAACTTTTTCTTGTGACAGCCCAAAAATGACGTTTGTAGTTTCAAATTCTTCGTGAAAACTCCGTCTTAAATTTGCTGTTTTTTCGCGATCTTTTCACGAAATTTGTCGGTTTATTTAGCAAAATCTGCCGTTTTTTCATGATTTTTTTTAATTGCTGTTTATGCGATCTTTTAAAGAAATCGGCCGTTTCTTTGCGATCTTTTAACTATATTTGCCATTTTTTCACGATATTTTTACAAAATTTACCTTTTTTTTCAATTTTTTTGACGAAATTTTTGGATTTCTTGACGAAATTTCGGATTTTTACGATTTTTTGAACCGCTAGATGTTAGATTCAACGCTATAAAAGTGCCCTTAAAATAAAAAAAGTGCCCTGAAGAATATAAAAGTGCCCTTTTCAGAACCCCTTTTTAAACCTGGGGAAAACTCTGGATAAAATAAATTTAAAAGAATACTAAAACATTAATTTCTTTGTAATAGTTCCATTTTAAGCATGTTTTCTTCTCATACTTTCCAGAATTCGAACTTCAGATAATTCGAACATTTCTTGTGGTCCCGAAGAAATCGAATTAACGAGAGCCGAGAGAATACTGTAACTTAATTCTTCTAGCTAAAATGTTGATTCTGGATACTTGCATCAGTAATAATTAATTTGTACAACTGATATTATATAAATATTTCATTAGTTATTGATAATCGTATTAATCAAATATTGCTATTGGTTCAATATCCAATCCTATTAAATCATAATTATTTGAAAATACAGACCTCAGATCCTCCCATAATTTTATAATTGCCATGCCAATATGATTGTATGCCCAAAGGGCTGGCAGACGTTTTTAACCTTACGGGTCATTTTTAACCTTTTTTAGGGTTTCATTCTTCTGATGAAATCCTATTCATCTCTGTCCTCCGTCTGTATGTCTGTCACAAAGTCCGTCACAAAAAGTGTATAAGTCAGAGACTTCAAATTTTGCGTACTGACAGCTGAATACCTTGTGTCCCACGACAAATCATACAATTTTGAAAAATCGATTATTTTAAATAAATTAATTTTATCAATGTCATCCGTTCATTTTTGCGATTTACATTTTAAAAGAGAACTTTAAATTGAACGTTTTGCGTGAAGACATAGCTTGGAGGTAAAGCGTCTCGTTTGTTAACAGTAGATTGTTAATACGATTCCCCGGTGCTGCAAGTTGAAATTTCCATATTAAGATGGATTTAATTAAAAGAAATTTCGTATGTTTTAACAATTTAAGGTCTTTTATAATTAAGGTTTCGTTCATCTGACATACATAATATTTTTTGGAATTCAGTTTTCTTTTTATTTTAAAACTATTGTGACTTATCAATGATTTAACATTTTGAATTTCGTTCAAACAATTTTATTTTTATTTTTAGAAATTTAAAATTTATTTATATTCCCACTAATTTTTTTTTTCGGATTTTCAAAAAAATTGGAATTTTGGATTTTTTAAATAATAATTTGAACATTTTTAATTTGATTAAAATAAATTATTTCCTTTTATAATTATTTAATATTTATTTTTGTTTGTGCTACCAACTATGTAAGAATTTATTTATTAATTATAAATTAACAATTTGGATTTAATAAATATAAATTGTTTTGAAAGAAACATTAAATGAAACCCTCTGTGCGATCTGCAATCACATTCACCAACTTTTTTTTTTTTTCAATTTGGCCAAAAAGTAGTTTTACACTTACAAGGAAGGTCTCCATACTGGGCATACTCAGATTTTTTTGAAAAAAATACTAATTAAACTACTTATGTATGTAATAAAGAATCAGTGAAAATTAGCGGCGGCATTGCATTTTAAAACATGTAAAAAAAAAATACTTTTGAATATTTGGCGAGAAAAGACGAAAGTGTCACACGATTTGGCGAGCAGCACTTTTCTCCGTCAAAAGAAACGATTTTAATGCAACCGAAAACTTTTGGATTTTTAGAATGGATTTAAACATAAATGAATTTAAACATAAACATTAAGCCAATTTAATATATTATATACATATATATATATATACAGGGTGTCCGAAAAGTCTGGAAACGGTCGAATAACTCGAAAAATACATATGAGATTGAAAAACGTAATTATACGTGTTAAATATTTTTAAATAAGCTACTCAGTGATACAAAATTTGACCTTCGTAACCGACCCCCTGGGGGTCAGAGGGGGTCCAACTTTGAAATCTTAAATTATAACACCCATTTTTTATTGCAGATTCGGATTCTACGGACAAAAATACGTAACTTTTGTATTTGATGTTTATTTCGAATCCTCGTTTATCACGGTGTAATTGAGCATATTAAATCGATACATATTTCGGCTTTTCCAACGGGATTTTCCCTAATCGAAACTAATTGGGGAGAATTTATGACATCAAATTCCTCGTCTTTTGCAATAATAGCGTTTCCTGAAAATCACCCGTGCCGATTATTTCGGTAGTGCTACGCAGTTAAAAATCTGATCCATCTGCTGTAGCGTCACTCCACAGCTTTTATAGAATATCTCTTTCATGACCAATGAGAATGAACCATAACACAGTAAAGTACACTGTAAAAAAATTGACCCTTTTGCTGCATCGTCACTCCACCGCTTTTATAGAAAACGATTACTTTACTGTGTTATGGAGCATTCTCATTGGTCACAAAAGAGATATTCTATAATAGCTGTGGAGTGACGCTGCAGAAAATGGGTCAAATTTTTAACAGTGTAGCACTATTGAAATAATCGCCACGGGTAATTTTCAGGAAACGCTATTCCTACAAAAGACGAGGAATTTGACGTCAAAAATTCCGCCCAATCAGTTTCGATTAGGGAAAATCCCGTTGGAAAAGCGGGAATATGTATCAATTTAATATGCTCGATTACACCGTGATAAACGAAGATTTGAAATAAACATCAAATACAAAAGTTACGTATTTTTGTCCGTAGAATCCGAATCTGCAATAAAAAATGGGGGTTATAATTTAAGATTTCAAAGTTGGACCCCCTCTGACCCCCAGGGGGTCGGTTTCGAAGGTCAAATTTGGTATCACAGAGTAGCTTATTTAAAAATATTTAACACGTATATTTACGTTTTTCAATCTCATATGTATTTCTCGAGTTATTCGGCCGTTTCCAGACTTTTCGGACACCCTGTATATATATATATTAAATTGAATATATATATATATATTATTTATTGCTGTGGTTATTTAATTGACTCTGGAAAAAATATTTTCATGTATAAATTCTTATTCAGTAAAATTATTTTCATACATTTAAGCGTATTCAAAAATAAAAGCCAGATGTTTCCATGGTAACAAAACAAGTTGACAATGCTCAACTGGACTTTGAACTTGAAACAATTTTAATGAATTTAAATTTGAATTTCGTTTTAAATCCCAAATTTTGATGGTTAAATTTGAGTATAAATATATATAAATATCAATATAACTAAACTATGCTTAAAACAAACTAAAGCTGACAAAACAAAAAATATTTAATTTATCTAAACACGTTGAACATGAAACTTTTTTCCTTTAAAATGCATTTAACATTTAAAAAAAAAAAAAAAAAAAAAAGAATGAAATAGCTTTTTATCGCCACCCGATGATAAATCGCCAAATAACGAAATTTTTATTATTTTTTTACGGACAGGGTACGGAGGTTCTGCCGAAATTTTTTTTATAAATGTATATATCCTCATGAGAAGAAAATTCTGTAATTTTTTCAGATTTTTCAGAATATGCCCGTATGGAGACCTTCCTTGTTAGTTCTTTTAAAATAGCTTTCCATAAAAAAAAGAAAAGAAAAAAATAAGATTTTTTGAAATCTAATGAAAATAACATTTAAGATTAAGGTAGAATTTTTGAAGAGGTTAGGAAAATTATATAACAACTTTCTAGTATTTATTATTATTATTATTTATTTAATCACCAATAATTCGGTCGGATATTTAATTCCAATGTAAATTTAAAGAGTTAATGTACGTTTAAAATAAAAGAATCGCCGACTGAGAGAATTAATCTTTTGATTGCAGGTCAAAACATACAGTGGAGCATCGTTTATACGACGCCGAAGGGACTGCCGAAAAACGTCGTATAAACGATAACGACGTATAATCGATTTTCACTTCCAAAACTAGTATTATTTTGTTTTCACTTAATTTTAAGGTTTAACGTGATGATTTGCATAAATTTTTAAATTAAACAAGCCAAAATAAACAAATAATCTTAAAAATGGGGGGAGGGGGAAATTAGTAAGCAATTTAAATATGCGTACCTTTATTTATGTTTCACCGAAAGGTTCCTCATTTACAGTACATCGTTTCCTTTCCATTTAAAGTTAAAGATAAAAAAAACCCGCGTGGCCAACTAAAAGTCGCCAATACTGATAACAGTTAGAAGGATAGTCTATTTGCAACTTTAAACAAGTCGGGACAGCTGACCATCCCCGAAAAAAAGAATGATCCCTGCCAGTGTAATCTGTTACACGTAAGCTGATTTTTCAGACTAATCGAACACCAGCCCACATTTTTATAATGTGGAGTGCATTTAAACACGCTCTGGTGTCATTCATAGTTGCCAACTTCCGCTTTTTCGTAAAATACACAAGTAAAATAAAATTAAACCTATACAAAATCGAAAAATCGACGTATAAACGATTTTGGGCGTCGTATAAAAGATATATTTTTACATTAAAATGAATAGGAATGAATCGGGACCACATTAAAACGTCGTATAAATGTAAACGTCGTATAAGTGATCGTCGTATAAACGATGCTTTACTGTATTTTGAAAATATCCTAAGTTATCGGTGTATGGCAGAGATTTTTTTAAGATGGCACAGACAGAAGGGATTATTTTTATATTCCATTTTCACCACTATTAAAAAAATTTTATTATATTTTTCTAACATATATTGTCAATAATTGTCAATAATTGTCAGTCTTATTAATGAAAGCTAGAACATAAAAACGTTCTAATTAGAGGTTTCCCTAAAGTTCAGTTTCGTTTTTATTTTCAGCCCAAAATCTAAAATGCGCAAAAAATTCTTTTTTTTTTTTTTTTCTTTGGCGAAAATGATGCTGAAAATTTGGCCGGACCGCTGAGACGGGCTGTAACCGCTGTAACCGTTAAAATGAGACACCAGTCATGACTGACATAAGACGTAAAAACAAAATACAAAACAAGTAATGCATGCATGACTAAACGTTGAAGACACTTTTCACATGCTAATTAAAAGCTGCAGATTTAACATTAATAGAGAATTTTCAATTTGAAACCGAAAAAGTGTTTCGAATGCTTTTTGGGGAAAGTTCTAATGTAGCAAATGATCATTTACAAAAATCATTATGAAAGATAAATTGAGATGAGTACACTAAAAATAAATTAGATCAAATTCATAAAACTAGAAAATAATTCTTCGTCGTTGATGAATTAATTACATTATATTTTATATGATAATAAAATGTTTCGGTCAGAGGCATAGTAGAGCCACATGTATAATTAATTAATAATTATATATATTTAATAAACATGCATAATTAATTAATAATTATATATATTTAATAAAAATGCATAATTTATTAATAATTATGCATTTTTATATATGTATAAAATATTTTTAAAAATTTTTGAGGAGATTTCTGTTTTTGTCCTCGGTTGAAAATTGTAAGGTAACCGAAACTCTGTTTCGGCCTCAAAAAATCTTTAGTTGAAATAATAAATGTACAGACATATACTATCATTAATACATGCACATAATAAGAAAAAAAAATTAGTCGGATGTGCCAATCCCAAAACTTTATTCAGTCTTACAGATGTTAAAACTTCGAAATTCGCAATCAGAGTGTGAAAAATAAATGACAATTTATTCCCATTCCTTCATAAAGTTTTGAGATTAGATGCATAAGTTCTTGAGATATGACTATTACTAAAATCGAGTAAATTCTGAAAAATATAGCATGGCAAAGCAACCAATTTGTTATTTAAATCAGTGCCTAGTCAGCAACAACTTATATCACTGTCTAACTGAATCTTAAGTTTGATGAAAATCCGTGCTTTTCTTTTTGAGATAGAGATTTGGCGAAAATCGTAAAAAATGCAGGATAGCACGATTTACATCAAAACATAATCAGTATTGATATTTATCAAAGTATACCTGAATCTGAAGTTTAATGAAAATTCGTGCATTAATTCTGGCGATACAGCTGTTGCGGTATATCATAGCTTGAGATGTGACTATCGTTAAAATCGTGTAAATCCTGAAAAAATGCATCAAAGCAGAGCCACCTATTGGGAAATTTACATTAAAAACTAATCAGTACCGATTTATATCAGGTGTAGCTAAATATATTTTTTTATAAAATTCCGCACATTAGTTCTACAGATAGATTGCACATAACATTTGTGTCAGATAAGCAAACATTTTGTAAAAACATGTTTTGTGAGATCTCTGATCCTTTAAATGTATAAATCCGTCGAAATCCGGAAGTCAAAAATTTTCATGAATCCAATTCTTTCTTAATAGAAGAAAGTAAAAATTAAGCCGAAATAATACTTCATGAAAATATATGTCCTATTAAAAGAACACGAGACCCCGAATTGGTTAACTACAATATTATGACATTAACAAAAATAAAACCACCACACTAATACATCAATCAACAAAACGTTGTTCTGCTTTAAATGTTGCATCTAAACAAGGCCCAATGACCCTGAACCACCGCACCGGTGGTATTCAAATAATTTTATAACCGGTTCTCTGCATTAATCACGTTTTCAAGAATAAACAAGAAAGGGAAATGATGCATTATGCAGATTATTTAGAACATTGTTACAAAATTATAACCTTTAACTGTGTTTTTTATTTAATTTAATAAAAAAAAATACATGTTATTATTAATGCAGCTTCTTATAAGGGTGATTCTACGATAAGAGGTTTCAAGTACATAAAGGATACGGTCAAAAAGAAAAGTTTGAGTTTTATCAAAAACCTTTAAGTTATGACTTTTGTCCCGTTTTTTTACCTTTTCATATAAGGGCAAGTCACTTTATACATATTTTATAACTTTTTCTGGTCCGTGACTCTCTCCCCTGGCAGTTATCTTGACAGGGGAAATACGGCAGGGGAGAGACATTTTCATGATAAATTCAAAATTTTTAACTGACAATTAGTTTTTGGGTTAATTGTATATTTCACTTTAATTATTACTGTATTGTTTAATTAGGGCAGTAAATGCAATTGAATTAAATGAGTATGATAAGTTTTATGACTTACCAGGGTAGATACACGATCACCTTCCGAAACCATTACACCGCACAGTCGCGTCGTAGCAACTACAAATGGCGACGCTTAAATGGCTTGCGCGTTTAGTATTGCTAACTTCAAGCCGATAGATTTCCTTAAGCGCTACTTCCAATATAGCCATCCTTTAATTTATATTTGTTTCAGCGGAACGAAATTTGACAGGGTAGATACACAAAAAAAAGCGGGACAAAAATTAATTTTAAGAATTATTTGAAATTAACAAACTTATTATTTTTATTTTTATAATAAATAAGTATAATTACTTAAATTCCAATTAAACATACTTTAGTTAAGCATCTGATGGAAAAAATATATGTATTGTTTGAAAGTTAAATTGAAACCAGCAAGGAGACATACCAGGGTAGAGACTTTTTTAGACTTTGTAAGAAATTTCAGAAAAATGTGTTATAATTCGGCATTCAATCGTGATGTTATTTAATAAACTAAATTAAGATGATGCGATTCATTGCAAAAAATAGCAACATATAGAATAAAAAATCTGTTTTAAACGGATTGCCGTACAAATTACCTCTTATCGTAGAATTACCCATAAAAGTAAAAAAAAAAAAGTTTTAAAAGAATCTCCTTTAGAAGCATTCAATATTTATCGTGCAAATCACGGCTTATTTCATGAAGGCAATTCATGCAGTTCCGGAACATTTCCGTTACAATAACATTAATTTGCCGTGGGCCTCGATTAGTCAAAATTCACCATTTTGATTTACGCTTGATAAAAAGCGCGAACATGTGATTTATTACTATCATTATTATGATTTTTGCTGGATTTCTTTTTGAAAATATCGCAACACAAAAGAAACAAAGCATAATATAAATTTTCTCTTCAGGATTTTTAAATTGTTTTCTTAACTTTATAATCATTCTTCAATTAAATATTTTAATTTAATAGTATACTATTGAATGATAAATGAATACTTAAGAATATACATACACACTTTGTGTTTTTAATTACATTTCCTACTTGTTAGTGTTTAAAATATTTCGTTGTAGCAGTTTCTCAGCCAGTTGGCCTACTTGAGCAAGAGTAATTTGCCCATACGTATGTTCGCTGATAACTCCTAAACTATTGTAGCTCTATTATTTTGTAATTTATCCCTTCTGGTAGGTGAAAATGACTCAAAACTAACTTATTAATGCACAATTCAGTTCTAAAAAAACTAATATGTTTTCAGAAACTCCTGTGTGCTTGCTTTTTATACTATCAGGAAGAGTGGGAAAAGTCCTTCCGGCAGTACCGGGAGGAAGAGGTAGCTTTCATATATCTAATTTATTTATTTATTTATTTTAAATTAAGTTATATTATTCAAACATACGAAGCTCAAATTAGTGGAACCCGATTATATAAGACTGAATACTAGTTTTTGTCAATACTGAATTTTAATGGGAATTTTTAGAAATTAGTCATTTGTTATTCAAACTGGTTTTATTTTAAGCGATTTATAAGGTTGCCAAATTCCACGATATCATGAAGTGTATGCCATTTTAAAACAACATGGTGGATAAAACAAATCAATGAGCTTGGTCGAAATCTTAATTCTTGTGCACATGCACACTCACATCAAAATCGATTAATATGTACGAGTGCTGTAGCGCGCAAATTGATTTTTTTAAAAATGTCACCCACATGAGAAATTTAAACTGCTATATCTCAGGCATTTTTTAAGGTAAAGACAAAACAAAAAATACTGCAGAATTCATATATTGAAATCAAACATTCAGAAAGAATTTTTTTCAATTCCTAATTTTTTGTTTGTACATCATTATACATTTAAAAGATTTTTGACAAACTTAAATGGCCACCATTTTGAAACAAGATGGCGGATGAAGTTGGGCAGTGAACTTGGTCAAGATATTGGTATGTAGCATGTACACAGAGTTATATCCAAATGGGTTTACAAATATATTATTGCGTGACAAATTTCAGACTGTTTCAAAATGTCAATCACACTGGAAATTGAAAGTGCTATAGCTCAACCATTTTTCAAGATATAGATGAAGCAAAAGTTGTTCTGGAATATTTGCATCAAGGTCAAACACACACAAAAAAAACCTCTTTCAACTTCATACTTTTTTATACCTAATTTTATTATTTATTTTATTTTATTTTTTTAATATTTCGCTATTTTGAAATAAGATGGCAGATGGAACTGGCCAACGAAATTGGTCAAGGCATCGGTATGTACTATGTACATACCAAGTTACATCTAAATCGGTTTATAAATACGCGTGTAATCATGTGAAGAAAATCAGGTCATTTCAAAATGTTATCAACACTTGAAATTAAAAGTGCTATAACTCAGCCATTTTTTAAGATACAGACGCAACAAAAAATGCTCTGGAATCCTTGTATCAAGGTCAAATGCATATAAGAAAAATCTTTTTCAATTTCTCATGTTTTTTGTACCTTGTTTTAAATTTTAAATTTTTAAAAAAATTTTAAATGGCCGCCATTTTGAAACAGGATGGCGGATGAAACTGGCTAACGAACTCGGTCCAGGCTTTAATATGTACTATGTACACATCAAGTTAAATCTAAATCGGTTCATAAATACGCGTGTTATCACGTGACAAAAATAAGATCGTTTTAAAATGTTAGCCACACTAGAAATTCAAAGTGCTATAATTCAGTCATTTTTTAAGATATAGATAAAAATAAAAGTGTTCTGGAATCTTTGTTTTAAGTTCCATCACATAAAATAAAAATATTTTTCACCTTTAAAATTTTTTGCACTAAGCTTTAAATTTTAAATAAAAAAAAATTTCAAATGGCCGCCATTTTGAAACAAGATGGCGGATGATTCTGGCCAACGAACTCGGTCGAGACATTTGTATGTACTATGTACATACTAAGTTTCATTCAAATCGGTTCATAAATACAATAGTTACAGCAGGACAAAAATCAGATATATATATATATATATGTCAACATTTGAACGGAGAGTGGTTTTGGAGTCTGGGGGTCATGATCGGTGAAAATATACCAAAATTTTCCGGAAGTGCTTTCCTCCGGACGTCTGCAGTAGGTAGCTTTTTACTTTTTGCAATGAAAGCTACCTAAAAATCGATTTGAAAATTCCACCTTTACATTAGAATACGGTTCGTTGATAGCGGACGGATTCGTAGATCAGCGGATATACATCATGATATATATCTTGACATATCAGATATTTATCTTTAAAGCATCAAGAATTTTTATATTTTCGTTGTTTATTTTATTTTTTTTTTTAATATCAAGGTCTTCGATATTTTGTATATTTTATAGATATTTTCAAAGTATCATGGTGCAAGATAATTTTGGTATTATCAGACGAAACAAGGGCAAATGAAATTTTCGAACGTTTTTGACTGTGTGATTCTGTAGATAACGAATTTTTGTCTCTTCCAATGAGCTTTTTTTAGTCAAAGAAAACAATATTTCCAAGCTATGGGGACTGAGGTGATGTTGTTTGTCTTAAAAGTTGCCGAGCCATTTTTTTAATAATTTTGCATTATGTAATTTATTATTTATGCCATGTGACATTTGTATGTTAATAAATAAAGTTGAAATAAGCTTTTTGTTTATAAATAAAAAGTTAAATATGGGGACATGAATGATATTATGAAAAAATACTCGTCCACATTCAGAACAAAAGCTAAATATTTCTAAAAATGAAACAAAGAGAAGAACATTTTATCATCATTCATAGTTGCTAGTTGAACTTTAGTTGCTGCTGCAATGGAAATAATTCTGCTAGCACCACCTAGTATTTGTTAAACTAAAAATATGTTTAGAGAGACTGAGACGATGGTCAATCTCAAGGACAAATATGTTTACAACAATATTTAACTATGCAATAAATATATCTATCTATCTATTTTATAAAGGCTAGGCGTATCTGTGTATAACGCATGCATCATTTTGCGAATGGCAATACTTTCTCATGCAATTTCTGATTTCCAATTTTCTCTACTGCAAATTTTATACTTCTAAATATCGCACATTTCCAATTTTTACATAGAGGGGAAAAAAAAAAGCTTTTTTAAATGCAAATTGTCGCAAGCTGTATCGCAATTTATATTTGAGATATTCATTTTTTATAGTTTTTAGTACCAATTTTGTAATTGTGACAACAGAAATACGCCATTCTTAAAATAAAAATAAAATTAAATTAAAATATGTGCTATGCCAAAAATAGAGTCTGTTTGGTGCTTTGAAATTCGGAGAATTTCGGTTTAATTTCATTTTTATTCATCAATTAAGTATTCTTTTAGTTTATTACAAAATTATTTTACAAATGCACTTTCTCCTTACAAAAATGTATTTTAAATAATATTCGAGTGACTTTCCACAGCATTTACTTAATTCGTATCAGAAAGCTCAAAGAATGCAATTTTATTTATCCGTGTGTAATGATATTTCCCAAATTTTGAGGAAAAAATACAGATGAATAATTTCTGATAAACATGGAGCTATTATAAATGAACAAGTGAAGGTCTTTGAATCATCAGATAACTGATTTGTATTATCGAGCGTTTTGAAACGAACTTTTTGCTGAGTTTGTGTATTATTACGCATTAATGAAGTTATACGCATACTTTTCTATTGATGTTGTTTAAAACTAGATCCGTAAAAGTTATTGTAAACGTAAAAAATTGTCTTTTGATTTTTGACATGCAAAATAAAATTTCACACATTCACAACTTTTTTTTTTATATGTACTCTTGTATGACAAAACGAAAATAAGAAATAATGTTTTCCTAAAATTCCCCACTACCATGATTACTTATTCTTATAAATAAATAAATAAATATATTTACCTCTATCTTCCCGAAATTTATCTACTGACTGTACATAACCCAAGATTTATCTCATACTTAATTTATATCTAAATTAAAAGAATTGTGTGATTAAATGAAATATACACATTTCGATGTAAATAGTCTTTTTTTCTGGTACATGTTTAGAACATTTTTAGTTTGGCTTCCCAAATTTTTCCCCATATAAACGCTATTGCTTTTACACATTTCTTTCACAATGTGACAACTGGATTTTTTGAGTTTAGGGGCTGCTGGCTTCCTAAAAATTTTGTGGATTTGCACCTATAATTTACGCACTGATAATATGTAGTCATAATACAAAAATAAAACAAATGAGAATATGTTCAGTATCACCTTATAATTGTTTCCCAGGCAAATATTTAAAGACGGTAAGGGATATAAATGCATGATTTCCGTATCATAAACGTCATTCAGATCTGTTAACCTCCAAGAAAAGATCCGAATTTCTACGATTTAAATCTATTGATAAGATAATCGACTCAATACCATGATTTTTACCGATAAGTGCAATTTTTTCCATATGCAGCTTGACAATCTATGCAGGGTACACTTGCAAAAAACACTAGTCTAACGTAAAAATTAGCTAAAATTCAACACTCTAAAGGTGCATTTTTATGAAGCACTAGATGAGTGAAGCACCTCAGCTACGTAGTACATTTTCCTATTAATTTTTTTTTTAATTTTTCTAATTGAAATTCTCTAGACGGAAATTTCTTCAAATAACAGAGAAATATCTTCCAATCACACAGACGTCTGACACCAAGCTAACTGTAATTTTCATACTTTTTGAAAAAAAAATATATTTGTGAATGTATTGATATAAATATAGTTAACGTTTATGCTTTGCACCAGATTCTCTAAATGCTCATACGATGGCGAAATTACAAACTATCTTACAAAAACTTCAACTATGCTATTTCAAGTATGCGTAGTAAAATTTTGTATTTGAAAATTATTTTTATAGAACCAGTCATTTTATGTGTCAAACAGGAATGTAGTGGAGGGTATACGGGGTTGTACGCCGTATGTCTTCTCGATTTTTTAAGAAACTTCGTATACCCTCTGTTTCTCAAATATAGAGTTTGTGTATATCCTACCTATAAACGTTTAAAATGCCAGTATATACTTTCTGCCTATACAGCGTACTCTCTACTCTGCTTTCTATAAACTGGAGTTAAATAGATATATACTCACACCTATACACACAAACACACACAGCCACTAAGACAGAGACAGTCTCCTACTTTGTGTGTTTATGCATAGACAAACTTTCAGTGCTCTACTATTTCTTATATTCAGGTTGGTAGGCCTAGTCAGTTCAACAACCGGTTCACCGGACTCAATGAAAAATCAGATATAAATTCTACGAAATCGATGCTAATCAGCTGAATCCCATCATTACATATGAGGATTAGCTCATCGAGGATTAGACGATCATTACATACGAGATCTTTGTGTCACAGTGCATATTGTTAGTGCGTTTGAATGATAATTGATCATTTAAATAGAACTAATAGAAGAACACTCTCTTTCACTTCTCGTCAATTTGACTTCATTAAAATGTACTGATTATTTATTTATAACATTTATGGTGATATTCATTTGCCATTGTTTAGTTATTTTGCACACTTCATCGGCAAAGGGGGGGGGGGATAATAGTTAGCTTAGAAGGGTCCACAGAGCGTTTGTGCGGGTCGCCCAAAGTCCCGATTCTTCATAATGCATAAATTCTTCTGAATTTCTTTTAATGCTATGCTATTCGTCAGTCTGTACCGAATGAACTTGTGGATATGGAGTCGAACTTAATATATTAACATTAAAACCTGTAAAAACAATATCTGACTACAGAGGAATCTTTGTATGAATTCGCAGAAAGGAATATCGTACAAATCTACCTTCTAAGATGGAATGCTTTTCCTATCCCTAGCTATTTTATTTTTATAGGGTTACCTTTACATTGTTTTGTAAAACTTATATAAATAAAGTATGTATATAGCGAAATTCTATCTTAAATGTAAAATCTTCAGACTTCTTACGGAAAGAATACTCATGTAAACTCTGACTCAGTCAGAAACCTCCCTAAAACGGATTTTTATTTTTTTTCATATTTCATTTTCAAAGATTTTACTTGGATTTTACAAAGATTTATTTATTACAGGAAAATCTACTCAAAAGGAAAGGTGAGTGAAAGGGAAACGATTTTCTTTTAGACAGATATGCATAGTAACAGTTATGACTAAAAGGTATTTTTTCAATAAGGAACCGTGAGTATTTTTAAGTTCTAGAACTCGGTAAGAAATGAGGGGCATTGTTATATTCATTAACAACCGTTCCAGAAATTTTGTCTCGGGATTTTATGAAATTACATTTACGGCTTCGAATCAGTCAGTTGGAAATTTCCATTCGTAATGATAATTATATGAGCTTGGAATGCATCCATATTTTTCGAATTTGACCCCGGAAAATTAATTATTTTTCGTATGTTTTCTGTATGTTCTTATTGAAGAATGTTTTTTCTTTTGTATCGGACAAAATATAATTTAATACATTGTTATCTTTATTTTAAATGTAAAAATCGTATTTACAATGCGCCTGCTTCCTTTAGATTTTATCGCTTAAAATATAAAATTTAAAGCATATTTTAACAAAGTTTCGACAAATAAGAAATAAATAAAAACATCTTTAAAAAAAAACTTACAAAAAACTCTAGGCAAACATTTTAATTTTCCGAGGAGAAATTTAAAAATAAGGATGCATTTCAAGCCCACTTTTTATACACATCTCAATTTATTTTTAACTAGGCTACATGTTCGAAAAATTTCGATTAATGGGTCATTTTGGATCATAAAGGGTCTGGGTCAAGCTATATATAATTAAAGAACGGCAGGTTCAATTTTAACGGAATTCTGTATGTAACAATTTTTAGAAACGAGAAAACTAATGGACTAAGGCACATATTCGAAAGCTTTCGATTATAAGGGTCATTTGTGGGTCTTAATGGGTCAAGGTCAAGCTATATCTAAAGAATGGGTGGGTCGATTTTAACGAAATTTTGTATACAACATATTTTTGGCATGAGAAAAATCATTGGGGTAGGTCACATGTTCAAGAAATTTTAATTAGTTGGCCACTTTTGGGTATTCTAATTTTATCTAGACAACGTTTTGCGCAATTTTGACTAAATTTTGTATTTTATCGTTTTCGGGCACAAGAAAATCATTGGGTTATGACAGATTTTTGAGAAAATTCGATCAAGGGGTGATTTTGGATCATAAGGGGTCAGGGTCAAACTAACTATATCTAAAAAACGGCTCAATCGATTTTATCTAAATTTTGTATCGAATGTTTTTCGGCATGCTAAAACTAATGAGCTAGGCCACACGTTCGAGAGATTTCGATTATAAGGGTCATTTGTTGGTCATGATGGGTCATGCTAATTTTATGTAGAAAATGGTACTCACCATTTTGACTATACTTTGTATTATATCGTTTTTGAGCAAGAGAAAACCATTTGGATGGACACATGCTCGCGAAAATTCGATTAGTGAGTCATTTTGGGTCTTAATGAGCTAGAGTCATTCTAATTATATATATCAACGACTCAATCAATTTTACCTAAGTTTTGAAACAAAACGTTTTTTGTCACGAGAAGACTATTGGGCTGAGTCGCATGTTAAACAAAATTATATTAGTGGGTCATTTCGCTTCATTGCTGAATGCTGCCAAGCTAATTTTACCTAAAAAATGGCTTAAACGATTTTGATTCAATTTTATATTCTACTGTTTTTGATTACCTGAAGACGATTGAGCTATGTCACATGCTTGATCAAATTTGATTAGTGGCTCATTTTGGGTAATACGGGTCAGGGTCACGAGAATATGGCAAAAGGCAATAACTTGGTGATATTTGACAAAATATTGGCGACATACGGCCAAAAAATCGACTATAAAAATTACGAAAACCAAAACATGTATTTGGAGCCAAATGAAAGAATGCCTCCAAATTTGGCTATATCTAGCAAAAAATATTGTCTTTCAGAATGTGAAGAATTTTTTTATACATTCTTATGAGGATTCGAGATGCATAGTTAAACCAATCAGAGTCGAGCTAAAAAAGTGATTTAGATCGATGTCCTTTCGTTGTAAATTTTAAAAGAAAGTAAAATTTATAAATATGCGCATAAAAACATAGTTTTCTTATTGATTGTTTTTATAAAAAATACTACTATAATAAACATGTTTTACAGTAATAATACAGAGTTAATGATACAGTGAAAATACTATATCGAGTTGAACACAAAGTTAATTTTGACCGAGCTAAGCTCGGTCTACCCTGCTAGTATGTATTTATAAGAGACAAATCGCACCAACGTAGTGCATAGGAGATATCTGTGCCAAAAATTTTTTAAAAGTTGCAGTTAAATTATTTTACAATATCTATGTATGTGGAAAAACATTTACCCTTAAATTTAAATATTATTCATTTTTGTGGTATTAACTGCTATATATGTATTTACGTTAAATGTAAAATGCTTTCCTAAAAATGCTCTCACTCATTAAAAGAGAGAAAAAAATAGTTCTTGCGAACATCGCTCCATCTTGTGCTTTTTTGGTTTAGAATCGCATTGATTGGCGACAAAAGTAGATTGAAACACCCGATTGAACAAACAACATACAAATAACAATTAGAGCCTTTTTCTTTTTTTTAAATAATTCTGCGAGTTTCTTCTGTAAAACACATAACGGGAAAAGTAGATTAAAAAATATTTTTAAAAAAAGAAAGATAAAAAATACTTGTGTTTTACCTAATGAAATTTTTGATGTGTTGTTTTCTTTTAATCTGGCTCGAAAGAAATAAATAGCCAAATATTGTGTCACTTCAAAACTTTTTTTCACATTGAGATACTTTTTAAATATTATAAATATTCTTTTTTTTCGTTAAAGATAAATATTTTCCTTCATAATATTATTTTGCATTAAACGGATTTTTTTCTTTTTATCATTATTTATTTTAAATTAATGAATTAACAAAGTTTTTTCGAAATGTTTATATTATTTTTCCATTAGAGAAAGCATTTCATTTCTTTTTTGAAACATAATTATCGCCAAAAAATTAGTTATTGCAACCCTTCCGTCAAAAATAACCGAAAAATACGAAATTTAGTACGAAAAATCAGAGTTATCCCTGTATATTTGTATCATAAACCTCCGCAAAAATATTTCCTATCGAATGATATAATCTGCAAAAAGATCCATCGGGTAGTTTTTGAAAACACCCGTTTGGAAGTTTCAGAACTTCTGCTTTATAATATATATGAAATACAGATTAATAATTATGTGTCTATGGCAACGCATAAGAGTATGGTTGCGTTTAGAACGACAAGCAACAGGATGTAAGATGATGCATGTATCAGGTTATTTTAGAACTGCGCCAACAACAGTTTGAGAAGAGAATCAACATATATATATATTATATACAGATAGTTTATACAGTTGTTAAATGGTTTCAGAAATTAATCGCTTCTTTAAATTACAATAAATTACAATAAGAAACTACTCGGTGCAGTGCAATATAAATAAGTAAATAACAACGTTTAAAACTCAAGACACTTTTTTTTCTTGTTGCAGACTATCTTCGGTAGATATAGTGTACTGCCATCACTCATCAGTGCAAAATGTGATTACTCAGAAAAGAAAATTGCTGAAATATATGTAGGTGAAGCGGATTCAATGATAAAGTTTTGTCCAATAAAATTGCAGGAAATTTTAGGAAATAGCCAATGCAAGAGAAGCGTATTCAATCACAAAGTTTATTAACCAATAGAATTTCGATAGGAAATTTTACGTAAGCGGATTCAAAGATCAAGCTTCTTGGCAAATAAAGAAAGTCTAAAAAAGTTTAGAGAACAGCCAATAAGATATTTAATCAGGGATTAATTTCTAACAAAAAAAGTACCAGAGTCTAAATATTCTGCGGTACCAATATTAACAATTGCATCAGTTTTTTCTTCACCTTCTGTTACTTCAATCTGCTTATAAATATATTTCATACACTATTAGTAAAATTTAACGATTTTTTTTTTCTTTAGCAAAATAAAGCTAATCGCCCATAAAGCTAATGCAAAATATCATGTTTATTTAAAACGTGAGTGGTTATTACGCTTCCAGCTTAATACGTGATAAATTTTCTATCTTTTGGGGGGAAATCCTGCTTAAGATGCGAATTCATTGATCAAAATTCGAAATCCTTCTCTCTTCACGAGTGCTAACAATTCTGCGATTTATTATTATTATTATTGAGATAAAAAATATGGATTCCAATAAGTATTTTTTTATATTTAAAAATAGATTAATTAAGGCGAAAATTACTAATCGAAAATAGTGTTTTGAATTAATAAAACAAAATCCCGCTAAATTAGCTAAATTGCTTTTTTTTTTTAACCATCTTACTTACATTCTTTGTCTCTAACTTCGTGTATGTTTTTACTTGTAGCAGTGATACATATACGAATTCAGGTTACTCAGATACGTTATAAAAATTATTCAAATACGACTATGGTTGGATAATTTTTTTATGAGTTCTTCACTTTTTGTTCCGATAACAATACTTTTTATACAAAAATTAATAAGAATAGTTTTTTCTTATATTGAAAAGCACTATAGATTATAATGTATTTATTATTACAAGTACTAAATATGATTTTTAAAACAGGTTGTGCTTAAAAGATTTGATGTTTTTTTTCTTTCTGCTAAAAAATCAGATTAGTAGAAAAACTATTTTTGTTGTTTTAATTTTGGTTGTAAAGTATTAATCAACAACAATGCTATGTTGAAGTTCATACTTATTTTCCGTTATTATTAAAGTCTATCTCATAAAAAGGAACACTGGGTTAAAATGAAATAGAATTAAATTTAAATCTAAATATACATCAGAGACACACTTTTCCACCGTAAACATATAAATTAAAAGTCGAAAGTTTATTTAAGCGGTTAAATGTGTAAGTAAGCAATATTATATAAATCTCGTTTAATACGCGACTTTTGTCTGCTCCCTTGAAACACGTCTTAACTAGGTTCGACTGTACTTAGCTTTCAACTATTCCTTATAAGTTATCTCTCCTACCGACTATATTAATTACAGAAATCTGAAATTAAATATGATAAAGATTATGATCCGGAAATGGTGTTAACACAAAAAGGGCATTTTTTTAACAGCTGTACATTTTTATAAAATATTTTTAAATTTTCATGTAAAGTGCATATTTCAAACTATAACTGATTTCTTCTGCATAACGATCTTTTATGATAAGTCTATGAAAATCAGAATAAATTAAAAATTTGACACCGTTATCGGAAAGATTTGGTGTACTTACCAAAAAAAGAGAAACACTGTTCGATTGCTTTTTATAAGAATAACAATACATCGCAATTATACTTACTGTATAAAAGAGAGAGAGAGAGATGAAAAATTTAGTGATTAAAAACTAATAGAAGCGTGAAATAGAAAAAAAATGTACTCTCCAAAATTATTTCTCTTTCCTATTCTGTGCTGCCAAATCCGTTTCAGTGGGTTTCGCTCGAAGTTTGTATAAATAAACAATTTAAAGACAAGCACCGTTCAAAATTGATTGAATGTTTTTATTGAGGATATAGTGTAACAAATCATGTTAATTTTTAAAAAGTTGATATCGTCACTATCTTTAAATGGATGAAAGAACCTTAGCTTGAATTACCATAGGAAATGACCGTCTGATCTTTCGAAAAATGTTGTGTCGCTCATTAATTGCTTGGAACTGAATATGACGACATTATTTGCAGAAGATGTCTAAGATGATGAATTAGAAATAGCGATATTCATCCTGATGATGAAACTTCAATGAAATAAAGTTATTTTAAGGAGTTGTTTGAAATTTCTGATAATGACTTAGCTAAATTGAAATATGATTGGGGATATGTCTGTTGTATAAGAATGGAATATTAAAGTATTTTTTTAAAACTTTAAGTATTTTGTGTGATTTTTTTATATTTGTCATCCTCTTTTTATTTTAGAATGTCACGAAATGTATGTTGATGCGGGAAAAAAAAAAAACGATGCTGTTAACCAGAGTTACTATACCTACTCTGTTAAAGTTGCTGTTATTTGGAGAAAAATATTTATATGAACTGGAGAAACAATGATTCTGTAATTTAAATAGAGCAGTATCAATAACGGAAGGATTGTAAAGTCTGCCAATAGCAATGGCTTTAAGATATTGGATATCTGAATTTAAATGAGTAGGAATCGATCCAATATGTAACACATGATTCACAAAGATATAAAAAGCGGCCATTGTCTGAGAAGCAGGATGAAATGACCAAGCATGAGATAGAAGAGAAACATTAAAAATAAGTTCTAAGTTAAATGCTCAAAGCAGGGACGTAGCTAAGGGGGTGCTACAGGCTGCTCACCCCCCCCCCCCCCTCCGCCTGAAACATTTTGAACCTCCCCTGGAAAAGATTCCAAGGTCACTAAATAAATTTATGTTCTGAAAATTCAAATGAAATTCTGCTTAAAAATCTAATTTAGTTTTGAGGACCTTTCATAGTTTTGCAGAAATACTAAATTGTAACTAAAATAAGTGTTTCAAGCTTGCTCATCCTATCTGCGCATATGAAGCTAACATGTTTAATATTGCACTAAATTATACACTCAAACTTTTCATCATCATTTTCTTTTCTTAGCATAAAATGAAGTTATTACAACAGTTTAATGAGAAACATAGTAACTGTAGTGTGAATATGCACTAATTTATCTTTCTGCGTCACAAAGAGAGAGAGAGAGAGAGAGAGAAAATATGAATCCCTACATTTTTTGAGCCTCTCCCCCATCCCCCCACCTATTTATTCACTTCTAGCAGCTGCCAATGCTCAAAGGATTGTTGACATTTTCTGAACGCTTTCCACGGAATATTTTTCTTCAATAAAAGGTTGTCGGATAGTCGCATACTTGCCAAGAAATATATAATATACATTAGTTGAGATAAGCAATATATAAGTTATTTGACATTAGTCCGAGGTTTCAACTTCTTAGTGGACTTTGTATTTACACCATGTGCCCTAATACTCTCTTTCTTTTGACCAAAAAGGTTTTCTGCTTTTGACGCTGAAACAGATCTCTTGAGCGGCCGATTTCACATGAAGTACATGGCTATATAGGGCATTAAGGGAGACCTAAAAATACTTTAGGGGATCCCACCCTATATCTTACCGGGTCTCAAAACTTCAAAGCTCGTCTCTGATTTGGACCTACTTTAAGAAGCTATGCAACAACACTGAAGATTTAAAAAAAAAAAAAATCTTTACAAATATACCTTTTTTTTTTTTTTACGAATTCGATACGAAAACTTAATCATACTCTAGAAATTGCAGAAAAAACTTTTTTATAAAACTTTTTATTTTTAATGGATATTTTTATCTTCGAGGAATGACTACAGAATTGTTTTTATTCGGACTCCTATAATTTTATTCCTTCATTCACATCATTTTTACTGTAATACGTGAAAGGTTTGTAAAATATGATAAAAAATGTTTTCAGAGGCTGTGAATTTTGAAAAACGTATTTTGACTGTTTTGAAAGAATCATATAAAATGAAAAACAATAAACTGCACAGATTATTCTTGTACCTGGCCTAAGTAACTAAATATTTCCTTAACTGGCTTCACTCTCAGTTAATTTATAACTCTTTAACCTTTTCTGGCACACTGTGTCCAGTCCCCTGGGATACCTAATTTTAATTCCAAACTTGCAAACGGCACCAATAATATTTTAACAAAATTCTATATTTACAATGAAATCTTAATTAGGGAATTCTTAATTTCTAAAAAAGTCGTTTGTAAATTCCGGTGAGAGTCGATAATTTCCCATTTTACTAACAGAACTTACCCGTGCCGGAAAGGTCTAATCATCGATATTTGAATACTGATGAAAATTTATAAAAATCTGTATGCTTCACACGCTGTACTTAAACAAAACCATGACATTGCTACTTCACTTCTAAAATTAGGTTGATTATTATTATGTACACAATTTTCCTCATGAAAAAATAAACTATATATATATATATATATAATAGCTTTAACAAATCAAAACTTCATACATTTATTTTTCTCATGTCAATTAGAACTGTAGGGGAGAGTGGGAATACTTGAGCCACTCCTATTATTTCTACAGTTGGTTAATTTTTCTTTATAAAACTGGCAATATGGTAACATATTTATAGTTCTGAACATGTAAAAAAGAAATCACATACCTTGGTGCCATTTTGAAATTATGGTGATTAATAATTGTTTTTCCCTATCTAAAATAAATATTTAGATGCATTTTTTTTTTTTTTTTTTTTTGTATTAAAAGTTTTGTTTAAAGTTGTAATCATATGGATAAATTTAATAAGTATAATTTCAATTGAATTTTGAATCTAAACTAGTTCAAATAGCTGCATGCTTTACTTAGTAAAACTCTGATAAACAAAAAAGGTGGTAATGGGGATACTTGAGCCAGTGAGAATAGGGATACTCGAGCCATGGCTCAACCATCCCCACTAGGAAATTAGACATGGATGAAACAAACAAAAAATAAAATTGCGTCCTTATATTCACTAATTGATATTTTTTCTTTAAAAAATAATGACTTGGAAAAATTTTTTTAAAAATGTATATTTTTTAATGAAAATATCCATTTTATTTTTCATTTTGATAAAAAAAAATAGCCTACATAGTTTTCAATTTAATTTTTATTACATTAAAAACAATTTAGAACTATTTTAAAAATCATAAATATTCAATGCTTCAGTTAGTCCGGTCCAACATATTAAAATATTCATTTTTTAATATAATATATAAAGATTAATATTTTATAGTGAAATTGTAACATCACCTGTTACTGTTTTTTTTAATCAAAGAAATGACTATTGTCACCAACAGAGGGCCCTACTGAGTTACCATGTAGCTAAAAGTAAAAAGATTTTGCAATTATCCTTCGATCACCAGCTATAATGACAAAAAAATATCGTATTACTAGCTTTGTTTTCTCAATTGGTTTTGAAGGACTTTATGTATCATAATTTATCATTCTGTAAAATATTTGTGCAAAAATAAAGCGAAAAAATTACTTTTGTAGGGTTTTTTTTTTTTTTCGTACTGGCTCAAGTATCCCCACCATGGGGATACTTGAGCCACGATGTAAAAAAAAAGTAAAAATTAATTAGACATAGAAAAATAATTCTAAATTAATTGGAAGTGGTTTTCATTTGAAGAAAAATTATTAAATTTTCATTTTCAATATTTTATTTTGTTCTAAGAAATAATAAAAAATTTAAAAAACTTAAAATTTAAAAAGTGGCTCAAGTATCCCCATCTTCCCCTATAGCCCATCTTTGATTTGTTTATCGTAAGCTGTAGAGTTTTCAAATATTAGAACAAAATCAAACACAAATAGCAACTGTTCAACGAGTTCTACGAAACTGGACTGAAGAGTATATCACACGAAATATTCCGTTCTTCAATTCCAAACGGATATGCTAGAAATAGACAACTTTTATCCATATATATGACGTATTATAGTCAGGAGATTATTATTGCGGATGCACACTCAAGGAACTGACCTTGGCATAAATAATAATCAATACATCTTAAAAAACTAGTTTTGATACCATAAACAAATCCGCTAGTGCGTCACGTGAAATAAGGTGGAAAATTTAAACCGCTGTCGAAGAGTGGAGTATTGAGCCAATTTATGTGCCTAAAAATCCTTTTCCGAACGTTTATCTATTGTAAAATACAATCGGCGCATAATAAAGCTGGATAATTACCAAATACCTACCTAATCCATGTTCATACCATGTTCATACCATGTTCATACCATGTTCTTGCCTAATCCAGGCAATCTTCTGTCCATACAAGTTTTAGGTTGATCTCATGTTACCGTTGTTTTTGGAATCTTAACTTTTATAATGCCTATATATTATTGAAGTTAAATTTTGCAATAAAATGCCAAGGATAGAGATAAAAAATTAAATCGAAATCTATTTCAAGTAATGTCATAGTAAAAATAAAGTGTACTAAGTAAACATCTTTTTTAGTGTTTCTTTATTTCATAAATTTATGCAAACTCAAGTATATCAATTGCAATTGGAAGCATTTTATGATTACTTTTTTTACTTCTCTAGGAAAAGTTTTCGTTTTATTAATTTGTAAAAAACAGATCCCATATGCTCCTTTTTTTAAAGGTACAGTTAAAAAAACTTGTAAAAAAATTTCTAACAGCGTATTAATTCCTCGCTCAAGTCGGTAATATTTTTACCTAAAACTTCGGAAACATATGAAATATATACAAAACATGTTTTTTAATTTCATTCAGCAACAAAGATTACTCGGTTTTAAAGAAAATTTGCAATTTTTTGTAGAAAACTTAGACGAGTTCATAAAATAAATAAAAAAGAAAACTGAATAATTTAAATCTATTTCTAAACAAAGATAGATCTTTGCAATGAAAAAAAAATTAAATAATTGGAAATTGTTTCAAGGAATATCCGCGATCTCTTGAAAAGTCTAAAGCAGAACGGACCAGCAAGTCTTTTTTGGAAATTCAGTGTCAGAAGAAATTGAATGAAAACAAAGGTATTGACAAGCAAGACAAATACGTAAATACTGACTTACGTTGCTCGGGTATTATTTGGAAGTGTAAGAAATTGAAATGCGTTCAGAATGCTTAAAAAAATTACCACTCCCCCAAAACAGGTAGCAAAATACAAGACAGTAAAATACATCGCTCCCCCGCAAGAAAAGTGACATTCGCAAAAATTCATGTTGTGTTTGATTCCATGAATAGGTGGTCATTGGTGTGTCTCCTTACGGACAAAATATTATTCGTGACGTTATACAGAAAACCTCTATTACACTGTGTATCGATTTTTTATTACAGAGAACGTGCAATGATAATATAAGAAAAACATCACTTCTTACTAAAAAGGGGTCGTTTAGCTCATACTCGAACAATTTACATAACTCTTTATTACCTTAATAAAATAAAAAAAGAGACCATGAAAATTACCTTATTTTGAGAAACATCGCTCTGTTGGTGATGAAGGCGATGCTATTCATGCAGTAAAAGAGAAACAAATTAAAAGTAGCACTAAAACAAAACAAAACAACAACAAACGATTTTACATCCCTCAAAGAGTATTTAACATAAATTAGAACCATTAAAAAAAGCGGGGGGAGGGAGGTCGTTTTTCTGCGAATGATTTTGTTCATTAAGATTTTTTAAATTTATAACGATTGAATGGAGGAACGAGATGGCTAAGAAATTATTTGAAAAATAATAAACATAACATTCTTCAGTTTTCCAGAATGAAAATTTTAAGATTTAGTAAATCAAAATCTTTTCCATTCAGCATAAAATATTCTTTTGACCAAGGTGATTTTTCTGCGTTTGAAATTAAAACTAGATGTAAAAGAGAGATTCTATTTAACATAAAAGGTATTCGAACTCTTTTCTTTCAGTGAATGAAAGGAAAAAAGATTGGTTGTTTTTAATTGCTTCAAAGCATATGCCTCTTTTCCCCCAACATTATAGCATTCCCAATGAGGATAAAAGATTGGTGTTGCATCCATACCAGAACTTTTAAAATAAAATTCCAGTTTGAGAAAATCCTATGAAAAATGCTGTAAAGTTTGTTTTTATAATAATAAAACATGAAAAAAAAGATAAAATTATTTATCAAGTTTTTCATTTTAAATGAAGTTCGCCCTATACGACGGTGTAAAACTTGAAAATTCGCGATGTTTAGAAATTTAAAAATTTGTAGTAGAGAAAATTACAAAACCGAAATTTCATTTAAAATTTCAAAGTGTTGCCATTCGCAGAATGATGTCAACGTTACTACACACAGGTATGTTTGTCCATAGATATACGAAGATGATAAACATCACGGTAAAGAAAACTTTCGTGACATCATGTTCCTTATTAGATATAAAAGTGCATCTGCTAATTATTCTGTTGCATACGCATGAAACCAAATAAAAAAAAAAAAATGAAACGGTAATAAACAGAAAACTTCGTCCCTTTTTATAATCTATACCAAGGGTACTAGAACTTTCGGCAAGATATTCAAAAAATGTATAATGAGTTTTATATGCCTCAAAAATGTATAAAAGTTTACATGCCTTAAAAATGTACAGGATGATTATAATTAAAGTTACGATTTCAAAAATCGATAATTTTAAAACTACTGGTCAGAATAACTTGATACTTTAGCAGAACAATCGTGAGGCAATGGAATTTTGTCTGGAGAAGAAAAAAAAAATTGTTCAAAAATGTACCGATAGATGGCACGGTAGGTGCTCAGATTATCTGATTAAATACAAATTACTAATATGTGACATGCGCACCGCAGACATAGCTGCCATAAAAATTTAGAGCACCAACTCTTTGCCTGAATGCTTCATTACGACTCGCATTACGAAGGATCGTGCAATGCTCTTAAAGATTTTTTTTATAAGAACGATGACTGTGCATTTACAGCTATTGAGAAGTTTCGGACATTAAAATCCTTAAAAAGGGGTCCAATAACCACTAATGGTTTATGAAAATATATTGCTAAATTCGAAGAGACCGGTTCATTTGACATTAAACGGGATAGAAGAAGGTAGCCATTTTCGGCTGCGGCAGTGGAAGATGTTGCTACAACATTGCAAGAACAGACTAATAACGATGCTGGAATCAGCAGATGAATTGGCCGAACGCTGAATATGCCGAACAGCACCGTTCATAAGGTCCTACGGAACATCTTATGCTGTTATCCGTTCAAAATAACTCGAGGAAAAATCAACTGAAAAGTTGGTCGATCGAAAAATTGGTGAATCTAATAGCAGCTTTATTGGCAAGCGATATGAAACACTTTTTCAAAACCATGTCTTTCTTTCGGACACTTCAGCAGCATCAGCTTGTGGGTCGCACAATATTCATGCAAGATGGTACTCCTCCGAACATTGTTACTCCTGTGAAGCAGCTACTAAGTGCTAATTTCGGAGATAAGATAATAAGCCGCCATTTTCCAACAACATCGCCAACATCGTTCCCTCGATTTAAATCCGTGTAATTTCTGGCTTTTCAGGTACCTGAAAAATATTGTTTAAAGCGGGCGGATTTAGAATCTAGGAGAGTTGAAGAAAAGCATTGCACACCACACCCATTGCATCAATACAGATGACATCTGTTGTGGAGCAAGCCGTTATACGCTTCCAATTAATAGTGGAAAAAGACGGATGACATATCAAACAACTTACACCTTAATCACCAGTAAGGTGTTTGCTCCATGATATTTTTTTTTTCATTTTTTTTATTACTATCGCTGTTGTCGCTGTAAACACACATTCTTGTCTTTTAGCTAATAAGTTTTTAATAAATCCATGAACTCAATTTTTTTCTTTTGGCTAACAACTTTCCTGTAAAAGAATATATTTTTGGTCTTTCTCCTAACATTACCCTGACAGCGCCATTTATCGGCACATTTTGGAACTATTTTTTTTCCTTTGCCAAACAAAATTCCATTACTTCACGATTGTTCTGCTAAAATATTAAGACATTCTGACCAGTAATTTTAAAATTATTAATTTTTGAAATCGTAACTTTAATTATAATCACTCGGTATAATTGATTTTATATGCCGCAGCAATGTAACATAAATTTAATGATACAACTTAAAAGTTAAATACAATGACAATAAGTAAAATATCATGAAAAGATATTGATAAATATATTCGTGAAACAACTGTTTTATAAAAGATTGTAAAAAGAGCCGCATGAGACTAAAGTTGAAAATGATTTAATGTCAGACAGGCTTTGGTTGTTGGTGCAAAATAACATTAAAAATTGCAGCGATTTTATTTTTCTTATACATTCAATAACACACTTTTTTTAAATGTAGAAGAAAGTTTTTTTTTTTTTTTTTTTTTTTTTTTTTCCACATTTATATTACATATTACTGTTTTCGTGTAACTGACTTAGGCCAAGTGTAATTTTTCTTCAAGATCGATTATACAAAAGGTTCTATATACCAACAAAAAAAATGGTCACGAAAAATTTAAAAGGCATCCAAGCCTTCAAAATTCAGACTAATTACATGTAAAAAATTATGTATCTGTACAAATTATCCTGATATAGATAATTCACGTCGAATTAAATTCCCATCGTAATTCTCATCGTATCCCACGCATACGAAATTTTAACCAACGCATTAAAAGAAATAAATTTTAATAATTAACGTTTCGAAAAATAATCTAAATCCATAAAAAAAATTTTCAATGTAATTTGAAATTTAATGATTTCACCTTACATGCTTTGAGTGCAGAATTTCTCGTAATTCAACTGTCAAAAATAAACATATTTTTATAAAGAGTAGAAATAATATTTGTTTTAAATGACCTAGACAAGAAAAAAATACAATAATTAGTTCCCATCATTAAAAAAAAATCTAAAATTTTTAAAATAGTCATAATTTCTAAATTTCTTTCTTGGTGAACATAATAATAGGTCATTTTGTACGTCTATAAGATTTTTAACTCCAGTCAAAGTTTCATGAAATTCTACCCAATCTCTTTTCATAAATCATCGGCGCAATGACCAAAATCAGTATCTCCAGAAAATTGACAATAAAAATAAAATTATTTCTTAATTATATAAAAACAGCTCAAACAACAGTTTGAGCTAATAACAATGAAAATAACTTCTCTTCTAACACAAATTTTCGCATGTTTTTTTCTTTTCTTTTGCTAAACAGTCATGTTTTAAAATAAGCTATTAAAAATTTATTTTTTCTTACTGTAAAATAAATGAGACTCCTTAAAGTGAGCCGCTTAACAATTAAGATCGGAAACCACTGTTTTATACGAAAGTGTAATTTGATTTTGTATCTAGCAGTACAGGGATTGCAATATTATAATTTGTTAACCCCTTGCGGCGCGATGGTTTCATAGATATACCACTTAATTTTAATTTCCAAATGCCACATTGACACCGGAATTTTGTTTAAAAAATTTACGGTTTAGTGAATGCGTGAAATATAGCGTTTTATTATTTATAAATAAAGTTGTTTTCAAATTCCGGTGTCAGTCATTAATTTCAACAATTAAGCAATGAATTTCCCCTGCGCTGCAAAGGGTTAAAAAATAAAATACAAGTCTTTAATAATTAATGAATCATCCAAATACAATTAAAAGGAAAAGACAATTACAAATATACAATTTAATATAAAAGTATTCGTCACCTTCTTATGAGAAGTACCGATGAGAATACAGAAATGCACCATACCTGAAAACGAAGAAAACATTTAAGAATACAAAATTTCATTAATCACAAAAATTAAATATCGAAACATGATTTTGAAATAAAATGAACAAAAAACAAAACCATACATATTCATAAATTTTATTTAAGGTTACTATTATTACAATGTAAGATCTAATCATACAAAGAATAATTTTAAAACATCTAATCATACAGTGGATTAATTTTTAGTAAAATTGTGAATTTTATTTTTACGTTTGTATTTTTAAACATCTAATCATAAAGTGTATAGCTTTTAGTAAATCATCCAACTTTTATTTCCATGTTTATTTGTATTTTTAAACATCTAATCATACAATGTATATTGTTCAGTAAACTTGTGTTATTTATTTCCACATTTATTTGTTATTTTAAACACCTAATCATACAATGTATATTGTTCACTAAACTTGTGTTATTTATTTCCACGTTTATTTGTATTTTTAAACTCTTTCTAATATTAATGAAAGTAATTTATACATTTCGTCAACTAGTCCATTCACATAATTCTAAGTTTCATTAAAGTTTTCGAAATGGAATAGAGTTTATAATCTTAATAATTAACTTGGTTTCAGAAGTTTTATTTAAAAAAATGTTATAAGGAGTTTTTCTTTTAATGAAAACTTGAAAAAAAATGTTTAGATATATTTTGATCAATAAAAAATTACATTATAAGCCGAAATGATTAGACATCCGCTATAAATTAACTACGACGACATTAAACATAATGAAGCTGTTTCAAAGATAACCAAGTTCATCTTCATCAGTTTAGAAATAAGAATGAAAAAAAATTAAATTAAATTAGATTAAAAAAACCTCAGGGGCTATAACTCCGAGTACTGGTTAATATACTGACGGACGTGGTAAAAATAAGTGTTTAAATATCAAAAAGATACAAATGATTATTTGTCAGGAAATTACAGAAAAAATATCATTACGTAGTATCCCTCCATACAAGAGGGATGCATTCACCAAGAAATTCGCATGTTTATGTATTTATTTTTAAACAATTTTAACCGCGGTAAAGATAAACTTATGGTTGTAATTTCAACAAATGCTTTGCTATAGTACAGGTCTGTCCAACGCGGCGTCCGCGAGCGCTAAGGCGCCCTTTGGAGGTTTTCTTGGTGCCCTTTTAAAGACTACTTGTTAGAAGATTTTTTTAGAAGTAAAATTGAATTATAAAGAATATTTTCTATTTTCTGTAAAATTATTAATATTTATATCAGAGATATTTGTAAAACCAGTGAATATACATCAAAAACCAGAAACATACTTTGAATATTTAATCATGTATATTTTCACAATTTGTAGTTTTTTTTTTTTTTTTTTTTTTTTTTTTTTGTAAAATGCGTTAATAATTGGAAATAGTTCATTTTAGTAATCAATGAGAAACAGAAAAATAAAAGCTTTCCCACATCCCCCTTCTGTTTGAAGGGACATGTGCTTGAAAACCCACATGTTTTTCTTTTTACTGGCCTTTGGCTGCTTTATACCAGGAATAAAAGGGCTTAATTTTTCATTCTTGATTTTTGAAATTTGTTTTCAATTTGATTAGAAAAATCAGCAAGAATAAGTAGTGCAGAGCAATGCAGAATAATTTCCATCTATGAGAATCTTTCAGATTATCCTTTCTCTCTGAAATCAACCATATGAATTGGTCATTAAGGCCCACCACATACCAGTGAGACATTGAACAAAAAAACGTGCGACATGCGATAATTTCATCTTGATAACAAAGAAAAAACCGTTTTGACTGCGTCTTGTTGCACGATTTTTGACGCATGTCTCACTGGTGTGTGGCGGGCCTTACATGCCCATTTTTTTTATAAAACTAAATTCATACCTTGAAAATACGTCAAAGCACATTTTCACACAATAAATAAGAAATTTAACAATATCTCCGATTTCCATGCTTATTTATTTATTTATTATTGTTGTTAGTACAGTAGCGATTAAAGTTTTTGGCACCTTACCCTATAAACATTTTTGAGATAGAGCAATCAAACAAAAATGTATAATTTGAAATTTGATATATGTAACTTCAGAATTGCATGGGCCTTTTGTATTCCGCTCTAAGATTCATTTGCAACATGTTAAGACGCGCGTGTGTACTAGTACTACTGTGTGATAGTATTGCCGCAAATTTTCAGTCTCGTGAATAATGTCGCTCTTCACTCAGTCCCACGAACTGAGGTGCGCTCCTGTTTACTAAAAGGTTGGACAGGCCTGCTATAGTATATTTTTCTAATTGCTATTTCCTAATATGATTTTCAAGTTCTTTCAATCTGAATTTCAGCAGGCCCAATGAAGGAGAATCCACATTAAAAATTTCTATAAAAGCCCCAAATATTATCGCTGTCAATAACATCTTTAAAATTGCAAAAAGCAACTTCACTGACAGGAAAAAAATCTTTTAAACTAATTTACTCAGAATACATGAAGTTTGAGCGCTCTGATTTTTGGAAAATAAATCTTTTAACATTGTAAATTTGTGGCGCATATTTAACAAGGAAGTCTCTATACGAGTGTACTCTGAAAACACGGAAAATAAATACAGAATTTTCTTCACATGTGCATATATATGTTTATTAAAAAAAATTTGGGCTCGGCCTCAATACAACATCCGTAAGAAAATAAAGAAAATTTCATTTATTTGGTTCATTTCATTTCATATTTCAATTCATTTTAATTTCATTTATTTCATTTATCATGGGTTGGCGATGAAATAAAATTGTCGAATCATTAAGGAAAAATTAGGTTAAATTTGTTTCAATAAGTTTAATTTAAAGATCTTTAATTCAGACATTTTAAATTTGTTTTAAATATTGCATATTCTCACATAAATTTATATGTATTTATCGCAAAATTTTTGTGTTTTACACTATAAAACAAAATTAAAATTAATTTGAATTGTTTCACTCTCAAAAATAAATCTGAATTAATATTGTCCTGATTTAATCTGATTTCATTTTGTTGCTATGGAAACAACTTCATTGATATAAAAATGCGTAGAGTAAAGAGGGATTTTAATAGAGTGGAAGTATAATGTCTTGGGGGTGATGACAAAAATGTAACCCTACATTAAGACCAATTAAGTACTAACAAAATCACGTGCTTTGACACGCCTATCAATTCAAACCGGTTTAAACCTGTGTTTCTTTGCTCTTGTTTTTTAACCGTCGAAATTGTTTTAAACAGGTGATTAAAATTTCGTAATAAAATGACAATTTGTGCCATTATGTTATCATATGTGTCATCATTTTATCATACGTGTTTTAAATATCAATACAGAAAATTCTTTTAACATTTTGCTTTAAAAGATAACATTCTTTTGCTAATATCTTAAAATCGTTTGCAGTCAGAAATCTAGATTTTATATCAATATTTATTACTTAAGTTTTCATCCATGATTTTAAAAGAATATTTTCATCATTATATTTTAAATATTTATTTACATGCAATTCGCGTTTGAAATGAAATAGACGCCCTCTCGCGGACAAAGTCTGAAACGAAATAGAACTGATACCGTAAGCATCTTCCGCTGAAATCAGTGTTTAAAAGGCCGATAAATAAATAAACAGTTCTATAATAAATAAATAAATAAACAGTTCTATAACGCATGCAACGTTGGGTTCTTTGTATTAAAATTATCTAAAATCAAAATTTTATGCACAAAGTTTAGATCTATAATATAAAAAAGTACATTTGACTTACTCATGGCAAAATAACATGACAGCAACACAATGCTTGCATGATTCGCTTGCTCCAGCTTTGCAAGAGCAAGAAAAATTTTTTATTTTCAAATTTTTGTTTTCCTTTACTAGCAAACCTGAAATAATATGGGGATTTCCTTTTGTTTGGCTTGTTTGTAAACACGAGCCTATAATCTCTTCTTCTTTGCATTCTTTAATGCCGCACATTACTAATCTCTTTGAATCAATAATTGCTTCAGCTTCTCTAAAGCAATTACTAGATTTTCCAGCATCTAGAAATTCTAAAATTGTCGATATCTGTAATTTATCTCCTATAATTAAATAAAAAAGATAAAAAACTGTACTTTAAATAGCTCTTTAAACGGGTTTCGCTATGCTACAGCATGGAACAAACAGGTCTATACAACGCCACCTTTCGGTCATTACAAACGCGAATTATTAATATGATGTTAAAAAAGAAAGATTTTTCATCTACGTTATAAAATATAAAAAATTACTGTAAAGAAGGAAACTTTTAGTAATGCAATTTTTAGTTCGTGTCAAATGTTTTCAATTTCTTTTTTAATTTTAATTTGACATTTAATTGTCGTTAATTTATCAATTTCAATTATTTTAAAAGCAAAAATTTATTTTAATAAATAATAAAACAGAGACCTTTTAAAAAACTGCTATTTTTTCTGAAAATATGCTTTAGCTGTAATTCATTTCTTTCAATTCGTCTTATGAATACAAAATCCCTTTCGAGCGCTTTTGTTTGGGACATTAAAATTTGAGCGATAAATGGTTTCATATTGTAAACCTTTTTTGAGGCTTACTTCACCTCCACCTACCTCATTCCTCCATGATAAAAATGTATAGAACGCAAAATTCTTTCAAAATGAGTTCTTTCAATACCTTCTGAACTAATTAAAAGTATTTTTTCCAATCGCAGATTTAAATAACTAAAGCAATAAACATGATGTATTTTAATAAAAATATACATTATAAACTTTTTCATTGATTAAATTTAAGTTCATTAAATACTGCGCATTCAAAAAAGCAATTAACAAGCAATTTTCAGAAGCATTAAAATCGCTTGCTTTTGGCGAGAAAAAAGCATGCTCTCTGAATCGCATGTCGCTTTCATATTTTCGCGCCAAATATTCGGAAATAGTTTATTTTATTTTTTACTGATTTTCTACCATAATTCCGCCGCTAAATTTAATTGTTCTTTAATACATACATGAATAGTTTCACTAACCTTTTTGGTTAATTTGCACAGCAAACCCCATCGCCAAGGTGACTTATTTTTTTGAGCGCGATACACATATACAGGGTGTTTCGCTACCAGACCGGCAAACTTTTAGGGATGATAGTAGACATGAAAACAAACATTATTAAATAGGGAACCATGGGGCGCAAACGTCTTCTGTAGGAGCTAGAGGCCATTAAAGTTTGAGGTCCAAAATTTCAAACGATGATAAAAAACGGAAAAAAGGGTCGATTCGTTTACGGTTTTCACTAAAACATTCTTTATAACACGTTTTTCTTAGAAAAAAATTTCAAAGGTTATGTTCAAAAACTGTCGATAGAGGGCGCTTTAGACTTTAGATTAACGAACAACTACTTTTACCGTTATTTTGTGCATGGGGTTGAAACTATTCTAAAGTTTAGACTTTAACTTAAATTTTAAGCCCAAAATCGGAAACATTGGGATTTGGTAACTAGCGAAAATTAAACTGTGAACAGAGGGGAAAATTTTAAACGCTCATAAATATTGGACAAACAAATCGATTTTGTTGCAGTTTGCGTGAAAGTCATTAACTTGGTAATTATTTTATTCAAAATGATTTACAGCTTTGGTGCCCTCATTTTTTGATAGAGGGCGCTTCCGACACATCTCTGACATTTCAAAGGCATTACTCCTGTCACATTACTACTAGACCATCATACTTCCAGGAAGTGTTAGGGATACAAAAATGACTTGGAATCACATAGAAATGTAACGTTGGAAATGCATTTTTTGCAAGTTACGGTTAAAGGAAGCAGAGAAAAAGTAACAGAAACAGAGAGACACGTTAGTGCGAGAAGAGCGACACGTTAATGTCACAGAAACCAGTTTATTTAAAGGTTTTAGTAGAAAAGGTGTTTGAAACTAAGACCAGAAGTAGTCCGGCAAGTTTGAAAGCGACGGTAGATGGCGCTAAACGGTAATGCGCCAGCGCAAAGATCACTTTAAAGTGATCATTCGCGAACCGGTTCCAAAAGTAGCAGAATGAAGTATTTGAACGATGAACAGCACGATAGGACTCCTCCACATTTTACCAATGACGTTTACCGACAGTTCAAAGTAACATATGGACAGTGGTGGATAGGTCGTGGTAGCCCGGTTCATTGGCCTGCCAGATCGCCGGATCTATCATGTATGGACTTCTTTTGCCGGGGTCAAATAGAAAATTGGGTGTATGAGACTCCCGTACCATCAGTTGAAGACCTCGCAGCTGGTATTTCTGTAGCTGCCAGAAAACTATCAGAGACGCCAGGAAATTTTCAAAGCGTCAGGAATTCCACGTGACGCAGCTGTCAAGCATACCGGACTACTTCTGGTTGTAATTTTGAACAGCTTTTCTCGTAAAATCTTTAAATAAACAGTTTTCTGTCACATTAACGTGTCGTTCTTTCTTTGCTGTTTCTGTTACTTTTTTCTCTGCTTCCTTTAACCGTAACTTGCAAAAAATGCATTTCCAACGATACATTCCTATATGATTCCAAGTCGTCTTTGTATCCCTAACACTTCCTGGAAGTATGATGGTCTGGTAGTAAAACACCAGGAGTAATGCCACTGAAATGTCAGAGATGTGCCGCAAGCGCCCTCTATCAAAATATGAGGGCACCAAAGCTGTACGTCATTTTGAATAAAATAATTACCAAGGGAATGACTTACACGCAAATTGCAACAAAATCGATTTGTTTGTCCAATATTTATGAGCGTTTAAAATTTCCCCCTCTGTTCACAGTTTAATTTTCGCTAAGTTACCTAATCCCAATGCTTCCGATTTTGGGCTTAAAATTTAAGTTAAAGTCTAAACTTTAGAATAATTTCAACCCCATACACAAAATAGCGGTAAAAAGTAACTGTTCGTTACTCTAAAGTCTAAAGCGCCCTCTAGCGACAATTTTTGAACAGAATCTTTGAAATTTTTTTCTAAGAAAAATGTGATATAAAGAATGTTTTAGTGAAAACCGCAAACGAATCGACTCTTTTTTCAGTTTTTTATCATCGTTTGAAATTTTGGACCTCAAACTTTAATGGCCTCTAGCTCCTACAGTAGACGTTTGCGCCCCATGGTTCCCTATTTAATAATGTTTCTTTTCATGTCTACTATCATCCCTCAAAGTTTGTCGGTCTGGTAGCGAAACACCCTGTATATGTTTTCACATACATGTATGTGAGTAAGTATATATATATATATATATATATAAACGATATGCAGATATATAATATGTGTATATATAACACTGGCTTGTATATATATATATATGCATATATATATATATACATATATATATGCATATATAAAATCGCGCCTTGGCGAAAGGAGTTGTTCTACAATAGCATGAACATTGTATTCAACATATTCTGGATACATCCAGTAAAGAGACCTTCTTTGTAAGAAATTTGTTTTTAAGTAACTTTAATTAAATATTGCACATTAATTTATGTTAAAGCTTTCTTTTAAAACTGAATGAATTTCAGCATATAAATAAAATTCCAGTGTAATAGAAATACATTATGTTTAGAGGTCGACTCTTCGAACTTATATATTTCTCAACGTGCATTATTAGAAATTAATTTCAATCTCTTTTGTTTTCATATGGTTATTCTAATGTAGTTACAAAATATTTTCTTAAAAGTTCCTGTTATATTATAAAAATCTTATGCATTTTATTACAGTGAAGTCAGTTCAAGTTGTAAATAATTAAATCAATTTTTAGAAAATAAATTTATCACAAAGATTCAGTAGAATATTTTTTTAAATCACAAAAATGACAACATTTTCGGTGTTTTAATTTAATCTTCTACGAGAACTTAATTTGGAGAGTTAAAGTTGCTAAGCAATTTTGCCCTTATTTTACTTAAAGATATTTTGTCATAAAAGAAAAAGTTTTAAAAAACTGTAGATATATTTATTGAATTAAACCTAAGAGGACTTTATTAATTGAAACAAATTGACTTACCAATAAAATATTCTCCAAGGTGCCCATTTCCAATGAAGTATCTCCATAGAAACGGTTTCTTTCGAAATATTGAATATTCAAGTAAAAACATTGTGAAAGGTTGCAAATTAAATTTCACTAGAATAAAAATTAAGAAGCTGCTTATGGCACCAAAAATAGATATTGTTATTAAAAATAAATAGCTTATGCGCAGTAAGTAACATTCCTAATGGGATCTTAAATTTTCTTGGTAAGAAAGAAAAGTGTAGAACATTTCTCTATAGATGTTAAAGAATGTGGCAACATTAAAAAAAAAGGTTTCTGTTTATATCATGAAATATTTTACATTTCAAAAAGGAATGAATAAGTTGTCCCTTTGTAGTGAAATATCTATATTATAAAGGCCAAACGTATCTGGTGCGTAACGCATACGTCATTTTGCGAATGGCAACACTTTCAAATTTTAAATGAAATTTCGATATTGCAATTTTTTCTACTATAAAATTTTAAACTTCTAAATATCGTACATTTTTAATTTTTACACCATCGTGTAGGGAAAAAAATGCACTTTTAAATGATATTTGTTTGAAAGCTGTATCTTAATTTGTTTTTGAAGTATTAATTTTTTGTGGTTTTTAATACCGCTTTTCTAATCGTGGCAACAGGAATACTCTATTTCTATTAAAAGCAAAGGAAAAAAGGGAAAAAAATGATTACTGTATCTTTATGTTGCCATTTTTTTATTAAAAGGGAAGAAATTGAAATTTAAATATTTTCTGTTATAAAAACCCGTGAATCTTACATTTATATTTACAAAATTTGATTTACACGTAAAAGAATAACAACAGTAAAATATCTCTTTCAGCTAATAGCATTGAGACTTCAAGTTTAAAATCAAAATGATCAAATTAAAATGCCTTTTTTTTTTTTTTTTTTTTTTTTTTTTGGAAAGGTGAATACAGATACGAAATGTGCATATGTAAATTTTGATATGGTGAAAATTATTCTGGGTTTAAATATCACGGGAAAAAAATTCTATGATTGAGTCAAAGTTGAATAAATTTTGCTTTTTTTTTTCATTTTGGAATACTAACATAAGAACCTTAATGTATAATTTTATCATAATAAAAGATCTTTATTATTTTTCACTTCTTACATGTACGATTAAAGTTTAATTTTAACGATTTCTATAACTGAGTTTTATAGAAATAGTATTTTGTTAATTTGACGTTAAATATCGTTTATTTAAGACTAGCTGACCCGCCCGGCGTTGCACGGTTCCGAGATAATAATATTAAAGGAACATGAAATTTGTGATTTTATCTCTCACTCGAAATATGTGAAATTACGTTGTTTGAAAAACACGGCCACTGACTGTGTGAAAAATTGGTTTAAAAAATGAGCAAATAATATTTAGCGGTAAAAATTTTCAAAAGGACTGCAATGGGAAACAGGAGAGTTACTCAAGTAATAATTAGAATTTTGAAAATCTCAATGTCAAATACATCAGGAGAGACTTTGGGGTACTTTCAAGAAAGTTTTGAGACGCGTAAGTGCAATAGATTTTGCTAGCCATCCCAAGAAAACGGACAGTGCGTTTAATTATTTTATTAGTGTATGTTACTGTGGATATTCAAAATAATTCCTTTACTGCTAATTTTGTCTTTTTTTACATGCAATTTAAAAATAAATAAGACCGTGATGCGTACAAAAATCTGTAATATTGACAAAATTGACAAACAACCGATGCTAAACGCACAAAAAATCGTTTAAAATCACATCGATAATCGCATTGAAAATCGCATTAAAAATCACTGAAATTGAAAATCATAGCCGACAAAATTTAGTTCATTAGGCTGAATGTTTCAATAAATTTTGTTTTTATCATTGTCAAAAAATAGCCACAAAATGCGAAAAAACATTAAAAATAGCATTAAAAAATCGCTAAAAATTCAAAAATCACCGTACGAATTCCAAATAGACTTTATCGAATAGAGAAAAAAAATTACTATATTGAGATAAAAGAATGAAACCGTATTCCTTTCACTAATATGGAAAAATCGCCTCGTAACATAAAAAGAGCGCTAAAAATCGCCTAATAAATTAAATAAAAAAATTATAATCAAAAAATCAAAAATCGGGCTTCGAGGTGCAAAATTACATGTATAGAGGTACCTTCCCTCCAAATTTTGTAACTCTACATGCAGCGGTCTCTTCAGAACAGCACTGAAACACAAACATACTTGTCTCTTTATTATTATAGATTACTGTGAATATCCTAATTAATAACTTTATTGCTCATTCGTTAATTTTATGTTTTTTGCTTTTCTTACATGCAATTCAAGAATAGATAAGATCATAATGCATACAAAAAAAAAAAAAAAAAAATTGGACAAAAATGAAAAAAAATCGATGCTAAACGCACAAAAAATAAAAAAATCGCTAAAAATCACATCGAAAATCGCATTAAAAATAGGCATGGGACGAATATTCGGCCACTATTCGGTATTCGGCCTATTCGGCCATTTTGCCGAATATTCGGTTGGCCGAATATTGAAGGCTTGTTGACCGAATACTTCGGCCGAATACTTGTAGCCGAATATTTAGAGATATCTTGCCGAATATTGCTAAAATCTCGCCAAATAGTGAAAAATATCTTGGCAAATAAATTTAGAATTTAAAGAATTTCATTTCTTACGATTTTTTTTCTCTAATCCAAATTTGCTACTTCATTCATAAAGTCCTTCTCATTCTTACTTACAAAATATACAGTTTTTCATGTGCTAAAAACATACAGCCTTTCTGTATTTCCTATAAAAGTTAGTCATATTTTAGAAATTGCTGCCCAAGTTGGAGCTTTAATTATATGGGAAATGTCTTTATTAGAGAATGATATATTACAATTCAAGATATAAAAATACTTATAAAAAAAAGAAAGAAAAAGAAAAACACTACCTTATTCTAAAGCACTCAAATATTTATTAATGTCTGCAAATTCCATGCACATATAAAAAAGGCTCTTATAAAGTTCATAACTTATTTTCTATAAAGAAAAAATGAAAAAATTCACTCACTAGGTGTATTAAAGAAGATTCTTTTTCAAAATTAAATATGAAACATCTCTGTTCCAAATAAAATGTTACATCTGAAAACAGAACTGGTGTCAAACTAGATACACATTACATGACAACTTGCTTTATGAAGATAGTTTTATAAATATTTAAACTTAAATTCTAAATACTGAACAAAAAATTTTTTTTATTCTATAGTTTTCACTTTTAAATAATTATTTGCATAATTACTGACTTAATATGCAACATTATTATGTATATATTTTTAATTTACATTTTCCTTCATTCATGCTGTTATCAATTTCTATTTATCCTTTTAATGCTTGTCGAATAAGTGGAACATTGAAGTTGAATATTGTACGCGCCAATTCGAATGTCAAAGATTTTGTTAACATATGCATTCTACTTTAAGCATAACCTTTTGCTTTAACATAATTAGTAATTTAAAGCTTGGCAACTGATTTCAGAATAGTCTTGTTCTTACGAATTTGCTTATCATTAGGGACACAAACTCTAAATGATCAAATTTACTTTATTAAATGTTATTTCAGAAAATATCTTCTTGTGAGTTCCTAGAGAAAGAGATTAAGAATATTATTGATTTTGGATGTAAGAAAGGGTAAAAGTATCATTTGATAGTAAAAGTGAAGTACGTTCTTCATATTTTAATGGAAATAATAATCTTCCCATCCTGACTTACTGAAAATCAATTTGATGTACATTAGGATAAAAGAATATAGTGCAATTTCATAATTTTTTTGTGTTAAAATAAGTTTTTCAAATTTAAAAATACATTTAAAAGAATATTTAAGGGTAATAATTAATAATGAGCTCCTATTTTTTAAATTATACATAATCAAAATTTATTTTCTCTATTGGAAAAAAAGTAGGTATTCGGCCTAAAATTTGGCCGAATATTCGGTATTCGGTTATTCGGCCAAATCACTATTCGTCCCATCCCTAATTAAAAATCGTATTAAAAATTACTGAAATTGTAAAATCATAGCAGACAAAATTTAGTTCGTTAGGCTGAAAGTTTGAATCAATTTTGTTTTTATCATTGTCAAAAAATAGCCACAAAATGCGAAAAAACACTAAAAATCGCATTAAAAAATTCTCTAAAAATTCAAAAATCACTGCACAAATTCCGAATAAACTTTATTGAATAGAGAAAAAAAATTACTACATTCAGTGAAAAGAATGAAGCCGTATTCCTTTCACTAATATGGAAAAATCGCCTCGTAACATAAAAAGAGCGCTAAAAATCGCCTAAAAAATTAAATTGAAAAATTCTAATAAAAAATCGAAAATCGAGCTTCGAGGTGCAAAACTACATGTATAGAGGTACCTTCCCTCCAAATTTTGTAACTCTACGTACAGCGGTCTCTTCGGAACAGCGTTGACACACAAACATACTTGTCTCTTTATTATTATAGATAAGATCAAGATGCATACAAAAAACTATAATTATAACAAAAATGACAAAAAATCGATGCTAAACGCGCAAAAAAATCACGAAAAATCACATCGAAAATCGCATTGAAAATCGCATTAAAAATTGATGAAATTGAAAAATTATAGCAGACAAAATTTAGCTCGTCAGACTGAAAGTTTGAATAAATTTTGTTTTTATCATTGTCAAAAAATAGCCGCAAAATGCGAAAAAACACTAAAAATCGCATTAAAAAATTCGCTAAAAATTCAAAAATCATTGCACGAATTCCGAATAAACTTTATTGAATAGAGAAAAAAAATTACTATATTGAATGAAAAGAATGAAACCGTATTCCTTTCACTAATATGGAAAAATCGCCTCGTAACATAAAAAAAGCGCTAAAAATTAACTAAAAAATTAAATTAAAAAATTCTAATCAAAAAATCAAAAATCGGGCTTCGAGGTGCAAAACTAAATGTATAGAGGTACCTTCCCTTCCAAATTTTGTAACTCTACATGCAGCGGTCTCTTCAGAACAGCGCTGACAGACAAACATACTTGTCTCTTTATTATTATAGATTTAGACTTACCAATATAAAATGCATTTTTTTACTATAACTAATAGGTTTGTTATAAGTCAATGAAACAGTTCCTTCTTAAATATTTTCTTTCGTCAAAATTTGACGGGTTCTACCTTGTATATGTAATGGATATACGAAATAAAAATAGTTATGAACTGTCTTTGTCTCTGTGTGTACTGGATCACTCGAGGCGAAAGCCATAGCTGCTATAGGCCTCAAAGCAAGTCAATGTCAAAGTAAAGAAATAAAAGTTTATACGTAAATGTATGCTAAATTTAAAATATTGAATTCTTCGTACCATTTAAATCAGTGTACAATATTATTATCAGACAGTTAATATGACATACATTAGAAATGTATGAAATCAATAAATTAAAAAGATAGAGTTTTTGAAATTTTATAGGCAAAAATATGACAGAAAACAAATTTTGAATGTTGCAGTAGCTGCAATTATAGGATAATGAAAACTTTTACAGTTATTTGTTACTTTACGTTGATTGATTTAGGTTTAATGGTTCAAAATTCCTTAAGGACACGTTTCACCAAAAACAAGTTAAAACAAAATTAGGGTAACATCCTTGGCACATCCTACAAACATGTCCTAAAATAAGATTTATATCCAGTCTTTTAAAAATGCAAGACCATATACCAGTTATATGCTCATTTGCGTTAAAAATTATAACTTTGATTTATGCTACTAGATGACAATAGTGCCTAGGGAAGAGAAACAATTATGGCTTGTATGAAATTAGCCATTTTTGTTGCAAATGCTTCTTCTTTGGTTTAAGGATGGCATGCTTTTAAATTCATTATTATATGATTTATAATATATTTTAAATTTTAATTGACAACAGTTTTGTTTAGTTAAAAAGGGTTACTTTAATTGTGTAAAAGTATTTTCGACACAAATATTTGGATTTCTGAATTAATGATAGATGCCAATTAATGGTGCTTCAATTTTGCTAGTTCCAAGTAATTGACACTTATTCCAATTACAAGGAATTCGCAAGGAATTTGAGATTAAACCACTTATTTTGGAAGTACTTTTAAAGTTATAGACTAATTTTGTTTATCATTTGTTTTTATTTGAAAATATGAAATATTATCAGTAATTGGAATCCATTAAAGCTTCATATGAAAATTACTGGGGACAGCATGTGAATTACTGGGTATTAATATAAGTACATTGTATTGTTTTAAAGTGTTCACATTTCAGACTAATAGGCTGATTTCTTACTCTCAAAAACCTGAAATATGGCATCTTCATCTACAGTAAATTCATTTAAAGCGATTAAACTTAATGCAAAATGTAAAGTTTCTTTTTAATATAAACTTGTGCCAATTACTGGTTCACAAGGTGTCATACATTGGTGCTCTAGGTGCCAATTACTGATGATTTCAGCAACTTTTTATAAATATATTTTTATAAACATACTTTTTCAAATTTTTTTGCTTTTAGTGGGCAAAATAGATGCTCAGATATGCATTCTTTGATTTAAAAATATTTCCAACTAAATATTTTATTTCTTTGTGATGAAAATTGAAGTAAGTTTAAAGACAAATTCTTAAAGTGCCAATTACTGGGGATGTTACCCTATATTTTAAAAAGTTCTGTTAATATTTTGTGATAAAAACAATGAGCTAAAAAGCATAGTTAAAATCTGCAAAACTGTAAAATAATGATTTTTTAAAGTAAAGAATCGTAATAATACTGCTCAAAAACACGCTTATAAATCGAAAATTACTTTAAAATGTTGTAAAATCACATAGAATTAAATTTTTCGAAAACAGTATTTCTTCCATCTACACTCGAGTCATAATTATAAAATTCTGATTCCATATAGACTAAGACATAAATTATATTTATTTACAGTTTTCCACTACTAAGAGGCTGGATCTGAAGTTTTCTTTCTCTTTTTTTTTGCGCAAGAATTTCCTTTTAGAGTTGGAAAACACCAGGCTTATGCACACTGCTTACAATTAAAACATAACTCTGTTCAGTCTCATGTTTGGTTGACTTTTTAGATTGATCCTGTGATTTTTGTATATACCTTCGATTAAGAAGATATTATTCTATTTTAAAAGGTTCTGATGATGGCGACCAAAGTTCTAAGTTTGGAGTAGATCTACTACTACTGGTAGAATATATATCAATTTACTTATTTATTTAATGTGTTGGATTGTAGTGTCTCAAAAGACGGATTTCGATTGTTGCTTGAGTAAACGAGAGCAGGAAAACCTGACAGATAACGTTCTGGATTCAAAAAACTTTCGAGCTTCAAGTTAAAAATGTTTTTGAATGATTTTAACCGCGAAAATTTCTTTCATAAATACAGTTAGGATAAAAGCGATAGTATGCTTTGGACTAAAAATTTGCGCAGGATTCAGAATTTTTACAAGATGTACCATCGTGGCTGACAACTCCACAATATTTAACCGTTTGAGTTTCAAGCAATGTTATCGTACACAGTACATTTCAAGCGTTGTGGGCCACTGGTGGAGCGTGGAGCACCGATTGGGAATTATCAACACAGAATAGGAGAAGCTTAATCGCGTCGTTTAGGATTTTTCAACATAAAATATAAGAAGCTCTATCGAGCCTCTTGGGTCTTTCCCGCGTAAAATAAAAGAAGTGCTATCGCGCTGCTTGGGTGTTTTCAGCATAAAATAAAAAAAAAAGCGCTATCGCACTGCTTGAGATTTTTCTACAGTGTTTTTTCAAAAGCCTCTGGGACTAAAACGGTTAATGGTAAAAGAACCATGACATGCAGATGTGGTATGGATACAATGTTGATATTTAAAACAACGGGTAGGATTCGTAATATAAGACTGGATAGGAGTAGCTCAAGTAAGAACTTTATTATCAGCTGGTACTTTGATGCTGTTGAAAATCAGATTAATGTGCTTCGCAAGAAGCACTCGCTCGTTTAAATGAGTAGTAATACGGCGTGCATCTATAATATTTTTATCTTTTAATTTTTTTAGAAATGCTTCCTTTGTATAGAATAAAAGTTATGTTCGGATACACCACGGCTCCTTTTAGAGTTTGATATGGCTGAACAGAAACGGAAAAAGAGCCCATCCTCTTGCAATTTGACAGGAGTTGTGATTGGATGGCTGAAGAAACTCAACAAAGAAATCTCCAGATTGCATTTTTTTAAGCGAAAAATAATCTCCAAAAACAGAGGGAAATATTTTTGTAATGAAAAACAGTAAAATTCTCATAAAAGACCTATTAAAGAGACTAACAAAGCATTTAGTTTTAAAGAAGTGAGGAAATAAAGTATCCTGTAACTTTTATTACTCTGTGCAAAAGAGAGAAATGTATAAAACTGAAGTGCTTCCTGTACCATAGTAGAAAAAAAATTACAATTCAGACCATTGGCGCATCCAGAGAGAGGATTATGGGGGCTGAAGCCCCTCCCAGGCCCCGAGACTAGACTAATTATTAAACATTATCTAAAATTGTGATAATTACTTTTTTAATTTTTAATATGTCTTTTCAAAAAAGAAAATATGAAAAATATTGATTTTGATATGATTGCCAAACTGCTACTGCGAGATACGCCCGCCAATCGCCGTTCAGACTTCACGGCTTTTGAAAACATAATGGTTAGATTAAAAATGTCTTTATCTTTCTGACTTTTATAATGACACTGTGGACAATATCCTTCTTTTGTTATCGTGCTCGCATGCGCAGATAAAAAATATTTTATACATTTACTTATATTCCAGTAAATGTTTAATATATTTACATATTAATTGCACTAAATTATGTTTACTACAATTTGTCGATTTTCCAATAATGGCGTTAAATTTGGTAAAAAACTCCGCATATGATATAAACAAAAAAAAAATGCAAGAATATTTTGAACTTTAAAAAAAAATCGATATATCACCATGAATATACATGCTATTTTTACACAAATGAGTAGACATATTGTACAATAGAATGTATAGCAATAGAATATTCACATAGGCTATAGCGATAGATCATTTCATGCAATTTTATATATACAGTGATCCCAAAATATTATTAATTTTGATTTATTAGTTCCCTAATTGTCCTTCTGATGAATATGGTTTCGTTGATAAATATGGAGTCAAATTTATTTTTCATAACCCTAAAGTTCCAGAAAAATACGACATGTAAATCACCAGAATTCGGCAAAATGTCCATATTTGAAAGTGCCTGATGATTAATTATATAATGTATATTGATACAAAATTCCATACAATATATATGCTAAATCCATACCGGTAAATTATCGTTTGCAGATGACAGTTGTCTACCAGTATTTTTCAGAATGTAGGAATGGATCTTTTTAATGTAAAATCCTACAAAAATGCGCGAATGCTTCAATATCGATATTGAAAATTGTTAAACAAACAATTTCCATTATTTGGTAAAGCTATATAAAAATAATAATTGTATCCCATTATACATGAATAATAACCAAACTAGTTGGATGTGTCAATCCCAAAACTTTCTTCTATCTCATAAGTACATTTTAATAATTTAAAAAAAAAAAAAAAAAAAACGTGGTGACCCCAAAGTTACCCACTATTGAATTTCCTCGAACATTTGACCTAGCCTAATGAGATTCTGGTATCCGAAAAGCCTAAAACGCAAAATTTAATTAATATTCTGAGAAAATGAGCTTAGTAGTGCCTCATGTTGGGTAATTTATACTAAAACCTAATAAGCATCTATTTATGTCAAGGCCTAACAGAATCTGAAATTTGATAGAATTTCGTCCATTAGTTCTTGAGATATAGTTATAACAAAAAAATTGCAAAACGTAGCACAGCAACACCATATCTTGGACAATTTATGCCAAAACGTAAAAAAGCTTCTAATTATGTTATGGTGTAAAAGAATCTGAAGTTTCATGAAATTCTGTGCATTAGTTCTTGAGATATAGCTAGTTTAAAAAAAACGTGTAAAATATAGCACAGCAGCACCATCAGTTGAAGGAATTATAGTAAAACGTAATCATCGTGTAATTATGTTATATGTCATTTTGTAACAAAATCTGAATTTTGATAAAATTCTGTGCGTTGGTTGTTGAGATATAGCTATTGGAAAAATCGTGCAAAATGCAGCATAGCTGCACCATCTGTTGCAAGGTTAATAACAAAATGTAATCAGCGTCTAATTATGTTATATATTCTAGTGTAACAGAATCTAAAATTTGATGAAGTTCTCTGCATTAGTTCTTGAGATATAGCTATCGCAAAAATCGTGCAAAATGTAGCATAGCAGCGCCATCTATAGAGCAGTTCATTCCAAAACCTTATCGACGGCTATGTATCTCAAGGTATCGCGGAATCTGAAGTTTGGTGAAATTCTGTGCATTAGTTCTTGAGATATAGCTATCATGAAAATCATGAAAAACGTGGCATAGCAGCGCCACCTACTGGCCAATTTACACCAAAATTTAATCAGCGTTTATGTATATCAAGTGGCCACAGAATCTGAAGTTTGGTGAAATTCTGTGCATTAGTTCTTGAGATATAGCAATCATGAAAATCATGAAAAATGTAGTATAGCAGCGCCACCTGCAGGCCAATTTTCATCAAAAACCAATAGGCACTAATTCATATCAAGGTCTAACTGAATATAAAATTTTATTAAATTTCGAGCATTAGTTCTTGAGATAGAGCGCCCACAAATTTTTTGTCACATACAGACAGACACACAGACAGACAGACAGACAGACAGACAGACGGACAGACTCACAGACAGACATTTTATAAAAATAGTCAAAACGTGTTCAGGACCTTCTAAAACGTATAAATCCGTCGAAAACCGGAAGTCGAAAATTTTCATGAATCCAATACTTTCTTCTTGTAAAGATAGAAGAAAGTAAAAATATTAAAAATCTAAAATTGCCGATGCTGAGTCTAAACTAAGTCTAAAAGCTGGAAAATTTAAAATGAGTACTTTTCAAAAAAAACTTCCTTAAAAATGGTAAAAAGATGTGCAGTTCCAATTAAAATTTACTAAAAAACGTGCCAGGGCCATATGAAAATTTTTAAGAAAAATTTTGATAAAAGTGGCCTCGTATAAAAGTTCTTTCAAAGAGCGTTGTTACAATACAGATATCTAATCTTGGTGAACTAATTATTTTAAAGTGCGATGATAATACCACATACTATGAATGAATAATAGATACAATAATTATTAAATTCATCACATCTGAGGAACAAGAATACTAGAAATACACATTTCAATTTGCTTTAATGTTTATTTAAGGAAAATTAAAGAAATTACTACTCGTATTTTTGAATCGATTATAAATTTGGCAATCTAAAGATATCATCTCTCAAATAATGATTTTGCTGAACACTTGAAATACAGTCAGTCATTCTGGGAAAAGAAAAAGTATTGCATCCGAAGTTCAATAGATAATACGGGTTCTTATCCAGAAAGATGCTAAGCATAATTTTATATTTATTATCTTAACAGCATGATGACAGAGTAGAAACAGTTTAATTTGATGATTATTTCTTTGTTGCTTATTTTTATAAAATCTGATTTAATTTTTTAAATAAATGCCATTAAATATTTCGATAAGTAGAGCTATTTTATCAGATCAACTGAAAAAAAAACTGACATCGCCTGTTGAATCGAGGTTAGAATATAATAAGAATATAAAATAGCTATATGGCTATTTATAATTGAACACTTTCAATTTTAGACATTTTGTCAAATATTTAAAAATATACTTGTCGATTTTTTCTGGAACACCAGGATTCAAAGATTATGTTTGACCTCCTTTTTATAAACGTCCTTTTAAAAAGTAGGACAATTAGGAGAGGAGTGGAGGCGACAAACAATGAAAGAAAAAAAATAATACTTGGGATCACCCTGTACATTAAAATGCGAATAATATACCGCTGGAGAATACAAAATTGTAGATATTGTACAACATGAAAAAATAGCATGTGTATTCATATAGATAGAAAGATTTTTTTTTAAGATCAGCAAAATCTTGCATGTTTTTAGCTTGTATCATGCGCAGTTTTCAACCAAATTTAATGTCAATTTCAGAATAATTGGGAAAATGTAGCAGAAACAATATAGTGCAATTGGAATATAAATATAATAAATAGTTTATAAAATATGAGTGGCTATATGAATTAAATTTTATCTGCGCATGTGCGTACGATAACAACAATCTTTTTTCATAATTTAATAGTCACTCTATGGAGAAACGCATAAAAAAATCCAATCAAACATCGTGGAAATTCAGAAAGATATCGCCGATTGAATGAGCAGTTTTTTTAATTGCTCTTTAAAAACAGCTCAATGATAAGAGATTTTCTAAAAATTATCATTTTTTATTAAATGAGTTTTAGACTATTTCAAATGAAAATCAAATTTCAAATTGCTTAAGAGGCGCGAATGCTAACCTAATGAAAATGTTACCATGCCGGGATTCGAACCCGGGCCATCAATATAGCGCGCTGACGTTCTACTAATTGCATGGAACGATGCCCAGCTTGGAACTTCTCCCTATTATATGTTGGCAAAGCTACGAATACAGCACAAGATGGAATATTTTCCGTGAGCCACCGACCTGGGACAAATACGAAACTCAAATAAATCCAGCATCAACTGAACATACTAATAAGTGAAAAAAATTTCCTGAGAGAAAATTCGCCTTGCATGTAATATTTCAAATGAAAACCAAATTTCAATTAGCTTAAGAAGTGCAAATGCCAACCTAGTGAAAACGTTTCCATGCCGGGACTCGAACCTGGAACATATACTGATGAACCGTGATGATGAAGATTTTCAAAACACACTGAAATACTTTCGTAGCTAGTAGTTCATACCTGAATCAATATTACTGCTCTAACTCCGTTTCACTGAAAAAAAAAAGTTGGAAATTTTATGTCAAGCATAGCAAATTAACTGCATTCCGAATATAAGGAAGTTTTTAAAATATTCAGATCTTGGTGTAATAGTATACAGGACTTCGGATACAGTACAGTATCCGAAAGCTTTTGTGTATCCCTGTAAATACTATCTGCTTTCCATTATACAGAAAATAGTTTGTAGCAACGTATATCAATTTCATAAAATGCGAAATAGTTTAACATTGTTAAAACGCTGTTTGCAGTGGTTCCCCCCAGTATCATTATTCACATATATTGTACAGAATGTAAATTTTAGTACATTCTTCATCGGTGCATCTCAATTTTGTTATGTTCGATAGAATGTGTAACAAACACGATTAAAACGCACTTGAAACTATGTTTTTCCAGTGGCCGTAATGTAACGGAATACTTTTGTTTGTCCCTGTAATTAAACTATACATCCGATTTTCATAAAATTTGAAGTGACTCGACAAAATTATGCAACAATTATATATTTTAAATTTCAAGTGGGTCAATTGGGTAGTTTTTGCTCTGTTATATGCGGACAGACAGACGGACGGAAGTACAGACGGAATGACTGAAGGACGACTATAGGTGCTACGTATTTACATAATTACGAACGCATCTAAAAACAGGGATAAAAAAATCAATCTATAAGAACGTGGCATATTACTCTAGATAAAATCGGTTAAAAACGCAAAAATAATACAAAATCTTATATGATAAAAGATCTTACGTAATTATCAGAGAAAAGAAATCAGATAGTTATATAAGGTAATGGTAATTTTCTAAGATAAATATTCTTTTTTATTATCCCGAACAAAAACTAATAAAAACATAAAGTATATGAAATTTGGGTCTTACATAAGAAGGGAAATGCACTGATAACATTATTATTATATCATCCCCTTGATTCCAATCCGAAAGTCGCTTTACTGCGCAATAGAAAAAATGAATGTCAAGGTCGTTGAAACAGAGTGAAAGCATTAGGGGCTGTGCAAGTATAATGTTGTCATTTTAGGGGGCAGGGGGGTTCTGGTATATGATATTATAAGTTATCTCCAGGAGAAGGAGAGGTTTGTCTTTTGATATCGATCCAATCAATTTTTTTTCTTTTATTCGCAAGATGGTTTTTAGCACAAAATAGCATATTGTCTTTTTTTAGCCAATTATCTATTTTTATGAAAATACAAAATTATTATTAAAATCATTAAATTATAAAATTATTTAACTTCAAAATATGGAATATCCCAACGTTTGACATCTACTTATATCTATACATATATAATTACGGTTCGAGAAACCATATGTGAAGCATATTTGAATTGACGCATGTGTTTACTAATAAATAAAAGAGAAAGTGAAAGAAAATTGTTCACTTGTTTTGTTGATAAGAATTTCTATCTGCTTCACACCCCTCCTCCGCACGGGGCAAATGCATTGCCGTTAAATGCATTGTAGTTCAAAAAGCTATTATAAAGTAGTTTTTAAAAACAACTATTTCTTTTGAGTGTTATTTGATATGTTTTTTCATATGTAAAATGACATTTTATTAACTTTTCTTCATTTGAATCATAAAAAAAGGCGAAAAGACACCTGGATGACATTAATACGACGAACAGAACAGTTAAAACGCGCATTTGTTTTTCGCGATTTCCTACACTGAGATGTCACGAAACTTAAATGGAAGAAGAAATGATTATTTTTCAGACAAATGTGCATTGCAGCTGATGGTGAGAAGTATGAACATATCAATTAAAGGTGTATCATTGTGTAAATTCTTCTAAAGTTCTTTCAAATCGTAATTAAACTCAGAGTCATAAATTCTGACACCGTTTAAACTTTTAAAACTTATATTAACAATTAAATTATTTACAAAATAAGAAGATTATTTACATAATTCTATTTACAATTCAAACATCATAAATTTTAGTTAATTAATCACATCTCATGCGGGAAGTCATCATCATCGAACATTCTTTTAACAACAACCATCGTTCCAAACCATGGAGGTGGAAGATAGGTGGAGGTGAACTAAGCCTCAAAAAAGGTTTGCAATGTGAATCCATTTATCGCTCAAATTTTAGTGTACCAAACAAAAGCACGTGGAAAATTGGAAAGCTTCCAAAAAAGGAAGGTATTTTGTATTAATAAGACGAATTGAAAGAAATGAATTACAGCTGGAGCATTTTTTAAGAAGAAATAGGAAATTTTTAAAATGGTCTTTGTTCTATTATTATTTATTAAAAGAAATGTTTACTTTTAAAATAATTGAAATTGGGGAATTATTATTATTATTATTAAATGTCATTATTATTATTAAATTTCAAATTAAAATTAAATAAGAAATTGAAAACGTTTGATACGAACTAAAAATTGTGTTATTAAAAGTTTTCTTTTTACAGTAATTTTTATTAACACTTTTCAACAAAATTGAAAAATGTTTATGCATTCGGTTTGTCTGTCCGTCTGTCCGCGCTCTAACTCTCGTAAATATACTCGGAATGCAATGAAATTTTACCATGTTATTGAAGTTTACACAAGCACAAACCCTATTAAAAATGAAGTTTCTACCACGATTAGTTTATTTACAGGGACAGTCAAAAGCTTTCGATTATATTAGGGCCAATGGGGAAAAATCGTTTCAAATTAATTTTAAAGATGTTGCGCTCGGACAAACGTATTCACATTTATTTGCATCTACGAAAAGCACTAAAATATGCAGCTAAAAAAATAGTTATTCATTTACAGAGCCACACAAAATAATTCTAATACATGATAATAAAGGAGGAAATTGTTTGCGACATATTTTAACGATGTAAACGGTATCATGTGTAATCAAATTGATATACGTCGCTGAGACTTAATATGAGTTATTTCACGCATAATACGAAGTGCATAGCATTTACAGGGACACACAAAAGATTTCAAAAAGCATATTCTATCCGAAGTACTGTATATTACACATGATAACTGTTCCATGGATGAAATGCATTTTTAATTATGATATGCGCTTTTAAGTGTCACTGGATGTATTCTCATTATATGGTGTGCATAAATGCAAATAGTTACACTAGAGGTCTGCACGGGCCGGGCCTCGGCCCGAAGCCCGAGCCCGGCCCGGCCCGAAGCCCGAGCCCGGCCCGGCCCGCGGGCCGGGCTCGGGCCGATTTTCAATAATGGCATTCGGGCCGGGCCGGGCCGGGCCGGGCTCGGGCCTTACTTCTGAAGACTCGGGCCGGGCCGGGCCTAGTCACTAATCTTCTCGGGCCGGGCTGGGCTCGGGCCTTAATTTTTTTGCTGAAGTATCGGGCCGGGCCTAACTTTTTTTTTCCGTACGAAGCCAAGACTGACTCCATTCTTCCTAGTTTTCATGGACCAAAATAATCAGTTCCTATTGAATCTTCCTATATGAAAATCCTTTTATCGACTTTTTATAAATCAGTAATATTTGGCTTTGTCCAAAAATTTCTGGAAAAAAAGCATATAGTACTTTTAAGCCGTCATTATTCTACAATTAAACATTAGAATTTATTCCTTTTAAAGAATCGTTGATTATTAGGCGTTTTAAAATAGAATTAAACATGCCACACACACACACACACACAAAAATGATTATGAAAGAATTTTTTTTAAAACTGAAAACTGAAAGTTTCTTTTAAAATGTTCATTCATGCAAAATGAATACAACAATACGGGATAAAAAAAATATATTAAACATTTACACCTGTTAAGAAGGGAATTCATTTTTTTTCGTTCCAAAGTGATTTCGTCTTTGGAAATTTATACCATATACCGCTTTTTTCGATTTTTTGTCTCCATTACAGGGAATGTGGATTAATAATACTAGTGATAACTAATACATTTACATACAACAAACAAAGATTCATTTAAAAGCATAAATATCGCAGCCTACAGCACTTCTGCATAAATGGAGATTATAAACATAGAAAAAAATTACTAATATAATTTTTTTTGGTCAGAACTCTTCCATAAGATTAAAGATCAATGTTCTGTAGAAATTCACTCGAGCCGGGCCGGATTCGGGCCGAATTTTAAACTTTTTTCCGGACCGGGCCGAAATTTTAACTTTCGGGCCGGGCCCGGGCCTGGAAATTTCGGCCCGTGCAGACCTCTAAGTTACACAATTAAGATATACAGGGTTACTCAGAAGAACTCGGAAAAGTTACTGATTATGAGTGTAATTTACTTAAAGGTTTGTTTTTAAAAAAGTTTTGCATCTTTACGTCGAATCGCATTTAGTTTATCGTGAAATGTTTGTAGAATATAGATTAAATGATATACAGGGTCACGCAAAGAACTGGATACAGGTTTGTTAAAGGATGATAATTTCTGGAAATATGATTTAAATAGTTTAAAGAGTATTGTTGTTTGATTAACATGTTTTATTTATTTATTTTTTTAAAATTAATTTTATCAAAATACTTTCGTGTAATAAAGGTACTAGGTAAACTGCAGGGCTGAACAAAAGTATTGAAGTATGTTTTACATCTCTTCGTATAAATTGCCAAAAGAAAAATTTCATCCAGCTAGGCATTTTTTTGCTAAACTAAATTTCTCCATGATATAGTATATATATCAACCGACAAAGCAAATACAGAGCCGTTCAAAAGTATTGGAATACATATTTGCTTATGGGCAGTAACACCTATTTCCCTGAATAACGAGGTTTTGTTAAAGAATTAAAGAAATTTGGATAGTATTTTATAATCTATGCTTAACGCAGGATTTTTTTTTTTTTTTTTTACTGGTTAATACTTTGTAACGTAGTTGAAAAATGTTTATGACTCCGGTTTGTGTGGCCAAGTTCTAACGCTTGTAAATAAACTCTGTTGCTCGTAGCATTTTTTATATGTTATTGACGTGTACTACACCGTGATCGCTATTGAAAAGGAAATGTGTACCATTTATAGTTCATTTGCATAGACAGTCTAAAGTATTCTATTACATTATGGTCAATGGGAAAAATCGTTTCAAGTTCATTTCAATTTTCGTGATGATATAAAACTTCACGCAAAGTAAAGTAAGAGTGTTTAAAATGATATAATGTTGCTTAAATTGTAATGTTGAAAAATTATAATATTGCAACATTATAAAAAAATGATATTATAATTTTGCTTATTTGCGCAACGCTTAAAGCTGCACAAATAAAATTGCAGCGAGACAGATCCTTGAATGGGTCGGGTTGTATTTTACCTGAACACGAAAGTTTTATTCAAATCGGAATCCAACATAAATGTTTTTTTTTTTTTTTTTATCTGAACCGGTAATATTTTAATTCGAATCCGACACATAAACAGTGTTCCGCCTGAAACAGAGCTAATTTTAATACTTACAACGTTATTAAAAAAATTCCAAAACATGTTTTAAAACAAATATTGTCAGCATATAGTCATGCCTTACATTAATAAGAACAATTTTTGACAAATATAAAAATTTTACTTCTTCAAAATAACAGCATTATCAATAAAAAATTTTGAGAAACAATTAATAAACAAGTTGGAAATTACATGTGAAGCGTAGCAAATGAGGTGCGTTCGTACGATAACGAAGTTTTTAAAATATTCAGATCTTGCTGATATAGTAGACAGTACTTCGGTTACATTATAGTAGTAGAAATCTTTGTGTTCCTGTAAATATACAGAAAGTAATTTTTATTACACCTCAGCAACGTATATCATATTCATAAAATCCGAAATAGTTTAATGTAATTAAAACACGCCCCACAAACAATGTTTCTCCGTATAGCTTTATGTAGTGGAATACTTTTGTGTGCTCCTGTAATTTAAAAATAAATATTCTTTGCATCACAGATTGTACAGAATGTATATTTTAATATATATATACTTCATAGGTTCATGTCAGTTTTATTATGTTTGAATTAGTTTAACACCATTAAAATGCATTTGAAACTTTTTTTTCCCCACTGACCGTAATGTCATGGAATATTTTTTATTGTTCCTGTAATTGATTTATGCATCCAATTTCTATAAAATTTGAAATGACACGACAAAATTATGTAATAATCATTTGTTTTAAATTTCAAATGATTAAAATGCATTTGAACCCCCCCCCCCCCCTGACCGTAATGTAACGGGATACTTTTGATTGCCCCTGTAATTGATCTATGCATAATTGATCTATCATAAAATTTGAAATAACTTGACAAAATTATGTATTAATTATGTATTTTAAACTTCAAACGATTCGGTTGGGTAGTTTTTGCGTTGTTATATGCGAATGGACAGACAGACGGATGGACTGAACGGCAACTATAGATGCTACGTATTTACATAATTACGAAAGCACCTAAAAACAACAGATATAAAGCATAATAAAATTTGAGAGCTATAAAATAAATGAGCTTATTTTCACGCAATAAAAATTTCGATTCTTATCATGTTTTTAAAATTATTAGAAAATAAATTACGCATATTTTAAGAATAATCGCATTTAAATGCGAAAAATGAAGCATGAATACAGGGTTTCGATATCACAAATAGATTTATTCTAAATAAATAATTCAGGGATAAAAAAAAAATCAAGATGAATATATATATATATATATATATATATATATATATAATGCCATTAAAAGTAGACAAGATTCACCAATGGATTTTATCAATAAAACAATAAACCAAAACGAAGAATTAGAATTGAATTGAATTATAGAAAAAAAAAAAACAGTGAAACGAGTAAATCTGAATAAATACATAAATAAAATGAATGCAAATATAATTTGTAGCCCCAAAGCAGAATCATCAGGCCCCAAATGCTCTGGAACTACAAATGAAGTGTGCGGTTTCATCCACGTATTAGCCATGAAATAGCAAAATAATACGTATTTGGGGCTACAGCACACAAAAACCAAATTATTAAACAAGGAACAGAGTAATAAATGGTTGAAAAATGATATATATATATATATATATATATATATATATATATATAAACAGTAACGTGCAGCAAATAGTATCAGTAACATAAGCACAAACTAACCCTATTTTTGCACGTGGAAATGATAAACTTTACATTCATATATAAATTGGATAAAAAGTAAGATAACAAAATCTTGAGAACAAAGAAACTTAATACTAGTAGCAGTAAATATATTGTTATTTTACGAAAAGGAGTTGAAAGTAAGTAAAATCAATAGTTAAATCCACATGTAGACTAAAAAGTATCCATAACAAAAAAAAAAAAAAAAAAAAAAAAAAAAAAAAAAAAAAAAAACAGAAAAAAAAGAAAAGAAAAAGAAAAAAAAAAGAAAAAAGCTGAATGGAATTATAATTGAACCGGAGAAATAATTAATAATCGATCATAACATAAAATTTAATTAATAAAAAATTTAATTAATAAAATAATTAAAAGTAGAATTAAGTAATAACATTCATATTAACATATAACTTAAAATACCATTTTATTACTTTAATCAGTAACATTTATTTTGACTTTACATGGTTAAATACTCATTATCTTAATATAGGATAATAAAAAATTTAATAAATAAAATAAAATAAAATAAAATAAAATAAAATAAAAATAAATAAATATTTCATAATAATAGTAAAAATAGTAATAATATTATTAATAATAATACCAAAAATTATATCAATAACATTAAAATTAATTCGATAAATATAATATAGCTATTTAACTATAGATATAACTAGACAAATATCCATATATTGGTGTGAATTAAACAGTATAAAAATTATGTTAAAAATAATAACCCACTCACTTTTTTTTAAATTAACCTTTGCGTTTTTATCCAGACAACACCACCCTCCTCCGTACTCTAACATCTACCCTCCCAACCAACCTATATATATCGCCCAATCCACAAAAAAACGGACATAAGGATGAAAATTTAAATTTCTTTAAATATGATTGAAATTTTGCATATTAACAGTTTAGAGTGTACTATTTCATATTTTATCAAAAAAGAATTAAATTTTTGTCATTAACATACTTATTTTAATTAATAAAGTAACGCTATGACTTTGCAATGTAGACTGCGGCAAAAAACTTTACATTTCATGGTCTCGTACAGCTGAACAAACATTCTAAAAATCTCCAAACTTGGATATATATGATCTGAAAGCTATTATTAAGAGTTTTTTTCTGCAGAGAAGTGTTCACTAATCTTCATTACAAAAGGTAAGCATATTTAATTATTCCTAATTATTGTGTCACACCCGCAACAAAAAGATACATTTATATCTCTACAGAAAAATATTTTTGATTTAAAGTTATGAAATTTTATATTCAAAAATAGTTTATTAAGATACTTTGAAAAACAGACACAAAAAAAAATAATTAATATTTTAATTATAATTATTGAGCGTTGCGGGCGTGACATGTCCCTGTTGCGGGTGTGACATTTAATTATAATCACACCCGCAACGCCTTTTAAAATTGAATACAAATGTATATTTGAACAAATTATAAGTAAATTTATATAAGAATAATATGCTGGATAACATGTACTTGGCAGCTTTAATTATATCCTTTGATTTAATAGAGTGAATTCCAGTTAATAAATAAAAATTTGCATCATCTGAGCATGTGACACTGTGTACAGTTGATTTATTCAGTTTGGATTGATAAAACTGTTGCTTTATTATAAGAAAATCATTTTATTAGTGATATATGATTAAGAAATTAATTTAAAATGTGAAATTTTTATAGAAATTAAAAAAAGAAAATTAGGAAACAATATTTTAGCAATTATCTTTAAATTTGTTAATTTTATTTTGTTATATATATATATATATATATATTGTTATTTGATAGTATTTATCTAATATATATATATTTAGTTTTTAAAAATAAGTAAAGCAATATTAGGGGAAGATTTTTTTTCTCTCTTTGAATTCAAATTAAATAAAAATTAGAAGTACGAATAATAGAAACTGTTAAAATGTTTATTAAGTTAGCATAAAATGTATATAGTCAGTTTGAAATTAACCAAAATTTAACATAATTAACTTTATGTAAGATTAGAAATTTCAAGGAATAAATATTAACAATTTGTTAAGCATATATTTCTGGATTTGAAGTGCTATATTTATTCAGTTTACACATTAATTTATTCTCTTTTGCAGAGAATGAAGAGTACAGAAAAATCACGATATCGTCGGAAAATATGAAGAATATCTGCCAAGAGAAGGAAAGAGACAAAGCAAGGAGAGTAAAGAAGAGACTATTTAAAAAAATCATGGTAAAGGTTGGCAATCCTTTTGCACTTCATCTCATGGTAAAGGAGTTGTCGACGGGGTTGGTGCAGTTGCCAATAAATTGTTAACGTTAGCAATGCTTTGCAACTGTAAATTCAGCTTCAGATTTTGCCATGTGTGTAGAAAATGTCCTAAAAAATATAAAAGAACTTTGCTGAATATGAAATTTCAGAAGATATTGTGAAAATGCTTCATGCATGCTGGCACCAAGCACAACTGGAGCTCAACATTCAATGGACACATGTTGTTTCTATTGACATAGGAACAATTAATGTAGAAATTACTTCAAAAAGTCACAAGAAAATTTTTTTGTTACCATATTTTGTCAAAAATATAATATACAACGATAAGAGTGCAGTTCGAGATTTTGTAGAAGTTGTTTTGTTCTCCACATTAAAAAAATAAATAAATAAACGTGAAAACTTTGATGGACAAATAAGACAAATAAATGGGGATGATATAAAATAAGAGTATCTGAAAAAAAAAATTAAGAAAATGTGTATATTTGGCTCAGTCAGTCTTCATACTTTGACAAGGATATAATATCCAACGATGAATGTGCAGTTGGAGATTTTGTAGAAATTGTTTTATTCTCGACGTTAAAAAAAGTGAAAACTTTGACGGACAAATAAGACAAATGGATTGTGAAGATATAGAATTAGAATGTTTGAAAAAAAAATTAAGAAAACGTGTATATTTGGCCCAGTCAGTCAGATGTATCCTAGGGAAAAAAAGAGCATTTTTGTAAAAAAAGCTACCACCATCAGAAATTTTAAATTCAAGATTAGAAACGAAATTTGTTTGATATTTTGCTCTCTGATATTATAATTGTAATATTGCTGAATTCTTTAATTTAAAAAATCTGCCTTGAATATATTTGTGTATGTCATTAATTTTATTGGCCATACAAGTCACACCCGCAACAGGGCGTCACACCCGCAACGGAAATTTTGAATATTTTCTACAAAAGCAAGAATTGAGTAAGCAATTTAATTTTTTCATAGAATAATTATTTAAGTATTACTGTCTAATATTTAAAAAAATCAATTCACTTAGTTGTCATAATTCACAGAGTTTTGCATTTTTGCACTGAAAGATGAAAATGCATGTCCATTTTATGTCACGCCCGCAACAGGTGGAAATATTTTTTTTTTTTTATAAATAAATGATACATCGGACAATTTTCAGATTTGGATAAATGTATGTGTAAGTGGTCTACATTGAAATTTATACAAATTGAAACCAATGCTCAAAAATATTTTTGCTGGTGACTAATTTAAGTTGTGTAAATGTCACACCCGCAACTTTGGATTGGGCGATATATTTTTTATTACTTTTTTAACATTTTTAATTTTTAATTTTTTATTATTATTTTTATGTTTTATAATTTTTTATACATTTTTTACGCAAAGAATTAATTATGAGATGATGTAATATCTAATTATAAATTAAAAAATATATGAAATTTTTAGGATAACCATTATTTATAGCATCATATACAAGCTTTTTAATATTAGTATTAATTAAATGGGAAGAACATAGAAATTTTATTCTATATAAATGGTTAAGTATTACGATATACAGAATTATGAAGACAAGATTTAAAATTAGTAAAGGTATTAACTTTAAAATTAAATTCTTTCCTTTTGTCATAAATATCAGTTATAAATTTGTTCTCTTTTAATATAATTTTAATATCTAAGAAGTTGATTGTATTATTAAAAAGTAGGTTTTTGAAAGTTCTAGATTAGAAGGATAATCAACAGGGAATTGAGATATACAGGTGTTATCAGTATCAATTAAAATTACATCATCTATATATCGATATAAATGTATTTTATTATTTAAATAATGACATTCATAGTGATATAAGTATAAGTCAGATAATAACTAGATGTACTACCACCTTGTGGTATACCAACATTTTGAATATATACAGGGTGTCCGAAAAGTCTGGAAACGGTCGAATAACTCGAAAAATACATATGAGATTGAAAAACGTAAATATACGTGTTAAATATTTTTAAATAAGCTACTCAGTGATACCAAATTTGACCTTCGTAACCGACCCCTTGGGGGTCAGAGGGGGTCCAACTTTGAAATCTTAAATTATAACCCCCATTTTTTATTGCAGATTCGGATTCTACGGACAAAAATACGTAACTTTTGTATTCGATGTTTATTTCGAATCCTCGTTTATCACGGTGTAATTGAGCATATTAAATCGATACATATTTCGGCTTTTCCAACGGGATTTTCCCTAATCGAAACTAATTGGGGAGAATTTATGCCATCAAATTCCTCGTCTTTTGCAATAATAGCGTTTCCTGAAAATCATCCGTGCCGATTATTTCGGTAGTGCTACACAGTTAAAAATTTGATCCATTTGCTGTAGCGTCACTCCACAGCTTTTATAGAATATCTCTTTCATGACCAATGAGAATGTTCCATAACACAGTAAAGTACACTGTAAAAAAATTGATCCTTTTGCTGCATCGTCACTCCACCGCTTTTATAGAAAACGATTACTTTATTGTGTTATGGAGCATTCTCATTGGTCACAAAAGAGATATTCTATAATAGCTGTGGAGTGACGCTGCAGCAAATGGGTCAATTTTTTTACAGTGTAGCACTATTGAAATATTCGCCACGGGTGATTTTCAGGAAACGTTATTCCTACAAAAGACGAGGAATTTGACGTCAAAAATTCTGCCCAATCAGTTTCGATTAGGGAAAATCCCGTTGGAAAAGCGGGAATATATATCGATTTAATATGCTCGATTACACCGTGATAAACGAAGATTTGAAGTAAACATCAAATACAAAAGTTACGTATTTTTGTCCGTAGAATCCGAATCTGCAATAAAAAATGGGGGTTATAATTTAAGATTTCAAAGTTGGACCCCCTCTGACCCCCAGGGGGTCGGTTTCGATGGTCAAATTTGGTATCACAGAGTAGCTTATTTAAAAATATTTAACACGTATATTTACGTTTTTCAATCTCATATGTATTTCTCGAGTTATTTGGCCGTTTCCAGACTTGTCAGACACCCTGTATATTGTTGTCTTGCATGATAAAATTATTATAGATAATGAAATAGGTTAAGGTATGAAAATAATCAGAATCGATATTATGTGATATATCCAACTCTTGTTGATATTTTTTAAAAAGCTCATTTATGATATTATGTAAATCTGATAAATCGATATTATTAAATAAATCTTTAAAATATATGTAGTGATATTTTTTATACATTTCAGATTTTTCATAATATTGACAAGTTTAAAACTATTTTTTATGCAATGTGTATTATCACTTTTTTTTGTAATTTTATATATTTGATTAAGAATTGATATATATATATATATATATATATATATATATAATTCAAGAATTTTAAAACAATTTACTAGAATCAAAGGCTGATATATATAATATTTAAAGGTAACTGCTCTTTTATATAGAGAGCAATACAGATATGGATTTTTTTTTTAAATCAAAATTCAGAGTGCTTAAATTTTAAATATAAAGCTAATGTTGATCAGCGGCTTCATCCTCCATGATAGGCCATGAATACAAGAATTTTGTGAAAATAAAATTTTGTATCGTAAGATCAAAAGCAATTATTCAAATGTGAACCAAGAATTTATTGATAATAATTTCAGTCTTGCAGCTAAACTTTTCCAATCTGATTTCCAAACTTTTCCAACTCATTTTATTTGCAAATAACAATACGCATAAATAATTCAAATATTTCAAAATAATTAATAAATATTCTCTTTTATGGAATGAAATTTTTAAATAGATCTTTATTTTGCCTACATCAATCGCTGCTAATTTACTTAAACATCTTCATTTGTTTTTCTTAAAAAGAAAATTGTTTTGTTACATATTAATAATTGCATTTAAATAATATTTAAAATATAATAATGAAGACATTCTTTTAAAATCATGTATGAAAACATAAGTAATAAATATTAATTTAAAATACAGATTTCTGACTGTAAACGATTTTCATATATTAGAAAAATAATGTTATCTTTTCAAGCAAAATGTTAAAAGATTTTCTATTTTGATATTTAAAACACATATAATTATATAATCAAAGAAATTTTTATCTGTGAAGCGATAAATTTGTTCCTGCTGCATTTATTGATCGAGTATTACAGCCAATTATCGCACAAACTGTCATTGTTTACGAAATTTTAATTCGCTGTCTAATAAAAAATTCGACGATAAAAAACAAGAGCAATCAAATATGGGTTTTAACCGGTTTGAATTGATGGGCGAATCAAAGCACGTGATTTTGTTTGGACTTAATGTGACTTAATGTAGGGTTACATTTTTGGCATCACCCAAATCATTGGCTATTTTTTTCAGCTGACATCTAGAGTACCTGGATGATGAGAGTTGCGATGTGGAGAATGAAATATGAACGTCTATTTAGTGGAAAGGATACCGTTCCTATATTATTACAACTAGTTGTTTTTGTTTTTTCTTTCTAAAATCGTTTCGTGACGTCACAGTGTAGGAAATCATGAAGACAAATGATCGTTTAACTATTTTATTCTTCGCCATAATCTCTACAATTTATCTTTTCGTATTTAATCATTGATGCTTTACAATTTTATAAATTTTTATCAATTCTTATTAAGATAGGAATGCTAATCTTGCAGTCTTCCACCAGATGGTGCAGTAGGCGGTTTCATTCAGTAGCGCATGAACGCATGATAACTTTACTATACCTAGACACTACTTTTGTAATTATAGCTCTAGCCGTTCAGAAATTATTGGGGTGACAAAGGGCTCTAGCGAGCATACTACAGGATAGATTTAAATATTTTGGAAACTCGAATAAAATCATTCCAGATGTTCATTTAATACAATAGCCTTAATAAAATAATTAGAATATGGCAATTATTAATTTATTCTTTAAACATTCATAACAAGAATTTATGAAATATAATCTGAAGCTAGTTTATTTTTTAAACAATGTCTAGTCTTAATTGTCAGTAAGAAATCGAAAATTGTATGTCAAACGTGGCAAATGAGGTGCGTTCGTACAATAACTATTTCGATAAATATTCAGATCTTAGGGAATAGCTGTAGCATTCTTTATGGAAAAATTCATAAATACAAAATTTATTTACAAAATTATTAAGATTGTATACATTAAATTCAGTAATATTGAAATAATATGACGCCATCTTAAATAGGACGTAATCACCATGGCAGCCTGGAAACTTTACTTATCATGAGATAGCATTGAATTAATTATGTGTGATAGGATTTCATTGATTGAAGTAAACTTTTATTAATATATTACTAAATCTTGACATTCGATTTTCATGAAAGTTGAAAGGACTCGACAAAATTTTTCAACGATTAAATATATTTCAAAATATTCGGTAGGGTAGTTTTTGCCTTATTATATGCATACAAACAAGCGGACTAGACTGCTACTTATTTATATAAATCACAAATGTACCCAAAAACTCATAAGTATAAATTTTAAGTAATTTAAAAAATAAAACGAGAAGACATTCTGAATGCAAGAAACATAATTTTTACGAAATACAAATTTAAAAATTCGAAAATGTGCTCTAAAACTTTTTTTAATCTTCTAAGATTCAAAATGTTGAATTTGCGTAATTATTACTCCACTAATTGCGAAAACAAATGAAATTTATAATTTCATTCAAAGAAATCTTGAGCAATTAAAAGGAGATTAAAATGCAAAATAGAAATAAATAAAAAGGTTGAATAATTATCTTCATTGTCTTTGAAGTATCAGGGGAAAGGAGGAAAACAAGTATATTCTTGTATACGTAATTTTATTTTTATACTTGCTTTAAAATTAAGAGACTTCATAATAATATAAAATATTGTCACTGATAATAAACTTTAAAAAAAGTTTTTTATTGTCATTTTAATAACAATTTTAATTTTTCTTAAGAAAGGTGTTATAGTAAAAAGAAAAATTAAAATTGTTATTAAAATGTTTAAATAAAAGGTGAATATTTTAAAATCTGATGATTTAAAAAATCAATTGGATTGAATTAACTTTTTATCATAGTTTTTTATTGTCATCAGATTATATATTTTAATGCTTGTAAGATAAGAAAAAAAATAATGACATTCTTTGTATTTTTTACTTTTTGCATAGAAGTTTGAAGATTCAGTTTCAAAAAGAACATATTAATACACGAAGCGAATTCAAAAATTTAAATAATGAATTAATTTAAATAAATTCCATAAGTATGCGAGTATGTAATGTTTATAAACAGTATATAGTGTAACAATACGTATACAATATACTCGTACATATATATGTATATATCAATATGGCATTAAAGGCTACACTTTCCTAAAACAACCTAATCACAAAGGAAATAGGTGCAGCATCTTCTCATGAGAGCTAAGCAAACGTTAGCAAAAACTCAACACAATGAACTTCATGACTTCTTAAGTTCATAGTCCCCGAGCTGGGAACAAATTCTGAAATGAGAGAGATTCCTTCTGACTTTAGCTGAGGACGGATACCTCGGTCCGAGTCCCGAGAGACGACGAGAGTTCTGGGAGGATCCGGGATATAAGTAGACCCTTTTCCCCCTTTACAAGTCCCTGTACTACGTAGTTTTCTGTCTTGTGTATACATAATTTTTCCATAATCAAGATTAAATATACATCGTTTTTATATAAAAAAAAGTCATCACTGAAGTACAAATTACCACCTGTAATTGCGCAATTAATTACATATATATCTCTACATTTTTTATGTACTACTGTACAGATTTAAAAAATTTAAAAAAATAAAGTGAGAAGATATTTTGAATGTAAGATACATATTTTTTACGAAGTATATATTAAAAAACTCGAAAATGTTTTCTGAAACGTTTGAAATTTTTCTTAGATTCGAATTCTTGAATTTGCGTAATTATTATTCCATTAATTTCGAAATCAATTTATAATTTCATTCAAAGAAATCTAGAGCAATTAAAGGGAGATTAAAATGCAAAATAGAAATAAATAAAGAGGTTGAATAATCTTCTTCATTATCTTTGAAGTACCAGGGGAAAGGAGAAAAACAAATTAATTCTCGTCTATGTAGTTTTATTTTTACACTTGCTTTAAAATTAAGAGATTTTATGATAATATAAAATATTGTCACTGATAGTAAACTTAAAAAAAGTTTTTTAAAAGTCATCAGATTATATATTTTAATGCTTGTAAGATACGAAAAAAATTAACGAAATTTTTTGTATTGTTATTTTTTGCAAGTCTGAAGATTCTGTTTCAAAAAGAACGTATTAATGCATGAAGCGAACTCAGTAAATCAATGAAAAATTTAAATAAGAAATTAATTTAAATAAATTCCATAGTGTGTTATGTTTATAAAGTAATACATACGCGTAACAAAACGTGAACAATATACTCATAAATATATATGTAAATTGTTTTATGTACAATTGTACATGTACAATTTACCTCAGTTTGTATATAAAAATAAGAAAAATTACATATTTATATAAAAGAAATTGTACAAATATTGCAAAAATTGCTTTCGTATATTAACCGTTTCCCTGTTTTGCAACGTGTTGGCCCTGTTTGGGCAACGTATTTTGTCGATCATGTTTGCCCGTACCACGTACGTCCATATTTCAATCATAATTTTTTATTCTCACAAGTAAATTTTTATTCTAAATTTTGCCTTATTTAATCCGAGCATTTTTCTGATTCAATTAGGCCAAAATTTCGGTTTTGAGAAACCTTTGATGAAAGATTAAAATTCTGCAAGACATGAAAAAATAGGCATTATACGAAAGATTTTTTTTTTCAAAAATATTGATCAGTTACGTGGATAAACAGTGAATAAGTTGTTTGAAAATATGTTAACAAATTTTCTTTTCTCTCCAAGACTATTCTATTTAGCTAAATGTGGTTTTTGTACTGAAAATCGCTAAACTAATAACTATTATTCTGGTTGGCAACCGCTATTTTTGAAAAAATTGCTTGACCTAATTCAATTAATGAGGTATCTTCGATAAAAATAAGTCGCATTTTTCCATTCGAAAATGCTGTTTGCCAAAAATCGTAGCATGTGACTTACACTACAAGTACTCACAGAAATAGCCGTGGGGAGATACCCTACGACCTCTAACAAAAATCTAAAGGAAAAGTAAAGTTCCAATCATTATCCATATTCAAATACAACTATATCGCCAGTGATGACTGGCCACTTGCGAATTTAGACGCTTCATTAAATATCTAGAAAAACACACAAAGGATTATCCTTAAATTTTAGGTTTGTAAACTGCATAGTAGACATCACATATTTCCATGAAGATTTTTTTCCAAAACCCCTCAGAGGACCAAAAATAAACTGAAGTAAAACAAATATCTTTTGAATTACCCTATAAAAACTAATGTCACAAAAGCGTTGAAATTGTAGCACATGATTAAGAAACTTTTTGTACAAACTGATTTCATCTTTATGACGATAGCATGTGTACTCGTATAAAAATTAAGTTTTTTATAAAACAATCCAAAATTTTATTTAAGTATTTTGCTTATAATTAGGAGAGTTCTTAAGGCTGATGTTCACTCGCTTTCCGAATTTCCGTCCGTAATGTTAAGTCTATGGGCGTTTGATGCATTCTTATAGTATTTAAAATATCTCCTCAGAAAATTAATATTTTTAGCTTCTTTTTTCGGAGTTATCTTCTTAAAGGTTGTCAGTTTTTATCGTAGTTTTCAAAATATCTCTAAAATTTATGCTTAATTTAGTATTTTGTGTGTTAAACGCGGACGAACAGGAAGTAAAATTTTAACATTTCATTTAAAATTAAGCGTAGATTTTAGAAATATTTTGAAAACTGAAAAAAAGTGACATCCTTTAAGAAGAGAACACCGATAGAATTATTTAGAAATATTAATTTCCTGAGGAGATATTTTAAAATAAGAATGCATTAAACGTCTGCAGACTTTACATTACGGAGAGGAATTTGTAAAGTGAATGACCAGCAGTCCTAATTTAAAATAATTTTTTTTATATCAATGCAAACAACATTATACATTATACATATTAAAAATTAATAATAACTTAATAAAGAAAAGCAGGTTCACTAGAACATGCTTTATTGCACATGCGCAAAAGCAATGAAAATAGAATGCACATAATATATAAGTTAAATGTAAAGAGCAATGAAAGTCTCAAAAACATAGCTTGAAAATTCTGAATGTGACTGCCGATAGAATAAGCTCGAAATCCACTGTTCCTGAAATGAAGCAGAAAGATGAGGGGCTATCTCCAAATATAGTATGTGTTACACAAATTGCACGTACACAATGTTTCAAGTACTATGTTTGAATACAGCTCGTCATCTTTTTGCTTCAATTTGGAAACAACGGATTTCGAAATTAGTCTATCGACAATCATTTTCAGAATTTCCAAACTATATTTTTGAGACTTTCACAAAGTTTGTTCTATACATTTAGTTGATGAATCATGCACCTTATATATTGATTGTATTTGCGCATGCGCAGTGAAACATTATTTAATGAACATGCTCATTTTTTATCCAGTATTTATTACTTTTAAATTCTGATTCCAAGGTTTTGCGTACAATGTCGTTTGTCATGGTTCCTAAAAAGAACATTCTTTTATAATAAAAACGCTGCGAATTTTAAGGAAGCACTTGGTGAAATTTGGGATAGTTTTTATAAAAACCTTAATTTTTCCACGAGTATACATGCTATCCCTATAAAAATTAAAAGAACACAGTTTATAAGAAAAACCTCTCAATCATGTGCTACAGTTTCAATGCTTTTTTTGCAACTTTAGTTTTTACAGAATAATCCAAAAGATATTAGGTTTTTCTTCATATTTGTTTACGGTCCGCCATGTGGTTTCGGGAAAAGAAAAAAAATTCGCGTCTATGAGATCTATTATGCTGTTTACGCGTGCGAAGTTTCATGAATAATCCTTTAGTACTCTTCAAAAATAAAATATCTAAAATTACAAGTGACCGGTAAACGTTAACCATGTAGTATTTTCCATGAAAATAAGCCCATATAACTATAATTCAGAGCACTCGGTGATCAAAAGCAAACATTTTGGTACCACATTTTTTTTAAATACATCTACCCGTTGTTGTAACGTTCTTACATTATTCATAACTAAAAACATTACTTTCTTTTCTCTTTTCTATTCACAGCCTTAAAAAACTCCAAAAAAATATTTATAACTTTTTTTTTCAGCATTTATCATTAAAATTGAATTACAGCCAAAAAATACTCATTATGTAGAAGCGAAACAGGATAAATAAATCGATAATTAAATACTATAAATGGTTAATTATATTTATTTTAATAATCTTGAAGATCAATATTATATCTGCATTAGTTGCTTTGAATAATATAGTGATGCAAATCATTTTGAAGCTTTTCGATTCGAAGCTTTAGGCGGATTTTAATCCCTTTTAAAAAATACAATTAAAAGAAAAAATAATAGGTAAAAATTATAATAATCATTAATAATTGCTCTTTTTTGTATCAATACCGTTATGTGCAAAATTTAATATTTCTAAATCAATTTTCAATTTTGCAAATATGAAACTATATTCAAAATTTAATTTATTTCTACACTGAAAATACGTAAAGGATATATTTATTTATTTACTTTTAGCTCACAGGCCAACAAAGCCTGGGAGCTTATGTGCTCGCCGGGTCTGTATGTATGTATGTACGTAAGTATATATGAACCGGGGTAACTCATGAAAAAAAATATCCGATTTGCTTTAAATTTTAGATATAGATTCATTGTGATAAGGCGCTTCTCTGATTAGTTTTGGGAATTCATTGGAAAAATATGAGGGGGAAAGGGGAGGACAATTCTTATAACTATTTGAGTTATGAACAATAGGGTGGATCGATTGTCTATGGCGAAAAAAAATTACCATTCATCAAAATCTACCTATGCGGAAAAGATGTTCTATTGTATGGAGATTAAGGGAAAATAATAAAAAAAATTAATTTTAAAATTTAATGCTGCCACAAAAGGGTTGAATTTTCGAAAAAATTTGAAAAAGACCGAATTTTGGTTAGGTTATTTTTGTCAAAAACAAATTATTTTAATAATTTTTAAAATCCAACAATGCGGAAAAGATGTTATATCGTATGGAGGTTACGTAAAAAACAATAATAAGTAATAAATTCGAAATTTAATACTGCCACAAAAAGTTGAAAATTCGATAAAATATTGAAAAAATGGAAAAAGATCTAATTTTGATTAGATTTATTATTGGCGCAAAATAAATATTTTAATATCAATCAAAACCGACCTCTGCGTAAGAAATATTATATTGCATGGATATTAAGTAAAAAAAAATAATAATAAAACTAATTTCGAAATTTAATACAGCTGCAAGTGATTTAAAGTTTCGAAAAACTGGCAGTTCCAGTTTTTTCAGTTAGAATTTGTCTACTTGTGGATTGTGTAGCTTAGTGTACCTTGAATATTACTGTACAATGGCGTTGTCAAAAATAAATAAATAAATAGAAATAAAGAGAGAGAGACAGGGAGATATGAATTACATCCTATTTGGGTCTGGCTTTAATATACCAGTAAATATGCTCCCTATTACAAAAAGTTATAAAATTTATATATTGGTATTTAAAAAATAACCGAAGAAAGGAATCGGTCAACATCTATTTATTTCCTGCCAGTGAGAAGGAGTTGCTAATAAGTTACAAGTGACCTGTAAATGGGATTCAATCTCAATAATTTACCACAGCAGCATTTTAAGAAAAATTAAATCGTTTAACGATAAATATTGCGCTCTTCTTAATTCTTGTAAAACAAAATAAGATATTGAAAGCTACTACAGTCTTTTGGACCATTTCCAAAAATACTGCCTATTTTTTTCAGTTCAATAGATTTGAATATGAATATGAATATTGAGTGTAAACTAAACCGACGTATTGAGAGCAAACTCACTTTTCTGCATCACCAGCTATCATTGAAAAGCCAAAATGCTGCCGAGCTAGGTGTCACATCACCTGTAGTGACAAAGATTGGCATCAGCCAGAAAATTGGACAGTTTGGGCATTTCTGACCAAGCAGGTGTTGCCATTGTGTCTGGTGCACTTCAAGATGTGGGCATTATCTCACAAAACTATGAATCGAATGCTATTGACCGAAAAAAATCGGCATGACAAACCAAACCAAAGACCAATCTATCGTTTTAGTCATTCTCTTTAGTCATTTGTAAAAGATTATGATCATTGCCATTTTCGTAAAACTTTGATGGGTGTAAAGACAGGATCAGGATCACCCTAACCTTGGTACCAACCAAAATTTGGCATAGGTGACAACCCCAAGCGGAAATTCCCCTCCACCACTCAGCCAAAGCACATCCAAGGGCAACAGACCCAGAAATCCATCGGGTGTAAAGATAGACTACATCACTAGAAAACAGAAGAAAAATCATAATAGAAGCAGACTTGAGCTTGAAAAAAGAACTTGGTTCCGAATACACCGGCCACATATATGTAAATTCTGGGAGAGTACCAAACAATTTGAAAACGCGACGTACATTTTTTTGTCATGTGTTAATAATAATATACATGTAACAAAGTTGGTTGCGATCGGATGTGACGAAATATCTGTTAACATAGATGTTAAATGATGTGTTATTCGAAATATGAAACTGATCTTCAAGCGTCCATTACAATGGTTTTTGTGCTAGTTACACACAAATTTGGTTCCACTATGTCATCTTTTTGCAGCGTGGATGGAACCGAGGCTGGGAACAAATGTTTCTCTGGTGAAATAGAAAGATTATTCGCAGCATGTTAGAAGCTTTTTGTATTTTCATTTATGTCAGTATATGAATTCTAAAAGCGCGAGAGTGAAATCAAACGGTCTACTGTAATTCTAATCATTACATTAAAAAATATTTTTATTTTCCGTTTACCAGCTTTTTGACCTTTTGCGACGGATTTCATAGATAATTAAATAAGAAAATGTGTCGAACCTTCACTAACTGACGGATTTAGTAACGACATGATTTCAGAAGCAATAGGTAAATCCAGCAATCATTCCAGTGGCAATAACATCTACTATCAATAATATCTATTCAAGCAACGCTCATTCTATAAAACTAATAATCAAAAGAGTCACGGGAGTATTTCTGATGTGTATGGACCATACATAAGAGACGGTTTTATAAAAATCGAATTGAATTACAAAATCTCATGTCGATTTTCAATACCGAACGTCATTATCGCCAATTGCAATGTTGACGATTTTTCTTGATTTAATACTAACGAAGCTGTTATATAAGAAACTAAAGTTTTTATCTTGTAATCAATTAAATATACCCTGTTTGCAATAAATGTTAAAAATTCGAAAATTCATACTTTATTTTACAAAAAAAAAAAAAAAAAAAAAAAAAAAAAAAAAATTAAAAATTTAAAAAAAAAAATTTTTACGGTAAAAACGTTCAAATACATAAATTTGAGCCACATTGTGGCAGATTTAAATTTTGAAATTAATTTTTTTAATTCTTTTTCTCATACTCAGCATATATTATAACATCTTTTACGCATAGGTAGGCTTTGGATATTTTTTTAAACTATTATTTTGAATCAAAAATCATCCAACCAAAATTAGGTCTTTTTTCACTTTTTTTCGAAATTCAATCTCATTGTGGCAGTAGTAAAATTTAAAATTAATTTTTTAAATTATTTTTCCCTTAATCTCCATCCAAGAGAACATCTTTTCCTCATAGGTAGGTTTTGACACTGTGAAATTTTTTTTTTTTCGATCCACCCTAATGAACAATCACAACTCACTAGGTATGGGCATTATTTATCGTATTAGGATAAATAACAGTGTTACTACGCTAGAACCTAATATTGCATTAATATGTTACTGAAAAGTCCCTGTTAAATAAATAACACATGGATCTTAATGACAGCATCTTCTTTCACTTGTTTTAATCAAGATTTCATTTTTTGTACCTCTAAAATAATAATAATATTCATTAAAAACGTTCTTAATCGTTTCTTTTGAGACGTTTGCCGAACAATGTTGAATGTCCGGGCTGGGTGCCCGGACAGCGCCCCCCTCCCTTCCTGCTTGCGCAGACCCATTCACAATTATTTAAAAAATTTGCGTCCCCCCCCCTTATTAAAACATCCTTAAAAACCCTTATTAAAAAAATCTCACAATTATACACTCTAAGATAAAAAAACCTGTCTAAAACGGAATTTAAAACTGTTTTATAGGCTTCCGTTTTAGAAGGTTTTACTATATAAAATAAGATATTATTTGTATCCAGCAAGTACAGCCCGGACAGCCCCCCCCCTGCTTGCGCAGACCCATTCACAATTATTTAAAAAATTTGCGTCCCCCCCCCCCCTTATTAAAACACCCTTAAAAACCCTTATTAAAAAAATCTCACAATTATACACTCTAAGATAAAAACCTGTCTAAAACGGAATTTAAAACTGTTTTATAGGCTTCCGTTTTAGAAGGTTTTACTATATAAAATAAGATATTGTTTGTATCCAGCAAGTACAGCCCGGACAGCCCCCCCCCCCTGCTTGCGCAGACCCATTCACAATTATTTAAAAAATTTGCGTCCCCACCCCCTTATTAAAACACCCTTAAAAACCCTTATTTAAAAAAATCTCACAATTATACACTTTAAGATAAAAAACTGTCTAAAACGGAATTTAAAACTGTATTATAGGCTTCCGTTTTAGAAGGTTTTACTATATAAAATAAGATATTGTTTGTATCCAGCAAGTTCAGGTTAAAAATTCTGGGCACCCACCCGTTCAAAAAGCTGGTTACGCCTATGCAACCACAGAAGAAGTAACTCCTTAATATTCGCAAATTCAATAACTGTTAGATTTTTCACCAGTGTTTCAATTCAGTTCAATTATGTAGTTCTTTTCTGTTAGATTTTCCACCCGTTTTTGAAAAAAATGTAGTTTTTTACATTACAAAAGGACATTTTATCGCTTCGTAACTGTTGTTTATTTTCAAACATTTTATCTGAGGATAATGTTGTTATCGTTAACAATTTTTGATTTAAAGTTTCGTTTCCTGTTTGGTTTTCATTCGCTGTTGTTGAAGAAAGAGGATAAATAAAAAAAAATGATTTCGTCTATTTTTTATTAAATATCAGAAAGACTGAATTTGAGATTTGTGGATTTGATTTCTAAAGGGCTCTTCTGGGGGGGGGGGGGGTCCCTATAGGACCATTTTTTGGGAGGAGGGGCTGGGGAGGGGTGTTTCTCTTTTTTTGATATAATATGTCTATCGAAAGCTTATGCTTCATACATTACAAATCTAGCATAAAAAATTTTCTCCCGTTATTCTGGGTCACGTTACGGACCCATAATGGGTTGAAATTTAAATTTCTTAAACTTCTTCGAAGTTTTTTTGCCAAATCGGTATCAGAAAAAAATTGTGCCAGCGTGATGTGTGTATGACATCTGCGCCATATAAATATTATTCAGTCTTTTTTTATTGCAATTTTTTTTATGTAAACACAATTGCGCATTAAATGAAAATTGTAATGCAATTTTCGTAGTAGTACTTTATAATAATGAATAAAAAAAATTATTTAAAAGTATTTCCTACACAATAAAATGTTTATTTCCTGACGATTACAAAAAAATATGTCCTGACAATTCAAAAAATAAAAACATAATTGTCCAAGTTTTCACTTCTGTCGACACTCCAAAAATGTCACTTTTTTTAGGGGGGGGGGGGGTGAAAATTTTGCGGAAATAAGTCTTATTTTTTATTTATGTATGGATTCATATAAAAAAGTATGAGCTAGTGAACTTTGGAACAATTTTAATACAACTCATATTCCAAATATTAAAATAATTGAGAAAAATTATTAAAAAATTATTTTCAATTTAATCATTTTTATACTAAGTAAATGCAATTAAATTTCTTATAAATTGAATCTGGAATGTTTAGATAAGATTTTAATATTTACAAAATATAAAATACAGTACAATATATTAGGTTTACAGGTTTCTAAAAGACATAAAAATAGTAAAATAAAATTTAGATGAGTTCAAGGTATTAGACTATTTTATTTTGCGCAACAATATTACCTTATTAATATGAAGTAAATGGTAGTTAATTTTTTGTAGCACCCTCTTTTGCTTTCATAACAGCGTACAATCGATCTTGCATACTATACATATCTGCTATTAAGAAACTAGTAAAAAAAACTGAGTCTGGAAAAAATTTCATTCTCTACCATCTGTCCTATCTCACAAGTTTCTTTGTCCTATCAGTTAATATTTGTTTTATGTTTTGCAGCCGCTCTAGTAGTGGCAGCACGCATTGACTTGCTGTACGAAAATTCAGTAATGCATTTCATCTCTGATTTTAAAACATCAACAGTGCTGATTGAGAAAACGCGGTATACGGAAAATGATTTTTTGAAAAATTCGTTTTCCTCTGTATGTTAAAGAAAGTTTTCTTAATATGTTTTCTTGTACTTTCTAATTTTCCTGCTTTTCGTATTTCCTATTGGATACATTATTTTATATTCAAAAATATATGTGCCTATAGATATTTTCTTAAATGTTGTTGCTCCACCAGTGGCTGAGAGATTCTGCCCTCAAAACTGGTAGACGGCAGGCGCTGGATTAGAACAAAACCCAATCGCGGTCGTCAGCCCAATCATTCGGAGTTTTCCGTGGTTTTCTTCGAACTTTGGATTTCCTTGCGTAAATACGGGTTGGGTTCCCTTAGAAAGACCCCTCCTTTCTCTCCACGGAGGGCACCACCTTGGGGGCCCATATCCCATGTGTTGTCCGTTTGGGAGCATATTTAGCAATTGTTTATAAATTGTTTATTGTATCCTGTTACAAAAATAACAGGATGTTGGAACCTGTTACCAGCGCTACTGTGGAATGATGTAACCTGTTAACCAAAAATAACCGTATTTCCCATCTCTACAACTCACTCACATCAAAAAGTCATTAATTTGATCTACGATCTAGAAAATACGTACACATGCGCATGCTCATTAACGAATCAGAAACTAGTACAAAAAATTCCGACTCTATTTCTGGTTTTTTTTTTTTTTTTTTTTTTTTTTTTTGTGTGTGTGTGTGTGTGTGTGTGTGTTGTTTTAATCCAGCTTGATCAAACCGTTCAGTACAGTTAAAATTGAAAGTTATATCCCAAAAAAATTGGATTGTTATCTCACAATTGGTGCAAATTTTTTTAAATTAATTCTTTGGAAGAAAATTTTCAAAAAGGGTCGTCTTTCCGAAAAAGTTTATCTACGTTATTGCAACGCCTCTCTAGGACGCTATTGTAAAGATAATTACAAACCAAAAATACGCTTATACATATTTTTTTAAATATGGATCTAAACCATTTCAAATACACCGTCAAACACAAGTCACTTCGCAGCTCATGGAGAGGATATTTTTTTTCACGCTAAAAGTACCTACATGTCTGCATTTAACACAATCTTTTTCGAAAATCTCAATATACTAGATTTATATCACGTACAAAATTTTCAATGTGTTCGGACAGGTAGAAACAATTTTTTACAAAATAAAATGTCTGACAAGTTCGACAAATAAACTAGAAACCGAAAGATTTCTGTGCAGTTTCTCTCGATTTCGATTAAACCTTTCCTCTCTTAAATATACATATTTTTTATGAAATTTGAATAAAAGCTTAATTTCAGTTATATTTACGATCCTTTAAAATTTCAGAGCATTCGGAAAACAGTAGACATCAATTTTGTTATGCTAATGAAATCGATGCAAAAAATCTTTTACGCCTGCATAGGGAACCTTCATTTATTAAATTCTTCGCAAAAAATGTAGCTTAAAGTTTAACACGTCGGTTTCTTACAGGAAAGGTCTCTGGTTTGAAAATCGATACGACTAAGTTGAAATTTGAATTAAAGTAGATACTGTACATTTTTGCAATTTTAATAACTTCATTCCTCTTTTAAGAGTGTCTAAATAAAAAAAAATAGTTCTGCAATTGTAAATTAATATGACGGCAAGTAAGTAAATATGTACAGTACATATAGTTCTATGAAGCAACTGAAGTATTAAAATTTAAAATAACTACACAAAAATTAATAAAAAATGACTGGAATGAATAAAAAATATAAATCTCATTATTGGAAGTATTTAATTAAAAAAAAGGTTTTTTCACACAATTTTAAGGATTTTTAATTATAATTTTTTTTTAAACAATTGGATTATTTAAGAAAAATAAAACTTAAATAAATCGAATAATAATATATATTTTTTAAATTACATTTAACATTGTCCAACCGATTAAGTAAAAACTTTTTTTATCAATAAAAACATTTTTTTCCACTTATAAAAATCCTTGCTAAATGGCACAAAAAAAACGTTCAAAGGTAAAAATTGATAAAAATTTGGCCGCATAATGGTGAAAAGAGTCTGCGTGTTACAGTAATAATTCCAAAGCAGGTCTCCCACCAAAAGGACGATGCAATAAAATATGCTTGGATGGAAACTCAGGCGATCAGTGATAAGTTCATTTTTATGCAAGCTCTTTAACCCTTTCAGGGGCAAGGTATTTCTGCTCCGAAATTTTTCAAATAATTGATTCACACCAGAATTTAAGAACAGATTTATTTGAAAATAATCAGGAGCAGTTTTTCGCGCATATTATAAAATCGAAATTGTACTAAAATTTTACTGGTGCCAGTTCTAAATTGGAACAGTAATATTAAGTGTTTGCAGACTGCAAACACCGCCCCTGAAAGGGTTAAATGGAACAAAGCGCAATTTAACTTTTTGAGGATTGGGGGAGGGGGGGGGGAGTGCTGAAACCTGTTTTTATTTCACCTTATTGAACGATTCTGTTTTAAACAGGTTTTACTCAATTAGGAAATAAATTTGCTCGATAGTACTTTAAAAAAATCTATATAATGGTATTTGCTTGAAATTTTATAATTTCATTAGCAGTATTACAGATTATGATGTATTTGCAATTGCTTATTCATCCGAAAATGAAAAATAAAAATTTAAAATATTGAATAAATAGTTAAAGCTTAATTGAATTCATTAATTAATTTCGAATAAAAGATTTTAAAGCGAGAGACAAATAAAAGTTTAAAATCTTAACCTGCGACTTTCCACCTGAAGGAGAGTCTGGTTCTGGTAATTTCCACGGTTTCTGCCCCCCCCCCCCTCTCTCTCTGTACAGAAATACGATAAAAATTTCAGGTTCATTTAAAAATATTACGGGCTCGGACAAAGCCCGGAGTAGTTTGTAATGGAATATAATTGTACATAAGAAATTATTTTTACAACGTTAAATACCTGGCCTTTTTTTTTCCATTTAAAGTTAAATAAATATAAGCAACATATTTTAATACAACAAACAAAAGCTAAAATATTAAAAAACAAAAAAGTATATAAAATATCATATACAATACACCTCCAAAAGCATAACAAATAACAAACGAAAAAGTTCTGCTAATAAAAAACGTCAGAACTACATAAGGGGCCACATAAAAAATTGATTTAGCAATATATATCCGAGCAAATACATATTTAGAAACAATAGAAATAAAATTTAAATAACATAAAACAATAGCTTCGTAATAAAATAAACTGTTCATTATATGAAGCAAGGGTAAAAAAACGAAAATGAAACATATACTTTGTGTGTTTACTATAAGTATAAATGCGTTAAAAAAACTTAACTAGTATATGAAATCTCAATGGCGATGCAACAATTAATATTTTGTAAAAATTATGCCTCGTTGGGAAATCTATTTATTGTTTTGAAACACTGCGTCTTACATTTTTAAATGAATTATTTTAGGCAGTAAGCACATCATTTAGAAAGGTGAACTTTTCTTATTTTCTTTTATGTTTTTTGAGTGAGAGCGAAGACGATAGGTGTTTTCTAGTTAGTATTGAAAACGATTTTACGAGCACAATTTAACAAACTTATTTTTCTCAGAATAATTATTTTCTGAGAAATGTGAAATTTTGTGATCATATACAGGGGTCCACCATAGGACTCCCTGACTTTAGAAATTAAATAATTCAGAAACTAAGATTGGTAGAAGAAAGAAACAAATGGTATATTTCTTTCTAAAATTACGATGCAACAGTTTCAAAATTAGTTACAGATGTTGTTGATAGATGGCGCTTTAGTCAATGAGGGATCACTAAACAAATTACTCTGAAGCACAGTGATCATTCTTACTACTGAAAGAAAGAAACGAAATCGTGTACTCTGTAAAGCAACGTACTTTTCTAGTATTCGAGTATTGCCGGTTAAATCGCATTCTTATGCTGGTATTCACTAGTTGCCTCGACCTATAAAACCTCGGTCGAACTTTCAAATGAAATTCACGATAACATTTGATTGGTCATTATCAAGGAGATGTCCAATCAGGATTAAAGGGGAACACTATTTGAGCTTTCGACCGAGGTTTTCAGTGCAACTCGTGGTCGAAGTAGTAGATGAATACGAGCGTTAGGCTCGGAGCGAACAGCACTAGTTTTTATTACACTAAAGGAGCAATCAATCAATCGTTGTTGACCAAACGAAACAAGGATAAAATCTCTTTAAATGATTTTTGAGGGCTGACCCTCCCAAATTTACAAAGGAAGGGGAACTTTTATCTCCCCATATCTACAGTCGTAAAGCTGTCAACTGACTTCGCTCTGGATTTCTCTCTTGAAGTTCGGATTCAGTGCACTGAAAGAACAAAAGCGCCGACACGAAAGATCAAAGATAGCGCAAGAAGTTAGTGCTATCTGCCTAGACCTTTAATCAGAGCACATACTAAACAGACAAGTGACAAAACAATCGTGAGTCAAGAGACATTTTACCCTGTTAACAAAGAAGAAACCGGTTTGGATACTAGAATTTGTCTCCTGTTTCACGCTTTTATGGCAAGAGGACGCAGTTTTGAATAGCTTTTTAAATTTGCAAAAGATCCTGAACAGAAAACAGTTTGCATACTGAGAATTTTCAGTGAACAGTCAGAATAGCTAATGATTTAAACGGCTGTTTGCTTTTTTTTTTTTTTTTTTTTTTTTTAATTTACCTTGGTATTGTAACTAGACAACGCTGCGCCACTTGTCGACAAAATTTGTAACTAGTTTTGAAACTATTTTATCAGATTTTTATGGCTTTCAAAATGAACATACCACTTGTTTCTTTCTTATCTTAGATTCCGAGTTATTTAATTTAACTGGACATCCTGTATATCAATTAATATAGTTTAATGTCTTAAAATGATCTGGGATTTTAAAAAAAGTAATTATTTTAATTTATAAATATTTTTTATTTCGCTTTTTTTCTTCAGATTTATTTTTATTTATTGGGAAATGTGAATTATTTAAAACAGTATTTTTAAGTATTTTTATGTAAAAATGTTTTTAATTTTAGCCGTGTTTAAAACTTAACATCCCTTGTCAAAAAATAAAACTTTATTTATTTTATTTTTTTTATTTGAGTAATTAAAAAAAGAAAAAGAAAAGAAAAAAGAATAAACAATAATTTGCTTTGAAGATCAAAAATATTTATAGGCAAAAATTTTATAACTTAAATATTTTTTATTTATTTATTTATTTTTATTATTTTTTTAATGAAAACCATACATTACGGAAATCTTGGTTTTCAAAATTTTCTCTCAAAACCGTTCTAATCTCAAACACAATTTACAGAATATGATAACTGAAAGTCAGAGTTCAGAACTTCAATTTTTATAGGATTTTCTATTTATCAATTTCAGAATGACAAATCGTTAAAAAAATACACCGTGTGATAAATGCATCAAAACTGCGGAAGAAGCCAGAGACTATATCGCATATAAAGCGATATACTTTGATATAATTATCATATTTACATACTGTTTGCTCATTATGTTTTAAAAAAACATTCTAAATATTTCCTTATGCTGAAAAAGTACTTTTTCTTTTCATTGAAAGGAAATTTTAACACTATACAGGCCACAAACAGCATACCAAATCTAGCGGCTTTTTTTATTCAGAAATTTCGAAAGCTGAAATTTAATTTAATAATTTTAATTAAGCAAAATTCATCTTTCATTAAAATTTCATATTTATTGAATTTCGGATTTTAATATTCATAACGTACAAAGTTTCAACAAAAATTATAAATTATCGAAAATATGAATTATGTGTATAATAATAATTATACAATTACTAATTATTTACATAATTATATCTATCTAGTTTATCAGTTGGTCTTACTGAATTTTAAATTTTGGTAAGTATGTGTGTTGCTATGGATTTATTTATAACCTTTAATTGAAAACAATATCGATTCATTCAAACCCTATATATCTTTGGTTTTACAAATTCCATTTGTATTCATTTTATTTATTTATTTAATTTTTTCCTCGTGTTCAATATGTTTTTTTTTCTATTAAATTCAAATGGTTCATACTGTAATACAATTAAGGGTTTTATATTAGCATTCAAATTATTATGCTGAATTAGCGGAAGTAATTATGAATGTGTAAATTTGGATATTTGATAATTGGTATTTTTTCATTTTGATTATTCATTATGAACTTTTCCTATTATGGTATCTTATATATATTTTTTAATATATAACATCAGTAGCTAATTTTTTTTAGCAATTTTATAAATATTGTGCGCTAAGGTAATTGCTGTGTTGCGCATAACCTTTAGTGTATTGTCATCTAGATTTCTACAATGTGGTTTTCTGATACCACTTAATAGGATTTTCCATTAAGAGTAGCAATATATCGTCTAATCATGCATATATATTGAGATTTAATATATTATTTATGATTAATGTTTGTGTTTAATATTGTAATAAATATTTTAAATGTTAAATTCAATAAATGTTTTTGTTTTAAATATTAATAGGGTAAACTGTGTTTATTTATTTTAGGTTTATTTTTTCTATTATCACATTATTCTGCTTTTAATTAATTAATTTATGTATTATGTATGATAATTATTTTTTTTTGCTTTTAATTTTTTGTATCCAATTTAGTATTTTTGATGTGCCTTGTTTTTGATGTTATTTCTTCATTTGATTTTGGTTTAATGTGTGTTGGTAGTCCCAGATTCGTATTATTTTGCGTTTTCATGGCTAATACGAAGTTGAAACCACACACTTTATTTGTAGTTCCAAAGTATTTGGGGCTTGATAATTCTGCTTTGGTTCTACAAATTCCATTTGTATTCATTTTATTTATTTATTTAATTTTTTCCTCATGTTCAATATGTTTTTTTTTTTTTTTTTTTTTTTTTTGAAAGAAACAAATAATCACCCTTCAGATGAACTAAATAATCTACTTAAAATAGACATTGATTTATTCGCGATATAAACTTTTTGCGTATCAAAAGAAATAATCTTTTTTTCTACGATTTCGAAATGAAACTGAAAAATAGAATCAATTTACCCGAACACATTTAATACTGTGTCAAAGTCACGTGATCAGAAACCAAATAAAAAAAGGGGGGGGGGTAACTCTTTTTTTTGTTAAAGAACTATTAACTTTTAGTTTGTGTTGTGTGGTTTTGATTGAGTAAAAAGTATGTAACGTTTTTCCGGAGCTGCTTCAAGCAGCATTGTTTTAACATGAAGCATTATAATTTAGTTTTGTTTAAGTTCAGTAGAGTTTGTTGTTTAATGAGTCTCGTATTAATCAGTTATTTATTATTCTAGATAATGACATTTATTAATAAATTAGCTAATAAAAAGGATTTAAAGCATGATTCAAATAATGTTCAGAGCTTCAAATGAAGGATGTGATTGATGAAAGTGCCGAAGACAAAGATGCATAAAGGTAAGATTCATCTTGCCTAATTATTGATTTATATATTTCCTAATTAATTAATAATAACAATCAATTAACTTTAAAAAAAATGCCATCATCATCATCATCTTATACACATTCTTGTGTGACAGCGCCGCGTTACAAAAGAAAATTTGATATTTTATTATCAACTACATTTTTATTAAATTCAAATGCTTCATATTGTAATACAATTAACGGTTATATATATATATATATATATATATATATATATATATGATAAACCATTAAGTTTAATACAGAATTACCACACATGGAAAAATAAATTGAAATGAATGTAATCGAAATTTGCAAAACCAAAGTAGAATCCTCAGGCCCACAAATACTTTGGAACTGCAAATAAAGTGTGTGGTTTCATTTTCGTATTAACCATGAAGAAGCAAAATAATACGAATTTAGGGCTGCCAGCACATATAAAACCAAAATAAAATGGAGAAAAACATTAAAAATAAATCATAATAAAATTATTAAAATGGGTAGAAAAGAAAAAACATACCAGTATAAAAAATCATTAAACAACTAACAAGTCCGAAAACACTAACAAAAACATCTGGTGATTAGTGTAATATATATATCGAAATATTTATATTATGTTTGTTGACAGTAAACACTAAACTGCAATATGACAATTAATAAACTGTAAAATATGATGGTTGTTTCAATAAAGTGTTTATTGTTCTAAAGCACCGCATCATACATATAAGTGTTTATATGAAACACTGAGCACCTCGTTAAAAATATATTTTACTTCTTTACACATAATTATTTAAGTAAAATACCAAAATGAAAAAAAAAAAATGTGAAAATGTTAATCGTTGAAAACAAATTATTTAAGATTTTTCTTCCCCAAGTTGTTTATTTAGTAGAAATATGAAACCTGTAAGCATCTACATTATAATCGAATACCTAAGCATTTTTACAGCAGTTATGTATATTTTTAAAAACGTCAAAAATTTCAGTATTTATTTAAAATGCATTTTTTCGTCTCTTTACGAGTTTTTTGAATTTGTTTTCAATAGTTTTATGAACATATTTTTTTCATATTTTCAATTTATTATCATTACAAATACAAAAATTATAATAGTAGATAATAACTATTATAAAAATAAGCAGCAAGAAAAAAAAAAGCTTTAAAATAATGGAAAACAAAGAAATAGAGAAAAAATACAAATAATACATAGAAAAGCTTTCACTGTATATTTATATCTACTCTTGAGAAATTATTCTTTACAATATTATTATTATATTTCAAGATCTAACTTAATATCAATGAATAAATACTTTAACACGAAAAATAATCACCATTTATTTATATATATATTTGTAAAACTCAAAACTGAAATAATATTTAATTTTTGTGCCTGTAAGATTCTATATGCAACAATTATATATATATATATATTCAATAAATGGTGAATATTTTCCATATCAAAAATACATTTTTATTCAGTGCTATTAAAATAAATCTTGAAACATAATAATCAGACTGTAAAGAATAATTTCTGAAAAATAGGTTTGAATCTAATAAATCTGGAGATATAATAGGTTTGAATCTAATAAATCTGTTGATAAAGCGCAAAAAGTATTGCAATAAAAAAGTACCAGAAAACTAAGAAGAAAGGTGGATTTCAGGATTCTCGCTGGCTTTTGATCAAAATTAGTGATTTGGCGAATAAGAGATAAAAAACAGTAGCCAAACGAATAGAAATGTTGGCAAAATAAATTCAGCGTGAAAAACTGAAAAATGCATCTTTAACCCGTTATTCTATCTCTCATTTCTAAATGCTTTAAAATAACCTAAAAATTTTTTTAATTGCTTGTAAAATAAAAGTTCGACTGACTGTTACAGAAACTGTTACAAATGATGTCTCCTTAGTCCTAAATGTGTAAATGTTTCAGAAACCTTTTTTTAGCAATCTAAATAAAAATTAAAGACATCTATCCTTGATGTACCGTTGCGAAAACATAAGTTAAAAATCCTTATGAGATTTCGATCCGATAGAAAATATTTGACCAACCAATGATAACATTCAAGATGGATTAAGAAAAAACCAAAGTTTTTTATCTATAAAATTTTTTTAATACCTGTATTAACAACTTTATATCCACATATTTACCAATTATATCAGGTATTATCGTAAGTTCAAAATGGGGGAGTTTTCTACGTCCAACGACCAAAAAATTCAAAATTCTTTTTCAAAAGATAGCATATAAATATATACACATATAAGCACATACTCTATGTATATTTCAACATGTTTATTTATATTATATCAGTTATTAATATAGTATTCTGTACAATTTATTACATACAATACATCCAATTCACAAATCCTTTTTTTAAAAAGTAAGCATATTGCATCGAGTCTTTTAAAGTGTTTAAAAATGATGATAATGATAGTTCGAAGTTCAAGTTAAAAAAATAGATTTGTCCGCAAAGTATTCTGTACAATTTATTACATACAATAAATCCAATTCACAAATCCTTTTTTAAAAAGTAAGCATATTGCATCGAGTCTTTTAAAATGTTTAAAAATGATGATAATGATAGTTCGAAGTTCAAGTTAAAAAACCTAGATTTGTCCACAAAAATTGGTCCAGAGAGTCCCAGTATTTAAATACATAAGTTCATATAAGGTTCATTACCTTTTTAATTTTCATTACTAGTTCAACGTAGTTCATTTCCTCCATTTTTTTCTCACTTGAAAACGCTTTCGCCTATTTCTAAGGCATCTTCAGTCAAGAATAAACAACTCATTCAGTTTTTCGGCAGAGATATATTTATATGCTATCTTTTGAAAAAGAATTTTGAATTTTTTGGTAGTTGGACGTAGAAAACTCCCCCATTTTGAACTTACGATAATACCTGATATAATTGGTAAATATGTGGATACAATGATAACATTCCATACAATTAATAAATAGTATGGCAAATGGCTAATTTCAGCACCGCATTGCAGCAAAACTTTTCTCTGTTTGGCGCTTGATGAGAGTAGTTTTATTTGTGTATTTACTAGTACGACGCGAGTACACAGATAGCGACTAACTGGCAATAGAAAAATATATATCACATAATCATTTCTGTCTTTGACTGTTGCTAAACACAATTTGTGTTGAGTCAGCATCTATAAATAGAACAATGTAAATGGCACGATGTGATTGAATATTTAAAGCGACATCCGATCGTTCAGCAGCGTGGATAAGAGTCTCCACTGTTTAGGCACACATACACACACACAAAAAGAAAAAGGGCACAGAAATTGTGTGATTTGGCGAACCTGACTGTTTTTTTATTCGTCAAACGAAGGATTTTGTCGCGATTTGGCGCAATGGCGAGCCTCAGCGAGAACCCTAGTGGTTCCCATGTTATCCTATGGAAGAAATACTTATCCTTCTTATTCATTCAAACTTAAAAAATTTAACTTTTTTTTTTCGTAACATACATAGGAAGGTTCTTTATCCTTCTGTACTCGCAAAATTTTTATATTTTTTCACCAGTCCAAAGTTACAAACGAATAAAGTGTGTTTTTTCATTCTAGAATTTTTTTAAAGCTTAACACAAATTTTCAAATACTTATAAATATCTTTAAAATATTTTAAGCTTACAGAGGATAGAGAAACTTCCATCATACGTGCCGAATAAAAATATGTATTGTTGAAATTTCCGAATTTCCCTCAGTATAATATGGGATTCCACTTTTTTTCTTCCCCACCAAATAACTTCCCTTTAAGTGATTCTTGAGACATTCAGCAAGATAAATATTTTTTTCTTTTCACTTACAATGTCTGGAATGAAATATCAAAGGTGAGAAATGTTTAGCCAATTATTGTTGAAAGCTATTTTTAAAACACTGAAAAGAATAGATGCTGTTCTTTCTTTATTTTTCTGATTTTTGTTACCAATAGATGGAATCTTAAAGGATATTTTATATGCTAACTAACTAGCTGTTACCCGTAACGTCGGTCACGTTGCATTAACAGAAAGACAGATTATGCATAATGTATTACTCCCCACAATTAAAAAAATTGTAATTAACCAACTCTTTATCCCATTTTATGCGAAATATTACAATACATTTTATGTAAAAGGGAAAATAAGGTTTAAATGTTCAAAAAAGGCCAAATAATGTAAACGATCCCAAAAATGCAACTGTAACCAATAAAAAAAGGAGGGAGACGTAAAATCGTGCAAATTAAAAAATCTCTTCATAAAACAATTTAAAAAAATTAAAAACAATTAAAAAAATAAAAAAAACTGGAATAATTTAACAATAACAGTATATTTCATGTGGTATTTGTATATGTAGGTATTGCATCCTATAGCGCAATGCACAAAAATTATAAAAATAACGATTTAAAAATCTATTACTTAAAATGAAAACACATTTGTTACTCTTTTAAGGGGACACGGTACCTTTGAAACTATCTCTTCAATTTTGAATAATATTGTAATATGTAGCGAAAGAATACTTAATACAAAAAATTAAATACTTTTTAAAAAATGTAAAACAGGTTATTTTACTAAAATTTATTTTATTTTCCAAGTTTAGCTTTTTTAAAATCCCTACAAATTTTATAAATATGAATATTTTGGCTTCGATTTTTTTCCACATTCATTAGAATACACTACATAAGACTGTGCATAAAATTTTAGATGTACGGGTTTTTAGATTTATTATGAATTGTTTTTTCTCTTGTTTATATAAAAAAAAAAAAAAAAAAAAAAAAAAACGAAGAAATTTCAACAAAGTCTCAATTTAAATATTTAAAAGAAATAACTGTAAACTTGAATGATAAATCCATACACAAAAATTTTAAATATCTTATGAAGAATAAGAAAAAAAAATCCAAACTCTATCTAAATTAGCAAAAGTGTGTTAATGTTTATAGTACAAACAAGTTACAAAAATATGAACTTGGAGAAAAATGAGTATAAAGTTTTTATTTGTATGAGTGATTGCGTTGGATCTATTAAGAGCCATTATTTTGAAAACAGACTAAGTATGATAGTTGTATTTTTTGATTTGCTTGATATTTTATATGTTGAAGTAGATAATATTTAATGTATAATGTACAATTTTGAAGCCCTAAAAAAATTTTTCCTCTTTTCTATAGAAAATGTCAAAGTTCAAGCTTTTGAATGCCATTTTTCATGAAAAGTGAAATGCTAGTATATTTGGAGCATTATATCTCTCGCAAGCAACAACATTCCAAAATTATTTTGGCATAAACTATTAGTATAAAACTACCTGCTAATTCAAATTTATTTGTTTCCATGGGGCATTGTTACTTTACATTGTTATGTTGCCACCCACAAAGTATAGTCAAAAAGACGTTTTTGTGCATACCTTAACACCTTATTTAAGCCATAGTACCCCAAACTTTTTAATTTATTATATGAAAGTGCATTATTAGGACAAGCTAAATAATATAATGCTGCATCGAGATATTGTTGCTGTTAGCAGATATAATCTGTTAACTATTCAAAATTTTCAAAATCTGCAGCATTTAAAGTAGTGTTATTTCAAAAAAGCGCCACAGCTGAATGAAGCAAAAAATACTATGAAATAGGTGAACATATGTACAAAAACATAGAAAAGAAAAAGAAGTGGGGTATTTTGATATTTTTTTATGATAAAATTTTCGAATAAACAATATCGATGATCACATTTCTTCCTTATCAGAAAATGAAAAATCCTTTTTCTCTTTCCTCTTTCTATGTTTTTCACTATGAGAAAATGAAATATCATTTTTTCGTTGCCTCTTCCGAAAAAGAAATGGGATGTTTCATTTTCTCTTAGGGGAAAAATGTGATCATGGACATTGATTTTCTTGTAACTTTTATCATTTTTTTTAAATATGACGAGACCCCACTTCATTCTTTTCCATGTTTTTGTACATATGTTCATTTACTACATCATATATATTTTTTTGAATTCAACTGTGGCACTTTTTTGAAATAACACTACTTGAAATGTTGCAGACTTTGAAAAATTAATTAACCATAAAACTTAAGAGACAATATCTCCGTGCAGTACTATACTATTTAGCTTGTTCTAGTAGTGCACTATCATATTCTATAAGAAAAAGTTTGGGGTACTATTGCTTAAATAAGATATTAAGTGCGGCAAATGAGCAAAAACGTTATTTTGACTATGCCTTGTGGCAACATAACAATGTAAAGTAATGTAAAGCCCATAATTTTAATAAGTAGGCAGTGTTATACTAATAGTTTATGCCAAAAGAATTTTGGGATGAAAAAAGCTTGCCAGAGATGTAGCACTCCAAACATACTGATATTTTATTTTTCATGAAAATGACATTCACAACCTTGAATTTTGACATTTTCTATAGGGAAGTGGAAATTTTTTCAGGGATTCAAAATTGCAGATTATTCATTAAATATGATTTACTTCAACATAAAAAAAAAAAAACAAGGGAATTAAAAAATACAACTATTAAAACATCACTTCTTTGTCTAAATTTAAAAATAATGGCTTTTTTTCAGTTTTTAAAAATAAACTTTAATTAATCGAGTTTTTTTTTTCTTTAAGAATGAAAATAACTATCTCCAACTAATTATGACGTAATACCGACATAGATAATTTTGCAGTGCATATTATTGACATTTACTATACATTTTTTAAACTTTTTTATAAACTTATTTCAATTTTAAATTAAAAATTAAATCTGTGTGCTAACAGTGCGCAGACGATAAAAAATGAAGTATTCATAATCATGTTCTTTAAATAATAAGACATGATATCATAACACAAGACCATTTTACTTCGACATCAAAGCATATCCATTTAATTATTGATTTATGACAACAAGTTCACCTGCTTTGCTTAAATATTATTATCATATCAATGCACCTTATATTATTGAGAAATAATTGGACATTTTCGTTTTGTTTTCTTTATAACGTCACATCCATTCTTTTTAGTTATTATTGTTATTATTTTTTTTTTCTTTTTTCACGTGAAAATTTTTCAACTGAAGAGTAATTACTGAGTGAAAAAATTATTCTGGTAAGAAAAATGTTAATTGATTCTCTATGAAAAATAATAAAATTTTGAGTTATTAAGAAAAATATTTGAATCAATTAAATAAAACAAAGTCTATGTTCACTTTCGGGTTGTAATCCACATATATGCAAAGCACATAGATATAGTATAATTTGTAATATGTATTATAATATTATAAGGAATGCATTTAAATGTTATAGAAATAAATTCTTTAATTCTCTAAAAAAAAAAGAAAAAGAAAAAGAAAAAAAGAAAAAATTGTAAATTTAAAATTTTTTTTCATAAATACCAACTTTCACAATTGCTATTTTTGAAACTATTGTTAAAATACAAAAAATTACATTACGAAATTTAACTTTTTAATTATTATTATAGAAACATAAAATTAAGTAGACTTTTTATTTTAGAATATATAAATTACATCGTATTATTAATTTCTTTTTTCAGCAATGTAAATTCAATTAATAAATAATTTTCACAAGTTTCAAAACACTGCATGCATCTTTTTTATTTACTAACTTATTTATTTTTAAACTTTAACTTTATTTTATCATTCAACTTTCGCATTTAATTCGTGCGTTCTTGAAAAAGAATTTTTTTTTTTTTTTTTTAATAATTTGTTCTCTAAAATAAATCCTTTTTAAGTTTTGATATTTTAATGAATTTTAAGCGGCAATGCTCCTTTTAAATTTGAATTCTACAATGCATCTCAGATGTATTTAAAAATTAAAATAAAAAAAAAAATAATTTAATAAAGAATACTGCCCAGTTAAACTGATGGCATTGAGCTCACAGGCTACAAATACTAATTGTACATTAAAGCCTTATATTTTCAAGGGTTAATTCCGTTCGAAAAAAAAATTAAGAAGGGGAAACAGCTCTCCCCTTTCCTCTTTTTTTTATACTTAATCATTGAATCTCCTATACTATCAAAGACATGCTTTATCATATAAAAAATCTATATCCAAAATTCAGAGCAAATTAGATAATTCTTAATAAAAACCCATTTAGCATTTATATAATTTAAAAGGAGTTATCCCCTTCTTTTATACTTAACCATTAAACTTCCAAAACTATTCAGAGATTTGAACGAAATCTGAAAATTCTGCTTGAAAAACCTATTTATATAAATTAAGAGGGCATTAAGAGGGGGGGGGGGATTAGAACCCCTGTTCCCCCTATTTATACTTATTCAATGAACACCTAATAACAGTCACGGAATCGCCTCATCAGAATGATCCTAATCTAAATTTTGAACGAAAACTTAATTCTGCATGAAAATCCCATTTATATCAACTAACGGGGGGGGGGATTAGAACCCCTGTTCCCCCTATTTATACTTATTCAATGAACACCTAGTAACAGTCACGGAATCGCCTCATCAGAATGATCCTAATCTAAATTTTGAAAACTTAATTCTGCATGAAAATCCCATTTATATCAACTAACGGGGGGCATGAGCCCCCCGTTCCCCCTCTTATACATATCGAATGAACTCCAAAAACTAATCAGGGAAGCGCCTTGTCAGGATATACCTATATACAAAATTTCAAGTGGATCCGATATTTTTATCATGAGTTATCGCGTTACGCACATACGCACATACATACAGAACGGGCGGGCACATAAGCTCTCAGGCTATGATAGCCTGTGAGCTAAAAAAGTAGAAAACTAAACTGTTATGCAGTTCAGATCGAATGTTAAACAAGCGTAACATTTTGAGATATTGGAAAATTTAAGTCTTGAAATTTTTATTTTTATAAAATTGCACTTAAAATATGTTTTATCGACTTAAATACAAGTTTATTTTCTGAATTTAAAATTTCTAAAATGGTAGTCTAGCAAAACAATATATTAAATAATAGTTTTATAAAAATGTGATTTCACTGAAACACTTTTTTTTTTTTTTTTTTTTTTTTGGAGATTAGAATAAAATATTTTTACATAAATAGCATTAATGTACATTTTTTACGCACAATAATCACACATTCATAAACACTAGTCTACTGAATGCCCTCTTTTTTAAAAAGTGTAATTATCAGGGGAAAATTTACATTTTTGTGATAAGCAGCAGGGCTTGAATTTCAGGGCGGGATGGCGGGATTCGCGCCCAAAATTTTGAAATCCTGCTCAAAAGAATAACGTGGACGGGGAGGCTCCCGCCCAAACAATTTTGTATTTTGAAACTATGATCAACTCCCACGACCGTTTTGCGAATTTTATGATATTTTCGTGCGAGTAATCGACACATTTTTGAGTTTTTTTTTACCGCGAAAAATCATTGAAAATCATGATTTTTTTTCCGCGACTGAATGACAAATTTCGCAATTTTTTTCCTGCAATGGACTGACGAGTTTCGTTCTATTTTCCGCGGCGAAATAGAGGTGATTCTGTTCGGAATTTCCCTTTCCCCCCACCCCTCCACAAAAAAATAACGCATTCAATTCCAAAAATTATGAAACAGTGATGTTGTGGACGCGCTATTGCGCGTAAATTACGCAAAAGATCTGAGATGACACACAAAAGAAACAGCTATTACACGTTTCACAAGACGCGTGATTTCGTAAAAGTTTGCTAAAAAACGGCAAATATTGTTAAAAGATCGCAAAAAACGACTTATTTCGGGCAAATTTCGTCAAAAGATTCACGAAAGAATGCCTAATTTCGTCACAGAATTCTGTAAAACGGCAGTTTTCGACAAAAAAGTCGCGAAAAAACGTCAAATTTCGTCCAAAAATCGCGACAAACGGTAATTTTCGTAAAAGAAATCACGATAAAACATCAGATTTCATCAAAAAATCGAAAAAAAACGGCAAATTTCCTCAGAAAATTTACGAAAAAACGTCAAATTTCGTCCAAAAATCACGAAAAAGACAAATTTCGACAAAAGATTCACTATAAGCGACAAATTTTCTCAAAATATCACAAAAAACGGCAATTTTCGCAAAAAAATCGTAATAAAGCATCAGATTTCTTCAAAAAATTTGACGAAAAAATCGCAAATTTCATCAGAAAATTCACGAAAAAACGTCAAATTTCGTCCAAAAATCGCGAAAAATGACAAATTTCGACAAAAGATTCACTATATACGACAAATTTCCCGAAAATATAGCGAAAACGGCAATTTTCGCAAAAAAATCCCGAATAAACGGCAGATTTCGTGAAAAGATCGTAAACAAAGACAAAAGATGGCAAAAAAATGCAACTTTCGTCAAAGGGAACCTCTCCCCCCTTCCCCCCCAAAAAAATAATATTACGGGGAGTTCATTTTTCTGTTCAACAAACTAGTTTTCCTGTTTCAATATATATATATGTATGTATGTATATAAATATATATATATATATATATATATATATATATATATATATATATATATATATATATATATATATATATATATATATATTCTGCTCTAAAATCAGTTTCTGACAGCTCCAAATCTTTCTGAGTGAGTCAGGGTCGGACTGGGTCATTGTAAAGGGAGCAGACCTTGAATTTTTGGAGGGCGCAACTTTTTTAACGAAACTCATTATTTTATCATCTTATAGGAAGCCAATAATATCCATTAATAACAAACAGACTGTAAGAATATGTAATAGTTTCGCTAATCTGAATTGGGACCTTAAACTAACTACCTTAAACTAACTATTTTGATTACAAAAATTGGGAAAATCTGTTACTCTTTTCAAGCTGTTTAAAAAGTAAAAATGTTGCTTTACTGCAATTTTTTTGTTTAATTCTTAAAAAAAAATGTTAGTTATAAGTACTCAGTAGCACAGTAAAGATCTTTTAGTCCGTAATCCGATGGTTCGGCTTGCTGGATAAACCGGCACAACTCTCGGAAAAAAAATAGTATTCCTTCACTGAAAAAAAAAAAAAAGACCTAAATTGGGTTGTAAGATCTCTGCGTAGAGTACTGTTCTCAAAATAATGCAGTAGTATTCCCAAAGTAGTCAATCAAAAATGGTTCAAAATAGTGCAGATCCTTAATAACATTAAAACAATCGTTTTGATATAATGTATACATTAGCTAAGATGTTTTGATTGTTAATGTTATTAAGGATCTGCCATTTTTTTTATAAAACCATTTCAGGCTACAAAGTGAACTTTCCCATTTGGAACACTTTGCTGTACCAAATCTTGCAACCCAATTTCGGTCTTCTCTCTTTTTTTTTTTTTTCCTTTTTTTTTTTTTTTTTTTTTTTTTTTTTTACAGTTTTGTTTAATTATTTGATGTTTATAATAATATAATGGAATTGAGAATGAGAAATTATATAACAACCCATTACCAATTAAAAAATCGGGAATCTATAAATAGCTCATTCACCGCGTCTACAAGGAGGGAAGGGAAGGGGAAACGAGAAACCATTTATAATTTGTGAAATCAAACTGCTGAAAGGAAATTTAAATTTTTATCATCTGAATTAAATATTTTTTTCATTTGAGAAAAGAGTTTTTTAGCGAATGACAGACAAAATGATATGAGATTTTTTTTTTTTTAAATATGGCTTCTACGAGCAGGCCAACACTGCATGTTTTTAATTTATATTCGTGTACATATGTTGTACTTTTCCATAATTGAGCATACTTTTACTCCTTTCAAGCTGTTTAAAAAGTAAAAAAGTTGCTTTACTGCATTTTTTTTTGTTTAATTCTTACTTCTACACGACTTTCTCGACATTCATCTTGTAATCTGAAAATTTTCATAAGTTAATCTTATCAATTAATTTGTTCAAATATAAAATCCGTCCGGATTAACCGGAATTTCGGATTAGCGGGTTCTACTGTAATCCGAAATGTCTTTTATCGGTATGTAGGTACGTTTATTTTCTTTATCTTATTATAAATAGCTTAATCATTTAATAGCTTAATCAATTAAATAGCTTAATCATTTTACAAATTAGGATCGATTCGAAAATCTATTAATTTAGTTCGATCAAATGAAAGAATAAATTTCTGATTAGAAGGGAAAGCATGTAAATTATATAAAAACAATCGTCAAATTATACATCGAATTCCGTGTAACGAACAAAAGAACTTTTAAAACCTTTGGAATAGATTTTTATACATAAAAACTATTCGGACAGAATCAAATATTCCGCTGTTGCCAATATTCCGCCGTATACAGAGTTTATCTATATTAATAAAATAACAAATCGCTCTGTGTGTGTGTGTGTGTGCTTCTGCGATAGTTAGCGAAAACTACGGCACGTACGAAGCTCAAAATTTTTCTGAGAGTAGCCCAATATCTCTCCTGATGCACCTGACGCTCAGAATTTCAAAATTCTATTTATTAACTCAGTAATTAATTAAAATCGTGAGGTCACTCTCATAAAAAATCATCTTTTCCAATTTCATTCTCTTTCGTTTTTTTACGGTTGGTTGGTTGTGTAAAAATTTTCGCAGAAGTCATAAGAAAGCTGAGACAGAATTAAAGAAACCCATGGAGGAATGAGATAAGTGGAGATGAAGTAAGCCTCAAAAAAGGTTTGCAATATGAAACCATTTATCGCTCAAATTTTAATGTGCGAAACAAAAGGACTAGGAAAGGATTTTGTAATATAAGAAGAATTGAAAGAAATGAATTACAACTGAAGCATATTTTAAGAGGAAATAGCAAATTTTTAAAATGGTCTTTGTTCTATTATTATTTATTAAAATAAATGTCCGCTTTTAAAATGAAGGGAATTGGAAAATTAGCAAAAATTAAATACCAAATTAAAATTAAATAAGATATTGAAAACATTTGATACGAACTAAAAATTGTATAGCTAAAAGTTTCCTTCATTAATGTAATTTTAAATACTTTATAACGTAGATGAAAAATGTTTATGACTTAATAATTGCGTGTAAATAAATATTTAAAATATAATGATGAAAATATTCTTTTAAAATCATGTAATGAAAACTTAAGTAATAAATATTAATCTAAAATATAGATTTCTGACTGCAGACGATTTTAATGTATTAACAAAAGAATGTTATATTTTCAAGCAAAACGTTAAAATAATTTTCTATATTGATATTTAAAACACGTATAATAAAATAATTAATTTTTTTTTTATCTGTGAAGCGATAGATTAGTTCTTTTTAAGAAACAAGAGCAAAAAAAATACGGGTTTAAACCTGTTTCAATTGATAGGCGTGTCAAAGCACGTGCTTTTGTTGGTACTTAATTGGACTTAATGTTGGGTTACATTTTTAGCATCACCTCCAGAGATAATACTTCCACTCTGTTAATTTCTTTTTACTCTATGAAAGAAACCAATTTGAGATTTTGACATTTCAAAAGTGACTGTTTTTTTTCCCCCAAAGATCTTTAAAATTCATAGACTGGCAAAATGTCAGTTTAACTTAGGATTTTTGAACACAGCTGTTACGTTGGATCGTTGGTACTTCATACATTATAATGTATGTGTGGTAAGCTATGTAGCAGTAAATATATGTATATGTATATATGAAGCTTTTTTAGCAGTTTTTTTAATTATTGATTAAATTTAAATGCATTTTAATTAAGTTAAAATTTTATTAAGATTTTAATTTGTTTTTAAAACAAAAATGAAACGGCTGTTTGACGTACAATTGTTCGAATCGGCAGACGATTCATGCACAGTAATAAATTATCAAATAGCAAAATAAATTATACATCAAAAATAGTCACTAAAAGAATAGTAGCAAAACATAATCTTTAGGCGTATTAACACATAACCCGATCCCAACCAGAAAAAAACAGACCATACTCCGATCCAAGCAAGACAAAAATTCCACGAGCATAAACCCTACCCGAACCTAAAAATTCCATGTGAAAAAAAAAAAACTATGGATTTGATATCTGACCCGAATCAAACCTGAATCCCACAAAAATATTCAAATGAAGCATACTCCAATCCGATCAAGGAAAAATAATTTTCATGACATGCAACCCGACCCGAACCTAGAAGTTTTCTTTGAAAAAAACCCGAAAAATGACCAGAATGAAACCTGAAATCGATAAAAATATTCCAAAAAACTATAACCCGATAAGAGCAAGACAAAATAATTTCCGTGAACATAAACCTGACTTGAACCTAAAAAATTCCATTTGAAAAAAAAAAACCCTGAATTTTATGCAAACTCCATCTGAATCCGATCAAAATATTCGAAACAACCATAACCGGATTCGAATAAGAGAAGATAATTTCCGTGGGCATGAACCTAAAATTCCATTTGAAAAAAATACCTGAAATTTGAATCGAACCAAATATGAACCTGACAAAAATATTCCACAAAACCATACCCGGATCCGAACAAGATAAAAAATTTCCATGAACATTAACCCAATCCGAACCTAAAAAACAGAACTAAATCTGAATCGGACGAAAATATTCCAGAGAAGCATATCCTTATTCGAACAATGCAGAATATTTTTCGTGGATGCGCAACCCAACCTGAACCTAAAAATTCCATTAAAAAACCGAAATCTGAATTGAACGACATCTGAACCCGAAAAAAATATTCCAAAGACCCAAAACCGGATCCGAGCAAGACAAAATAATTTCCCTGGACATGAATCCGACCAGAACCTTAAACATCAATTTGAAAAAATACCTGAAATCTGAATCGAACCAAATCTGAATCCGACGAAAATATTCCAAATAACTATAACCAGATACGAACAAGAAAATATAATTTCCATGGACATAAACCCAATCCGAACCAAAAAAATTGTAAAAAAAATTCCCGAAATTCGAACCAAACCTAGCAAAAATATTTCAGTTGGAACTAGGTAAAATAATTTCTATGGAAGTACAACCCAACCTGAACCTAAAAATCCCATTTGAAGGAAAAAAATCTGAACTGAACTAAATCTAAACTGAATAAAAATATTCCAAACAACCATAACCGTATCCGAAGAAGACAAAATAATTTCCATGAGCATGAATCCAATCCGAACCTAAAATTTGGATGTTCTATAAAACATAATGCGCTCCGTAGCGGTGGAAAGTGAAACTAAGTACTTAGCGCGAGATAGTTAAGATATTTCGTTTATAGTTAGTGTTAAATTGTAACTTGGTTACGGTTAGGTTGCAATTACGTTCCGGTGAGCCTTATGTTATATTTAATTTCCGGTTAGGTTACAATTAGGTAATGGTTAAGTTGCAGTTAGGATAAGGTTAATTTGCAGTTAGATTGTGGTTAGATTATGGGTAGGTTATGATAAAGTGACGGCCAGGTTACATTTATGATATATTTAAGTTACAGTTAGGTTACTTTTAAGATACAGCTAGGTTACAGACAAGTTAAGATTACAATACAATTAGGTTACGGTTAGGACTTTGTTCACAGAATGAACATTACGCATGTTTGATAAAAAATATACACCTATTTTTGTAAAATGGCTCTGAAATTATAATGCTATATACTAATCTTTTAGCGAATCATCGAGAATCGATTTCATTCACGGTATAGTTGGATTGATTTAAGAGAGATATAATTAGTTTGAAATTCAAAATATTTCACTTGGGATAGCTATCTGAAAAAAGTATTTAATTAAGTCACTTAACAGTAATTTTAAGGATAAATATCAGCACTTTAACACGAAAATCACGCAATCTATGGGCACATATTCCCTCCTGCGTTTTCCATTGCAGTCATTTTGAGTATTTTTGCACCGATTTTTGACACAGTCAGGAAGCACGTATTTAATAGAATGTACACTGTAAAAAATTTGACCCTTTGCTGCATCATCACTCCCCCGCTTTTATAGAATATCTCTCTTTTGACTTATAAGAATGCTCCATAATAGGCTGAAGTAATCATTTTCTATAAAAGCGGTGGAGTGACGATGCAGCAAAAGGGTCAAATTTTTAACAGTGTATTTACACATATTTCGAGTTAAAGATAAAATCATAAAAATTTCAAGTTCATTTAACATTATTATTACGGACCCGGGCAACGCCGGGCGGGTCAGCTAGTGGTATAATAAAAATCATAACGGGGAACTTGAAAATCATTTTTATGTTAGATTTATATCCGTTTTATGCAGAGTAGAAAAAAAAAACGATTTAGAAAAAAAAATTATAAACGGTATAGAATAGAACATGGAAGGGATATAAAGAGAACATTCAAAGGTCGCCGTAGCACCCTGGGTGCGGTGCGGTGTTGATCAGCCCTACTTTACCATATACAGCACTGAGCGAAAGGAGCGATCGCCCCGGGCGCAGTTATTCAATAGGGCGCCAAATTTATACTAACGACTTCATTTTTTGGCCTGCTACAAGAAAAAGTTGGCAGGGGGGGGGGGGGGGTGCGCCAAATTGACCCGGGCGCAGTTTTCTCTTCGCACGCCCATGCCATATCCATGACCATGAAAATCCGTGACAGACGCATCGTTTTGATTGTTACATTTAATATACAATATTAAAACAGTTTTGTTTTCATATTAAAATAAAATTTTTAGCCAAAAAAAAAAAAAAAGTTTGAATTACCTTTTTTTGAAGAGAGTATTCTTTCTAAAATTGTTTAGATATATATTTAATAACAAAAATACTTTTAATAAGAACACTTATGTTTTATAAATTAAAATCAAAACATTAAACTTTACGGAAACACAAAGCTTCCGTTTTTGAAATGAATGATTTTACTGCAAACTAAATAATAATAATAATAAATGAAATCGAAGCGAAAGTGATGATCTTTGGTGCCAGACAGTCTGCATGTTCGTTGCCGCTATTGGTAACATAAAATATGCTTTAGATTTTAAAAGATTTTGATTGGATGTTGCCCTGAACAAAGAAACTGACAAGAATAAACAATACAATTATTTTCCTTTGCAAAGGGAATAAATTCTTTTTATTGGTTTTTTAATGCTTACAAAATTATTGTTTTTAAAAAAGATATATAAAGAATATTTTTAACCATGTTGTAGTTATTCTAGTATTTGTCATATTTTTATTTTTTTTTTATTTTTTTGATTTATTTGATTTATTTATTTTTTTTTTTCGTCTTTTTTAAATTATTAACTTCACGTAGATGAGGGCGCATATTTACTTGACCGAGGGTGCACCGGTCCACTGGCCGGTGGGCCGGCGGGCCAGTCCGAGCCTGGAGTGAGTGCAATTCCTGAAAGCAGCCATTCATTAAACAAAAAGTATCCCTTTACTCAACAAAGTATTCATTTTTTAAGAAATTTTTTTCGATGAATTTGACTTGCCCCTTTTTTAAAGAAATGCAAACAATAGTGATACTTCTTATTTTCTACACTCAAATAAGTATTATTTTATGATTAAATTTGTATCTTGCACATTTAATATACAGAAAAATAACATTGGTTATAATAATTAATTATAAATTATAAATATAAATTTATTAAATTAATTAGAAGTTTTATTAATTATTATTAAAACAATAATTAGACCTGTGACAAAAATAATTAGCACCGGGAGGGAATTTACCGCCAGTAAAAACTAGACAGTATAAAAGTTTTTTTACACGTTTCGCATAATTATTCCGAATTGTTGATAAAAATTGCTTCAGTGATATTTTTTTTATGTCTGTGTTCTGGTAATTCTTTAAATAGCACATAAAATAATGGCGGGTTTTAAACATTTTTTCTCCCTCCCAAACAGCCAAACTCCCCTCCATTTATAAATGTTGGTAGGGAGACTCCCCTCCTTCGAAAAACTGAATTTCAAGCCCTGAGCAGGTCTTAGAATTTTTAGGTAAGAATTACATTTCTGTTTCAATTTGCAATAGTTATTTAAATTTATTATAACATATTTTTTTAATAAATAACTCGATTGGGAATCCTTCAAAAAATGCATAATGATATGGAATAAAAGCAAGAAGCTTAGAGTTTCGAAGTTTGTAACAAATGACGCTCCTTTACGTTTAACGCTGTTAGCATTTATACAGGGTGATTCAAAAAAGATGGGAAAACTTTTAAGAGGTGATAGTACACACCCAAACAAACATTTTGTATCAAAGAACACATGGTCGAAAACTAAACGTAAAAAAGTTAGAGGGCGCCAAAAGTTATGTTCTTGTACGAGGCAAAAACACACAATGAATGATTACGAAAAAAACTTAATGGCATTTGATAACAATAAGTGCTCAAAACATTGACCGGCAGCTGTTATGCACGCAGTACAACGGCGAAGAACAGATTGGCGAATTTTCTGAAACACACCAGGCGTATCGCGAACTTCCCCTACAGCAGCCGAAAGCTTGGCGACAAGTTCTTCTGCGGATTCAATGGGAGTCGAGACATGAAAGAATGGCGAGCGCGGTGACGAAGCTACAGGACCACCTCGCCCAATCCATTTGTTTGGAAAGGTTACGTCCAGATAGTACTGCCAGATAGTATGTGATTCGCACTGCTCGTGCGATATGAGCTGGTGCTCCATCTTGTTAACACCACATCACCTGCCGGATGTGTGGACGAACTTCGTTCAACATGTCTGGTAGCACTTGTTGCAGAATCACGAGATAGTCATTCCCATCAAGGTGTTTTGGCAGAAGATAAAGGCCGAGTAAGTTTTCGCCGATTATTCCTGCCTAAATATTGATAGAAAGACATTGCTGATGCGAATGTGGATAAGTGGCATGCGGATTTAATTCTACCCATACATGCTGATTGTGGGTGTTAAATGCACCATCACGCGTGAAGGTACATTAATCCATGAAAAGAACTGTTGAAATAAAATTTGGATTTACAGCATTCTGCTGCAGAAACCAGCGGACAAACTCCACACGACAAGGATAATCGCTTTGCCTCCTTGCCTGGACTCGTTGAACATGATAAGGGTGCAAATGTTCATCATGGAGTACTTGCTATGTTCTGGATTGCGATATGTGTAATCCTCTACTCACTGTTCGTGTAACTTCGCTCATCAGCCACCATATCCAAAATGGCTTCTTCCTCCATAACATCCCTCTCTGGATGACCTGTATCCAACCGGGATGCAAGAAAGGAACCCGTCTCGCACAACTGTCGGTGCAAGCGTTCAAAGGTTTTCGGATTGGGCAACCACCTGTTGGGAAATCGCTCTCCGTACAACCCCTTCTACGCTACTTTCATTTGCAGCCCCGTAAACAAAATGCATATCGGCTTTTTCTTTATTAAAGAAGGTAATTATTATTAATTAATTAATTAATTAAAAATTAATAATATAAATAAATAAAAAAAAATCTTCAGATGCGTTACTACAGAGATTGACAATTGCACTATCGTATCAAGGGCTTTTATCTATGAAATGTAACGAAAATTTGAATACCAGCTCTTCTTCTTCCCATAACATGCACTCGCAGCACAGTAACTCGCAACAGGAATGCAGCTTTCTCTTTTGAGCACTTATTGTAATCAAATGCCATTAAATTTATTTTCGTAACTTAACTTAATCGTTCATTGTGTGTTTTTGCCTCTTATAAGAACATAACTTTTGGCGACCTCTCATTCTTTTACGTTTAGTTTTCGACCATACATTCTTTGATACAAAATGTTTGTTTGGGTGTGTACTATCACCTCTTAAAAATTTCCCCATCTTTTTTGAATCACCCTGTATTTAATAACGCAGACTCGCATACAATGCTCCAGGGGCTGTGCCCTCCGTGGCTATCTATCTACGAGAGCATAACTTATAATTACGCAATGCTCGAAGAATAACAAGGTAAAATGTTAACGATTACGCCGACGAGCGCAATTGGGGTCTAACTTTGTACCCATTTGGCGTTTATGCTGCAAAACACTGTCACAAGAACCACATTAATTTATATAAAAAAATACCGATCGATTGGGTATTTATTACATTACTAAACCATTTTTGAAACACTTTGCGACTAATTCTACAGCGAAAATCATTCAGAAAATGTAACAGACTATAAGTGATGAATATTGCGGAGATGTGATCAGACAGTAGGAGAGGAGAGAAATAACATCATCTGTTTCAAAACTGCAAATTTAACATTAGAATCCAGCCACTGTGACAGAAATTCATAAAAATTTTCCCTTCACCCTTTTTATGTTTTCGTGTTGTTTGTTTTTTCGGCGCAGGTGTGTGTACGTATGTACAAGTTACGAAAATTGAATTTTATATTCAAATTTCTCTGGATCTTATAAGTGATATTTCGAAAAGTATTTACCTTTATATAACATTTAAAGCAACAGCAAAAAACGCATTGTTTTACAACAAAAATTTATTAATATTATGAAATTCGGGCGTTTTTCGGTGTCTTTTCATTTTTAGCGAAACATCTTGAATTTATTTTAGAAACACAATTTTTGGTCTTTTGGCTCAGGCTGAAAAGTTTTATATTCAAATTAAAATTGTTGTATAAGGAAAAAAAATTGAATGGAATTAATGTTTATGCAAAGATTCTTGATAAAATGCATTTTAAACAGAACAGGAATATTAAGCTACATTCTACGATAAAAGTATCAAATTAAAGTGAGCTAAACAGTTTATCGTAACATTTGTATTGCGTGGTTATTTAAACCATGCAATGGTACGATGATGAGGGTTAAATCAAGCACTTGGCGATCGTCCAAGCCTGCGATAATAACAAGAGATCAAACGTAGTTCGACATAGAATGATCAAACAGCTGCTTCATGCAAATATGATTTTAATTTCAAAGAGCGCTATAACATAAATTCTGAATATATAAAGAATTTTATGTCTTTTGTTCTTTTTTAAGTATACTAAATTCTTTGGGGCAGTTATGTCCAAAACCTTGTACAGATATATTTTATATTCACATCTAACTTCATTTCAGCACACTATTAAAAAATCGCAACTAAGTATGATGTCATTCTATCGATTTTTATAAAAAAGAGGTTACACAACTGTAATTTAATTCTATTCTAACCTGAAGATGAGTACTAATGTAGTCAATCAAAATAGAAACATATTGCAGTTTTGTAGCCATTTTTAACAAAAACGATCGAATGACTGAACAGTTTACTGCAAATTTTTAACAATATAGGGTTAAGTGGAGCAAAATGCATCAGCGAGATCAAGATAAAAGCTATTAAGCAAAATTTTCATATTTATCAATCTATCTCAGTTACGTGTGAAATGAATAACATATTTAATTATATTTAATTATTACCTTTATGCAGACCATATTGGGAGAAATCCTTGGTGATGTTTGAATTACAATTCTATATAATATTCTCCATATTTCTACATATGCTATATTATGGGATCGCGAAAGAATATGTGTAACAAAACAAGCTTTGATAAAGTAAAATGAATTTCGATTTAAAAAGAAATTTCATTCTTTAAATATAAGTTAGGGTCTATATTTACTTCCTGTCCATGGGTGCTGTCATTTGAGAAATGAAACTTCGCATAATATTTTATATTTATAGAAACTTTATTTCAAAAATTTCATGATATTCTCAAAGAAAAAATAATTTTTAGTGTAATGATAACTTTTCCCAATATTTTATAGTAAACGATCTAATTATAAAGATGGGTACATCTTTCTTAATTTTATTTATTTATTCATTTTTATTATGGACTATAAAGAAACTTAAACGGTCGTCATTATTAACAATATACAGGTCGGCCTTTGACACGTTTATGCGCCATTTATAAAACTGTTGTATTAGAAATTATAATTCTTCAGAAAGTTGGAACAGGTATTTTTGGTTATTATAATGATAGATATCAGGTAACCAAAAAAGTTCCTCCGATTTTTGAGAGCAGTTACTTTTGTCGCGTAGCTTCAGTTAAACTATTTCTGATGACGTCATATCAGCACATTCCATTCAGTCAAGAATTGTTTAGTGCATAACATATTTCGCTAATAGTTTTGTAGGAAATGCAAACTTTGACAGAATTTATTATTAACAAAGGAGGTTTTGAGGGCTTTTTTACGTTACGAGTTCAAAAACAAAGTAGCAGAAATCGCTAGAAACATATGTTTCGTGTTGGGAGGAGTGAAGAGAGTGTTAAAAGATAGTTCAGCTGATTTTTGAACAGAGACGAGATCCTGGAAGACAAGCCCTGTGTTGGTCGTCCATCTCACAATACAAAGCCCAGCTGAAGGAGGAAATCGAACATAATCCTTATCAAATCTGCCAGGAACTTACATAAATGCTTTTACTTTTTTTCCCATTACCTGAATTGAGATTAAGCTTAGTGGGCTTTAACTATATCTAAATACTTATAAATCAGCAATATTTAATGTTTTTTAATATTTACTTGCATTCAAAAGAGGCTAATGAGGAAGTGATGACATTTACTTCCTTCATCATCACTTCCCCATCAGTCTCTGCTGAATACAGGTAAATATGAAAAAATATATATTAATTATTGTTATTTTATAAGTATTTAAATATAGTTAAAGCCCACTAAGTCTAATCTCAATTCAGATAATGGCAAAAAAGTAAATGAGAATTTTGTTAAAATTCATCCCTCTCTTACAGTTACTCCTTCATAAATCTTAATTTGGTCTTTTCTAAAGAATCACCCATATAATCTATAAGATACAAATTAAACATTTTTCTGTCAGCTATAAACAAAGTTATAATATATTAGATTAATACGGATGCAATTAGCTATCAGTCACCAAGTTTAAGTAAATAATTTAAATGATTATTTGTTCGATTTATTTAATCATTATCAATCGTCATGAATAAAATAATTATTGTCGTTTAAAAAGATTAAGACTGTAGACGTTTTTGTATTTTGATTATACATACAAATGTATAAAACAAACGACTTTTCTTTGAGAAATTTTGTAGCCTTGGCACTTAATATTTACCATCTAACAGACTTTTCATTTAAGCTTAGAATCGACAATTTTTGGTTGTTTAAGGAGATCACCTCATGATATTATTATCCATAGTCCATTTAACCCTTTCCGGCACACTGCGCCCAGTCCGGGATACTTCATTTTAATCCCAAACTTGCAAACATCACCAATAATTTTTTAATAAAATTTTGTATTTACAATGACAGCTTCTGTTAAGGAATTCTTAATTTCTAAAAAAGTCATTTGTAAATTCCGGTGACAGTCGATTGTTTCTCATTTTACAAACATAATTTGCCCATGCCGGAAAGGGTTAATAAAAGTAAGTCTTATGGATTCCTGTGTTTCTTCTATCAACTTTTTTTTTTAGTATTACACAGGAAACAAATCTGCATTTATTGACTTTGATGACATGCAAGTCACTGTTTGTTGTTCCCTTACGAATTCACGACCACAACAGTTTTTGAATTGTACATTCTACCTGATTAATTCAACTACTTCAAGTTTATAATATATTCTTCTCGAGATCCTACTAAATTGTATTATTCGTAGACAAACCTTAAAGTTCAAAAGTTTTAACCATTTGTTCTTAACAAACTACTACTAAAATCGATTGTAAAATTTAAATGCTATCTAATTTATTTCCAATTTAAAAGTCTCCAGGAAGATAAAAATGTGGTTCATATGACACCTTTGTATATTCATATATATGTGTATGTGTAAGTTACAGAGAGAAAAAAGGCGGGGTAATGGTAATTTTTTAAATGTTTATGTCGGCGCGGTTAGAAAAATCTCGGAACCAGTGTCTTAAATCTTGAGTACCCTGTAAAAGAACTATAAATGCTTACATTTTATTTTCAATGCCAAACATTCCATGATGTTAATTTCTATATCTAAATAACATATGCATTACATAGCAATCTGAGTATATTTACGCGAGTTAGAACACGGACAGACGGCTGAAAAACTATTTTTCAACTATGTTGGAAAATGTTAAGAGTTATAGTTATTCATTAATTAGTAAAAAGCAGTATTTTTTTATCAATTTATATGCATGTAGTACAAAATTTACATAATCCCAAGAACTTTACTTCAAATAGTTATTTACCAGTACTATCATTTTGACAGAACAAAAAAATCTCCATTTTTGTAGTCTTTTTCTGTCAAGGAAGGTCTCCATACTGGGCATATTCTGAATATTTTGAAAAAAAAATACTAATTAAACTACTCATTTATCTAATAAGGGATCAGTTATATTTAGCGGCGGAATCACAAAAAAACTGCCTGTAAAAAATAAAATACTTTCGAGTATTTGGCGCAAAAAGACGAAAGCATAACGCGATTTGGCGAGCAGCACTTTCCCTCGCCAAAAGCAAACGATTTTAATGCACCTGAAAATTGCTTGTTAATTAGTTTTTAGATGTGTGTAAATAATATTTAATGAATTTAAATTTGAATAATGAGAGAGCTTGATACATTTAGATATTGCATTACATATTAATGTTGTTTTTATTGCAGTTATTTAACTTTATCATTTTTAAAATAGTTTCATATATAAAAAAATATTTTCATATTGAAAATATATTTTCATATATTAAAGCATATGACAAAAATAAAGGCCAGATGAAGAATGCTGCAGCAACGCATTTCAATATCGGAGAAGTTTTTGTTTCCATAGCAACAAAATTTAATGGTCATTGCTGAATTGGATTGGACTTAATTTTGTGATTGAAACAACTTTAATTAATTTAAATTTTACTTTAATTTATAAAATTTCATACTTACTTTTCATTTTAAAAATATTATGACGAAATTATAGTTAAAACAAACTAAAACAGACGAAACTAAAGATATTTAAATTAAATTTCTTTCTCCTTAACATTTTCAACATGATGCACGTTAAAAAATATTTGATATAAAAAAGGAACTTTTGAATTTTATTTTTTCGCCAACCGATGATAAATCGCCAAATAAACGAAATGTTTATTCTTTTTTTACGACAAACTGCCGGGGTTCCGCCGAAATTTTTTTTATAAACATACCTATCCTCATGAGAAGAACATTCGGTATTTTTTTTTTTTTTTTTTTTTCAGAATTTTCTGAGTAAGCCCTTCCTTGTCAGAATATTTTGAAAAAGAAAAATACTAATTAAACTACTTATGTACGTAATAAAGGATCAGTCAATTTTAGCGGCGGAATTACAGTAGGAAGTCTGTAAAAAAAAAAAAATCAAATATTTGGTGCGAAAACGTCACACGATTTGGCGAGCAGCTCTTTTCCTCGCCAAATTTAAACGATTTCAATATAATTGAAAATTCTTTCTTAATAGATTTTAAGAATACGTGTACATAGTATTAATAAATTTATACTTAACGGGAAAGTTTAATACATATATATTTTTTTCTGTATTACATACTTATCTTGTTTGTACATTGCAGTTAGCATTTAATTTCATCACTTTAAAAATAATTTCATACATAATTTTTTTTCATATTGAAAAGTATATTTTCATATATTTAAGCGTATTACAAAATAAAGCTCGGATGAAGAATGCTGCAGTAAATATATTTCAATATCGGAGAATTTTTTGTTTCCATAGCAACAAAATTAAATCGACAGTGTTCAGTTAAGCTTATTTTGGGCCTGAAACAATTTTAATTAATTTAAATTTTGTTTTAATTAATAAAATTTCATTGTTAACTTTCATTATATATGTATATATATGACAAAACTATGGTTAAAACAAACTAAAACTGACAAAAATAAAGTTATTTAAATGAAAACTTTTTAAACAAGTTCAACATGAAATATTTTTACCTTAAAGACTATTTGATATAAAAAAAAAAGCATGTTTTGAAACTATATTTCGTCGCCAACCGAAATAAATCGCCAAATAAAGGAAATATTCATTATTTTTTTACAAACGTTCTAGCAAATATTCCGCCAACTTTTATATATATATATATATATATATATATATATATATATATATCCACATGAAAAGAACATTCTGTAATTTTTTCACAGTTTTCTATGTTAAGCTCGTTTGGAGACCTTCCTTGAGAGTCGTATCTGCCCAAATTAAATGTAACATAGTTATTGTCAGTAAATTCTACTTCAAATTTATTAAATTACGTAAATATCTACAATGCTTTTGAATTTGTTTTAGCAATTTGTTCCTCCTTAGATTTCCACATGTCTAGGGGTATGCGTAATCCTGTCTGTGCATAATCCTAACTGATTACCCATATTTGCACAATGATAGCGATTATAATTTAAAGAATAAATATTACCATCTTAATTGCTTGGTACAAATTGTTTCAACAAGGAGATATATTTTCCCTCAAATAATAATTTCATCAAATATCAATCAATAATTCAAATAATCTAAAACTAACATTTAATTGCATTCATAGTCAAATATGAACTACATTAATATCGAAATATTACCTAGTCAGATATTTATTTATAGATACATATTTATTATCTCTATTTATAAATGTAAACAATTGGGTAAATAGAATTAATATGTCTGTGCTGCAAATTCTTGTTTCAGTATTCCATGCATTTCTTACTTGTACACAAAACATTCTCCTGACCAAAGAAAAGGTGATTTATTGACGAATTTTACCGTTTCTCTTCATGTCTTTTTAACCCTTTCGGGTCTGGTATACTATTAATAGTACATGTCTTTAAATGGAGTACTATTTTGTTTTAAGAAATACTTTTGCTACTATTTACATGTAGCAATGTTATATGCTTTCGTATTCAATATATGATTTTATGTTTAGACATTTAGTAATAATAATATTATTATTATTTGCTTAATTATCTTTGTGCTGTTTACGATTATTTCATTTTAAACACATATTTCACTCTTTGAATTTAAAATAAAAGTTAATATCCTGAAAAAAATCATGCATAATAAATCGCAAAAAGCATTAGAAAGTTGTAATATCAGTTAAATATTGTTGTAATACAATATTTTCTAAACATCTCCGAAAATTCTTCTTTAGCTTATTATCATATGAATATTAATGGAATAGTACGCAAAAGAACAGCATTCGTTAAGATTCAGACAATGAAATATTCTTTAAACACTAATTAATCTATTTGGATTGCTAGTGTTGATGGTATTAACGTAGACGTATTTTTATTCTATTTTTTTTTTTTTTTTTTTTTTTTTTTTTTTTTTTTTTTTTAACCTGGGGGAAAAAATCGGGCCCGAAAGGGTTAATATAGCAAGCACCATATTTCTTTAATTAAATGTGGCAAGATATGGAATTGCTTGAGATTTTTTAAATCATGCTTCATTTTATTTTTGATTATCCTTTAATCAATTAAAAACAAGTCGGAAATTGTCGGTCAAATGTAGTGGGTGAGATGCATTCATACTATAACAAAGTTTTAAAAATATTCAGATCTTGGTGTAAAAGATGTTGCACTCTTATGGAAAAATGCATGACTACAAAATTTATTACGATATTATATCTAAATTCAGTAATACGGAAGTAATATATCTCTAGCAAAAATAGGATGCAATCACTATGGGAAACTAGAATCATTACTTATCATGAGATATCAATCATTTACGTATGGGAAAATTTAATAAAATATAGAGAATTTTTATTAATATATTTTTTAAGTTTTGATACAATTTCCATAAAATTTGAAATGACTCTACAAAATTCTGCAACGATACTATTTATTTAATTTCAAACCATTCTTCTTCGTAATTTTTGTGCTCTTATATGCGAACAGATTACGGCATTTTCCTATAGATCATAATGTAATGGAATACTTATGAGTGTATCTGTCAGTAAACTATAAAAGTTACATACTTCATTTTCAATACTGAAGATAGAATAGTAAATCTTAATAGCACGTATCAGTTACAAAGCAATCCCACTTTATTAATGTAATTTCGAGTCCGGACTGATAGACGGCTAAATGGATGGACAAAACAGATTCACAAACAATTTTCTACTATGCCTTAAAGTTTTAACAACGTATGATAGTTTAAAATTTCACTTTCAGTAATTTATACAAACAAACGGAAACATACTTGAATACTTTTGTACAACCTTGTATTTTACCTACTATCTTTTAACAAATTCCACAATTTATCTAAAATTTAATTAAAACTAAAACACGTTTAAAACTTTTGAAATCATTTTTTCAAAAGAATATAATTCATAGATGGTTAAGTATTCAATTCTGTACAGGGCCACCCACACAATAGCACTCTATTACTAAATGATATAAGGGAAAGCATTTTTGGTGCATATTTTAATAATACAGTTGAATCCCGTTATAACGAACTTCAAGGGACCGAAGTTTTTGTTCGCTATATCCGAACTGTTAAAAAATGTTAGAGTTTACAAAATCCTTATATCCTTATATATATTATAAATTTGAAAGTGTGTCCGAAAAATTGGAATGAACTTGGCTTCAAAACTGATGGATTAATGTCTTTGAATCTTTGCATATGGATAAATTATGGGAGTGGAATGAACATAGGCTAATTTTTATTTATTTTATTCAAATATTTTCCTTAATAATTCAAAATTTAAATATTTTTCATACAAAATCAATAGGCATTTTTCAGATAAAATTTAACCATTTTCCTTTCCTGTTGCCAAGAAAATAAAAAATTGGAATAATAATTTTTCAGCGGCAATGAATTTTTAATAAAAAACTTCCACGCGAAAAACTATAATAAAATAATTTGAAAGAAAATAAATATGACGTCATGTTTGAAAGAAAAATAAAAGGTATATTTTTTATAATATATTTAACAAGGATATTTGTTTAGTTAATTGGAATTTTTGTGTAAAATATGACGACATAAATTAAAAGTAAAAAGAATGAAAAAGAATTATATCTATACTAATAAAAGAACAAAACGCTCTGTCAGTCTGCGTGTGTGTGTGTGTCTGCGATGGCTAGCAAAATCTACAGCACGTACGAAGCTCAAAATATTTTTGAGAGTAGCCCAATATCTCTCCTGATGCACCTGAAGCTCAGAATTTCAAAATTATATTTATTAACTGAGTAATTAATTAAATTCCAAAGCTCACTCTCATAAAAAATCGCCTTTTTTCGCTTTTTTTCTCTTTCATTTTCTTATGGTTGATTGGTTGCATAAAATTTTCGCAGAAATAATTTAAAAAGCTGGGACAGACCTTTAAAATTCATAGATTGGCAAACTGTCAGTTTAAATGAGGATTTTTTTTTTAAATCACAGCTGCTGTACACCATGGAGAAAAAGATAGGTGGGGGCGAAGTAAGCCGAAAAAAGGGTTTGCAATATTAAACCATTTATCGCTGAAATTTTTATGTCTCAAACAAAAGCACGAGAAAGGAATTTTGTATTAATAAAAGAATTGAAAGAAATGAATTACAGCTGAAGCATATTTTACGAAGAAACAATTTTTTAAAATGGTTTTTTTCAGTAGCGTCTATACCCCGCCCCAAACTTTGGCTCTTATCACAATTGCACCCAAGAAATTCCCCATGCTGCCGAAAATGGGGATTAATAGTTTGATACCTTCGTTAATAACAACAATTTTGATCATTTTAGAAATTTATTTATTTAAATGGATTTATTTAATTTATTTATTTAAATTTATTTTATTAATTTATTTATTTATTTTATTAATTTATTTATTTAAATAAATTTAAATTTATTTATTTAAATTTTATTTATTTAAATGGATTTATTTATTTATTTAAATAGGGGCGTAGCCCTCATACACGCGTTAGTGATTGCGGCGTGGACGAGTTTCGTACATTTTAGTGATTTCTGCACAGCGAGTTTCGGGGATCCAGTGAGGTTTTCTTGGTTTTAATCGGCGCGCAGCGCTCATACACACGTTAGTGATTGCGGCGTTGACGAGTTTTGTACATTTTAGTGATTCTTGCACAGCGAATTTCGTGGATCCCGTGACGTTTCTTTGGTTTTAATGGGCGCGCAGCGCTTATACACACGTTAGTGATTGCGGCGTTGGCGAGGTTCGTGCATTTTAGTTTTTCCTGCACAGCAAGTTTCGGGGATCCAAAGATGTTTGTCTGTCTGTCTGTCTGTTTGTCTGTTCATCTGTCTGTTTGTTCGTTTGTTTGTTTGTTCGTCTGTCTGTTTGTTCGTCTGTTTGTTTGTCTGTTTGTTTGTTTTTGTCTCTGTCTGTTGGTTTGTTTGTTTGTTAGTTTGTCGATTTGTTTGTTTGTTGGTTTAATTGTTTGTCAGTTTGTTTGTCGGTTTATTTGTTTGTCAGTTTGTTTGTTTGTTTGTCTATTTGTTTGTTTTTACGTCTGTTTGTTTGTCGGTTTGTCTTTTAGTTTGTCAGTTTTTTATTAGTTTTTTTGTTTGCCTGTTTGTCGGTTTGTTTGTTTGTTTATTTGTTTTTCTGTCTGTTTGTTTGTCTGTTTGTATGTTTGTTTGTCGGTTTGTTTGTTTGTCTCTCTGCCTGTTTGTTTGTTTATTTGTAGTATAGTCAAAAAACGGAAATGAAGAAACCACATCTTCCGTTTAAAAAAGGGAAATTATCGGCAGCATGGGGAATTTCTTGGGTGCATTTGTGATAAGAGCCAAAGTTTGGGGCGGGGTATAGACGCTAGTGTTTTTTTCTATTATATTATTTAGGTTAAAGTTAGGTTAAAGTTAAATTGCATTTATGTTATGGTTAGAATAAGGATATGTTACAATAAAGTGAAGGCTAGGTTACATTTCTATTATATTTAATTTACGGTAGGATACTGTTAAGTAGCGTTGAAAAAGTTAGAAAAAACCCGGTTTAAACCCGGGAATAAACCAGGTTTTTAGGAATAAACCTGGAAAAAACCCGGCATTTTTTGGAATAATTCGGTTTCTTGGGAATAAACCTGGGAGTAAACCTGGTCAATTGGAAATAAACCCAGGAATAAACCGACTTTTTGCAACTCTACTGTTAAGTCGCTGTTAGGTTACAGACAGGTTCTGGTTACGGTACAAAAGTTTAAGGTTAGGAATTTATACACAGGGTGAACATTACGCAAGATTTGATTAAAAATAACACTTACTTTTGTTAAATAGCTCTGAAATTATAATACTATATACCAATCTTTTAGCTACCATTGTGTATCGATTTCATTCATGGTATAGTCGGATTTAAGAGCGATATAATTAGTTTGAAATTCGAAATATTTCACTTGGGATTTGTATATGAAAATAATAATTAGTTACGTGACTTAACAGTGATTTTTACGGGTAAATATCAACTTTTTAACACGAAAATCATGCAATCGTTGGATACATATTCCCTCCCGCGTTTTTCATTGCTTATTTTGAATATTTTTAGAGCTTAATATTAGTTGTTGTTTTTAAAACCGATTTTTCACACAGTCAGTGGCTACGTATTTCAGACAATGCATTTCTGCATGTAACGAGTTAATGATAAAATCATACAAATTTCAAGTTCGTTTAATATTGTTAATACGGACCCGGGCAACGCCGGGCGGGTCAGCTAATTTTTAATAAAATGGTTCACTTATGAAAATGTGACGTCATAGTTGAAATAAAAAAGGTACCTTATAGCAGTCGTTAAAAATACAAGGGGTATGAATATCAGTAGCTAGTGGATCGAGATAAATAATGACGTCATATCATATCATATATATTATAAAGCAGAAGTTCTGAAACTTCCAAACGGGTGTTTTCAAAAACTACCCGATGGATCTTTTTGCAGATTATATCATTCGATAGGAAATATTTTTGCGGAGGTTTATCATGCAAATATACAGGGATAACTCTGATTTTTCGCACTTAATTTCGTATTTTTCGGTTATTTTTGATGGAAGGGTTGCAACAACTAATTTTTTGGCGATAATTATAATTCAAAAAAGAAATGAAATGCTTTCTCTAATGGAAAATAATATAAACATTTCGAAAAAAAAAACCCTGTTGATTCATTGATTTAAAATAAATAATGATAAAAAAAAAGCCGTTTAACCCTTTCCGGCGCGGTGTCCCTTAAAAAGGACACCTAATTTTAATTTTACTGGCACCAAGAATATTTAATTAAAATTTTCCTTTGATAAAATGCCTGAAAATAAGCAAGTTCGTATTCTCTAATAAATTCGTTTATAAATTCTGGTGGCAGATAATTATTTCAATTAAACTTACTCCGCGCCGGAAAGGGTTAATGCAAAATAATAATATGAAAGGAAAATATTTATCTTTAACGAAAAAGAAAAAGAATATTTATAATATTTAAAAAGTAACTCAATGTGAAAGAAAGTTTTGAAGTGACACAATATTTGGCTATTTATTTCTTTCGAGCCCGATTAAAGGAAAACAACATTTCAAAAATTTCATTTGGTAAAACATAAGTTTTTTTTTTCTTTTTTTAAAAATATTTTTTAATCTAATTTTCCCGTTATGTCTTTTACAGAAGAAACTCGCAGAGTTAATTTTTTTTAAAAAGGCTCTAATTGTTATTTGTATGTTGTTTGTTCAACTGGGTGTTTCAATCTACTTTTGTCGCCAATCAATGCGATTCTAAACAAAAACAACAACAAAAACACAAGACGGAGCGATGTTCGCAAGATCTATTTTCTCTCTCTCTCTCTTTTAATGAGTGAGAGCATTTTTAAGAAAAAAAATTTACATTTAACTTAAATACATATATAGCAGTTAATACCACAAAAATGAATAATATTTAAATTTTAGGGTAAATGTCTTTTCACATATTGTAAAATAATTTAACTGCAACTTTCAAAATTTTTTTGGCACAGATATCTCATACACACTACATTGGTGCGATTTGTCTCTTACGCCAATACCATATATACATCTGCGTAATTAACTGACGCCAAAGTGTCATTATTTTGCTTGATATGGCAACCCGGATGTTATTGTCTATTTATTAATAAATTGTCTATTTACAATTTTTTTATTTTTTTTTTCCAATTATATAAACTATTTTAATCTAGGCACATTTGTCATACATGCGCCACATTTGCGCGACTGCGATAAAATGGTGATTTTATGCCTCACTTGGTAACTTGGCTGTTGTTTATTTATTATTAAATTTTTCTTTTCTTTTCTTCTATTTTTTAAAGGATATAAATAATTTTTTTTATAATTATTAACTAAACTTTTTAAAATTTATTGTTATTTTCTATTTAAAATAACAGAAAATAATTAGAACTATATATATAACTGGTATTTGAAAACGAAATTTTCTCCAAATCGGCATCAGAAGAAAAAAAAACGCGCCAAGGTGGTGCGTATATGTCATGTATACATTTTTTTCACTGTACTACAGTATTTAAACATGCTGTATAAATAACGATTATTGTTTTTTTTCCCAAACATGTTTGGCACAGATATTACATACACACTGAGGTATCTGACTATCGCCAAAACGGGGTTATTTTTTCCTGATATGGTAACCCAGCAATAGTTGTTTCTGTATTAATAAATTGTTTATTTATTTTCAATTTCTTTTTAGAAATTCTATAAATTTTTTTGTGCTATAGTAACTTTTTTTATTTATTAATATTTTCGTTTTAAAATAACGAAAATAATTTTTTAAAATGCACATTTCTTCGCTATTCTAAAACGAGGATTTTGCCGCATTGGTATTGGAAGGAAATCTTGCAAATCCGGGTTTGTGCCGGAGTTTTTTGTGAAATATGATATTTTCAAATGTAAATTGAGTGCTACTTGATTAACACATCGGCCAGTTTCGCCAAACTATTCACATTTACATAAATTCATTTTAAATAACGAAAGAACAATAAACATAAATAAAAGATACAAATTAAAAGTCGAATTAAAAAGCACTTATGACGTAAAAAAATACGTGTATCACGTGTAATATCAATTACTATCATACTTACGATCATCGATTATTGACATTTATTCCTATAATCTGCTATTAATTTTTTTCTCGCCAGAATAATCAAGTAGTACCATACATTGTACAAACTCCAGTTAATATTACAAAAATAGAGCTAAATAACTAAATTTAGGTGCAAATGCACACACCCATGTTGTAAGAAAGAGACACAAATGTCATATATGCACCACGTTGTGGAGATACATTTCTGGCGCCACTTTAACGGAAACTTCGTTTTCAAATGACAGATACATTTCTATTTTATATTTTACTTTTCTATGTATAGAATAGAGCATAGCATTTTGTATCATTTTAAAATGCAAATGAAAGTAAATAAATAGTTCATTAATAAATTAAAAACAAAGCTGGATTACCATAAGAGGCATAAAATGTTCATTTTGTTTCAATCAAGCTAACGTGATGCGTATATGACATCTGTATCAAAAAATGAATTTCACACATTCAAAAAACATTCGCCTTATTTTTCTAAGGAAAACTTTATTTAACTTTATTTATTCTGATGCATTCCAAAAACGGAACACTGTAATAGATTTGTCAAGAGCAGATGTACGTTGCCAAATATAATATAAAATTGATAGAGGATGTATTAAGGTTTCCACAGATACCCATTATCCTCAAATCGAGAGTTTTAGAGTTCAAAAACTATCAAATGAAAATAAATCACTTGAAAATTGTTTAAATTCAATGGTCAATCTCTGCGATCATAATGCTCGCTATTTTAGAAGTATGGTGAATAGACAATATTTAAATTGCTCTTTTCATATATGCCTCATTTATCTATCAAACACTGCAATAAGTGGTCAACTGAAATATTTTTTTCTTAAAAGCCCGAATTGTATCGAATACATAAGCTGATACAACAACGTAATATTTTATTATTATTTTAATATATTTTGGCGTCAACGGGCCTTGATTCCATTGTTGTTGTTTTTATTTTTGGCTCATTTTTGTTTTTTTCTAGCTCGCTGAGTTTTGCACTGATGAAAAATCTCGACAGTAGATTCGAAACAGCTGTTTGCTAACTTTTAATGCTTTTTTGATGCATTTATAATAGTTGGTTTTCTATCCTTAAATACAATGGCGTTTTGTATGATTTTCAGAACTGTGAAAGAGCATTCGAGGTGAAGTTGCTTTAAAAAACACAATCATATGCAATATTTTGCTTGATTCATGTTTTGCTTTGAAAAATAGACCAGCGCAGCGGGCTTAGCCTGCTAGTATATTATAAAGCAGAAGTTCTGAAACTTCCAAACGGGTGTTTTCAAAAACTACCCGATGGATCTTTTTGCAGATTGTATCATTCGATAGGAAATATTTTTGCGGAGGTTTATGATACAAATATACAGGGATAACTCTGATTTTTCGTACTAAATTTCGTATTTTTCGGTTATTTTTGACGGAAGGGTTGCAACAATTAATTTTTTGGCGATAATTATATTTCAAAAAATAAATGAAATGCTTTTTCTAATGGAAAATAATATAAACATTTAGAAAAAAAAAAAAAAACCTGTTAATTCATTGATTTAAAATAAATAATGATAAAAATTATCTAATAATTATTTAAGCATATTATCTAATAAAATATTTATCTTTAACAACAACAACAAAAAAGAATATTTATAATATTTAAAAAGTAATTCAATGTGAAAGAAAGTTTTGAAGTGACACAATATTTGGCTATTTATTTCTTTCGAGCCAGATTAAAAGAAAGCAACATCTCAAAAATTTCATTAAGTAAAACATAAGTATTTTTTTTCTTTCTTTTTTTAAAAAAAATTTTAAATCTAATTTTCCCGTTATGTGTTTTACAGAAAAAACTCGCAGAATAAATTTAAAAAAAATCCTCTAATTGTTATTTGCATGTTGTTTGTTCAATTGGGTGTTTCAATCTACTTTTGTCGCCAATCAATGCCCCCCCCCCCCCCCAAAAAAAAAAAGAAAAAAAAAACAAGACGGATTGATGTTCGCAAGAACTATTTTCTTTCTCTCTCTCTTTTAATGAGTGAGAGCATTTTTAGGAAAAATTTTTACATTTAACTTAAATACATATATAGCAGTTTATACCACAAAAATGAATAATATTTAAATTTTAGGGTAAATGTCTTTCCACATATATAGATATTGTAAAATAATTCAACTGCAACTTTTAATTTTTTTTTTTTTTTTTTTTTTTTTGGCACAGATATTTCATACGCACTACATTGGTGCGATTTGTCTCTTACGCCAATACCATATATACATCTGGGTAATTAACTGACGCCAAAGTGTCATTATTTTGCTTGATATGGCAACCCGGATGTTATTGTCTATTTATTAATAAATTGTCTATTTACAATTTTTTCCCTTTTTTTTTCAATTATATAAACATTTGCGCGACTGCAATAAAATGGCGATTTTATGCCTCACGTGGTAACCTGGCTGTTGTTTATTTATTAATAAATTTTTATTTTATTTTATTTTATTTTTTAAAGGATATAAATAGTTTTGTTTTATAATTATTAACTAAACTTTTTGAAATTAATTGTTATTTTCTATTTAAAATAACAGAAAATAATTGTAAAGTATATATGTAACTGGTATTTGAAAACAAAATTTTCTCCGAATCGGCATCAGAAGAAAAAAAAATGCGCCAATGTGGTGCGTATATGTCATGTATACATTTTTTTCACTATACTACAGTATTTAAACATGCTGTATAAATAACGATTATTGTTTTTTCCAAATATGTTTGGCACAGATATTATATACACACTGAGGTATCTGACTATCGCCAAAAAGGTGTTATTTTGCCTGATGTTGTAAAATTAAATGAAGTGAAACTAATTGAACGCGTAAATTAAGAAAATGAAAATATCGTCTGATTTTATTTGTTATTATTCGAAGAACTTTGACAAGTGTATGAGAACGATGGAGTTCTCTGGATGTAATGATGGATGTGGCTTTTGGAATTAAAAGACATTTTTTATAATAATATGGACTTTTAGATTAATTTGAACTTAGAATAAGTTTATCTTAACAGATGAGTATGAATTCAATTCAAGAGCTCCAAAAGCATCGCATAGATGCAACCCGCAAAATGAAGACATGCATGGTTAGTAAGTAATTTTTAAACTAACCCTATTTTCGAATTCTAACATACTGGTACCCTCGGTTCGGGACAGGAGTTTTTGAATTTTAATTAATTTTAAATGAAAAAATGAATCTGAGTAGTTTGAAAACTTAGAGAAAAGGACTGAGAGCTGCACTCTCACGTTTAAGAAAATTGAAACTGAATTAACTAAAGAAACATGTGAAATTAAAGAACTTTCTATTTTGAAAACTCAACTGTTTGATAAATTTCAACGGATGGACACTTGTCAAAGTAAAATTTCGGAAATATTGTTACAAGATAAGGACGAAAAATTGTTTACCGAAGATTTTGAAGGTGCAGAAGAATATCGAGAAAAATATATAGAAATATGTGCACGTATTGATGAAAAGATACAGTTTTCCTCATCTCCTGGCGAAGAAGTAAAACGCAAATTTAAATTACCGGAGATCGAGCTGAAAAAATTTAACGGCGAACCAAAGGAATTTTTATCATTTTGGAGCCGGTTTAAGAAAATACATGAAGACGATTCTATTGCCGCGGAGGATAAGATGCAGTATCTATTCCAATGTATGGAACCGAAATCAAAAGCGGAGCGTTTAATATCAAGCTATCCAGCTACCGCGGAAAATTATCCGAAGGCTATCGATCAATTGAAACAGAGATTTGGACGAGATGATCTTCTTGTGCAAATTTACGTCAGGGAATTATTAACCCTCGTAATGAAAAATGCCACTGCGCCTAAAATGAAAGTTGACTTAGCCTCTTTATACGATGAGTTAGAAAGCAAACTTCGTGCCTTAGAAAGTTTGGGAAGAACTCAAGAGAAGTATGGAGACTTTCTCATGCCCTTGGTTGAGAGCTGCTTGCCTGAAGAAGTTCTTTTGACCTGGGAAAGAAGCCGAAATCATGATAAATATTCCAGTGAGAATTCCAGAACTTTAAAAAAACTGATGGACTTTCTACGCCAAGAAGTTCAAGGAGATGAAATGGTATTTTTAGCAAGAAAAGGTTTTGACTCTGTTGTTAGAAAAAAAAATTTCATCTGAAATTATTAGCAAACCTGATCCTGCCACCGCATCTGCATTGGTGAGTATAGAAAATAAAGGTAAGAAAAACAATTGCATATTCTGTTATAGGTTTCACCCCTCTAATAAATGTTTTGGGGCTAAAAAAATGTCTTTAACTGAAAAACAAAAAATTTTTTTAAAAAAGGGGATTTGTTTCTCTTGTTTGCAAAAAGCTGGTCATCTGAGTAAGAATTGTAATATTAAAAATAAATTAAAATGTAATCATTGCCATAAACATCATTTTGAAATAATGTGTCCAGAACAAAATATAAATAATAATCAAAATGATTCTTTGAAATCTGAAAATTCTCTTTCTAATTGTAGTAGAAATAAAGTTGTGTATATGCAAACGCTTGGCGTGCGCATTCGATCGCAAGGTCGCCAAAAAGTCGTACGCGCACTGCTGGATTCAGCAAGCCAAAGTAGTTACGTAAGCGAGAGAATAACGAAATCACTAAAAATGCATCCTATAAGAAAAGAAATAATTATTCACGCGCTGTTCGGGGGGAATGAAACGAAACCTAAAAAACATGATGTGTTTTCGGTAGAAATCAGTGAATTAGATGGAAATAATGCGTTTTGTTTTGAAGCATTTTCCGAAAAAAAGATTTGCGGATTTGTACCTAAAATTAAAGATTATAGAATTTTAAATGAATTAAAAAGAAATAAAATAAATCTATCTGATGATTTTTGTAAGGAATCTGAAATTGATCTTTTGGTGGGGGCTGATATGGTAGGAAAATTATTGACAGGAAATTTAATTCAATTAAATTGCGATTTGACTGCCATAGAAACCAAGCTCGGTTGGACAGTAATAAGGAAACAAACGTGTGGCAAGAAACATAACGTTTTGACAACATTGTCTATGCACGTTAGAAATATTCCTTTGAATGAATTATGGGAACTTGAAACCATAGGAATTTCTGACCCCATTCAGAATTTTGAAAAACAGGAAAATTTTGATTTAAATGATTTTAAAGAAAAAATGAAAATTCTTCCCGATGGCAGATATGAAGTAGGGCTTCCATGGAAGTGTAATTTTAAGAACTTGCCCGACAATAAAGTTTTAGCTTGGAAGAGATATGAAAAAATGATCAATAAATTGAAATGTGGGGGATTTTTCGATGAATATCAGGAAGTATTTAAGAATTGGGAAAAAATGAATATTATTGAACGTGTTCCAGAAAATGAATTAAGTAATAAATGTCATTATTTACCGCATAGGCCCGTTATCAGGTTAGATAAGGAAACAACAAAAATACGCCCTGTATTTGACGCATCTGCTTCTGAGAAAGGGAAACCCTCGTTAAATGAATGTTTGTATAAAGGCATTAATCTTATAGAATTAATACCTGATATTCTTGATCGTTTTAGAATGTATCCTATCGGTATAACTGCAGATATAGAAAAGGCTTATTTAATGTTATCTGTTATGCCTAAAGATAGAGATTTGTTCAGATTCTATTTCCCATGTAATGAAGGACAATTGATTTATAGACATTGTAGAGTTGCCTTTGGTGTCTCTTCTAGTTCTTATTTATTAAGTGCATCTATAATGCATCTTTTAGAAAATAGTCCTCCTGAATATAAGGAAACTGCTGAAAAATTAAAATGTTCATTTTATGTAGATTAATTGTGTATCAGGTGTTTTTAATATTAATGAAGCTGAAATGTTTATTGAAAATGCAAAGTTATTAATGTCTTAAGGGTGTTTCAATTTGCGTTGTTTTGAAAGCAATGTAGCTTGTAAAAATGTTGATAAACATTCTGGGGATACTTCAGTTTTGGGGATTATTTGGAATTTAGATAATGATTCTTTGAAATGTTGTTTAGATTTAGAAACATTAACGTGTGAAAGGAAAATTACTAAGAGATTAATTTTGAGCATTGTGCAAAAGATTTTTGATCCTATCGGCTTATTCTCTCCTGCTACATTGCTTCCAAAATTATTGCTACAAGACTCATGGAAACAGAAAATCCCATGGGATCGAGAATTACCTTGTAACATTGTGAGTGCTTTTCTGAAATGGTTGAAGAATATTGATGTTTTAAAAGAAGTAGCTATACCTCGATACTTAGAAATTAATGCTTCATCTGAATTTCATGTTTTTGTTGATGCGAGTAAAGGGGCATATGCAGCGTGCGTCTTCGCTAGATCAATAATTGATTCCGAAGTCAAGGTTACGCTTGTTAGAGCGAAGTCTAGGGTTGCTCCTCTCAAAACTTTGAGCATGTCGCGTTTAGAGTTAATGGCTTGTTGTATAGGTACTCGACTTGCGAGTTATATCATCAAGGCAATAAACATGCCAGGTCTAAAAATCACATTCTGGTCAGATTCTACTACCGCAATTTGGTGGATAAAGGAACATGGAAAATGGTCGGTTTTCGTGAGCAACAGGGTCAAAGAAATTCGGCAGATGTCCAATATAGAGTCATGGAAGCACGTTCCAGGAAATTTGAATATAGCTGATATGCTTTCACGTGGATGTTCTCCACAGAAAATGCTTTGTTCGCGATGGTGGGAAGGTCCTAAGTGGTTAAAAGAAAATCCTGAATGTTGGCCAATTGGCGCGATTGACTGTCAGCCAAAAGATGTTGATTTAGAAAGAAAAAAGGTTGAAATTACGAATATTGATCTAGCTAAAGACGCACCCCTTTGGCTCTTAGATAATATATCTAATTATGATAAGATGATAAGAATATTTGCTTAGATTCTGAGATTTGTAAATAATTGCCGAAATGTTTCTAATAAGTGTAAATATTCTAATCTTACTCAAAATGAAATTGAAAATTCTGAAAAATGTCTAATCCGTTTAGTTCAGAGCTGTTATTTGTATAATAAAAGGTCATTAGGTGATATTGTAACATTCACAGATGATAATGGAATTTTGAGAGTAAACACTAAAATAACTGAAAGAAATGACCGAGAATCATTTTTGTATCCAATATTGTTGCCAGGTAAATGTGAATTTACTAAGTTATTGATTAGATCAGTACACCAAAAGAATTGTCATGCAGGGATAAGAACAATGCAATCTTTAATAAGAGAAAGATTTTGGATAATTAGAGCTAGAAGAACTATTAAAAATGTATTGTACGACTGTATTGCATGTAAACGTTTTAAGGTAAAGTCTTTGTCAAGCGAACCAACACCTTTGCCACCAGATCGCGTGACAGATTGTGCTGTCTTTGAAATTATTGGAGTAGACTTAGCCGGGCCTTTATTTCTAAAAAATGGCGAGAAAGTTTGGATAGCATTGTTTACTTGTGCCTTCTATCGCGCAGTTCACCTTGAACTAGTCAATTCGCTATCTTCTGATGCTTTCCTGCTAGCACTTAGACGTTTTATAGCTAGACGCGGTAGGCCCAGCACTATTTATTGTGATAACGGAACAAACTTTAGGGGGGCTTCCAATGAACTTTCAAAATTAAATTGGGATAAAATTTTAAAAGATACCATGACGCATAAAATTGTTTGGAAATTTATACCTCCCACCGCAGCTTGGTGGGGAGGCTGGTGGGAAAGGTTGGTTCGCATTGTAAAAGAATTGTTAGTACGTACTTTAGGTAGATCTGTATTGACTTATGAAGAATTGAATACACTTATATGTGATTGTGAATCTGTGATTAACTGCAGACCTCTAACCTATATCTCAGAGGACCCACTGGAGCTAGTACCTCTCACACCCGCTATGTTTCTTACTGAAAACCGAAGTTTCAGTAATTCGGATATTATCGAATTAGATTCTCAAAGTTTAAGGAGAAGGTTGAATTACAGAGCTAAACTTCTTACCGATTTTAGGCAACGTTTTAGAAAGGAATACCTCAGCGAATTAGTTCAAAAACACACTGAAAAACATACACGTGAACCGCGAGTGGGAGAAGTAATCTTAGTTGGGGATGATAACAAAAAACGTTTATTTTGGCCTTTAGCAAAGGTGATTCATTTAATTCCAAGACGGGATGGTAAAGTTCGTGCTGTTAGTTGAAAACTCAGCACGGCACGGTTTTACGTCCGGTGCAGCGCATCTTTCCTTTGGAAATATATTCGAATGAAATGATTGAAATTGCATCCAAACCGTCGGGTGAAGAGAAAACTAGTTCCAGTGAGCATGATGATCATGAAAATGTGTCTTCTCCTGATAGTGTCATACTTAAGAAATATACCTCTTCTGGAAGATGTGTAAAAGCTCCAAAGAGGTTGGATCTTTTTAATGATAATTGTTATGTATTTGAAACTCTCCCCAAGTTTCAAAGGGGGGAGGATGTTGTAAAATGAAATGAAGTGAAACTAATTGAACGCGTAAATTAAGAAAATGAAAATATCGTCTGATTTTATTTGTTATTATTCGAAGAACTTTGACAAGTGTATGAGAACGATGGAGTTCTCTGGATGTAATGATGGATGTGGCTTTTGGAATTAAAAGACATTTTTTATAATAATATGGACTTTTAGATTAATTTGAACTTAGAATAAGTTTATCTTAACAGATGAGTATGAATTCAATTCAAGAGCTCCAAAAGCATCGCATAGATGCAACCCGCAAAATGAAGACATGCATGGTTAGTAAGTAATTTTTAAACTAACCCTATTTTCGAATTCTAACACCTGATATGGTAACCCAGCAATAGTTGTTTCTGTATTAATAAATTGTTTATTTACTTTCAATTTCTTTTTAAAATTCTATAAAATGTTTTGTGCTATAGTAACTTTTTTGTATTTACTAATATTTTCGTTTTAAAATAACGAAAATAATTTTTTTAAATGCACATTTCTTCGCTATTCTAAAACGACGATTTTGCCGCATTGGTATTGGAAGGAAATCTTGCAAATCCGGGTTTGTGCCGGAGTTTTTTGTGAAATACGATATTTTCAAATGTAAATTGAGTGCTACTTGATTAACACGTCGGCCAGTTTCGCCAAACTATTCAAATTTACATAAATTCATTTTAAATAACGAAAGAACAATAAACATAAATAAAAAATACAAATTAAAAGTCGAATTAAAAAGCACTTATGACGTAAAGAAATACGTGTATTACGTGTAATATCAATTGCTATCATACTTACGATCATCGATTATTGACATTTATTCCTATAATCTGCTATTAATTTATTTCAGAATAATCAAGTAGTACCGTACATTGTACAAACTCCAGTTAATATTATAAAAATAGAGCTAAATAACTAAATTTAGGTGCAAATGCACACACCCATGTTGTAAGAAAGAGACACAAATGTCATATATGCACCACGTTGGGGTGATACATTTCTGGCGCCACTTTAACGGAAACTTCGTTTTCAAATGACAGATACATTTCTATTTTCTATTTTACTTTTCTATGTATAGAGCATAACATTTTGTATAATTTTAAAATGCAAATGAAAGCAAATAAATAGTTCATTAATAAATTAAAAACAAAGCTGGATTACCATAAGTGGTATAAAATGTTCATTTTGTTTCAATCACGCCAACGTGATGCGTATATGACATCTATATCAAAAATGAATTTCACACATTCAAAAAACATTCACCTTATTTTTCTAAGGAAAACTTTATTTAATTTTATTTATTCTGCTGCATTCCAAAATACTGCATTCCACACTGTAATAGATTTGTCAAGAGATGTACGTTGCGAAATATAATACAATATTGATAGAGGATGTATTAAGGTTTCCACAGATACCCATATCCTCAAGTTGAGAGGTTTAGAGTTAAAAAACTATCAAATGAAAATGAATCACTTGAAAATTGTTTAAATTCAATGGTCAATCTCTGCGATCATAATGCTCGCTATTTTAGAAGTATGTTGAATAGACAATATTTAAATTGCTCTTTTCATAATTGCCTCATATATCTATCAAACTCTACAATAAATGGTCAACTGAAATATCTTTTTCTTAAAAGCCCGAATTTTATCGAATGCATAAGCTGATAGAACAACATAATATTTTATTATTATTTTAATATATTTTGGCGTCAACGGGCCATTGTTGTTGTTTTTATTTTTGGCTCAATTTTGTTTTTTCTAGCTCGCTGAGTTTTGCACCGATGAAGAATCTCGACAGTAGATTCGAAACAGCTGTTTGCTAAATTTTAATGCATTTTTGGTGGATTTATAATCGTTGGTTTTCTATCTTTAAATACAATGGCGTTTTGTATGATTTTCAGAAATGCGAAAGAACATTCGAGGTGAAGTTGCTTTAAAAAACACAATCATATTCAATATTTTGTTTGATTCATGTTTTGTTTTGAAAAATAGACCAGCGCAGCGGGCTTAGTTTGCTAGTTTAAAATGAATCAGAAAGATTTTTTACTTATACTAATTAATAAGTTATAAGTTACATACAAATGAATATTTTTATTCAAAACTCATAATTATCAATGGAAGAAATTTTTTGTGGGGAAAAGGCGGAAAATAAAACTACTGATTAATATTTTTTTGGCTCGATTTTTTAACACTTTCGAACAAAGTTGAAAAGTTATTATGCTTTCGGTTTGTCTGTCTGTCTGGTCGCTTTCTAACTTTCGTAAATATACTCCAATTTCCATGAAATTTTTGGACGTTCTTAACGTTTACCTAGCACGAATACCTATTGAAAATAAAGTTTCTACCATGATTAGTTTATTTACAGGGATTGTCAAAAAATTTCCTTACATTACGGCATTATGGGGAAAATCGTTTTAATTAAATTTAACGATGTTACACCCTGTGAAACATATTCAAATTTATATTCATTTACAAAGTGCACTAAAATATGCATTTTGTAAAGTATGCAGTGAAAAGGATACTTATTATTCATTTACAGGGTTACACAGAAGAATTTCATTGCATAAGAATAAAGGGAGGAACAGTTTCCGACATATTTTAATTATGGTAAACGATTTCATGTATAATCAAATTGATATACAATGCTGAGGCTTAATGTGAGTTATTTCATGCATAATACGAAGTGCATAGCATTTACAGGGACACACAAAAGATTTCAAATATTATATATTCTATGCGAAGTACTGTATATGATGGATGATGACTGTTGCATGGATGAAATGCATTTTGAATTGTGATATGTGCTTTTAAGTTTCGCTAAATGTATGCATATTAAATGGAGAGTATAAATGGTAATAGCATAAATAGTTAAATTTAGATATACAGGGTTACACAAAAGATCTCGGAAAGGTTACTGAATATGAGCGTAATTTACTTAAAGGTGGTTTTTAAATAAAATATGCATTTTTATTTTGAACTGCATTTAGTAAACTAAGAAATGTTTGTAGTATATATAAATAAAATGATGTACAGGGTCCCGCAAAGAACTGGATACAAGGTTGTCTTCGGATGATAATTTCTGAAAATGTAATTTAGGTAGTAATAAGAAATATTTTCGTTTGAACTAAATTTTAGAAAGATACTTTCGTGTATTAAAGGCACTTGGAAAACTACAGGGCTGAACAAAAGAATTAAAGTATGTTTGTGTCTATTAGTATTAATCGGTGAAAGGAAAATTTTAACCAGAAAACAAATTAGCAAATAGGGATTATCAGAAGTTTTTTACCATAAATTCGCGATAAAAAGTTAATTACACATGCTTTTCATCATTGAAATTTTTTGCTTGATTGATCAATTATTTCTTCTTTAAATGTTATGTGAACGAAGTCACGGGTAACTGCTAGTATGTATATAATTACCTTATACCTATATGTTCAATAATCATGTATTAAGAAAAAAACACGTAAATTCATTTAGATATGATCATTAATGAATTAAATTGACTAAAATTGATAATATTAAACTGGCACAATACTAAATAAATTAACTAAAAAGGAAGACAAATAGAAATACAGTAAAGCGCCGATTATCTAAACATTCGAGACCAACCCTAGTTCGGATAAATGAGCAGACAATTTAAAGAATGATCCTGACCATACTAAAATCTTTACACTTTATCCAGACTTAGGATGAGTAACACTAATTATTGGCGCGTTAAAAATCGTTTTATTTTTATTTTGTTTGTTTACTGTTTTTTCATTTAAATTTTCCTTTTTTTCATCATCTTGTGAACTCCAGAGAGTATAATTTAAGGAAAAAAGCTTTTGATTATTGATTGCTTTAAAGATGTTCTTTTCAATGCTGTCATGTCTCGAATTATTCTTAAATACATTAGTTAAATATGTTAGCTTAAATGAGTTACTGATTTGCTATGACATGAGTAATGGAAAATAACTGACGGGTGGGCGTGATCACACCTGCAGAATGGCTACCATAAGAGAGAAAGAATGCAGGTCTTACTACTCTTTAATAAAGATACATAGTTAATTTGCACCACGTTTTATTCGCCGGCGTGCATTTTTTATAAAATTAAAGTCGAAAACCTTTTTTCACATCAGCAGAAAAGAAAGAAGACAAAAAAAATCATGGTAGACAAAAAAAAGTTCGTTATAACCGATTCTTAAGATTCTGGAGGTTTGCTTATAAAAGGGTAAAATAGCATTAAATACAGTAGGAAAATGGCAAGACCAAAATTTTTGTTCGTTATATCCGGGAGTTCGTTATAAACCGGGTTCGCTATAACGGGGTTCGACTGTATTAAACTATTTCACATTTTTTGAAGTTGATATACGTTGCTGAGGTTTACAAATACAGTCGAGTCTCTCTATAACGAAACTCCATTCAATGAATTTCTCTAACGAATTTTTTATAGGAACGGTTAATTTTTTTCGTGATTACATTAAAAATAATCTCCATATAGCGAAATATATATCTCCATTTAACGAATTTTTTCGAAAATGTTCTATCATAAGTTTAGAAAACACTTCAAATTATTTGTAGAATATTTTTTTTCGTTGATTTCTGGTTTATATTTCATAGCTACATTCCTCTACCTTATTTCTTATGTCCAAAAAAAAAAGCATTCAACTCACCCCTCCCCCCAAAAAAAAACATCTTTTTGCATGGCTACATTTAATTTTGTTTTAGCCAAGATGAGCCTGCGTTCTTGAAAAAGATTGAAATATTTGCTGGCTAGTTCGGCGATTTGCAACTATCACAAAGCATAAAAAAGATAAAACTATTCCATTATTGTCTTTAAAATGGTGTTTGCTTCTTGGTTTGGTTAGTAAGGCAGGAATAAGGGGGAATTGCAGGAAAGGTCGTTTTTCAGCTGGTTTTCATCTACCCAAATTAACTCTCATTACTTTTAGAGTTTAGAGAGGATATTTGTTGCTTGTGGCGACTCGGAGCATTTTTTGTTGTGAGAGATCATTTGAATGAAGAATTGTTACTAAATATCATCGTTGCTAGTGTTATCTTCAACTGCATTTGCATAAAATCGCTTCTAGTTTAAACACAACTTTCTCTGATAAAGTAATAATTTTGAAAATAATCAATAAGACAATTGGGGAAAAAAGGAAGTGGCGGAGATGTTTGAGATTCTGAAAAAAATTTCGTTAAATATTTCAAAAACTTAATTAAACACCTCAAAAACAATTCTGTTTCAAAATTTGAACCTTAAATGAAAAATTTTTGCCGTTCTCTATTCAACGAATTTTTCTATATAGCGAATTTTTTGTCTGAACGATGGATTTCGTTATATAGAGACTCGACTGTATATACTTCCTGATATAAAGAGCATAGTATTTACAGGGATACACAAAAGATTTCGAATACTACATTGTATCCGTAGTGCTGTATATTTGAGATGATTCCTGGAAATTCATTTTTAGTTGTGATATGAGTTTTTAAGAAAATTTTTCATATTACGTTCTGTGTATAAAGATCAGATACAGGATTATAGAAAAAAATTTGTAAGGAATACTCAGTATGAACGGAAATAAATTAAGTGTTTTAAAATGAGTTATGCATTTTAACGCTAAACTACATTTAGTATACTAAGATATCTTTGTAGAATATACTAGGTGCAATATGTTATCTATCGCTGATTTTTAATTTATCAGCCGTTCGTCGTAGACATATAGTTCCACTTACAAAAATGTTTAGAATGAGATAAATATTCATGTTGTGGCAATGTTCAAAGCAAAAAAAAAAAAATCTATTTATAAAAATTACGAAATCTAACCTTTTATACGGTCCCTCAACCCTTACAGTAATATTTAGTAAAAGTTTGCACATATCATAACAGATATAACACAAAAATTTTGATTACTATCTTTTTTGTACATTATTCTATCTTTCATTGCTATATTAGTTAAAAAATGAATTAAAGTAACTGGAGATCGAAATCAGGGTGCAATGTCCTTTTTATAGCAAAATCACCTTTAGCCGGTATTGCCAAATCGAGGTATCTCCAAAGAGGATATTTCATATATTATTTTAGATGACTTTAAGGTATCGTATACAAAGTGAAAAATGAAATATTGAAATTAGACAAAAAAAAAATAAATAAATAAATAAATATGAATTTATTGTCATATCAGAAAACGGCCTATGTACCATAAAAAACGAATACATCAAATACTGGAATGTACTAACTAGAGATACTGTTCAAAGTGTTCTCAAATGATGGCAGTGCACAACTGAATGTGTGATCATAATGAGCTTTGACACATTGGAGCATAATAGGTGTAATTAGTGACAATCAAGAATGATACGTTGCTTCATATCAACCAAAGAAGTGGGCTTAGTCATACAGACCTCTGCCTTTATGTAACCCCAGAAGCAGAAGCCCAAGGGAGTCAAGTCCAGCGAACGCGGAAGACACTCTGCCAAACCACCATATCCAGTGATACTATATAGAGCAAATTCGGTGGTTAGATACTCTTTGACATTAGATGCTTTGTACAAATGGATCCTATCATACTGCATCCACACAGATCTTCATACCAGTCATGTACCGTGGTTTGTAGCAGGTGCAGGTAATGATCGGCTGTTAATTTTCCGTATAGAAAATGATTCCAACAATCTGAGTTTCGCATAAACCGCATCAACCGTTCATTGACCAGCGTATGGTGTCGTACTATGCGGGAGATGTAATGGTTTTCCAGAAACCAATAACGCACATTGTGCACCTATCACAATGACAGGCTGTGTAAACATTGACTCATCTCTCTATAGAATGTCACAAAGTAACGATGGCTTTCCTTTAAGGTGTTCAGAATGAAATTACAATAACCAAATATTTGTATATGATCATCCAGCATCAATGCTTGCACTAGCGTCGGGTGATAAGGATGCGCACCATGTGCATATAACAAATGCCGGGCATGCTGACGAATACGTTACGCATGCCTCGCTTATTAGCACAGTGCTCAGTTGTGGATTTATTAGGGCAAATGCTAGCATCTCCTCTGGTGTTACTCGAGCACCTTGGCCGCCTACTTGTTCTGAGTCGTGATGAACAGAGCCGATATCTCTAAGACGATACAATGTATCAGTTACAGTTTCATACGTTGAATGTCGATCCCTAGTGAAACGTTCTGAATAAATCCTCGGAACGACTCTAGCATTCCTTTGACATTCACCATAAATAAATATGATTTCGTAATTCTTTGTATGTGTAGTCTGTCATCACGATCTCAGCATTAATTGGCATATCCACTGCTATATGGCTCGTATTTTATCCATTACGTGTGGTGCTGCAGTACTATTATAATTTACATAATCTCGATTCCCTTGCACGTTATAGCTAGGCTAGTCGTTTGCTTTCCGCTATCATTTATCTAATTCTTAGAGAGTATGTTTTATATTCATGATGCCGATGCCATCTACTTTGATTTCTTTAATCTTACTCGACCCCTATAAGTAACTCTAGTAGATCCCGACATTTGATGCATTCATTTTTACATCAGACCGTTTTCTGTCATGATATTATATTGATATTTATTTTTCTGTTTAATTTCAATATTTCTTTCTTCGCTTTGTATACGACCCCTAAACATTAGCTCCAATTTTTAGATGAAATAACCAACTTTCTCGATGCCTGCAGAACGTAGTTTCGCCATAAAAAAGACATTGCACCCGGATTTTGATCTCCAATTACTTAAATTCCTTTCTTAAATGATAATTCAGTAAAAAACAAAAACATGTGCAAAAAATTTCAAACTTTGATAATTAATAACTCTGTCATTTTTTGTGGTACAGATGTTAAACTTTTTGTACTACATCTGTAATGATACGTGCTAACTTTCACGAACAAAAGGATCGCCAAACATGATGCTCACCGATTTTGATGAATTTAAAGTACTTTGTAGAGTGCTCATCCCTAATTATTCTGGTCGAAGGATTCCTTCAAATGGGCCTTAGAATTTGAGAAATTGGAGATCAAAGTTCAGCTTGCATTTCAAATACTCATTGTCATTAGGTCTTATATCTACGACGAGTACTCCGTTGCGTGATCGCAGATTGCTCACCTATAAGCCGGACGGCTGGTAGGTGTGCTACAATCTTCGTTCGATGCTATATTCAGTAATTCATAAATATGCTTAAAATTTCTTAAGTTTTATAATATAAAATTTATTGCGTAAGAGAAAAAAGTGGGGTGGGGAGATGTAGCATCGAATTCGGGCCAACCGGCTGGTAAGCGAGCACTCTGCGGTCACGCCACGGAGTACTCGTCATAAGGTGTAAAAAGAGCATTTGAAGCGTATGCTGAGCTTTGATCCTTAATTTCTGAGATTCTAAGACTCATTTGAAGGAATTCTTTGACCAGAATAATTAGGGATAAAGACTCTAGAATATACAGTAAAGCATCGTTTATACGACGATCACTTATATGACGTTTACATTTATACGACGTTTTAATATGGTCCCAATTCATTCTTATTCATTTTAATGTAAAAATATATCTTTTATATCTTTTATACGACGCCCAAAATCGTTTATACGTCGATTTTTCGATTTTGTATAAGTTTATTTTTGTTCACTTTTCTTGTGTATTTTAAGAACGAGTGGAAGTTTGCAGCTATGGATGACACCAAAGAACGTGTTTAAATGCATTCCACATTATAAAAATGTGGGCTGCTGTTCGATTAGTCTGAAAAATCAGCTTACGTGAAACAGATTACACTGGGAGGGGTCATTCTTTTTTTCGAGGATGGTCACCATTTCCGACCTGTTTTAAATTGCAAATAGACTATCCTTTTAACTGTTATCAGTATTAGCGACTTTTAGTTGGCCAAGAATGTTCAAGCTATAATTTTGAGACTTTTACAAAAGTTGCTCTATACATTTAGCTAACATAATATGCAAATAAAATTTTGATATCTTTGACGCATGCGCAGTAAAAAATTATTTAGTAAACCTACTCATTTTTCATACAATTTTTATTATTTTTTAATTCTGATTACAGGGTACTGTGTGCAATGTTGTTTGTCATATTTTCTGAAAAAAATATTATTTTATATTAAGAACTTTGAAAATTATAAGGAAAAAACTTAGAAAAATTTGGGGCCATTTTTATAAAAACCTTAATTACTCAGAGTATGCATGCTATTTGCATAAAAATGAACACAGTGTATTACAATAAGTCATTCAATCATAATCTAGAGTTTGAGCGCTTTTGCTACATTAGTTTTGACAGGGTTATTCAAAAGATATTCATTCTTTTTTAATTTGTTGACGGTCCCCTATGGAGTTTCGGTAAAAAATCTTCACGGAGATGTATGACGTATACTATTATATTTATACACTAAGAGTTTCGAGATGATTCCTCATGCATTTTTCTAGATATTTAGTAAAATGTCTAAAATCGCAAGTGTCCAATAATCAATGGCAATATAGTGTATTTTTCCGGAAATTTTACATCTCTACCCCTCCCCCCCTTTTTTTGTTTAATTTACAAATTCAAGCAAATCAGCACGTTAAACATTAAAATTAAGTGAAAATAACATTAATTCTAGTTTTAGAAGTGAAAATCGATTATACGTCGTTATCGTTTATACGACGTTTTTCGGTAGTCCCTTCGGCGTCGTATAAACGATGCTTCTCTGTAACTTAAATTCATCAAAATCGGCGAGTATCATATTTTGTGGTCCTCTTGTATTCCTTACAAATTCTATTGTGTAACCCTGTATATAATCAAGATTATTTATGCATAAAACGTAATATGCAAAATTTTAATTTAAAATCATATCACAACTAAAAATAAATTTCCAACAATCATCACATACAGCATTTCGGATACAATATAGTATCCGAAATATTTTGTATGGCCCTATAAATACTATAATCTTTCTATTATACAGGAAGTAAGTAGTAAAACTTCATGATGGTATTTCAATTTCACAAAATGTGAAACGGTTTAATATAATTAAAATACGCACCAAACAATGTTTCTCCTATAATCATTATATAATGAAATACTTTTATGTGGTCCTATAAAATAATAACAAATATTTTTTGAGCAGCATATTTTACTTAACGTATATTTTAGTGTACTGCATAAATGCATAACAGTTTCATTATTTTCAAAAGAGTGTAACATCATTTAAAAGAACTTGAAATTATTTTTTCACCATTAAGCGTAATGTAACGGAATACTTTTGATTGTCTTTGTAATTAAACTATGCATCCGATTTTAATAAAATTTTAAATGACTCGACAAAATAATGCAACAAATATATAATTTAAATATCAAACTATTCGGTTGGGTAGTTTTTGCGTTATTATACGTCGAGAGACAGACAGATAAATGGACGCACCAGATGACAACTATAGGTACTGCGTATTTATACAATAATGAACGCATCTAAAAGGATACTTTTGTAAGTTATTTTATATGATTTGCACCATTTTTAACTTCTTCGTAGGGGTACATGTGTAAGCCTTGCAATAACTGTTATAAAAATTGTATAGTAAAACTGTTTATAATTATTTTATAGCTATATTCATGAATTTATAAGATAGCTGCACGAAAGCCAACTTCTTTATGAAATATTCGTTTAAAGAAGTGATTTCCTAAAAAATGATGAAAAATTGGCGTCCTCGGAAACCATTTTAAATCTTGTTTATGGACACAATAAAGTTATTTTCTTAGAAGTTGAAGTTTCAATATCTACTTAGCGTAGTTTTTCTTGTAAAATAGCTTTAGAGCTATTCCATCTCAATTCAGGCAGACAGTACTGATATGCGTCAAGTCACCATCACAGATTTTTTTCAAAAAAATTCAGTAGTTAGAACTAAGTGATTTATAAAATTTCCTAAAAGGATTTTTCCCTAAAAATTTTTTTTCTCTGATTACAGCACTTTAAAATTTATGATAAAATTGGCAGTTTTCAGAAAAACTGAAAAACGCTTCATTTTGAAATGTACACAATACCAAACATATTCAACATATTCAGTCAATTTATTTTTTATAAACAGTTAATAAACTGAATTTTATTTTGGCATAGTTTTAAAGAATATAGTGACATTTTTACTTAATTAAAAAAATTAGATTTTAAGTATAAAAAATATAATTATTAGTGAATTTAAGATTTTTTTTCAGAATGAAAAAAAATATTTTAAAGCTAAACATTGATGGCAATCTAAAGACCTTTAATGGGAGTTTTACAGCAAATTTTATTTTAACTCTAAGGTGCTTACAACTTCTGTAATTCAATTTTAAATTTTGCAAAATTTTGTAAAATCACTACTTTTGAAATGCAATTTCTCAAAAACACCATTTTTTAAAAATCTGATAATATGCTCAATTCATACCTTATTAGTCTCTAATAAATACCTTACAAGCAAATCGTGTGTTTTTGCTTAGAAAATTTTATATGATTTTTTGAAAATAACATGTTGTGTGTATTTTTCAACAGACCACAAAGGCAAGTTCTTCCTTATTTAACCGAACTTGTAATGTAATTAATATTTCAAACTAAAAAATACATCACTAGTACATAATTATTACTGTTAAATTATAGCTAATCATTTGCTTAAATTTAAAATTGCGTAAAATACAGCCAATAATAAAATTAGTATTGATGATATGTTATTTCATTCCATACTCATGAATGTGTTAAATCCATCTACAGTGTGTAAAATTTTTTTTATATAGTATGGATATAATATATTAATGTGCAAATACATACATAACAGAAGAATTAGGTAGTGAAGGTTTTTTAAATTAACTTCAACTCCTTATCGTTGAAGGTATGAAGTCGCTCAGATTGTCCTATTGTAACTGATTTTTCTGTTTCTAGAAGCACATTTTCCAATGGTTGCACATTCATATTTTTTCTTTCCAGATTCTTTTGGCCATTGGAATGCTTTATCTATGGACCATGTTGGGTACATGAATGATACTTTAATGTCATTTAGTTCTTGTGATTGATATACCATTGATTTGTCCTATCCACCAATTATTTTCATAAATGCATCCAATGACATCACCGATTTGGAAACTATGTATTGAATATTGTCTTTTCATTTGGCTGAAGGTTTCAACTTTTGTCAATTCATTTTTACTTGCTCGTTCCATATAATTTTCATTATTTACAATCACCCTATAATGTTTATATCTAATACCAACAATAGATTTTGCATTAGCATATTCTTTCTCATTATTAGTTCTATAGGATTGAGTAATATTTTTGTCTGGATGGACTAGAATGTTATTTTTTAGCAGAGAAGATAGTTCAGCAACAAATGAGACAGAATTTTGGATAGCTTTTATTGGATCCTTTTGGAGATTAAATTTTGTTGCATAGTGCTTGTCTCACCATCACATGCACTTTTAACATGGCCAGTACCTGAAAATATCCTCTACTTTAGTACAATTTTATTTTTGTGCAATTCATAAAACTGATACTTGTTTTTAAAATGTGCTCCAGCTCCATCTGATATATACACAGGTGATTCCAGTGTTTGTAATTGGTACAACTTAAATAATTCTTTTTTTTACTTTTTCTATGTCACAAACAGCATGAGCTGTATCATGAGTTAATCATCAGAAACTATGATAAAACTCTTTATTTCTTCTCTAAAGTATGCTGTGCAGGTAACTAACGAATCTGAATATTCTGCCAGTGGTAGCTTTGTACTTCATTTGGCAGTATTAGTGAGTAATTTTCAGCAAAGTCAAAATGCATCACAAGCGCAGATTTTTTTTAAGGGGTTTGGCTTATTTAATTTTATGAATAGGAATTTTTGAAGATTAGCTTATATTTATCTGCCATAATAATGTGCATATTATTATTTTTTTATTAAAAAATATTATTATAAATACAGAGAAATAAGAAAAAGCTTGATCTTCTGGTTTTCTGAGAAAAAAAACTAATTGGGAAAAAAACTAAACTTGAAAAAAAATCTAATTCAGTTGTAATGTATGTATTTGCATTTTAATATATTATATCCATACTATATAACAAAATATTTAACACACTGTAGATGAATTTAGCACATTTGTGAGTATGGAATGAAATGACATATGATCAATACTAATTTTATTATTGGCTGTATTTTACGCAATTTTAAATTTAAGCAAATGATTAGCTATAATTTAACAGTAATAATTATGTACTAGTGATGTATTTTTTAGTTTGAAATATTAATTACATTACAAGTTCGGTTAAATAAGGAAGAACTTGCCTTTGTGGTCTGTTGAAAAATACACACAACATGTTATTTTCAAAAAATCATATAAAATATTCTAAGCAAAAACACACGATTTGCTTGTAAGGTATTTATTAGAGACTAATAAGGTATGAATTGAGCATATTATCAGATTTTTAAAAAATGGTGTTTTTGAGAAATTGCATTTCAAAAGTAGTGATTTTACAAAATTTTGCATAATTTAAAATTGAATTACAAAAGTTGTAAGCACCTTAGAGTTAAAATAAAATTTGCTGTAAAACTCCCATTAAAGGTCTTTGGATTGCCATCAATGTTTAGCTTTAAAATATTTTTTTTCATTCTGAAAAAAAATCTTAAATTCACTAATAATTATATATTTTGTACTTAAAATCTAATTTTTTTAATTAAGTAAAAATGCCACTATATTTTTTAAAACTATGCCAAAGTAAAATTCAGTTTAATAACTGTTTATAAAAAATAAATTGACTGAATATGTTGAATATGTTTGGTATTGTGTTCATTTCAAAATGAAGCGTTTTTCAGTTTTTCTGAAAACTGCCAATTTTATCATGAACTTTAAAGTGCTGTAATCAGAGAAATAAATTTTTTAGGGAAAAATCCTTTTAGGAAATTTTATAAATCACTTAGTTCTAACTACTGAATTTTTTTGAAAAAAATCTGTGATGGTGATTTGACATGCCCTGCCTGAGCTGAGATGGATTTGCTCTTTATTGAAAAATTTTATCGTGAATAACACTTACACATATGTGCACATCTTCGTCCATTTCACTGAATTTAGTGTAATGTGTTAGAAGTCAATAAATGTATAATAATCAGGGCCGTAGCTAGAAGTGAATAATAAGGGGGAGGGGCTCAAGAAAATGTAGAGGAGGGAGCTCATATTTTCTCTTTTCCTCTCCCTCTGACACAGAAAGACGAATTAGTATATATATATTCACACTGTAGATACTATGTTTCTCATTAAACTGTTGGAATAACTTCATTTTATGCTAAGAAAAGAATAGAGTGATGAAAAATTAGAGTGTAAAACGAGTGCTATATTAAACATCATGTTAGCTTCATATGTGCAAATAGGATAAACGAGAGTTGAAACACTTATTTTAGTTACAATTTAGTACTTTTGCAAAACTGTGAAAGAACCACAAAACTAAATTATAATTTTGAACAGAATTTCATTCGGATTTTTGGAACATAAATTCATTTATTGACCTTAAAATCTTTTCCAAGGGAGGCTCAAATTGTTTTAAGGGGAAGGGAGTCCCGCCCCCCTTGCACCTTTTTAGCTACGGCCCTGATAATAAGTAATTATATTTTAAATGCATAGGCATCATTAGTACCTTTTTTTTTACTTTATTTTCTAGTTTCAAAAGTTATTTTAAAACATACAATAAAAATTTAAAAAGCGAGAAACATTTTAGCAACATTTTCAAGCATTTATTTACTTCATGTTTAAATTTCTTTAATAATTTAGAGTATATACTTTTTAAGTATTAATATCGTAATACTTGAACTTTAAAAGAAAATTGTTTTTCAAGGCATATGACTGAATAAGAGACTGGCACAATTTCACAACAGAGTAATTTGATAGATAAAGTGATAGTGATTATTAATGGTTTGTTCAAAAGAAAAATGCAACTAGTTGGATGTGCCAATCCCAAAACTTTCTTCTATCTCATACGTACATTTTAATATTTAAAAAAATAATTACTCATTTTAATGCTTTAATAATTTTAATTCAATACCACACCAACTTTGATTTTCATCTTAAATTTCTGCTTCAATCAATTAATCAGAGTAAAAACGAATTTCCGTCACAGCACGATGGACAATAGAATGATAGGCAGACTTTTTTTTAATTCAGGGAGGACTTGCTTGCCTTAACAAAAAATAATCATATAAAAAAAAATTTAGTTCAGTTCTAGAACTAACTTCATACACTTTTAAGTGGTGCAATATTGAAAATAGCATAAAATTCGCGATTGCAGCGCCCCCTTCCGGCGGGTTTTTTTCAGATTCAGGGTGTTCCAACTAGCCATAGCCATACAATTACACAAAAAATTTCGTTTAATTCGATGCATAACTTCATACACTTTTGATCGGTACAATATTGAAAATGGCACAAAAATCGCGACTGCAGCGCCCCCTTCCGATGGGTGTTTTTCAAATTCAGAGAGAACCAACTAGCTATAGCCATACACATACACGAAAAATTTGGTTCAATTCGATGCATAACTTCATATACTTTTGGTCGGTACAATATTAAAAATGGCACAAAAACCGCGATTGCAGCGCCCCCTTCCAACGGATTTTTCTCAAATTCAGGGAGGACCAACTAGCCATAGTCTTACACTTACACAAAAAAATTGGTTCAATTCGATGCGTAACTTCATATACTTTTGGTTGGTACAATATTAAAAATGGCACAAAAACCGCGATTGCAGCGCCCCCTTCAGGCGGACTTTTTCAAAACTGAACCGCGAACCGAAAAAAATCCGTTGGAAGGGGGAGCTGTGGCGCCCCCTTCCAACGGATTTTTTTTTAATTCAGGGAGGACCAACTAGCCGTAGTCATACACTTACACCAAAATTTGGTTCAATTCGATGCGTAACTTCATATACTTTTGGTCGGTACCAGGGCCGTAGCTAGAAGTGAATAGTAGGGAGGCTCAAGAGAATGCAGGGGGGGGGGGGGCTCAAGAGAATGCAGGGGGGGGGGGGGCTCAAGAGAAAGTAGGAGGGGTCTGATATTTTTTTTCTCTCTTTCTCTGACGCAGAAAGATAAATTAGTGCATATTTACCCTGTAGATACTATGTTTCTTATTAAACTGTAGTTATAATTTCATTTTATGCTTAGAAAAGTACAAGATGGTGAAAATTTTGAGTGTATAACTTGGAGCAAAATTAAACATCATGTTAGTTTCATGTGTACAAATAAGATGAGGGAATGTTTAAACACATATTTTAGGTACAATTTACTATTTCTGCAAAACTGTAAAAGGGTCTAATAAATAAATTAAATTTTGAACAAAATTTCATTTAAATTTTCGGAACAGAAATTTATTTAGTGACCTTGGAATCGTTTCCAGGGGGGGGGGCTCAAAATATTTTACGGGGGGGGGCTGAGCCGCCCATAGCGCCCCCTTAGCTACGGGCCTGGTCGGTACAATATTGAAAATAGCACAAATATCGCGATTGCAGCGCCCCCTTCAGGCGGAATTTTTCAAAACTGAAGGAGAACCTGCTTGCCACAGCCAAAAACATACACAAAAAATTTGGTTCAATTCTATGCATAACTTCATACACTTATTGATGGTAGAATGGCGACATACAGACACACAGACACACGGACAGACAGACATTTTGTAAAAACATGTTTTTTGGAATCTCTGACCCCTAAAACGTGTAAATCCGTCGAAAACCGGAAGTCGAAAAAATTTCGATTACAATACTTTCTTCTATTGAAGATAGAAGAAAGTAAAAAGCATATATGAATCACCGTTACACTGAAATGTCACATCTGCCATAAGAATAGTTCAAAAACAACCGAATCAAACAAAAGAATTTTTCGGAAGAATCAGTACACAGTAACAAAAAATGGTTTGGCCCACAGAAAATTTATAGTGAAAAAGAACCGAAAAGAGACGAATGGAATGAGTAGATAGTTTTAGTAGGCCATTACAAAATACTTTTTATAATGGAAGGATAATAAGGGTTGTTATTACGGAAACTAAAACATCTTGCGTAGAATGGTGTTAAAAAAAGAACAGGAAAACATTAGCATTTCTCATTTTGCCGTAACTATAATATTTCTGTGGATATTACAGGTGTTGCGATCAGTATTTAGCTTATTATAGTTGTTGAGTAAAAACCAAAAAATGAACTGTGACTGTGAGCATATTTGAATACTTTGTCAATCTTGTAATTTTGAATTGTTGGATTTATTAAGTGCGTTATCACAAATCCACTGCTTTGAAAAATATTTGTCCCTTATGGAAAATAGAATGAGCACTTTTGAAGTATGAAGGCAATATATCTGTAATTTCCTGTAGGGGAAGACTTATGTGTATACATAAGTCTATGTGTATTCCACTTTCAGATGATAAAGAATTACCCCGAAAACAACTCGAAATCATTAACCGACCTAAAAGAGAAACACAAATTTATAAAAGAACATATTTATCAAGAAACATATATAAATAAAGGCTTCGAAATACCGTTGTGAATCCAGAACCCAAGTAAAGTATACAAATACAAAATATATTTACTTAACTTAAAGATAATTGCTATGAGAATTTTCACAAGAGAATTTTCATACAAAATAAATATTATTCTTCTAAATCTCAATAGTTTTGAAAATAAATATTAAATAAATTCTATTTATAATTCTTAAACTAACGGAAGAATTTCATTTTAACATATAAAACATTACAACATATAAAATTTTAATTATTTTCTGTGTATTTTGTCAGTTGAGAAAATTATGCAATTTTATCTGATTGGAAACTCAAGTACACGTATGTATACTAAAATTGTCGAGCACTTAACACACATAAATACATTTTTTTACATATCGAAATAACTGAATAAAATATTTATTTATTTTTTATGGAATATTACTAGTGTTCAGAGGCGAAGAGGTTAATCGCAAACCGTTCAAAGACATGAAAAGTTATGTTAGATGAACTTCTATTGTTGTATTGTTAATTTATTACTATTTTATTTCACTTTCGGTTATTTATTCGTTTACTGATAGCCATGACTTAGTTTTTGAATTCGGTTCTTTATCACTTTTTAAGTGCGTTTGTAATTACATAAATATGAAACACCTACAGTCATCGTCTGATTTTATCCGTGTATCCGCACATAACAGCACAAAAACTACCCAACCGAATAGGTTCAAATTTAATACATATAATCGTTGCAGAATTTTGTCCAGTCATTTCAAATTTTATGAAAAGCAAATCAAAACCTAAAACGATTTTGATAAGTTTTCTTCATTCTATTATATCCTATCAAACACAATTCAGTCAATGATATCCCATGATATGTAATAATTCTAGGTTGTCATGGTGATTATTCTATTAAATCCTATCACACGTAATTAATTCAATGATATCCCATGATAGGTAAGGATTCTAGGTTATCATGGTGATTACGCCCTATTTAAGACAGGGCTATATCATTTCTATATTACTGAACTCAATACATTCCCATATTGATGCATTTATTGCATAAGAGTGCAACAGCTATTACACCAAGATTTGAATGATTATAAAACTAGTTATACTACGAACGCACCTCATTTTCCATGCTTGCGAATTCCCGATTTGGTAACTAAGTTGAAGGAAAAGTTACCTTTTTGTTACATATTAAATTGATATCACAATATTAATAAAAATAAAAGGAATAATCGTTGCGAAATATTAAATAAAAACCATTTCCAAAATCACCACATTTAACAAAGTTATAATCAACACTGATTTAAAGAATCGATCCCCCAAAATTAAAAAACAAAAATAATTAAAGGAACAATCATGTAATTGATTCTAATAATAAATTCTGGCGACTGAAAATCAATAATTTCTTTAAAATTAAAAATGTAGAACTAAAGTGCAGTGGGTCAATCCATTTCAAGTGGTCCAGAAAATATTTTTTTGGTCGCTCGACCATTTTTAAAAAATCTAAAATTTTTTGTACAACAACCGGAAGTTCAAAATGACCGTTATTTTAACATTACTATTTTTTGTTTGTGCATGGTGGCCATCTTTGTTTCATCGTGTTCAGCGATTTTCTCAGATACTAGGATACACAAAATTGTAACTATCTCGTCTTTTATTTTCCCAATTGAAATGGGGTTTGCAGCATTTTGTTCAGAATAAAATAGGCTAAATGTACAGTGGTAGAATAATTTTTAAAAATAAATTTTTACAGGTGAAATTTTAGCACAAAATTTAAGATTTTTTCCAAAATCTATCCATTTGCAAGAAGAAATTTTTCATGCAAGGAAAACTGTCAACCTTACACAACTTTTTCTACACATAGGTCAAAAGTGTGTGTACTCATACACCAAGTCCCAGATCTGGGAGTTAATTTATCTTTGCGAAAAAAATTCCGAAATTCTTCAAAAATTTCAAAAATCGCACTTTTTAGGCTTTGATATTTCTGGTGAGGCACGAGATACAAATTTGAAATTCTGGCCTTTGATAGTATTGTGTAGTAGTGTTATGTACAAAAAATTTCAAGAAGGAGATTTGATTACAAGCTGAGATATGACATGGACAATATGTGAAAAATAATATTGTCAAACTATTGTAACCTACAATGTAATTGTTCCACAAGACTGTCAACCTTACACAATTTTTTCTACAAATAGGTCTAAAGTGCGTGTACTCATACACCAAGTCCCAGATCTGGGAGTTGATTTCTCTTTGCGAACAAAATTCCGAAATTCGTCAAAAATTTCAAAAATCGCCCTTTTGGGCTTTGATATCTCTGGTGGAGCACGAGATAAAAATCTGAAATTCTGGCCTTTGATAGTATTATGTAGTAGTGTTATATACAAAAAATTTCAAGAAGGAGATTTGTCTACAAGCGGAGATATGACATGGACAATATGTGAAAAATAATATTGTCAAACTATTGTAACCTACTATGTAATTGTTCAACAAGACTGTCAACCTTACACAATTTTTTCCACAAATAGGTCTAAAGTACGTGTACTCATACACCAAGTCCCAGATCTGGGAATTGATTTCTCTTTGCGAACAAAATTCCGAAATTCGTCAAAAATTTCAAAAATCGCACTTTTTAGGCTTTGATATCTCTGGTGGGGCACGAGATAAAAATTTGAAATTTTGGCCTTTGATAGTATTGTGTAGTAGTGTTATGTACAAAAAATTTCAAGAAGGAGATTTGACTACAAGCTGAGATATGACATGGACAATATGTGAGAACAATACTGCCAAACTATTGTAACCTTCTATGTAATTGTTCATACCTCCAAAATTTTAAATTAATTATTTATGGTACAAAGTTAAATGTTAATTATAAATGTCTTCTTCAAATGCGTCTGTGTGATTTAAACAATTCAGCATGTATGCTAAGCCAATACACTATTTGTCCAGAAGAACAAACCTACTACAAACGCTATTGCAACAATTTTACTCGGTACACATTTCAGGAAAAGTAAATTTCAGACAATGGGTTGCAACTGATCGAATTGACATGGTTTCAATTATTAAACCTAGAGAATTTCATTCAAGTTAACAAGGGATGACAAGACTTGGGTGGCTTCAAATAAAATTTTGAGAAAGAACAGCCTGATGGAATGACAACAGAAACTGGTCGAACTCATAACATCTCTCGTAAATAGTGTTAAGCTCTTTGTTGAGCATATATAGTAGTATCTTTGTAAATTAAACATTTATTATTAAACTGTTTTCAACAAACGATATTTTCTGCGTAAATATTGTAATAAATGAGACTAATCTCATTTCTCCTAATGTACTCATAATAGCATTTCTTAACATTTTTTAATCACCGTATCTCAGCTTATAGTCAAATCTCCTTCTTGAAATTTTTTGTACATAACACTACTACACAATACTATAAAAGGTCAGAATTTCAGATTTTTATCTCGTGCTCCACCAGAGATATTTAGTGCCTAAAAAGTGCAATTTTTGAAATTTTTGACGAATTTCGGAATTTTTTTCGCAAAGAGAAATCAATTCCCAGATCTGGGAGTTGGTGTATGAGTACACGCACATTTGACCTATTTGTAGAAAAAAATTGTGTAAGGTTGACAATCTTGTTGAACAATTACATAGTAGGTTACAATAGTTTGACAATATTATTTTTCACATATTGTCCATGTCATATCTCCGCTTGTAGACAAATCTCCTTCTTGAAATTTTTTGTATATAACACCGTATATACAAAATACTATCAAAGGCCAGAATTTCAGATTTTTATCAGGTGCCCCACCAGAGATATCAAAGCCTAAAAAGTGCGATTTTTGAAATTTTTGACGAATTTCGGAATTTTTTTCGCAAAGAGAAATCAACTCCTAGATCTAGGACTTGGTGTATGAGTACACGCACTTTTGGCCTATTTGTAGAAAAAATTGTGTAAGTGTGACAGTTTTCCTTGAATGAAAAATTTCCTCTTGCAAACGGATAGATTTTGGAAAAAATCTTAAATTTTGTGCTAAAATTTCACCTGTAAAATGTTATTTTCCAAAATTATTCTGCCACCGTACATTTACCCTAGTTTATTCTGAACAAAATGTTGCAAACCCCATTTCAATTGGGAAAATAAAAGACGAGATATTTACAATTTTGTGTATCCTACTATCTGAGAAAATCGCTGAACACGATGAAACAAAGATGGCCGTCATGCACAAACAAAAAATAGTAAAATTAAAATAACGGTCATTTTGAACAACCATCATGTTAGAGTTGTTGTACAAAAAATTTCAGATTTTTTAAAAATGGTCGAGCGACCAGTGCAGGACCACTCGAAATGGACTAACCCAGTGTATAATGTGGAGGCATGGTTTTAAGTTAACTCTTAATTAAAGGAGAAATGCGAACTTAATTATTTATTAAAAATACTTTGAAATTTAAATATCCTCTTTAGTATAAAGCAACAAATTTAAAAAATATTTTATAAAGATGATATATATACAACTAACTGCAACTGCACTTCCTAAAAAGCTCCAAGAATAGATGAGACACATTTTCTAAAATAAAAAACATGTTAGGCGATTTAATAAAAGAATTAAAGTCAAAATAAGATTTACGTTGCTATGTTTATAATCAAAATTTTCAACAGAATTGTATCGTCAACATGGAGTTTTAAAATTAATATGTATAGGATTTCTCAGAAAGTTAGGCTACATTTTAGATCCTTTTTACAGGAACTTGGTTAGCTCAAAATATTTTTATTAAAATGAACCGAGTTAATAATCATCTTATAAATATATGCAAGGGAAATTGAGAATTCTTGTTTGCAGCAAAAATATATTAGACTTTTCTTCACACATTTAATAGTCCAGGAAGTCCATCAATTTTTTTAAATAAAAAGTAAATAAAAGGAATATAACGTAGTTATATATTAATGCTTTAATCTTCTTTTTTCATCCCCTTCCCAAATTTAACTTTTATTGTACACAGAAAAAGCCGTTTCAATATAAATCATTTTTATTTTATTTGATTATATATAATGATGCTACTAATTTATTACCTGTCAAATTCACTAAATAATTAACTGATACGAGATAACAAAATACATAAAAAAAATCATTTTCAGTTAAACTTCTTTTTTTTGTTGTTGTTTATTTGCAGACATTCTGTCCAGAGTTTAAATTAACGTTTGATTTATATTTTATGATTAAAGGCGGAAATCTAGTTATAGCTCTTAAATTACTTGAATAAATGCAATAGCAGGGATAATTTTCTAAAATAATGTAAACAGTCATCTTTATTATGTAGTCTTTATGGAGTCATCCTTGATAGGGTTGTTATATTAAAATACTGATTAATTTGGTGAATGGCACCCCTTCTCGTAGGTCATCTAAATTTAAATAATCCGATTGACTTTTCATTTAACGGATATTTACTCTTTGTTTTATTGGCTTTTTTTCAACTCGCCATGGCTGACATTTTGATGTTTTTGGCATATAGAGGTACTTCTGTTTGTCGTCACTTCAGCATCAGACTTCTGCTCAGACTGCTGTTCTAGTAACATGTCAGAGATTTCACGGGGCCATCCCGATCTTTGTGAAAGTAGTTCTTTTGTATTTTTTAAAGATGTTCTAATAACTTGCATTAAAGTCTTAATTTTTAATGGATTTAATATCTTTTTCATCGTTGTCTCAGTTCCACAGGATTGCGAGCCCTTTCGTTTTTGCGGAGCAACTAACCTGTAATGTGCAGTCGCTGTACTCATCACGTTTCCGCCCTAAGTTACCCTATATAATATTGGTGCCTTCAAAATCAAAATTGGAACGGAACTGATGCAGAATTTTGTGGGATGGCCCCCGTTCGTAAAATGTATTACGATTTTGTTTTATGCTAAACTGTACTTCGAATTTTCGTCACCTGCTCCCATTATCTTACTATTAAACGTACTCTATTCAAGTATTCGCTTTTGTAACAGACTATGGACTAATTATTCATCACTGTGCTCTCTTACACTGAGTTTGGTATAACATTTCAAGAGCGGATTTTTCTTCTTCGGGCGTTGCATCTCTGTGCATGTGGTGTTCCGTCTTAGACAGTGAAGTTCTTAACTGCGCCTGCTGCCTTGGATCTTTAGGACCCTTCACCCAACAAGTGAGGTTCTGTCGTCGCTACGTTTCTCTGAGTAGACCGACCGGAGGGTGTAATTTCGTCATGACTGTGCACCGATGTTTCGAAAGTCGAGATTCGTCGTTGTTGTGTGAGTTCGACCAGCAGTGAAATACGCTCAACGGTGCAGGGTCTCGAAGTTGTGTGATGGTGTGTTTTTGTTTTTTTTTCTTCGTTTTAATACGTGTTGGTGGGTGTTTTTTTTATTGTCACCAACTAGTGTATGATGTTACAAGGGGGAGAAGAAAAGAAAGTTCCCAAATTTTTTCATGGATGGCGAGTGCTTTTTTATTGTCGTCAACATTAGTCAAAGATAATTTATTTTCTTGCATATTTGACATATAGAAAAGACTAAGATAGTATTAATGTGTTCTTGCATGTACTTAAAATAGTGATTTAAAAAAAATCTTGATCATCGAGTAATCTTTAGATAATTTGTTTTTGATGTATAATATAGGAAATCCAAACAAAACTATAGTTTTTTATTTATTTGGTTAGTCAGTGAATGTTTTTTTTAAGATAAAACAATGCATAGGTATGATAAGATATATGTTTCCAAAGTAAGTGATTATTTTTATATTGTGTATATCTTTTCATTGAATTCATTTGATATTTTCCAATTGACATATATTGAACTATTTATGTGTTATAATTATACCATTTAATTTAACAGTTTTGTGTTTTTTTTTTTAAGTGTTTGGGTGTATATTATAGTGTGTTATTTTGAAAATAATGGACGCTCAAAATTTTAATTTTAGTGTAGATGCATTTGAGGGAGATCCTGCCCTCATCGAGTATTTTTTTGATCAAGTGTCAGCCTATGGCAGGATAAAAAAATTGGATGAAGAGGCACTGGTCCTGTTTTTAAAGTCTAAATTTAAAGGTCCTGCGCGAAAATATTTAATTGAAAATCCCATTTTATATAAAGCAACTAGTTTTGATTTCATTGAGAAGGCATTTAAAAAATTCTTTTCTATGAGTTCTAACGCATCTTCTCTAAACGATTTGAATAATTTAGCACTTTTACCCCATGAAAATATTAGAAACTTTGCTCACAGATTAAATGTGCTCGTAACAAAGGTTTATCCGGATATTTCGGACAAAACTGCAACGGATAACATAAAATTTGTTAAATTATTGGCATGTTCGCCCTCGTCAATAAAAATTAAGATTCAAGAAGAAAATATTAAGGATTATGAGAAAGCAGTTGAAAGAGCCCAAACCTTGCAAGACATTTTTAGTCAGGATCAAATTCTCACTAATAGTACTAATACTACTTCTTACCAGGCAACTGATGACATACAAACTAAGCTATTAGAATTATCAGAAAAAATAAATACATTAAGTTTTTCTAATACATCATCACAAGAACACAAACAATTGCCTGAGATTAGTCAACAAGTGCATAGAAAGTCGCAAGAGTTTAAGAAAAATTACAAAGCTCGTAATACTTATCATGCACCCCCCAGGTATCAAAATTTTCAAAGAAATAATAATACACGTTGCCAGCTCTGTTTTCGTTTTGGCCATGTGGCCACCAATTGTTTTAAGTGGCAACGTGCTAGCACAAGACAATCTCAACAACAAAATTATAATTATAAACAATATGATAATTTTAGAGACCATGATTTAAACTCGAAGTGAGATGCAATAGCGCTGATGATATTGCATCTCAACAAATGAAAGACAGGTCAGCAACAAATGAACAAATATTTTTTCACACAAATTGTCAGGATCTACCAAAATTATCGGCAAAAAGAATAGTCAATTCTATTTCCTCTCAAACAGATTCAACGATATGTATCTCAAACAATTGCGCAACTCAGACAGAGAGTGATATATTTGAGCATGTATTCAATGTTAACAGAGACTCACCGACACTTCCTCTTGTTAAAGCTTCTATTGCTAAGGAAGATGCGTTTTTATTATTGGACACTGGAAGCAGTACTTCGTTAATTTCATTAAAGCTTTTTGAAAGTCTTAAACATAAATTAAAATATAAACGTTTAGGTTCTAATGTTACATTGACAACGGTTAACTCTGAGTTGAAATTTACTGCATGTATCCGTTTTTCTTTTAAAATTAATCATAAATTCTTTTCTCATTGTTTCTATGTCGTAGATATACCACAATCATACAAATTTGATGGAATTTTAGGATTGGATTTTTTACAACGATACAACATCACATTAGATTTGTCGAACAAAATTATGCAACTTAATGACTTGCATATACCGTTCATGTGTATAGAATCAAATGAAACATCACCGGAATGTCATAATATATCAGTAGACACTCATATTATTGAAAATGTAATTTTAAAGAGGAAACTTATGTTACAACCGGATGAAGTCAAATGTATCACTGTTAAAACTAATAACATATTACAAGAGACTCCATATTTATTCCAAAGTAATGCCTTTTCCAAGGATATTCTTGTTTTTGACTCAATTATTCAGGTACAAAACAAAAAAAGTGATAAAGGGAATAAAAACGAACATGTGTCTGATGAATTTAACATATATGCAAAAAACATTTCTAAAAAAAATATTCATTTGAACAAAAACACAAACATTGGATGTATTACTCAAGTTGAGGAAATATTTGATAAAGTTGATGAATTTGAGAAAATTAATGAGGAATTTAAGGATTCTCAATTATTTATTAATTTTATTCAGGCTTCTCAAGAAATACTTCAACAGAGAAAATTAGATCTATCTTCATCGGACTTTAAACTAAATCATCTTGATAAACAAAAGGCGGAAAAGCTAAACAAATTACTGTTAGATCACTATGCTGTTTTTTCTAAGAGTATGAAAACATTAGGACATACTGAAAAATTCAAGCCTAACTTAAAGTTTATCAATGACTTTCCTATAAAGACTCTACCTTTTCCGTTTCCTCAGGCCCTTCAGCATGAAGCCCAGTTACAAATTAATCAATTAGTAGAGGCTGGAATTATTGAGCGAAGTTGACCAGAGTGGGCATGTCCCATCCTTTTGGTTAAAAAGAAACCAGATGGGTCCGGAAAACAAAAATATAGACTTGCGCTTGATTTAAGAATGCTAAATACCATTATACAAAGTTCTTCATACCCACTTCCCAAAATACAGACCATAATTTCAAATCTTTCTATATATAAATTCTTTACGTCTTTAGATTTCCAACAGGCATACCATCAGATTGATCTCCCAAAAGAATATCAAGAAAGACTTACTTTTTGCAGTACGTTTGGATCATATAAATTTAAACGTTTATGTTTTGGCTTAAAAAATGCTAGCGCTTATTTTCAAACTTTAATGGACATGCTGGTTGATGAAATGCAAGTTGAAGGTATACATGTATACCAAGATGATCTCATTTTTGGGTCTAATTCTTTTGAAGAAACTTGTGAAAAATTAGAAAAAATTCTTCAAATTTTAAAGAAATATAACCTTACATTATCACCATCTAAATGTTCATTTCACAATTCTGCTGTAGACTATCTTGGTTTTCATATTGAAAACCACTCTATATCCCCTGTGAGTTCTAATATTCAAAAAATTAAATCGTTTCCCGTTCCAACTACTAAAAAACTAGTAAAAGGTTTTGTTGGTTTGGCGACTTTTTACAAAAGTTTAATTCCATCCTTTTCCGAGCTTATACAACCACTTATTGATTTAACTAAGCCTAGTACGACATTTAAATGGACTGATTTTCATCAGAAGATATTCAATGACATTCAAAAAATTTTCTTTCAACCTCCAATGGTTAGACTACCTGACTGGAATAAGACTTTTTATGTAAACACTGATGCCTCGGGTACGGCAATTTCAGGTGCTTTGCTTCAAAAACATAATGATCAATTATTGCCTGTTGCTTATTTTTCCAAATCACTTAAACCATCTGAGCGAAAATATCCTGCTTTAAAATTGGAGCTGATGGCCATCGTTAAATCCATTAATGCTTTTAATTATTATCTTTTCAATCGAGAATTTGTGGTTCTTTCGGACAGTGCACCTTTGCAAAAATATAAAAAGATTTCTAATCCTGCTGATATTATTACTCGATGGCTTATGCATCTTTCAAAATATACTTTCACATTTCAACATATTCCAGGTTCCAAAAATGTATTGGCAGATTATTTGTCTAGATGCAATTTCAATGAAAACAATATTGAAACTTTAAATTCTAACCCTCAACTTATTCACGAAGTAGATCAGGCTTTGCCTATAATTGAAAATGATGCAGATGAAGGTAATGTGCAACAAAAAATGGTCAATTGTTTAGTGACAGGTAACTCTAAGAAAAAAGACCCTCTTCTTGAGATATCGAATGAAACTTTTGTACAAGAACAATCGAGAGACCCACATTTAGCGAGTATCTACAATGAAATTCTTCAGAATGGGTCATGTAAAAAATTTCCATCTTATTTTATCCATCCAGATTCTAAAGTACTTATGGTAAAGAAAAGCAATGCTGCTAATAATACTTATTCATACATTATTATTGTTCCAGATTCTCTTAAGCCTAAAGTTTTAACTATTTCACATTTCTCTCATTTTGGATTACATAAAACATATGATTTTCTTTCATCTCGTTACTGCTGGAAAGGTATGTACAGAGATACGTTAAATTTTGTTTCTTCGTGTGTAAAATGTTTACAAACTAAACATCACAGGACACCTAATGCACCTCTCCAAAAGACGTATATACCTAAGTGTCCTTCTAATACTATTTCAATGGATTTGGTAGGTCCTTTTCCTAATGGTCAATCTATCTTAACTGTCATTGATCACTTTTCACGACATATAGAATTATATCCGCTATACAGTACTACTGCACCTAAAATTGCTAAGTGTTTATTTTCTTATATAACTACTTTCGGTCGTCCTTACAGAATTTTGTCAGATTTGGGTAGTCAATTTACATCACAAGTCTATGAATTACTTAATGATACTTTGGGCATTAAAATAAGTCATTCTTCTGTAGGACACCCTGCTAGTAATGCTCTTTCGGAAAGAATAAACCGTTCGATAAAATATTCTATTAACATGTTAATGCAAGAAGGACATACATTTGAAAATTCTATTGCTATTCACAAAAAACTATATAATGGATCAAAACATTCTTCCACGTCCTTTACGCCAAATTTATTGCACTTTGGACGCGAACTTTCTTTAATTTTTGACACATACGATTTGAATGCTAATCAGCCATTCTTAAATCGATCTTTTGAAATTCATAAACTCTTGGATGATTTAAAGGGTATTTATAAAAGGGCATATGAAAATATTACAGATTCACAAGCTAAAAGAAATCAATATCATCAAAAATCAGCAAAATTAAGACCTATTTGCGAAAAAGACATTGTATATTTAAAATCTGTCGATAAATTTAAGCCAAAATACACTGGACCATACATCATCGTAGAGAAACATTCACCTGTTTCTTTTTCCATCAAACATGTCAATTCTCATCACAACAATTCTATATTTAAGGTTCATATTGACAGATTACTCCTTGCCCCACCTCGAAATGGCCATTTATTTGATTTAAGCTATTGTAAAAACAATAGCTCTTCTTCTAAAAATAATTACATCCTTAATCAACCCCATCCTTATAATTTGCGTCCTAGGAAATAAATCATTATTTTGTTGTTTTTTTTATAAGTTTCACTGCTATGTAGTATCTATGCATTTTTGTTCTGCTTAGGTGTCGTTTTGTTCCGCTTTTTTGTTGTCATGTGGCTGGTTCCATATGACATGTGTTTATATATGCATAGATGCTCCATGCATTGTTAACTTTTTAAGTGTCAGTATTTAATGGGTTATCGTAAAAAAAAAAAAAAAAAAAAAAAAGTGTATAGGAAATTTAAGTTTATGTTTCACCCTAATTGGGAATTTAAATTTTGATTTTTATATTAAGTTTTACTATAACTAGCTGTCCTTAACTTTTTGTAAAAAAAAAAAAAAAAAAAAAAAAAAAAAAAAGGAGAAAGATAGATGTGTGGGCTTTCATTTTATGGAATTGTATGTTGATAAACTTATGTAAAGAAATTCTCGGATATGACTTTTTCGCTCTCAGTACTCTAGATTTGTGTCTATTTATGTTAATGTATATTTTTAAAGAAAACTTTGATTTATTTTAATATTTTTTTATTTTTATTTGCCCTACCTGAAATGAGATCCGTTCAAAATTGAGTACCCACATGGAATCTTCATTTCATTGTACTGATAGCTTACAAACACTTGGAAGTTGGTTCGCCAATTTCTCTTATGATATTGTTGTTTTGAAGTCCACGTGGCTCCAAACTTGTCAGGGGCTATCTCTGAGTAAGTGCGGAGCGGGGGATTTGCAGACATTAAATATTGATGTCTGTGGGTCCTCCTCCTTTTTACGCCCTGTCCCGCTTGGACCAAAGCCATAAGCTGCGGTCATTCTCTTGTAATTGTGTATTACAAGTTTAAGGGGATAGATATTTTTCTTCGATGCAAAAATTAAAGCATTTTTTTTATCTCTCCTGTGCGAGTTGCACGAATTATTATGTTATGCATAATTTCAATATTTTTTTTATATTTTATATGTATTATAATTTTGTATTTTTATTATATATGTGGGACTATATATCAATATCCATGCCTATGCCTATGTATATATATATATATGTGTGTATATATCTATATTCATGCCTATACTTTATCTATATCTGTAATTATATATATACTGGTATGTGAAGTTGTGCACAAAACTCTATTTTATGCAATATAAAGCTTGATTAAATTGTGAATTCATTTACATGTGACGCAAGTAAATAACAATGTCAAGTTCAACGGCAATGGCAATAATGAAACATTCATAAAGAAAAAAGACTTTATGGTAAAAATTATAGTCGACTATTAAAAAAAAAAAAAAAAAAAAAAAAAAACTTTAAAAAATCCTAGGTAAAAACATTATAGTATATATATATAAAGAAAATACAGTGCAGCGATACTGTTAGTAAAAAATATGATTGGATGATGTAGCATCCTTGAAACTGATCAGTTATAATTTTTTTTCATTTATGAGCTCATTTTTTTTCATTTTCTACGTTGAGTAACCTTAAGGTAATTATGTGGTTTCTTATATATATACTTTCCTTTCATATTCTTTTGTTGCGTGTATTGTTTTGTTGTGTGTGTATACATTATTATATATGTTTTTTTGCATATCCAGTCATGGCGAGACAATTTTTTTAATTATTCGTTTGTCGGGGTGATAATATATAACGTAGTTATATATTAATGCTTTAATCTTCTTTTTTCATCCCCTTCCCAAATTTAACTTTTATTGTACACAGAAAAAGACGTTTCAATATAAATCATTTTTATTTTATTTGATTATATATAATGATGCTACTAATTTATTACCTGTCAAATTCACTAAATAATTAACTGATACGAGATAACAAAATACATTAAAAAAATCATTTTCAGTTAAACTTCTTTTTTTTTTTTTTGTTGTTTATTTGCAGACATTCTGTCCAGAGTTTAAATTAACGTTTGATTTATATTTTATGATTAAAGGCGGAAATCTAGTTATAGCTCTTAAATTACTTGAATAAATGCAATAGCAGGGAAAATTTTCTAAAATAATGTAAACAGTCATCTTTATTATGTAGTCTTTATGGAGTCATCCTTGATAGGGTTGTTATATTAAAATACTGATTAATTTGGTGAATGGCACCCCTTCTCGTAGGTCATCTAAATTTAAATAATCCGATTGACTTTTCATTTAACGGATATTTACTCTTTGTTTTATTGGCTTTTTTTCAACTCGCCATGGCTGACATTTTGATGTTTTTGGCATATAGAGGTACTTCTGTTTGTCGTCACTTCAGCATCAGACTTCTGCTCAGACTGCTGTTCTAGTAACATGTCAGAGATTTCACGGGGCCATCCCGATCTTTGTGAAAGTAGTTCTTTTGTATTTTTTAAAGATGTTCTAATAACTTGCATTAAAGTCTTAATTTTTAATGGATTTAATATCTTTTTCATCGTTGTCTCAGTTCCACAGGATTGCGAGCCCTTTCGTTTTTGCGGAGCAACTAACCTGTAATGTGCAGTCGCTGTACTCATCACGTTTCCGCCCTAAGTTACCCTATAAGGAAGCTTAAGGATTTTTTTAAAATCATCTCGGATAATAAAATTTAACCCTTTCGGGGTCCTAATTTTTTTTTCTATTAAAATTTACGAAAAAAAAATATTTTTACGTTCACTAGCTATCCAAATAGATTAATTAGTGAATAAATGAATATTTCATTATATGAAAGATGATAAATTTGTTGTTTTGCGTACATATTCATATGACAGTAGACTGAAGAAGAGCTTTTGGAGATGTTTAGAAAATATTGCATTGTAACATGATTTAATTTATATTAAAACTTTCTAATATTTTTTACACTTCGTTACATATGACTTTTTTAGGAAAGTAATTTTAATTTTAAATTTAAACAGGGAAATATATATTTAAAATAAGAGAATCGCAAACGGCGCAAATAGAATTAAACAAATAATAATAATTGTCATTATTATTGAATGCCTAAATGTAAACGAAATCATATAGCAAATGCAGAGACATATACTAACATTACTACAGCTCATATTCAAAATATTAGAATAATTACCTTTTTTTTAGAAATTGAAAATATCGTTTGGTAATTTAATGTCTTTTAATGAAAATATGCAAACGATATTTTTATTAAGAACTTATTGTTGATTAAATTTACTTGTTATCTTAAATTTAATATCATTTTTGAAAAGATTAATTGCAAAAAAAATTATTTTGAAAAATCAAAATATTAGAATATTTATTCAAGTGGTTCAAAATATTAGAATATTTATTCAAGTGGTTCAAAATATTAGAATATTTTACATTAATTCTCCTTTAATTATTACCAATTCTTAACTGGTGGCATCATTGATTAAATTCAGACTATTTTATTTAAAATCAGTATTCTTTTTTGCAGTTTGTTTCTTTTTCGTCTTAAAATGGGCCGTGTGAGTGATATTCCTGAATCTACTAAACTTCGTATGGTTGATTTGTATCGGCACGGTAAAAATCAATGTTTTATAGCGAATTATTTGCATTGTTCGCAATCGAGCGTTAGTAAAATACTAACACAATATTCAAAAATTGGAAAATTTCAAAATAATCGCCGAGATGGTGGCCGAAAACCAAAAACATCTGCTAGAGATGACAGGAAACTGAAGCGTATAGTTAAGAAAAACCGTTTTAAAAGTGTGCGATTCTTGCACCGAAAATGGAAAGAAGAAGGAGTTGAAGTTTCTACATCGACAACATTAAGACGTCTCCATAAATTTAAATTTGAATCTCGTGTACCGAAAACAAAACCTCTCATGACTGCAAGACAAAAGCGTATAAGATTGAATTGGTGTAAATCAAGACGTTTATGGAGCAATGAAGATTGGAAAAATATATTATTTAGTGATGAAAGTATGTTTTGTGTTTCATATGGTAATCAAGGTATTCGAGTTTGGAGAATGAAGCAAGAAGCATTTGATAAAGAATGCCTTAAACGTTCCGTAAAATTTGCTGCTAGTGTCATGGTTTGGGGTTGTATGAGTGCAGAAGGACCTGGAAAGTTATGCATCGTCTACGAAAAGGTTAACTCTCTGATATATCAAGAAATTTTAGAATATTACATGATTCCATCATCAGAAGATTTATTTGAAGATGATTTCATCTTTCAACAAGATTTAGCTTTCCCGCATACCTCGGTGTCAACTAAGAATTGGTTCCGCCAACGCAACATTAAGATACTTCCTTGGCCACCAAATTCACCAGATCTTAATCCCATCGAAAACTTATGGTGTATAATGAAGAAAAAACTTCAAGAAAATCCTCCTTTAAGTAAAACTGAGTTAGTGGCACGTATAAAGTCTATTTGGGCTAATATTTATAGAAATGTTTGTAAACACCTTGTATATAGTATGCAAGATCGATTGTACGCTGTTATGAAAGCTAAAGGGGATGCTACAAAATATTAACTACCATTTACTTCATATTCATAAGGTAATATTGTTGCGTAAAATAAAATATTCTAATATTTTGAACCAATCTAAATTTTATTCTAATATTCTGGTGTGTTTAACGAAGCTGTATACCTAATTTATTGTGCTGTATTTTATATTTTATAAATGTTAAAATCTTATCTAAACATTCCAGATTTAATTTATAAGAAATTTAATTGCATTTACTTAGTATAAAAAATAAATAAATGACAAATAATTTTTTCTTATTACTTTTTCTCAATTATTCTAATATTTTGAATATGAGCTGTATACTTGTAAACTGAATAAAAAATATTTCCTAAGACCGAATAATGCTCCATTAAAAGACATGTACTACTAATAGTACACCAGACCCCGAAAGGGTTAAAATAAAATTCCAAGTCAAGAGGACATCTTAGGGCAGGGTTAACTAACAGGGATTTTTAAAGTTGTGCATTTATATATATTAATTTACCTGAACGTACCAACATAAAAATAAGTAAACCAATTTGGATTGAAAAATGAAGAATGAAAACTGCTTTTAATTTAACTTAAGATTTTTCTAAAATGAAAATATACATATAAAGTATTGCACTGTAATAATTATAGAAGCAGTTATATTTTAGAAATTAATCAAAAAAGTAATGCGATTAATATGTCGTATCTTAGATGAAATTTAATTAATTTTATATTCATACTCAGTTAAATTTAACAGATTACAAACTACAAATGGATTTACCCGCAAATTGCTCTCTTTTTTTTTTAAATGCTTCATACTATTTATTAGAGATGAGACGGGCTCAGCCCGAGCCCGAAAGCCCGAGCCCGAGCCCGGGCCCGAAACGTGACTCGGGCTCTATTTTTATTTTAGACTTCGGGCTCGGGCGGGCCCGGGCTCATTTTTTCTAAAGCCGGAAAATTTTATTTACTCATGTGTAGAAAATATTGAAATAACTTTTTCCACTTAAAATTGCTTACTTATTCCTTTTCAAGTCATTTTAATTCTTTTTTATCAAAATGACGGAAGAACTGAATGCTTGTTTATTTATTTTAGTATTTCATTGCTGTTTCAAATGAAATTTGTGATAATTACAGATTTATGTCTGCGGAACTTCCTCCGATTGGCGCCATCTATTTATATGGCGCCAATCATACCAAACACAACAATAAATTTAATCTTTGTTGGCTTTTCGTTTGCAGAACATAATTTTTAATGGGATCGTTTATTTATTTATTATTTAGTTACATAACACGAAGGTAATATTTTCTTCTGTTTTTGGTAGACGAGAATTAGCTCATTAGTGGAGGTTTTAAAATTTATTTAATATTCGATTGTGCATGAAACATAATCGTTTTTCTTATGAAAATAACTTTAGTGATTATTATTATATGCATTTGTCATCATGAATATGAATTCTGCTAATGCTGAGGACGTTGTTCCTTCTCGAAGTCACTTTTCTCCGTAAGTAAATTTTATTACCATGTTATTCCAACAGAAAGCAATTGATCAGTGTTTCCTCTTTTTCTATAAAAACAATAGGACCTTTAAAAAACAATGTTACTTTTTTAATTTACGTTGATTTTCAGGTATCTGTCAATCATGGAAGATTGTTATGAGAAAAGAATCCATTACAATAAAATATGTACACTTTTTACAGAAAATTGAAAAACGTTGTTCAATTCGCTAGCTTACAAATAGTAATTTCTGCAAATTTCATGCATTGATTCATTAAACAAAAACGTTTCCATCAAATTTGCTTGTTAAAGGAGGAAAGAATATGAGAATACTTTTACATATGAAGTATATTTTTATTTTATACGAATTTTGATAAGAATGAATTTAAATTTTCATTTAAAAATCATATCTATGTAAGAAGTTTTTAAAAAAGAGATATTAATTTTGAAACAATTTTTAAATACAATACAATTTTATGTTGTTCATTTTCGGTATCAGGCTCGGGCTCGGGCTCGGGCTCTGGTGACAAAAAAAATCTTTCGGGCTCGGGCGGGCTCGGACTTAAAATCGTCGGGCTCGGGCGGGCCCGGGCCCCGAAAACCGAGCCCGAACTCATCTCTACTATTTATTCATTTGCGAAAAGAAGAAACGTATTAAAACTGGAAAAAGACAGTTTATTTAAATGCTTCTAAAGCTTATTTCCAAATTACCATAATTTATAAATTGCATCTTTATTAATAAACTTTCCATTTTGAGAGTTTTCAGTCGCCCCAGTGGCGTGGTCAGTAGCGGCAGCTGCTGCCACAACGAGGGGTCCTGGTTCGAATCTGGTTACGGACATGGATGGTGTGTTGTCCCTTTGTAGTGTAATAAAAATATGTAATGAATATGTGTAATAAAAATTGTTCTGTATTGTCTCTGTTTCTGAGCCTAATGGATCAATCGAGGCGACAACCATAGCAGTTATACAGTTACTTTAAAGCAATGTCAAATCAAAATGAGAGTTTTCAAACCTTTTCTTTGTTTGATAAAATTTCCAAAACTATATTGAATAAAAATAAAATTCTTTAATTTCTAATTAATTGAATTTAGAATTAAATCACACCACCTAAGCTCGTGTATATTGTATAAAATCACAGTATCCAGATTTAGAGAGTTAATAAGCGGCGTATCGTGCAGAATTTATTCTTCCGAGCGCCAAAAAAGGCACACGTGCCATACGTTCGCCGACCATGTCCTAGACGATAGCTAGACACCATTGCTTATTAAATATTAATTTTTCGAAATGTGTCATTTATTCTAGTAAAATTTGAATAACACAAATTGCCACAATAGAAATAGATATTTTCCAAGAACAGTCAAGTGAAAAAGCAACAAAATTGTGTTGCATTAAAAAATTGCATATTACAAACTTTTTTTTAGGCTTCCCATAGGCAAGGTTTAAGGCATTTTTTCAGTACTTGGAGCACTGTGTCGAACGTAGACGAAATATTCCGCAGTAATTATTGGCAGCGCACCCTTCAATACTCTTCGCAAACGTTTTAAATTTTCCTAATAATGTATTTGTGGTGATAAACTAATTATAATGGTTTTTTAAATGTTTTTTTATATAAATATTTTATGACCTACTCATGAATTATGAGCCGCACTGTGATCGAGAGGTTCTCCTCTCAAAGCTGGTAAGACAGGAGATGCTAGATTCGAATCCTGTCGGCCCGTCGGCCTAATCGCTTGGAGATTCCCATGGCTTAGTTCCAACCTTTGATAACGTTGTGTAAATATGAGTTAGGTTTCCTTAGAGACCCCCTCCCCCTCATGCACTCTTCCTTCAGGACTATACCTTTCGTTAAATAATCAGCCATGATAAAATAACACACACAAATAAATGAATTGTTCACAAATCATGCTGCTTAACCTTTACTGAACCACGTGCCATATCTGGTACATACCTAAAAACATTATAACTTTTATTGTGTGCCATGCTTTTGGACAATATGATCTTTGTCCCTGATCAGAAACAATAAGTAAAAAAAAAAAAAAAAAAAAAAAAAAAAAAGGAATAACGCAACTATTTTAATCTCACTTAGTTGTCAAATACAGGAATACAATATTTAAAGTTGTGTTACATATGGCACACACCAAAAAATATATAATTTTATCTGAATATTAGAAATTTAAATTTTTATAATTATTTTTTACCCATAATTCGACCGATTTATAGAATTTAAATAATTATTTTCATAAAAATAGAAAAAATCGTGCAATAAAGGGTTAAAATATTAGATAACCATCTAAAATCGACGGTAATAAGATAGGACAACAACAAAATCAAAAGGATGCCATGTTACCTTTTCTTTTCATTCTGTTGTAACCAAAGCCAGCTAAATGCAAAAAAATGAAGTAATTCTTACGTAAGGAGTAAATGGAGGAAAGATTACATAACTTCATCGTTCGCTTGTCACTTGGCTCTCGTCCAAAAAGCCACTTTTACTACGCAACAGAAAAATACTGAATGTCAAGGTCGTATAAAGCACCGTAGAATGCAAAATTTACTTCTTTTGTATAAAAAATAATAACAAGGGAATTGCTTTTGAATGGCTTATGTATTCATTGCAATAAATCAAATCAGATTAGATTGCCCATTTTCCCTATGAAATTAGACGTTTAGATTGGTATCATGACTAATCTTTTTATTCTTTGAATGGATAGGAGGAGTTGTGAGTTCTGTTTAAAGTATTAAATTTTACCTCAAGGAGAAACATGATTCATGTAAATTTTATTTAAAACATAAAATTTACACTCGAAAATACCTGGTTTTTCTGCTGTTTTTAAATTATAATTAATATAATTACGCTATAATTGGTAAAATAAATTTTTCAATGAGAAATTTAAAAGCATAATATTGATATCGATTTTTATTTTCTTTTTTAATGTATTTTTTAAATTAGCAAGATAATTTAACCCTTTATTCTCCAACGGTATTTTAAAGTGACGTTAAAAAAAATTATAAAATTAATGTTGCACAAACATGTCGATTGGCAATAATGTAATTGTAGCATGAGTAATAGTTACAGTCTGTTCAAAAAAGTAAATATTACATAAAGTATAGCGATTTTAATGATCAAATTCTACCGCAAATAAACGGAAATTGCCATTCGAATGGAAATTTAACTCGCCTTTAAAATTAAGTTTAAGAAATAAGCTTAGGGGTCGTCGTTATAGTTTATTATTTACGGGAGTTAGAGCGCGGACAGACCGACAGACGGCCAGAACAACTTTGTTGGAAAATGGCTTTTTAATGAATAAAAAACTTTTCAAATGGCTTTTGTGTTCATTACAAAAAAGTAACGGGCCTGATGATTATTTTTTTTCTACGAAATTCTAAAAGATGGACTTATTAGAACCAATTACTTTTTTATTTATTTTAACATTTCTTAGAACGTAAACAACGAGCATTCAAATATTGAAATTTTTCATAATTAATTCAACATAAATCACAGAAATTTCATTTATTTTAAAGAATAAATTAAAATTCTAAAATAAATCTGGGAGGTCTTCAAAACATCTTTTATAAAAAGAAAAAAAAAAGGTTTTTTTAATGCGTAAAAAACTATTCCAATGGCTTTCGTGTTCATTACAAAAAATAAGGGGGCTGATGATTATTTTTTTCAACGAGATTCTAAAACATAGACTTATTAGAACTTGTTACTTTTTATTTATTTTAACATTTCTTAGAACGGAAACAATAAGCATTCAAATAGCGAATTATTTAATAATTAATTCAACATAAATCACAGAAATTTCATTTCTTAGAGAATAAATTAAAATTCTAAAATAAATCTGGAAGTTCTTCAAAACATCTTTTATAAAAAGAAAAAAAAGGCATTTTAATGAGTAAAAAAACTATTCAAATGGCTTTCATGTTCATTACAAAAAATTATAGATGTTGGTGGTTGTTTTTTCCAACGAAATTCTACAACACGTACGTATTAGAACTAATTGCTTTTTATTTTAACATTTCTTAGAAAGGAAAAACAAGCATTCAAATAGTGAATTATTTTATAATTAATTCCACATAAATCATTTATTAGCAAATAAATTAAAATTCTAAAATAAATCTGGAAAATTTTCAAAGCATCTTTTATAGAAAATAAATGTCTTTATAATAAGCAAAACGGAAAAAAAAAAAAAAAAAAAACTAGTTTTTTTAAATACACTGGTGGACAAAATTAAAAGATGGAAGGCCTTTTTCCAAATATCTCGAGAAATACTGGATAAAAATAAATAAAAATTGGTATGGATATAACCTATAGTATGACAATAATATATGCAAAGCAAAAATTAAAGTGCCATTCATTGGCAAGAGTTTTTGCCAACAGTTCAATGTAAAATGAAATTCGTGATGAAAGATGGCAATGAAAGTGAGGCTTGTATGGTGTGTGGCCTCCCGTGACAGATAGACAGCATGCACAACAAGTATGCATGCTGTTAATAAGAGAGTTAAGGATTGCTTGTGGGAGACTCTCCCACTCTTCCACTAGAGCAGTTTTTAACTCCGGAATAGTTCCGAGTGGGGGTTGGCGTCTCGCAATAGCCCTTCCAAGAGCATCCCAAGCATGTTCAATGGTGTTAAGGTCAAGAGATTTGGCTGGCCAATCCATTCGATGAATATCCTCGCTTTCCAGATACTTCTCAAACAGGCGAGCCCTATGTGGTCGGACATTGTCGTCCATAAAAACAAATTCAGGGCCAACAGTACCCCTGAAAAGACGCACGTAGGATTGTAGGATCTCTTGCCCGTACCTCTGAGCATTCACGGAACCAGTGTCAAACACATGGAGCAGTGTGCGGGTATCTTGCATGATCCCTGCCCAAACCATCAGTCCTCCACCAGCATAATGGTCCCTTTCCACGATGTTACAGCGATGGTATCGGGTTCCAGGTTCCCTCCATATAAATATTCGCCGAGAATCAGGTTGAAGACTGAATCTGGACTCATCTGTGCGCAGAACATTAGCCCATTGGAGCTGTGTCCAGTGTTGATGCTGTCTGCACCATTGTGCACACTCTCTTTTGTGAAAGGGAGTGAGTGGGATGCAAATGACGGGCTTCCTGCCATACAGCCCTCTTTCACCGAGCCTCCTGGCAACAGTCTTCCTTGAAACTAATGTTCTTGTGGCAGCAGTAAGGTCTCTAGACAGTTGTGTCGCTATAAATGTCCGTTGAGAAGTATCTGGAAAGCGAGGATATTCGTCGAATGGATTGGCCAGCCAAATCTCTTGACCTTAAACCCATTGAACATGCTTGGGATGCTCTTATATCAATTTTCATTTATTTTTATCATACTATAAGTTATATCCATACCAATTTTCATTTATTTTTATCGAGTATTTCTCGAGATATTTGGGAAAATGTCTTCCATCTCTTAATTTTGTCCACCATTGTAGTTTCATTGCAACTATTTATGAAAATTGTTCATTACAACTATTTATGAAAGATAACGTTTATTCTTTTTAATCAAATTTTAAAACAAGGACTGATATTACGTTGGAAGTAATTACATTTTACATGTTTCGTATTTCGTAGAAAACGAACAATGAATACCGTTTCAATAACCGTTTCTCTCAGAATAAAGGAAATATAAATCAACTAAATTCCATTATTCGACAATTCCAAAATAAATCTAAAAACCTTCAACTGATTCACAGAGGGAAAAATTGCTTTTATGCTGGTTTTAAAAGGTTTTTATAAGCCTGACAATAAAAAAATATACAGATACGTATTTTTCGGGGGAAATTTTAAGATATGGACGGATAATAAAACTGCACTTTCTTTTGCCTTTCAAAAATCCTTATAAAAAAGAGGAACGAGTTTAAATATTAAACTTTCTTGGAATAAAGAGAATATAAATCGTGGGAGATTCCTTTACTTGGAAATAATTTACATTTGGCAGTAAACTCGGGGGTTTTCAGGACATGTATCATAGAAAAAATGCTTTTTGCGGTTTTTAAAAGATTTTACTTTCTTTACAAGTTGTTAAATGAAAAATGCTTTTTTTCAAGGGAAACTTAAAAATTTGTATTGATAATAAAACGAATTAATCCTTAGCTTTAAAAAATTTGTAAAGGAAGAAAAAGAGTTTAAACGGTGAATTTGTTTTTTATTATAAAGAAAAAATAAATAAATGAAATTTCATTTTCTTGGTAAAAATTTGAATTCTCAAATAAATTGAATATTTTCAAAACATGCATAAAAAAAAATATTTTTAAAATATTTATTAAGAAATAAATTAAAATTCTAAAATAAATCTGGCAGACTTCAAAGCATCTTTTTTAGAAAATAAATGTCTTTATAATGAGCAAAAACAAAACAAAAAAACTAATCCTTTTAAGCAACTTTTATGTTCATTGCACGCCAGGGATTTAGTGGAGGGTATACGCCGTATATCTTCTGGAATTTTTTAAGGAACACCACGGTATACTGTCTGTTTCTCAAGAAAGCTATAGCGAATACATTCAGCGATGTCCAACGCGGCGCCCGCGGGCGCAATGGCGCCCTTTAAGGGTTTTCTTGGAGCCCTTTAGAAGATTTTCTGTTATTAAATATTTTAGAAGAAAAATTCCATTATTCAGAATGCTTTCTTTAAAATCATTATTAATTTATCAGATATTTTTAAAACCTGTGTTTGGCATGCTACTGTCTTGTCGTTGTGCATTAAAAACGAGAAACATACTTTGAAAATTTAATCATGCATAGCTTTGCATGTTTAGTTATTGTTTATATAGTGTAATTATGATAGTTTAATTTTTTAATAATTAGAAATAACTCTTTTAAATACTTAAGAAGTAAGAGAAAAATAAACGTTTTCGCCTGTCTCCTTTTCCTTTGAAAATGCTTGAGCATGAAAGCTCAACTTTTTTCTTTTTACTGTTATCACACTGCACCATTGGCTGTTTTATATGAAGGGTAAAAGAGCTTAATTTTTTTTTCTTGACTTTTGAAATTTTAGAAGGTTTTTCTTCTTTATTTTTTTTCTATAATTTTGCTTAGAAAAAATAATAAACAGTGCAGAATTATTTTCTCTATGAAAGCACTTCTAGACTACCCCTCTAAAGCCACTCACATGATGTGGTCACTAGCATCTTGTCTGTTTTTTGTACTTTTCATAAAACTAATCCACGCCTTCAAAATAAATTAAACCGCATTTCCACATCCTAAAAGTAACTTAGCAATATCTCTGATTTTCATATTTATTTATTTGTTATTATTTTATTATAAACACGATTAAAATTTCTGGCGCCTTACACTACAAACATTTTCGATATAGACTTCGTATTAAAAAATTTTATAGATTGAAATTTAATCTGTGTTACTCCAGAACTGTATTGGGTCTTTTGTTTATCGCCGTACGATTCATTTGCATTGAGTGTATACTAATACTATTCGATAATGTTAGTGTGCGATGCGATATAAATATGAATTTAAAATGTCGATATAGCAGACTGTATAGTTTATTATTAAAATGCGTTCTGAGAGCAGTGACTGCCTTGGCGGCGTTCATAACAAACTGGAGGGAAACATCTGTGGGCGGGGGGTATATGCTTACGTCATTCGACGTCATAATAACAAAGGTGGCGCCAACATACCGCCCCACGTTGAAATATCATTTCAATATACAATACAATATCTAAATTTACAATGAATAACATACAATACAATAAAGATGCATAATATAATAATAATGAACAGAACAATGAATAATTAAATAGACTTCAAACATTTTGTTACATAATGAGTTACAGTGAAATGGTTAAACATATTCATATAATAATTTGTCAGTTTATTGACAAGGAAGTAAGCATAATTTCGATATGCCTCTTTTGAAAATACCCTGAGGGGTTTTAACTAATGCCACTCTAACCTTACCATCTGGTCCGTTAACTACTTCTTGAACTCTACCAATTGTCCATTTGCAGGGTGGAAGATTATCCTCTTTTAAAAGGACCATTGAATTTGGAATAACATTATCCTTTTCAAATTGCCATTTATGTCTGACTTGTAAATTATTAAGATAATCTAATTTCCACTTTCGCCAAATAAATTGGACCATTTTATTTAATCTTTGCCATTGAGACAAATAATTATCGCGTTCGCCAGTGAGATCAGGTTCAGACACACTGCTTAGAGGTCTACCTATGAGAAAATGGCCTGGAGTTAGAATTTCAAAATCATTAGGGTCAGAAGACATGGGCGTGAGGGGCCGACTGTTTAAAATGGCTTCAATTTGCGCGGTAACTGTTAAAAATTGCTCAAAAGTTAATCGCGAATTTCCTACAGTTCTTCTTAAATGATGCTTAAACGACTTCACCCCAGCTTCCCACAAACCACCAAAATTGGGTGTCCTGGGTGGAATGAAATTCCAGGCGATTTCCTCACTTGTTAAATAATCAGCCAAAACATTTGGGGGATTTCTAATCATGTTTGCCAAACGTTTTAACTCTGCACTGGCTCCAACAAAATTTTTTGCATTGTCTGTACAGATAGAAGAACTTTTACCTCTCCTACTGAAAAATCTCTTTAATGTTGCTATCATTGCTTCTGAAGTTAAGTCAGTGACCACTTCTAAATGTATGGCTTTTGTTACGAAACAAATAAAAATAGCAACATAACATTTATTGTAAATACCTTTTCTTTGACCCTTATATTTAATATAAAAGGGGCCACAGAAATCAATCCCTACATTAGTGAATGGGGAACTAGGAGTAATTCTTTCTGAGGGAAGATTTCCCATAATTTGCTCAATACATTTAGGTTTATTTTTGAAACAAATTATGCAGTCATGGACAATTTTTCTGGCAGTATTTCTACCACCCAGTGGCCAAAATTCTTGCCGAATAAGATAGAGTAAAGTTTGGGCTCCAACATGTAAATATTTAAGATGAAAATATGTCATGATCAATAAAGTCAATTTATGATTTTTTGGGAGCAATATCGGGAATATTTTATCAAAGGATAAGTCAGAATTATTTAACCTACCACCTACCCGTAACAATTTCTGCTTATCAAGAAAGGGATGTAAACAACTCACCTGGCCCTTCTTGGGAATTTCTCCCTTTTCAAGGATTTTGATTTCATACTCGAAAGATTTTACCCGCACCATTTTGATGAGATAGTGCTTGGCATTACGAAGTTCCTCTGTTGTGAGTGGACCATTTCGTCGAATGTTATTTTTAACATTAAATATAAATCTGAAAATAAAACTTAGAATACGTATTAATTTTAAGTAGTTGTTACTTAAATTAAGAAAATCATTTACAATTGAATTTTCAGAAGTAGAAATTAAATTGATATTGTCTGTTTTTTTAAGTTCATGCGAGTACAGTTCTTGTGATAGAATGTCTATATTGTCATTGGGTTCATCAGAAGATGAAGGTGTGTGAAAGTTCGGGGGTCCATTCCACCAAAGATTCATGTTGGAAAGTTCTTGAGGACCTAGTCCACGTGATATAACATCTGCTGGGTTTAAATGCGATGGGACATGTTTCCAATGACAGTTTTCAAAAGTTTGTATCTTGGATACTCTGTTGTCAACAAAGGTTTTTAGTTTGTTTGGCGGTGTACTGATCCAAGCAATTGCGATTTTTGAGTCTGTATGCAAATAAATGTCACTTACTAGCATTTTTAAAGAAAGCCGAATTTTCTCTATTAGTTGAGAAAGAAGTAGGCAAGCTGAGAGTTCCAGGCGGGGTATGGAAATTGTCTTTAAAGGGGCTACGCGAGACTTACTCGCAATCAGTTTAGTTGTTACAGTACTTGTTTCACTTGTACAATGCATATAAACTGCAGCTCCATAAGCTAATTCCGAAGCATCTGAAAATCCTAACAACACTAATTTCTGAAAAGAATCGGTTAGAATGTATCTGTCGATTCTAATTTCTTCGATTAGTTTTAGAGATGACACAAAATTTATCCATTCACTTGCAACTGGATCTGGGATTTCATCTTCCCAACCTAATTTCAGGAGCCATAATTTCTGAAGAAATATCTTTGCTCGAGTAATAATTGGTCCCAAAAGACCTAAGGGATCGTATAATCTTGCAATGGTGCTCAGCACGTCTCGTTTCGTATATGATGATTTCTCTGTTATTGAAATTTTGAACATAAATTGATCTTCAACGGGTTTCCAAATAACCCCTAGAGTTTTGCTTGTTGATTCTTCATTTACGGAAAAATTATGTTCTTGAACTTCCTGTGGCTTACTGTTCATCAATTCCTTTGAGTTGGAATTCCATTTGTGAAGGGACATGCCGCAGGTTTTTAGCATGTTGCATAACTGCTGCTGGAGTTCTGTAGCTGTATCTAGGTCATGTGCGCCTGTAACAATGTCGTCCATGTATACGTCTTCTCTTATTACTTCAGCAGCCAAAGGAAATTGTGATGATTCATCGATGGCTAATTGTTTCAGAGTCCGTATTGCGAGAAACGGTGCACAGCAAGTTCCATACGTGACTGTATTTAATCTGTAAACTGCAGTTTCTTCGTTCTCATCTGTCTTCCATACAATTCTTAGAAGGTCGCGTTGAGACGGATGAATTAAAATTTGTCTGAACATTTTTTGAATGTCTGTAATAAAAGCATACTTGTAAATACGAAATCTTGTCATAATTTCAAATATGTTTTCTTTCACTTCTCCTTTTAGAAGACAATCATTGAGACTGAAACCAGATGTAGTTGCCGCTGATGCATTGAATACCACCCTTAATTTTGTTGTGGTTTTGTCTGGTCTGAGAACTCCGTGATGTGGCAAGTAGTAACATAAATTATTATCTGGATGTTCGGGTTGAGCATCTGTAACCTTCTCCATGTGGCCTAACTCTAAGTATTCTTGCATGAATTGCTGGTATAATATCTTCATAGTTTTATCTTTAGATAATCTTCTCCACAACTGATTCAGACGTTTTTTCGCAAGTTCTTTAGAATCACCTAAGTTTTCCAAATCCTTGGTAGGCATCTGCACTATATATCTACCAGCGTCATTTCTTTTATGCGTAGTTTTGTAATGTTCTTCACAGTATTATTCTTCTTTACTCAGAATTTTGCAAGGTTCATCAATGGTTTCTAATTTCCAAAATTTTTCTAAACATTCATCAATGCTTTGAGACTGCGAAATAAAACCACAATATTGCGTATGACTGATCGTATCTGCGGTTCCTGTTGCGATATATCCGAATATTGAATTTCGGAAAACTAAATTGCTGTTTGGAATTCGAATTTCTCCATCCTTTATTATATTAAAGAAGGATTGTGCTCCGAGTAGCATGTCAATTTTGCCAGGAATGCTAAATTTTGGATCTGCTAACTGATGAGGAATTTTCAAGTTATGAATATTCAATTTTGTTACTGGGAGTGAATCGGTTATTTTTGAAACAACAAGGAAATCTAATGATGTTTCAAAGGATCCATTTTCATTTAGAATTTTCGCATGCACCTTGTATTTAATGTTCATTTCTTTTCCACCTAATCCTGATATCGCGATTTTCAATCTCTTTAATGGAATTCCCAGTCGATCAGCAAATTCTGATGTTACAATATTGGACATACTTCCTGAGTCCAGTATTACACGTGCTTGTAAATAACTACCAGAATAAGGGTTGAAAACCCAAACTAAAGCAGTGGAGAGAATAACAGATTTATTTCCGTTATTAACGCAAGATAAAGAAGGCGATACAAGTGATTTAACTTCTGTCTGTCCGAAAAACTCTTGTGCATTCGGATTTAGTTTATTACCTTGCTCGATGGGATTAACTTCATTAATTTTGTTCGGAAAAGAAGCGTTTGCATTTCTGTGAAGTAACGTATTATGTCGTGACTGACAAATGTTACAGAAACTTTTAGATTTGCAATTAGCAATCGTGTGCTGATTACTTAAACAATTAAAACAAAGTTTGTGTTTCATTGCTATTTCTTTTCTCTGAAAGGCATTTGATTTCAAAAATATATCGCACTTATAAATTGCATGATTTTGCTTACATAACACACATGAATTAATTAAATTAGTTGACTTAACAAAGAGGGATTTTTGTTTAGAACTACGCTCTTGATTTGACTTGGGTTTTGCTGAAATGTTTTTACTGATATTTTCCAAGATTTGAGAACGTTTCTCTAAAAATAGTATTAGATTGTCTAATTCTGGAACTTCATTTGAACTGATACTCATTTCGTAACTTTTTCGCGTATCTTTATCCAATTTTAGAAGAATAATATTCAGAATTAGAACGTCGGAAAGATTGTTCCTTGTGTAATCTAAAACCTTTAATGCGCGAATGCTTTTCTTTACGATGTCAACTAAATTCCGCAAATCTTTAGCAGAAGGTTGTATAATTTTATCTGCTTCGAAAAGTGAATTTATATGTATTTCTACAGCTATTCTATTGTTTTCATACCTATCTTTTAATGCCTGAATTAAAGAAGCGAATGTATCTTCTATCGTTTGCAAAACTTTTGCTTCGTTTGTTAAAGCTGCTGATGAATAATGAAGTTTTTGAGTTTCAGATAATTGCTCATTAGATGTTATAATATTATCAAATTGTAATTTGAATGAACTCCAATCTTCCGGTTTTCCTGAGAATTTCGGGAGCGGTATTTCCGGTAATTTAATATTAAATGAGTCATTTGTAAGAGTAGGTTTTAGTTGACTTTGATTGAGAACCTTACCTTCTTCTAAACGCTTAATTTGTTTCTTAATTTTGAATTTAGCTCTTACGATATTCTCAGTATATTCTTCACTAATGGTAATATCATTTTCATAATCTTTCGCAATACTTATGGCAGCTTCTATCTTGCTATTTAAATTTTTCAGCGATACTTCCTTTTCATTTAACTGTTCCAAAATTTCTAAATACTCATCGGTTTCCTTATTTTCTTCATTAATTAAAGTATCAATTTTAGTTATAAGCTTAGTTACAGCTGTCCTTACAGTTGCGCGTTTCTTTTTTATTTTTTCAAGTGCATCCATTTTAGAAACTTATGAAATCAAAAGGAATAATCGAATGTTTCTTACCTTTTCTGGTAAACAGGTGATTTCGTATTTCGTGTGTGCTTACTCTTTCTTGCGATGATTGCGTAACACTTTTTCCAAAACTGCAGATGTTGTTCTATGACCGAAGATTGAATTGTTCGAAGAAAGAAAAAAAACATTTATTCGTCTTCACTGTCAATTCACTATTTTAAACTATTATTATTTTTTAAATATAAATACCTTTGAGCTCGACGGCCCATAATGTTAGTGTGCGATGCGATATAAATATGAATTTAAAATGTCGATATAGCAGACTGTATAGTTTATTATTAAAATGCGTTCTGAGAGCAGTGACTGCCTTGGCGGCGTTCATAACAAACTGGAGGGAAACATCTGTGGGCGGGGGGTATATGCTTACGTCATTCGACGTCATAATAACAAAGGTGGCGCCAACAGATAATATTGCCACATGTTTTCAGTCATGTAAATAATGGTGTCTTTCTTGGAGTGTTAAGAGCCAAGATGAGCCCCTGATTACTAAAAAATTGGACAGGCCTGTTCTAGAGTATACCCTCTGTTTACAGCGCATACCCTTTATTTATTTATTTTATTTATTTATTTACAACTACTCCATTGATTACAATAATTTATGAAAAATACGTTTATCCTTTTTAATCAAATTTTTAAACAAGGACTGGTATTACATTAGAAGTGATTACATTTGATCTGTTTATTATTTCATAGAAAGCGAACAATGCGTACCGTTTCAATACTCGTTTTTCTCACAATAAAGGAAATATAAATCAAATAAGTTCCGTTATTTGACAAGAATTTAAATTCCAAAATAAATCTAAATACCTTCAAAGGATTCATTGTGGGAAAAAATTGCTTTTATACTGCCTTTAAAAGGTTTTTAAGAGGCTGGCAATAAAAAAAATACGTATTTTTCGGAGGAAATTTTAAGATATAGACTGATAATAAAACTGCACATTTTTTTATTGTTCAAAATTCTTTAGAAAAAGAGGATGGAGTTTAAATGTTAAACTTTCTTGAAATAAAGCAAATATAAATCGAAGAAAAATCATTTGCTCGGAAATAATTTACATTCGAAAATAAACTCGGAGGTTTTCAAGGCATGTATCAAACAAAAAAATTGCTTTTTGCTTTTTTAAAAGATTTTACGCTCTTTACAAATTATTAAATGAAAAAATGCTTGGTTTTCAAGGGAAATTTAAAATTTTGTATTGGAAATAAAACTAATTGATCCTTAGCTTTAAAAATTTTGTAAAGGAAGTAAAAAAGTTTCAGTAGTGTTTTTTTTTTTTTTTTTTTGAAGGAAATATAAATAAAAGAAATTTCCTTTTCTTGGTAAAAAAAAAATTTAATTCTAAAGTATGCTTGAATATTTTCAGAATATTCATGAAAGAAAAACTTATTTTTTAGATGTTTCAAAATGTTTTATGTGTAAAATAAATAAATAATGCCGGAAAAATGTTTTTTTTTTTTTTTTTTTTTTTTTTTAAAGCATTAAAACTCAGCTTTTTTTAGTTTATAACACACCTTTTATAATAATAAGAGATTATATTTAAATAGCCATTTTTAAATAAAAGAAACATAAATAATGAAAATATATTTTAATTGATAAGAATTTAAATTAGGAAATAAATTTGAATGTTTTCAGGAAATGTACAGTGATATTTCTCATTTTTATGTTGCTTGTAAATTATTTTATATTCATAATAAATTGTGAAAATAAAAATGTTAATATAATATATATATATATATATATATATATATATATATATATATATATGTATATAAATATTGAAACTGATCATTTTAACTATTAACATTTTTTGGTAATGAAAAATCTTTATAATATTTAATTGTTTTCAGTATATATAAGAAGCAAATCATGCATGTTTTATTTTATTTGATAAAATTTTTAAATTCTGTGATAAATCTAAATGTTTTCAGGAAATGTATAATTGAGAAAGACGTTTTTTATGTTTGATGCGGTGTGGGGAAAAATGCTTATTTTTCCATGAAAATTTAAAAGTATTAAAACTGATTCGTTTTAACTTTTAACAATCCTTACTAAAGAAAACAAAAACGGTTACTATTTTATTTTATTTTTCTTGGAAAATAAAAGAAATATGAATCGTGAAAATTATATTTACTTGTTAAGAATTTAAATCAGAAAATAAATTTGAATATTTTCTAGAAATGTTTAATAATAAACCTTATTTTTATGCTGCATATATATTACTTTAAATACATTACGATAAATTATGAAGGAAAAAAGTTTAATTTTCCAAGAAAATTCAAAAGTATTAAAACTGATCATTTTAACACTCCTAGTATGGAAAAAATTCTATTTTAAAAATGATTTATTTTATTTTATTTTACATTTTCAAGTTTAATATATAAGAGAAACAAATCATGTAAGTTTTATGTTATTTGATAAGAGTTAAAAATTCTAAAACAAGTGTAGTTGTTTTCAGGCAAATATAAATGAAAAAAATGGGTTTTAATCTCCAATAGCAGATTAAATATGAAGAAAAATGCTTGTTTTTCCATGAAAATATAAAAATATTAAACGGCTCATTTTTAACTTTTAAAAATCTTTACTAAAGAAAAAAAATAGTTCTAATTTAATGCGCTTCATTACACATGATTCTTTCAGAAAAAGAGCTTTTATTTTAAATTTACAGAGTGAAATATATGTTTAAAATAAAAGAATCGCAAACGGTGTGAAGAAAATTAAGAATTGATAGTAATTATTATTGTTACCAAATGCCTAAACACAAACGAAGTCATATACACTGTAAAAAAAAATCTGTGAAGGTACTAAACATTTTCTAGGAAACTGGGATTCCAAGAACTTTTCATGAATCGATAACAGGAAAAATTCATGTAATTGATTCTGAAACTTGAATTTTTGCTGTTACCGTTACACGAAAAGTTCTTGGAATCCCAGTTTCCTAGAAAAGGTTTAGTACCTTTGCAGATTTTTTTTTTTTTACAGTGTAGTAAACACATTGACAAATACAAACGTTACTACATGTAAATAGTTCCAAAAGTATTTCTTAAAACAAAATAATATTCCATTAAAAGGCATTACTATTAATAGTACACCAAACCTAAAAGGGCTAATAGTGAATTTTCTTAACAAATCACGTAAGTTTCATTTCATGATAAGAGTTTATAAATTCCAAGATTAGTTTTAATGTTTTGAGATTGTGCATAAAGAAAAATACTGCTTTTGTGCTACATTTATGAGGATTTATATCCATTACAATAAACTGTTTTTAAAAATGCTTATTTTTTTACTTAAGTTTATGATTACTTAATGTTTACTTAGAAATTTAAAAGTTTGGACTAATATTGAAAGAGAGTTTTCCTTTTTTAATTATTTTATTTATCTATTCACTTTTTAACATTTCTTAGATAAGTAAAAAAAGTTTTTATTAAAAATAGTTTTTTTTTTCTACTAAAGGAAACAAACCTTGTAAAATTCAATTTCTTACTCAAATTTTAAATTTTGGAATAATTTTGAATGTTTTTAATGTTGCTTGATGATGGAGATAGGTTTATGCTGCGTTGAAATAGCTTTTATGTTCATTACCATAAAGTATTTTTTTAATTATTATTATTGAATTTGGAGTGATATCAGAAGTCATTTGTTATAACTATTTTTTTATCTAAGAAAAAAAAACTCCATTTAAAGCAGCCAATTTCCTTACAAAAAAAAAAAAGATAAATCATGTTTTTTTTTTTTTTTTTTTTTTTTTCTTTTTACTTGGAAATAATTGTATTTTTAAATAAATCTTCCTGTTATCAGATCATATATAATGGAAAAAATACTTTTTATGCTCAATAAAATAAATTGTGAAAGGAAATGTTTGCTTTCCAAAGCAATTCAAAAACATGGATAATATTAGAGTTGATTTTTTTTTTATTTAGTATAGTCCTTATAAAATAAACAATAGGTTTTGCATTTATAATTAGTTTTGTTATAGTGAAAAAAGCTATAAATCAGACAAATTTCCTTTAAATAACTTATTTCATTTATTCGTAAACAATTTAAATTCCGCAGTAGATCTGAAATTCTCCAAAGTATTAATATTAATAATAATATAAAAATTATTTATGCTTTTTTTTACATCCATTTCAATAAATTATGAACGATAATTCTTATTTTTTCGAAGAAATTCATAATAGTCGATATTACAACTGAATACTTCTTTTCTTTTTGATATTCATTTGAAATAAGAAAATAAATTATAAGATTTATTTAAACAGTAAGTTTTTTTATTGGATGTTTTGCTTGCTTTATAAAAAATCAGATTATTAAATATGATATGTTTGTATGCTTCCATTGCGTGAGTAATCGACCTGTAGTATATTAAATTAGATAGAAAATGTATATACGGTATGCGATTTTTTTAAATGTAGACATAAATTATAATGACATTTAAAAAATGCGTTATGACACACACATTAATTATTTTGCTTAAAATATGACAGGGCCTGAAATATTTTATAATTTGGTAAAGCTAAAACACAAATATACTATTTATTCATAGATACTGAGACGATTTTTTTAATATTAAATATTTTTGATTTCAGAATTTAAATAAAATTAATTGTGATAATAATATTAATATATTTTAATACTGGAAATGTGAGTGGAACCAGGAAAATTGGCCTAAAGTAGCTATAGGTGACGATATTTAATGAATATCAATCAGATACATTTGAAAAAATGCATCGATTTTGATACTTCTTTTTATCATGGAATAGGTTCGTTCTGGTAGTTTTTCAAGAAGAGCAAAGTATTAATCAAAAATTAAAATTAAAAAAAATTAAAATTAACAATTCGTCATAATTTTTTTTTTTTTTTAAATTTCAAAAAACATAAAGAAAATAAAACTATTTTTAATAAAAAAATAAATTTTAAAAAAAGGTTCTTAACTATTGCAATGCAGTAAAATGTTATGTTGAGAAAACTATTAACAGTTTAATGAAAAAAAAATTCGTAATTTTTCAAATTTTAAGAGAAAACACCACGAGTTGTTATCGTTTAGATCTGAAAACTGAATTATACAGAAAATATTCTTGTTTGTATCCCTGTGAAGAGGGTGAACATGCAGCACGGCTAATAAAATGATGGCAAGATAACTTCCAAAAAATAACTTATAAATGTAAGTTTTGTATGTAAGTTCATATGCAAGTTAAATGTAAGAGTATTTTTCTTTTAATTTCAAAAAGCTGAACAACAATGGTTTTGCAACAGAGCTGAAATTAGTGTTTCATATTGTGTTTTGCACTGATTACGAATGCAGTTTTAGATTTTCTCCAGCACGTCTGGTGTTGAAGATATTTGCATATTTTAATCTATGCAAATTTAACCTTTTTTGTTTCATCTTATGTAAATTTTAGGTACAGTAAATGCGAGACTGAATTTTTCGTTTTATTTTTATGCTATGGCAAAAAATATGTTTACTTTATTTTATTGTCCTTTAAATTTTTATTTTTACTTCATAACACTGAAGAGCAAAGGTTCTGCAACAGAGCTATAATTAGTTTTTTCTTATTCTGTGTTCAGCAGGAATTTGGAATCTAGTTTTAGATTTTCTTTAGCATGTCTACTTTTGGACATAGTTGCATATTTTGATTTGTAAAAAATGTAAGCTATTTTTTGTTTAATTTTATGAAAATTTTAGGCACAATAAACATTACACTATCTTTTCAATTTTATGTTATGACAAAAAAAAAAAAAAAGTATAATGTAAATGAAAATGTTTGAAATTCAGACACTCATGGGTCCTTAAATGGAGTGTACACCTTTCAGACACTTTTTTTCGTCTGAACTTCCGACATTTGAAATGTCAGAATAGCGACCATATTTGACCACTATTTTAAGTAACAGAGTAAATAGTGATTTTTACAATACTATAGCAGATAAAATAAAATCATCATTGTTATTTTGCTTCGAATATACAAATATTTTTTTCTGAAATTTTAAAAGCATAACACGATTTTCAATTATTGTTATTAGCAATTAATATTTAATTAAAAAAAGAAAGAAAAAAAATCAACGAATTCCTGATGTATCAAAAAATTTAGTTGAGAGCAAATATTTTTAACATTTTAAACACATTCTTGAAAAAGTTTAGAGAACTTAATCTGTTTTAGAATTTCTGATCGAGGAAAATATTTTTGTGAGTTACTTTTGCTCTCCAGTTGCAAAACACTTCGTAAGAATTGATATATATTATATATATACTTAATAGGATTTATTCGGAAGCGTGAATAAACTATGGAAACCATGATTGCATTATTTTGTCCTTTTTATTGAAATATGAAGCAAGGACATTTTAAAATAGATGTAAATATAGATAACCTTTACTGCACCTGAAAATCGCAAATTGTAAAAAGATTTACTCGAATTACCAAAAGAAAAAAGAAAATCAATGTTCTAGCTATTTATTATTTTGTTTTTTAAAATTATTTATTTGCACATTTTTAATTGAATTTTGAAAAAGATATCCAGTTTTAAATTAAAAAATCTTTCAAAAGACCTTAACTTAAAAAAGATGACTTTAGAAAGTGTGAGTAGGAATTTGAATGAATATTTGAAGGAAGAAAATTTTACATAGATTATATTCTGATAACCAGTTTTAATTCTTGAACATGCAATTATACTGATTTATTTTAAAACATTCAATTTAGATGCAGTTTGTTGCTTACATAAATTTTGAAATTGTTTTTAATTCTAGAATGATTGTTTCTTGTTACTAATCTTGATCTCACACAAAATAGAACAAGTTGGAAATTTCACGTGAAGCGTAGGAAATGAGGTGCGTTCGTACGATAACGAAGTTTTAAAATATTCAGATCTTGCTGATATAGTAGGGCGTACTTTGGATACAGTATAGTGGTCGAAATCTTTGTGCTCCTGTAAATATGCAGGGAGTAATTTTTATTATACTTCATTAACGTATATCTTATTCATAAAATGTGAAGTAGTTTAATATAATTAAAACACGCCCCAAACAATGTTTCCCCGTATAACATTATTTAGTGGAATACATTTGTGTGGCCCTGTAATTTAATAATAAATATTATTTGCATCACAGATTGTACAAAATGTATTTTTTAGTACATATTTCATAGATTCATGTCGATTTTGTTATGTTCAAATGAGTGTAACACCATTAAAATGCATTTGAAACTTTTTTCCCCATTGATCGTAATGTAACGGAATACTTTTGATTGTCCCTGTATCCAATTTTCATAACATTTGAAATGACTCGACAAAATTATGCAATAAATATACGTTTTAAATTTCAAACTATTAAAATGCATTTGAAACTTTTTCCCCATTGACCGTAATGTACTGGAATCCTTTTGATTGTCCCTGTAATTGATCTATCCATCCGATTTTCATAAAATTTGAAATGACTCGACAAAATTATGTAATAATTATGTATTTTAAATTTCAAACGATTCGACTGGGTAGTTTTTGCGTTGTTATATGCGGACGGACAGACAGGCGGACGGACTGAGCGACAACAATAGGTGCTACGTATTTACATAATTACGAACGCACCTAAAAATAGAAAATAAGACAGAAAAACAAGCCGTTAGGAAAAGAATGTTATTTAATTTTTCAGTGAATATTTTGGTATAAACATCACTCCTATACTATGATTATTATTTTTTATATAATCAAGCTGACCCACTCGACGTTGGGCGGACTTATGACGAACGACCCTTAAGTGAACCTAAAATTTGTATGATTTTGTATGTTTGACTCTATGAATAGCAGTTAATATTTAATAAATAAAAACAAATCATCGAATTTCTGATACAGTAAATACGTTAGTTAAACACAAAAATTTTTGTCATCTAAAAGAATTCCTGAAATACTTTAGAGAAATTAATCTATTCTAGAATTTTTAATCAACGAGAACATTTTTGTAAGTTTAATTTTTGCTCTCCAATTACGAAATGCATCTTAAGGTGATATACTTTTTAATAAGATTATTCGAAAGCGTGACGAAACTATGGAAACCCTAATTGCATTATTTTGTCTTTTTTTTTTTTTTTTTTTTTTTTTGAAATATGAAGCATACACATTTTAAAATAGATGTAACTACAGATAACGGCTAGTGCACAAGTAAATGGCAAATTTTCAAATGATTTACTCGAATTACCAACAGGAAAGAGGAAAATTAATGTTCTAATTATTTATTATTTTTATTCTTTAAAATAGTTTATTAAATTTTTAAATTTTGATTACTGATTGAATTTTGAAAATGATATTAAGTTTCAAAATTACAAATATTTAAAGAGCGGTTTCATATTTTTATCTTTTGAAAGGGCGAATATGAATTTTAATAAATATTTTGAAGAAAAAAGGCTCTGTACATAGATTATATTCTGTTTACCTGTTTTAATTCTTGAACAAGTAATTTTACTGATTTTTTTTTTTTTTAAACCTATATCGATACAATTTCTTGCTTGTTTAAATTTTGAAATTGTTTTTAATTCACTGTGAATGTGTCTTACCATTAATCTCGAACTCACACAAAAAATAAAAATGAAAGGGACAGAAAAGAAAATTTGACGGATCAATTCTATTTCACGGTGATTATTTTACATATAAACTAGCTGACCCACCTAGCCTTGTCTGGACTAGTGATGAATGACCCATAACTGAACCTAAAATTTGTATGATTTTGTATCTTTAATTTCATTTATAGCAGTCAATATTTAATAAATAAAAATAAATCATGGAATTTCTGGTACATTAAAGTTTTTAGTTGAAAGCAGATATTTTTATCATCTAAAACAAATTCATAAAAAGTTTAGAGAAATTAATTTGTTTTAGAATTTTTGTTCAAGAGCATTTTTTTTTTAGTTTACTTTTTTTTTTTTTTTTTTTTTTTCACCAATTGCGAAACTCACCTTAAAAGTTTATGTATTTGTTTTTTAACATTTATTCGAAGGTGTGACGAAACTATAAAAACCATGATTGCATTATTATTTTTTTAATCGAAATATGAAGCATGCACATTTTAAAATAGGTGCAACTATAAATAACGTTTTATACCCAAGAAAATGACAAATTTTAAAATGCCTTCCTGGAATTATTAGAAGAAAAGAGAAAAAATAATGATCTAATTATTCATTTTGTTCTTTCAAGTAGTTTTTATTAAAAGGTTTACTTACAAGTTTTTAATGGAATTTTGAAAAAGTTATCCAGTTTCAAAATTACAAATCTTTCAAGAAAAATTAGAACTTTTGAAAGTATGAGGATGGATTTAAATGATTATTTGAAGAGAAAGGCTTTATATATAGACTATATTCTGTTTTCCACTATTAATTTTTGAATATGCAATTTTACCGATTTATTTTAAAACATTCTATTTTGATGCAATTTGTTGATAGTTAAAACTTTGAAATTGTTTTTAATTCTACCATGATTGTCTCTTGTTAATAATCTCGATCTTAGATGAAATTTAAAAATAGAAAACAAGACAGAAAAATGAATTGTAAATAAAAGAACTTAATTTAATTTTTCTGTGAATATTTTGATATACGCATCAATCCTATAACACGATTATTATTTTATATATAAACTAGCTGATCCATCCGACGTTGGCCAGACTGAAATTAGTATGATTTTGTATGTTTGACACCATGAATAGCAGTTAATATTCAATAAATAAAAATAGATCATCAATTTTTTGATACATTAAAAGCGTTAGTTGAAAGTAAATATTTTTATCATCTGAAACAAATTCCTGAAATACATTAGAGAAATTAATCTGAGTTAGAATTTTTGTTCAGGGAGAACATTTTTGTGAAATTATTTTTGCTCTTTATTACGAAACGCATCTTAAATTATATATTTTTAAATAAGATTATTCAAAAGCATGGCGAAACTATGGAAACTGGAAACCATGATTGCCTTATTTTGTCTTTTTTTTATTATTATTGAAATATAAAGCATGCACATTTTAAAATAGATGCAACTATAGATAACTTTCAGTGCAGAAGAAAGTGTGGTGGCACATTTTGTATCTTTGGTTGGTTGGTTGAATGAGGTTTACTGGCGCAAAGTCACACTGGGGACATGCTGCGCCAAGAACAGGATGAAGTAAAAACTGAATAGTTTTTTAAAATTGTTAAAAATATGTAAAAATATAAGTGGATAAAAAGCAAGGTTAAAAGATGAAAGCGTTAAGTGATGAAAGTAAATAAAATAAGTACAAAAGATTAAAACACAATTCAGGATATAATAAGAGTTAAATCAGTCAAATCAATAAGATAAGTCAACAATATAATAATGGTATACGATAAAAGTTAATATCTTTTAAAGAATTATGAAAATTGTGCAAAACAAACAAACAGTGACATAAATGCAAAAACGGTGCAATATTTAAAGAATAGCAAGGTTTTGTTAATGAGTTATACAACCAAAATATAGTTCAAAAGAATAAATATTTAAATTAAAAATAGTAAAATTTCTTAAAAAAATGTCTGTATTAAATTGAAACATAAAATGTTAAAATACAGCTTAAAACAGATTAATCAAACATTTTTTTTTTCAATTTAAGAAGAAGGCACATATTCTTCATAAACCGTATTTGTTTCATCATCATCAGATTCATAACTCGATGATTCCACAGCCTCTTCAGCATAGTTAAGCAACTGTTTTGGATCTTTTATGTTTTTAATTGCAGAGCTGAGGCAAGATTTTTTGCCCTTTCTCCTCACAGTTTTCCACTGTGAAGAGACTTGGGTTGAAGGTTTATTCCTATTCTTGTGTGTGCTAGATTTTATGTTTTTTTTTTTTTTATTGGACATACATTAGGGTTCAACGGTTTGTTTTTATCTGATTCTGAAGTAGCCTGTGTCTCATGTTTGGTAGGTTTTGAAGTTTCAGCTAATGAATTTTGTGTTCGTTTATAAAGGTATTCTATTTTCACAGATTCTGATGATGGTGGCCAGAGCTCTAATTTTGGCATCAGTCTTGGAGTAACGTTACAGTATACATTACGGGTTTTTTTCTTTAAATTGCTAGATGAGGGTGAGTCAAACGGAATGGCAGAATCAGTCTGAGTGCTTATGTGCCTCACAGAGTTTGCTTGACGTTTGAGTAGGCTAGAATAAGAGACGCCAACTGATGGTGTTCGGGATTCAGCAATTTTGCGGGCTTCTGGATAAGAAAGTTTTTGGGTGATTTTAATTGCCATGATTTCTTTTTCGAGAATCCAGTTTGGACAAGAGCGGGAGTAAGCTGGATGGTCACCTTTGCAGTTGACGCAACGTTCAGCGTTTTCACATGTTTTATCGTCATGGTCAACTTTTGCACAACGTGCACAAGTTTTAGTGCCACGACAGTTAGTATTAGTATGTCCATAGCGCTGGCATTTAAAACATCGAAGGGGGTTGGGAATATATGGTCGGACGGGACAGCTTAGGTAAGCAGCTTTAATTCTAGTAGGTAGATTCGGGCTATTGAAAGTCAGAATGATGTGCTTTGTGGGAAGCACTTTTTCATTCCGACGAATTGTTATACGTCTTACATCTATGACATCTTGATGTTTTAAGTTTTCCATAAGTTCTTCTTTAGTAGAAAATAAAAGTTCTGGCTCAGATATTACGCCACGACTTGTATTTAGAGTCTTGTGTGCTTGAACAGAAACAGAAACTAGTCGTTGGGGGCCACCGTAATACTTACCCATCATGGATATGTATATGAATATAAAACATGTGAAAACTATTTATACAATGCATTGCAATTCATAAACAAAATTTAAATATTGTTAATATACATAGTAATGCTCTATTAAAGAACTGCTGATTACCGATTTCGACATATTATATAAAACACCAAACTACTCAAGTAGTACCGAACTGCGTAAAAGAAACATCCTTATAACTCCAAAAATAATAACTCTATTAATTAACAATTAACTGCATCGGATAAAGCGTCTCATTTCCAATTAAAATATACCTCTGAATTGAAATTTGAATGAAATACAGGGTCATGAAAAATCCGAGAATGTGGAAAACAGGATTACAAATATCTCGGCAACTGATAATCCGATCAACTTCGTTCTATATGCAAAATGTGTGTTATTTTGTTGCCTTTTACGTCCATTCCTTAGAACAAAAAAATTCGAAAATTTTTATATACCTTTCATCAGAACGAATTTTTCGAGAGTCCGAAAAAAATAGTTCCGGATAATCGAGGTTGCTGATATTAAATAGGGTTCGTCCCATTCTTACATACTAACTACATACAAAATTTCAAGTCTCTATCTCAATTCGTTCGGGAGATAGAGCGTTTACAGACTGACAGACAGACAGACAGACAGACAGACGGCAGACAATTTTTTTTCTAAAAATATGTTTTTCGGAATCTCCACTATCTAAAACGTGTAAATCCGTCAAAAAAAAATTTTCGATTTTCAAAACGATTGCAAGACTTACCCTATACTACGTATGATGGGTAAGTAAAAGGACCAATTTTAGAGCTATTTGAAAGAAGTTCTGACTGTTTATATGATGAGATCTCAACAAGTAAATCCCCGGATTGTAATTTCTTGAGCGAATGACCATCCCCCAAAACAGACTGAAATGTTTTAGCAATAACAAATGGTGAAGTTCTTTTGAAGGAACAATCAGATTGGCTATCAAGGCGTTTGATGACAAAAAAACGTGAGAATGCAGGTTTCTGTACTGTTTGTTGCTCTCCACTTGGGAGAGGGATAGAAGGAAATAGAGATTTTCCATCCATAATTGAAAAAAAGTAATTCAGACCCCGGCCGCACCACCCACTACCGAGCCCAACAAGGGGATGCACATTCGTGCACCAGTGCTAACCAGGGCCCATACGGTCACAAGACAAACCTATGTCAGTCTCCACCCTTAACGAGATGACTAGTATTTGCTCGCTCACTTGATCCCTAAAGCCAGTGACAAAAGCCAGCTGACCAGCCGATTGATGCATACGGGACCAATATGCACCTCCCGTCTACCTGAAGCAGAGGCCAAAGCAGTGTGTTGGTCTCCTTCAACTGTCAGGATCCCCCTTTCCAGGGACACGGGTCGCCACGCACGGCCAACACATGGGTGATTTTCAATTCTCCATGAGTCGATATACAGGATGACATCGGCCCATACAGAATTGCCCTCACCTCCGGAGAGGAAACCACAATGAGAGTGAAACAAAGATGAAAGGAAGACAAGAGGAGTAAGAGGAAAAGGAAAGAAGAAAGATCACTCAGGTGCCCCGGGGTTGTGAAGCCCGTGAATACCTAAAGAAGGTATCCCCCTGGGGGGTTTTGTATCTTTGACTCCTTGAATATTATTAATATTTAATAAATAAAATTAAATCATCGATTTTCTGAGACATAAAAACGTTAGTTGAAAGTAAATATTTTTATCATATAAAACAAATTCTTGAAATACATTAGAGAAATTAATCGGTTTTACAATTTTTGTTCAGGGAGAACATTTTCGTGAAATTATTTTTGCTCTTCAAATACGAAACGCATCTTAAGGTGATATTTTTTAATAAGATTATTCGAAAGCGCGACGAAACAAGGGAAACCATGATTACATTATATTTTCCTATGATTGAAATACGAAGCATGCACATTTTATAATAGATGCAAATGTAAATCATATTTAGTGCTCAAGGAAATGACAAGTTTTAAGATGCCTTATTCGAATTAACAGAAGAAAAGAAGAAAATTAAAGTTCTAACAATTTATTCATTTTGTTCTTTAAAATAATTTTTATTAGAAGTTTTTAGTTACAGATTTTTAATTGAATTTTGAAAAAGATACCCAGTTTCAAAATTACAAATCTTTCAAGAGAGATTAAATCTATTGAAAGTGTGAGTATGAATTTGAATGAATATTTGAAGAAAAAAGCTTTTTACAAAGATTACATTCTTTTTGCCAGTTTTAATACTTGCTCATGCAATTTTACTGGTTTACTCTAAAGCATTCTATTTATAAGCAATTTGTTGTTCGTTTAAATTTTAAAATTGTTTTTAATTCTACAGTTATTGTCTCTTGTTACTAATCTTGATCTCAGAAAAAAAATAAAAATAGAAAACAAGACAGAAAAGCAAGTCGTAAATTAAAAAAAACTTTAATTTTTCAGTTGAATATTTTGATCTACCTATCACTCCTATTACATGATTATTATTTTATATATAAACTAGCTGATCAACTCGACTTTGCCTTGACCTATAACGACTGACCCATAAGTTAAACATAAATTTGTATGATTTTGTATCTTTGACTGATTGAATATCAGTTAATATTAATTAGAAATAAATATGTTTATCATCTAGAACAAATTTCTGAAAAACTTCAGAGAAATTAATCTGTTTTAGAATTTTGTTCGGGAAAAACATTTTTGTGAGTTAGTGTTTGCTCTCCAAATATGGAATGTATCTTAAGGTGATATATATTTTTAAAAAGATTATTTGAAAGCGTGATGAAAAAATGGAAACCATTATAGCATTATTTTGTCCTCTTTTATTGAAATATGAAACATGCACATTTTAAAATAAATGTAACTACAGATAACATTTAGTGCACAAGAAAATGGCAAATTTTTAAATAATTTACTCTAATTATCAAAAGAAAGAGGAAATTTAATGTTCTAGTTATTTATTATTTTTGTTCTTTAAAATAGTTTATTCATTTTTTACATGCTGAATTTTAATTGAATTTTGAAAATAATATCCAGTTTCAGAATTACAAATCTTTCAAGAGAGATTAGACTTATTTTTTTTTCTTTTGAAAGGGTGAGTATGAATTTTAATGAATAGTTGAAAAAAAAAGTTTTGTACATAGATTATATTTTGATTACCTGTTTTAATTCCTGAATATATAATTATGCTGATTTTCTTAAAATTTTCTATTTAGATGAAATTTCTTGTTTGTTTAAATTGTAAAATTGTTTTTAATTCTACTATGATTACATATCGTCATTAGTTTCGATCTCACACAAAAAATAGAAAAAAAAGTCAGAAAAGCGAGTTTTAAGGGAATGAAAAGAGTTTTACTTAATTTTGAAAGTGAATATTTCATTATAGACATCAGTTCTATTTCAGGATTTTTAATTTTATACATAAACTAGCTGATGAATGACTTAAGTGCACCTGAAATTAGTAAAATATTGTATCTTTTACTCTTAATAGCAGTCAATATTTAATAAATAAAAATAAAACATTGATTTTCTAATATCTTAAAAATTTAGTTGAAAGGAAATAACTTTTACCATCTACAACAAATTGTTGAAAAAGTTTAGAGAAATTAATCTGTTTTAGAATTTTTTTCAAGGAAAACATTTTTTTTTTTTTTTTTTTTGTGAGTTTACTTTTGGTCTACAATTGCGAAAACTCTTCTTAAAAGTTTATGTATTTCGTTTTTAATATTTATTCGAAGGCGTGACGAAACTATAGAAACCATGATTGATTTTTTTTCATTTTTTTATTGAAATACGAAGCATGCATATTTTAAAATAGGTGCAACTATAAATAACATTAGTGTACTAGAAAATGAAATTTTTTAAAATGCCTTCCTGGAATTATCTGAAGAAAAGAAGAAAAAAAAAATGTTCTAACTATTTATTTTTTTATGTTTTTTATTATAAGTTTTTATTAAAAGTTTTACTTACAAATTTTTAATTAGATTTTGAAAACAATATCCAGTTTCAAAATTAAAAATCTTTCAAGAGAGATTAGACCTTTTGAAAGTGTCCGTACGAATTTGGATGAATATTTAAAGAAAAAATCTTTGTTCATAGATTATATTCTGTTTTCCAGTTTTAAGTCTTGAATATGCGATTTTACTGATACATATTAAAACATTTCATTTAGATGCAATTTGTTGAATTTTGAAATTGTTTTTAATTCCACTATGATTGTCTGTTGTTACTAATCTCGAAAAATTTAAAAATAGAAAAGACAGAAAAGCAAGTTGTAAGAAAAACAACTTTACATATTTTTTCAGTGAACATTTTCATATATGCATCACTCCTACTACATGACTATTATTTTACATATAAACTAGCTGACTCATCCGGGACGTATTACGAATGACCCTGAGAACCTGAAATTTGCATGGTTTTGTATCTTTGACTCCATGAATAGAAGTGAATATTTCATATATAAAAACAAATCATCGAATTTATGATACATGAAAAGGTTAGTCAAAAGCAAATATTTTCATTATAAAAAAAAAGTCCTGAAAAAGGCAAATATATTAATCTGTTTTAGAGTTTTTGTTCAGAGAAACAATTCTTGTGAGTTTATTTTTACTCTCCAAATAAGAAATGCATCCTACGCTGATGTATTTTTTAATCAGATCTTTCGAAAGTGTGACGAAACTATGGAAACCATGATTGCATTATTTTGTCCTTTTTTATTAAACTATGAAGCATGCACATCTTAAAATAGATGTAACAATAGATAACGTTTAATCCACAAGAAAATGGAAAATTTTAAAATGATTTACTCGAATTATCAAAAGAAAAGAGGGAAATTAATCTTCTAATTATTTATTATTTTTGTTCTTTAAAATAATTCATTACATTTTTACGTTCAGGTTTTTAATTGAATTTCGAAAAAGATATCCAGTTTTAAAATTACAAATCTTTCAAGAGGTATTAGATGTTTTGAAAGTGTGAGTCAGATTTTTAATGAAATATTTAATGAAAAAAAGCTTTGTACATAGATTAAGTTCTGTTTACGTGTTTGAATACTTGAATATACAATTTTACTGGATTTTTTTAAACCATGTATTTAGATGCAATTTGTTTCTTGTTTGAATTTTGAAATTGATTTAATTCTAGTATGATTGTGTCTTGTCATCAATCTCGATTTCACACAAGATAGAAAAAAAAAATATTAAAAAAATACAGAAAAGCGTTTTAATTATAATAAGAATTTTATTTTATTCTGCAAGTGGATATTTCAATATAACATTTACTTCTATTTCACGATTGTTATTTTATATATAAACTAGCTGATGCACCCGGCGTTGCTCAAACCTGTAATGAATGACCCTTAAGTGAACTTCAAAAATTTGTATGATTTTGTATATTCAACTGCGCTTTGCCCCTATTTATATTTTCAAATGAAAAAACAGAGAAAATAAATGAATTGAAAATATATGCTATTTGGTATTTTATTTTTTACGTAATTTGATTTTTGGAGTCTGTGTACAAAAAGCGAACGAAATTGCTACGAAACACTTGGGTTTTTACAGAATTCGTCGGTATTTTCGCAGATTATATTTTGAAGAAATAGAAAAAAAAAATACTTGTCTGAACGTTTAGAATATTTTTCTAGGTGATTTAAATCGATTGAGAAATATAGATGCTCTGAAAAACAAACTGTTGAAACACGGATGTTTAGTTACTTTCAGCGTATTAAAAATATTGCGTTCGTCGGAATATTTTCAAGGGTTATATTTCAGATTTTTTAAAACAGATTGAACTATTATTTAGAAAAAGGTTTCAGCTTTAATAATAGATTTTTGATTTTCTCGTAGCTGCGACATGCTTTCGAATATATCGTCGCCGGAAATTCTGTAGACATAAATTTCCAAGCATCACAAATTTTCTTTTGAAACAGCAATCAAATATTAAAATGCAAAAACACAATTTCTGTTCCCCTTTTGTTTTGACAAAATAGCACTTAAATTAACTTGAAAAGCAATAAGTAATTTCAGGGGCGGGGGGTTCTTTCATTCTTTTCTACACATGAATAAATAATTTTTCGGTTTCAGAAAGAATGTGTCCGAGCCCCCTTGGGAGAAAAAACTAAATTGAAAATAGAGCCCGAGCCCAGGCTTGGACTGAACCCGTCTCATCTCTAGCATGGGTACATTCCTTAGTAGAACCCATTTTAGTAATGTTTCTATGACATTTTACCACATAATACTGTTTTCCCCAAAAATGAATTTTTTCACCAAAAGTGTTGAGGCACATTTCCTTCAAATATGTTGTTTCTACATTAATTCATTTGCAAATTAGACGCAAAAAAGTGGTTGTGCCTTAATTTTTGGAGGCTAGTGTAAAAAGCCCTTCCAGCATGTACCGAAAGGATAAGGTATCTTCTACATTCCTTGTTTTTATAAATTCAGCTAATTTTAACCAACACACGAAGCTAAAATGCGTGGAACCCAATTATAGAGGATTCTTTTCCCAATTTTCGTCAATGCTGAATTTGAATCAGAATTTCGTCAAATTAGTCAGCTATAATCAAGCTGACTCCATTTACGGCGATTTATTTTTCTTTTCCAAATTTGGCAAATTTTTCGGCAAGATTGGTGAGAATTTGTCGCTACGAATGAAAACAACATTTGCAAGAAAGGGGGTTTGGGGTCTGAAAATCATGACCGTTAAAAATATACCGAATATTTTTGGAATTGCTTTCTTCAAGCGCTGTCGCAATAAGTCGCTTCTTACTTTTTGCAATGGGAGCTACTTAAGAAATCGTAGATCCTATATAGTTATGGAACTTACTATTAAGACCATGTCTTGAGGAGCCCAAGGTTTTTAATCGCAATAATTGAATAATAAAAATCCTTTTTTTTTAATTATATATAATAGCACAATTTATAAAACAGAACATAAAATGTATGAAATACAGCATGCTAATTCTTTCGCTTGTATATAATTATTTTTTATTTATAAAAATCTTTCATCCTTTAGATATTTTAAGTATTTATATTTTTCATTCACGGTTACTTTCGAAATCCCTACATCTATGCATTCCCAGATTATTATATCAACGTATATAAAGTTAATACTAACTTTTTTTTCGAGAAAACATTTATAATATTTTTATCCCATTAATCTTTATCTTATTTTTTTTTTATCTTGTTAACCTTTATCTTATTTTTTTTATCTTATTTTCATCTTATTATCTTAATAATATTTTTATCTTACCAATGAAATTTTGGCAACGTCATTTCAGATTACACACAGACGCACCGGGCCCCCAAGGCACCAAATGGCGCGGGGCCAACACCTATTTATTTGTGTAGAGCATGGAGTAGATGTTGCCTGGACAGCAGCACGGTTTGCCCGCCGGCCCCGATAAGATTATAAACCAGAAAAGAGAGAGAAATTTCATCTTTTCATTAGCAATGACCGCAAAATTTACGGAGACAGTTAGGAATTCGTAAAGAAAAGAAAAGAAATGGGTTAACGACCGGAATAAAGAACAATAGCTATTGTTTAAAAGTGGAAAACTAATTTTGCATATTTCAGTGTCAACATTTTCATGAGTATTAACGGATCAGTTATCAGGATGGAAATGGTTCTTTTTCCGTAAATAAAAGAAGAATGGGAAGAGCATAAGCAGTTATGAAAGAAGAATAATGAATTTAGGTACTTGTATTTTATGAGCAGAAAGAGAATGGAAGCGAGGAAAATAATGTGGCAGTAACAGGTAAAATTTGGTAAAATAAAATGATTGCAATGGAAATAATTAGATTATGGAAAATTTGAGACAATAAATAAATAAATAAATAAATAAATAAATAAATAAGTAAACTTCGTATCAGATATTCTAGAAGCCTATTCTAGAGTGAAATAAAAAAGCGATAAAATATTTAGAAACTAAATATTCGGAAATTAGACATTTCCGTGTTTAATATTTATGGAAACAAATTATGAAATTACAATCAAATTATCAATTCGCTTGAATAGAAAGCATAATTGTTTCATACGTTTCTTATTAGACTGATGGAAAATTATTCTGAAAACGAGTTTTTATACCGTATAATCCAATGGCGCGAAAACTATTTCTGTAGCAACTAAAGAAGGTTCTGGAGACTTTCAGAAAATTAATTTAAGAATGAAAAATGAGTGAATAATTAGATGAAATAAACATATGGAGTGCTACTCGTACTTTTCCTCTGGCATCGGAATCGGCTGCGTTCGAACCCGAAGCCTTCCGCTTGGAAACAGGAGCCTATAAACCACACAGGCTTGTTGATTTTGCGGCAATATGCTTTTTAATAAAAAAAAAAAAACTATTTATAAACAACTAAGTTTGATGTAAAAAGCATCATCAATTCATGTAAAAAGCATAAATGTGCTAAAATTACTTTCAGGTGTATGCATATAAATTTAATTAAAATGCATAAAAAATCTCAAAATACATTAAAAATCATTAAAACCCAAAGCATTTTGAACTATTACACGGCTGTCGTAAAATGTCCTTATAGTAACAACTTAAACAATTACGCGGCCGCCAGCTTTATAAACATTTTAGAGATTCTGTTATTCCAGGATGCATAAGATATTTATGTATGGTCTATGACAATCGTGGAGCGACGACAAGCATTAAAAATCTTCCAGTTTCTTTCCATTTTATGAGGTAATAAAAGATCTTACTCAAGTTTTCTTTTAAAACAGCGTTCTATTACTACTGCAAAAAGAAAAAAAATTGGTCGGCTTTCTTGTTGTACCATATAAATCTCAATAATCACCTAATGCGAATGTATTTCATTATTTCGACAATGAGTATAAAGGGACCTCATTTCTTTCCTCTACAGAAAATAAATATGCGAGTCCCACACAGTCACTGAATATAAATATCTTCGGTGATCACCACAAATAAAACCTTAAACATAAAAAGATAACACAAAAATAAATCAAAATTATTAACAACGTTAACGGTTATTTAATTATTGGTTTTCTAGCGTCAATATTGAAAGCTAACATTAAACTATAACGTTATTACCTTTCTAGCCTCAGTATTTAAAATTAAAATTAAACTATAACATCTTTCTAGCGCCAGTATTGAAAATAACATTAAACTAAAACTTCACCATCTTTCTAGCGTCAGTATTGAAAATTAAAATTAAACTACAACATCTCACTGGCGCCAGTATTGAAAATGACATTAAACTATAACTTCATCATCTTTTTAGCGTCAGTATTGAAAATTAACATTAAACTATAACACCTTTCTCGTTCCAGTATTGAAAATAACATTAAACTATAACTTCACCATCTTTCTAGTGTATATATTAAAAATAACATTATTTTTACTTCACCATCTTTCTAGCACCAGTATTGAAAATTAAAATTCAACTATAGCATGTTTCTAGCTCGAGTATTGAAAATAATATTAAACTATAACTGCACAATCTTTCTAGCGTTAGTATTGAAAATTAAAATTGAACTATAACATCTTTCTAGCGTCAGTATTGAAAATAACATTAAACTATAACTTCACTACCTTTCCAGCGTCAGTATTGAAAATTACCATTAAACTATTACTTCTCCATCTTTCTAGCGTCAGTATTGGGAATCAACATTAAACTATAACTCTTCCATTTTTTCTAGCGACAATATGGAAAATTAACATTAGCCCTTTATGCACCGACGGCACTTTTAAGTACAATTCAAGAAAATGTAATAAAAAAATTATTTACTCAGACTATTAATGAAAGTTTATTTATTTTTTCACAAAATAAATTCTTCTCGATCAATTTTAGGTAGCGTAAAAAAAAGTCGAAGCTAAATCTTTTCAAAAAGTAGCAATATTCTTTTTTAAATAGGATTTTTAACCCTTTCAAATTTACCATAAAATGCATGTCATTTTACGGCTCATGGAGAAGAAGTTTTTTATACATTAAGAGTAACTAAACCTCCGTATTTTAATACAATCTTTTTAGAAAATCTCAATAAACTAGATATATATCAGCTACAAATCTTTTAAACGTTTGGAGGAGTAGAAACCTTTTTAATAAAACACAAACAAAGTTTACCTCTTTATAATATAGGTATAGAAAAACGTGAAAACTTCGGAAAAAAAAAGAAATTGAGGGATATCGCTATGCGATTTCTTTCGTTTTCGACTAAAAGATTTCCTTCTTAAATATACATATTTTTTAAAAAAAATTTGAAAAAAAAAAAAAAAAAAAAAAAAAAGGGGGCTTGGTTTTAGTTATATTTACGATCCATTAAAATTTCAGAGAATTTGGACAATAATAACCATCTGTTTTGCTAACCTAGCGAAACCGATGCCAAAAAAAGAAAGTGTAGAAATCATTAACACTTCGTTACGAAACTTTAATTGAGAGACTCTGGTAAAACTATTTGCTGCGTAGTGAGTGCTGTTTGCTGCGTGTCAGTTTTCTAAACGAAAGATCTCTAGTTAGTGTTTTTTTTTCCTTTTTACTATTTTAAGGTTTTCTAACTATTTTTAACTTTAAAACAACTGAATTATTCGAGAAGAATTTCACATAATTGAATCGAATTTAAAAGAATAATTAAAAAGAAAAATTACATTTTACACAATCCAATCGATTAATTTTCTTTTTTTCAATTTTAAGGGTTTTTATTATTATTATTATTATTATTATTATTATTATTATTATTATTATTATTATCATTGTTGTTTTTAATTGTGCCAAAGCCCCCCCCCCCCCCCCCCAAAAAAAAAAACTACCCAAAGATATAAAATGATACTAACTTGGTGGAACAAAGTTTGCCATGGAGCAATAATTCCAATGAAGGGTCCCCATCAGAAGTAAAATACAATATAACCAGTTTAGTAGAAAACTCAAACAACCAGAGATAAAAACTTTTTTTGCAGGATCTTTAAATAGCACAAAGCTGAATTGCTTTTTTGAGGAGTGGGAAAAGGCTTAAAACTTTTTTTTTTCAGCTTATTGTATAATTCCGTTATAAACAGACTTTACTCAATTAGAAAATAAAGTTGCTAGAGTGTGCCTTTCTTAAAAAAAAATTATATAGTATTATTTGATTGCACTTTCATTATTTCTTTTCAATATTACAGTTTACGATACATTTGTAATTACTTTTTCATCTAAAGATGATAAATAAAAATTTAAAATATTGAAAAATTAATTAAAGTTTAAGTTAATTCATCTATTAATTTTAAATAAAGATTTTAAAGTGTGAGACAAACTAAAGTTCTAAACCTTAACCTGTGACTGAACCCAACTTTCCAACTGAACAAGAGTTGGGCCTGGCAACTTGCACGATCTCTGCTCACTTCCCATCTCTGTATTGAACTACAATACAAATTTCAAATTCATTTAAGAATAGTATTACTGGCCCGGGAACGCCGAGCAGGACAGCTAGTATTTTATTTTAAAAAAGTTATAACTACCGATATAGATCAGTTTTAATTGTAAAAAGTAAAAATCTAAATTCAGCATTTATTATAATTTAAAAATTCCAGTATATCTTCAGATATTAAAAGGATAATTATTGAGGTGAAACATTTTCTTGATAAAAAATTCCATAGATAAAGGATTAAACTCTAATTTCACTATCTTTCTAGCTTCACTATTGAAAAATAATATTAAACTGTAACTTTTGAAAAATATTTTAGCTGTTATTTTCAAACTGTTAAACAAGATCTTAAGAAGGAAAAAAAAAAAAAAAAAAAAAAAGCATTCCTTTTCTATTAGTATTCTAACCGAAAATTTTAAATTCTTGAAGGGTACGTGTCCACCGATATATGTTGCCATCCCCGCGGTATTTTACTCCGTGCTTCTTCTCCGCAGAATTTCTCACGGCGCAGTTCTCTTTTTTCTGAAGGAATTTGTTCACAAGACATTCAAACAACATTTCGGGAACTTTAGACAAGGGAAAAGAAAATGTTAAGAATTTGCACATCAAATAAAAACTAATAAATTCTTAAAGCAACAAACATAATGCATATTTAAATTGGAGTATATAATCAATATTAAAATGGAATATTAATGAAATTAATGTTGAAAGAAATTCTGTATATTCTATTTTCTATTCTAATAAGAAAGATAATTTTGATCAAATTAAATTCGCTCTAATTTAAAATTAATTTAACTCTTCTAGTGATGCATAATATGTAACATAATAAATAATTGTTATTTTTCCCTCTCATCCAAGATCCAATAACAGAACTGCATTACTAATGCAAATTCTCCTCCAGAGATGCGGTATCTATGAAGTCCCCTTTATCGCTCTCTTGGCAGACGGGATGACGCCAGTTATGTAACAGGAGGAGAGAAGGAAGGAGGTTAACACAGGTTAGCCAGGTAACGCAAGGAAGAACATGGAGAGGGTTTCCGTTTATAGTTAAGCGGACAACTGCTGATAGATTGTTTAAAAAAATGCAACTGGATATTCTGGGCAGTAGCGTAGCTATGTTTTTTGGCGCCCGGGGCGGACGCCCCCCTTGCCCCCCCCCCTTAGCTACGCCACTGATTCTGGGAATTGTAAAATATAGGTCAAATCAATTTCTAAAAGTTAGGTCCAGTAGATTTAATAAAACTTGACGATGTAAGGTAACACACCAAACTTAATTTATCCAAATGAAAGGTTTTTTATATGAAACAATAACCCATTAAAGCTTTTTCTTTAAAACTCAAAAATTGCATTTAATACTACTTTTTAGCTCACAGGCTATCAAAGCCTGAGAGCTTATGTGCCCGCCCGTTTTGTATGTACCGGGTGTCCCAAAAATGACTGATGGATTTTAAAATTCAATAACTTGCAAACGGTGACAGCTATTTAAAAAATTTTTGCTGGAGGGTTATGTATAATGTCAGGAGTTTTTTACCGTATTTTTTTTATTTTAGTTCGAATTTCCGACAATAGGTGGCGCTGACGACGATTTAAGACCAGGTGATCAGTGCTGAGTGAAGCGTCGACCTGGCCTTCAATCGCCGTCAGCGCCACCTATTGTCGGAAATTCGAACTAAAATAAAAAATTACGGGGAAAAACACACACACACACACACAAAAAAAAAAAAAAAAAAAAAAAAAAAAAAAAAAAACTCCTGACACTATACATAACACTCCAGCAAAAGTTTTTTAAATAGCTGTCACCGTTTGCAAGTTATTGAATTTTCAAATCCATCAGTCACTTTTGGGACACCCGGTATGTACGTGCGTACGTACGTAACGCGATAACTCGTGATAAAAATATCAGATTTACATGAAATTTTGGATATAGGATTATTATGATAAAGCGCTTCCCTGATTAGTTTTGAGAGTTCATTCGATAATAATAAGAAGGGGAACGGGGGCTAATACCCCACCTCATAATTTATATAAATGGGATTTTCTTGCAGAATTATCAGTTTTCGCTCAAGTCTCGGGTATAGGATCACTCTGAAGAGGCACCTCCATGATTAATATTGGGTGTTCATTAGATAAGTATTAAAAAGAGGAACGGGGCTAATGTCCCTCCCCTTAATTTATGTAAATGAATTTTTCATGCACAATTATCAGATTTCGTTCAAGTATAGGCTGTGAGCTCCATGCCATCAGTTTAACTGGGCAATATTCTTTTTTATTTAGAATAGTGGCCGGCGGGATGATGTCAATTATGTAATAGAAAAAGAGAACGCTGGGGAGAAGGAGGGCGAGTTTAATACAGGTTAGCCAGGGAATGCTGGAGAAACATAGAGAGGGTTTCCGTTTATAGTTAGCGGATAATTGCTGACGGTTAAAAAAAAAAAAATAGCATGTGCACTTTGTAGAAAACGTTGTAAAGTATAGGTTAAATAAATTTCTAAAAGTTAGGTCTAATAGATATAAAACTTTACGATGTAAGGCAACACTCAAAATTTAATTTATCCAAATAAACGATTTTTGCATGAAACATTAACATATTAATATTTTCGTTGATTCCTTTTTTCTTTAAAATTCAAAAACTTCATTTGACACACTTTTTTTTAGAATAGGAATCTTTGTCTTATATTATCATGGAACTTCTGCCATCTAATAAAATGGATATTTCATCTTGAATCAGTCAAACAGTTAATTTCTACTGATTTCTACTGATTTTGAAAGATAAATGCTAGTATTAGTGTATTCAATTAACTAATAAGCTTTCTTATCGTCTTGCTCTTTTAAGGGGGTCCGGGACACATTTTAAAATTATTTTCATTTGTTGAGTTAAAATTATGAATCTTTTTGTACTGATTAACTATATCGTTTGTAAACAAAATCACAGGATAAAACTTCTCATATATATATTTTTATTTTAAATTCAAAATTTATTAAAAGAGCGAGTAATTTAAAATCGTTGTAACAAAATATTATTTGTAGAATTTCAATATTTTTTCATTTAAATAAACAGAAATATCTAAATTATTAGTTTTACTCAGCATTTTTTTAAATATTAATTTTTCAAAAAAAAAAAAAAAAAAATATATATATATATATATATATATATATATATATATATATATATATATATGTAAGGAACCCGAGTCTTGGCCTTACGTTCGTGGGAGTTCCGTCACCATCCGATCCGAGGAGAGGGAATTCATGTACTGTAGTCGTGGAGAGCTGCGGGACTTCGGGCGATACAACTCATAGATCCGTCGCGTCAAGCTTTGTAGGTGCCGGGGAAAGACTTTGGAGATCGCGCCGAGTCAATCGTCCGAATGGCCGGGAAAGATTTTGGTGTTTTACCATCGATAAGCCGTTATTGTTGTTGAATCATGAGGTGTGATTGAGAGACAAATAACGACACAGTATTTTCACTGGGGGCCTGGTTTATTAATCCTTTTTGGCAGATCTTTGGGAGAAACCAGGTCCCTGGAACTTGACGCTTTCTTTTTAAAAGTTCGTTTATTTGGGCAGCATTTTATTAGGCAAGTGTTAGGTCAAAAAAGCCGCTTGTTTTAGGCGCTCCCGCTATATAAAGGCCGTTAATTCACATTATTTCTACCAGGTCGCGATACTAACTAATGGGTGTTACTCCAAATTTAATTGGTTAAGAAATATCTGGGCACTATGACGTTGTTAGGCGCGGTTTTCCAGGGTTTCATTGCTGATCTTACAAATTAAGAATTGCGTTTACGTCAGCTTTTTTAATCTTAAAGAACATCCAAAAATCATCTCTGAGAGTAATAAATGTTAGGTTGGGAAAGAACATTAACAGGGGCAAACTAGCTTTAAGTATTAGAATTAAGGTTACAAGAAGGGGCATTTAAATTTTAAATTTTAAAAAGGCTATAGGTTTTATCCTTTCATATCCCCCCCCCCCCACTAAAACAAGAGCCACAGATCTTGCTTGCAAGGTCTGTGGGTCTCAGCTCCCCTAAATATTTTACCTGGGTTTCTTCTTTATTATTAAGTGGGGTTTTTTTTTTTTTTTTTCCTCAGTTTTAGAACGTCAAGCCAGGTGGACCTAGTTTCTACATTATTTACAGGTTACATGAAAAAGGTTATATGAAAACATTATTCTTTACATAAAAAACACTATATTACAACAAAAGATTTGTCAATATTTTGGCATTGAATAACATGAACACTAATGCTAATACTACAGATAATGTAACTGATAATATTACGGATAAGGTTACTGATAATGCTATGGAAATGCTATGAATAATGGCACTGATAATGTGTGATGAATAATGGTACTGACACTGTGACGGATAATGCTACAGATAATGTTATGGATAATGCTATGAATAATGGTACTGATAATGTGTGATGAATAATGCTATGGAAATGCTGCAGCATTTAAGGGACATTCTCGAGAAGGACAACAAAAAGAAACATTAACCAAAATCAAAATATAAACACTTAAAATAATGAAACACATATTGACTAAAATACATAACATTTAAAAAATAAACTTTTTTTTTTTTTTTTTTTTTTTTTTTCCACTAAACAGTTTTTAAATGTCTGTGATGTTTCCTTTGGTTGAAAGTTTTTATGAAGGAAAGTCCTTTGGAAACATTCTTTATGCAAAATTGAAATACTATATAATATAATAAAATATTCAAAAATAAAATACTAAAACACACACAAGTTATTGACATTAAACATGGGTAAAAATAGCAAAATACTCAAAAAATATGATATTCAATATTATCAGCAAAATACAATTGTATAATAAATGCACAATTTTTTTTTTTTTTTTTTTTTTTTTTTTTCTGAAAATACTGTATGTTGACACTGAAATATCACCAAAAGTAATTACAACACAACACAATTTTAACACTATATAATATAATCACTATATAATAAAACACATATAACATAATACTAATTATAATACTATAAAAACTTTTTTTTTTTTCTACTTAATTCTTAGGTTGCATCTTTTCTAACTATGTACAGTATCCAGTTTTAGGCTTAATTCGAGACTAACTCCAAAATACAAAAATGTCAGACCTCTGAAAACTATAGCTACTAAGTAAAAATATAAATTTGCTATAATTTTCACCATGCCCAGTGTTAGTGGGAGATGGGTTTCAATACTTTGTGGTGAAAGGTCATCCCAAAAAAACATGCCACTTGCACTATAGAAAAGGAAAGTGGGAAACTGACATTCACCTACAAAGGGCAAGCGAAGCAGTTTTGCCAGATTCTCCGTTCAACCTGGAAAGAGAATCTGGGAAAACAGTCCGGCTAAAGACGGGTGGTCAAGGAGCGGAGGACCCTTATTGACGTAACACATTTCATCATATACTAATAACATTAAAAAAAAATTAACAGTGCTTTTAAACTGTAACTTTCATCCTTTACCGCTGGGGGTTGAGGGTTAAACATCCAGCTGGGTCCTCTTCCAAATACTAATGATAGAGGGACGATAGAATAGCAAAAATAAAAAATTGAAAGATGAAAGATGAAAGAGATAGATGGGGTTTATTCATGGTTGAGTTTGAGATTTTGAGGAGAATGGTAGTATTTTAACTTGGATGAATGGACAATTTCAGAATTTCTCTTAAAATGTGGGCTGGGTTTATCAATTTCAAAAGTGACTTCAGAAAGTTGTTTCAGAATGGTGTATGGTCCAGAATATGGGGAAGTTAATTTACGGGTATTAGGATAATGAAATTCTTCATACATTACAAGGTCACCAACTTTAAACTTTACAGGAAGGAAACGAGCATCATAGCGGACTTTATTTTTCTTATGGTAAGCCCTAAGTGAAACGGGAAGGTCAGAGGTTAAATGGATTCTTTGGGGTTCTATATTCACACAGCCTACATCGTACTTATCTTTTGCAAAAATACAGACATATTTGGCGAGAAGAGCAGGTAGTTGTTCTTTAGCCAACTGAACTTTGGGCCCATGGTCAGAGGTTTCAAACAACTCCGGTTCAAAATTTTCTTCAAATATCTCTGCATTTTGGATCTCTGCTTTTAGCGGGTGGATATATGGTTTTGACAAATGCAAAGTATGGTGGGATGATTTTTTTGAAATATTACGCATAAGTGATATTTTTTTGTTATTTTGATGGATTTGCATTTTAGAGCAATCAATATTTAATCTAAACAATTCACAATGGGGTAGCCCAATTAAAACATATGGTAAAGAGTTATGAATTATAAACAGTTCAATGGTTTGAGTTATTTGTCCTAATTGCAAACTGACAAGGCATTTTTCTTTCAAAGCTAGAACACCTTGAGTTTGTGCGACTGAAATACTCTTTTGAACTTTAGATATTTTTAGATTAAATTTATGGGCTAAATGGTATGGCATTACACTGATAGAACTACCTGTATCTATCAAACATGGTAATGAGTTTTCACTTTTTACATGAGTAGCTGTTTGACAATTGTTCATTTTTTGTTTGGATCCATTATGTGTTTTGATATACCCGGGTATTATTAATTGTCATTGGCTCTCTTCTGTATTTTGTGGAAACTCATTATTAGTCTGATCTAGATTATGGGTTGAAACACTTGGATTTGGTGCTAGGGCAGTAACATTCAGCGTTTGTTTACGAAAAGGGCAATCTCGCACCCAATGATAAGCATTCGAAATGCCCACATTTAAACAAACTCGGCACGGCGTTGGTGGCAACGTGGACTGATAATGTAGGTTTGGGCGTTGTTGATCGGTCTGCATAGATCTTGTGGGAGTTGGTTGCATCGGTCTGAATGTATTTCTTTGTGGGTTTGGGTTAAAATGTCGAAATTGAGGTGATTGGTTTGGGACACGATAATTCCATGGTCTGTAGGAATTTTGTCCATGGTCAATGTGGGATTTAAAAGGTTTCCATTGTCGATATTGAGGGGGATGCTGAGGGTTGGGCTCAGTCTTCCTGTCTGTTTTATCTTTCTGCTCTAACTGCAATTTACTTAATTTAAATACTAATTCTCTCCATTCATTGACATCAGCAGGCGCATTTGTCACTACCAACTGTTTCATCTCTACTGGCAGTCCATCAGTAAGACCGTCCAAAATGAAACGCTGATCTAAACCTAAAGTGCGTCCTACTTTAGTTTTTTGGTGGTAATATTCATTTAAGTCACCTCCAAATTTAAATTTGATCTGGGAGAAATCTGTCAATGATAGTGTATCAGGAGTAGTGTAATGTTCGGTAAACAATAACACTAACTCTGACCAATGGAGGACATGAAGACAGTTGTTGATATATAAGGTAAGCGCGGTATCTTTTAGATACTTTTGGATGTTGCGGATTTTCCACAAATCATCCTTGTGTTCCTCTACACAAACTGACTCAAAGTATCTCAGCCAAGGAATCCATAACATCTTCGAGTCCGGAGAAAATGGCACAATTTCGGGATCTTTTCGACATGTGCCTTCACTATTACCTGAGGACTGAGAATTTGCTGCATTAATTTCCTTTTCCGGAGTCTCGGGAACCACACCATCATTTTTTGGGGGGTCGCCTACTTTCTCTGATTGTGGGGTAGTACTCATGATGTTTACAAATAAAATCTCACAAAATCATAATATATTCCAACATAGTAACACATAAAAATAACATTAAATAATTCCAAATATAATAGTAAAATAATAATAACCTGATATTTAAATCATTTTTTATAACTCAAATTATGAATCTTAATTTAAAAGATAATTTTTATTTATCTTTTTCAACTTGAAAGGAGCAGAACTAAACAAATGCAAAACGAACTTTACAGCAAAAATTTAAAATAAAATAAAAATATTTTATCATGTTCATTCTTAGTTCACAGTTCTTTTTCTATGATTAAAATCTTAACTACATACTAAAAATAACTTTTATAAAAACACAAAGTACAAACAAAAAAAAATCAACTTTACTTTTTTTTTTTTTTTCTTTTTTTTTTTTTTTTTCAATAAAATGCCTGAATTTGCTCCTTCTAACTTTTCATATTAAATAAAACATCTTACCTGGAACAATAATCCGCGATTGATAGAAAACAAATGGAGCGGGAAAAAAAATAAATAAAAATAAACGCGCACATTCTGTCCTTTCTTTTTTCTCTTTAAATGTTCAAACTATCGGAGTTCGATCCGCGATACTTCTCCTTTCCCTTTGAAACAAAATCCTTGCACAGCTGATCGCGGAGCGCGGCGCAGTCACAGGGGTTGTAGAACGACAGTCACGTTACACCACACAGCCGTATTTATCGCGTCTTGGCGAAAGATCATGCCGTATTCCGGCTAGTCTTCGGACTGAGAGGACATCTGGTACCGCTTGTATCCGCCGATCACGTTCCTGGAAGCAGAGCGCTTTTTCATCCAGGTTTCGTTTCGCTTGTCAGGTTTTTATCCTCACCGACTCTTTGTAAGGAACCCGAGTCTTGGCCTTACGTTCGTGGGAGTTCCGTCACCATCCGATCCGAGGAGAGGGAATTCATGTACTGTAGTCGTGGAGAGCTGCGGGACTTCGGGCGATACAACTCATAGATCCGTCGCGTCAAGCTTTGTAGGTGCCGGGGAAAGACTTTGGAGATCGCGCCGAGTCAATCGTCCGAATGGCCGGGAAAGATTTTGGTGTTTTACCATCGATAAGCCGTTATTGTTGTTGAATCATGAGGTGTGATTGAGAGACAAATAACGACACAGTATTTTCACTGGGGGCCTGGTTTATTAATCCTTTTTGGCAGATCTTTGGGAGAAACCAGGTCCCTGGAACTTGACGCTTTCTTTTTAAAAGTTCGTTTATTTGGGCAGCATTTTATTAGGCAAGTGTTAGGTCAAAAAAGCCGCTTGTTTTAGGCGCTCCCGCTATATAAAGGCCGTTAATTCACATTATTTCTACCAGGTCGCGATACTAACTAATGGGTGTTACTCCAAATTTAATTGGTTAAGAAATATCTGGGCACTATGACGTTGTTAGGCGCGGTTTTCCAGGGTTTCATTGCTGATCTTACAAATTAAGAATTGCGTTTACGTCAGCTTTTTTAATCTTAAAGAACATCCAAAAATCATCTCTGAGAGTAATAAATGTTAGGTTGGGAAAGAACATTAACAGGGGCAAACTAGCTTTAAGTATTAGAATTAAGGTTACAAGAAGGGGCATTTAAATTTTAAATTTTAAAAAGGCTATAGGTTTTATCCTTTCATATATATATATATACAAATTTTTAAAGTAAAAATTTGAAAAAAGATATACATGTAACTTTTATTTTTAAAAAAATTATATTTTCAAAAGTAAATAGTTTTTAAAATTTGTTGAATTACAACTACAGTAAAACAATCAAAAAAGATGTATCCCAAGTTTGAAGCATTTATTTTTAGCGGTTCTTGAGTTGTAACAATTTGAATCTAAGGAACTGTGAAAAAATCCATCACGTTGAAAAACCCATTTTCACGAAAAGTCATTTCGTGAAAACCATTGCTTGAAAGTTATATTTTAAAAACAAACCAAAGTTTAAAAAAATATATATATTATTTCTTCTTCGAATTAAAATAGAAACAAGATTTAAACGTCATTTTAAGCATTAAAAAAAATGAATGCAATAATTTTTTTTTTAGAAAATTTTAACATTTTTGTGTTTTAGACCCTCTTAAATGATAAGCTATTTTTTCTTGCATGTATTGCACTTTAAAATGTTCACTGTATTTATTCATTTATTTATGTTACATATTACTTTTTAAGATGCGGATCACTAATTGTCAGATTGTCACATATGCGCAATCAGCCACCATATAATTTATATAGTCACATTCTTAGAAAAAAAGAAAAACTGTAGGTTTTACAAAATAAGCCTGACAAACAACGCTATCAATATTCCGCTATAATCCTTCTATAGTAAAAAAAAACTAGCCTTAAAAGGAATGACTCCTGGAATGATGCTGATGTGGAAGATTTCCGGAACTAACGAATCCGGGTTGTCCACTTCTTCCATGAGTCGAATAGACCAATCAGGAAAGGGCTCCGTCTATGAATCGCCGTATGGGTTACCATAAAGAGAGGAAAGGTTACCATCGCCAACAATCGCCAAGTTTGTCGCCAACTTGGCGATATATCGCCAAATTTGGCGACCAAAATTAGTTGTCAAAAGTGACGCCAACTTGGCGATAACTGTAATATTTCGCCAAATTTTTAATTTCTTTACAACACCAGTCGTTTGATACATCATTTGAGAGGTTTGCAACTGCTTATTCATATAATGGATTTCTTGTGTGTTATCCCCCATTCTGCTCCCCAGGGGGGACACATTTTTAATTTCTTTACAACACCAGTCGTGTTACACAAGCTTTGAAAGGTCTGCAACTGCTTATTCATATTATGGATGTCTTGTGTGTGTGTCACCCCCACACTCTGCTCTCCCTAGCGGGGGTCACATTTTTAATTTCTTTACAACACCAGTTGTGTGACACATCATTTGAAAGGTCTGCAACTGCTTATTCATATTATGGATGTCTTGTGTGTCACCCCCACACTCTGCTCTCCCCAGCGGGGGGTCATATTTTTAATTTCTTTACAACATCAGTTGTGTGACACATCATTTGAAAGGTCTGCAACTGCTTATTCATATTATGGATATATTGTGCGTAACCCCCCCCCCTCTGCCCTCAGAGGGGGCGCATTTTGTAATTTCTTTCCAACACCAATTGTGTGACACATCATTTGAAAGGTCTGCAACTGGTTATTCATTTTATGGATGTCTTGTGTGTCACTCTGCCTATGTGACTGCAACATGACTTATGTGCCCACTCTGCCCCCCAGGGGGGCACATTTTTAATTTCTTTACAACACCAGTCTTGTGAGACATCATTTGAAAGGTCTGCAACTGCTTATTCATACCATGAGGTATTGGCGAGCGCAGCAAGCAGGGGTAGCCAATAATTTGGAACCGCGAAGCGATTACGCGGGGGGTTGGCGAGCATAGCGAGCAGGGGGGCGGGGCCCCCCTAGTTTGTACAAAAGAAAACTTTATACATTACTACACTGTCACAGAATTGTTATAATACAGACTTTTTCAATATGAAATTCTCCATGTTATAAACAGGGTAATCCTGTTAAACTGAAACGGAATTTTTCGCATGAAAAAAATCATCTTATAACAAAAGGAAACTCTGATAAAAAGGAACAGAGTTCCTTCGTATGAAAGAGGATTTTTCTTTAATTGTTAATTTAACTTTTATTTTGTGTAAATTACAATAAAATACTAACAGCATTTCTGACAAAATTGTTTTGTAAAATCTACAGTACTTTTTATAATGTGATTATGCAGTAATGGGGTGACTAACGCAATTATATTGTTACCGGTGGTGACAAAGGCCTCAGAACTCGCATCTTAAAAGTCAAATGTTATTTAAATGAATAAATACAGTTAACATTTTACAGAGCGATAAATTAAAAATAACTCATTTAAGGCAGTAGCTGAAATCATAAAAATAATTCACATAAAACTATTTTTTTTTTTTCCCATAATCTTAGTAGAGTGGACCGAGGAAGACATAATACTTAGCTACAGGGCTACGCCGACTTCCTTACTGAGCAAGAAGATAGAAAAAGCTTAATTATTAATTGAAAACAATAGTACTAACATCTATCTTCCCTTTATGTTCCATAAACAAAGATATTAACTATTTACTATTAATTTACAATTGTATCATTATACAAAACAAATTGAAGAAACTTTTAAAGCAGAAAAAACTTTTTTTCTTTCTGCAGTTGTTTTGCATTTAATTCCTATCTATTCCATTTATTTACTAGTGCTTTTTGTTTTATTTTAATAGCATTTTATTTGTTTTCCGTTTATTTGTATATATTTTTTTTCCAATTTCTCTTTTCACATATTTTTTTTTTTAATCTTTTTATTAATTTAAATTTTTAAATTATTTATTTGCCTATTTATTTACTGAATGTTCTTTTTAATTACATACTTCTTTTTTCAAATGATTACTTAGCTTTTGGAATTTTAAATTCAAGATCTTGTTAATATATCTTTAGTTTCTTTCGTATAATATCTTTGTTGCCGGCAGTTGGCAACTGTACCCAAAAGCAGCGTGAAATCGTTGTGAATCTAGAAAGTAAGGCTATCTATGAAACAGTTGTAGAGTACAAATACAAAGTTCTCAGCCTCACACTCAGTCAATAAAACTGAAAGATTTGTTGTTGTAGTCAATACCGTTCGAAAAAGAATTAGGGTCTCAAATGACACGTTTGTTTTTGTCATTACGAGAAGATTATGACATCTCTTTTGTTAATAATGCTTGCGATGTGCTCGACTGGCGTTTTTTTCTCTATCTATATAGAGTAGTAATTATTAATTTTTCAAACTATTATAAGTATTATAAAAAATTATTATACCGTTGAATAATTGTTATTCAGTGTAAAAACTTTAAAGCTAGTATATCATTTAAATTATCATTATTATCATTTTTTTTTGAGCAATTTTTAATATGTACGTCAGGAGAGATATTTTGTCCAAAAGAAAAAAATTCTTTTACCGTTTTTCTATTGGATAATTTAAAAAAAAAATAAACTCAGTATCATTTTTTTCCGAGCAAAAATAAAAAATTATTCATTAACCTACTGAGGGGTGGGAGATATAATTATATCCCATCTAATTTTAATCAAGATTTGCACAATATATGTTTTTTATTAATTTTACTTATATAAATTTGCTTTTCGTTATTTTGAAATAAAACGTTTCGAGAATTCTGGTGAGAATTCAACACTACAGAAACGTTATTACTTGCCCCTGAAAGGATTAAAGATTTAAGTGATTTTTACTTAAAAAAAAAAAAAAAAAAAAAAAAAAAAAAAATGCAAATCCTCAAACATTTTGCTTGCACTCGGGTCTTTCAATGAGGAAAAGATTCTAGTTGAAGAACTCCAGTATTGTTTTAGAAATCAAATAAATTATTCATTAACCTACTGAAGGGCAGTGAGATATACTTATATCCCATCTAATTTTATCCAGATTTGCACCGGAAATGTTTTAATTAATTTTATTTTTATAAATTTGATAGAAAGAAATAGTCAATTTGCTTTTCATTACTTTGAAATAAATTTTTTCGAGAATTCTGTTGAGAATTCAACACTACGGAAATGCAATTACTTGTCCTTGAAAGGGTTAAAGATTTAAGTGATTTTTACTTTTTAAAATATGCAAATATTCAAAAATTTTTCTTGCTCTCAGGTGTTTTTAATCAGGAAAAAGCCCTAGTTGAAGAACTCTATCATTATTTCAGAAATCAAATAAATAATAAGTAAATGGAAATCATCTTCCTTAAAAATAACATATCTCATCTAGCGACCAATATTTCTATTTTCCAATAATTTAATTCTATTACATCTGGATTGCGTTTTTAACGAGCAGACGATGTAGTTTATTCTTTTGTTTGTGCTTAAAATTGGTCGTCATCTGGGAAAAGGAACATGAAACATTGTAAACCAATCGAAAGCAGAAATCGATTTTTCGTTATCGTTATGTAACCCGTCTGGAAGTTCGACGGCAGAGAAGTTATTTATCAGTCGCAGCTGGAATAATTTATAAAACACACGATAAGCAGTATCTTCTGAATGCCCTCACCTGTAGTAAACCTTTACAGTTTTCGTGTTATTTTACTCATTGGGAGGAAAAAAAATGATTAAGATACAATGACCGCGGGAAAAGAAATTACAAAAACACGTTTTTCGCTTAGGATTAGAAAACTAGATGTGTCACGAATTTTCAGCCCTGATTAAGTATCTTGACATAACCCTTCAAGTGCTATCGCCAGACCCATTATTTATTTGCGTATTTTCCGCACTTTCTTGGTTCGTTTTTATTCGCCAAATAGAAATGTGCTTCGGTTTAGCAGAATGAAAATCGATGAGGTGGGATGGAAGGACGCAAAATTTTTTTTAACATTTTTCCTTATCAATTTGAAAACTATTTAAAAGACTTCAGCTTGCCTGTTTCCAAGGATTCTGAGCATTTCTATTTAAGATCGAAATTTTTCTTTTTAACATTTAAATAGCAAAAACTGTAAACGCTGCATTAATTATAGAATCTTATTTTTTTTTTTTTTTTTTTTTTTTTCGATTGAATAAGGTAAAAAATTCTGGTAAATCTACATTCTGATACTACTAATTTACTTTTAGACTATCAGAAATATGTACAAATTGTCATTCACTTTTTTCACTTTTTTACTCTTTATTTTTTCTATTGAAAAAGAACTGTATTTACAGTTCGTTTACATGGTACAATGACATAAAAGAAAGCTCTTGTGTTATAATTTAAGAAGTAAACTCGTTTACAGTGCATTTCATGACGTTATAGAGCTTCAAACATCATGAAATAGATTTGAATCACTGAAGTGCAATCGTAATTTGATTCAAATTACATTGAAATTCAATTTTGCAATTTTATTACTTACATCCATATAACAGTGCAACATGTCTTCTTATCAAGGAAGGCAAACATCATCAATCTTTAATAATCAGAAACACTTAAAAAATTCGATTACAGAACTGTATATGATCTATGATATCTGCAAATAGGTTTTCAGCCGAAGTATAGATTTTTAAACTCAATGAATTATTAGTGTACTATGTAGTGTGTATAATTTTTTTAGATCATATATGGACATGAATGTAAGAATTCGCACACATTAACAGTTACGAAAACAAATTGCTGCTGAAAATGGATTTTTATTGCGTTGCGCTTTATTTAATTATTGTTATTAATTTAGATATTTCATTGTATGAAAAGCTAAAATTTTTTAACAAATTTCTGTTACAAAGTCTATGTTTGATGCAAGATTTTTCGTCCTTCATTCTGGAGAAAATTTGATGATATCCACAAAAAAGCACACTTTAAGAATACTGGCACCAAAAATATTTAATTAAAATAGTGTTGCACAACCTTTTTGCCAGAAAATTGTTTGCCACCAAAATATTTTAAAAGTGGCATTTGTTATATTTGAGGCAAAGTTTCTGTCATTATTATAAATAAAACTAATCTGCATGAAAATAGTGGCATCTTTAGCCCGCGGGCCATAGGTTGTGCACCCCCAAATTAAAATTACCATTTTATAAAGTACGGGGATAAAAGCACAATTTTTGTTTTCTAATAAATTCGTTTATAAATCCTGATTTCTGTTGATCATTTAATCATTTACATTTAAGAACATTTTTTCGAAATTAACACAAAAAAGGACATTTCACAATCATATGTCCATATAATTCAGGGACATCATGTAAAAATACAGTAATCCCTTAACATTCGCGAAAGTTAGGTCCCCGAAAAAATTCGCGAATGATGAGACTATTTTCACATACATATAAGGAGATTTGGTTCTAACTTTTTTCTTTTCTTTTTTAATGGAAAAGAGCAATTGAAGTTCAAAAAATACATTTATTAAGCATTACACATCATTAAAAATAGATGCATTAAATAAATTTGTATGATTATAAACATATTGTACAAAATTTGTTTATCAATGCCACTGAGCTCGACATATAACAGGAGGTCCGACTCTGCGGTCAGTCGTCTGCTAGCCGAATTACAATCCGGAGAAGCATAGTAGGCAAGAGAGAAAAAATAGTCCGCTTTTTCAATGTTAGACATAGGAGAAATCTCTTTATTATTATCCCAATTTATTCTTCACTAATTAAGTAAATTATAAAAACAATGAGAGTAACTGGGAACAGGAACTACCCGATTAGTACTTATTTAGCAGAAATATTTTTAATTAAATTGTTTATAAACCCCATCTTTCACATCCATTCGAAATCGGCAGATAATGTTGTTTTGAAATTGGCATTTAATTATCCGGCTTTTTTATTATCCGAATATGTATTTTTATTTTATCATTTCTGAACGAAAGAATACTTTGTTTTTATCATTATGTTTATAGTTTTAAAGAACAATTTACAAATTATTTCAACAAAATAAAGCTTCAAATTTTAATCAAGGGGTTTTAAGTAACACAAAAATTTCAGAAGTATTAAAACCTAAGGTAATTTTTAATATAATAAATGTATTTATACATATGTTTTCATAGTTTCAATGCGCATTATTATCGCCGTAAAACAAAATCTAGAACAAACGAAGTGTAAATACTCATATCAATCAGTTTTTGTTTCAATAGCTCATAAAAATTTTGAGAAATAAAAAATGTAAAAAGTTGTTCACATGTGCCCCACTTTTCCCTATATTTTGATGTTCAATGACATGTCTATTGTTAATAATTTGGTGCAAATATAAACATAATACCATTTTTTATAGATAAACGATAAATTTATGAACGTAAAAATATTAAATTAAAAAGTAAGCTGTACGATAATTATACACTATTTTTCAGAAAATTTTAAAATGCATCTAAAAAATTATAACAATAATTGTTACAATAGATGAATTTATAGAATTACGATGATACATTAAAATAATAATAATAATAATAATAACAATAATGGAATAATGTTTTACACCAACTATCTAACTAAATATTAATTTAAATATTTATGTATTTTTATTAAATATTTATCCAATATATATGTTAAAGCCTTTTCTCAAAATATTTTCCAATAAGTATTTTAGTAATCTTTGTATTAAAAAATTATCATTCACAAAGTTTGCACATAGTCAAACCTCGTTAACAAAAACACGTTAACGTGGATTACATTTAACATAAACTGTTTTTACAGTCCCCTACGAAAATGAATACAAATGTTTAATACTAATGACATGAATTACTGTTAATATGAACAAAATTTCGATACCACTTGAGATTCACATTAACGAGGTTCGACTGTATCACACTTGTGGCTGGTTAACATGTGCATAGGAGTAAAAAAAAAAGGCATTTTACCTGTGAAATTGCAAATTTCCCTCTTTTGTCCAACGGTTTTTACAGCCGTAAGCAGAACAACTGCTCACCATGATATATGGTTAATAATTATATCAAGAAAATTAAAAGAAATTAGAAAATAAATAAACTGCTCACATAGTAGGCAATGAGCGAAACAGCGCTTTCTGCCTAGTATACGAACCAAAACTCAGCTAAAAGTGCCGTCACTGTATTCATCCGAGCTGACCGCTGGAGCTAACGTTGGGAAATAGAAAGCCGGATCTCCTGTTATATGTCGAGCTCAGTGATCAATGCATGGTGAAAAAAATTCAGAGATGTGATATTGTTTGACAGAACAGATCTATGTTTATGAATATCCATGTAAAAAAAAAGTTGCGGCCTCGATTTCTATATTAAATTTAACCGGTGCAGAAATGCATTATATTGCTTTTTTAACAAGTTGTTGGGGATGCTTTAAAATTTCCCCGGCAATTTTTGCAAAAAAATATTTCATCTGCAATAAGAATTTGAAAGTTTTGAAAATTTAGAAAATTAAAATACAAGCTACATAAAAAAATAAAGGAAATCATTCATCTATTTTTTCTCTCAATAGAAGGGCTATAGTTCTCGCAACTTAAGGCGCAACACTAGGCACAGAAAAAGACCCGGATGATAATATAAAGTCTATGGGAGAGTTCTTTTCAAATATCTCGCTCAAATTTTAATATTTTTACATGGTTTTTTTGCACAAGATAGCTGAGAACGATCCACAACCGACCTAGTTTTTAATTTTTCAGTTTTGGCTTCAGATTTTTTTTTTTTTTTTTAATTACTTTAACTTTCAAAACCGGTTTAAACTGGTTCTGAAATTGACACTATCGTAGTATAAAAAATATATAAACAAAATCGAAAAAGTAAAAACTAGGCAGGTTGTGGATCGTTCTCAGCTATCTCGTGCAAAAAAATCATGTAAAAATATTAAAATTTGAGCGAGATATTTGAAAAGAACGCTTCCATAGACTTTACATTATCATCCGGGTCTTTTTCTGTGCCTAGTGTGGGGCCTTAAGCCAAACTGTAATACAGCAAGCTACAGTACGAAAGTGTCCAGTGTCACGTATGCAGGATTGCCACACTTCAGGGAATTTCCAGACCAGAAAATTCTTCTGCACCAGTACGTTCTTATAGATAATCTCTCTTTAAATAAGGCAAAATTTCATGTGCTAAACAAGATATAGTTTTCTATTTAAAAAAAAAAAAAAAAAAAAAAAAAAAAAACTGATATTTTGACTGGAAAATACCCTGAAGCGTGGCAACCCTGGTATGTTTCATAGAATTAGTAAAAAAAGGTGAATTTACTTTGTAAAAAAAATATTCTTTATAAAACAAAATTCGCAAATAAACATGTTAAGTCTTTGCGAATGTTAAAATGTTCCGCATTTTTTTTTTTCTTTCCGCGAATAATCAAAACACGCAAATGTTAAATCAGCAAATTTTAAGGAATTACCGTAAATGTAACATAAAACATAAATCATAGTAGGTTTTTTTTTTTTTTTTTGTTAGGTATGCATTTGAAAACAAATAAAATTCAAAAAGTTTTCAATAGGGTGCCAACGATTTTAATCAGTTGATTTAAATCTATGATTAAATCGTGATTTTAATCAACTGGTTGTATTTTAAATCATTGATGAAAACCAAACATTTTTTAAACGTGAAAGGTAATAAAAGTATTAATATCTAAAATTAATATAATTTGGAATTTTCCTACAAGTATTTTGCCTTATGAATAGATGGGAAAAAAAGCTTTAAATAATTGTTTCTAAACTTAATTCCATAGTCTTGTAAAACATTAAACAGTAAGTTTGTAAATGCATAAAAACATTTCATTTAAAAATTATGCTCAAATCTAACATAATTCGTGATTTCAGAATTTACTTTAAGTAATCAAATTACGCATTCCTTTATAATAAAAAAAAATAAGCATAAGTATAATAAATTTCTGCAAAGTAAGGGGATAAAAAAGCAGAATCTTATTTTCTCATTCTATTTTTGTAATAATAAACTTACGCCAAATGTTAGAGCTAAAAAATAATGGGAAAATAACGTCTGTTCAATACTGTTGTAAAAGAATGTGTAAGAGAAAATAATTAATTGGCATAATAATGCTAAGCACAACTTAAATAATATAAGCACTATTTAATCACAGCAAGATATCCCCATTGACAAATAATAGTACTACTATTTAATATTTTAAGGATTTCAGATATAACTGGCTGTGGCTATTAATATATTTACTCTGTATATATGTATATGAATGGTTGCAACTCATTTTCATGATTTTTTAGGATTTTTCTTTTATATAACATAAAAGTATAAAGCTTTCTTATTAAACCCTTAAATAAAATATATTATTAATTTTATTTACCCCCTCAGATAGGTACTTTTCTGTAGAATTACCTAACATTAAATACAAAATGTTACATTATTTGAAATTTCCAAGGATTCTGAGCGTTCCTATTTAAGATTGAAAATTTTCTTTTTAACATTTAAATAGCAAAAACTGTAAACGCTGCATTAATTACAGAATCTTAAAAATTTTTCTTCGATTGAATAAGGTAAAATGTCTGGTAAATTTACATTCTGATACTACTAAGTTACTTTTAGTGCGACAGCTAAAACTTTTTACTATTCGTCTCAATATCAGTGAAGAAAATAGTGTGTATTTGTTGAATCTTATTAAAATCAAAATTTCCATAGCTTCTAATACAAAAAAATTAAGAAAACTTATCTGGAACAACAATAATCACACTATACTACCAAACTCGATGAGTAACCATTACTTGACGATCTGATTGCATATTTCTCTAGGCACCAAATTTGATTCAAATTACATATGAACAATTTTCTTATATTAATTCAATACCTTTGTGTTGCGTGTCAAGCGTTTGCATAATTTAATAAATCAGAGAACTTATGTAACTCGGTAATATCCAAAACTTTAATAGGAACTTGGCGTGCTATCAAAGCAGATGTATCAGTTCTCGGAATTTCCGGTTTTGACTCTAAATAAAAGCGGCTAAAGCAGTGCGTCTGTGATACATATTCTGGGATATAATTATGGCTGCTTTGTATATCAATAATTATATCCCGAAGCGAATATTAAAAGAGTTCGCTGCATAATGAGTTATGTTATCGTCTTTGTAACACTATTTATTAAAATTTGAATTTGAGAAAGAAGATTAAAACTGCAATGTGCGTAGGTATGTAGTGAGGGGTACGCAGTGGTATACCCTGTATACTGTCTGGATTTTTTTTTTTTTTTAACTCCATATACTCTCTGTTTCTAACGTAAATCTACGGCCTATATTCTCTAGAATACATCGTCTGCCTACAGAGCGCCCCGCTAAGATTATTTTCTTTTTCTTTTTATGACAACAGCCCTGATTGTGCAACATTAAAACCTTCAACGAAACTAATTATTTAAAGCGTATGTCTTTTTTAAAACTTTTTAAGACACGAACAACGCACTGAAACCCCTTTAACATTTAACAAGTTGAAGTTCTCAACTTCACTGTTTCATTATCTTTAGAAGTAAATCACACTACAGATTGCAGATAGGTGTACAGATTGCGCCGCCTGTATAATGTATATTCGTACAACATATTCTATTTTCTTTCTTAATTTAAGTTTTTTTTTATAAATAAATTTGATGTCGATTTTTTTTTCACAATAATGCTAAAGATTAGAAACTCTTCATCTTTAGCATCAACATTTTATATTGAAGAAAAAGAATTGCAGTTAGATGGCGCTACGCGCTATGCAATTTCTTTAACTTCCACTTCCACTTTTAGAACACTCTGAAGTTTGTAAACAGAGTGTAGCCGATTTCCGTTTTGATTTCGAATGTTTTGATTTCGAGAAAAGATGTGACAATTAATTTGAGAATTGATATGTAATGGAGCATTGTGTCTCCAGATGATTTAAACTTGCGTAAATATGTACAAAGAACTGTAAATATTTTTATCTCATTAAATAATTAGTTAAAGAAACGTTCGAAGAAGATATTTTCAATTTCGATTTTCACCTATGATACGCATTGTGGATTTTTACGATAGATTATTCCTTTGAATTCAGGATGCTTTTTTAGATTTTATGATTACATATTTACGTATGATTTACTCGACCTTGATTTTCGAATGAGAAACCTTGATTCGAAGACATTTTATATATATTTTTTTACAATATGTTAGGCTTTAAAATAGTGATTTTTTTTTTTTTGGGGGGGGGGTGACATGCGCAAACAGCGTAGGTACCAATCTTCGCAATTCTACCACATAAAGTTACCACCAGACATTTATAATTTTATGTGGTTTTAGATTTAATTATAATTAAAATGTAATTTTTCTTCTTTTTTCAAAAATTTTGATAGTACTTTATTTAAATATATAATGCCCACTACCAGTATTACTGGGGCTCAGAGGGTTCCGTACAATAAATATATGAATTATTAACCGTACTATTAAAAAAAGCATTACTAAAAGAATAATTAGACTTATTTAAAAAAAAAAAAACTATACAGCGTGTTTTTGTGTATAAACAAATTAAAGTATTTTACTTTGCGTATATATTAGAAAAGTACGAATATGTATACCATACAAGTTACAGAGATATGGAATTTTAAATAATATCAAATATTGCTATTCTGTATTACCTTTTTTAACCTTATCCTAATTAGAGATGTAAATTTTCCGGAAAAATATAAGTGGCGGAAAAAAACTGGTTTTTTACCGGTTTTTTTCGGAAAAAAACGGAAAAATTGGAAAAATTGATTTTTTATGACTGTTTCTCCAAATAAATTATATTTTCTTAGAGAATATTAAATAATAAACATTTTTTCCCATTTATTTGTATTAAATGAAAATTATTTTCACTTTATATTACAAAATAAAAAGAAAGTAGTAAAGCCTACTTTTAAAAGTTTAGTTTTTTTTTCCACAGCCTAAGAATTTTTAAAACACAATTGTTTGTTATATCATATCTCTGTTGAATGATTTTTCAGTTACATGTTTAACTACCAATTGACCTAATGTAAGAACCTGAGCCAATATGTCTGCAGTTTGGAATGAAATAAATTATGCATTCCATTTACATAAGTATAGTTTTCAAGTAAATGATACTAGTTTAAAAAAAATTGTTGCAGTTTTGTCATTATTATCAATATCAGTATTCAAAAAATTCCATTGTTTGTTTAAAAAAATGTATATTTTTACATTATTACACTTTTTCCTTACAATTATAATTTTATTTCCTTTAAAAAATATGTTTAGTTTTGGTGTAGCTTTCTAATCTCAACTCAAAGTTTTCATTTAGTTTTATAATCTAAATTCAAACAAAACCAAGTTTTAGTTTGGCTTACTCAGATCTGCAACTAAAAAATAGAATAGGATTTATTGACTGTTAGATTTTTCTCACTGAAACCAGAAAAAAATATTTTTTTAAGTTTAATTAGGATGAGCGAAGCGAATCCTCTACTAGTCCACTCAAATTACAATTTGTCGTACGCTTTACAAAAAAACTATTCAATATTTTAACTTCAAATTAAACACAAAAATAAATTATGATTTGTAGATTTGCAGAATATAATTTTTTTTTACAGTAAAACGTTAAAAAAAATTATTATTTTAATTAATTTATTTTACATGCATTTCCAATACGGACGCATTTTAGTAAATAAATAAAAAATGAAACGCGTATATTTTCAGAAAAAAAAGTTTAAATCATGGAGTAAATAATTATAGATAGAATCATGATTAATTTATTAAATAAACCATGTTTTCATTATCCCGCAAAATCGTTTGCACAGATGACACTTAAACATTTTAAAAGAATTGTATTATGGATTTTTTTTTTTTTTTTTTTTTTTGTAAACTGGCAACAAAATAATTGTAAACAAATAAAATTAATTCTTAAATTTGTTATATAAATGAAAAATTCCAGTTGCGTGAAGTTGTTGGTTCAAGCTCTTTATAAATATTTTTGCGAAGGTCATATTGTGGCTAAATAATATCGACTCATTAATCAGAAGGATTTTATAGAAAAATAAGACTTTAATAAGTTCGCAAACACAACAATAATTATTCGTGAAAACGTCACTGCGAGAATGAGAAAGCGTTTCGTTAAAAGGTAATTCCATTAATTGAGTTGCCATTCGCAGAAAGTAAAAAGTTCTCCCACGCGGAGAGAATTACAGCAATTCTCATACGCTAACATGTATAAAAACGAAGAAATTAAAATAAAATGTTTTACAGTTAAAAATTCATAGTATCAACGAAAGCAGATTTCAAATGTTTTTTCCAGAAAATAGGATTTTGAAGAAGCAACTTTCTTCAAGCTTTCTTCAAATATATTATTCTAAAATAGCTATCAAAGATTATCGGATGTTGATTACAAAGATTGGAAACATGCATATTTCAAACAATTAAAAAACACCAGTGGCTACTTGAAATTGTAAAAACATCTTTAAAAGAGCTTTTAGTTGAAAATTAAAAAAAAAATTGTAAAAGTTTGCTTCGAAAATATCTTATTATGCCAGTTTTACATCATAAATAAAAAATTAAAATGCGCCAAAACATAAAATAACGTTTTTGTTTAATAAAGATGCAAAAATAATAATAAAAAAAAATATTGTTACTTTCAAATATCTGTTTTATAAAATAATGCTTCGCGAATCCAAACAAAGCATGGCTTTTGCTAGTTAAATGTAATTTTTTTTCTTTTTATCCTGAAATCTGGTATTCTATTCTTGAGTAAGAAACCATATTCAATAATGTTTCCATATGGTAATTTCATATTTCTAAGAATGGAACTCAAAAGTTATGAAAACAGAATACTACAAATAGAAAATACTCGCTATTTGAGGAATTAACAAAAGCAGTTACATACAAAGATAAATTTCCAGTGTGTTTTAAAAAAATACAAAAATTCGAAGTTTAATCAAGCGGGAATGTATAATTTGAAACATAGTTACTTGTAATAAATTATAAGGGATTTTTTTTCATCGTAGTTGTACTTTTCTAATGCAAACTGCCCATGTTCATGCAACATTACTGTACATTATGGAGGGAAAATGGAGGTCAATTTTAGATTCAATACCTTGAAAAAACATTCAATTAATCAGCTATAACGAAATCTTGAAAAATGCATCATAGTAGTGCCACCCATAGGGCAATTTACACCAAAAACTAAACAACATTAATATATATCAGGAACTGTCTGAATCTGTAGTTTGATAAAAAATCTTCCTTTAGTCCTTGAGATAGAGTTATTGCGATAATCATGAATAATGCAGCATAGCAGTGTCATCTGTTGAGCGATTTATACCAAAAAGTAATGTGCACAAAGTTATATCAAAAATTAACTTAATCTGAAGTTTTATGAAAATACATACATTAATTCTTGAGATAGAAATATTGTGGAAATTATGAATAATGCAGCATAGCAGCGCCATCAGTTGGGCGATATACACTAATAACTAAACATCTCGATTTTATATCAACGTGTAAATGAATCTAAAGTTTTGTGAAATTATTTGCATCATTTTTTGAGATCGAGTGCCCATAAAATTTTTGTCCCATACAGACTCACAGAGTAACAGATATTTTCCAGAAACTGCCAAATCGTGTTCAGGACCTTCTAAAATGTTTAAATACACCAAAAACTGGAAGTCAAAATTTTCACGAATTCAATACTTACTTCTTGAAAAGGTAGAAAAAAGCAATAAATGCATGCTTCAAATTTTGTTAAATTTTTTATTTTACCATTTCTATTAATCGGCGTATTATTGAAATAATTTTGCACATGAATTAATTTTTAAAAAGAGAAGTTGCATTTAATTATATATCTAGATTTTTTTTATGTAATCCCTTTTTTGTGAAATTGTGAATTTCTTGTATATATACTTATACAAAATATATTCAGAATTTGTGAATAAGAAATTATTAATATTTTTAGAGTCATACTTAGACATTTTTAATAATGTTATTTATGCATATATACAACTTGATAAGATTCAGCTGCTGTATGGCATGAGATTTTTTTTTCTTCAATCACTGCATTTGCGAAAGATTCAATTTGTAGATTAAACTTTTTTCTGAAATGTCTATTTTCAAGAGAAATTTTGCGAAGGGTCCTTTCAAAATCTTCTCAAACAGATTTCTACTCAGAGATCAGATTACCCACATTACAGTTTTCATGTGGGACACTCAACATAAAAATAAATAAAATAAAAAGTATGAGAATGTAGCTATTACAAAAATTTCACTATATTATTTCATAAATGAAATTTCAATTTTTTCAGTTCGGAAAAATTGAAAAATAAGCCTTCGGAAAAAACCCGAAAAAAACTGGTTTTTTCCCAATTTAACTCCGGGTTTTTTCCGAGCATTTCCATCTCTAATCCTAATATATTTTTTATTCACTTAATTCGATACTGACAAAATTCGATGCTGAAAAATAGAGCATATTTAAACTGCATTTGGCATTTCATAAAACTAATTTCAGAGTAGTAATAGTATTTTATTTTTACTTCAGCTAAAACAAAACTTTTATTCGAAGTTAAAAGCACGCTTTGAAAGGAGATTGCAAAGTTGCAACGCCGCCTTGGTCAGTGCTGCTTCTTTCCACATCGTTTTTTAATTGACTTTTAAAGACACGGGAGATGTGTCGAGGAGTCCACTCAATGCAAACAAATTGCGAATGCCATACTATTTATGTGATTAATTCTAATTAAATTAGTCTGTCTGTAACAATTTTGTAAGCAATTGCAGCAAGAAAATGCTACTGACATTTGCTCTCCTTAACATAATTCTCCTAATTTGGAAAGGTGCGAGAAAGACGGGGAGGGGAGAGCGTTGAACAGTCAAATTTAACATATATGAATATGTGAAAGTAGCTTTATGGTGTGCTGAGACTCCCAAAAAAATCTATTGAATAATTATTTGATAGAACATGTGCTGAAGATTCCGAAATCTTTCCGAATATTATCGGACTAACAAAAGTGATAAGTGTAATCTCAAATAGCGCAGCTGCAGATGAACACATTATATATTTTTTTCATAAAACACACAGAAACATTTCACATTCAACTCCAAAAAATTATTAGATGATCTTGCGAAGATCAATTACATTGGAGATTCTATTCAATAGTTTGAACCATAAAAAAAAATGGAATTATGGTGTGAGAAAAATTTAGTGACGTTAAAATCAGTCACTCTGAATAAAAGACCATATGCTTTGGAAATAACTATGAATAAAATTTATTTTATAATATGTATGAAATAATATAAATTTAAAATTTAAGAAAAAATTAAGTAATATAAAGTATTTCCAAAACATATTATTCAGCTTTTAATGGCGGCTTGTAAATTTTTTAAACGGTTGACTGATAGAAAATCCGACCTACCAGCCGCAGAGTCACACAAACAGCCGTGATCTCTGGTTATAATTATAATACTCCCCGCACACACACGCGCAAACAAACACACACATTCTACAATAACATAAAAAAAAACGCTGCTCAAATCGAAACATAAACTATTGAGTGAAACATTTCGTTTAATACAGATTATTTTCATATTAATTTTTTTTTTTTTTTTTTTTTTTTAGCGGGAGGAGGGGTTTGGACCATGATTTTTTCGTTATAAACTGGTTTTACTCAATTAGAAAATAAATTTGCCTTTTTTTTAAAAAAAATATTCTACATATTATTTGCATACATTTTTTTTTCTATTTTTTCGTTTTAAGTATTACAGTTTATGGTGCATTTATAATGCTTTTTCATCTAAAGATTTTAAATAAAAATTTTAATTATTGAAAACATAATAGATTTTAATTGAAGCCATCAATTGATTTTGAATAAAAAAATATTAAAACATGATAAAAATATAAAAAAATCTTATGTGAGTTTATCCAACTTTTTATAGATTTCCTGTTCACGCGCCTGAAATTAACCACATCATCAAAAGAGTAGCCTCATTATTTCAGCACTTTCTTGATATCAAAATCGAGCTTCCAAGCATTTGATACATTTTATATGGGTTCTGAGCCCAGCCTTTAAGGCCTTTTAACTTTCGAATTTTGTAATTTGTTAGTTATTTTATATTAAGATTTTGATGTAAAAACAAGTAAACATCTAAAAAAAGATACAAGTTTCTGGGTTTTATTATTATTGTTGTTGTTATTATTTTAAAAAACCAGGACCGAAACTGGAGCCGGGTAATTTTCACAGACTCTACCTCTTTCTGTATGGGCCTGACCAACGGATTACAATGGGTGGAATTTTCCCCCTTTTTTCAAGCGAAGAACATTGAGTTAAAAAAAGTTACGGGTAAAAAATTTAAATTCTGACAAATTTATTACGCACTAATAGTAATTAAACCAAAGGTTTTTAAATATGTAAAAATATTTAAGTACATACCCACAGTTCAGTTATTCTCATAAAAAAAAGAATTTGTTTCTCACCTAAACAAAAAAGAAAAGAAAAGGGAAAATGCATTAGCTAAAAAGTCAAAATTTATAAACTTATTCATGAAAAATATAATAAAACATCATGTATTGCATAGTAAATAACAATTAGTTGAATGTGGCGATCACAAAGCTTTCTTCTATTTCATACATATTAATATTTCAAAAAATAGTAACGCATGCATTGATAAACATACACATAAGAAATAGTCAACTTCGAGTTTCATTTTAAATTTGGACTTCAATTAATTACACGGAATAAAAATGAGTTAATCTCTGTCTCACATAATAAAATCAACTACTTTCATTATTCTATACTTTTCCATTGTACAATAATAAATATGACACAGAAATCACTATTACACTGCCTTTTCCGGCGGAATATTTCCGAATTCCTTTGGAATCTCGAAGGAATAAATTATGATATTTCAAATCAGTCACATTTTATATGCAGTGTAGGAAGTCAAGAATTCGTTCAAATGCTATACTTCCCCAGAATAGAAAAATTCGTCTTTTTAAATCTTAAAATTTTCCGATTCATTAAGGCGAATACTCAGGGCCGTAGCTAGAAGTGAACAATAGGGGGGGGGGGGGGGGCTCAAGATAATTTAAGGGGGAGCTCATAATTTTTTTTTCTCTCCCAGTGCCACAGAAACAAAGTAATGCATATTCATATTGTAGGTACTATGTTTCTTATTAAAAAGTGTTCTAATGACTTCATTTTATACTAAGAAAATTATAGGATGATGAAAATTTTGAGTGTAAGCTGATCAAAATTAAACATCATGCTAGCTACATATGTACAAAGAAGATGAGGGAGTGTTGAAACACTTTTTTTAGATACAATTTAGTAATCCTGCAAAATTGTGAAAGGTTCTCAAAACTAAGTTAGATTTTTGAACAGAATTCCATTTGAATTTTTGGAACAGAAATTCATTGAGTGACCTTGGAATCTTTTCCAGGGGGGGCTCAAAATATTTTAGGGGGGGCTGAGCCGCCCATAGCGCCCCCTTAGCTACGGCCCTGCGAATACTTCTGAACAGGAAAAGGTGTATTCAAAATCCATAACTACTGGGACATATGTGTACCTAAACTTTACTATAATTTGATATTTTCTTGCATCGTTTATTATAATAGGATTACAATTGGGCCATGATTTTACAATACAGCTAAGGAGATTCTGGAAATTTAGCTTCCAAAAACAAAGGTTCATTTCAAGGGTTGGCAGTTGGACCAGCAGGGTCTGTAATCCACACTCGATTGTGTTTTTTAATATGGTGTATAAGTTCCTATATAAAAAAGTGTGAACAACTTTTAAAAAAAATAAATCAGACAGATCATGTAAATTATTTATCAATTAAAGAGCATTGTAAGGAAATAGCTTTGTTTTCAAGGTGTCTAAAAAAATCTCTAAATGAGAAATTATTAGATTTATTTACATCAAAGGCATAGGAATTAAGTGGTTACTTGTGTATTTTAGTTTTGGTAATAAGTACTAAAGTTTTATGCATATTTTAGGGAAAAAAATAAAAAGATAAATCTATGAATAAACGGCTACGTAAGTACCTTATTCTCTCGCTCTCTCTCCTCTTTTTTAAATTCTAATTGAAGTGCCATATGTCCAAAACTTGTAGAGAATGTAACCATGTTTTTATACCGAACAGAGCTATTTTTTATTCGTTTCGACAATTTTTTAATAATGTTACTTTGTCTTACGTACACCTTTTCATTTGTATCGTAAAATTTCCACGTTTGGCTATTTCACTTTAGAAATTTGCTTTGATATCCACAATATCTAATTTTATTATGTAATTTTAATAAGATATTGTATAATTTTCTTTATTGTACGCCAAAAAAAAGGGGGAAATTAATTTCCTGTAGAAAGAGAAACCTAAAAAAGCTATAACTACTGTGGTAACTGGACTCAATATGGTTAAATTACCCATGATACTTGTCCCAGTTACCTTATTCTTGAAAAATTGATAGGGTAATTGAGACACCGGCCTTACATCTGAAACATGAAATACATATGTATAGATATCTAATAATATTAATGCAGCTATACGTCTAATGTTTAAAAATAATATTTACTTAATAAAAGTATTCACAGTATTTTAATAAAAAGCCAATGAAGATCAACAAACCTCACTTTTTTTCTTGTTGTTTGTTTAAAAAACGGAATTTTTGACTATTTATTGCAGACAATACAGAGTTACAGTTGATTTGTTGACACACATTGTTTTAAGAAGTAGAGATTAGGGAGCATTGTTCACAAAAGCAAAAACTTAAAAGGTATCAACGGTTTTTTATAAAATAGCCTATGATCCAGTCACTTCGTGGATCCAGTTCCCCCACCTAACCTTACATTCAAACTTATAAATTTTAAGAAAGTTACTTTTTACTACATTATGAGTGAAATGCTATATCTTTGCACATATGAATAAGAAAACTGAAAAAAAAGCAGATTTGAAAAGACTCATACAAAATATTCATACTGGATCTACAACGAAATCGATGTCAGTCGAACAATAATCAACTGAATCGGCGTTGCGTAACACGCACCGTGTAAAATTTTAACGACAGGATGTCAACTAAGCGTAATAGACACGAAACATTGTTTCAACACTGAAATTAATCGGATAATTTAACCAAATATAAAGAAAAAACTTAAAACATGGAAAAAATTTTCATATTCCTTCCAAAATTATCTTTTTATGTATGACTGAACACCGCATCAATTAAAACCATCAACCGTGGAACTTCCCTTTAACGAAGACCTTATTTGACGATGAACGAAATTTACAGCTGAACATTGATTTTGGACGCCAATAACATGTTAATAATCTCCATATTAGGAAAAATATGTTTTATGTAACGAAAATTATTCCATCTGCTTCATATGTGCACAGCATAATGAAGATGTTGTTGCGGTGGACGTACGAATTTATTTCCGCGGATTGTATGAAAATGAAATTGTTTATTTAAACATTTTCATTATTCTTGGTGCTAAACAAAACAGATTGCTGTTGTTGTACTAAGATAAACGCTTGCTGTCGACTTTTTCTCACACAGACTCTTTGAGACCGACAGTGGAGGGAAACCTTTAATAAGGGAGATTTTAATTTCACAAAAATGTTACAAATGAATTGTTATAGTTCGGATACTTAAAAAAAGTGCGAATAGCTTAATGAACAGTAAAGCTGGGCGATATAAGAACTTTAATATCATAACATATCGCTGACCTCATACGGATATTTCCGATATATCGATATATTTTAATTCATATGTCACTCCATTATATGATCGTAAATGTAACTGTTCTCTGTATAAAATTCTACAAATATGCATATACAAACACACATATATATATATGTTTGTGTGTTATCTAGAATAAACAAAAATTCTATATTTTAATATAGCATATTAAAAGTTGAATTTTTATGTGTTTTTTAAAAAAATGCAAATCTTTTTTCTGCAGATCTAGTCTGAAAAACTTGGGAAAAGTAAGACAGTATAAATTATTCAAATGAAACAAGAAAATGCGCATAAAACAATAATAAGATAATAGATAAGTTAAAAGAAAATAATTTAATTATCTATAAATTTAAATTATGTTTATTACATTGCAAAAAAAGAGGAAAAAATGTATTTCTACATTTTTGAGCAGATTTGACGAACTCTATTCTTGACGATCTCCAATGAATGAAGTTGTACATTAAAACAACTATATTTGGCCTATATTTGGATATGTACACGACACCTGCTCTAAATCGCAAACATCAAGCAAGTGTCGATATCAGTGTAGTATTTGAAAAAGTAACCAATTTTAGCGCTGATATTCGATAGGTCCGTAACTTCGTAATTTCAGAAATGCCGGAAGTAGAATGAAATACCATTTGAAACGATGTATCGGAAGAAACGAAATCTCAATATCGTTACCGTGATCTGAAAGAAATATCAATAGATAACGATATTACAGTATATCGCCCAGCCCTAATAAACGGTGTTTTTCTTTCTTTTTTTTTTTCTTTTTTTTTTTTTTTTTTTTTTTTTTTTTTTTTAATAAGGAACTAGTATAATAAAGTAATATTACACACTTTCTTAAAGGATCTAAAATAATGCGGAAAAAAAGGTAAGATATGTTTCAGTTTTTATTTATCCCTATGTTTTTTTTTTTTTTTTTTTTTTTTTTTTAAACATTATTCAGATGATTTTTGTATAAATAAATGCCTGAATTAAAATAAATTTTTTCAATATTTTCATTTTACATGAATTTCATGTTATGCATTTGTACTTTATTATACAAAAATCATGAATTTTAATTGATTTCTATTTAACGAATTTTCTTCATAACGAAGTGTTTAGGTGCAAAGATATTACTTTGTTAAATGAAAGTTTCATTGTACAATGAAAAAATAATTGACTGGAACAGAGCTTCAAGCTACAAAATGGCATGGATTTGGCATTTGAATGAAAAAGACATTTGTCAATGTCAATTAGTTTAACGATAAAGGATATCAAATATTCTGAATGCGTAGTCATTAGCACACACACCAAACATATTAAGTAAGAAATAAATGCCGCAATAGATAATTTTTTCTATTGGCTGTCATTATGTTGTTTTAAGTGATTAATATTTAGAGAATGAAAATATAAAAAGGATCAAGAGGAAAACTGTAAAAAAAGAAAAAAAATCAGGAAGTTTCTAATAATAGTAAATATTTTCTTCAGTAAATAATAAAATCTGTGCTAATTATTATCACACTAAAAGCATACATATTTTTGAAATGAAATTCCTAACATTAGACAAACACAAAAATTGGTACTTAAATTAAATTTACAAACTTCATGCACTATTAATTTCATATCTAACTCGAACTAGTAACCGAAATTGTTTGTGCGTCCTTGTAAATACTATCTGCTTTCTATTATAAAGAAAACAACTTGTAGTAAACCTCAGCAACGTATACAGAAAAACCTCTGAATAACGGACACCTTGGGAGCGCAGAAACTGTCCGCTATTCGGAGGTGTCCACTATTGGGAAAACCTCAGGGATAGAAAAAATGCTAATGAATGCTTAATGTTTCATTAGTCGATTTTAAAATGTTCTAAAACCTCTATTATATGATTAACCAGAAATTAAAATAATTTTTAAAGCAATAACACTGAAATAAAATTGTGCATACCTTTATCCTTTGTTTATTACATTCTTACAAAAAATTTGTTAGAAAAGTTTGCTTTTACTTGCGATTATATGTAATTTGTTTTTCAATGCGAAGTTTTAACTCTGTCAGTAATTTTAATCCTTTTAAATCACTTTTTTCTAAAAAAAAAAAAAAAAAAAAAAAAAAAACAATTGTATAACTGTTTACTGTATTTTTTGCTTCTTAAAAGCATACAATCTCAAATCATCCGAGGGAGGAGGGAGGGGTTGTGATCACAGATAAATGTAGGGGGAGAGGGGATTTACTCCAGCTCATCCCTACATTTTTCTGCGATCACAAAATTTGTGACACATTGGCCTGATAAATTTAAAGGATTTTTATTTTTTTCCCTCGTTAAAAAATAATTTTTCACTCTTTTTTGCCAAAATTACTGTCCGCTATTCGGAATGTCCGTTATTAAGAGGTTAAGCATACAAAAATTTAAGTTTTGGGAGTGGGGATTTGAAAACTGTCCGTTAAATAGAGGTGCCCGTTATGGAGGTTTTACTGTATCAATTTCATAAAATGTGAAATAGTTTAATATTATATAAACTCGCCCTAAACAATGTTCTCCCTCCTATATCATTATGCAATGGAATACTTTTGTGTAGAACTGTAAATTAATAACAAAAATTCTTTGCAATAGATTGTACAGAATGTATATTTTAGTTTATATTTCACAGATGCATATCAATTTTATTATGTTCCAAAGAGTGTAACACCATTAAAATGCACTTTAAATTATTTTTCCCCATTGGCCGTAATGTATTTTTTATTATCACTGTAACTAAACTATGCATCTCATAAAATTTAAAATGACTCGAAAAACTTATGCAACAATTATTATTTTAAATTTCAAATGATTCGGTTGGGTAGTTTTTGTTCTGTTATATGCGAACAGACAGACGAACTGAATTACGACTATAAGTGCTACCGCTACGTATTTACATAATTACAAACGCATCTAAAAACTATTTACATAGGTGATTAATAAAACCGTTCAAAATACTTGCAGAATCAATATACTTAGCGACGTGCGAAGAGAAAATTGCGTTCGAGGAAAGTAGAATTTGGCACCCCGCCCCTCCCTCAACTTTGGTAATATAAATTTTGCGTCCCCTAAATTTTCGCGCAGGGGCGACCGCCCCCCCCCCCCCCCATTTTACTAGGGCTGAATATACTGCTTGAGTTAGGTTCATATTGGCTCAGTATTTCAACGTTATGTTGATGACAAAGTTTCCATATTTTGCTTTTAGGCATTTCAATAAACGAATTAAAAAAACTCTTCCAAAATATAAGCATATTTTGGCTTATATTTTGGCCTCCTGCTTTTTAAAAAATATAATAAAAAAAATTTACTTCGAACCAGAAATATTTTTTTAGAGAATGAAATTAAGAATAATTAAAATGGCTATTACATTTAATCCAAGGCACATTTAATTAAACAAATTTTCTGGCGCAAAGTATTTTTTTCTGCCTTAAAACAAGTTAAATTGCACGTCAAAATAACAAATGAGGTACGTTCGTACTATAATGAAGTTTTTCAAATATACAGTACTTCAAACACAATACAGTATCCAAAATCGTCTGTGTGTCCCTGTAAATACTAAATGCTTTCTGTTATACAGGGATTAACTTGTAGTAAACCTCAAAAACATATATCAATTTCAGAAAATGAGCAATAATTTATTATAATTAAAATGCACCCCCAAACAATGTTTCCTTCTTATAGTTTTCTGTAGCCCTGTATTAATTAAAAATATTCGTTGTACCACAGATTGTACAGAATGTATATTATAGTGTACATTTTGTAGATGCATATGAATTGCATTGTGTTCGTAAAAGAGTGAACATCATTAAAATGCATTTGAAACTATTTTTTCCCATTGACCGTAATGTAAAGGAATACTTTTGATTGTCTCTTTAATTGAACTATACTTCCATTTTTCATAAAACTTGAAATGATTCGACAAAACAATGCACCAAATTTATATTTTAAACAAACGATTCTGTTCGGTAGTTTTTGAATTGTTATATGGGGACTATAGGTACTATGTATTTACATAATTACGACCGCATCTAAAAAGCCGAAGGTTGGCAAGTATGTACAAATCTTAAACTTCTTAGTTACCTTTAAATTTGTTAAGTATTTCCCACGGTATCTAGTTGGCAATTGCTTTATCCATATATATATATATATATATATATATATATATATACAGAGGTAGATATAAATGATATGATATTAATAAATCGATTTATTAAAAAAAAAATGCAATTTAGAAAATCTGCCAAGAGGAAAAAGAAAATATTTAGACATGTATAAGTGGAAGCAGTACGTTCGGTCCCAAGACATTTCGGTCCCGAGATGCTTCGGCCCCGAGACATTTCGGTCTCTAGCCATTTCGGTGCCAAGACAATTCCGTCCCTAGCCATTTTGGTGCCAAGACATTTTGGTCCTTAGTCATTTCGATCCCAAGACGTTTCCGTCCTAAGACATTTCGGTCCCAAGACATATCGGTCCCAAAACATTTCGGTCCCTTTCCCTGCAAGCTGAATTTTCGTAAAATATGGCACAATTTAATAGGGAACATTGTAGATTTTTTTAACTGAAAGGCATAAAATTTTTGTATAATGCGATTATAAGTGCCCGAGAACCGCACAGACGTATAATCTTATCGAAAATATAATAATCCACACAAATTTCGTATGGTAATCCGAGTAGTAATTGGTAATCCTAATGTTAATTGGTAATCCTAATTCTCAAAACAGTTATTAATTCTAATTTATAAATCAAATTACTATTTATTAAATATAATTATTAATTATTAATTAATAATAAAATTATTAATATACATTACGAATTTTACTCAAAATAAACTCAATACATAATCTATTTTATATTCAATGCAGCATTATATTTTATAGTAGTTATAAACTGAAATTTATTTTTCATCTGTTGCATATTTATAGTTAAAGAAATTAAAAACAATTAATATAATTAAAAATAAAAATAAAATAATAATAAGAATTTTTTTCTTGAAAAGTGGGAGCGAAAAGATAATGCAAAAATAAATAAATAAATAAATAAATGATAAAAATAAATAAACGATAAATAAAAAAGGCTTAGTTTTGTCAGTTAAAAACTTGAAATAAAATTATTTAAAATAATAATTACATCATTACATAAATGAAAAAATAATCATCTTATTAGAATGATATAGGCCTAGTTTCAATAAAAATAGCTCATAAAAATTGTCTTCATGGGGTGAGAAGACTGTTGAAAAATTTAATAGAAATTATTATTATTAAAAAATGTAGTGGAGGCAAATTTCTGAAAACTAAAAATTTTCATAGTACGCCTAGTTACAAAATCACTATTGCTTTCTCAATGTTTATAATGGAAAGTAACTTATGAAAACAAATTTTTAAGATGCAACTTTGTATAATAATAATAATAATAATAATAATAATAATAATAATAATAATAATAAATTGTTCTTCTATAAATATATCTTATTTCTGAATTATTAAAGGAGAGGGTGTAGAGGGGTGATTTGAGGAAATACCTACATATTATAACTTATAACTTTCTAATTGAAATAAATATTAAAAACCTTTATTATTAAACTAATTGGAAGAAGAAAAAAAATAAGCACAGCTTTTTTATTATTTAATTAATAATAACTTAAAGGTTCTAAAAAAATGTACGTAAGCAACAACAACTACCAAAAACCATTTATGGCAGTTTATAGTAGTATATATAAAATACTGATATTAATAATAAAGAATAAAACTTAAAATATTTATTTTGTTAAAAGTTAATAAAAGCAAAAGACAGTGTTCCCCAAACTTCTATAACATTGTTTAATAAAACAAAATTTTCAGCTCGTAATGATTTCTTTATCACGAGTTGTAAAAGTTTCAATTTATAGGACTCATATTAAATTTTTTATAAAATTTGCGGAGAGGGAGGGAGAGAATTAAAAAAAAAGAAATAAAAAAGGCCGAATAATGTTGAAGTTATACCGTTTGGCAGGTCAAAAATTAGAATCCGAGGTATAAGTTGGCGAGCAAAGAAATATCAAGGGACCGAAATGACTAAGGACCGAAATGGCAAGGAACCAAAATGGCTGAGGACCGAAATGGCCAGGGACCGAATTGTCTCGGGAATGAAATGTCTCGAGAGCGAAATGTCTCGAGAGCGAATTGTCTCGGGACTGAGTGACATAATTTGTTTACTACTATAAAAAGCTTTATTTTAGAGGGGTTTGTATTTTAAAACTATATAATTTATGTATTTTGAGTATTTTATAAGTATGTTTAATTTTTTAAGAGCTCTCAAAATTGAATACCGTAAATTTTGTAGAATTATTGTACTATTTTATATTTTTTCTAGTCTTAGATATTTTTACGTCTTTAATAAAAAATTTGGAAAGAATTAGGAAAATATTTGCGAAGGTAATATCACGTCCTTGCATCGTTTTACAACATATTCCGATTAATGAAAACTGTCATTACATTTAGCTTATCATTATAGAAACCTTAAAATATTTTACATAATAACTGAAAATTTAAACAAATAGAAAACCTACAAAAACAGAATACATTAGATTTTTCGAACAACCAACATTCGTAGAATATACGCATGCTAAATCATTAATGAAATTAGCGTTGAATAATAAGAATCCTTTAAATTAATAATGAGAAAATCTGTTAACTAAATGTCATGTTTGAAGTAATTTTAGCAATACTCAAAGCAAAACGTAGATGAATTGTTACACACTTTATTGGATAAGCCATTACATGACAAATCATGAAAGCTACTAGAATTTTTAAAATGCAAATATTCACTGAAGCAAAACTTCATTCCTTCGAGTTCAAAAATATAATGATTTGAATGAAAATTAGATTTGCCAATTTCGTTTTTGCTTAACAATAGAAAATATCAAATATTCTGAACGTGTTTTCATTCGCATATACAGCATACATATTAAATTTAGAATAGGCAGCAATAGATATTTTTTTACTTTCTGTTATTATATTGTTTTAAAATGATTTATGTCTAGCGTTGAAAGGGGAAAATATATGCAAATAACATAAAAGATTGCCCTAATAACAGGAAAATTATGATTTTCGAAACGATAAAGTAAAAACTGCAATATTTGTTATTATGCTAAATTAAAGAAAGTACACATAAATAACATTTTATTTTACATAGGTAAAAAGCAAAACCCAAAGCTCAAATCTAAATTATTTCAAACTTTATTTCATACGCAATTCAAATTGCAATAAAATCAGTCTTTAATTGGGGCCACAGTACCTTTGAAACTATCCCTTCAATTTTGAATAATATTTTAATATATGTGTTGGCACAATATTTAATATAAAAAATTAAACTAAAAAAAATGTAAAACATCCTATTTTACTAAAATTTTATTTTTTTTAGGGTTTCATTCTTCGTTTCTGTCTGTCACAGTGTCCGTACACAAAAACTATATAAATCAGAGAGTTCAAATTTTGTGCACTGACAGCTGAATACCTCTTGTCAAACAACAAATCATAAAATTTAGAAAAAGACTATTATTTTTAATTAAAATATTTTTTTAATATCATCAGTTCATTTTTTTTTTTTTTTTTTTTTTTGTGCATGTGCTTTCTCTTCTAATTGTTGCACGCAAGTTTAAATAGATATAAAAATTATTTCTTTTTTTTTTCTTTCTTTTTTTTTTTACCCTTTACTTTTAAAAGAAATGGGGTACTTCTGTTGCCAAAATTACAAAATTGGTATTAAAAACTAGAAAAAAAATAATATCTCAAAAATAAATTGAGATACATCTTTTAAACAAATTGCGTTTAAAAATACATTTTTTTTCTTATACGATGGTGTAAAAATTGAAAATGTGTGGTATTTAGGAGCTGAAAAATTCGCGATAGCGTAAATTTCATTTCCTCTAATTGTTGCAAACAAGTTTAAATAAAATTATTGAGTATGCAACACAAATTAATGGATTAAATAGACCACGTAAAAAACGTACTTATTTGTTTTTATTTCATCATATTTATCATCTAATATTGACACGCGAGATGAAATATTTTTTTATTTATTAAATTATTTTTCATTTAAATTACTAGCCACTTCTGGTTACTCTCCCTAAAATTTGTGCTAAGCTTTGAAATATTTTACTTATATTCATAATTTTATTTACTTGCGTACCTTTACTAAATCTGCCGATTCTGATAGAGAAATCAACAAATCTATGCGATCAAGGCAGCATTTAAGGGAATAATTCAATATTCTGTTCCGGTTGGAGCAATCGGCGAAGAAATCCCAAAATAGCGTCGAAAAGCTATTTTTCGTTTGTTGATTTAACGGTAAAGTGTTCTGAAGAAGATATTAAACGAAACCCTCTATGCGATCTACGATCACACTTATCTACTTGTTTAAATTAGCTTTTAAAAAATTTCTAATTTTTTTATAAATTCGATTATTTTGGCCTTGATTTTTTCCACATTCATTAGAATATACTACATAAAGCTTTGTATGGGTTTTTAGATGTGTGGGATTTTACATTTCATATGAAATATTTTCTCTCGTGTACACCAAAAAATGAAGGAAATACAACAAACTTTCAATTTAAATATTTTTTAAATAACTATAAACTTGAATGTTAAATCCATGTACAAAATATTAAATATCCCATGGAGAAGGAGTAAAAAAAAAAAAAAAAAAAAAAAAAAAAAATCATATACCTATCCGAATCAGCAAAAAAAGCCTTATCTAACTAGCAAGTTATAAAAATATGAAAACAGTGAAAAATGAATTTAAAATTTTCATTTGTATGGGTAATTGCGCAGGATCTATTAACAAAATTGACAATATCTCGCGATGTAAATTTTTTTCAATTCAAAATTGCAGATTATTCCTTAAATATGATTTACTTCAACATAAAAAATATCAAGGCAATTAAAAAATACAACTATCAAAATATCACGTTTTTGTCTGAATTTCAAAATAATGGCTCTTAACAAAATTTACTATGTTTCGCGATATAATTGTTGTATAGGTAAAAATGAGGTGTCAAAATATTCATAACTAAAGGAACTCGCAGTTAATATTAAAAAAAGAAGATCGATATTTTATCCAATTTCAAGGTAAAGTGTCCCCTTAAGCATTTGAAATTCAAACGATGTCATGTCATAACAAATATTTATCCTGCAAGCAGATAATTATTCACTAAGATATTTTTTTTAACACTTCAAGTCATGATTTTTTTAAAGTAAAATTGTAGATTATGACAATATTTTTTTTTATTAAACAACTTGTGAAAAATATTTTGATAGCTGATGATAAAAGCCTGAGTTGTTTTTCTGTCTTTATACGTAGTCGTAAAGTTGTAATTTCTTCCAGTTTATTTATTTACTAGGAAACAGACAGTCAGAATGACGTATTTGGATTTTTAAAAGAATGATATAGAATTGTATTATAAGAAATAATTATAAAGCAATAAATTTTATATTGCATTAAAAAAATAATAACTTTCAATTCCTTATAAATAAATAAATAAATAAATAAACTTAAGACTTCAGATGCCTTGAGGCCGAAAATTCGTTAAGACCGAAACTATCTGTATTTTAAATTCTTGTTCCTTCCTTTGGAAACTTTTAACTTTACGCATTGATTTGAGCTGTATCGGCCTAAAACCTCAAATGAGACACTTTTTATTTATTGCTCTGAATTTCACAATTTTTAATTATGAGTCATAACTGACTCAAGACCCGAGTGCAAATTGTAAACCAAGCAATGCAAATGAGAGGTTCACTATATAGTATAACAAGTCCAGTTTGGGAAGAATAAAAAAGAGAGAGATGGTTCAGATAATCCAGATTAGAAGATACATAAAATCTGTTTTATCTACTCCAACAACAAGGTTTATTTTGACAAACTTTCTGATATATGGCATCTGTTGACATACATGAATCACTGTAGGATGAATAAAACAAATTTTAAGCATCTTCTATGTGAACTATATCTTTTTTTTTCCAAAAAAGATTTGCTCTACTATGGTTGTCAGCCCCTCAAATATAATACAATTTTGAAGTCGCTTTTCACGCGTTCATGAATATGTTCACATGTTCATGTTTTGAAAACTGTTTGAGAAAGTTCTAGTACAACAGATGATCATTTATAAAAGTCATAAAATATGAATCGAAGTATGTATACCTAAGGCATTTTTTAATTAGATGAAATTTGTATAATTAGAAAAGGATTCTGTGTCGTTAATGGATTCATAACATTTTCTCTTATATGAAAAGTTTCGTACACGTATATTTAATTAATAAATATGTACATATATGTACGTATTAATTACTTTAAAAAATGGGGGCATTTTTATTTTCGGTTTCGGCCGAAAATAATAACATTCATTTTCGGTTTTATGAACCTGTCTCGGCCCGCTATTCTTTTAGGTAGATTTCGTATAAAATACTACCTATTGCGATCACTCCCATGATGGAATTTCGGAAAAAAATTTGCAGATCTACACCGATCACAACCTCCAGACATCAAAACTACCATTAGTAAAAATGTTTATACATATATATATATATATATATATATATATATATATAAATATATAAACTTTTTTACTAATGGTAGTTTATACATATATTTCACTTTTCTATAGACACGATAACTTCTTTAATTCTGCTCAGATCTCTTCCAAAGTGATACATAAAATCAAGAAGTATAAAATCTCGGTCGAGTTCGTTAATGGGCAAAATCGGATCAAGGGGTAGAAATAGGAAGGATTTTTGTGAAAACCGAAAAAACCCCATAACTTCTTTATTAAAATAGTTATCAAATCAGTTTAAAGTTTATATTGCTTCTAAAAAAAAAGGCCAAAAGTTTCTGCAAAACAGATTTTTGATCAAATTTAAAATGGGCTCAAGGGACGCAAAATATAGGGTTTTCGGGAGTAAAAAATTCATAACTTTGTCAATTCTCAAGGTATCAAATCTGTCAATTCTCAAGGTATCAAATCCAACTAATTTTTTTATAAATGCTCTTAATATTATCTAATACTTTTGTATTGACGAGTTTTTGATAAGAAAAACTCTTATTGAAAAAAAAATTAAAAACGAAAACAAAAAGGGGGGTGGAAGAAGAAAAAAATCCATAACATCGTCAATTCTTAAGATATCAAACACGATTGAATTTATCATACATCTTCACAATAATTTTTACAACTTTAATACTGACAAGTTTTTCATAAGACTAATTCTTATATCAAAAATAAATTAAACATAATAGGAGTGTTAGAAAAAATCTCAATTCCAAACTGTTTATATTCTCACTTATTTTGATCTCAAACTCATCCAGTTGGCAGGTTCTCTTATTTAGGAGCTGCATAATGTGGCGTATTGGTCAGTTTTGTGATAAAGGCAGAATATATTTCAAAAAATGCCGTCAAAATAGCATTGTGAACAGAGTTTCTTGAAGCGATCGTGATTGAAGAATTGAGGATATATTCAAATAATAAATTGCTTATTTTTTGACTCATTTGTAAATCCATTTTTGCTCTCATACGCTTTCAATTCACGGGTACCCTTATTTAGGAACTGTATAAGGTGCCTTATTGTCCAGGTTTTTGATAAAGGCAGAATATATTTTTTTAGGGCAATTCGAACAAAATTTCCCGATTCGATCGAGATTGAAGAATTGAGGATGTATTCAAATAAAAAATTGCTTTTTATATGACTCATTTATAAATTCAATTTTGCTCTCAAATGCATTCAATTGACAGTTTCTCTTATTTAGGAAGTATATAAGGTGCCTTATTGGTCTGTTTTTCAATAAAGTCAGAATATATTTCAAAAAATTGTCAAAGTGGGCATTTGTGCCGAAGATTGCTTAAGATGATTCTGATAAAAGCAGCTCTTACAGAAAAATTAAATTAAAAGTTCTTCAAAAGTGGCCAACTAAAGTTGTTAAACAGAGTTTATCTGTAATCATATTTTATTTTTTGCTGTCGAAATGGGCACGTAACTTCGAAATCTACCTCCGCCTATAGGCCAAGCTGACAGGGATTTTTTACTATTATTATTATTCAGATTGTTTCATTGTCACTATTTTTTGAAGCAGTATAATTTGCAAGAAAAGGTTAAATAAGTAAAAGTTATGAGAATTATAATGTTTCAAAAAAGTTGTGTCAATCAAACAATATGACTAGAAAAACAGAGTAGCAGACTGACAGCTATGGCTTGACAAAACTGAAGCTACCATTATAACGATATCTTCTGCTGCAATGTATCGGTATCTTATGTAGCAAAGAACATATGAACCAGAAAACTATTTAATAAATTGTATCTCGTTTGCTTGTAGTCCTTATTTTTACAATTTATATTCTTTTTGCAGTTTATTAGATTTTTCATATTATTTTTGCAATTTTTTATATTTTTCTATAATTTTTATTATTTGATATAGAATGACTTTTTAAAAAAAATTCAGTTTAATTTGAATAGTGAAATTAATAATTAAAGTGATATTTTTTCTGGATATGATACTTATAAAATCATATTTATTAAGTAAAATTTACTATTTAAAAACGTTTATTTGAGCCAAGTCAAATAGATACAATGGTACAAAGAATATTCGTATGTAGCAGCGATGGTAATTATAAAATAAGTAAATAAAAAATAAATGAAACTAAAAATGTTAGCTATTTTGTTTTTAATCAGAAAATAAAAAATTTTTACGCTCATCATTCTACTTTCCAATTTTATTCGTGTACTAGTCTCATTTCCGAAATGTACACTGCATAAATTTTATTCTTCTTTCAAATCTTTTTTTTTTTTTTTTTTTTTTTTTTTTACTGTGACTCTTATTCTATTTACTCTATTTCTTGAGATAAGGTTTCGTTTTTTCTTTCCTTTAACTTAGTGTAAAATTCCATATCTTATCTCGACAGTAATCTACAGTTTTCGGATCAAATCTCCCAAACATTCTATGAAACTATCGTAAAAATGAGGAGCATTTTGTAAGGATTAAATAAATACAGAAACTGAAAAAGAACAAGAACGAAAAATTATCTGTGCAGCATATATAATGAAACTTTCTCACATACAGGATTTTACAACAAAACTTTACAATTTACTATAGTAAAAGATGGCGTCTAAATGAACAACTTAAAAAATGCATGACGCATTTGAAAACAAGATTTCTGCTATCAATACAAAGAGTGTTTGAAATTAGCAGTTTTTAAAACTCTGTATATAATCTACAAATATGATTGTACACTACATAATATGCTATAAGTTAGTTTAGTTAAACGCTTAGCATAGTTGAGAATTTTCCACTCAGTAATATCCGTCAATAAATGGATATTGTTGAGAAATTTTGTGCGATCCTATGATCTGTAGAATTTATAAACGGCAAGTAATTTAAAAAAAAAAATAGTCGAATTTAAAAATGCACTCCACAAACTGAAAAGGCACTTCCAGCATATTTTTCGTACGGTTCGATACACTGTAAAAAAAATTCTGTAAAGGTACTATACTTTATCAAGGAAACTGGGATTCCAAGAACTTTTCCTGTAACGGTAACAACAAAAACTCCAGTTTTAGAATCGGTTACATGGATTTTTCCTGTTATCGTTACATGAAAAGTTCTTGGAATCCCAGTTTCCTAGAAAATTTTTAGTACCTTTACAGATTTTTTTTTACAGTGTAGTTCAATTATTGCTGATTTTCTACTATTACGAAATTCTTTTTTGTGTCCCTGTAAATAAACAATTCTATCCGCACCATACTTTATAGCAAAAGAAAAAAAACTGTAGACACCTTAGTAATGAATATCAATTTCAATAATTTTAAAATACTGTAATATCATTAAAATACACGACAAACAATTATCGGCCGTCGGCTGAAATGTAACGGAATTATATTGAACAAATAAATTTTAATTTGACCCTGTAAATGAACCGAAAATAGTATAGATTTTATTTTCGATACCAAACATGCCGTAGTAAACCTCAATAACATCAGTGTTGGGTATGAACGCGCTCACTGAACGAAAACTCACGAGTTTCGCTCACTATTTGTGAACTTTGAACTGAACTTCGTTCACTATTTTATAAACGAGCGTGAACTGAACGGAAACTCAAAAAATAGACGAGTTTGAACGAAATTTACGTTCAAATTTACGCTCAATTTTTTCATAATTTATTTAAAAATTTTCCCAACCTTAGTACACTTTTTAGGTGCGTTCGTAATTATGTAAATACGTAGCACCTATTGTTGTCGCTCAGTCCGTCCGTCCGTCTGTCTGTCCGTCTGTCCGCATATAACAACGCAAAAACTACCCAACCGAATCGTTTGAAATTTAAAATACATAATTATAACATAATTTTGTCGAGTCATTTCAAATTTTATGAAAATCGGATGGATAGATCAATTACAGGGACATTCAAAAGGATTCCGTTACATTACGGTCAATAGGGAAAAAAGTTTTAAATGCATTTTAATCGTTTGAAATTTAAAACATATAATTATTGCGTAATTTTGTCGAGTCATTTCAAATGTTATGAAAATCGGATGCATTGATCAAATACAGGGACAATCAAAAGGATTCAGTTACATTACGGTCAATGGGGAAAAAGTTTCAAATGCATTTTAATGATGTTACACTCATTCGAACATAATAGAATTGGCATGAATCTACGAAATATATACTAAAATATGCATTCTGTACAATCTGTGATGCAAAGAATTTTTATTATTAAATTACAGGGCCACACAAAAGTATTCCACTATATAATGCTATACGGGGAAACATGGTTAGGTACGTGTTTTAATTATATTCAACTATTTCACATTTTATGAATAAGATATACGTTGCTGAGGTGTAATAAAAATTACTTCCTGCATATTTACAGAAACGTAAAGATTTCGACTACTATACTGTATCCGGAGTACGCTCTACTATATCAGCAAGATCTGAATACTTTTAAAACTTCGTTATCGTACGAACGCACCTCATTTGCTACGTTCACGTGCAATTTCCAACTTGTTTCTCTTTCAAATGCCATTTAGAGGCCTACATGAGCCTCAGGACGGGTTAAGTCTGGATATCATTTCTCTGGGTAGTATCCTAGTCTTACTTCTTCTGCAGACTCGGGTCGCACCGAACCGGACCTGGGCTGTATACAATTTCGCCGAAAATACATACATACAGTAAACTCTCTGTACAAGGTGGACTGTGTAAGACGGGAATATATAAAAATCGGAATGATTTTCAAGTTCCTGCGAATCCGCAGACAGAGTAGAATTTGTCTAAGACAAATTTGTCTATTGTCTTCTACGAAAAATTTTCAAGATACCGATCGATTCCGCTATAGCCATAGTTTATTCTAATTTTAAATTACCATGATTCAACAATTAAACTTTTCTTTAAAGAATAGTTCATATACAATGCTAGGGGATGGGGGAAACAGTATTATAAAAGGTGCTACATCTGTATATGACGAAATCCTGTCTTAAACGAAACAATTTCTAGATCGGTGTAAAATGGATAGAATAATCCCTGTAAAAAAATCATAACACATTTGTAAAAGACGGCGAATTCCTTAATAAAGAATCTGTCTACAATGAATTTTTCTATTTTTTTTTTTTTTTAAAAAGATTCGCCAGTATAGAAATTTTTAAGCCTCCAATCCGTGGAAATGTGTTAATGTTATTAATATACGGCACTTCTGCATAAATGGAGATTATAAACAGACTAAGGTAAGTTTTTTTTTGGCCAGAACTCTTCCGTAAGGGTAAATATCGATGTCCTGTAGAAATGTACTCGGGATCGGGCCGGGTTCGGTGCGAAATTCCAACTTTTTTTCCGGGCCGTGCCAAGCTCGGGCGATAAAAAAAGATGAGTTTGGTATAATATCAACCGACAGATAAAATATAAGGTTGTTCAGAAGTATTGAAATACGTACATTGCTATAGACAGTCACCTTTCTCCCTAAATATAGAAGTTTTGTTAAAGATTTCAGGACGTGTTGGAAAGCGCTTCATAATCTATGCTTAACGCATGATTTTCCTTTCTTGTTTAGATGGATTTTAATCAAATATTTTTCTTACAGAGAAAAATATAAACGTATTTAGAATCAAATTTAAAGCGTTTATGTTAAAAAAGGGTGTGTACGCTGTAATAAAAACTCTGTAAAGATACAAAACCTTTTCTAGGAAACTGGGATTCCTAGAACTTTTTATGTAACGGTAACAGCAAAAACTCATGTAACCGATTCTGTTACATGAGATTTTGCTATTGCCGTTACATAAAAAATATTATGAATCCCAGTTTCCTAGAAAAAGTTTAGTACTTCAACAGATTTAACAGCGTAGTGAAAAGGTATTAATGTAAATGTGAATCATCAATATGCAGGGTGTTAAAAAAAAATTATACAAAAGTTTGTGAAAAGTACATATGCCAAGTCAAGGTAAATAAATTTTCTATAAGAACAAGGATCGTAAATAACTTAAACAGTTAACAAAAGATGATGTATCACTGCAAACCGAATTCAGATTTTAGGTTTAAAATTTCACCATTAAGATATTTTAACAAAATTTTACACACATTAATTGCGCTTGGTATATTATACCATGAAAAGTTCTTCCAGTGTTTTGTGTGGCCATGACATTTCGCTGAAGTCAAAGTAAATCTATTGTAAATATCATTTCAGTATCTTCATTGTAGTTAAAGTAGCGAACCAAACAACAATATCGACTTGTAATCACTCTGTATCTCATTTGTGACATCCATGAGATTCATAAGGATGCCATCGATGTCACATGAATCCATGTGACATCCATGGTTGCCACATGAAAATCAATCATGTACATCTCATGAGGATATGTGTCTCTGTAATTCAGAAATGGAATACAGCTTTAAATTCCTATAATAAATTATTTACATTGGTGATTATTAGCATTTTTAAATTTTTGAATTACTAATTTTGACACACTATTAAAAATATTATTTCACTTTTCAAAAATTGAACAAGAACACTCATACCTTAATTCTGCAATCATCTAAACAATTTTAAACAAAAATTTAATATCAAAATAGTTTGCGAAAAAAAATTATAGCGTGAAACATTGCTTCTTAATATTTTTTCTATGAACTAATAATCAACATTTTTAGATAAATATGCTTTATTTGTGCTTCCAGCAAAACTAAAGTAAACAATGCATTTCAAAAATAACTTTTGGGAAAAAGAGAAGAATATTTTATATTTATAAACATAAAAATAGTAACATTTTTCATCAGGCCAAAAAATTCCACATTCCAGGTAGATAAATAAAAATTGTAACATAAACAAACATTTTTTCGTTTTCAAAAAATAAATTATTTTATGATTTTATTTTTCTTAAAATGTCTTTTTGATGAAATGTACTCTCAACGGGAAATATATAATACTAAATCTATTTAGAAATACATTTGAAATCGCTTATGTTCCAAAAAACAAAAATGAATGATAATTTTATTATTTTTCAAGTCTTTAAGATTTATTCATTGCGAATAAATGTATTAGTTTACTACAAGCAAATAAAAAAAAAGCAATACAGTAAAAATTTTGTAAAAATGGCATACATCTTTATTTAACATGCAGATTGTTAAACTAGTTGGATGTGGCAATCCAAAAACTTACTTCTATCTTATACATACATGTTAATACTCTCTGAAAAATTCAGCATAGTAGCACCACTGGTTAAGTAATTTACACACCAAAATCTTATCAGCAACAACTTATGTCAACTTCTAACTGACAAGGAGAGGGCTAACTTTGAAAATCACAGATTTTGATTATTTTAATATAGGTTGTAGGACAGAGACCCCTTAGCCTCAGGTTCAATGGATTTTATACAACGCTCCTTAGTTCTTGAGAAACAGGGGGGAAATGTAATATATGACACGATTTATAAACTTATTTTGAAAAGAAAGATTATGGTTGATCTTGATTGTAGCTTAGTTGGTATAGCTCTAATTTACTGACCAGAGGGCCCGGATCGATGCCCGGTAGCTTTGCAATTTTTCATCTCATTTTTTTTTTTTTTTTTCGTAAGTATATTTATAATTAAAAGATCTTGATATCGCATCTTAATTATAATTTTAGCATAGTTAAACATAAATTTAGCATTTTTTGATTTTTAAACAATTATTTCTCCTCACTTAAAAATATTTTTTTCCAAAATTCGTTTTTCTTCCAAAACTTATTGCTTCCAAACTCGCTACGAAAACTGTTATGGGGCCATCTAATTATGATAAAATAAAACATATTCAAATATAATTTGAATAAAGCCAGGAAGAAACTGAAAACAAAATAATTTTAAAAAAAGTGCCTGTCGGCTTGGCCTATAGGCGGAGGTAGATTTCGAAGAGTGCTCATTTCAACAACAACAAATAAAATATGATTAGAGATAAATCCAGTTTAAAAATTTTCTTTGGCCGCTTTTGAAAAAAATTTAATTTATTTTTATGTAAGATCTGGTTTTTATTAAAATTATCTTAAGCGAAATTCGGCTCAAATGCCCATTTTGACAAATTATTTTGAAATATATTCTGACTTTATTATTAAAAAATAGACCAATACGCAAATTATATAGTTCCTAAATAACAAAAAACTGTCAATTGAATGCTTTTAAAATCAAATTTAAAAATGAGTCATAAAATAACCAATTTGTTATTTGAATACATCCTCAAATCTTAAAACATGATCGCTTTGGGAAATTTTGTACGAAGTGCTCACTTTGACAGCTTTAAAAATATATATATTTAACCTTTATCAAAAAAACTGACAAATACGGCATATTACACAGTTCCTAAATAACAAATAACTATCAATGGAATGTGTTTGAAAGCAAAATTGAATTTAACTAGTTGGATGTGTCAATCCCGAAACTTTCTTCTATCTAATAAATACATTTTAATATTAAAAAAAAAAAAAAAAAGTGGTGAACCCAAAGTTACCCACTATCGAATTTCCTCGAACATTTGACCTAGCCTAATGAGATTCTGGTATCCGAAAAGCCTAAAACGCAAAATTTAATTAATATTCTGAGAAAATTAGCTTAGTAGTGACTCATGTTGGGTAATTTATACTAAAACCTAATAAGCATCTATTGATGTCAAGACCTAACAGAATCTGAAATTTGATGGAATTTCGTCCATTAGTTCTTGAGATATAGTTATAACAAAAAAATTGCAAAACGTAGTACAGCAACACCATATCTTGGACAATTTATGCTAAAACGTAAAAAAGCGTCCAATTATGTCATGGTTTAAAAGAATCTGAAGTTTGATGAAATTCTGTGCATTAGTTCTTGAGATATAGCTAGTTTAAAAAAAAACGTGTAAAATATAGCACAGCAGCACCATCAGTTGAAGGATTTATAAAAAAACGTAGTCATCTTGTCATTATGTTATATGTCATTTTGTAACAAAATCTGAAGTTTGATGAAATTCTGTGCGTTGGTTGTTGAGATATAGCTATCGGAAAAATCGTGCAAAATGCAGCATAGCTGTACCCCCTGTTGCAAGGTTAATACCAAAATGTAATCAGCGTCTAATTCTGTTATATGTTCTAGTGTAACAGAATCTAAAATTTGATGAAGTTCTCTGCATTAGTTCTTGAGATATAGCTATCGCAAAAATCGTGCAAAATGTAGCATAGCAGCGCCACCTATAGAACAGTTCACACCAAAACCTTATCAATGACTATGTATATCAAGGTATCACGGAATCCGAAGTTTGGTGACATTCTGTGCATTAGTTCTTGAGATATAGCTATCATGAAAATCATGAAAAACGTGGCATAGCAGCGCCACCTGCTGGCCAATTTACACCAAAACTTAATCAGCGTCTATGTACATCTAGGGATCACAGAATCTGAAGTTTGGTGAAATTCTGTGCATTAGTTCTTGAGATATAGCAATCATGAAAATCCTGAAAAACGTAGTATAGCAGCGCCACCTGCTGGCCAATTTTCACCAAAAACCAATAGGCTCTAATTCATATCAAGGTCTAACAAAATATAAAATTTTATTAAATTTCGAGCATTAGTTCTTGAGATAGAGTGCCCACAAATTTTTTGTCACATACAGACAGACAGACTCACAGACAGACACACAGACTCACAGACAGACGGACAGACTCACAGACAGACATTTTCTAAAATTAGTCAAAACGTGTTCAGGACCTTCTAAAACATATAAATCCGTCGAAAACGGGAAGTCGAAAATTTTCATGAATCCAATACTTTCTTCTTGTAAAGATAGAAGAAAGTAAAAATCAGTCATAAAATAACCAATTTGTTATTTTAATACATCCTCAATGCTTAAATCATGATCGCTTTAGGAAATTTTGTGCGAAACGCCGACTTTGACAGCTTTAAAAATATATATATAGTTAGCCTTTATCAAAAAATCGACGAATTTTCACATTATATAGTTCCTAAATAATTAAAAACTGTCAATTGAATGCGTTTGAGAGCAAAATTGAATTTAAAAATGAGTCATAAAATAACCAATTTGTTATTTGAATACATCCTCAATTCTTTAATCATGATGGTTTTGGGAAATTTTGTGCAAAGTGCCCATTTTGGCAGCCTTTTTTGAAATATATTCTGCCTTTATCAAAAAACTGGCCAATCCGGCACATTATATAGTTCTCATATAAGAGGACCTGTAAATTGGATGCGTTTGAGATCAAAAATGGATTTCAAAATGAGTCAGAAAAAATGCAATTTGTTATACTTGCTCAACTTTTCAATCATCATCACTTTGGGAAATTCTGTTCAAAATACCGTTTTTGCCAGTCTTTTTTGAAAAATATTCTACCTTTATCAAAAAACTGGCTAATACGTCATATTATACAGTTCCTAAATAGGAGAATCTGCCATTTGGATGCGTTTAAAATCAAAAGTGAATTTAAAAATGGTTCAGAATATAAGCAGTTTGGATTTGAGTTTTTTTCTCCAACTCCTATTTTTGTTGAATTTATTTTTGCTATAAGAATTGGCCCTATGAAAAGCTTGTTAATATAAAAGTCGTAGATATTATTGAGAAGATGTAAAATAAATTTAATTAGATTTGAATGCTTAAAAATTGACTAAGTTATGGATTTTTTTCTTTTTCCACCCTCCTTTTTACTTTCTTCTATCTTTACAAGAAGAAAGTATTGGATTCATGAAAATTTTCGACTTCCGGTTTTCGATAGATTTATACGTTTTAAAAGGTCCTGAACACGTTTTGACTATTTTTAGAAAATGTCTGTCTGTGAGTCTGTCTGTCTGTATGTGACAAAAAATTTGTGGGCGCTCTATCTCAAGAACTAGTGCTCGAAATTTAATAAAATTTTATATTCAGTTAGACCTTGATATGAATTAGTGCCTATTGGTTTTTGGTGAAAATTTGCCTGCAGGTGGCGTTGCTATACTACGTTTTTCATGATTTTCAAGATTGCTATATCTCAAGAACTAATGCACCGAATTTCACTAAACTTCAGATTCTGTGACCCCTTGATATACATAAACGTTGATTAAGTTTTGGTGTAAATTGGCTGGCAGGTGGCGCTGCTATGCCACGTGTTTCATGATTTTCATGATAGCTATATCTCAAGAAATAATGCACAGAATTTCACCAAACTTCAGATTCCGCGATACCTTGAGATACATAGTCGCTGATAAGGTTTTGGTGTGAACTGCCCTATAGGTGGCGCTGTTATGCTACATTTTGCACGATTTTTGCGATAGTTATATCTCAAGAACTAATGCAGAGAACTTCATCAAATTTTAGAATTTGTTAAACTAGAATATATAACATAATTAGATGCTGATTACATTTTGGTATTAACCTTGCAACAGGTGGTGCAGCTATGCTGCATTTTGCACGATTTTTCCTATAGCTATATCTCAACAACCAACGCACAGAATTTCATCAAACTTCAGATTTTGTTACAAAATGACGTATAACATAATTACACGATGATTACGTTTTGTTATAAATCCTTCAACTGATGGTGCTGCTGGGCTATATTTTACACGTTTTTTTTTAAGCTAGCTATATCTCAAGAACTAATGCCCAGAATTTCATTAAACTTCAGATTCTTTTACACCATAACATAATTAGACCCTTTTTTACGTTTTGGCATAAATTGTCTAAGATATGGTGTTGCTGTGCTACGTTTTGCAAATTTTTTGTAATAACTATATCTCAAGAACTAGGGGACGAAATTCCATCAATTTTTACATTCTGTTAGGTCTTGACACAAATAGATGCTTATTAGATTTTAGTATAAATTACCCAACATGAGGCACTACTAAGCTCATTTTCTCAGAATATTAATTAAATTTTGCGTTTTAGGCTTTTCGGATACCATAATCTCATTAGGCTAGGTCAAATGTTCGAGGAAATTCGATAGTGGGTAACTTTGGGGTCTCCACGTTTTTTTTTTATTATTATTTTTTTTTTATATTAAAATGTACTTATGAGATAGAAGAAAGTTTTGGGATTGACACATCCAACTAGTTCTTTTCGTTTTTAATTTTTTCCATTAAAGTTGTTCGTATCAAAAACTTGTAAATATAAAAGTTTTAGATAATTTTGAGAGCATTTATAAAAAGTTTAGTTGGATTTGATATCTAATAAATTGACGAAGTTATGATTTTTTTTCTCCCAAAAACTCGTTTTTTTCGCCCCTTGAGCTCATTTTTAACTTTATCAAAAATCTGTCATGCATAAACGTTTGGCCCATTTTTTAGAAGTAATATAAACTTTAAACTGATTTGATATCTATTTTAATTTAGAAGTTATCGTGTTTTTTCTGTTTTCACAAAAACCCTTCTAACTTCCACCCCCTTGGTCCGATTTTGCCCATTAACGAACTCGACCGAGATTTTATGCCTCTTGATTTTATGTAAAAGTTTGAAGAAGATCTGAGCATAATTATGGAAGTTATCGTGTCCAGAAGAAAGTGATATACACCGATAGATAGATAGATAGATAGATAGATAAACTTTTTTACTAATGGTAGTTTTGGGGTCTAGGGGTCGTGATCGGTGTAGATCTGCAAAAAAATTTCAGAAATTCAAACATGGGAGCGATCGCAATAGGTAGTATTTTATACGAAATCTACCTTAGGGACCGTTCAAGTATTACGTAAGCACTAAAGGGGGAGGGGAGGGTCCAGAGTCGGCTTATTTTTTCTGACAAGGGGGAGGTGGAGGTCACAACAATTCTTACGCAAGCATTACGTGTAGGATTAATAATGTAAATGATTGGTAACTTTTTATAAATCAAGAAGTATTGATGTATAAACTGTCATAAAATCTTACGTAAGGAAAGGGGGGGTCTAGCATTTGCTTATATTTTCTTACAAAGGGGGGGAGGGGGTACAAAATGACTAAAAATATGCTTACGTAATACTTGAACGGTCCCTAACAAGCATACGTATCACAAAATTTAATAATCTTCAATATGCAAAAATAGATTGTAGTTTAATTTATATGCTGATTTTTAATATAATTATGTTTGCTATTTGAAAAAAAAAAGTAATGTTATCATCATATTGATTTTCCTTCTTAAAGCAATAATACATAACGTTTCTTTAATATCACGAATTGACACAATTGCTCAATATTATTGCATCTATTAAGAATGTGAGAAATGCGTTTTAAAACTGATTTGATGAAAACTAAAGTTTTGGATCGATTCATGATGTTTTATACCACTATATAGTTACAAATAAAAAAGTAAGTAAGTTAAAAAAGAAATGATGTACAATATTATAATTTTTAATTGACTATTTGATTATTTAACTATAATTACAAGTATATATTTATTTTAAAAAAATGAGATAAAAATGCAGCGCTATTGGGCATAAATCCCGAGCCCTCTGGTCAGCGAAATGATGCTATACCAACAGAGCTAAGATCATCCATGACTTTTTATTTCAAAGAAAGTATTTAAGTCCTGAAATATTATTATTACCACTTGTTTATCAAGAACTAAGGGGCGTTGTATAAAATCCATTGAACCTAAGGCTAAGGGGGTCTCTGCCCTACAACATATATTTAATAATCATAATCTGTGATTATCAAAATTGGTCTTCTACTTGTGAGTCTGAAGTTCGATAAAAATCCGTGCATCAGTTTTTAAATTAGAGCTAGATGCTTATTTGCAGAATTTTCTTTAAAGATCTTGCAATAACTCTTTCTCAAAAACTAATGCACGGATTTTTATCAAACTTCAGATTCGGTAAGAAGTTGACATAAGTTGTTGTTGACTACATTTTGGTTTAAATCACCTAAGCGGTGGCATTGCTATGCTGCGTTTTTCAGGAAGTATTAATAACATGCATAAGACAGAAGAAAGTTTCGGGATTGAAACATCCGACTAGATCAATTAATATTTGGACAAAATATGAATTGTAACCTATACATTTATCAACAGAAATCGATTTCTAGAAGCTTCAAATATGTAAATCCAGAAGTACCGTTCATTCCATCAAGTAATTTTTAGCTTATGCTTGGAAAAATTTATTTTTAATCTATTATGCAGCAATTAAACATGAATTTAGAATTGAGAGTTCCAAATTTTAAACTTTAATAATTCCAAAACTACTGGACTGGATGATTTCTCGGTTGACTTCTCAGTGGAATTTCAGGAGATAGAGCGTTTACAGACACAGACAAATAGATGGCATTAAATATATATATATATATATATATATATATATATATATATATATATATATGTTTTTCGAAAAATCCAGTGTCTAAAATGTGTAAATCCGTCAATTTTTTTTCTATTTTCAAAACAATTGCAAGATTTACCCTATGCTATGTATGATGGGTAAGTAATAAAGCACCATAACAGCCGTAGCTTTAAAAATGTCATTTATCAAACTTGAAGCAAAAAACTTTTCTTACTGAATATTAAATAAAATCCCTCACCCAAGTCGTTGTAGCCTTCACTTCCAAATTATTCAGAACAGGGACAGAAGCAACTCCAATAATTGTGTTTAAAAAAAAAAAAAAAAAAAAAAAAAAATCAGAAGTGAAACATAACTTATCCTTTTTATTCGAATAATTTACTTCGCAACAAGTTATTTAATAATTCGGATCACAATGTCGCTTTCTGAAAGCCTACTCTTATATTCAAGAACGTCCGAGCATCAATAATCACCATACATCTACGCCTGACACAGATTTCAATTGGGAACGGAATAATGCACTTCTGATCGTTATCTGAACCTTGAAACTCACAATACTTTTGCAGAGACTGAAACACTTCAGATTAAGTTCTTCTGATGTATTTTACAATCTATATATTTTAAAGACCAGGCAATTTTTTTAGTCGTCTGGTCTGTTGTTTCTATAAAGCCGATTTTAATAATTATTATTTTAAATGAAAGCACTTTATTTGTAAATATGCCGGCACTCGCAATTTTTAAAATTATCCCATTTTTATATTGTAATTCTAAAAGTTGTTTTATGAAATTTCTTCACATTGATGGCAACTGGCTTATTTCCACTGTTGAAGAAAGAAGGGAAAACAATAAGAATTACCATATCATTACCGATGCCACTTTCGTATTAAAATTAAAAATAACGTTTTGGAAAACTTTGAACAGTAAAAGATGTCCCGATTTCAGTATTTTTTCATTCCACTGATAATGAGATTAAGACGTTCATCTCAGAAGGCTCAAATTGGTGAAAATGATGCTATAGTAAAAATGAAATTCGTATTACATTTAAAACTGTAACTGCAAAACGCGACATGAAGATTGAGAATATCTTTAATATTAATTTATTGCACGGTAAAATAATTTTTTAAATAGTGTGGTGTATATAAGTATGAAATGTATGCATATGAAATGTATGTATATGAAATGTATAAATATGAAATGACAAATTTGCAACGGTGAAAAAGATGTTATTTTTAGATTTCGTTGAAAACAAAAATTATGATTTTGTGATTATTTTCATTGATTATCATTATTTAATACCAAAGATCAAAACCTTAATTAATAACTTCATAATTTTATTACCTTAATTGTATATTATTTCTGACGTATAATAAGGAGGAATAAAGTATGAGGAATAAAGTATTTTTTTCTGTAATTTGAGAAGCTAAAATTAATCTTTAATTAAAAATAATATTCGTTTTAAGAGTTAGGCAATCTAATATAACATTAATTATTATTTATATTTTTGTGATTATTTTTATAAATTCAGCCAATCAAGTCTTTTAAACATTTTTATTCGTCAAATTCGATGGGTAACGATGGTTATTCAACTCGTAATTTTTAAAGTAAAAATTAAGTTTTATGATTTTTATTTATGCGAAAGTAGTATTTCGATTTTTTACACGACTCTGAACATTAAAAAAAAAAAAAAAAAAAAAAACACTGTTTGTAAAACAATGTTTTACTATTTGGATAGAATTTTAAAATTTCAAATTTTCTGAAAATATTCAGATATGTTTCGGACACTCCATATACCGTAAAACATATGGATATACCTACGAGGTATAAAAATTTTAAAACATTTGAATATCTTATACTATAATGCGAGCAAAAATTGTGTGTGGGTAAATTTTATCTCAAAAACGGCTCTAACGATTTTCGCAAAAATTTGGATTTTAACATTTTCGGGCACGAGAAGACCATTGTGCTAGGTCCCGTGTTCGGGAAAATTCGATTACTGGGTCATTTTGGGTGACAATGGGTCAGGATCAAGCTATTTATATCTAGAGAACGGCTGGATGGATTTTAAGGCAATTTTGTATCCAATCGTTTTTTGGCACGAGAAAATTATTGGGCTGGGTCACATGTTCGAAAAATTTCGATTAGTGGGTCATTTTGGGGTCATTATAGGTCAAACCATTTTTATCTAAAAAACGGCTCTAACGATTTTGACCAAATTTTATATTTTATCGTTTTGGATTACAAGAAGACCATTGGGTTAGGTAACATGTTCGAGAAAATTCGGTTAGTGGGTCATTTTTGGGGTCATTGTGGGTCATGCTATTTTCATCTAGAGATTTTCTCATGCAATTTTGACTAAAAATTGCATTCTATGGTTTTCGGGCACGAGAAAAACATTGGGCTAGGTTACATGTTCGAGAAAAAATTTTAATGGGTCATATTGTCATTAAGAGTCTGGGTCAAGCTATTTATATTTAAAGAACGGCGTGATGGATTATAAAGAAATTTTGTATGTAACAGTTTTTTGACATGAGAAAACTAATGGGCTAAATCACATGTTTGAGAGATTTCGACTATGAGGGTCATTTGTGGGTCATGATGGGTCATGGTCAAGCTTTATCTAAAGAAAAGGTGGATCGATTTTAACGAAATTTTGTATGCAACATTTTTTTGGCACGATAAAATCTTTGTACTAGGTTACATGTTCGAAAAATTTCGATTAATGGATCGTTTTGGATCATAAAGGGTCTGGGTCAAGTTATATATAATTAAAGAACGGCAGGATCAATTTTAACGAAATTCTGTATGTAACAATTTTTAGAAACGATAAAACTAATGGACTAAGTCACATATTCGAGAGCTTTCGATTATAAGGGTCATTTGTGGGTCTTAATGGGTCAAGGTCAAGCTATATCTAAAGAATGAGTGGGTCGATTTTAACGAAATTTTGTATACAACATATTTTTGGCACGAGAAAATCATTGGGGTAGGTCACATGTTCAAGAAATTTCGATTAGTGGGCCACTTTTGGGTCATTCTAATTTTATCTAGACAACGTTTCGCGCAAATTTGACTAAATTTTGTATTTTATCGTTTTCGGGCACAAGAAAATCATTGGGTTATGACAGATTTTTGAGAAAATTTGATCAATGGGTCATTTTGGATCATAAGGGGTCAGGGTCAAACTAACTATAGCTAAAAAACGGCTCAATCGATTTTATCTAAATTTTGTATCTAATGTTTTTCGGCATGCTAAAACTAATGAGCTAGGCCACACGTTCGAGAGATTTCGATTGTAAGGGTCATTTGTTGGTCATGATGGGTCATGCTAATTTTATATAGAAAATGGTACTCACCATTTTGACTATACTTTGTATTATATCTTTTTTGAGCAAGAGAAAACCATTTGGCTTGGACACATGCTCGCGAAAATTCATTCGTGGGTCATTTTGGGTCATAATGGGCTAGGGTCATTCTAATTACAATGACTTAATCAATTTTACCTAAATTTTGAAACAAAACGTTTTTTGTCACGACAAGACTATTGGGCTGAGTCGCATGTTAAAGAAAATTATATTAGTGGGTCATTTCGCTTCATTTCTGAATGCTGCCAAGCTAATTTTACCTAAAAAATGGCTTAAACGATTTTGATTCAATTTTATAGTCTACTGTTTTTGATTACCTGAAGACGATTGAGCTATGTCACATGTTTGATCAAATTTGATTCGTGGGTCATTTTGGGTAATACGGGTTAGAGTTACGAGAATATGGCAACAGCCAATAACTTGGTGATATTTGACAAAATATTGGCGACATATGGCCAAAAAATCGACTATAAAAATTACGAAAACCAAAACACGTATTTGGAGCCAAATGAAAGAATGCCTCCAAATTTGGCTATATCTAGCAAAAAATATTATCTTTCAGAATGTAAAGAATTTTTTTATACATTCTTAAGAGGATTCGAGATGCATGGTTAAACCAATCAGAGTCGAGCTACAAAAGTGATTTAGATCGATGTCCTTTCGTTGTAAATTTTAAAATAAAGTAAAATTTATAAACATGCGCATAAAAACATAGTTTTCTTATTGATTGTTTTTCTAAATAATACTATTATAAACATGTTTTACAGTAATAATACAGAGCTAATGATACAATTAAAATACTATATCGAGTTGAACACAAAGTTAATTTTGACCGAGCTAAGCTCGGTCTCCCCTGCCAGTAACAAAGATTCAATCAATTTTACCTAAATTTTGTAACGAACGTCTTTTGTCACGAGAAGACTATTGGGCTGAGTCGCATGTTAAACAAAATTATATTAGTAGGTCATTTCATTTCATTGTTGAATGCTGTCAAGCTAATTTTAAATAAGAAATGGCTTAAACGATTTTGATCCAATTTTATATTCTACTGTTTTTAATTACCTGAAGACCATTGAGCTAAGTCACATGTTTGATCAAATTTGATTAGTGGGTCATTTTGGGTAATACGGGTCAGGGTCACAAGAATATGGCAACAGCCAATAAGTTGGTGATATTTGACAAAATATTGGCGACATTTGGCCGAAAAATCGACTATTAAGATTACGAAAGCCAAAATACGTATTTGGCGACAAATGAAAGATTGTCTCCAAATTTGGCTTTATCTGGCAAAAAATATTGTCTTTCAGAATGTGAAGAAATTTTTTATACATTCTTAATAGGATTCGAGATGCATGGTTAAACCAATCAGAGTCGAGCTAAAAAAGTTATTTGGATCGATGTCCTTTCGTTGTAAATTTTAAAATAAAGTTAAATTTATGAACAATGTATGCAACCAAACAATATTTGATGAACAATGCATACAAACATAGTTTTCTTATTGATTGTTTTTGTAAATAATACTATTATAAATAAAATGCTTTACAGTAATAATACAGAGTGAATGATGCAGTGAAAGTACTATATCGAGTTGAACACAAAGTTAATTTTGACCGAGCTTAGCTCGGTCACCCCTGCTAGTATCTACAAAATGCAAATATATTATACTTGAAAACGAATTAATCTTGAAATGCTATTAAAAATTATTTTCATATTGAAGCAACATTACAATCACATATAAAAAATGAACATTTTTATCCTTCTTATTCAAGGAAATAACTTCGCAATGACTTATTTAATTATACTTGTAATAACTGGCATCTTAACTATTTACAATTAAACGAGAAATTGAAGTTCTCAGTGCTGCCAATCGGACAAGTCTAGTTCTAAATTATTGAAAAGAAGTAAGAAAATCATGCTTTGATAATGCAATTATGAAACAGTTTCCAACACTTCCTGAAAACTTTAACAAAATTTCGTTAATTAGGGAAATAAGGTTACTGTCTGTAACATGTTAAAACTTCTTTTTCAACAATTTATACTAACATATGAAAACATATTTGAATACTTTTGTTCAGTCCTGTAGTTCACCAAGTACCTTTATTATACGCCATTATTTAGCTATAATTTATTTTAAACTAAAACTTCTTAAAACTACTGAAATCACCATTCATAGGCGTAAATGTATCCAACTCTTTGCGTGGTCTTGTATATCATTTTATTGATATTTTACAAACATTTCTTAGTTAACTGAATGCAGTTCAGTGCATAGCTTATGAAAATGCATAACTTATTTAAAAAATACCTTTAAGTAATTTACGATCATATTTATTATTATTTGCAAGTTGTTTTATGTAGTCCTGTATATCAATTATAGCATTTATACACATCTTATGATATGCATAGATTTAGTGAAACTTTAAAATGCATATCATAATTAAAATGTATTTCATCCATCCATCAGCCATTATCGAATACATATGCACTACTTCGGAAAGTATATACTATTTGAAATCTTTTGGGTGTCCATCCGTGTAAAACGTATGCACTTCGTATTATGCATGATTATACCATATAACTCATACTAAGCGAACATCGCGTACATAATTTTTATTATTCATAAAATAGATTAATATAATTAAAATATGTCGCACACAATTCCCTCCTTTACCATTATGTAATGGAATTTTGTTGTGTGGCCCTGTGAATGAATAATATATAATTTTTTTTTTAACAGCATATTTTACAGAATGGATATTTTAGTTCATTTCGTAAATGCATATAAATTATAATATGATTGACAAGATTTAACATGTTTAAAATTCATTTCAAACGATTTTTCTCTTGTAGACAGTAATGTAACGATAAACTTTAACTATCCCTGTAAATAAACTAATCATGCTAGAAACTTAATTTGAAATAGGATTTGCGCTAGGGTAAATTTCAATAATGTTCCAAAAATTTCAGGGCAATCTCAGTATATTTAAGTGAGTTAGAGCACGGACAGACAAATCGAATCCATAAACACTTTTCAATTTTGTTGGAAAGTGTTAAAAAAGGAGAAGGTGGGAAGAGAATTGACTCTAATTATTAAAAAAAAATCACATCCAGAAATGAAACATAATTTATCCTTTTTATTCAAGAAAGTTACTTCGTAAAGACTTATTTAGTGATTTGGGTCGTAATGACACCCAGTGAAGGCCTACTTTTGCATTCAAGAGTATCCGAGCAAAAACATCGTCACACATTTACTCCTGACATAGATCTCAATTGCTGACAAAATAATGTAGTTCTGATCACTATCCGAACCTTGAAACTCTCCCAATAGAATTACAGAGGATGAAACGCTTCAAAATGCAATATAAGTAATGCATAATCTTTTGGTATTTATACCACAATTCTTGGATTTCAGCTTCTCACGTGAGATAATAAACAACTAAAAGAGTAAAAAAGGGTATCGCTACAAATTTAAAAGATTAAGATGCTTTAAAGTATATAATAGAATACAATGAAACCTCCTTGACCATTTTTTCAAGGAATGAAATTTATTCCCATATGCTCAATACTTATTTTATCTCTATTCAGAGACCATCTCAATTGAACTCCCTCCGTGAGCGACCAATTTTTTTTGAAGAAAATGAAACAAATTCAGTTTTTTCCTGGTCGTTTATGAAGATTTTATTAGAAAAATAATGCCGGAGACCACATTATTCATCAAATTTCTAAACTAAGTTTAGATTTTTTTATTATTTATTCCAGTAACTTTTAAGTATTTAAATCCTTTGTAACTATTTAGGTAATAAATAGTTACAAAGTGGCTGGTGGCAAAGTAAGAATTATGGTCAATAAAGTCCCTAGCCCTATTTTGTCCGGAAACTCTCAAAGAAATAGATAAAGTACTAAAATAGTCATTATTTGTTCCCGGGTAAAAAAAAAAAAAAAAAAAAAAAAAAAAAAGAATTTATTTACTGCATTTCGAAAGGACTTGGAAATAAAAGTTATAAAAGATAAAAAACGTAAAATCAAAGAAAACGCCAATGCTAATGCATTCATTTTTTAAACTCCTCAGTAATTAACTTATGCAATTAACTTTTATTTTGATGTTTAAATTTTTAATTTTTTTTCCTAATTGGGATAAAAAAATAGGAACTTTAATTGTTACTTTTTTTCAATAATTAATATTAGACTAGCGAGCTTCGCCCGCTAGCGGCCCCTTTCTGAAAAAAATAATCTCTCTAAGGCCCGCTTCACACTTGCGTTTATCAATTTCGTGCGGGAAAATGTCGAATACAAATCTTAGTTTTGTTTGTGCTCGTAAATATTCCTCCCGTACGTCAAAGTGCATTAAGAAAAATACTTTTTTATTAATTTTCATAATTGTTTTTTCATTACTTAAAACTATTCTTTTATGTGGATAAAAAAACCCATTGATTTTTTCATATCGGCGTAGCTTGGCTAAGTGCACGCATGCGCAATGCGAAAAACATTGTTTCTGTTTATACAAAAGATGAAGATTTAATATTTATAAAAATATGTTTGTTGTTCTGCAAATGGTTACACCTATTATTTTATTTAAAAGATAGTTCTGATAGCCATATTTTTCCAAAAATTTCATACCTCATTAAAAGTGGATTACCAAGAATGGTATTAGCCGATTTTAAGGAAATATTGAAATTAAGTAAAAGTTGTTCCTAAAAATATGAAACAAAAAAAAAGAAGTTCGTTCTTTCCCCGTAATTTCGCGGTTTTTATTTATTTAAAAATACTTCTAACTGTTGTATCGTTTCAAAATAGTGATGCAACTTGTACCACGGTATTCTCTAACTGCTTTTATGAAGATTTTAAAGAAATGTCAAATTTTAAAATGTATTTATTTGCAATAAGGTTCTCTAACGATATTTTAAAAATATACGGATTACCGAGTGTCGGATTAGTGAGGTCGCAATGCATTACTATTACACACTTTGAAAAAAACCTCGAGTATAATTTTCGTGTAAAAATATGCATATTTTGTACAAAAATTTTAATTTTTAGTTTTTTCCTTTTTCACATTTAATAATTTAAATTAAAAAATTCGCCTATTATATTATTTAAAATACAGTTACGGCCTCCCGATTTTTTCAAAAATTTTATGCAAGGTGTAAAACCAGTACCCCAAACACACATATAAAGATCATTGAAGAATACAGGATTTAAGGGCTACTTTTACCTAAAAATATGGCAGAAAAAAAATCGCCCGTTTTACGCCGTAATTTCGCGGTTTTTACAGATTTAAAAATACTTCTAACCGTTGTATCTTTTTGAAATTTTGACACATCTCAAAACGATGTATTCACTAAGAGGTGTATAAAGATGGAAAAGAAATATTGAAAATTAGGAATTTTATTCATATAAATATGAGCGGAAAAAGTGTCGAAAAAGCAAACAAAATTGTACGATCGGAGACTCTTTTTCTCGATTTTTTTTTCAATGGGTTAATATTAGAATATTTTAAAAATAAACACACCGTTAAAAATTAGACAGAAGCGTCTTTGAGGGGGTATTTTTTTTCTTTGTCGTGCCTCCAAAATTAAAAAGGATGGAATCGTTTTAAAATTCGATAGTTTTCGGTCGAAAATTCTGCGGAGAAAAATGGAAAATGAAAGCTTTCGGGAAAACGTTTTTTTCAAAAGGTTAATGTTCGTATTTGTTGAAACCGAATAGACCGTCAGAAAGGTCTTTAAATTTCCTTCAAGAATATGTAATTTGTTTTAAAATCCGTGAATCTGCAGCGTGGATGCGGCGTTATATAAAACTACTTAATTTTCGCATTTTCGACACCTTCGTGGTTCTTTATACGCGGAAAGCTAGTTTCGACCGGAGAGCTCCGTCAGAGAACCGTCTCGGAACTTGGATTTTTTGTCACGTTTCCCGGGTAGTTTTTAATTAATATCTCGGGTAATTACCGGGCGATTTTCTCGAAATTCATTATCACAAAAGGCCGAATCGTCCCGAGTCGATAGACACCCAGAGCGCCACTCCACTCGGCCGCTGAGAAAGGTTTTTAGCGGTACAGACAGACAGACAGACGTTTACTGCGGTTAATAGTATAGATTTAAGCACAACCTCCATTAAGAGATCATTTTTCAAAGCGACCATTTTTTTTTTATTGGAACGGAATATGATTGCTTTAGGGAGGTTTTACTGTATTTGCATTTAGATTTTTGCCGCAAAAGATTACAAATTAATAGTAATTTAATTTGTAATTAATATCAATTAATAATAGGTTTTAGAATACAGATATTAGATGTTTCTTACATTTTTATTTTTGCAAAAATTTATGCTAATCTATAAATATCGAATAAACCTCAGTTCTAATTACTAGCAGAATCTAGAAAATTACTCAACCCTTTTAGGGGCGGTGATAACCCTGCGTGACCACCCAAATTTAATTCCAAATTGACAAACAACACCGAGTACATTTTTAATAAAATTTTGCTTTTATATTTTTCTGCGCCTTAAAGGATTGAAAACAAAGACTTTCATATTTTACTACGTTTATCAATAAATTTATTAGACAAAATACAATTTATAAGTTAATAAGATTTGTAACATTATCCTCAACCAAAATTTTCCCGACATGCTCAAAGATTTTATACATATATATATATAATTATTTTTCTCATTCTCATCAATTATTTACACACAAAATATACAAATACCTAAAAAATACAGTTATGTATTTTTTTTTCATTTTTGTTTCTGTAAAGGTTACTTCTCAACTAAGAAAAATTACAGTAAAAATGAAACGTTCATAAATATGGTCTGTTTAAATGAGTCTACGTTATAGTGAATGGATGTGAAAAAGTTCAGCAGTTGCCTAGTAGTAGCCTAAGAGTAAAGACTGTCCATAAATTGAAAAATGTAGTGAAAATAGGGGTTGTCGTAAAGCGAAAACTCTTTGTATTAACACACGGAAATTTGAATAGTTTTAACTCTTTCGGTCTGGTGTACTATTAATAGTACATGTATTTTCATGGAATATTATTTTGTTTCAAGAAATATCCTTGCTACTATTTACATCTAGTAATGTTAGTATATGTCTATGAATTTACTATACGACTTCATTTATGTTTAGGTATTTAGCAATAGTAATAATAATTATTATTTGCTTAATTATCTTTGCACCGTTTGCGATTATTTTATTTCAAACATTATTGCACTCTTTAAGTTCAAAATAAAAATTATTTTACTGAAAGAATCATGTGTAATAAAGCGTAAAACGTATTAAAAAGTTGTAATATAAGTTAATCTTAATGTAATACAATATTTTCTAAACATCTCCCAAAATTCTTCTTTGTGCTACTGTCATGTAAGTTATTAATTGAATAGTACGTAAAACAACAACATTCATTATTTTTCAGGCAATGAAATATTCGTTAAACACTAACTAATCTATTTGGATATTTAGTGTTAATGTTATTAACATAAAAGTGATTTTTTCTAAAAACTGAACAAAATTTCGAATCTAAAAGGATTAATGGATTTACTATATAAATTGTTATACATAAGCATACATTTTCATGGGCATTATAAAACGGCGGAAAATGCATTCTGGTGGTTGCTGATCCCTGATCTAGAGCATGTGTGTATTTTAAATCTAACGCATGCTCGAAGATTTTCTTTCTCTCAAATTGTGTAGTAACATTATTTAAATAATAAGTCATAGCTTTAAGATTCTTATGTGATTAAAAAAAATAATTCAGTACACTACAATACCTCGTACATATAACTCAATAAATAGTCTTTTTGGTGAAAGCATGGAATATTTTCAGCAAATTATATAACATAATCACTGTAATTGTATGACATAATCTCTTTTTAATTAATTAAGTTGTAAAAAAAGATATTTTTTAGAAATAATTATTCTTTTACATTAATAAATAATGCGAATACGTAATGTAATATTTCAATAACCTAAAAAATCCGGAAGCAAAAATAAATAAACAAATAAATAGCTTGATTTTAAAAATAAATCAATGATTTATCTGATAAAAGAATAAATCTCGTCACTTCTGTTCATTATAATGTGTAAGGACACTTTAAGGCTTTTCTAAAATCAGAAAACATTTATCTGAAATATAATCACAGAATAATTTTCAATCTATTAATACGCAATTGTTTAAGGTATTCCGATTTAAATTTCTATAATTGAACTGAGTTATTATTTACCTCTGCAAGTAATTGGCCGCAAAACATCAATGAAACTGGTTTGACTTCATTTTCTTTGGACACTTACTTTCGGCACTTATTTTATCTAGTGACTGATCTATTCTCTTTTACCGCAATTATTAAATTTATTTACACATATTTTGCCCAGATCTGGGGGATGTTTTAATTTACTTTGTTTAGCTTCTTTTGAGTACTTCTGGAACACGAATTCTTTTCTACCTGCAGCGTTATTGAGATTAAACGATAGAAAATTGTTTTCAATGTGAAACTTAAGATTTTTTTAAAAATAGACACATGCCTAAAAAAATCCCGACAATTCGTCAGAAATTGAAATAAATTCAATTATCATGCAGCTAAAAGTTTCTTTAAGGTAGATCTTTTTTTATTCTACGAAATATTGTTAAATGGATGAAAATTAGAACAGTTTAAGTCATTGATCTTATATAAGTTATATTATTTTAAATGGCATTTAAAATGAAAAGTTCAAATACACGATATTATATTTATAGATAGCAAAACTGAATAAGAAGGTGTGGAACTTTCATCAATTTTCAAGTAAACATTATTTTGATCCTTGTGGTGTAAAATTTATACAAAAGCGAGCCATATGCTGAAAAAAAAAATATTGGTTTTAAAAAGTCCTAAATGATAAATACATAATGCAGTTCAAAAAGAGAGATGAATAAATTACCATTACGTATCACCACAATTGCCATTAGTATATCACCATTTAGAAAATAATAAGAAAAAAGTGTTTCAGTTAAGCAATCAATATGCGATTATCGCATTTGTGTAATCTTTGTCCCATTTATGATAGTTAAAGCTAAATAAATCAGGTTCCAAAAGCAAGTTCAAGCTCAAGCTCTCTCTCAAAGTTGAGTCTTCGATTCCTCTTCCCAAAATTGTATTCTAATATCTAATTCTTACCCCGAGTTAAACTTTGACTAATTAAAGATTTAAAGTGCTAAATACTGACAAGGAGAAGGTTTGTGGTTGAAATCACCAAATAAGGTGAAAGTTTGTGTATCGATATAGTATAGTTTCCATAAAATAACACCCAGGGAGTCTCAAGAAAATAAGTCGCACAGTTTATGCTAAAGTTTATTATCGGATAAATCTCCTTCTTTGGCAAGCAGCTCAGTAGTATGGTCATCATTATACCGGATTTGGGATTTTAATTTGACAGTTCGAATTCCGCTCGTACTTATTTTTCAGAACGATAATGTCCCTGAATTGTTATCGAACTGCAATTGAAAAAATATGTATAATAATTACTACTTACAAAAAACACATATTAAATGTATGTTTTGTAGCATAAAAAGGTATTTTTAACCATGAAATAATGCATGTTTAAACATTTAATGAAAATAAGAAAAAAAAACAATCTATACGTACATAGATCATTTTTTTTATTTAAAATTATTTATAGTTATTTCAATGAATAATCTACTTTTTACAGAAGAATAAATAAAAATACGGGATATTAATACGTGAATAAATGTATTATTAAATTTTTTTCTTCTTTATGCAAATATTTGAAACATTTCATGATTTTATAAAAATATTGCTTTGAATTCTAAAATGGGTTTTTTTTCGGATTCTCGATTTTATAATTATTGCTTCTTAATAACTATTTTCAGAAATTCAATATACAGTGGATTCTCACTAGCAGAACATTCTCTAACGTGAACACCCCTGTATTATGAACAAATTCCGACAGTCCTGACGAAATTCCCCAGACTTAACAAAACAGAAACTCTGTGTATTCTGAACATTATTATAAACGCTACTTTTGATCCCCATTTCTACTCTACCTCTTTGTAAACTGAACTATCTGAATTCGAACTCTCATCATATAAATTCAGAGAAACTGTTACAGAAAAATAAAAAGATTCAAGGAACTTGATTAAAAAAATAAACAGCCAAAATCACTGCTATATTTTTAACATGTTCTTGAAGTTGCAATTTGTTTGAGTACTCCAAATAAAATTTTCATGATTCTATTTTAATTACAAAATGTAAAAATTTATTTTTTGATTAGTTGGAGACAATAACGGTAAGCTAAGATAATCCACTTCCATCTTGCTTATATCAAATTATGATTCTATACGAATTATATTTAATCTCATCTTAACCCCTTGAGAGGCGGTGAGATATATTTTATCCCACCTAATTTAAACGAGATTCGCACCAAAAACTTTTACGAAATTTTATATTATTTATTAATTTTGATGGCATAAGGTTTAAAAATTGCTTTTCGTTATTTTAAAATTAAATTTTTCGATATTTCTGGTAAAAATTCAATATTGCAAAGACTTCATTGTTTGTCCCTCAAAGGGTTAATAATAATCTTAAGATTAATTTTTTAATTTTAAGTTTATTACTTCGATTGATCAACTACTGGAAAATGACAATTAAAGAAACTATTTGCTTACAATTATGTCCCCGTTTAATTTCAGTGGATATCATTTTTTTCCATAATAGGACATTCATTAAGGGTTGTAGCAATCATGTTAGTTTATTTCTAAAACTCAAAAGAGAGAAAATATAATGAAAAACCCGTATAATAAAAAACCTTATTTGGTTACTACTAGCTCGGTCATCCTACATAGTAATAGTAATGCATTTTCAATCTTTCTCTATAATGAACACCCCCATAATCTGAACATTTATGGTCGGTCCATGAAAATAGAGAGAGTTCAATGTATTTTTAGAACTTGTTTTTAAGCACAAAGACAGCTAGTAACTATAAGCGTATGAATCCAATATTTAAAAAATCCAAAATTAAAAAAGATAGTTGTTAAAAAATAGATATATACATTATTACGATAACCTAAAAACTACAATTAAAAAATAAAGCAGTATGTTATAATTTTATATAACGTATTTTTAAATTTATTTCAGCGAATTTTAATTTATTATGTGAAGAATAGCAGCTCATTTATGTAAAAAAAGTAAATAAATTTTTAAATTAGCGTAATTTTATGGTCGATAAAAGTTCCAATTAACTTTTTAAAAATTTCTTTTATTTTTACTTTTCATTAAATACGTAAAAATGCAAAGATTCACTTTTAAAATTGTTTTTATGTAATAAAACTGCAATATGTAAGCACATCAAACAATGGGGGGAAGGCATGAACTGCTAAAAAAATCTAATACGTAGAAACTTATTCTAATTAAAAATCGAAAATCCCAGACCATAAAAAATCATATTAAAAATATAGAAACATGTTTTTTAAAAAATCATAAAATAGTTAAGTATTTGTATGAGTAAACAAAATGAAAATAATACGTTTACTCACGTATTTTATTTTTCTTTTAAAAATATTAGATATTCATAAAAAAAAATTTTAAACAATTTTAAATAACGGCAGAAAAATTCTTGTCTATGGACAATTAAATATGCCTCCTTTTTTCCTTTTTATTATATATGTAAACATGCAAAATTTCGTAATTAAAAATGCACTTGTATGCTATAAGACGCACATTTAATTGATAAACTTCGTAAATTTCAATTATTATACACATTTCTTTTAATTGCTATTTGAAAATAATTAATGGAAATTTTCGTTCAAGAGAAAAGCGGAGGCCTAATGTTATTAGAGATTTATATGGTGCCGGGCCGGCGGAATAGTTCCAAATTTTCTAACGGGCCGGGCGGTAAAAAAAAATTGAACGGACCATACGAAAGAAAGATTTAAAAAAAAAAAAAAAAAAAAAAAAAAGCGGGCCTATCGGCCGTTATAAGGATCTCAGTAAAAAAGATAAAATATGAACTATTTTCAATGAATATGGCTTTAACGAGAATAAGTATGAATGTGTGTCACGAGTCGATGCTAATTTGACGACATCAATACAGAAATGTAACTTATGCAGCGTAGAGATCGGCAAAGGACAGTTACTTTGTGTCTAAACCGGGCTTTATATATATATATATATATATATATTAGCAGAATCGTGCCAGCCGAGATCAGGTTTGCATTCGTAAGATGCATAGAGCAGACAACATTATTTGTAAAAGTTAATAGCGTTAAAGGACTTACCATATCTTTGGAAATATGCCTCTTGCTGATTCTCAAACTCACTTCTCTAAAATACGAAAGTTTGACACATTTTCTGACTAATTTTTAACTGTAATGGTATAAAATTGACAAGCCTGACTACTGAATAGATAACGTTGTCCATTTTTGGTAAATAAGATACTTGTAATACTTGTGGACATATAAGAGATTCTTGCCATATGATTGCAGATTTTTTTTTTTCTTCCTATGCTGTCGATTCCGGGAATTCGATTAAACACTAATTTTGACAATATTTTCTTACATTTCTTGCATCAAAAAACGGATACCACCATTCCATTACATAGTTTCTGAATAAAAACCCCTGTTAATATTATGCTCTTCCGAAAAGAAAGTAATTTAGAAATGTATCAAAAAATAGCTCATTTAGATTTGACAAAAAATTTAATAAAATGATATAGAAATATTTTCATATATCTACTTTTTACTATATATCTTCAAAAATTATAATAATTTTAACTTTTTTTTTTTTTTTTTTTTTTTTTTTAAATTTTAAACCATGTTAATATTTTAATGAATCTGTTAGGGCCTTGGGCTCAACAATCAATTGGCCCCTTTTCGACAACATATTATTATATCCAAGGTTGGCAAGTTTTTGACAGTGTGCGGTTTTATCCGGTTTAAACCATAATTTAAACCGTCATGTCAAAAACCTAAAATACTATACTGATCTGTAAAATTTCACATTTAAATATCTGTCACACATACAATATTAGATGTATTATTAAAAATTCACTAATACTGTATTGTATATAATCATTTCTGGAAAAAAAAAGAAAGAAAATCTGTCATAAATCTGAAAATTTGCCTCCAAACTTGTTCAACTAGCAATGCTTCCTCTAACAAATCCTTCTAGCTCAGCATCAATTGAGAGAGTATTTTCTAACTTTGGCTTCATACACTCTAAACTCAGAAATTGTTTGAGTGTAAATAAATGTGCTAAATTTTTTATGTGCTATAGGATGCTGCGGGGTAAAACTGATCCAGATTATTAACTGAACAAAATCATTTTCTTCAGTTTGAACATTCTAAAAAACAAAAATGTTTTATTGCAATGAAATTAATTTAATTTTTTTGTAATTAAATTACAGTAATTAATTTTAAATAAAAAATTACTTAAATCATTAAGACTTATTCAATGTTTCCCTCTTGTTCTTAAAATGATTTACAGTGCATTACATGTTTTTGACAGTTTAAGCCAGTTTTTGATGATTTAAACCAGTTTTTGACGGTTTAAACCAGTTTTTGACACTTGTTTTGTCAAAATCCAGTTTCTGACGTCAGAAACCCAACCCTTATATCCCTTAAAATAATACGATTTACAGGCTTTTTTTAAACAACATTTTAGGTTGCACAGCTGGTATATATGAATGACAAAAAAAAAAAAAAAAAAAAATCTTACTCTTTATATGCCACGTATGCGGTAGTAACCAGCACTGAGAGAAAACGGGATTCGTCAATAAATACAGGGTTCTCATTGCCATTCGCCATTGTACCAAATCGCGACAAAATGCTTCATTTGGCTTGTAAACAAACAATCAAATTCGCCAAACTGCGAGTGCCCAATTTCTGATAATTTTCTGTATTCGCATGCGTGGTGTCAAAATAGTCCAGACGACATCAATCCATGTTACCGAACGATTGATGTCTCTTTACATGTTCAATCGCGCCGCGCCATTTACATTGCTCTATTTATGGAGATATTGACTCAACACCAATTCAGTTCAGCAAAAGCCATACACACAGAAAGGGTGATGCAATAATTGTTTTCCATTCTATGTTAATCACTATATTTACGCCGGCGATGCGCTGGTATTAACACAAAATTACTCGCGCCAAATGGAGAAAAAAAATTATTTGAATGTGGTGTTGAAATTAGCCATTGACCATACTATTTATTAGTTGTATGCAAAGTATCGTTGGCCGGTCAATATTTTTCTAGTAGTAAAAGTCAAACTCTCATAACATTTTGTAATGCACATTTTCACAATGATAAATCAAAGATAGCTGTTTTAAATTTTTATGTAAATTGCGAAAAGAGTGTTTGAAATATTTAGACATTTAAAAGACAGTTAGAATGTATACTTTTAAATATTTTCTGTAGCAGATAATCAAATTTCTATTTCTTAAGCAATTACAAAAAAAGCTTATTTAAGTAGACTGTAGGCCCGAAAAGGGATACAATAAATATAAATTTTCCAGTGTTTCACGTCGAATCTAACATTTTTTTTTTTTTTCCATTTGGTGACTGTTTTATATTTCTTTTTCGACAACTCGCTAATGTTGGTCAAAAGCCTTCGACAACCCTGACTGAATACCATATTTTTCTAATCGGACACTGCCCAGCTTGCTCGAAATCGACACTAATCCAGACAACCTCATCTGTGTTGAATGGTTAGAAGCAACTGCTTAAATGAAGTTTGAGAGCTGAGCCCAGAGGTGTGTAATCTAGAATAGTATGCCTTGATAATACTGCTTTCATATCAACTGGCAAATGACGCCGACTGGATGGTAGTGACATTGTACCTGTAGATGTGGCTATTTTTTTTTTATCGCTCAATCCTCCCATACATTTGTGGTCTGGGGATATATTGAGACACTGCAGTAGCTGGTCGCGCCTTCTCTTATCCATTGATGTCAACACTGCGGAACTGCAATATCGCTTCGATCCAAAATGCTGCTTATACATCTGCTGGACCAAAACACTTTTCTAAGGTCTTTGTTCGTAGCGCCGTCGAGTAAGTGTTAATGATATTCTTTCGAATCCCGTCTATCCCCCGTAGTCCAGTTCTAATTACCCGGAAATTCGAGTACCAACTCTTTTAAATGTTGGGTGCTGTGCAGTTTAAATGATGTTGCACAAGCCCCCATTGGTCAATGATGCTGAAATGTAAATTATTTACATAACTCAGCTATTTACATAACTCTTACATTATCACACTTGCGCGCCAAGTTTCGTAGCTCTGGCTCGTATTTTTCTAGGTGCATGCATGTGTATATATATATACATATATATATATTTCAAACAGCGAATGGGTGAATTTTGAAATCAGGGAAAAAAAATTAATTAAAAAAAGAATACAAATATTTCTAAATTCTAGGAGAATATAATATTACCAAAACCGAAAATTTACAATAACTTCTTCCGAGTTACCCACAATTCTAAAAAGCGTTCTTTTTATTTAAAAACCTCATAAGGTAATATATTTTCGCCAAACCTTCTTTAAAATACAGCATGTGTTTTACTTCTTATTCAATATTCTTAAAATAACTGGGCCTAATCTTACACGCTTGCAAGAACTATGTGCATCCATTTTGAAATGTTGCTTTATTAATTAGTGTCCTCAAATTAGTAGTAAACCCTATTAGCATATGAATGTTTAATAAATATTCAGTTTTGTTCCAGTTATTTATTTATAGTAATTTATTTATTTATTTATAATATTGTTTATATTCCAGTTAGTTATTTGTCCCTGCAAATGAATGACGATTGATATGCTGATTGCATTCTATAGCAAACATTCTAAATATTAAGATGGTAGTGATATAGATATCTCTTTCATTATGTTTAAAATAGTGTAAAATCATTAATATGCACTTACAAAGATTTTTCCCCATGCAGTAGATAATATTATTATTACTATTACCATAATGTAACAGAATTCTTTAGATATTATTTTAAACGAACTATTAAAGATGATTTCTTCACTTTTCTCACTTGATACTTCACTTTGAATATTGGACATGTCTAGTAAATTTCAATAACTATGCATCAGTTGTACAGGAATCCGAGTATATTTACGCGAGTCGGACAGACAGGCAGACAGACAAACGAACTCAAACACTTTCAATTTTGTTGGAAAGTGTTAAAAATAATTCGTAAAGTTCAGTGTCCGTTAAAGAATCGCTTAAATATTGCTCTTAAGTTAATTTCCTGAAACAGGCTGCTCTGTTATTGCAGGGAAATAACTTTTTCTTCATTTATTGCTATTTTAATAAACAGAAAAATCATTATTCCTAATGAATTGCTAATCCTAATGAACCGCAAATACGAGTGCACATACATCTGTAAACAAATTTCAATCTATCTCACAAAACGTCTTTAAATCGGTATAATGATGATAATTACTTCCTCTGAGTATAAAGAAACTCTTATAATACACAAATGATGTAAATTCCTGGAAACCCACACGTGGAAAATTCAAAACTTCATTTGCAAATTCTTTAGCTATTGATTGAGATTATTGAATAACATAAATTATTCTTTTCAATCCACAAATGAAACGAATTGAAATAAAATTAACCAATTTGTACTTTATTTATGTTCTTTCAATTATGAGCTCTGGGAGTACGATAAGAAAATAAAACAATTTGAATAAAAGAAAAAACAGCAAAAACTGCTTATCATTTAACAGTCTTCCAAGAATTTCCTGGTATCTTCTATGAAAAGTGATGGTACATGTAAAGCACTCAAATAAAAACAAGCTTTTAAAAATGCACAGACAGTAATGATGTAGGAAGTTTTAATACGCTTGAGATCTACAGACCTGTTGCACAAGCAGTGAAAATTTGTTTATAATAATTTTCCTGGTTTTCGTTAATCATACGACAGGGATGCTTATTGTCTTCAATCATGGTAGAAATGTTGCGTCAGTTATAATAAAAGCATCAAGTAACATGAAGTAAATCCGTTGTTGTACCATGTCTGATCATTCATCTATCATTGATTGATTTCTGTAGAAATGTCGTGTCAATTATGATAAAAACGCTCGAAATATGGAGTATGTTCACTGTTCTACCGTTGTCGTATGTATCTCTTATAGACTCATTTCTGTAGAAACGTCGCGTCATGTCATTTGTGATAAAGAACCCTAAATATGGAGTAAATTCACTGTAGTACCGTTGTCGTATAACATTAATTATTTATTCATTTTTGTATAAGGTTGCTTCGTGCATGTCATTTATGATAAAAGCATTTCAAATATGGAATAAATCCATTGTTGTACTGCTATTGTATAATATTTATTACTAATACATTTTTGTAGAAACATCCTTATGTCATCATTTATAATAAAAGCACCACCAAATATTTTTCAAAAATTTTTGGTGTTTCAAAATGCCAAAAACAAAAAGATCACTGTCGTCTGTATGATGATTCCAGGAAAGTTCACAATGGCGTAGGCACAACAGGCAGGACAAAAAAAGTTCATCTTCGACGTTCGTTATGATTTTCAATTAACACTTCATCTAATTATTAAAAAAATGAAAATTTAGAGTTTCAGATGCATTTGATACTGACTTCGTCTATCCTCAAACTTTTAGACCGCTATGTTTGGTGGGTTTCCCTGGTGGTCATCAACAGAGAGGCACTCAAACAAACATCTTTCTTCAACTAACTCAGATAAAAAATTAAATGTTATGAAATCTTGCATCAACCATAGATATATATTAACTCCTTAACCTACAACTTCGTGTGAGACAGTGGTCTTGTATTCTATCCAAAATTAATTATCATAATCTTGGCCCGTAATACTTCGATCGGGCCAAATGTAAATATAACAGGCATGGTTCCTCGTACAATGACCAAAACAAACGTAAATATTACGGTATAGCCTGTGGTGCGACAATAGTGATTTTTTAACTCGCCTTAACCACAAACAGCACAAACCACGCTCCTGATAGTTTCTTATTATCTCTTTGTATTATAATTAGTCGTTGAGCCAGTGGCTAAAATTAGGGCTTCTGGTTTCATCTCTGGGGACTTGGTAATATATATATATATATATATATATATATATATATATGTATATATGTTTTTTTTTTTTTTTTTGGATTCACAATGATCCAAGGAGTTCATTTTATGATGATACTATGAAATTTGTGGTAGCTTGAAGACGCCATATTGAAAAGACTGGCGTCATCTATCATACGGGGTTACGAATGCTTAATTTCGCAATTATCATATAATTGAAGACATTTCAATGAAAATATGGGAAGAATACATATTGTTGTACATATAACGTTATGCTGATTAATGGTTTGTTGCAATTTTGTTTTAAAATTATGTTTAACATCTAATTTAACATTATGTTTATTAACATTTTCAACTGAATAAACAGTTTAAAAGACATTTTCAAAAAAAAAAAAAAAAAAAAAAAAACAGAAATCTTGTTTTACATTTTAATGCATTTTATTTTCATGTGATAAGCCACAGAATTTCAAGAAATAATTATTACTGGTGATAAATATTGTACTTATACTCTCATGAATTAATAATTTACAGAAATCTTAATCTTCTTCACTACTATCATCATCAGCTGACATTTCTGTGTCCAAATCGCTTTCATCGTCATAGTTGGAACAGTTTTGATTTCTGCACATGCTTGTACATTTGAGTTTATTCAAAACACACACACATGGGAAGCAGGACGTTTCGGTCCCGCCATTTCGGTCCCGCCGTTTCGGTCCCGCCGTTTCGGTCCCGAGACATTTCGGTCCCGAGACGTTTCGGTCCCAAGACATTTCGGTCCCGAGACGTTTCGGTCCCAAGACATTTCGGTCCCTGGCCATTTCGGTCTCGAGACGTTTCGGTCCCGAGACATTTCGGTCCCGAGACATTTCGGTCCATGGTCATTTCGGTCCCTGGACTTTTCGGTCCCTTCTCCAGCAAGCTGAAATTTTGTGCACGGGAAATATCTGACATAATTTTATAAGGAACATTTTAGAGTGTTGAATTCAGGGGCAGGTCATTCCCCCCGGAGCTATCAATTACCCCCCCCCCCGGAAAATTTGGAATTTTGTGTTTTCAGTGGTAAAAAAGTGTAATCCCCCCGGAGCCACAGAAGTCCCTCCCGAAGAAAAGTGTCTGAATTCAACACTGTTTTTTTAACTGAAAGTCGCATAAAATTTTAGTGTAATGCGATTAATTAGAAGTAACAAGTACCCCAAAACTTGATCAATTATTTAGAAATCGATGGAGATTTCTGAAAAAAATTCACAGATGAATGGCATTTTTAAAAATTGCCAGAATGTTTTGAAATCTTGAAAGAGGAAACGGGGAAGTTAACTTGGAAACTAATAACTAAATTTATAAAAGAACCCAATTAACTTATGATATTAACACACACCATAATAGTTGTAGAATTTTAACTTCTGAGATGCATGTTTCCTCTTCAGGGAGACAAAGGTTTTTTAAATTGCCAGGAGAAAAGAAAGAGTTATTGTTATATGGAATTTATATTCTGACACTTAGCATATTATAGGATTTCATCGCTGAAGCCAATTTTCAGAATTATAAGTGTTTCATTATTTTGCACCCCCGCCACTTCCCGCATAGGAGCAAAAATGTTGAAATAAATAAAAAACATCTGCATCTGGTGGTATTTTACCCTTTGTGCCAAAATTATCATTGAATCCTCTTTTTGTTTATGGCATTTTTTATATATTGTTTTTGGTTACCAGCATTTATTTTCCTTTTAAACTTTTCCGTTTTTAAATTAAGAAAAGAGTTTCCAGATTGCAACACGTGGAGGTACTTAGCATTGCAATTATTTTATTACATAAATATATGACACGAGCAGAAATAATTATTAAAATAATTTGTAACCTAAAGATTTTTTTTTTTTTTTTTTTTTTTTACATTTTAGAAAAATGAATTACATCTTGAATTATTAGCTATTATTTTTTCATGACAAAAGTTCTTTTTTTATTGTTATTATTACAATCTAGAATGTTTATTATATTGACGCTTCCCTGTTTTTATTAATGTTTTCCAAAATAACGGCAACAGCAAAAAAATTATATTGCCATACTTTTATGCATATATCACATTTATACAACACCTGTTAAATTTTCTAAAACCAGCTTGAGGAAACTAATTACAAAATTATTAATGTAATACGTATTGAAATTTGTCATTTCATTTAAAGCTGATATTATTATATAAAATAATTATTTTTAACATTAAAATATAAAAACCATCATAAAAAATATGAAAAAAAAAAGCCTTCTGTCAAACTAAGTTAAATTAAAAAAGGTAACTTAAAATATTATGTCTGGGTGGTAAATATCTTATCTAACAGTCTTATTTAGTTATGTTATAAGTTTTGAATATTTCAATGTCCTTCATAAGCTGTAATAATAAGGATAAAAAATATTCCATTCTACTTTTTATACTGGTTTAATTGATACTAAAAGCGTTTGGAATGAAGATAACAGCAAGAGGAATAAAAAACACCGAGAAATGCTGTTCTTTTCAAAACATTCATATTTCTTCTAAAAAATGCCAGCGATTATGTGGGAGGTCCGTCCGCATTTGAACTCCAGAGTATAAAGGGCATTGTAAAGAATAAGGGTTTCATCTGACAAGTGTATAAAGATCAAGATACGTAAAGCTAACTACCTAGCTCTTCTAGCTATCTTGTATAAAGATGGACTATTTGTTCAGATGGGCGTTGACAATTGATTGACATGCAGAATTTTTGCTTAAAAGAGGTTAATCGTAGTACTTAGCTGATACTTATATGCATACATTTCCAATTTTATAGGAACACCAACATAAAAAAAAGTGTTTAAAAATTCTCGGCACATGGTTTTGATTTGTTATTTACTTAATGTTATACATTATTTTATTAAATGATTAACATCATCTTAGAAAATTTGAAAGCATTAATAATTACGTTGTTAAATTAAAAAATTCTCAAAAATTAAATTATTTTTATCAAACATATTTATTAATAAGGATTCAAAATTATTTTAACTATTAATTGTTTAAGTGACTTATTTGTCAATTACTTGTTTAAAATCTAGTACAAGAACTATATAGAAGTTATAGCAAAAATGAAAAAAACATATTTTTTAAATTTCAGCTACTATAATGTTATTAACTTCATTAGGATGTATAAAAATGATAAGGATTCTCAAAATAAATATGTTATTTATTCATTTATTGGTTAGTTTATCATATTTTTCTTACTTTTTAAATATAATAATTAATATATAATTGATTTTTGTGAACTGTAAACTATAACTTTGTTTCAAAAAATTTAAATCTGCATCTGGATAATAATGTTACCTAAACCTGTTAAGAAATATTTTTACACATTGTTACAGTGTTGCATTATTATGTTTAATTAACTATTACGTTACGTTACTAATTGATTTTTCAAAATAGTAATAATAATAATAATAATAATAATAATAATAATAATAATTTCCTTTTTTGAAATAAATAACAATTTTTTAATAATAACTTATGGTGTTGAATAATTGCTATAAAATAATTATAATAATTTCCTTTTTTGAAATAAATAACAATTTTTTAATAATAACTTATGGTGTTGAATAATTGCTATAAATTAAATCTCAAAAGAGTTAGTGATTTTAAAATGAAAATCAAATTAATATTTTATTAAATTTATGTATTTTTAATTTAATGAATCTTTATATAATTAAATTGATAAAATTATTAATATGCATTTCGAATTTTACTTCACATAAACTCAATAAATAATCTGTTTTATATTCAATTTATCATTATGTTTTGTAGTAGTTATAAACTGAAGCTTATCGTTTACCTGTTTATTTATTTTATATTTAAAGTTACTGAAATTTAAAAACTATTTATTCAATTAATAATAAAATTAAAATAAAAATTGTCAATTTTTTTCTGTGAAAGTGGGAGCGAAAAGGTAATGGAAATAAATAAATAAACGATAAATTAAAAAAGCTTAGTTTTGTCAGTTAAAAATCGAAAATAAAATTATTTAAAATAATAGCTACATTATTATATAAAATTTAAAAATAATCATTTTATTACAAAGAAATAGGCCCACTTTCAATAAAATTAACTCACAAAAATTGTCTTCATAAAATAAGAAAACTGCTAAAAAAAAAAAAAAAAAAAAAAAAAAAAAAAAAATGCAAGCAATAATTATTACATAAAAAAGGTCGTTGGAGCATTTTTATTTTTTTTAACAAAAATTTTTTATAGCACGCCTAGTTACGAAATCACTAATTTAAAGATTATAAGAAAGTGTGCGAAAACAATCAATAAAAATAAAAGTTAATCAATAAAAATAATAGTTTATAGTATAGATAAAATACCTAATACAAAAAATATATGATAAAACTTAAAATATTTATTCTGTTAAATAATAATAATAAAGACAGTGTAAAATTATATAACATTGTTTAATCAAATTTACAACTCGCTGTGATTTTATTATCACGAGTTACAATAGATTAAACTTATTGGACTATTATAATCAGCTTTGTATAAAATTTGAGGGAAGGGGGGCAGGAGAATAAAAATATTAAAAAAGGCCCGAACAATGTTGATCTTACAGCGTTTAGTGGGCCTTCATCAATGAGAAACCAAGTTATAAAGTGGCCGGTAAAGAAATAGCAATGGACCGGAATGGCAAGAGACCAAAATGATTAAGGACCGAAATGGCCAGGGACCGAAATGGCAAGGGACCGAAATGTCTCGGGACCGAAATGTCCAGGGACCGAAATGTCCAGGGACCGAAATGTCTCGGGACCGAAATGTCTCGGGACCGAAATGTCCAGGGACCGAAATGTCTCAGGACCGAAATGTCCAGGGACCGAAATGTCTCGGGACCGAAACGGCGGGACCGAAACGGCGGGACCGAAATGGCGGGACCGAAATGTCGTGTACCCCACACACATGATGGCATTACGCATGTTCTTGGACAAGAACATGACATCAATTTTAAAACAGATTCAGGAGCAGGAGGACTGTCCGTCCACTGGACTTCTAGATAAGCTCTTCCTTCACTGTCTGTTCCAGAAATCCAATCATGATTATCTGGGAATGGAAGATCAGGATTAGCCTGTAGGCACTTTTTCCAAACCAGAGCCTAGTAATTAGCTCTCATTATATGTAGGTAGAGAGTATTACGACATGGCGGAAGGTGATGCGACTCCACAGAACCTTTTTTGCAGAAAAAAAGTATATCGTAACTCATTGATGTCAGAAAATGTGTGCTTTCTATAATAGATATAGCAAACATACGACTCCAGCTGTTTTTTTTATTTCCTCAGATATATCAGCTTGAATACCAAGGGTACTTAAAGCATTTCGGAATTCAGCGTTTTGAATCATTATTTTGTATGCAGCACATTTCCCTTTGCTAGCAAAAGCACTTACTGTATCGCATCCTGATAATGAATGCATTCCAGGTAACGCATTACATACTTCTTTTCCTAGAAGTTCATGCAGTTCATTTATGTTGTAATATTTTATCCTGTCTTTGGATCCGCATTTTATAAATATTGAACCACTGTAGTTCTTCAGATCATTTTCTAAAGCAAACAGTGTGATAATTGCCACATCAGTATCTAGCGAGCTAACAATAATATTTTTAAATCCAGATACTAGGGCATTATGTGCATGAAATAAAAGACGCGTATCCGCCTCTTCTTGGAAGCACATCAATTCTGTCGCTTCTTCAACTAGTTCTTTTGTGAACTTATAGCATTTTTCTTCACAGGTAACATACATAACTCGCGTATTCAACTATTTCAGATAATGAATATTTCTTCAATCTCGTGAAAAGAAATGTATAAGTTCTTTGTTGTTTTCCTCGTTAGATAGAAACTGCTTCCATTTACGTATTGGGTGTCCAGGAGTTATGTGTTTTATTTTCATCGCTTCACCGACAACTCGCCTTTTTCGTTCATCACTTTTTATTGATACTTGTCTGTATGTATCAAATATAACATCTATTCGTTCAGATGATGTAGATTCTTGCATTATTTTAGAAAATAGATTCTCTGCTACTTGTCCAAAAGTTTGTAGCGATTGTTGTAACTTTTGAACAAAGCACATTCCGGTAATGATATTTACAACACCATCATTTGGAATTCTTTCAGCCTGCACAAAGTTTTTTGTTATAACATCCATCAATTTTGGTTTTGCTGTTTTTCGCATTGAACCGTCGGGTGTTGCTAAGGACTATGGGAGAGGCCCTAGAGGGTAAGAAAAGACAATTCTCATATCTAACTTTCTTCGTTAAACAATAATTGTCATTTGAGCAAACAGATTTCTTTCTGCCTTGACAACAAACTCTGATTTATTGACTTTTACAGTTTGTTTCTTCTTCAAATCAGAGAATGTCTTTAGCTTTTTTTTCTTTAGAGGTTTGAAAAATCCTTCTGACTTTGAGTTTTCCGAGAGATATTCTTTTTTGAAAGTTTGATAAGCTTCTTCACCCACTTTGTGAGCCTTGATTATATCTTCGACAATTTGTCGATTTGGCACTGTTCCAGTTGGTAATACTACCATGTCTAAATCTTGGAATGGATTTATCCATTCATTGATGATCAGATTTTGTAAAGCTGAAATATCACGTTCGTCTTTCTGAATCCTACTCAAAGAGAGATCTGGATGTGAAACGGATTTTTCTGAAGGATTGACTTTGGTTCTTTCACGAATCATGTGAAGAAATGCTGCCCTCATATCAGAGTTTAAATAGTATCTCTCAACTGCGGCAGGTCTTTGGCTGAACTTAGTTGTACCTTTTGATCCTTGTGTGTCTTTATTTATTGTCTCTTCAATCGCCTGGTCAATGGGGATTCTGCCAATTGGGTTTCGTTGTCCAATCTGCACACAAAACCCTCCTCTGATAAAAGAATCATATATGGAAAGATGATCAATTTCTAATGCCAGCATATCAGCATAATTAACACTCAGATAACGTGCGTAGTTTAAATGATCATATGCGAAGCACCAAGGTAGTATCTTCCTGACAGCCAGAAGATAGAGAATCCAATTACCCTCTCTGGTTGCCCGCACCAATGTAAGTAAGATGTCTACCATCTGTATATAAGACAACCACAGCAATGTGAGTTGTCCATTATTTTTCTGCAAATATTGCAAAAATTTCTCAAACTCATCATATACTTTAGAAAATTCCATTGATATTATGATTTTGGAGTAACCATCCGTTTTAGCAGTAGATATATCTTGAAACAATGTTTTAACTTCATCTTGAAGAACTTCAATATCGCTCCTTCACGTTGTTCACTATTATGTTGCAGAAAATCATCCCAAAATATTCTCATGAGTGTCTCACACATAAGCTTGTGCATGCGAAGTGCTCTGTTGTAATGTTTTCCTTGAATAATGCTTGAGATAGAGCCTTCTGCTACCACTCCTGCTTCTAATAAAAGGTCTTTCAATCCAGCCTCACAAAAGCGCTTCCCAATGATGCCCATGAAATTGCAAGTCCCACCCATCCATGAAAACCACCCATCAGCAAGAAAATTGGTCGGAATTGTTCAGCATGTTTGCTTTTTACCTCTAACGCTTTGGCATTTAGAACTTGATCCATTGTGACTGCTATAGAATCAATTTTTAACTTGTTCTTTATTTCGAGTGAACGACACAATTTCATTAACAGTAGAGATGTTTGTAGCAGGTACATTGACTGTAGGTAAGTAACCAATATTAATTAAGTTGATTTCACAATCTTTACGTATGGTTATATTAAAACCTGTCCAGCTTGGCATGATTTGATGCTCGGACTCTAGGCTCCTAAAAATAATCCAAAGAAAATTCTTCTTCTTCGACTCATGATGTAATTGGTCAAAAACAGAACTTTCTTTTTGAACAAGCTTTGGACCAATTCTTTGTCCAGGAATATACTGACGGATACCTGTTGAGTTTCCAATGAGGGTTCTAATCTTTTTTCTTCCATCTAATTTAAGTGTAGTGTTGTCTGCGCATGCCTTTGGCGTATCACTTTGAAAAGATTTGAATTGCATAATAATTCCATTCACTCGATGACTTGTACCCCCTCCACTAAGGGTTTCTTCCAGTCTATCTATATTATCCCAAGCCAAATGCACGAATTGATTAAAAAATATATTCTTTGGAAGAACGACATATCTGTATTCAGATATCTTTTTCATTGCTGCAGCTGTTCCAATCTCTTCTACCTGGGAGTAAGATAAAGTGTGACCACGTCGATTTAAAAGTTTTGTCAACTCAACAACACACCTAGATAAACTTTTTAAAGCAAATGGTAAAATGATGTGTTTTTGTGTTTTCACTCTACCATCAGTAACTGCGTGTATAAAATCTTGCCCTAAGGACCAAATATATAGAGATACCCTAGGTGTGATATTGTACGTATTTTTCCCCATACCACGTAGTAATGTTTGAAGAAATAAGTAAACAGATTCTGAAAATTGAGATCCAAAGTTCATTATTTCTTCAATACATGGAGACTAAGTATTGATGCCTTCAACTTCTTGGATGTCTTTGCGCAATTTTAAAGCTGTTATTATAATATCCTTCTCTTATGTATCTTTGGAATTCCTCTAGTTCATTTTTCAGTTCATCATTATGCCTTACAAGTTCTTCTTTTGATAAAGATTCTGGATACAAAAGAAGTTTTTCATCATCACTCATAACAAAATTGAAACGTGAACCACATACGCCTGTAATTTTTCGCCGCGGGTTTTTCTTTATATGCGATTTTATTTCATTTATTTCATGATTCTTTAAACTACTGACATAACGATCTGTTATATCACTGAAATAAACAACACACGGATTTATAAACAAATCATCCAGATAGTCTAATAATTCATTAAAGGCTATTTCTTCAATATTTGAGTAAGGACTATTTTCATTCTCTTCTAATGCTTCTTCTGGCAAAGTGCGGGCTGTCGATGCTGATATGTTGTGGGTGTACTTCTTGTAACATGACCGATGGTATTTTATTTCAGCAGCTACAAAATCTTTCGTAAATAACAGACCAAGCATTTTAGTACTATCATTACTTTCCAGTGCACTGTGTTTAATTGAAGCACAAGCTCGTAGGTCTATACACTTTACAAGATCCACGCGCGTTTTTCTCCCAGGCTTGTACTTATATTTTTTATCACAAAACACACACAAATCAGTGTACAAAATGGAGCTGTGTGAGGGTATGCATTGGCGACTGCTGCTTGATCTACTTCGTGACTCTTCATCAGATTTATCAATATGTTTCTTCTTAATGGCTTCGAGTTTTGATTTCACTGTGAAAATACTTCTACATTTCTGGTGATATTTCAGTGCTGGAAATTCTCCTTCTTTAGTAGTTTTTGCACGCTCCAGTATGAAACATGATTGCGAATCTCTGCAGCTTTGATGTCGCGTTTTAGAAAAAATATCACATCTGCTTGAAGTCTTTCTCAGTCTTTTTGAACCGATTTTCCGTTTTGGTGTACTACCATTTGTTTTGTTTTGTTTTGTTTTGTTTTTCCTGGCACTGCATTAAAACTCGTTTTTAACTTGTAAGATAATAAGTTTTAATTCTTATTAAGCTATTTATTCCAAAAGAAAAACATTCATATCTATATCATAAAGGCCAAAAATATATGTGTGTAACGTATACGTCATTTTGCGAATGGCAACACTTTCACCTGCAATTTCGGCTTTCGCAATTTTCACACCTGTAAATTTTACACTTCTAAACGTCGTACATTTTTAATTTTTACATAGTCGTATAGAGAAAAAATGTACTTTTAAGTGCAACTTGTTTCAAAGCTGTATCTCAATTTATTTTTGAGGTAGTATCTTTTTATAATTTTTAGTACCAATTTTGTAATTGTAGCAACAGAGTCACTCCATTTTCTCTTAAAACTGAAAAAAAAAAATAGAAATTAAAATGCGTATACTATTTTAAAAATATCTTCTGTTATAAATCCGGTGAATTTCGGTTTTATGTCGTTTAATAATTTGGATAGTTGAGTTTTATAGTATTTTGCTAATTTTAGTTTAAAATAAAATTTGTTTGAGAATTAGACTGACCAATATAAGATGTATTTTTTACTGAAATTAATTTCGTGGATTTATTATAAATCAATGAAATAGTTCTTTCTTAAAGATTTTCTTTCGTCGAATTTCGAAGAGTTCCACCTCGTAAATATAAAATACCAAAAAATTGTATGTAATTAAACGTATTCATTTGGATAGAGATAGAGATGGGAAATATGGTTATTTTTGGTTAACAGGTTACATCATTCCACAGTAGCGCTGGTAACAGGTTCCAACATCCTGTTATTTTTGTAACAGGATACAATAAACAATTTATAAACAATTGCTAAATATGCTCCCAAACGGACAACACATGGGATATAGGCCCCCCGTGGAGGGAGGAGGGGGTCTTTCTAAGGGAACCGAACCCGTATTTATGCAAGGAAATCCAAAGTTCGAAGAAAACCATGGAAAACTCCGAATGATTGAGCTGACGACCGCGATTGGGTTTTGTTCTAATCCAGCGCCTGCCGTCTACCAGTTTTGAGGGCAGAATCTCTCAGCCACTGGTGGGGCAACAACATTTAAGAAAATATCTATAGGCACATATATTTTTTTAATATAAAATAATGTATCCAATAGGAAATACGAAAAGCAGGAAAATTAAGAAGTACAAGAAAACATATTAAGAAAACTTTGTTTAACATACAGAGGAAAACGAATTTTTCAAAAATCCATTTTCCATATACCGCGTTTTCTCAATCAGCACTGTTGATGTTTTAAAATCTGAGATGAAATGCATTACTGAATTTTCGTACAGCAAGTCAGTGCGTGCTGCCACTACTAGAGCGGCTGCAAAACATAAAACAAATATTAACTGATAGGACAAAGAAACTTGTGTGATAGGACAGATGGTAGAGAATGAAATTTTTTCGAGACTCAGTTTTTTTTTCTAGTTTCTTAATAGCAGATATGTATAGTATGCAAGATCGATTGTACGCTATTATGAAAGCAAAAGAGGGTGCTACAAAAAATTAACTACCATTTACTTCATATTAATAAGGTAATATTGTTGCGCAAAATAAAATATTCTAATACTTTGAACTCATCTAAATTTTATCCTACTATTTTTATGTCTTTCAGAAAGCTGTAAAACTAATATATTGTACTGTATTTTATATTTTGTAAATATTAAAATCTTATCTAAACATTCCAAATTCAATTTATAAGAAATTTAATTGCATTCACTTAGTATAAAAATGATTAAATTGAAAATAATTTTTTAATAATTTTTCTCAATTATTTTAATATTTGGAATATGAGTTGTATTAAAATGGTTCCAAAGTTCACTAGCTCATACTTTTTTATATGGATCCATACATAAATAAAAATAAGACTTATTTCCACAAAATTTTCACCCCCCCCCCCCCCCCAAAAAAAAGTGACATTTTTGGAGTGCCGACAGAAGTGAAAACTTGGACAATTACGTTTTTATTTTTTGAATTGTCAGGACACATTTTTTTGTAATCGTCAGGAAACATTTTATTGTGCAGGAAATACTTTTAAATAATGTGTTTTTTTTATTCATTATTATAAAGTACTACTACAAAAATTGCATTACAATTTTCATTTAATGCGCAATTGTGCATGAAAAATAATGCATATTGTTTTACATAAAAAAAAAATTGCAATAAAAAAAGACTGAATAATATTTATATGGCGCAGATGTCATACACACATCATGTTGGCACAATTTTTTTCTGATACCGATTTGGCAAAAAACCTCGAAGAAGTTTAAGAAATTTAAATTTCAACCCATTATGGGTCCGTAACGTGACCCAGAATAACGGGAGAAATTTTTTTATGCTAGATTTGTAATGTATGAAGCATAAGCTTTCGACAGACATATTACATCAAAAAATGAGAATCCCCCCCCCCCCCCAAAAAAAAAGAGCCCTTTAGAAATCAAATCCACAAATCTCAAATTCAGTCTTTCTGATATTTAATAAAAAAGAGACGAAATCATTTTTTATTTATCCTCTTTCTTCAACAACCGCAAATGAAAACGAAACAGAAAACGAAACTTTAAATCAAAAGTCGTTAACGATAACAACATTATCCTTAGACAAAACGTTTGAAAATAAACAACAGTTACGAAGCGATAAAATGTTCTTTTGTAATGTAAAAAACTACATTTTTTCAAAAACGGGTGGAAAATCTAACAGAAAAGAACTACATAACTGAACTGAATTGAAAAACTGGTGAAAAATCTAACATTTATTGGAGGAGTTATTTCTTTTGTGGTTGCATAGGCGTAACAGCTTTTTGAACGGGTGGGTGCCCAGAATTTTTAACCTGAACTTGCTGGATACAAACAATATCTTATTTTATATAGTAAAACCTTCTAAAACGGAAGCCTATAAAACAGTTTTAAATTCCGTTTTAGACAGTTTTTTTATCAGAGTGTATAATTGTGAGATTTTTTTAATAAGGGTTTTTAAGGGTGTTTTAATAAGGGGGGGACGCAAATTTTTTAAGTAATTGTGAATGGGTCTGCGCAAGCAGGGGGGGGGGGGCTGTCTGGGCTGTACTTGCTGGATATAAACAATATCTTATTTTATATATTAAAACCTTCTAAAACGGAAGCCTATAAAACAGTTTTAAATTCCGTTTTAGACAGGTTTTTATCTTAGAGTGTATATTTGTGAGATTTTTTTTAATAAGGGTTTTTAAGGGTGTTTTTTAAGGGGGGGGGGACGCAAATTTTTTAAATAATTGTGAATGGGTCTGCGAAAGCAGGGGGGGGGGCTGTCCGGGCTGTACTTGCTGGATACATACAGTATCTTATTTTATATAGTAAAACCTTCTAAAACGAAAGATTTTATATCAGTTTTAAATTCCGTTTTAGACAGGTTTTTTATCTTAGAATGTATAATTGTGAGTTTTTTAATAAGAGTTTTTAAGGATGTTTTAATAAGGGGGGGGGACGCAAATTTTTAAAATAATTGTGAATGGGTCTGCGCAAGCAGGAAGGGGGGGGGGGCGCTGTCCGGGCACCCAGCCCGGACATTCAACATTGTTCGGCAAACGTCTCAAAAGAAACGATTAAGGACGTTTTTAATGAATATTATTATTATTTTAGAGGTACAAAAAATGAAATCTTGATTAAAACAAGTGAAAGAAGATGCTGTCATTAAGAACCATGTGTTATTTATTTAACAGGGACTTTTCAGTAACATATTAATGCAATGTTAGGTTCTAGCGTAGTAACACTGTGATTTATCCTAATACGATAAATAATGCCCATCCCTAGATAAAGATATCATTTGGGAGGAATGGCACATGTCCCATCCCTCCTTCCTTTAAAAGCATCATTTTTTTTCTTTTAATAGGTTTTTATAAGAAACATACACTGTAAAAAACATCCGTTAATGTACACAAATTGTTCCGCAAAATTCTACGAAATAGTTTCATTTTTCCGAAAAAACAGCAGAAATTCCGTTATTGATATTTTGAGGTTATAAAAAAGTAAGTTTTCCGTAAAATTTTCTGAAAACAGAGAAGTTCCGTATTAAAACAGAATAAATTCCATAAATAACTCTAGTGTCGCCATCTATATCTGGGATAGACAAACATTATAGAGTTGTTTTATGAACAACTTTCTATAATAATTTTCTTTATTTCTTTCTGTTTTAATAATATAAAGCTAACATATTTTTACAATATTAAAAAAATAAGAAAAATTATATTATTTTATTAATCCCTTTTAAGTTTGAGATTAGTTAGTTTATTTTCAGTTAGTTTATTTCCATTATGATTATTAAATAATGTTTATTCATTAATAGCATATTTTTTAAAATGTGCGTAGGATAATGGAAAAATGTTCTACTTTTAATTTTAATATATTTTAATAAAAGTAATAATAAAATATTAATAAAATAATTTTATTTAATATATTTTAATATTAATTTAAGAATATCCTTTCAAAAATAAATAAGTAAATAAGTATGAATAATATTACAATAAACTTTTAAAAATCTCCTTAAAATGAAGGAAGCAAAACTTTTTAATGCATTCAACTCTTAATACATCTAATATTTTAAAGTCTAAAATTTATTTTTTATAGAACAGAAATTAAAAACTAAACATTCGAAATTATGGAAATAAAATCTGTTAAACATTTAGAACTGTACACTCATATAGAAAATAATTCTCTAAAAAATTAATGCCGCGTTCAACATAAGGCCTTTGCTTTATAAAATCATTCGAAATAAGTAAAGATATTTGGCAGTTCTGTATGCGTAACTATGGCGTAATGGTATTACACTAATGCAAGCTGCCATGGGACAGTTGCCAGGTTCGATCCCCATCCAGGGTAAGTCACATTTATTCACTGTTGTTTAAATGAAATGTATGTGTTCTAATCTGATGTGTCTTTGTCTAAAGAATAAAACAGCCAGTTTGTCCTTGAAAATTCTTTTTTTGGCTTTCAAGCGAAAATTTTTATATAAAAAATATGAAAAAAAAAACGGAAATATTTCTGGAAAAAACGAAATTTTTTCCCGTTAAATAACGGAAGAAGTACTGGCGTCTAGATTACTAGTACTATTTCCGTTATTTAAAGGAAATTTTTTTTTACAGTGTAGCTTTATGGACTTAAAAAGACATTGTTCAGTTTCCAAAACATTAAATATAATTAGGTTACCAATAAAGAACGAGATAAAAAAAAATTACATTGGTCATAAATTAAAATTAAAGCTTATTTTAAGCATTATTGCAGGTGTCCCATCCCTCTCTAATTCTCCCACACACAGTTAGGATTGCGTCGGGGATTACATATATTTTGAATGTTTAAAAAAATTAAAACGTTAAGAACATATTTTATTTACAGACAATAAAATAATTGTCTATTACAAATAAAGAAATTGTTAAAATAAGTATTTCATTCTATATCTAGCCAATATTTCCTAGACTTACCTGAAATCTGAAATTTTCTAAAAGAATTAAAATTCTTTTTTAATAACAATTTTAATTTTTCTTAAGAAAGGTGTTATAGTAAAAATAAAATAAAATACATTGACATGTTTCGGAACCGTCAAATAAGTTCCATAGTCATAATATAAACCAGGTTTAATAGGGTTATATTATGACTATGGAACTTATTTGACGGTTCCGAAACATGACAATGTATTTTATTTTATTTTTACTATAACACCTTTCTTAAGAAAAATTAAAATTGTTATTAAAATGTTTATATAAAAGGTGAATGCTTTAAAATCTGATGATTTAAAAAATCAATTGGATTTAATTAACTTTTTATCATAGAATTAAAATTATTTTTACTATGTTACGTTATAGGATTTTTAACGCCAAATTACGCATTTTGCTTTCCCCATCCTTAATACTACTTCACTATGCAATGCATTGTGCGACAAAACATTGTTTTTCAATTAACAGGATTTCCTCAACGACGTTGCTAAGAAAATAGCTCACAATAACATAAGTTAAAATAGTTAGTAGACAAAAAAGAACTGAGTGTATTCATAAAAACAATCAATTAAATTCTGGCCGACATCCAACTAATCATAAAACAAAATGGGGAAAAAAAAAAAAAACTAAAAAAATAAAAACTTTATGGATTCATAAGAGGGATTCCATTATGTTATGGTCTTTAAGCGCCTGGATTTCTTCTATATGAATATCAAACAGTTAGAAATGATTTAGCAGATTACTATGCAGACGTTATGCAAAAAATGTTTATACATAGGTTGTGAAAAATATGTGACAAAAAACATCGAATTAATTAATTGCTTTATAAAAAAAAAAAAAAAAATTTACAAATAGAAAAATATGCATTATCTACGTTGAGAAGAATTACGTGTAAGAAATATAATCCGCGGCGGCTCATTCAATCGTACACCTTTTAATCGTTCCGACTTTTTTCTCGTCCTATACTGTACACTAGAAATGAGACGGACTCGGCCCTAGCCCGAGCTCTACTTTTATTCTAATCTTTGGTTTCAGGCTGGTTCGAACCCATTCTTTCTGAAACCAGAAAAATTTATTTATTGGTGAATAGAAAAAATTAAAGAATTTTTCATTCCTTTAAAATTCCTTATTCTTTTTCAAGTCATTGCATTGCTATTTTGATGAGAATGATAGGAAATTGTTAAAAAACAGGGAAAAAATTGTCATATTTACAGATTTATGCCTGGTAATGCTGGCGACAATCTGATAATATGGCACCAATGAAACAGTCGCGAATAATAAATTTGTTTTTAGTTATATTTTCGTTTGTGACAGATTACTTTTTAATTAATTGTACATTTTATTTTTTTTTATTTATTTTTTTTTTTTTTTATCTAGAGATCAATTCGAAAAGAACATTTTGTTCTGTCTTTAGTCGTAGAGAATGAGCTTGATGTTTGCGAATATTTTCGTTTTCTGTTGTACACAAGTCATTATCGCTTTTCATAGGAAGACCATTTAGCGATTATTATATCTATTGTGAACTTCTGTTGATATTGGAACTGTGCTGTACTTTACTATTGTGCTGTACTATTGTCATATTTACAGATTTATGCCTGGTAATGCTGGCGACAATCTGATAATATGGCACCAATGAAACAGTCGCGAATAATAAATTTGTTTTTAGTTATATTTTCGTTTGTGACAGATTACTTTTTAATTAATTGTACATTTTATTTTTTTATTTATTTTTTTTTTTTATCTAGAGATCAATTCGAAAAGAACATTTTGTTCTGTCTTTAGTCGTAGAGAATGAGCTTGATGTTTGCGAATATTTTCGTTTTCTGTTGTACACAAGTCATTATCGCTTTTCATAGGAAGACCATTTAGCGATTATTATATCTATTGTGAACTTCTGTTGATATTGGAACTGTGCTGTACTTTACTATTGTGCTGTACTATTGTCATATTTACAGATTTATGCCTGGTAATGCTGGCGACAATCTGATAATATGGCACCAATGAAACAGTCGCGAATAATAAATTTGTTTTTAGTTATATTTTCGTTTGTGACAGATTATTTTTTAATTAATTGTACATTTTATTTTTTTATCTAGAGATCAATTCGAAAAGAACATTTTGTTCTGTCTTTAGTCGTAGAGAATGAGCTTGATGTTTGCGAATATTTTCGTTTTCTGTTGTACACAAGTCATTATCGCTTTTCATAGTAAGACCATCTAACGATTATTATATCTATTGTGAACTTCTGTTGATATTGGAACTGTGCTGTACTTTGCAAATTTATCTAGTCACTTTCAATCGTAAGCAAAGATAATAACCATGTTATTATGATAGAAAACAATAGAGCAGTGTTTCGTCTTTTCCGATAAAAAAAAATGGAGCTTTTGCGGATTTAATTTAAGCTTATTTTTAGGATCACGGCAGTCACAAAAGATTTTTATGAGGAAAGAATCGATAGTAATTAAAGATATAGATAGGGGGTTAAGGGAGATATGATACACCCTTTTTTTTAAATATATATATATATATAACCTTTGAAAAGCTTTAAAAAATTAATGTTTTATTATAAAGTGATCTTTTATTTATTTATTTAGAATAACCGCAAATTTAGAAAACAGTCATTCAAAAAATATATTCCAATTAATTTGAATGTTTATTAGCTCACAGGCTATCATAGCCTGAGAGCTTATGTGCCCGTCCGTTCTGTATGTACGTTCGTATGTTCGTGCGTAACGCGATAACTCATGATAAAAATATCGGATCCACTTGAAATTTTGTATATAGGTATATCCTGATAAGGCGCTTCCCTGATTAGTTTTTGGAGTTCATTCGATATGTATAAGAGGGGGAACGGGGGACTCATGCCCCTCCCCTTAATTGATATAAACGAGATTTTCATGCAGAATTAACAGTTTTCGTTCAAAATTTAGATATAGGATCATTCTGATGAGGCGATTCCGTGATTGTTATTAAGTGTTCATTGAATAAGTATAAAAAGGGGAAACGGGGGTTCATGCCCCCCCCCCCCCTTACTTGATATAAGCGGGATTTTCATGCAGAATTAACAGTTTTCGTTCAAAATTCAGATATAGGATCATTCTGATGAGGCGATTCCGTGATTGTTATTAAGTGTTCATTGAATAAGTATAAACAGGGGAAACGGGGGCTCATGCCCCCCCCCCTTAATTGATATAAACGGGATTTTCATGCAGAATTAACAGTTTTCGTTCAAAATTTAAATATAGGATCATTCTGATGAGGCGATTCCGTGACTGTCATTAGGTGTTCATTGAATAAGTATAAACAGGGAGAACGGGGGGCTCATGCCCCCCCCCCATTAATTGATATAAACGGGATTTTCATGCAGAATTAACAGTTTTCGTTCAAAATTTAGATATAGGATCATTCTGATGAGGCGATTCCGTGACTGTCATTAGGTGTTCATTGAATAAGTATAAACAGGAGAAACGGGGGGCTCAGCCCCCCCCCCTTAATTGATATAAACGGGATTTTCATGCAGAATTAACAGTTTTCGTTCAAAATTTAGATATAGGATCATTCTGATGAGGCGATTCCGTGACTGTCATTAGGTGTTCATTGAATAAGTATAAACAGGGGGAACGGGGGGCTCATGCCCCCCCCCATTAATTGATATAAACGGGATTTTCATGCAGAATTGACAGTTTTCGTTCAAAATTTAGATATAGGATCATTCTGATGAGGCGATTCCGTGACTGTCATTAGGTGTTCATTGAATAAGTATAAACAGGGGGAACGGAGGGCTCATGCCCCCCCCCCATTAATTGATATAAACGGGATTTTCATGCAGAATTAACAGTTTTCGTTCAAAATTTAGATATAGGATCATTCTGATGAGGCGATTCCGTGACTGTCATTAAGTGTTCATTGAATAAGTATAAACAGGGGGAACGGGGGGCTCATGCCCCCCCCCCCCCTTAATTGATATAAACGGGATTTTCATGCAGAATTAACAGTTTTCGTTCAAAATTTAGATATAGGATCATTCTGATGAGGCGATACCGTGGCTGTTATTAAGTGTTCATTGAATAAGTATAAACAGGGGGAACGGGGGTTCTAATGCCCCTCTCCTTAACTTGTATAAATGGATTTTTCAATCAGAATTGTCAGATTTCGTTCAAATCTCTGAATAGTTTTGGAAGTTTAATGGTTAAGTATAAAAGAGGAGAATAACTCCTCTTAAATTATATAAATGCTAAATGGGTTTTTATTAAGAATTATCCGATTTGTTCTGAATTTTGGATATAGGTTTTTAATATGATAAATCATGTACTTGATAGTTTAGGAGGTTCAATGATTAAGTATAAAAAAGGAGAAAGGGGAGAGCTGTTTCGCTTTCTTAATTTTTTTTTTTCGAACGGAATTAACGAAAATACAAGGCTGTAATGTACAATTAGTATGCGTAGCCTGTGATCTCAATGCCATCAGTTTAACTGGGCAATATTCTTTTTTATTATTGTATGAAATCTCCTCGTTACTGGGAAAGATTGATATATTTGCAAGGGAAATTTGATACAGTATTACGAAAATTTAAAAAAGAAATGCACACAATTCAATTTGTGTCATATAATTTTTTTATGATAAATCTTGAAATGTTTTAATAAAATTTAAAGAAAAACGACATTGACATATTTTTTGTCTCAGAAATGTTTATTACAAAAAATAAATAAATAAATAAAAATAAAAAATAAATAAACAGTCCTATTAATCCACGTTTTGGAAAATAAATAATGAAAAAAGAAACCATAGAGATCTTTTTGCATGGAAAAAATAAAATGCACATTGCTGATTTGCAAACATTTTCTCATAAATTTTACTCAGTTAAGCTTTCTTTAAAAGAAAAACTAATAACACTATCATTTTAATAAGTTGGGTAGATTTTATGCGTTTTCATTTTGCCTTTTGTCAATTATATAAAAACAACTTCCATTTTAAGTCATTTATATATTTTTTCTTTTTTACGATGCACAAAGCGAACTAACAACTTATCATCGCACTGCTTTTTTATGTAATCTACTTAATGCCGAATACTCTTTTTCAGTAAAAAAGGCCATGATAGTCCATGGATTAGCAGTTATTGGATTATATAAATAACCATCATCAGAAATATTCGATATATTTTTTTTTTCTGCAATGTTTTTTGTCTTTTACTTCTAACTTTAAATTATTTATCAAACGTTTTTGACAGGCGTATTTATAAATATTAAAAATTTTACTTTATGTTTTCTAACCTTTGACGCTGAAGCTGTTTTCTTGGGATAAGATCGATACATTCGGGAGACTTGTAAACTTAGTATAACGGCCCTGTATTTTCATCTACAGATTTTTTAGGTGTCATGCCAGTAGATAACTGTTGCATCTTTAACTCGATGGTTTCGTGTAGATGATCACAAGAAAACGTTGAGGGTAAAAAAAAAAAAAAAAAAAAAAAAAAAAAAAAAAAAATAGGTATTGTCTGAACAGTTAAATCAAAAAGAAAAATTCTATTCTTTTAAATCCAGATAAAATAAAATATTTGTTTAACCCTTGGGGACGAGCAATTCGTATACGTGCAGCACCTTTTAACCTTTTGGTTAAAGAATTCTTGTTTATCCATACAAGTAAAAATTTACTGTGAAATTTGCCTTATTTTAACCCCGAGCATTTTCTCGATTTAAGGCACAAATTTCTGTTTTTAAAAACTTGTGACAAAACATTAAAAATTTTGTAAAAATCTTCCGTCGCAAAGGGATTAAGTAAAGGATTTCAAAAAAGCTTAATCAATTAATCCATAGCAAGTTCAGTAACTGATGCTATAAAACAATAATGAATATTACTTTATTACATAATATTACATATTAGTTTGTAACTTATAAAAAATTATTTAAGTTCAAATATGCAAGCGTATCATTTCTCACTAGTATTAAAGTATCATTTGTCCTTATCATGCCTTACTGGATTGAAAAAAAAGTGATTGAAAAGTTTTGATTTGTGAAGTGATTGGAAAAATCACTTCGTATAAATGCACTTGCAAAATGGCATTTCTGCTTTTTAGTAAAATTAACACTAGCAATTTGCTTTATAAATTAAAAAAATATATGGGTGAATTTCACATGAACTGCCAGTTTGGTGTCCTGATGTTTAAATCTAAATTTCATATTAATGAATTTATTTTTTTATATTCTAAAAGCAGGTAGTAGCACATCTTTTTATGCTTAATTCAATGCATTCATTACATTTTTTTCAGAGTTATCAAATAGTGGTCTTTTTTTGTACTTTAGTTAGCAAGTAATGGGAATTTACTTGTCCTCAATAAAAAACTTGGAAATTTTCAATCTTTTTTTATGCTTCCAAACATTTAAAAAATTTTATATATGGATTAAAAGTAAAATATCCTGAGTTAATTAAACAAACAGACATTTTATATTTTTAAAATACGTATCTAAGAGTTTAAAATTTAAAAGCATTTTGTGTCCTCATATGCAGAACATGAGTGTTACCTTAGGGAAGTTATTATTATTTGTTTTCAAAATATTTGTATATTGCAGTTGGCAACGGTAGCGAGAAAACGATGTTGTTTCTTTTTACAGTGCGCTTATTTAGAACTCGATAATTTTATTTTATAATTGCTATTTATTGGAATGTTCATTTCAACATGGTGAGTATTTTAATTTTCTTACAGGAGTGTTACCCATTTATTTATTATTATTTTTTAGCGTATAAAAATGTTGAGTTAGGAAATGCTGTATCTTTTGTTCAAGAATCAATAGGCCCAACTAAAATTTCAATAAAACAGTTAGAATTCATTTTAGTGAAAAATTCCTTAATAAATATCATGAGTGTTACCGAACATGAGTGTTACCGTACATGAGTGTTACTTGGAAAAAGTAACACTCGAGAAAAGAAGTAACACTGATGATTTAAAGCAACCAATTAATAAGTAAATCTACAACTATAGATATTGTATAAGATTTAAGTTATGCTTATAATTGATTCATGATTTGAGGATATATATTTATAATTATTTAAAAATAGTAACAGAATTTTCATGTCTGCACAAGTGTTCTGTAAGTGCTATTTAAGATTAAAATTTTAATTCTTAATAAATAATTTTCAAAGGACTATCTATTTTAAATAAATTATAGTTTAAACTTTTAAAAATCTTTATTTTTTTTTTTCAATAATTGCGAAATTTTTTTTTTTTTTTTTTTTTTTTTTTTTTTTGTTAACGTTGTACCAGGAAAGTTAAAAAAGTGTTTATGATTTTGGTTTGACTGATCGCTTGTCCGCAGTTTAACTCTTCTAAATATACTTCGATAGCTTTGAAATTTTTTGGCTATTGGCATTTACCCTAGCAAAAACACTAATTAAAATGAAGTTTCTAGAACGATTAACTTATTTATAGGGACAGTCAAAAGTTTTCCGTTATTACGGCCTATGAGAAAAATCGTTTCAAATGAATTTTAAAGATATTACACACTGTCAAACATATTAATATTTATATAAATTTACAATATGCACTGAAACATGCATTATGTAAAATATACGATGAAGAAAATAGCTATTATTCATTTACAGGGTTACACAAAAGAATTCCATTAATAATGGAAAAGGGGAGAATTCTGTGGCATATTTTAATTATATTAAACGATTTCATGTATGATAAAATTGATATAATTCACAGAGACTTAATATAAGTTATTTCAGATATAATACGAAGTGAAAAGAATTTACAGGGACACACAAAAGATTTTCAAACAGTATATTCTATCAGAAGTACTGTATACTATTGATGATGGCTGATGGATAGATGAATTGTGTTTTTGAGTGCGCGTGTAATTGTGTAAATACGTAGTATTTATAGTTGTCGTTCAGTCTTTCCGTCTATCTTCATATAACAACTCAAAACCTACCCAACCGAATCGTTTGAAATTTACAATACATAATTATTAGATAATTTTGTCAAGTCATTTCAAATTTTATGAAAATCGGATGCATAATTCGATGACAGGGACAGTCAAAAGTATTCCGTTACATTACGGTTTCACTCTTTATTTAAGAAGCAAAGTAATACTCATGACATAAAAAACTATTAAAATGCTTTAAATTTATGAAATAAATAAAAACTAATACATTTTTCATTTAGTAAGATAACCTTAAGCATTTTTTAAAATTAATTATTGATACAAAAAAAAAATTGCAGAATGTTTTATAGATGTCACACTTATGAGAAAAATAGTGACTGGCCAAGACATTTCTTGAAATTTCTGAAATATAAATAAGAAAACTCGCAAATAATCAACTGTTTAGAATGCTGTAAACTATAAGCAACTCATACCTGAGTAAATTTTCATATTTAAACCAAATTATTTTTTCAAATTATGTTTCACCTAATATGGCAATACATTTGAAAACCACCCATATACAAGATATTATCCTCACAATAAAAAGAGTTAATGAGAGAAAATCAGTATTTGAGAAAATTTACACAGATATTCCAAATGTCTTCAAAATGAAAAGAAAAGCAAAGTTGTCAGTTCTTCACTTCTAAGTTCAACTAATGGTAGCTTCTGCAAATAAAAGAAGCATGTACGTTGGTTAGAATGTTTGTTAATGTCATTTGTTGAGAAAAATTGCCATTTCATCAAACCTCCCCAAGACATTTTAGAGAAAACTGAAAAACCAACTGCTCGGTTCTTCATCATATGAATAGTAATTTCTGCAAATTTCATGCATTTATTCTAGAGATGGGAAACATAGTTAATTTTGATTAACAGGTTTCATTGTTACATTCTTGCACAAATAACAGGTTCCAAAAACCTGTTATTTTTATAACATATAACTAATTGCAGCGTATGATGTCAAGGAATGTTAGGTAGCTTTCATTACAAAAAGTAAAAAGCTACCTATTGCAGCCGCCCGGAGGAAAACTCTTCCAGAAAATTTTGGTATATTTTCACCGATCATGACCCCCAGACCGCAAAACCACCCTCAGTTCAAATGTTGACATATATATATATATATATATATATATATATATATATATATATCTGATTTTTGTCATGCGATAACTAACGTATTTATGAACCGATTTGAATGAAACTTGGTATGTATATATTACATACAAATGTCTCGACCGAGTTCGTTGGCCAGCATCATCCGACATTTTGTTTAAAAATGGCGGCCATTTTAAATTTTTTTAAAAATTTAAAATTTAAAATTCAATGCGAAAAAATTAAAAGTTGAAAAATATTTTTCTTTTACGTGTTAGAGCTTAAAACAACGATTCCAGAACACTTTTTATTTTGTCTGTATCTTAAAAAATGATGGAATTATAGCACTTTGAATTTTTCTTATGGCTGACATTTTGAAACAATCTGATTTTTGTCACGTCATAACACGCGTATTTATGAACCGATTTGAATGAAACTTGGTATGTACATAGTACATAAAAATGTCTCGACCGAGTTCGTTACCCAGCATCATTCGCCATTTTGCTTCAAAATGGCGGACATTTTAAATTTTTTAAAAAATTTAAAATTTAAAATAAAGTCTGAAAAAATTAAAAGTTGAAAAATATTTTTCTTTTACGTGTTAGAATTTAAAAAAACGATTCCAGAACACTTTGTTTTTTGTCTATATCTTAAAAAATGATTGAGTTATAGCACTTTGAATTTTTCTTATGGCTGACATTTTGAAACGATCTGATTTTGTCACGTGATAACACGCGTATTTATGAATCGATTTGGATGTAACTTAGCGTATACATAGTATATACTGAGGCCTAAATCGAGTTCGATACTCAGTTCCATCCGCCATCTTATTTCAAAATGGCGGCCATTTCAAAAATTTTAAAAATTTTTTAATTTAAAATTAGGTACAAGAAAGTTTGAAATTGAAAAAAGATTTCTCTTTTATGCATTTGAACTTGATACAAAGATTCCAGAGCATTTTTTGTTTCGTTTGTATCTTAAAAAGTCCTTCCGGCAATGCCGGGAGGAAGAGGTAGCTTTCATATACTTATATATTTATTTATTAATTTTAAGGTAAGTTACATTGTTCAAAAACACTAAGCTCAAATTAGTGGAAATAATCTTATAAAATTAGTGATTTTATAAGATTGAAACTAGTTTTTGTCAAGACTGAATATTAATAGGAATTTTTAGAAATTAGTCATCTTTTATTCAACCTGATTTTATTTTAAGCGATTTAGAGAGTCACCAAATTTTACCATATCATAAAGTGTATGCCATTTTAAAGCAACATTGTGGATCGTTCAGATCAGACCGTTTCAAAATGTCAGCCATAAGCAAAATTCAAAGTGCTATAACTCAGTCATTTTATAAGATATAGACAAAATAAAAAGTGTTCTGGAATCGTTGTTTAAAGTTCTAACACGAAAAATAAAAATATTTTTCAATTTTTAATTTTTTCGCATTTAATTTTAAATTTTAAATTTTTAAAAAAATTTAAAATGGCCACCATTTTGAAACAACATGGTGGATGATGCTGGCCAACGAACTCGGTCGAGACATTTGTATGTACTATGTACATCCCAAGTTTCATTGAAATCGGTTGATAAATACGCGTGTTATCACGTGACAAAAATCAGATCGTTTCAAAATGTCAGACATAAGAAAAATTCAAAGTGCTATAACTCAATCATTTTGTAAGATATAGACAAAATAAAAAGTGTTCTGGAATCGTCGTTTTATGTTCTAACACGTAAAAGAAAAATATTTTTCAAATTTTGATTTTTTTCGCATTTAATTTTAAATTTTTAAATTTTAAAAAAATTTAAAATGGCCACCATTTTGAAACAAAATGGCGGATGATGCTGGCCAACGAACTCGGTCGAGACATTTGTATGTACTATGTACATACCAAGTTTCATTGAAATCGGTTTATAAGTACGCGTGTTATCACGTGACAAAAATCAGAACTCATCGTTTCAAAATGCCAGCCATAAGAAAAATTCAAAGTGCTATAACTCAATCATTTTTTAAGATATAGACAAAATAAAAAGTGTTCTGGAATCTTTGTTTTAAGTTCTAACACGTAAAAGGAAAATATTTTTCAACTTTTAATTTTTTCGCATTTAATTTTAAATTTAAAATTTTTTTAAAAATTTAAAATGGCCGCCATTTTGAAACAAAATGGCGGATGATGCTGGCCAACGAACTCGGTCGAGACATTTGTATTTACTATGTACATACCAAGTTTCATTGAAATCGGTTCATAAGTATGCGTGTTATCACGTGACAAAAATCAGATTGTTTCAAAATGTCAGCCATAAGAAAAATTCAAAGTGCTATAACTCAATCATTTTTTAAGATATAGACAAAATAAAAAATGTTCTAGAATCTTTGTTTTAAGTTCTAACACGTAAAAGGAAAATATTTTTCAACTTTTAATTTTTTCGCATTTAATTTTAAATTTTAAATTTTTTTAAAAATTTAAAATGGCCGCCATTTTGAAACAAAATGGCGGATGATGCTGACCAACGAACTCGGTCGAGACATTTGTATGTACTATGTACATACCAAGTTTCATTCAAATCGGTTCATAAATACGTTAGTTATCGCATGACAAAAATCAGATATATATATATATATATATATGGTTATATATATATATATATATATATATATATGTCAACATTTGAACGGAGGGTGGTTTTGGGGTCTGGGGGTCATGATCGGTGAAAATATACCAAAATTTTCCGGAAGTGTTTTCCTCCGGACGGCTGCAATAGGTAGCTTTTTACTTTTTGTAATGAAAGCTACCTAAAAAGGACTAAGTTATCGTATTTTTAATTTCTACTGTTGCTCATATGTTAAAATGATCTGATTTTCGTCACGTGATAACACGCGTATTTATGAACTGATTTGGATATAACTCCGTGTGCACATAGTACATAGCAATGCCTTGACCACGTTCACTGTCCAACATCTTCCGTCCTCTTGTTTCAAAATGGAAGCCATTTAAGTTTGTCCAAAAATCTTTTAAATGTATAATGATGTACAAACAAAAAGTCCTTCCAGCAATGCCGGGAGGAAGAGGTAGCTTTCATATACTTATTTATTTATTTTAAATTAAGTTATATTATTCAAACACACAAAGCTCAAATTAGTGGAACCCGATTTTATAAGATTGAATACTAGTTTTTATCAATACTAAATATTAATAGGATAATTATCATATTTTATTCAACCTGGTTTTATTTTAAGCGATTTATAGGGTAGCAAAATTCCACAATATCCATTTTAAAGCAGCATGATGGATAAAAAAAACCCAATGAGCTTGATTGAAATCTTAATTCATGTGAACATGCACACTCATATCGAAATTGATTAATATATACGAGTACTGTCGCAGGAAAATTGACTTTAAAAAAAAAATGTCACCCACATTAAAAATTCAAACTGCTTTATCCCGGGCGTTTTTCAAGGTAAAGACAAAGAAAAAAATACTCCGGAATTCATTATTAAGATAAATAGTTTAGAAAAAACCTTTTTTCAATTTCTAATTTTTTGTTTATACATCATTATACATTTAAAAGATTTTTGACAAATTTAAATGGCCGCCATTTTGAAACAAGATGGCGGATAAAGTTGGGTAGTGAACTCGGTCAAAACATTGGTATGTACCATGAACACAGGGAGTTATAACGAAATCAATTTATAAATATGCGTATTAACGCGTGACAAATTTCAGACCGTTTCAAAATATCAATCACTCTGGAAATTGAAAGTGCTAAGACTCAGCCAATTTTCAAGATATAGATGAAACAAAAAATGCTATGGAATCTTTGTATCGAGGTCAAAACACACAAGAAAAATCTTTTTCAATTTCTTACTTTTTTCACCTAATTTTAAAATTTAAATTTAAAAATATTAATATTCCGCCATTTTGAAACAAGGCGGAGGTTGGAACTGGCCAACGAACTCGTTCCAGGCATCAGTATGTCCTATTTACGCACCAAATTTCATTCAAATCGGTGTATAAATACGTGTATTATCACGTGACGAAAACCAGATCATTTCAAAATGTGAGCAACACTAGAAATTAAAAGTACTATAACTCAGACATTTTTTAAGATACAGACTAAACAAAAAATGCTTTGGAATCTTTGTATCAAGGTCAAATGGATAAAAAAATCTTTTTCAATTTCTCAATTTTTTGTACTTAATTTCAAATGTTAAATTAAAAAAAAGTAAATGGCTGCCATTTGAAACAAGATGGCGGATGGAACTGGTTAACGAACTCGGTCCAGACTTTATTATGTACTATGTACACACCAAGTTACATCCAAATCTATTTATAAACACGTGTGTTATCACGTGACAAAAATAAGATCGTTTCAAAATGTCAGCCATAAGAAAAATTCAAAGTGCTATAACTCAATCATTTTTTAAGATATAGACAAAGTAAAAAGTGTTCTAGAATCGGTGTTTTAAGGTCTAACACATGAAATAAAAATATTTTTCAACTTTTAATTTTTTCGCATTTAATTTTAAATTTTAATTTTTTTAAAAATTTTTAAATGGCCGCCATTTTGAAACAAGATGGCGGATGATGCTTGTGACGGTTTCTGTCACATATTATCTTGTCTTCTCCCCTTTTTTAGAAAATGAACAAGTAAAATCGAAACTTCAAAATGTTAACTGAAAATTAACCCCCTTAAATAAATACTTAAAGTTAATATTCTTGCATTTGAGGTTATAAAGCAGTACTTTGTTATTTTCCCTTTTATAACTTTGTATGTGAAATTAACTCCTTTACAAACCCTCTTTCATATGATAAAAAAAAACATTTCATTCCCACTCTTTGTTTTGGATTTTTATCACTTTGAGAAAGATCTGTTAATTCTTTTCTCGTCACAATAAAAGTTAACCGAATGTCAGTCTTCCTTAGATCTGCACATTTCTGCATTCTTTTCCATGTTAAAAGAAGCAGCTGTGGTTTATAATACGTTTATCCGTTAACATTCTCATGCACTCAGCTAATCTTTAAAATCTCCCAGATATCATGAATGCACACGTGCGTATGCAGTCGACACTCCTTAAAAACCACAGGACTGCAATACTATAACAACCCTAGCATTCTCTGTTACTAAGCATTAACGGATTCTCATAACCTTGACGCTGAAAAAAAGTATAGCGCTGTACATCTTCCCTGCCTCAGTGGCACTTCTACTCGGACCATTGGCCATGTAACATCACGCAAAAAGGGGCGCTGTGCCCCTCTCCGGCTAATGCCGTGCCTTCGGGAAAATGATGTGATTTCCCGTATTACTAGCGTCTTAGTATTGTAAACCTTCCATCGTCCAGCTAAATAAACACCTTATTCTGTCTACAATTATATTGGAGTTTACTTCTCTGCGCTCTCGATCTCTTTCCCTGGGTTTACTTGTACGATCACTATCATATGAATTACTGGTGCCAGTGCCCATTTCTCCAACATAAACAAAAAAGAGAGCGCACAATGGAGTGCATAACTTTATTGGACTACCCCCTCCTAAATTATATCGTTAAAGAAACTTCAAATGATTCTACAGTGTCACCCCCCCATGCCTTTGTGTGATTGGAAACAATTTTAAATCGCCTGTTCTCTCCGGATGGACTCGCCGCTGCATACGGACATCCAAAACCTTTCCGTTGATAAGAAGTGTTCAGCGCGGAGTTATGTTTCATCGGTCATTCACCCCCTGTTTCCCGTGAAGTTTCCATCGTTAAATTTCTGCTCCTAAAAAAAATCGTCGGCTCTTCTCCCCTTTGCTACAAATCGTGTCCTGATGTTTACTGTGCGTTCGTTCGACATTGTGTACTTTCGGCCTGTGAAATCATGCAAAATTTTGTGACCAGCCTTTGTGAAATTCTTCAAAAAGTATTGTCGTGCTCAATTATGGTGTTCAGTTTTTGTGTTATGAAATTAAAAAAAAAAAAATGTTATATTCTTCTTTTTCCAAGTGCTGAGTTGTGATAAAGTAAAAATTATATCAGGTCCAAGTCAAAAGATGTGCTTTATTTTTCTTCAACATTTCTGGGCAGTAGTGACCTCTTCATGGTTTCGGTTTTAAAAATACAGCTCTTCAGTATTTTTTTTTTTTTTTTTTTTTTTTTTTTTTTAAAGCACATCATAAAAATTTTTATTTGTGAAATAGGTCTGTACAACTGAATCAATAGGTTCATTTTTTAACAGTTTTTTGTGTTTATCGAATCATTTCATCCAGAGGTGTTTAGCCGTCAAGAATCTTCATGAATGCTGCAAGATTTTTTTTGTTCTGCCAGTTCTCTTCTTAAAGTGTTAATTGTACTTCAGGATATTTTTGTGTGAAATATGATAAACGGCAACATCTGTCATAAAAAGATAAAAAAAATAATTAAGTCAACATCCTCCACGACTATTAAAAATGATAATAAATACATAGATCTGCATTAAAAAAATATGCTAACGCATATTTTACGAAGTTACGCCTTTACATTTAAGAAAAATTTATATTTCATAGGTTGCACAATCATTTTTTTATCTCATGTTTGAAGTGTGATAAATTTAGTTTTCATATCTATTAGTCCTGATCCAATCTAAAAGTATTATTATTGCAAAGTTTATTTTAAATATTTTTGTGTGTCAGCATGAACAGAGAAGATTTGTTTTATAAATCTAAAATAATTAAAAGTTAAAAATTTCAGTTATCATTGCATAAATTTTGCAATCTTCTCTTTTCACGCTTTATTTCGTATTTTTTTGTGTTAGTGATGTGCATATAGATTTTCACAATTATGATTCTGAAGTTAGTTACTTTTTGTGTTTTTAGGTAATATTCCTATTCTACTCGTGGTGCATATATTCTGAGCTAGTCGCTCGACTTTGCACGTTACCTTTTATTTTATGTACTGATTGTATTTTTTTTTTTTTTTTTTTTTTTTTTTTTTTTTTTTTTTTTTAAGGGGCAACCCTTCTGCTAACATTTTTTTTGGCTTTTGCACAGTTACTTAAATTTTGCTTGAAATAACAAAATGGGGGATTACAAAATAAATTAGAGAAAATGCAATTTTAATACATTTATTTTCTGGGTTAAAGTTGGTGTTAATTTAATAGGTCTGAATTATAAACTTGATGTCCATGTTGAAATCGTTCTGAGTTTTGGGGTACTTTTAATATGTATGGAAATTTTTTTTCTTCTTTCCATCACCCCCTATCCTTTTATAGTTCTGCATACCTTAAATTTTTTTGCTTAAAATTTTCGAGAATTATTTTTCCGTGATCCACTTTCTTAACAGGCAAGTGTGTGTATAGTAAGACAAAATTAATTCACTTACACTTTATTTTTTTACTTGTTGCAAAAATGGAAGCTACTCGCTTTCACATTTTACACATCTTTGATAATAAAAGTTAGACACCCCCCCCCCTTTCGCAAGTGAAAGCCCATTTTGTTTTTCTTAAACTAGTTATGTACATAGCTGTAGATGTTACATAAAGTAAAATTATACGTTTCTCATGTGCTATTATTTTGAAATAATCATTTCTAACTGGACTTGTCTGGGCAAATTCATTATTCCCTTTTTCTAATTAACCCTTAAATTTTTGATTTTTGATTGGTTTTTCAAACTTAATGTTTTTTTTCAAAGTCTTTATCCTGTTATAATAGTTTGTTTTAAAAAAAATTTCTAGCAGCTGTGTAATATGGCTACTAAAGATAACAAACCCCCACTTGAACTAAATGAACCTAGCTATACTTCTCCTTGGCTAGATTTCTTTCAAGACACCCTAAATAAATACACAGAAAGTATGTGTAAAGACGCAGCTGCATTTCAAAATAAAATTTTAGCTAACAACTCCCCTTTTTTAGAAGATTTTGCAGATATCACTATGCAAATGAAGTGGAATCTTAACACGCTTAATGAATCGTTCAATATCCTGAAAGTGGAATTCTCTAATTTAAAACGTGACAATGATAACTTACAAATTGTTAATAAAAAACTTATTGAAAGGTTACATAAATTAACTAGTAAACAAACTTCTACAATTTCAATCGAGACTATGCAGGGTGAGAAATTAAAGAGCAATAGTGATAGTCTGTCCACAATAACAAGAGATAAAGCGACCCAAACAGGTAATCATAATAGCTACAAAGATAATTTGCAAAATGACAGAAATGATGAACGAGAGACACTCACAAAATTCAGCGATTCTAATCAAATTTCTTTTTCAGCGTCTGAATGTAAAAAAATAAAACCTGTTCGAATTATTATTTTCAATTTGCCAGAAGAATGTGGTATACCAGATATTTTATTGGGAGTGGGTGAGCTTTTGCATAATAATGAACCTGATATTCAATCTTCTAAGAAATATAAATTACAACATGTCGATTCATACAATTGGGTTTTTAATGCATCTTTGCAGACAGCTAAAAAATTAATAATGCACAAAAAAATAAATATTAAAGGTAATGAGTACTCTGTAGATGTATACATTAATCTCAAGCGATGCTTTTCGTGCCAAATGTACAAACATGTTGCTAGGTTATGTCCTAATAATATCTTTTGTCCTGTATGTGCTCTTCCACATTGTGACACTCAATGTACAAATTCAGCAAAATGCATAAATTGTATCAGAAATAATCAAGATAACAATACCAATTTTAATATTTTTCATCCAGCATTTGCTCAATTTTGCCCCTCTCTTAAAAGATTTATTAAACAGGAAAGAAAAAATATACAACTGCATCTATTTCAATAATTAAGTTTGCTAAAAAAAAATGACTTACATAATTTACAGCCTTTGGTTATTTTTCCAATAAGTCACATTAGTGTGAAGAAGTTTACTTTTACCTCAACAGTCTATTTGTTATTTTTGTAGTTGTACATTATTAGTTTTTTTTTTTTTTTTTATACGAGTCAATTTACATTTTTGGTACACCATTCATTTCATGTTAAAAAAAAATAATAATAAATATTGCTCGACACATGATGTACGGTTGGTGAGGATTCCTTTTTCATTTGACTGTTTAGCCGGCAAGCAGTTACCTGAGTAAGTTACATTGTGTTCACACGGTTGGTATTTTTATTGAAGGTGTACACGTTAACATCAAATTACTTTTTCTTTTATTTTACTCTGCGGACAAAACCTGTTTTTGTTTTACATAATTTTACACTCATTCATGCTGGTTTGTTTGCTGTTAGGAACGTGCATTTTTTTTTTCTCTTTTGAAGTTTAAATAGTTATAAATACACATTATTTACAACAATTATTTTATAGACCTGTTTTTTTGTTATGGCATATAATGTATTAATTCCTGGTACACATGAGAATTTTGTTCATAGAAAAAAAACACAGAAGTTCATCGTACATTCTTAGTTCATTGATGTTACACTAGTTCATCGCTTTACTTTCCATTCGTGTTGTACATGGGGAACTAGTTACATTCATTGTTGTTAAAACAAAAAAAAACACTTTCTTCCTGGTCATTTTAGTTCACCGAATAAACAACTTAGTTCATAGCATATTTACACGTTTACTTATAGAAATTTTACACATTAGTTCATCGATTTTTCACATCCGTTCATAGAATATTTACATGTTTGCTTACAGGATTTTACACGTTAGTTCATCGATGTTTTTACACATTAGTTCATAGTGATGTTATACATGTTTTCAGTCATGGTTTACATTGTAGTTCATAGAGATGTACACTTTAGTTCGTTGAAGTTTTAATTATTGTTCATAGATTGTTTACACATTAGTTCATTGAAAATACACATCTTTATTCATAGAATATGTAACACATTAGTTTATAGAAAGTATACCACATTTTACATGTTTCTTATAGCATAGTTAAAAAAAAATCACACTTTTTTTTTGTTAAACACTTGTCATTGGATTTAATTCACACATTCTGGGGCTTTGGCAGCTGCGTTTTTGTCTTTGCTCATCGAGTTATACATTTATACACAGTGTTATCCTTTCAAACCTATAGCTATTAGTCCTATCAAAATTATGCATTGAATATTTAATTTGCATTCTTTTCTTTGAATCAAGGAGATAAAATCCATTTCTGTTGTGATTTCATTCCAGTAATATTCTTTTCATACACATAAGTTCTCAGCATGAAGATTTTTACACGTAGTTTGTTCATCTAATTTAAATTCTACATCTCATTGTTGGTAATGGCATGATTCTTCATGTCATTTTCACTTTGTTAAAAAAAAAAAACAAAAAAAAAACAAAGAGGTAATTAATTTAAGTAACAACTTCTTCACATAACTTCTTTTCGTTTCACATTAAGGTTGTATTTTTTTCAAAAATTATTTCACTTTCTTCAGTTACATTTTACACTTCTGTTTGTTGTTGAGTAAGTTGTTTTTCTCAACTTATTTACTTCACAGGTCTTTTCCTGAATTAAAACTGAAAGCATCTTGTCAGAGGCAGTTTTGTTTGTAATAATAGTAAACACACCCCAGTTACACATATAAAAGATTAGTCATTTCCTTTGTTTTTTTTTTTTTTCAATTATCCCTTTTCCTGAAGCTGGTTTCCGTTCAAAATTAGTGCCCTTGGGTCTCCAACTTCATTATGTTATCGAATACTCTTTAATTGTTTTTCAATTCACAAATAAAGTTTTTTTCGATTACTTGACGTGTGTTACTTGGAAGATCACTATGATCTTGGGGGAGCAGGGACTCATATACCTTCGTGCTATGTGAGTCTCACAATTCCCTCCTCCTCTAGGGCTGAAGTCATAAACTGACGCCATAATACTTGTTTTATCAAATAAAAAAAAACAAGATTTAGGGCCCCACCTGTCTATGGGCTTGCTTTGCATCCCTTTTTTTTTGAGGTCGTGTGCTGTGTGCAAAAATTTTTTTTTTACTTTTTGTTTATCAATGTCTATATTATATATCCAGTACTTATTATATCATATATATAGTTCGGTGTATCTTTTATTTGTGTGCTAAATATAATTAAATGTTTGCTTGCATTCACTGTGAAGTATTGAAAAGCTATTATTATATTTAAACTTCACATTTTTTTAGTCATGACAAAAGCTGGTACCAGCACTTTTAAACTAAAATATTTTTTTTTAAGTCATCCGGATGCACATAAAAAAAAATTATTTTAATTATTTGTCTTGGGACTGAAAGGACTAATGATCACCAAGACACGATGCTGTTGAAAAGCGCTTAAAGTCATGACGTTTATATAATGAGTAAAAAAAAAAGAAGTTTGCATAATCCAAACAATTTTTCAAAAAGCAAGCAATATACTATATATATATATACAGTTTTATGTTTAAATGTATTTTTTTACTTTCAATTTTATATACTTAGTATTATGATTGTGTATTTGGAGTAGAGAAGATGTGCGGCGCTTGTTGCTAAAAAAAAAAAAAAAAAACTTTATTGGAAACATTGCAGTTTTTTTTCCCGATGCTGGGAGTGAGATATGTGACGGTTTCTGTCACATATTATCTTGTCTTCTCCCCTTTTTTAGAAAATGAACAAGTAAAATCGAAACTTCAAAATGTCAACTGAAAATTAACCCCCTTAAATAAATACTTAAAGTTAATATTCTTGCATTTGAGGTTATAAAGCAGTACTTTGTTATTTTCCCTTTTATAACTTTGTATGTGAAATTAACTCCTTTACAAACCCTCTTTCATATGATAAAAAAAACACCACTTCATTCCCACTCTTTGTTTTGAATTTTTATCACTTTGAGAAAGATCTGTTAATTCTTTTCTCGTCACAATAAAAGTTAACCGAATGTCAGTCTTCCTTAGATCTGCACATTTCTGCATTCTTTTCCATGTTAAAAGAAGCAGCTGTGGTTTATAATACGTTTATCCGTTAACATTCTCATGCACTCAGCTAATCTTTAAAATTTCCCAGATATCATGAATGCCCACGTGCGTATGCAGTCGACACTCTTTAAAAACCACAGGACTGCAATACTATAACAACCCTAGCATTCTCTGTTACTAAGCATTAACGGATTCTCATAACCTTGACGCTGAAAAAAAGTATAGCGCTGTACATCTTCCCTGCCTCAGTGGCACTTCTACTCGGACCATTGGCCATGTAACATCACGCAAAAAGGGGCGCTGTGCTCCTCTCCGGCTAATGCCGTGCCTTCGGGAAAATGATGTGATTTCCCGTATTACTAGCGTCTTAGTATTGTAAACCTTCCATCGTCCAGCTAAATAAACACCTTATTCTGTCTACAATTATATTGGAGTTTACTTCTCTGCGCTCTCAACCTCTTTCCCTGGGTTTACTTGTACGATCACTATCATAATGCTGGCCAACGAACTCGGTCGAGATATTTGTATGTACTATGTACGTACCGAGTTTCATTCAAATCGGTTCATAACTACGTTAGTTATCGCATGACAAAAATCAGATATATAAAGTCCTTCCGGCAATGCCGGGAGGAAGAGGTAGCTTTCATATACTTATATATTTATTTATTTATTTTAAGGTAAGTTACATTTTTCAAAAATACTAAGCTCAAATTAGTGGAAATAATCTTATAAAATTAGTGATTTTATAAGATTGAATACTAGTTTTTGTAAAGATTGAATATTAATAGGAATTTTTAGAAATTAGCCATCTTTTATTCAACCTGGTATTATTTTAAGCGATTTAGAGAGTCACCAAATTCCACGATATCATAAAGTGTATGCCATTTTAACGCAACATTGTGGATCGTTCAGATCAGACCGTTTCAAAATGTCAGCCATAAGCAAAATTCAAAGTGCTATAACTCAATCATTTTTTAAGATATAGACAAAATAAAAAGTGTTCTGGAATTGTTGTTTTAAGTTCTAACACGTAAAAGAAAAATCTTTTTCAACTTTTAATTTTTTCGCATTTAATTTTAAATTTTAAATTTTTTAAAAAATTTAAAATGGCCACCACTTTGAAACAAAATGGTGGATGATACTGGCCAACGAACTCGGTCGAGACATTTGTATATACTGCGTAAATACCAATTTTCATTGAAATCGGTTCATAACTACGCGTGTTATCACGTGACAAAAATCAGATCGTTTCAAAATATCAGCCATAAGAAAAATTCTAAGTGCTATAACTCAATCATTTTTTAAGATATAGACAAAATAAAAAGTGTTCTGGAATCTTTGTTTTAAGTTCTAACACGTAAACGAAAAATATTTTTCAACTTTTAATTTTTTCGCATTTAATTTTAAATTTAATTTTTTTTTTAATTTAAAATGGCCGCCATTTTTAAACAAACTGGCGGATGATGCTGACCAACGATGCTGCCGGAAGGACTATTTTAATTAGAAGACACTTATTCAAAATGCTTGAAATACTTTCTGAATGCAATTTTAGACGCATTTTTTCTTTGAAATGAATTTACACCATTAGTTTGTGGTTAAAAACTTTAATTCTGCAAAACAAAAATTTATCTAATTATGATAGTATAAATTTCATGCATTTTTAGCGTTTCTTTTTCTTTTATTATTATTATCTTCACTAAAAACACATTTTCCATTGCTGTGATTAAAACATTGAACATTCATAAAATTGAAAGTATCATAACTCAATAAGTTTTGGTCATATAAGAATCAATTTTTACTGTTTACTTGTTAGAACATAGAGGAACATTTTCTAAAAAAAACTTATGATGGAACCGTGACATTGTATAAAATTCGGAATTTTTTAATCATTTAAAAATGCATCATTTTAACAATAAATCGATTTTTAAAATAATGCAGAACAAAATGTAAAAGATTTTTGTAATTTGAACTACACCTCTAAAACTAATAGTTATTAACTATAGGTAAACAATAATAAGAGATACCCAGCATAACAATAGACACAACTTTAAAATCCCGATCGTTAAAAAACAAAACAAAACCGCAGTCATATCCATGAAAGCATATTTAAAGTTAATGGCAAGAAATATTATTTATACACTTTTAATCAAATTCAATTCATGCGAATAAATTTCTTACGCACAAATATGTTTTGCAAATTAATTACAATTGTATTAAAACTAATTGACCGGGAAGTGACAGCAAAGACAATCACCTCATCGAGTTCACGGATGAAATTCTAGGATTAGTTAAATCGCGATTCACATATTAAAACTGTCTGCCAAGTCATATCTTGGAATCCCGATTTAAAAGCTTGACTCGAAGGTTTACCATTGTGTATTCCTAGTCCCAGTCTTTCATGCTTTCATAACTACAAAAAGAAGATTGCAGGTTGAAGGATTGCAGGTCAGAAGGTTACAGAAAAACATAATGGTAAACTTACAAATGAATCGCTAAAATCGGGTTTTCGGTATTTTCCTCCAAGATATGACTTGGCAGAGCGATTGCATTTTAATATACGAATCGAGATTTAACTAATCTTGGAATTTCATCCTAGAATTAGATGAGGCGAATATCTTTGCTACCGCTTCCTCACAAATTTTAAACTGCCATTTTCTCTTTTCTTTCAATTTTTTCAATAGATTAAAAACAAAGAAATAAACAAAAAAGCTTTCATCCCTCATTTTTTTAAGACTCAATAACGACAAAGGGAAAAAAATAATAATAAATCATTCGCCCCTTCCCTCACTAGAAAAAAAAATCTAATATCAGAAATATCCTCTTCCAAATTTAAATATTTAAAACCAAATAAACTACCATCTGCCAAGCACGGGTAACTAAACTAGTCTTTTTTTTGGACCCGGGATAAAAATGAATTTTGCCCCCATTCCAGCCTACGTAAATTAACTTTACAAAGGTAATATTTCTAAGTTTCAAACAGTTTTAAAAATTTAACAATATTTAAATAGTCCTTCCGGTAGTGCCGGGAGGAAGAGGTAGCTTTCATATGCTTATATATTTATTTATTTATTTTAAATTAAGTTATATTATTCAAAAATACTAAGCTCAAATTAGTAGAACCTGATTAAGAGCTTGGTCGAAATCTTAATTCAGGTGCACATGCACACTCATATTGAAATCGATTAATATATATATATACGATAACTCAACCATTTTTAAAGATGCAAACGAAACAAAAAATGCTCTGGAAACTTTGTATTAAGGTCAAATGCATAAAGGAAAAATCTTTTTCAATTTCTTACTTTCTTGTACCTAATCTTAAACTTAAAAATTTTTCAAATTTTTTAAATGGCCACCATTATGAAATAAGATGGCGGATGGAACTGAGTATCGAACTCGATTTAGGCCTCAGTTTATACTATGTACACACCAAGTTACATCAAAATCGATTCATAAATACGCGTGTTATCTCGTGACAAAAATCAAATCGTTTCAAAATGTCTTCCATAAGAAAAATTTAAAATACTATAACTCAATCATTTTTTAAGATATAGAAAAAATAAAAAGTGTTCTGGAATCGTTGTTTTAAGTTCTAACACGTAAAATAAAAATATTTTTCAACTTTTAATTTTTTCGCAATTAATTTTAAATTTTAATTTTTTTTTTAAATTTTAAATGGTCGCCATTTTGAAACAAAATGGCGGATGATGCTGTCCAACGAACTCGGTTGAGACATTTGTATGTCCTATGTACATTCCAAGTTTCATTCAAGTCCGTTCATAATTACGCGTGTTATCACGTGACAAAAATCAGATCGTTTCAAAATGTCAGCCATAAGAAAAATTCAAAGTGCTATAACTCAATCATTTTTTAAGATATAGACAAAATAAAAAGTGTTCTGGAATCGTTGTTTTACGTTCTAACACGTAAAAGAAAAATATTTTTCAACTTTTAATTTTTTCGCATTGAATTTTAAATTTTAAATTTTTTTAAAATTTTTAAATGGCCGCCATTTTGAAACAAAATGGCGGATGATGCTGGCCAACGAACTCGGTCGAGACATTTGTATGTACTACATACATACCAAGTTTCATTCAAATCGGTTCATAAATACGTTAGTTACCGCATGACAAAAATCAGATATATATATACAGGGTGTCCCTAAACAAATGGTATATACGCTAGAGGGTGATAGAACACATCAAGACGAACAATAGTAAATAGGAAACCAAGGGTCCCAAACGTTTTCCAAAAGAGATAGCCGCCATTAAAGTTTGGGCGCCAAAATTTCAAATACACATAAAAAACGGAAAAATTGGTCGATTGATTTGCGGTTTTCACTAAAATTATTCTTTATGTTGGTATTTTCTTGAAAATAAATTATAAAGATAAATTTCGAAAAATGCCGATAGAGGGCGCTTTAGACTTTGAAGTAATGAAAAACTATTTTTTGCCGTGATATTTTGCATCTCATTAAATGGTTTCGTAAGCTTAGACTTAAACTTAAATTTTGAGCTCAAAATCTGAATAGTTGGAAGCGGTTAAGTAGCACAAACTTAACTGTGTTCAGAGGGTTTAAATTTCAAATGACTATAAAAAACGGAAAAATTGGTCAATTGATTTGCGGTTTTCACTAAAACTATTCTTTATGTCGGTATTTTATTGAAAATGAATTATAAAGATAAATTTTAAAAAATGCCGATAGAGGGCGCTTTAAATTTTTTAGTAACAAACAACTACTTTTTACATTATTTTTTGCATCTGATTAAATGTTTTCGTAAACTTAGACTTAAACTTAAATTTTGAGCTCAAAATCTGAATAGTTGGGAGTGGTTAAGTAGCACAAACTGAACTGTGTTCAGATGGTTCAAATTTCAAATGATAATAAAAAACGGAAAAATTGGTCGATTCGTTTGCGGTTTAAAATAAAACTATTTTTTAAGTCAGTATCTTCTTGAAAATGAATTTTAAAGATAAATTTCAAAAAATTCCATTAGAGGGCGCCTTAAACTTCAGAGTAACCAACAACAAATTTTAACCGTTATTTTTTGTATCTAACTAAATGCTTTCCAAAACTTGTTAAATGTTTTCGGAATCGTAGATTTAAACTTAAAGTTTGAACTCAAATTCTGAATCGTTGGGAGGAGTTAAGAAGCGCAAACTGAAGTGTGTTCAGGAGTTGAAATTTACCCCCCCCCCCCCCTCGAACACAGTTCACTTTTGCGCTATTTAAACACTCGCAACGACTCAGAATTTGATCTCAAAATTTAAAACTAAGCATTTGAAAGCATTTAATGAGATTTAAAAAAATAACGGTTAAAAATAGTTGTACGCTACTCTAATGTCAAAGGCGCTCTCTATCGGCATTTTGTGAAATTTATCTTTAAAATTTATTTTCAAGAAAACACTGATTTAAAGAGCAGTTTTAGCAAAAACCGCAAACGAATCGACTATTTTTTCCGTTTTTTTATAGTTTTCCATTTCGTTTGAAATTTAAACCCTCTGAACACAGTTCAGTTTGTGCTACTTAACCACTCCCAATTATTCAGATTTTGAGCTCAAAATTTATGTTTAAACATAAGCCTACGAAACCATTTAATGAGATGAAAAAAAAAAAAGGCAAAAAATAGTTTTAGGATGGATTAATTCGTTAATTCAAAGTCTAAATCGCCCTCTATCGGCATTTTTTGAAATTTATCTTTATAATTCATCTTCAATAACATACCGACATAAAGAATAGTTTTAGTGAAAACCGCAAATCAATCGACCAATTTTTCCGTTTTTTATAATCATTTGAAATTTAAACCCTCTGAACACAGTTAAGTTTGTGCTACTTAACCGCTTTCAAGTATTCAGATTTTGAGCTCAAAATTTAAACTTAAGTCTAAGCTTACGAAACCATTTAATGAGATGCAAAAAATCACGGCAAAAAATAGTTTTTCATTACTTCAAAGTCTAAAGCGCCCTCTCTCGGCATTTTTCGAAATTTATCTTTATAATTTATTTTCAAGAAAATACCAACATAAAGAATAATTTTAGTGAAAACCGCAAATCAATCGATCAATTTTTCTGTTTTTTATGTGTATTTGAAATTTTGGACCCCAAACTTTAATGGCGGCTATCTCCTTTGGAAAACGTTTGGGACCCTTGGTTACCTATTTACTATTACTCGTCTTGATGTGTTCTATCACCCCCTAGCGTATATACCATTTGTTTAGGGACACCCTGTATATATATATATATGGTTATCTTTATATATAAAAATATTCTGTGTGTGTATGTAATTGAACTCCTTCTAAACGACTGGACCGATTTTGATGAAATTTTGTGTTTGTGTCTCAGTAGATTCGAGAATGGTTTAGATTCACATTTCGTCGAAATTGATTCAGTACTTTTTTAGTAATTAGGCAAAAACTAATAGTTAGTGATTTTTCGCTAATTAAAAGTGTTGAATAAGTTCGATGAACAGCGTGCGGACGGAATGTCGGAGCGGTCTAATTTTAAGCGGTCCAGATTTAAGCTCAGCTTCTTGAAGAAAGAGATCACGTGTTTGAACCCCACTGCTGATAAACGTGTATGCTTTACAATAATATTTCCTGTATTATAATTTTGATTAACCGACTTCAGACAATCGTTAACTTATAACTAAAAAGAGAAAAATAAACTTTTCTATCAAAAATTGAACCGACTTCAAAAACTAATGAAGAGTAAAAAATAATTTCCTTACACAATTGTAATAAGAAGTTAAATTAAGAGCGTAGTGTTTATTCTGCGTATTCCCATATTTACGTACATTTATTTGATTTTCTGGAGTCGGTGCCAAGAAGGACAACATCTGTCGGTGGAAGGACAACGTCTGTCGGGTGCGCTAGTATATATATATATATATGTCAACATTTGAACGGAAGGTGGTTTTAGGGTCTGGGGGTCATGATCGGTGAAAATATACCAAAATTTTCCGGAAGTGCTTTCCTCCGGACGGCTGCAATAGGTAGCTTTTTACTTTTTGTAATGAAAGCTACCTAATACGAGTGTTATCACGTGACAAAAATCAGATCGTTTCAAAATGTCAGCCATAAGAAAAATTCAAAGTGCTATAACTCAATCATTTTTTAAGATATAGACAAAGTAAAAAGTGTTCTAGAATCGGTGTTTTAGGATCTAACACATAAAATAAAAATATTTTTCAACTTTTAATTTTTTCGCATTTATTTTTAAATTTTAAATTTTTAAATTTTTTTAAATGGCCGCCATTTTGAAACAAGATGGCGGATGATGCTGGCCAACGAACTCGGTCGAGATATTTGTATGTACTATGTACATACCAAGTTTCATTCAAATCCGTTCATAAATTCGTTAGTTATAGCATGACAAAAATCAGATCGTTTCAAAATGTCAGCCATAAGAAAAATTCAAAGTGCTATAACTCAATCATTTTTTAAGATATAGACAAAATAAAAAGTGTTCTGGATATGGTGTTTTAAGATCTAACACATAGAATAAAAATATCTTTCAACTTGTAATTTTTTGGCATTAAATTTAAAATTTAAAATTTTTTAAATTTTTTTAAATGGCCGTTATTTTGAAACAAGATGGCGGATGATGCTGGCCAACGAACTCGGTCAAGATATTTGTATGTACTATGTACATATACCAAATTTCATTCAAATTGGTTCATAAATACGTTAGTTATCGCATGACAAAAATCAGATATATATATATATATATATATATATATATATATATGTCAACTTTTGAACGGAGGGTGGTTTTGGGGTCTGGGGGTCATGAACGGTGAAAATATACCAAAATTTTCTGGAAGTGCTTTCCTCCGGACGGCTGCAATAGGTAGCTTTTTACTTTTTGTAATGAAAGCTACCTAAAAGCACAATCATTAAATATGTTGTACTGAACAACGTAACCAGCTTTGTCAAATATGGATTCATTAAAACCCTGAAAATGGAATCGAAAAGAATAAAAAAACATTCCGCATTATACAGGCAGAATCCTTATAATCCTATATAATTTGTAAGTTTCAGACAGAACTACTTTAACAATATCGTACTAAACATAAACCAATGGCTGATCTAGGGGGGGGGGATGGCCCCATTGCCCCCCCCCCCTTGAGTCCAACAAAGGGTTTGCAAAACGACTTTAGATGCTAACACAGAAAAAGGAATTGGGCCTAAATTCGAGACCGGCGCGACCCGGGTCGGGTCGCGCCAACTTTAATTTACTAGACTGGGATTGGTCTTCACACTTTCAGAATCGAGGCGGGTCGGATCTTACATTTTTTTGCAGAGCTTGACCGACTCGACCCACACTGTTTTTTTTTTTCTTCCAGGTCGGTTGGTTGGATTTCATTCTTTCTAGAAATATACATGGATCAAAATTTCCAAGTCCAGGCTCCGTCCAGTATAAAAGCTGAATGTTCGGTCTGCGATCGACCCAGTCTGTATGCAATGGTAGATCTAAGGAGGAGGAGGGGCAATTGCCCCTCCCCCTCTCTCTTAAGCTAATAAAGGGATTACTAAATGACATCAGACATCCTCATGGGAAATGACATGCGGCGAAGCTAGAGCTCTTCACGGCCTAGCCCGGGTTGCGCCAATTTAAATCATGAGATGCGAGTTGGGTCAGGTCTTCTCTCATTTAGAATCGGGCCGTGTCTTTGCTTTTTTTGCAGATTCGGGTCAGAACAGACTTCTTTTCTTCCAGATCGTAAATAAAGGGTCATCCAAGTACAAAAACTAAACGTTCGGTCCATCTCTGATTTAGATAGTATGTTAAACATTACCGCAATGGCAGATTTAAGAGAGGGATGGAGAAGCGATGGGGTGATCGTCCACCCCTTTAGTACAATAAAGAGTCTTCAAAACGACATTAAGATCCACCCACATAGCACTAACGATCCACCCACATAGCGCTGTCTTTGATCTTTCGTTTCGGCGCTTTGATCTAAAACTGCTTTTTCAGTGCACTGAATCTGAAGTTCAAGAGAGGAATCTAACGCGTAATCAGTTGACAGCTTTACGACTGAAGATTGGGTAGATAAAAGTTCCCCTTCCTTTGTCAGTTTGGTAGGGTCAGTCCCTCAAAAATCATTGAAAGAGGTTTCACCCTTGTTCCGTTCAGAAACAAAGATTGATTGATTGTTCTTTTAGTGTAATAAAAACTAGTGCTGTTCGCTCGCAGCCTTAGACTTACAAGGGGACCACCAAACATGGTGCTCACAGATTTTGATAATTTCAAAGTATGTTGTAGGGGGGTCACACTACTAATTATTCAGCTGGAAGGGTTTCTTCAAATGGGCCTTAGTTTTTGAGAAATTGGGGGTCAAAGTTTGGCGCTTATTTGAAATAGCCGTTAGTATTGCAATCAGACTATGGCTCGGTGGCGCTGCGGTAACGTGCGAGACTCCAGACTCGGACTTGGCGGGTTCAACTCCAAGTTAGAACTTTTCTTTTTCTTTATATACTTTTTACACGTTGCATATTTTAAGCAGAATTGGGAATTCTACAGCTTTGAACTTTTTCATATTTTCTTAATAAATTAAATTTATATTTTCGAATTTATTCATTTCTTTCAATTTGTATTATAATACAAAATTCCTTTCACGTCATTTTGTCTGGAACATTAAAATTTGAGCGATAAATGGATTCATATTGCAATCCTTTTTTGAGCCTTACTTCACCTGCACCTATTTCAATACTCCATGACCTAAACATTATTTATCGTTTGCACAAATAAGAGATGACAGATTACATTAAAAAATTATATATACATTTTTATTTTAACAAATTAAAACACTATTCACAAAAAAAAAAAAAAAAAAAAAAAAAAAAAAACTAGATTGGAAAAGTCGTCTGCTAATGATTTCAATGAGATAAAATATACGATACATAAAAAATATATATGTATTTATTTTAATCGTCTGCTCTTATTTTCTCGGTAAGATCACGCAAAAATAGAAATTTTTTTACTAATGTCGTTTAGCTGCTTTTGCAGACAAATAAAAGATTTGCAATATTGGTATGTGTATGTAGGATTAAATGCTAAAAATACTATAATGAAAGGAACCAGAACTAGTATAAAAAATTCTCGTTTGGAAAAGGAACAAAAAGGCAAAATTACGAATGCATTAAAATATTGCGAAACGTTGTTACAAAATGATAATCTGCTTACAAATTCACCACCGGATGATATTTCCTGTACTTCTATTGCTATGGCTGAAAAACTTCATAATTCAATATTAAAAATATTAGATGATCGAGAAATTGTTGAGGCAGATGAAATGATATTGTATGAAGAATATGAATTAAAGGAATTTACAAAGGTATTAATTTTTTTTACTTAGCAATATATATATATGTATGTATGTATGTATGTATTTATACGTTATATTTAATTCCGAAAATATCGAAAAAGTAAAAATTGAAAAAATAAACTATCCCCATAAGAAAATATTAATAAGTTCAAAGCTGTAGAATTCCCGATTCTGCTTAAAATATGCAACGTGTGAAAAGTATATAAAGAAAAAAAAAGTTCGAACTTGGAATTGAACCCGCCAAGTCCGAGTCCGGAGTCTCACACGTTACCACAGCGCCACCGAGCCACAATCTCTTAGCAATACTAACGGCTATTTGAAATGAGCGCTAAACTTTGACCCCCAATTTCTTAAAAACTAAGGCCCATTTGAAGAAACCCTTTCAGATGAATAATTAGTGGTATGACCCCTACAACATACTTTGAAATCATCAAAATCTGTGAGCACCATGTTTGGTGGTCCCCTTGTTAGACGGAAAAGTGGTTAGACCCTAAACTCGAGATCGGCGCTACCCTGGTCGAGTCGCATCAACTTTAATTTATTATACTGGGACTGGGTCAGGTCTTCAAATTTTCAGTAACGGCTAGGGTCGGGTCTTATTTTTTTTCTGCAGAGCTAGGCCGAGCCACACTTTTTAGCTCACAGGCTATCATAGCCTGAGAGCTTATGTGCCCGTCCGTTCTGTATGTATGTTCGTACGTGCGTAACGCGATAACTCATGATAAAAACATCGGATCCACTTGAAATTTTGTATATAGGTATATCCTGATAAAGCGCTTCCCTCATTAGTTTTTGGAGTTCATTCGTTATGTATAAGAGGGGGAACGGGGGGCTCATGCCCCCCCCCCCCTTAATTGATATAAACGGGATTTTCATGCAGAATTAACAGTTTTCGTTCAAAATTTAGATATAAGATAATTCTGATGAGGTGAGTCCGTGGCTGTTATTACGTGTTCATTGAATAAGTATAAACAGTAGGAACGAGGGTTCTAATACCCCTCCTCTTAACTTGTATAAATGGATTTTTCAAGCAGAATTGTCAGATTTCGTTCAAATCTCTGAATAGTTTTGGAAGTTTAATGGTTAAGTATAAAAGAGGGGAATAACTCCTCTTAAATTATATAAATGCTAAATGGGTTTTTATTAAGAATTATCCGATTTTCTCTGAATTTTGGATATAGATTTTTTATATGATAAAGCATGTCCTTAATAGTTTTGGAAGTTTAATGGTTAAGTATAAAAGAGGGGAATAACTCCTCTTAAATTATATAAATGCTAAATGGGTTTTTATTAAGAATTATCCGATTTTCTCTGAATTTTGGATATAGATTTTTTATATGATAAAGCATGTCCTTGATAGTTTAGGAGGTTCAATGATTAAGTATAAAAAAGGAGAAAGGGGAGAGCTGTTTCCCCTTCTTAATTTTTTTTCGAACGGAATTAACGAAAATACAAGGCTGTAATGTACAATTAGTATGCGTAGCCTGTGAGCTCAATGCTATCAGTTTAACTGGGCAATATTCTTTTTCTTTTCTTTTTTTTAGGTCGGTTCTTGAGGACTGCCTTCTTCCGAGATGATACACTAGAAATGAGACGGGCTCGGGCTCTAGTTTTATTCTAATCTTCGGGCTCGTGCTCATTTTTTTCTGAAACCGGAAAACTTTACTTTTCCATGTGTAGGAAAGATTGAAAGAACTTTTTTCCGCTTAAAATTGCTTTTTTATTCCTTTTCAAATCATTATGCTATTTTGATCTAAATGACGGGGAATTGAAAATGTGTTTATTTATTTTAGTATATTTCATTGCTGTTTCAAAAGAATTTTTGATAATTACAGATTTACGTCTACGGAATTTCCGGCGACGATCTAATGGCGCTAATCAAAACAAGTACAATAATGAATTTGCTTTTAATTGGCTTTCCGTTAGCAAAAGATATTTTTTAATCAGATCATTTATTTATTTATTTATTATTAATTTATATAAGGCGAAGAGAATATTTTCTACGGGTTTTAGAAGACGAGAATTTGCTGGAGGTTTGCAAAATTATTTAATGTTCTATTGTGCACGAGTCAGTCGATTTTCATATGCAACTAGTTAATGTTTATTATATCTATTAGTCATCATGAACTCTGATCATGCTGAGGACTCTGAACATTTTCGAATTCACTTTTCTCCGTAAGTAAATAAAATTACCATAAGAGATGTAATTTTTCCATTTTTGAATTTTTGGGTGAAAAAAGTCCGGGCCAGGATTTTCAAGCTCGAGGGGGTGTCGGATCCAGGAAATCGAGGCCGAACTCATATGTAGTATGCATAGACCAATATTTTCAAGCCCAGGCTCCGTCCGGTATAAGACTAAACGCTCGGTCTGAAATCGACACAGCCCGTATGCTGTGGCGGATCTAAGAGAAGGGGGGGAGGGGGCAAATAAGCAATCCGCCCCTTGGGCTAAGAAAGGATTTACAAAGTGACATTATGCATCTTCATGAGAAATGACTTAGGGCGAAGCTCGTCACGGTCATCAAATTTTGTGAAATGATCGCGGAGAAAACGCGAATTTCTACAAAGGATTGTGGAACAGACGCAAATTTCGCCAAAAGATTGCGAAAAAGAACGAAAATTTTACCAAAGGATTCAACCCGATCAAAATCGGGTCAAACCGAACCCTTCTCGCAAGAGTAGAAACCCGTTCCTAAACTGACCCAAACCAGAAATGTATGTCGAACTGCGCTAAGTGCAGCTAAAAAGCAAAAGCCAACCCGACAAAACAAAATGTAGTGATCGACCGGACCCAAAGAAAAAAAGCAGAAATTAACTCGAACCGTATAAAAGAGTAAAAGTCAACCGGATCCAAACACGACCCACAACAAAAACTAGAAATTAACCCGACCAGCAGCAAAAAGTAGAAGACAACCCGACTCAAACCCGACCCACAAGCAAAAAAGTAGACGTAACACAACCCGCATTGAAAAAGATGAGTCCCGATCCGTGCATCAGATTGGAGTTTGCAAATTTCAAAAATTGCCCCCCCCCCCTCTTGAGGACTCTACAGATCCGCCCTTGACATAAACTTGAGTTAAATAGCCAAACAAAATCTTCATTTAGCACCGCCCCTCTTTCTTTTGTTTGTTGACCGAGGCACATGCCCCCTCTGTTTATCCCCCTCCCCCTCCCTCACTCCGCCCTGCCCAAAGAGTCGAAATTAAAAACACACCTTTACACTACACAAACCATTCCTGTATTGTTCGTTCAAATCATTTGCATTTTTCTTTCGATTACAAAAAAACGTGAGAATTCTTTTTCACTTTCGTTGCAAAATATTCTATACCTCTCAATTTGTTCCACAAACTCAATTTATCTGCACAACAAACTAGAGTTATTTTAAGTTTTAACCGCGATCCGTGATTTTATAACTCTGAAGAGTAAAACGATCTTTTGTTACATACCGATTACTTGGAATAAAATAGCAGAAGCCATAACAGAAAAAACAACAAGACTGCCAAAAAAGAATAATAAAATAAAAGTTTTTCCTCGCCAGTGAATGGCCAAAGAACTTAGAAAGGAAAGAACGGAAGGCTAACTAAAAGCGTAACTACTGAAACAGTGCAAACAGCTCTGCTGGGAAACACGCTCAAAGTGGAAGATCCAATCGTTGGCTTGTTCATTGCATCCATCGATTCGCTATAAGCGTTTGAAATATGATTCTTTTTAAGCACAATTTTAAGCTCTTTTTTTTTACAAATGCAGAAAACAAATTTCGGAAAATTTATTTTTATTATAATTTTAATGTATACTTCTAAAAAACGAGTGTTCCAAATCTTTATTTTTTAATACGTTGCTGGGATCGTGTTCTAAATTTAACAGGGACTTTCCATTAATCTGTTGTTAAATAATGAACTGTATAACAATAACATTGTTATTTTTCCTAATACGTTAAATAATGCCCATCTCTAATTTATTCATTAAAAACACTTCTTTAACGTGTTCATAACCTTTGTTTTTTATATTAAAATATGAGAATCCTGTTAAATGTGAAACATTTTTATTTAACACTAAATTTGACTTTTGATAATATTGAATTTAAATTTTCGTTAAACAGAGATTTTTATGTAAGAGCTAAGAAGTTATTTAAAAATGATGTATTACTTTTGAAATAATTTTTAAATGCTATGCATTTTTATTATCAGGTTCCCCTCACACAAAATATTTCGAGATCGGGCTCCAAAAAAAAAGAGCCCGAACTTTTCTTTACTATACCAAAGCTTGAGAAGATCCTCTCTCTAGCCCTGTACTGTATCTGTAGCTACCCTGACAGAAAAAAAAGTTTTGGGGAAGAAAAGGAACTCGTTTGAAAGCGGTAGTAGTGTCATTGCCACGAAAATTTTGGCTGAAAATAGCACCTATATATTTAAAAGACCTGACTGTTTTTTTAGTCATCAGCCCTGAATTTTCTACTCAACCGATTTTGATAATTATTCTTTTAAATGAAAGCTATTTATTTGTAGTTGTGTCCATTTTAGCAATTTTTTAATTTATTTCCATTTTTATATTTTATTTTTAATTTTAAATGCTTTTTACTATATTTCTTTAAAATGGTGGCAACTCAGTTTAGCTTTTCTCACGATAATAAAAATATATTATCCATTATCACTTTCCACCAGTCAGAAGCTTTACTTCATCAGTGAACATGTCCTCGCATTTAAAAGAAAAAAAGTTAATTGTTTTCGTAAAATTTAACCACAATAAAATGATTACGTATAATTATGCACTAATTGAGGTAAAATTTATATAGATATATATTTACTGAGAATTAATATTATTAATGTAAATAAAATAACAGAAAATAATTTATGATAAAAATTAATGTCTAAAGCAAAATAAGAAAAATTTCAAATGAGGAAAATGATGTCATTCAGCAACCAGAAAAATGGGAATTACAATATTATTACGGATGCCTTTTTCATATTACTAATAACAGTAACTTTTAAAAAACATTTGAAGAGAAAATGACGTCACTATTTAAAGCAACGCACTTTCACTCATAACGATATTGCATTTCAATATTCCTTTTCATTATGGACACTGAGGTTGAGATTTTACTTTCAGATGACTTCAGTTAGCAAAAATAATGTCATAGTAAAAATAAAATTAGTTTTTTTTTTTTTTTTTTTTTTTTTTTTAATAAAACTATTTTTTTGTGAGTGCATATAAAATAAAATTTCTGGATTTCGCCGGCACTCAGATTACAATTTTAACTGAAGATGTGCGAATTTTTGCATGCAAAACTGTAATTGGCAAACTTGACATTAAGTTTGGAAATATATTTATTATATATTGATTCAATAATGTAATTACTTTTGCTTTTTTTAAAACCAAATCGATCGGGTCTTTAAAACATTTCATTCGTCGAATTCGACGGGATTCTACTCGTAATTGATAAATCTTTCAAATATTTGATCAACTGAATTTCCAAATAAGCATCATTTTTTCCATTTTATCAATTTATTTAATTCTTTACGTAAACACTTGTCATAATAACAAGCATTATATAAATAACTACACACTGTTGTTCGTTTGTTCACAGTGTGACATAACTTTGTTCCTTCATTTCCGGGAATTTCTTCAAAAACATTATTTAGGTAGCATACAATAACATCGATTAAAATAGTTTGTAGAAATAAGAACTGGTGAAATTAATCAGTAAAACAACTGTCTAACTGTCGGTAAAATTTTGAATGGTATCTAATGTTTCTACAATCATGAAACAAAATGAAACAACTTCTAAAAGCATCTGAGATACTAAATTTTACAGATTCATAAGAGTCATCTCATTACGATGGGGTCTTAAACCGATTACAGTGCTTCTATTTATTTATCTAAATGATCGTAAAGATTTTTGCTTCTTGATATATTTAGCAAGCATAATGCAGTTAATGTATATACGTGCGATAAATTAAAATTCAGTATCTTCCTCGATGTATGCTTTAAACTATATGTAATAAATTTTCGAGTTTTTTAAAGTGCAACATGATCTAATTTTTTTCTGGCAAATGTTTTTGCTTTTGTCAGACTTATAACTAACAATCTTTACAAAATGTACATGCAAATGTTTATGGTATTAGCTACCCGTACAACTAGCATACCCGTCCGGCGACGCTTAGGCCCGTGATGAATAACCCTTAAATGTGCGATGACTGATGACCTAATTAGCTTTAAAATCAGGATTCCTTGGATTAAGTTCATAATAAATACGTGCGAGTCGGACATTAGCAATGTTCTCAAGGAAATAAAGATATGACACGCTCTCTTTCGAGAACCAGAGGTTCTAAAGCCAGAAGTAGACAAACAAATTTAGGAGTTGGCAGGCCCGAAATTTTTTTTTATCGGCCTGGCCCGGCCCGTTGATAAAATTATTCAAAATCTGCCGGTCCGGCCCGTTAGAAAATCTGAAACGAATCCGCCGGGCTGGGTACGGGCCCGTGCAGACCTCTACAACGGACACGCAAAAACATTTATTCTAACACTTGGATTTTTTTTTATTACTGACTTTTAACTAGGTGCTGGTCATTTTATAGGAAGTTAGACTAGAAACTAAAATCAGTAGTTTTTTAAACCATCAGTTTGGGGCCCCTCAGGCTTGGAGGCCCCGGGGCAGTGCCCCGGCTGCCACGGTGCTGGTTACGACCCTGTGATTATTGTCAAATAGTGTAGTGACGTCACCAGTCGAAGTCAAGATTAAAAAGATACGAATCCTATTTTCAATTTTGCGTAGGGGGGTGTGGTGACTTATGACGTAATTAGCTACGATCCCGCGCCCTTTTGTCACGTGACGGGCAAGAGAAAGAAGATATAGTTGAAGTTACGGAATAAAAAAAAAGGGGGGGGGAGCTCGAGTGAGTGCCAACTGAGATTTAAAAACAGAAATGTGGTGGTGCAAAAGAGGTGGGTTGTCGTTGTGTGTGGCAGTTTTTTTTTTCTTTTTCAAGAATAGAAATACGTAGTTCCAAAAGTTAGTGTAAATATGCATATGTGCTACGGGTAGGTTATTTCGATTCTTATGAAGGAATAATAGTGAGACTGTGCTAAAAAAAGTGTAGCCCCGAAATAATCTCTAGTTCTATGCAGGGTCGTAGCTAAGGGGGGCGATATGGGCAGCTCAGCCCCCCCCCCTAAAATATTTTGAGTCCCCCCCCTGGAAAAGAATTCCAAGGTCACTCAATGAATTTCTGTTCCAAAAATTCAAATGAAATACTGTTAAAAAATCTAATTTAGTTTCGAGACCTTTTCACAGTTTTGCAGAGTTACTAAATTGTGTCTAAAATAAGTGTTTCAACACTCCGTCATCCTATTTGTACATATGAAGCTAACATGTTGTCTAATTTTGCACCAGTTATATACTCAAAACTTTCATCATATACTTTTCTTGGCCTAAAATGAAGTTATTATAATAGTTTAATAAGAAACAGAGTACCTACAGTGTGAATATGCACTAATTTATTTTTCTGCGTCAGAGAGAGAGAAAAAAATGATGAGCCCCCCCCCCCCCCCCATTCCCCCTACATTCTCTTGAGCCCGCCCTATTGTTCACTCCTAGCTACGACCCGGATTCTATGTTTTGCTTCGTCTTATTTATGTTCGTCATATCGTATTCCAAGTTTAGTTATCATGTAAATAAACTATATGTTTCTTTAAAATCTGGATTCCTTGGATCAAGTTCATAATAAATGCGTGCGAGTCAAACTTTAGAAATGTACTCAAGGAAGTAAGATATGACAAAATGAACCTCAAATTTGTATGATTTTATATGTTTAACTCCATTTTGTTTAAATTCACATATTTTTAAATGAAGAAATCACAAAAAGATATTGAATTGAAAGCATACGCTAATTGGTATTTTATTTTCTGCGTAGTTTGATTTTTGGAGTTCTATGCGTACTGAAGGCGAGAGAAATCGCGATGAAACATTCATATTTTTCTGATTTTGCGATGTTTCAACAGACTTCATTTTGAAAAAAAATGTTAATATCTGACCGAACGTTTCAAAAATTTTATAAGTGAAATAAATCTGGTCTATTGAGATGATCTAAAAAGAAGATTGTGTAATTGATATAAAGATTGTGTAATTGATTGTGTGATTGATAAAAAGATTGTGTTAAAATACGGAATTTCAATTACTTTTAGCATAGAAAAAAATGTCCGTATCAGAGATGCGAACTGACCTACGTTCTCAGGTATATTTGAATGTGTTAAAAGTCATTTTTTTCAACTGATTGCACCATCCATTAGAAAAAGTTTTCAACTTTAAGATACTGTTTTTGGCTCATCGGTTTTCTAAAACTGTGCCCTGAAGAGGTGTTGCACTAAGTTGAAAAACGTTTTTCGAAAAAAAACCCTTTTTGAAATTTCTTGCAATCGGTTTTACAAACATACTTACAAATGTTCTGCCTCATTAAAATAGCAATTTTTTTCATTAAAAGTATCAGAATAATAGTCATTAATTCAACATCACCACATGTTTCTTTTTCAATGTCCTAAATTTGCTTACATACAATTGTTAAATAAATAAAACAGATAAGATTTTTTCTTTTACTTTAATACCATTCGGGATGTTTTTGGTGATTTTCGGTCAAATAATTAGTTCTAAACAATCGATTTCACAAACTTGTATACAAATACTCTGTTTCATTAAAACAGCAATTCTTTGCATTAAAAACAGAAATATTAGAACGTGAGTAGTGCTAACTCTAGATTCTAGTACAAAAGAGTCACTGTCACCGAGTGCGATTTTAATTTCAAAAAAGGACATTGTTTTTAAATCAGGCACAATGTGCAAAAAAGACACTAATGTGTCTGTTCAAAAAATTTATTTTGGTTTGTTTGGAATCTCCTTTAATTAGTAGAATTTAGTAATATTTTCCCAAACGATTAACAAATTTAGCGATATATTACCGCAGTCAACTTGCAAATTTCACATTTTTCTGAGCGACGAATTTTGAGGGTTTTCCACGGCTTTTTATTTATTTATTTATTTAGTAGTAGTAGGAAAATAACAGTTTAAGGACAGCCGCAGGCGGCACTGCGGCACCGTGCCGCCTGCGGTGCCTCCTGAGGTGCCTCCGTGCCTCCGGCTGTCCCTGCGGCTGTCCCTCCTGCGCCCACCGTGCCACCGCCACCCTCCTGCCCCCACCATGCATCCCCCTCCACGAACGCCCCCTAGTGGAAAAAAGGAACATTCTATTACAACAGGATAGGTGATCGACCTTCCCTAATTAAAAATATTATCAATCACATCTCAACATTGAATCATACTATAAGATGAAGATTAAATTTATATTTGAATTTTGAACAACCGTAATTTTAATGAGTATTATTAATCAAGCTAAACAATTAAAATCTCAGTTTTTAGCCATTTTATTTAGATTTCTTCAACTACATGATGAGATTATCAATTTAACACAAGAAAGTTAAACATATATATGTGAATTTTGCTTGATAGACATCTTAATGAGTAGTATTAATTAAGTAAAAACAATAGAAAATATCCAGTTTTATAGAAAAAGACTGATTTCTTACGATTTTTATCAACTACATGATCAATGTAACGACTTAAAAGTTGAAAGTTAAACATATATATGTGAATTTTGCTTGATAGACATCTTAATGAGTAGTATTAATTAAGTAAAAACAATAGAAAATATCCAGTTTTATAGAAAAAGACTGATTTCTTACGATTTTTATCAACTACATGATCAATGTAACGACTTAAAAGTTGAAAGTTAAACATGCATCCTAGTTTTTCAACAGCTATAACCTTAATGAGTATTGATAATTAAGTAAAAAACAATGGAAAATATCAAGTTTTATAGAAAAAGACTGATTTCTTACGATTTTTTCAACTCAAACTTCAGAATATCAATTTGATAGAAAGAAATTTAAGCATGCATTCCAGTTTTGGACAACCATTTCCTTCATGAACATTATTAATTAAGCAAAACAACGGAAAATATTAAATTTTAAATGATTTCTTCATATTTTTTTTTAATATAAAATCAGAATACACAACTTAAAATAGAAATTTAAACATATTTTTTAGTTTTTGAACAGTCGTTACCTCAAAGAATTTCAATAATTGAACAATTAACAAAGGAAACTAATGATTTTTTAACGAAAAAAGACGAATTAAACGAATTTGGTTAACTTTTACTCTAAATGGAAATTTCATCATACTTTTATATACTAAGTAGAACTTTAATGCATAAACGAGCACATTTCAATAAATACTCAACACACACAAACAAATGTGAAAACAACACCTGCTTCTTGTGACGTCATATTGAAACCAAAACTTATTCCTTCGAAGTCCCTCACCATGCCTTTTCACCCCCATCTCCCCCAATTTTTTACCTTAGGTAGGGAAATGGACAAAGCAATGACCTCTCATTCTTGTATATTTAGAAGTCTGGGAGAAAAAAAGAGACATTTTATGCACTCCAATTTCATAACAGTTACCGCAATATCCCAAAATTTGAATTTTGGAAGACATAATCAGTATAATTAATTAAACAAAATAATAAAAATATTATTCTTTAAGGGGAAAAGGTGAATTTAAGCGAATTTGATTAGTTTCACAATAGTCTTTTGAACCGCAACATGGAAATATAGATTTCTAACAGAAGAATTAAACGTATATTTTAATTTTAACAACAAAAACTTAACAAGTATCATTAATTTAACAAAAATAAATATCAATTTTAAAGAAAAGACGAATTTGAATAATTTTACACTAGTATTTTCAAAAGCAACATAGAAATATCAATACTTATTCACATATTTCACTTATTCACTGTATTCAATACTATATTTAATAAATTTGGATACACTTTAAGAATTTTCTAATCTATAATTAAATATTAGCTGTATATTTAATGTTACCCATGTTTTCAACATTAGTTCATAATCGTGAATTTTGTATTTTAAATACCATGTATTCAGGTTCAGATTATTTTCACTTGAAATCATACAGAATTTTTTAAGAGTTTGTTTTTGAAATCATTGAAGCAACTGTATTTAATATTTTTAACACCAATTTTCTAAGATTTTCTAACATTTTCCGATTATACATTCTTCAGAAGTACATTTCTAAATGCTACAATCACTTTACATATCGAAAAGATATCATTGAAGCAACTGTATTTAATATTTTTAATACCAATTTTCTAAGATTTTTTAACATTTTCCGGTTATACATTCCTCAAAAGTTATTATTACGTATTCTAAACAATAGAAAATATTAATTTTAAGAATAAAAAGACGAATTTAAACAAATTTTATTAGTTTTACACTATTTTTTCTCACCTCCAACACGGATATATCAATTTTAACAGAAGAATTAAATGTATATTTTAGTTTTTAGCAACAAAAATGTAATAAGTATCATTAATTAAACAAAAATAAATATCAATTTTCAAGAAAAGACAATTTTTTACACAAATTTTCAACTTTGAAATACATTTGCTTACATATATTGTTACAGTATGTTACTAAACTTAAACTTTTTAAAAAGTTTGAATGTCTTTACAAAGGGTTCATACTTATATTTTTCACGTCTTGACTGCATTCGAAATCTTACAACAAAAGTATACTTTTATTATTATTATTATTATTATTATTATTCTAGAAAACCTAAAAAATCGTTTCTTGCTGCTTTAGACACTTGACATATTAAAACTACTCTACCCATATAATTAATCAAATTAGGACATGATTCATCTTACACTTCAAAATTTCTGAATTTTTACAATACTTATTTTCATCAAATATTATTCTTGATCCTATATATTTTAATAGCACAGAATTTTAACATCCGTTTTTATCTACTTATCAGAAAATTATTAAAACACCCAACAACATTTTCCAAATATGAATATTATCTTTACAATTTAATAATGCAAAACATACACGAATACAAAGTTTAATTTTTACAAACATTTCATATTTCAAACTAAACTATTCGAAATTTTCACTACATAAGAGCAAACATTAGACGAACTTTTTAACATTAATATTGCTTAGATCTTTTCATCATAACTTTTAACTATGATAATTATCCATTTTTAGGTTGATTGTCGAAAAACTGTAGCTGAAATTACATAAACTTAATGTAAAAAACCATGTTCTCACACAATTTCTTGAAATTCAACAAAGAATTGACTATTACTCCAATACTTATCTACTTCAATCTCGACTCTCGATAGTATATAGATATTGCATCATTACATACTTACAACTCTTTTTAAACGTTTATCAGAAAATCAAGTCAATCAAAGTCTAGTAGTTATCACACCTGTTCCTCAAAAATATTACTATCATATGAAACAGTAAAAAAAATTAATAGATATTTAATATTTAATAACCTCATACGTGAAATTACTGCCGAATGAGAATGCTAATAATCAATAAAATCAACTGTTGGACAAAAAAATAGTACAGATTACCGAAAATTCAAATCCTTTTTTCTACAAAAATTACAAAAATTAACAAATGAATGACAAGATAGAGAAATAACTAAAACAAAAAAATGAGCATATTTACAAATTTATTAAAATCACACCTTTTTCTGGATTACAAACCACAATTTCTTGAAAAATTTAACACCGAATTTGTAAGATTTTAATCCTAGTATTACATACACTCAATAAATATTCAAAATTAACAAAAAAATAATTTTTTAGTCTCATCAATAAGCAGAAATTCTATATTAAAAGAATATTTTCATAGTAGTACTTATAAAAATGAGAGTTTACAAACTGATTTTCATAATTTTATTACATTTAAACTTAATTTTTATACATAAAACATTATTTAATCAAATTTTATACTTTCTAATTCAGTAAAATTCAATACTTTTTTAGTTTTTAAACCAATACCACAATATTTATTTACATCAAACTTGATTCTTTACCTTTTATATTTCCACATTACACAAGTGAGTTAAATACTAACTTGGAACGGGAGTTGAAGTTTGATGAAAATAAGTATTGTAAAAATTCAGAAATTTTGAAGTGTAAGATGAATCATGTCCTAATTTGATTAATTATATGGGTAGAGTAGTTTTAATATGTCAAGTGTCTAAAGCAGCAAGAAACGATTTTTTAGGTTTTCTAGAATAATAATAATAATAATAATAATAATAATAATAATAATAAAAGTATACTTTTGTTGTAAGATTTCGAATGCAGTCCAGACGTGAAAAATATAAGTATGAACCCTTTGTAAAGACATTCAAACTTTTTAAAAAGTTTAAGTTTAGTAACATACTGTAACAATATATGTAAGCAAATGTATTTCAAAGTTGAAAATTTGTGTAAAAAATTGTCTTTTCTTGAAAATTGATATTTATTTTTGTTTAATTAATGATACTTATTACATTTTTGTTGTTAAAAACTAAAATATACGTTTAATTCTTCTGTTAAAATTGATATATCCGTGTTGGAGGTGAGAAAAAAAAGTGTAAAACTAATAAAATTTGTTTAAATTCGTCTTTTTATTCTTAAAATTAATATTTTCTATTGTTTAGAATACGTAATAATAACTTTTGAGGAATGTATAACCGGAAAATGTTAAAAAATCTTAGAAAATTGGTATTAAAAATATTAAATACAGTTGCTTCAATGATATCTTTTCGATATGTAAAGTGATTGTAGCATTTAGAAATGTACTTCTGAAGAATGTATAATCGGAAAATTTTAGAAAATCTTAGAAAATTGGTGTTAAAAATATTACAGTTGCTTCAATGATTTCAAAAACAAACTCTTAAAAAATTCTGTATGATTTCAAGTGAAAATAATCTGAACCTGAATACATGGTATTTAAAATACAAAATTCACGATTATGAACTAATGTTGAAAACATGGGTAACATTAAATATACAGCTAATATTTAATTATAGATTAGAAAATTCTTAAAGTGTATCCAAATTTATTAAATATAGTATGGAATACAGTGAATAAGTGAAATATGTGAATAAGTATTGATATTTCTATGTTGCTTTTGAAAATACTAGTGTAAAATTATTCAAATTCGTCTTTTCTTTAAAATTGATATTTATTTTTGTTAAATTAATGATACTTGTTAAGTTTTTGTTGTTAAAATTAAAATATACGTTTAATTCTTCTGTTAGAAATCTATATTTCCATGTTGCGGTTCAAAAGACTATTGTGAAACTAATCAAATTCGCTTAAATTCACCTTTTCCCCTTAAAAAATAATATTTTTATTATTTTGTTTAATTAATTATACTGATTATGTCTTCCAAAATTCAAATTTTGGGATATTGCGGTAACTGTTATGAAATTGGAGTGCATAAAATGTCTCTTTTTTTCTCCCAGACTTCTAAATATACAAGAATGAGAGGTCATTGCTTTGTCCATTTCCCTACCTAAGGTAAAAAATTGGGGGAGATGGGGGTGAAAAGGCATGGTGAGGGACTTCGAAGGAATAAGTTTTGGTTTCAATATGACGTCACAAGAAGCAGGTGTTGTTTTCAAATTTGTTTGTGTGTGTTGAGTATTTATTGAAATGTGCTCGTTTATGCATTAAAGTTCTACTTAGTATATAAAAGTATGATGAAATTTCCATTTAGAGTAAAAGTTAACCAAATTCGTTTAATTCGTCTTTTTTCGTTAAAAAATCAGTTTCCTTTGTTAATTGTTCAATTATTGAAATTCTTTGAGGTAACGACTGTTCAAAAACTAAAAAATTTGTTTAAATCTCTATTTTAAGTTGTGTATTCTGATTTTATATTAAAAAAAATATGAAGAAATCAGTTAAAATTTAATATTTTCCGTTGTTTTGCTTAATTAATAATGTTCATGAAGGAAATGGTTGTCCAAAACTGGAATGCATGCTTAAATTTCTTTCTATCAAATTGATATTCTGAAGTTTGAGTTGAAAAAATCGTAAGAAATCAGTCTTTTTCTATAAAACTTGATATTTTCCATTGTTTTTTACTTAATTATCAATACTCATTAAGGTTATAGCTGTTGAAAAACTAGGATGCATGTTTAACTTTCAACTTTTAAGTCGTTACATTGATCATGTAGTTGATAAAAATCGTAAGAAATCAGTCTTTTTCTATAAAACTGGATATTTTCTATTGTTTTTACTTAATTAATACTACTCATTAAGATGTCTATCAAGCAAAATTCACATATTTATGTTTAACTTTCTTGTGTTAAATTGATCATCTCATCATGTAGTTGAAGAAATCTAAATAAAATGGCTAAAAACTGAGATTTTAATTGTTTAGCTTGATTAATAATACTCATTAAAATTACGGTTGTTCAAAATTCAAATATAAATTTAATCTTCATCTTATAGTATGATTCAATGTTGAGATGTGATTGATAATATTTTTAATTAGGGAAGGTCGATCACCTATCCTGTTGTAATAGAATGTTCCTTTTTTCCACTAGGGGGCGTTCGTGGAGGGAGATGCATGGTGGGGGCAGGAGGGTGGCGGTGGCACGGTGGGCGCAGGAGGGACAGCCGCAGGGACAGCCGGAGGCACGGAGGCATCGCAGGAGGCACCGCAGGCGGCACGGTGCCGCAGTGCCGCCTGCGGCTGTCCTTAAACTGTTATTTCCCTACTACTGTTAGTTTTAATTTAGTTTTATTTCATTGCCTACAACCGTTGGATGAATTTTCCAATTTAGTTTTCAATTGATCGATTCAAAAATTTCATGATATTTTCCGCGGCCCTCAAAATTTCGCGTTATTTTTTGTGGCTGATAAGGAAATCTTGGCTTTTCATCAAGCGACAGATTCAAGAAATTCAAGATGTTTAATCCTATGCCTTGAAAATATTTTTCTGCGGTGGATAGACTAATTTTGAGATATTTTTCCGGCTATCGATTAATAAATCGATAATATCGATTTTTTTTTTTTTTTTTTCAGGCAATCGGCAAAATTTCTTGATTTGTCCCTCTTGCGACTTTTCGAAATATCCCTGCCGTTCTCCTCTTCGGCCAATTGGAGAATTTCACGATTTTTTCAATTCACGAAATTCATGTTTGTTTCCTTGTAGTCCATTGCCATATTACACCAGGAAACTAACCGAAAGAGTGCGTCAAAAGGTTCAGTAAGGACACGGCCGAACTCAATGTTCCTCTCCTTATAAGGAACGGGAGCGCTGATGGAGTTTGGCCGTGGTAAGGATTACAAGGCGTATAAGTAGTTTTTGTCTGGCACGTAGAGTAGGCTTGTTAAATTAGTTTAGAGTCAACACTACAAAATAGACCTATCCTGCTTTCCAGTAAAAATCTGACAGAAATCCAACGTTAGTGTTGCCAAAAAAGAAAAAGATATAAAAACTGTAAAGATCTAAAAGGAAAAAAAATGTACATATGCTAAAAGTGGTCACAGTAAACATAAAGTTTCAACAAACGAACTAATTAGTTTCGTACACACAATACGGGTGACATTCTCAAAATCTACAGTTATAAACCACTTTATGAAATGTATATTTCAAAATTTCATGCGAAATAAACATCAGGAAAATGAGTATTTTAATAAACATGATCATCTATAAGCGTGATATTTCAATCTTACTTTTAAACTTATGAAACATCTTGCGCCAAACTTCTGGTCGTTCAAAGAAGGCTAATTCATTGCATATGTTGGCGCTACGCATATAGCTTTCTTTCTATTTACTCACGAATAAGGGGTAGGGGATAAAACCTTGATGGATAAATTGATTTACTATATTTTTAATTAACCTGTAAAGGTTCCATGTTACATAATCCCGCTAAAGATGTACTGTAAAGCTATTTATACTTGATAACTGCTATATTTTCTTTGATCCTCGTTTTAAATTTTCTATTCTTTATTTTTACAAAGTGCTGAAATGATTCATTGGCTTTTGTGCTTGGGATTATATTCCCGATTTATTCGTAGATCATCAACTGATATTTGGTGAGACTGTATTGGAATTTTTTTATTACAAACTGGGATTTTTTTAATCTATAAGAGATTTTGCAATAAGAACTGTATTGAATTTCTAAAATTTGTATTTCAATCTTTTAAAGAACTAAAAAATATTGTGAATACATCTTGCAATTTTGTTCGTTGACGTTTCTTTTCTTCTGATTATCGATGTTTAGATTTAATATATTTATAAAGCTACTATCTTTAAATCCGTTATTTCTTATGATATTACATATTTTATTTAATTCAACAATTCGTCGACCAGGAGTACTGTCTTTCAAGAATCTCTTAATAAAATTTCTAAATGCAGAAACTTAGCAAGAAAAATGAGTGCTAATATTTTGAAAAAATAGTAGATTCATTGGCTATTCATTTTCTATAAATAACACTAGTATACAAAATTAAACTTTTTGTCTGTTGCCGCGAATTCTGTGGTTGATAATGTTAACTTATGACTTGTTTTTGTCAAATCTAACAGGAAAATTTTTTGAGCAGTTCGAGTTACTTTGTTTTTTATTTTTATCATTTAAGCATATATATTAATCGATAACCGGCATATTTTACTGTATTAAGATTAGTTTATAAAATTTTTGCATCATGAGTAGTTCCAGGAGACGTTGTGAAAACAATCCAGACTATTTTTGCTATATATGCATTGAATATGTGTTTAACAATTGTAGATAAGTTAAATCAAAGTTGGTGAAAAATACCTATTTTGAGTATTTTGGGATGATCTTTGATAAAAATGAGAAGTCTTAGGGTCCCAATTGTGTTTGTAAATCATGTGTGGAATATTTAAGATTCTGAAAAAGTGGTAAAAGAAAGGCCTTTAAATTTGGAACACCGACTATTTGGCAAGAACCACAAAATCATCTCGAAGACTGTTATTTTTGTAGCATGAACATAAACGGTTTAAACACTAAAAATCGAGCTAAATGGCAATACCCAAGTACCAGTTGTGTTCAACGTCCAGTGCAGTGTTCACCTGACTCTTCAGAGCCTAAAATACCGGGTGATCAAAAAGTCAGGACGAACTTTAAAAATAAATAATTCGAAAACGAATCAAGATACAAAGATACGGTTTGCACAAAACGGATGGAAAAAAAACTGGGTTTTGTGTGACAACGAAAAATTATAATTCTGTTGGAAACCACGGCATCAGTAGTAGCACTGAAAGATGCCATCCGCCAAAATGTTTCTGCGATAACGCAAGAAATGCTACTAAATGCTATGGATGGTGTAGTGGCTAGTCTTACAACTGCACTTATGAATGATGGACATCACATTGAACATTTACTATAGTACTAATTAACTGTAATTAAGCTGACTTGTAAGTTGACAATTTTTTTTTCATTTATAAATCATCTTTTGGTGCAATAAAACACTATAACGCCATTTGTTGGTCACCAGCAAAACTTTTTTTTTCGTTGTTACACAAAACCCGGTTGCTTATTCATCCGTTCGATGCAAACTGTATCGTTGTATCGTAATTCGTTTTCGAATTATTCATTTTTAAAATTCGTCCTGACTTTTGGATCACCCGGTATATCTGAACCATTAAAACAAGACATTGAAAGACCAATCTCAACACAAAATGATGCTGATTTTGAAGGTAAAATGAGCCAAAATGTTTTTCCCAAAATGAAATAGATGATCTTGTAAGAGATTTATATGACTGGGATTCTAAGACTGAGTTAGAACTAAAGCCTTGGACGGCTTTCGTCTATGCGATGCAGAATTTTCTCGGAAATAAAAAAATCTCAAAATTATATTGAACTTGTAGACCTTCTGCTACAATTAAAAAATATGGGCTGCAGTATGAGCATAAAACTCCACTTCCTCCATAGTCACCTAGACAGGTTTATGGAAAATTTAGGAGGTATGAGCCAAGAGCAGGGAAAGCGTATGCATCAGGACTTACGTGTCATGGAAGAGCACTATCAGGGTTTCTGGGATACGAATATGATGTCTGACTATTGTTGGTCTCTGATACGTCATTTTCCAAAGTCTACACATCGAAGATGAGCTTTAATACGAAGTTTTTTAGAACTCAGTGATTAATTATTTCTTTAGTAAAGTTTTTCTTAGTAAATACATGTTTTTTTCTGTTTAATACCTACATAGCTGAAACTCAGAAACTAGAGCTGATTAAAACATTCTAATTATATTTTTGAAAATAGCATATCATATGTAGTCAGCAACAGCTAAATTTTTTTTTTTGGCAACAGATGTACTGTAAACTAGTGTAATATGGGCTATACGGTGACGTGTTCTTATTAGTAATAGGTTGAGCAAAAAGTTCTGGGAAATTTGCGAAAGTAGCGTTGTTATGAGCAACTTAACAGCAAAGGCAACAAGGACTATTCTTCAAAGCAGAAACCATCATAGTCCACGATTTTCTGCCAGATTCCGAATTTACTGGAAATACCATGGCGGTTTCTTGGAATTGAAAAACTCTAGGCATACTTCTCCAATTTCATTAAAGTACTCAAATTACTTCATTAAAGGCCATTGAAAATATATTGCATTGATTGAAAGAGGCCATAATAGGATGGAGCCACGTCTGGACCGAAATTCCTGAACTCCTTTTATATACGATACAAATTCTGATAAGTATTAGATTAAAAGTTTCCCTGAACTTTTTTCTTAACCAAATAGTACAACTAAAATAGGAAGTGTTCCTGATCATCCTGTTCATTTCCCAAAGTAAGCATGATTAATCATAACATAATTAGACAACAAAATAAACGAAATTAGAATCAACATTAATAATCTCGTTGAAGATAAGCGAGCTGTTTCACATGCTTTAAAAAAACTTAAAATAAAATCACATTTCTACATGAAAAACTCTGATGATAAAAATAGTATGTGAAAAAAAAAAAAAAAAAAAAAAAAAAAAAAAAAGAATGAATGAAAGAATTATGCGATTAATGATAATGATATTCTATCCTTTACTAAATTGTTTGGGAAAAAATCCTAATGCTCGTCGAGATTTCAATTGATAAATGTAGTAAACATTTGACAATTAAACACTGATAAAGATTTGTACTTTACCGGTCATTTTCTCAACATTTTGACCGTGTTACTTACTATCTTTATCGTCTGATCTTTTCAGATGATAATTCTTATTAAAGCACCAACTTTCATCACATAACTCATGGAGTTTATCAAGTTCATATTTTAAATTTTATGCCAAAGATATATCATTACGGATCTAGAGAATGTCACCATTATTATCTGTCCAAAATACTCGGTTTGTTTATTGAAAGATTTTTTTATACCTTTATGTTTACTGTAATCACTTTTAACATTCGCACTTTATTTTAATCACAATTATTGAACTTTTAACTATATAATTCTATAGCTTCTAATGCTATAGAATAGCCTCAAATGTATCAAGAAGCACTGTGGGTACACCAGTGCTGAATTCAGGGGATGGCCTGGAAGAGAAATCCCCCCTCCCCCCGGAGCAATATGATGCCCCGAGGAAGTTGAGATTTTGTGCTTTCAATGATTGAAAAGTGCAATTTCCCACCCCCACACTAGAACCACAGATATCCCTCCCGGAGAAAAGTGTCTGAATTCAAGCACTGAGATACAAATCTTCAGCCTCGTACATGCCTTAGATTTTGCTAGCCATCGGGAACATACAAACACAGAACGAAATATTTCGTTTATTAGTAGAGATAATGTTTTTTGAAAATTCTGGTTTGAATTCAACATTATCGAAATACAATTACCTGCTCTGTAAAGGATTATTTAATTCCGTACACACAAGAAAATAACTTCTGCAACTACTTGTTTATCTCGGAAAACCGTCGTAAAATTAATATTGACAGAATTCCTAACTGCGTATCTAAAATTTTTGCTTATTATTTACTACTACTCTTAGTAAGGAGAAAAAGATCTTTAAAAAGAAACAAAAACGAAAACTACAACGACAGTTTGGCAGAAAATCAAAAACAAATCTACGCTTCAAAGTTGCATTGAACGAGATGAGGAAACGAAGGAGACAGGCACTAAAACAAAGATTTAAACAGCTAATTCTTTATAACCTATTTTTTTTTAATAACCTATTTTTTCGGCTTGTAAAGATGAAAATTGAAAAATAAATTAAAATGGATTTTCATATTATTGTCAGATACTTGAGATATACAAACATGATAACTGCATACTCGATACGACACGAATGCTATTTCGAATTAGATATTGTTATCAAACATTCAAAATTTATCATATTTTTAAGCACTTAAAATTACTACATTTATATTGAGAACAAAGAAATGTCATGTGTCAAGCAAAAAGACTATAGAGCACTTTCCAACTCATTCAGAATAATGTATTGCAAATTATACTGGGCATCGGCATCGCTTTCGCTGAATTGGCTATCTCCGGAATATTCTTAATTTAACAAAAGGCAATGGTAAAAGACGAGCTTTTAATACGGCTTGTATACATATTTTATATTTTTATTACTTTTATAGAATTCAACATCAGTTTATAAATAAATAAATAAGAGATTATAATGATGATATAAATAAATTGAGATTTATTATAGCATCTTTGATTCTGGAAATGAATTGTGTAGCATTTATAGTTAATTTAAAGCAATTTTCAAAATAATTCCATTACATTACGGTCTATATGGGTAAAAATCGTTTGCGGTGTAATGAAATTTATATATGGCGAGTTCCACGAGGACTTGTAGTGTTAGTTACATAGGTGTGCAAGTTGCTATGATTTTTGGCTACTACCATTTTAGAATGGAAAAATGCGACTTATTTAATCGATATATCTCATTAATTCAATAAGGTTTAGAACTCTTTTGGGAAATAACGGCGGCAAAAACAGCAGTTATCAGCTCAAGATTTACACTACAAAGACCCATGTAACCAGCCATATCAATGAAGTGCACAAGAGGCTTGCTATAGAATATGGTGTGCACAACATTCGTAGTTCATGAATAATAACTGCTGGAAATGCGTTTTAAATTGAGGAAGGCGCTTTAAATTTAAACTAATATTATGCGTATTAGTTTGTGTTTATAAATTGTATGCATCACATACAGGGAATATCTTTAACACATTTCGTTTATTGACAGAAATTGCTGACAGAAAATTAACAACTGCGTTGTAATTCCTGAAATTTTGTTTTCTATTGTGTTATGATTTTTTTCCAAACTGTGAAGTTTTGTTAAAATATTCTGAAACTGTGGGAAAGTGCTTCATACTTGATGCATGATTTTTCGTTTTTCTTTTAAATCAAATCCCGTTTCCCGAGAGTCAAAAAGTCTATTATTTTAATTAAATTAATTTTTTCAGTGCCATGCGTTCATTTTTCCGATTTAAATTTTTAGAAGAGAACCTTAATTTCAACGTTTCTCGTGTAAACATCATAGCTTGGATGTTAAGCATCTCTCTAGTAATTAGGAGTTTTTTAGCTTAAACCCCGCAACTGGAAGTTGAAATTTTCATATTACAATAGATTTAATTAAAAGAAATTTGCCAATTTAAGGGTTTATATTTTTTTTTATCACTGACGTTCATAATATTTTTTGGAATTCAATTTTTTCTATTTTAAAAATTATTGTGATTTATTAATGAGTCAGCATTTTAAACATCATTTTCATTTAAACATCTTTTTTTTTTTCGTTTTCAGAAATTTAAAATTTTGTTTTTATCTGTGCTATTTTTTTAACTACGAATTTTCAAAAAGTTTGGAATTTTGTATTTTGTTTAAATAACTTGATTTGAAATTTTTTTATTTGATTAAAATAAATAACTTCCTCTAATAAGTATTTTTAAATTAAATTTATTGGTGCTACCATCTATGAAAGAATTAATAACTATAAATTAATAATTTGGATTTATTAGTTGAAAGGTAAGTTATTTTGAAAGAGATTATTAAATGAAACCCACTGTGCTATCTGCAATCACACTATACCCATTTTTCACAGTTATTGTTGAACTGCTGATTTTCTCCATTGGAACTGCAGGGATACAGGGTGAAAAATAGGCCTGTTGTATATATTTATCTGTATTATTTAGTGAAGAAATTTCTCGAGCAAATGCGCAAAACTTTCAACCATTGAAAAAAGAACCGCGCATGTGTATATTTCTAACTTTTCATCTTAATGATTTCGACAGTTTCACGCCTGGAAAAAATAATAGTAGGGTAAAAAAGCGGTTAATTACTGAGAGCAGATTCAGAACCAAGCATTAGATTTTTAAATTTGGAAAATTAGAAAAATTATTTAAGAATTTGATTTAAATTTGAATTTTGAAAGAGGTTATACTTTTTTCAGATGACTAAGATATATATGTTTAAAAATTAAGAAAACACTGAACTATACTCCTTGCTTTTTGAGAATGATACCTGTATCAATCTCAATATTTAAAAAAGAAAAAAATACAAAAAACGCAATACAAAATCTTAAAAAATGCTGTAACTAACCAAAATTAACTATGTCTTGTTCATTTTAGAGGTTTGAAAAAATCCATTTTATTTCCTATTATGTATGGTGTTCTACGTATAGTCAAACAAACCGGAAATTGTAAGTGAAACGTGACAAATGAGGTGCAATTGTACTATAACTAATTGTATAAATATTCAGATCTTGGTGCAATAAATTTCGCACTCTGATGCAAAAATTCATAAATACGAAATTTATGACGATTCTACATATTAAATTCAGTAATACGGAAATAATAGGACTCCATCTTAAATGGGACGTAATTATCATAATAATTTAAAACCATTATCTATCATGGGATATCACTGTATTAATTACAGGTGATAGAATTAAATATAATGAAGACAACTTTTATTAATATACATATATATATATATAATAAGAGATGTCTGTCTGCCTGCTAACCTGCCTGACCGCTGATAACGCCGAAATCAAAACACCCGGGTCTCTGACATTTTTGTCCTGTGTGGATGCTAACATCGGAAAGTGTACTTCGCAGCCGGATTTTTAAATTTCAATTTAGATTTTTTTTAAATTAAAACATATATTAAGTAAGAATATATTTGCAGCTTTTCAGCAATCCACGGCAACGAAGCAGCCAGGTCAGAGGTTTTTTGAAGCTAGCCACCAATCCAACGAAACAGCCAGACAATGAGAGCAGGCGGTAAATATGAGATTTAACGACTGCATTTCACGGATGAATGCTACACTGTTAAAAAATCGTAACTTTTGCTACATCGTCACTCCACCGCTGTTATAGAAAACGATTACTTCACTCTATTATGGAGCATTCTCATTGGTTAAAATAGAAATATTCTATAAAAGGGGTGGAGTGACAATCCAGCAAAAGTTTCAATTTTTTTACAGTGGAGCAACAATTGGCACACGCATTTGTTAATTTTTCCGTTTTTGGTGATTTTGTTTTTCCTGATTGGTTTACAACCCATCTTCAAAATCCATCCATGGGCTCCATCCAAAAAAAGTAGCAAATTAGTAATTGCTCCTTTTATGCTTTCTTAGAGTTTATCAGGTGTGCAGCGCACATCGCACGCGTGCTCAGGAGATTTTCCATGGAGTAGGTATTATTGAAAAAGGGAATTTTAAAATAATTCAATTATTGCATTATTTCTGTGGTTCATAACTGCTAAAATCAACGACTATATTTCGTTATCTTTCCAAAACATGGTTTTCGTAACAGAAATACATATCTGTGTTCCCTCACATCAAATTTAAAATATTCTAAAATTTAAAATATTCTCCAGGTAAAATTTTTAATTTTTAATTTTTTTCTATTTTACTATGAATGAAGATTTTAAATAATCGCAATTTGTTTGAAAACATCGATTGGTCCCGAGAAATGCCGGGCGGGTCAGCTAGTATCTTCTTAAGTTTTGATTTGATTTTTATGAAACGACTCGACAAAATTATGCTATGATTCTATATAGATTAAATTTCAAAATTTTTGCTGGGTAGTTTTTTTCTCGCGGCGTGATATGCGGACTGGTAGACAGACAAACAGATGAGATGATGATAATAGGACCTTATCATTTATATAATTACGCACTGATCTAAAAATTCCATTGAAAGTCTTCACGTATGGAACGTTGAAATTGAGTTCGAATTACCAATGATAATATATCTTTGTCTTCATTTTCATTTTTTACTTAAAAAAAATTCTTTCAAGTAAATCCCACCTCCTCCCCTCCCCCAAAAAAATTATTATTATTGTTCAGTAAAGTGAAAAGCGCTCTTAAATGATTTATATCTGAACATTATTTTCAACAAAATGTTTATATATTTTACTGAAATATAGTTTAAAGGTAAAAGAATAAAAAAGTATACATATAATATAAAAATGTGTCACCTTATGATGAAAGACACCAATGATTATACAGAAATTCAAATTACCTGAAAAACAAAGGAACGAAGTTAGAAATCCAATGTGCAAAGGCATACTGAAAAAAACACTATATACATATCAAACATTCCAAAATAAATGAATAAAGAGAATGAAATTACACACAAAGAGAAAAGGCACTAACCTTACATGTATTTTAAAAACTTTCCAACACTCTTCAAATGTAATTCAAATTAACTTTCTTTATTAAAAATTAGTTATCTTACTATTAAAAAAAGGTGGAAGGGTAGGTTGATGCTTTGGTCTTACGTAATGACAATTCTCGAATAAACACAAAGAAAATATCAACTTTTAAATCCCTTTTGATGACGACCGCGTAATGGCGGAAAACCTTTTGGGTTATTTTTAATAGTACTCAATACATTTAAATATAATTTAAATGTATTTTAAAATTTAATTTTAAATTTTATAGCCCGTAATAAATTCTGTTGTACTTTAGAATACTCTTTTAAGGGTAAAGGAAGGATAAAATGCCCAATGAGGGCAAAATGGCCATTACCTGGCCACGCAGGAGCAGGGTGAAACAGTCTCCAGAGATGCTGGTAGCATTTATTGTATGCAATGTTGAAGCGGAACGTTACACTTTTATTGTTTTAAACTCGTTTTATTTTTCCGCAATTTTGATTTTAGTCAAGTGGTACAATTCTTTGATAATAACTAAATAATATACAAGTGTCACAATGTTTTGCTCTTATACTGTTAGATCAGTAATCTTTTTAAATGACGTATGTTTGAAAACGATAAGTTAAGTGGATCAGACGCATAGTTGCCAACTTGTACGGATTTGTCCCACTAAAATTAAACAGAATTTTTTGTCTTATTTCATCGTTGGCAATTGTTAGATTTCGATGATTGTTTTAGGTGAAATTTTCTATTAAACTTTAGTGGTAAGAGAAATCTGTACAACTTGACAGCTATGTTAGACGCTAAGCCACGGTTTTTTTTAATGATGTTATTCTGGGCAGAGTGGCCAAAAAGAGATCAGCAAAATGGGCAGGCCAGAAGGCTATTTTGCTCAAAATTAATAATTTATTCATTCTTCATGACAAATTTCAATCAAAAAGTTAAAAAAGCAGTCAGTGTTGAGAATTTTTGTAGAAAAAGGCTTATTCTCGACATCTGCCGTCTACGTGTCTCATCATATTGATACTCATTACTGATTATTTTATTTTGTAACAATTTAATACTTAAAATATAACAAAATAAAATACTTATTAACGATGCAATGCATATTCGGCCTATTCGACTTAAAGCGAACATTCAGTTTGGCCGAATAGTATAATATTATAGCATAGCCGAATATAACACAAAATAATTTGTAATAAACAGTATCAATTGACATATTTAAATAACATACCTAATAGGTTTATATTTATGTGTCGCACATTAAAGAAATTTAAACGTTTATTAAATTTATAATACAATTTTATTTTAAATATTAAATATAAATTTAATAATCTTGTGAATTTTCCTAACACGCATTACATGAAAAATAATCTTATTTAAAATTTTCAAGTAAATTAATTAATTTGAATTTTTTTAAGTTGGTGTTTTCTTGTTACTTTCAAGAAATTTTAGTGTGAAAGATTATAAAATGTGACATATTTGGGTAAGAAAAACTGTATGACAATGGTATTGTTTCTAAGATGGATATATGTTTTAGTTTAATTAAAAACAGAATTTTCCGAAGCTAAAAAAGAGATAAGGAAATATTTTTCAGGAAATGCGTCTGTTAGTTTGATACATAAAAATTTTTTAAAAAAATATTATCAAAGAGAATGAAAATTATAAAAGACAATTTTAAAATAGCTGAATAAAAAAGTATTACTTTTTGATCTAACATAATAATGTAATATAAATACATAATGTTGTATTTGTACTCCGATTATAATATTGAATAAACCTTACAGGCAAAATGCTTTAACAGAAAATTAAAATAGTAAAGCTGTTCAAGCTATCTAATCATTAAATCATCTTAAAAACTGAGGTATATTGTAACAACCATTCTATGTTTTATATATATATATATAATACTAGGAATGGGACGAATAGTGATTTGGCCGAATAGCCGAATACCGAATATTCGGCAAAATTTTAAGCCGAATACCGAATATTCGGCGGCCGAATACTAACTTTTTTCCCAATAAAGAAAAAAAAATTTGATTATATATAATTTAAAAAATAGGCACTCATTAGTAATTATTACTCTTAAATGTGCTTTTAAATGTATTCTTATATTTGAAACACTTATTATAACACAAAAAAAATTATGAAATTTCATTATATTCCTTTATCTTAATATACATCAAATTGATTTTCAGTAAGTCAGGATGGTAAAATATTTCCATTAAAATATGAACAATGTATTTCACTTTTACTATCAAATGATACTTTTATCTTTTCTTGCATCCAAAATTAATAATATTCTTAATCTCTCTCTCTCAGAATTCACAAGGAAATATTTTCTGAAGAAAATTTGATCATTAGGAGTTTGTGTCCCTAATAATAAGCAAATTCGTAAGAATGAGACTGTTTGGAAATCAGTTGTCAATTTTTCAATTACAAATTACGTTAAAGCAAAAGGTTATCTTAAAGTAGAATGCATATGTTAACAAAATCTTTGACATTTGAAGCGGTACATACAATATTCCACTTATTCAACAAGCATTAAAAGGATAAACAGAAATTGATAACAACATGAATGAAGGAAGATGTAAATTAAAAATATATACATAATAATGTTATACATTTAAGGCAGTAATTATGCAAATAATTATTTAAAAGTGAAAACTATAGAATAAAAAAATTATTTTGTTCAGCATTTAGAATTTATGTTTAAATATTTATAAAACCATCTTCATAAAGCAAATTGTGTCATCTAATGCGTATCTAGTTTGACATCAGTTCTGTTTTCAGATGTATCGTTGTATTTGGAATAGTAATATTAGATATTTAATTTTGAAAATGAATCTTCGTTAATACACCTAGTGAATGAATTTTTTCATTTCTCACTTCATAGAAAATAAGTTATGAATTTCATAAAAGCCTTTTTTACATGTGCATGAAATTTGCAGACATTAATAAATATTCGAGTGTTTTAAAACAAGGTAGTGTTTCTTTTTTTTTCGATAAATGTTTTTATATCTTGAATTGTAACATATCATTCTCTAATGAAGACATTTCCTGTACAATTAAATCTCCAACTTGGGCAGCATTTTCTAAAATATCACCAACTTTTATAGGAAATACAGAAAGGCTGTGTATTTTTTAGTATCTGAATAACTATGTTTTGCAAGTAAGAATGAGAATGACTTCATAAATGAAGTAACCAATTTGAATTAGAGGGGAAAAAATTGCAAGAAATGAAATTCTTCAAATCCTAAATTTATTTGGCTAGATATCTTTCACTATTCGGCTAGATTTCAGCAATATTCGGCGAGATATCTCTAAATATTCGGCTATAGGTATTCGGCCGAAGTATTCGGTCAACAAGCCTTCAATATTCGGCCAACCGAATATTCGGCAAAAGAGCCGAATAGGCCGAATACCGAATAGTGGCCGAATATTCGTCCCATCCCTATATAATACTTTAGTATTTAAAGATATTTTTATTTTTAAAGCTGGGTATGTTTAATAAGAACTGTATGAAGATATCGATATATAGTATTTTGATTTAAATCAGAGTTTATGAATTACTATTCGGCAATCGAATAGGCCGAATTATTTGGTTATTAAGTTATTCGATCAAATCACTATTCGTTGCATTCCTAATACTTATTCTTAAGATGTTTTAGTTTACCATGTGTTGACATCCCTGTGTTATCATTAAAAATAGACATCCTGAATCAATATGATACATTCATTTACATACGTTGGCCACTTTACCCAATCTAGGTGGAAACTAAAATTGTTATAATTATTATTGGTAGTACTGTTTCTAGAACTTAACTTATTAAAAAAAGTATCATAAAAATGTATCAAACCTTTAGAGAGAAGACTTTATCCTCCTTAGTCCCCTATATGTAAGAGATTTTTACGAATAAAAGCTATCAAACTCTTTAAATATTATTCAGACATATTTTGAGCAATGTTATGAAAAAAGTTGGGTTTCATTTATAACCATAGAAGACTACAGCATCGATGGCGGCTCCTGATTGTTTTTTTTTTCTCAGAGGTACTAAGTACATGGCTGCCAGTTATATTCTTCTCATACCATTATTTTTTTTAAAGAAAGCTTTGCCATACTTTTTGGTAGAAAGTTCTACCAAAAAAAAAAAAAAAAAAAAAAAAAAAAAAAAAGGATGAAGATTTTTTTAAATAATAGTACAAAAAGAATAAAACTGTTTGTCATGAATTTAATGCCCCCAAAATATAATAATTACGAGCCGTCATTGAATAACGTTAGTTATAAATCATATTTTGAGAACTAAGATTCGGTGTGTCACTATATTTAACAAATGGATATAACAGAGGTTAGGTTGTCAACCCTGCGATTCCTTTACATACGCCAATCCCATACTTTATGTACATATGTAAAAATTATTAATTCACTAAATAACAATAATATTGTTAAATATATATGTATATATAATTAAAATTTTTTTGTCCAGTCAGATAACTTTCTATTGTAAATGATACACTAAAAGACAACATTTAAAATGAAAATTACCAGCAATTGCTGGATAAGTAGTTTGCCAATCACTGTTATAAAATTAAAATAATTTTGATTCAATACAATGCATTCAACTAAACATAAAAGAAAAACATCTTATGTACTCTAGTATAAGTCGAGGAATTTCTGACAATTTCGGTAAGCTAATTGGAGGGAGAATAATCAACTTATACACCAGTCAATTTAAAAAGCAAAAACTTCGAATACTGAACATTCAGCATTTTTATGTGTATGAATAATACAATAACAAATAAAATATACAAATAATAATTTATCATTAAAAAAAATCAATTTTTTTTTTTTATTTATATACGACTGTTTCGCGTTGGCAAATAAAATCGTTGGTTTAATTTTGTGCAAAAATTGAAGTGAAAAGTTAAGGGGTCAACTTATGTAAGGGTTTTTTATTTTTTGCAGAATTACAATTCGAAAATTAGGGGTTCCACTTATAAACATATACATGTATATATACAAAAACTTCTGACCAAGTATTCCACATATTTAATGAAATTTAGATCACCGAGTCATTGAATTCCACATGGGAAATATTACTCAAAGAAGACGCTGCAAAATTATGGAAAACTTCTGCCAAATTTTTTCAAAAAATAATAATAATAGACCCTGAGCAAAAAAATAATAAAAATATGATTTATCATTGAAAGTTGCTATTATTATCTTTAAAAACATAACTATTTAATAACCTTTATTCTGCTGTTCTGATATGCCAAGAAAACAGCTGCGTTAATGTTACTATTAGTTATATCAGCGGTAGCTAGAAATAACACACATCAATTAGTGGTTTGATTTGCAGTTTTATAAATCAAAGTACTTAGAATTCAGTACAATACGTTCAGTTAATTATAAAAAAGAATAAACTCATTATCCAGCTACTTCAAGGATTTTGCATATTCAAGGGAATTTAGAAAGCTTTGGCTCTGAATTATAATTAGGAAACATTACTCAGAGGAGACATTGCTTAATTATACAAAGCTGCTGCATAATTTAGGCTAGATATAATTTAAATAATTTATTTAAAAAGTGTCATATTAACGTTCAATTTGTCTTTCAAAAATTTCTGCTACAACTAATACACTGACAGAAACAACTGAAGAAAAAACAGTCATCAATGAATAGTTCGGCTGTCAGCATTATAAAATTATAACTAAGTTTCAATAAAATATTCAAATAACTATAAAAGATAACATTAATTGCACAACCATTTCAAGCCAAGATATCCGCATACTTAAACGAATTCAGATCGACCAGACTTTAAATTATAAATAGGAAACATTGCTCGAAGGAGGCACTGAACTTCCTATGTTTTTATTTTTCAACTCTCTGTTCTTAACATTTAACAAGTAAAACATGATTAATGTTCCCAAGGACTTGCCTTGATGAAGTATGATATGGAGTATCAAAGAGAAAAGAAAAAACTTTGAGTTGTCATGTTTAAAAATGGCTTCCTTGAAGCAACAAACGTTTATATGAATATCGCGTACGAGTGGAATATTTTAAAAAGAAAAGTACTTGCTATGCTAATCCTTGATTTGATGTACGAAATATGCAAATATTCTAAGATATATTTTCGGCGTAATCCTGAAGGCCGAAACGCATGTGATCCTGAGAAGATATATGTGTTTAGAGCAAATGTCTCAGTGAAATTATCTTCCGGCATTGACTTAACCTGGTAATCTAGAAAATATAATTGTCAAGAAAAGGTCAAAACTTTAGTTCAATTTAGGAGACTGGCACAGCTTTTAGCATATTTTATATTTTAAAAGTGACTCTTAAAAATAAATAAATAAATAATAGCAAATTGTAAAATGATCAGGTACGAGTTAATCTGTAATGGACTGTTCAAATTATGTGGAAATTGGACCGATTCCGAAATTTACAGTATAATATGGTATAATAAAATAATGCTTATACAGGGTGAGTCATAAATATAGAAACAATAGGCTATCTCCTTAAGTATTGCCCCTAGACCCATACTTCCAATTGCAAAAATTCATCAAAAAAGGTGATTTTTTTTATAAGATAAGTTGCAACTCCATGGGGGGATCTATTTTAAAAATTACGAAAATTAAATTTTTGTACGCCCCCGAGAGGATAAAAATTTCAGTTAGAAAAATTTTCCTTATTCATGCCTGAATTGAACAAAAAAAAAAAAAAAAAAAAAAAAAAAAAAAAAATCATCTCGATATCTTTAAAACTCAGAGAGTTATGACAGTTTTAATAAATCGCGAGATTTCAAGGGATCAGACACAAATTGAAATGCGTGTAATTGAAGAAACAATGTTGCTGTAATGTGTCTAGGAAACATTTATTTTATTTATTTATTTATAGAGTAAGAATTTTGAATGTTTTGTGATGGTTAAGCATATAATTTGTAAGCATTATAATATCATAAGACTTCTTAATAAAATATTTTTTTTTTCAAAAAATTTAGAGTAAATTAAAATTGTTCAAAAGATTATTTGTCGCGTTGAATTTTTTCTTTTGATTAAATGAAAATGTCTAATTTTCAATTTTGATTCAGCATTTTAAATAATATTTTTTAAAATAAAAGTATTTAAAATAGCAATATAAAGAAAAGATGCAATTTTTTGTATACAAATCATATTTTTAAAAGTAAATTTTTTAAGGAGAAATCTTCTGTCGTCGCGTTGGACATTTTTTTTTCTTTTTTGAGATGCTGGAACACTGTTGAACTCGCTGGACTGTTACCGTAACCGACGGTTATTGACTTATGTTAGTTTAAAAATGAGAAATACTGAAATAAAAACATTTGATGCACAAAAGTGCATATAGTTTTAAACAAAGATGGACTACTAAAGTTTAAATGCTTTTTAAAAGTTTCTAGGTGATTAACTCCGTCCTGTATAATTTTGATTTCAGATTTTGTTTTAAGTTTTGCCATTCCCACCTTCTTTAATTGCTTAAATGTGTCAGTTGATTTAAACCTAATTTTTTTATCACGTCGATTTCAATTTTTTTCATTGTTTTGGCTTCATATTTTTCTTGTTAAAATCGCTATTGCACGACGCGTAAAAAGTGCATCTAATTACGGGCGACACTAGGCGTATAATTCTAGAGATAGAACTATTGCTGAAATCGCACAAAAGCCTGTACAGTAGGGTCACCTGTTAAGCGATTCGCACCAAAAACTAATCAGCACCAATTTATATCAAGAACTAAGTAAATATATTTTTTATTAAATTCCGTGGATTAGTTCTTGAGATAGAGCACTCACAAAATTTATGTCATATACACAGATACAGGAGCAGTGTCTCACAGACAGACATTTTGTAAAAAAATATTTTTCGGTATCTCTGAGCCTTAAAACGTGTGAATCCGTCGAAAACCGGAATTCAAAATTTTCATGAATCCAGTACTTTCTTCTTGCAAAGATAGAAGAAAGTAAAAATAGGTTTAAAACCATAATAAATTTTGAAACTGAATAGTAAAAAGTAGATTTTTGAAAATATTTCTGTGTAATTTATTAAAATATATTTCCAATGATTCCGTTAATAGAAATATCATTATCGCTATTACTATTTTTATTAAACTTATTGTTTGCGGCAGTAAATTTTTAAGTCACTTTTAATGAGAGTTTAATTAATATCACTTAAGTTAATAACATTTTTTAATAAGTGTTTAATAAGACGGTCCGGCCAATGGGTCGTGCCAGTTACGAGGCTGGTGCCAAGCGCGAGATATTGCAGACATGTAGCATATTTCAAGGAAATTTAAAGCAAAAACCTATACGCTTTTATTTTATACCTAAAAGTTAAAATATTGTCTTTGATCGACATTTAATAATGCGTAAATTTATGGTCGACCCCTAAATTGTATTTCAAATGAGCTGATATCGCTGCGCTCAGAGGTATGCTTAAGTGATGTAAGTCACGAATTTTGGAAAATTTTGGATTTTAATATCTTTCGAGGATTTGTAAATATCGAGATGATTTTTTTTTTTTTTTTTTTTTTTTTTTTTGCTCAATTCAGGAATGGTTAAAGAAATTTTTTCTAATTGGAAGTTTTATCCTCTGGGGGCCATATTAAAATTTAATTTTCGTAATTTTGAAAATAGACCCCCCATGGAGTTGCAACTTATCTTATAAAAAAATTCACCCTTTTTTATGAAACTTTGCAATTGGAAGTATGAGTCTAGGGGCAATATTTAAGGAGACAGCCTATTGTTTTGATATTTATGACTCACCCTGTATATAGCAGGGCTGAGTTTCAAAATTCTCTTTATCGGAAATTTCAGAAATCGAAAAAAAACTGATGTACAAAAAGCTGGTTATATTGAGTATTTCAACATTGCAAATTCGTGGTTTACAATAAAACACTTGAGATACATTGGACAGCTAAATATATATATGAATAGGATGATCAGTCAGACGCAGTCACAGGATTTTCGTGATTTTTTCAAAATTCTTTTTTCTGGATAAGGTGAGTTTTGAAAATTACATCATAATATAAAGCAAGCATGTTGAAACAATGTAAACTGAAAAAAACTATAAAATATTAAATTTTCAAATTTCTTAGCTTTTATTTTTATATCATGTCACATTTAATTTATTTATTTATTTATTTATTTATTTGAACGAACTGTCGACTATATACACTGCTCGACATTGAAAATGCAACACCAAAAAGGAGTGGTCAGAAAGTGATGAGAAATGAGAAAAAGACAGAGACAGCAAGGAGCATTAAGTGATTTTTATTTCAAAATGATAGTCAGAATACAGAAGGAGAACGGCGTCGGCTCAGTAGGATGTGGAACCACCGCGGACAGCGATGCACGAAAAACACGTCTAGTCATAGAATCAATAAGAGTGCGGATGGTGTCCTGAGGGATGGCTCTCCCTTCCCTTTCAACCATTTGCCACAGTTAGTCTTCAAAATGAGGCAGGGACAAAGTCCGCAAACAGCGTCCAATCACATCCCACACATGTTCGATTGGTGACAGGTCAGGAGAGTACAGTGGCCAGGGAAACATCCGTATACCTTGCAGAGTATGTTGGCACATGCGAACACTGTGTGGTCGGGCGTTATCATGCTGAAAAATTGCATTAGGCAGCCGCTGAAGGTAGGGGATTGCCACCGGCCGCAGTATGTTTTCCAAGTATCGTTGGGTCATCATAATGCCCTAAATACGAACTAGAGGTGACATGGAATTATAAACAATAGCGCTCCAAAACACTATGCCACGTTGTTGCGTGGTGGGACGTTCCACAGTTACTGCCGGATTCGATCTGTCTTCACGTAGACGCCATACACGTATGCGGCGACTGTCGCTGGATAAACAGAAGCGTGACTCATCTGAAAACACGATGTTTGCCCATTCTGTCATCCACGTCGCTCTAGTCCGGCACCATTCCAAACGTTGGCTTCTATGCTGTCGAGTCAATAGCAGTCTTCTTAATGGACGCCATGAGTGCAGGCCATGTTCAACCAATCGACGGGAAATGGTTCTGGTCGACATGGAAACATCCACGGTATTTTGTACATGCTGCAGTATCGAAGTAAAGTGACTTGCTTGTCCGCCACAGCTTGTCGGCGGATGTGTTGATCCACGCGTGCTGACGTCATTCTGACTGCACTTCCACCCCTCAATCTTGTTACATTTCCTTGTTCTATCATGTTCGCCACAGCAGATGAACCGTACTCGCATTCATGTGGGTATCAGCTGCGATTTGACGTAAGGACTGATCACCATAACTCTCGTAAAATCTTCTAATTGCTGGAAGTGCTTTCGTTGATGGTGTCCTGGCATTCTCTTCTATACACGCATCCTCCGACACAAAAACACAATTTCTTTGATAATTCGTCTTGCAGAAATAACGACACGAATATAGCCAATTCTGCAAGTTCATTCTCTTATATCTTACGTCACGTACGTCGGAGACTTGCGCATTTCACATCATTCGCATAACTCAGTGTCGTGCGTCTACTCTAAAATTTGCATAAATTTCTAACCACTCCTTCTTGGTGTTGCATTTTCAATGTCGAGCAGTATATATAAAGTTATCCAATTCAAACCTTCTTGTTAATATGAGGATTTGAATAGTGTTATAAAAAGAAAATTAAGATTTCATTTGTCATGCTAGTAAAGTGTACATTATCTCTTGGCAATTAAAGATATTTATGCAAAGATAAAATCAGATCAGTCAGACGCAAGTTTTTCGCGATTTTCCAAAATGCCATTTTCTGGATAAGGTGAATTTTGAAACTCATATCTTCATATAAAGTAAGCATGCTGAAATAATGTATATGATATATTGAATATATATGTCGCATTTTCAGGAAACGACAGACTTCAAGGGGATGAGTTTTAATTACGATTTATTTAAAAGGTAACAAAATCTTTTCGCAAGTCTTTACATCATGAGTTCTGGAGACCAAGTGCGTAGATGTATAATGGAAATCTCTCATCTCCCGCGGGTTGCCAGTTAAAAAGGCCATGTGTTTTACTTAAATTAATACGATAAACTTAGGTTTCTTGTTGCCCTGTAAAACCCGTGATTATTAGTCATGGGGCCCGTATCCACATTGAGGGGCGATTTATTAAAAAAGTAATAAATAGGTCTGATTTTTTGTATTTTCTTACAATTTCCCCCCCTTCCAGACAAGTCTCCGGGAATGGGCCGGCTTCCATCCATGGTACTCACCTGAAAAGGGTAAACAATTTTTACATTAAGTGAGCTAATGGGAGATGAGTTATTTCTTTCGTATACTTAACAAATAATAGAATAACAATAATGAAAAATGTACAAATATCATATCTAAAAACAGCACTGTTATAAAATGTACCATTATACGTCATTGAACATGATAAAAACAATTGTATTAATAAATGCAAAACACTCAGTAAATATTATACATAGAATAAGATAATCAAAATAAGGAATATATTACAGATGGATTCTGAAAAGTCCAATGTTATTTACATTTTCAAATTTGTATGGAACTGTCCTGACATAGCTCAAGAAATAGTACTTTTACACATAACACAATGTTCACAACAATGCAAAAATAATTTAAAATTCAAATATTCATAATAAATCAAAAAGGTAATTAAAATTCCAAATATTCATAATAATGCAAACCGAGATTAGATATAATATAATATCAGTTCATATGATACCAACTATTTCAGTTTGTTGGTGTAAGTAGTTTAAATTGATTACTAGGAAAAAAGTATCTTAGTTTGGAAGCGTGTATTACTTCATAATCCTTTTTTGTAAGCCAGTTAGGCTTATTTATTTTGAAACTTACATTGGATAATTTTTCCATAATTTGATATGGACCAGAAAAAGGCGGACTTAACTTCCGAGTATTCGGATAGTGAAATTCTTCCACTATGACAAGGTCACCAGGTTTAAAAGGCGCTTCCACAAACTTTAAATCATACCTGACTTTATTTTTCAAGTGATGTTCACTTGTTCTTTGGAAAGCTTCTTTTCTGGCTTCCTCTACAGGGGGGTAATAATTTTCATTGCCTAATACAGATGGATAAGGTAATTGGCCGAACATTAAGTATGCAGGAGGGTACTTGGTTACCGAATGAGGTGTGTTATTGTACTCATTAATTACTTCCTGCAGAATTTTGGGCCATGGGACGTTTGAAGGGGTAGAATTTACTTTAAGTCTTAGTCGGGTGCAAATTGACTGATTCACACGCTCATTTTTCCCATTACACTGTGGTCTATGAGAAGAAGTAAGTAATTTTTTTACATTCTGTTTATGTACCCATTTACGAAGTTTAGACGCTGTAAACGCAGGATTTCTATCCGTTAAAATTTTCTTGGGAAGTTGAATATTAAAAATCTGTTTAAGAATATTAATGTAGACTTCAGTTGTAACATTTTTAGACGCAAAACCCCAAACATAACGAGTAGCGTGATCAATAGCTATGTGCATATACCTTTTAGATGAATTATAATAGTTAAAACCTCCTACTGAATCTAATGAAATTATATCGAAGGGTAATTCTGCAGGTGGTAATGCCTCCAGAAGACCAAATTTTGGTTGGTGTGATTTTTTGTTCAGTTGGCAGACCTCACAATGCTTGACAAATTGTGTAATATCGTGGGTCATGCTGCTCCAATAGTATTGTGGGGAAATTAAATTTAACATTTTTTGGATTCCGGGATGGCCAAATTCTGAATGGGTATTTATTAGTAATTTCTCTCTCAAGGAGAATGGTACTACAATTTTTTGAAAACCCTTTTTGCGAATTATTACAATGTCATTAACTTTTTGAAATTTAGGCCCTGTTATATTATCTAATTGTTGGTGTTCTTTAATTTCATCTGACGTTAATAAATGAATATGGGGATTTACAGAAAAAGTGGGGTTTCTTGAAAGCATGTCTGCTTCAAAATTGGTGGATCCTTTGTTATATTTTACAGTATAATCATACATACTTAATTTTAATGACCATCTGAATAACCTACCTGTTAAATGCTTCACCTTCTTAAGCCATACTAAGGAGGCATGGTCAGTATGTATTGTAAAAGGTTTTCCGTGAAGGTAATAATGGAATTTGTCAAGGGCATCGATTATTGCTAGACATTCCAGTTCTGTGATAGCGTAATTTTGCTCGTAGGGCCTTAATTGTCTCGAGTGGAACGCAATGGGATGCAAGTTCCCTTTTTCATCCATTTGTTTTAAGACAGCACCTACGGCTTCCTTTGAGGCATCAGTATAGACATGGCATGGGAGGTTAGGATTGAATAATTTTAAAATAGGCCTAGAAATTAATGCGTTTTTAAGCAATTCAAATGATTGTTGACAGACATCTGACCATTCCCAAGGAGCATCTTTCTTTAACAATTTATTTAGAGGGGCTCTTATTTTAGCGTACTTGTCTATGAATTTGTGGTATACGTTTACAGAACCAAGGAACCTTTGCAATTCTTTAACGTTTTTTGGAGGGATTAATTTTTTAATAGTTTCGGTGTTAGCATTGTCTGGTTTTATTTGGCCGTTACTAATTTCATAACCGAGGAATTCAATTTGAGATTTAGCAAAGTTACATTTGGAAAATTTTAATTTTAGATTTTCTTGACGGCAAATGTTAAATATAGTTTTAAGGTGATCCATATGCTCGGCATAGGAATCGGAATAAATTATAAAATCATCAAAATAATTGGTAGCAAAATTAACTTTGTTTATCTAGGATTCTTCGAAGAGCTCTTGCAAATTGGGCAGGGGCATTTTTATAACCAAAAGGAAGAACCAACCACTCATAAAGACCTTGATTGGTTGTAAAGGCCAACTTCTCTGTGTCTGAAGGATGAAGTGGGATATGCCAGTAGCCAGAGGCTAAATCTAGCGTGGAAAAATATTTGGCATTGACAAGTCTGTCCAAAAGCCAATCTATACGGGGCAATGGTTCCGAGTCAGTCTTACAAATGGCATTGATTTTTCTGTAATCAATACAGAGACGCGTTTTACCTTCTCCTTTTTTATATGCCAGAGTGACGGGAGAGGAATAAGGACTGCAGGATTCTTTAATAAGTTTAGCTTCTAGTAATTCTTGTATTTGTTTTTGAATTTCTTCATTGTCCCTAGGAGATGCACGGTAAGGTCGAAGCGAGATAGGAAGTTCCGAGGTGAGAGTTACCCGCTGAGGTTCCCATCTGACTCTACCTACGTCATATCTATTGCGTGCAAAAATATCCTTGAAGTCGCTTAGAAGCCCTTCCAACTGTGAGTTCCCTTCAGTAGTACAATGACTAAAACTTTTGTCATCATAATCCGAGAGAATTTGAGTATCAAGATAACATTGTCCTTGTTGCGACAAAATTTCTCGATTTGATTTGGAAGGAGAACGAAGCGGCTTCTTGCAATTCATATCACTCGTTAAAGTTAATGTATGATTGAATGAGTTTCCCTGAGAAATTTGATTGGAAATGTTTTGATCATGCTTTAGAATGACTCCATCCTGAGTCAGAATATTCAAGTAAAAGTCCATCGATATATGGAATTTTTGTAATTCTGGAGTTCCCAGTATCGCATATGGCAAGAATGACCTAACTAGGTATAAGGTGCTATTTTGCCTGATATTTCCTATTTTGAGGGGTACGTGAAGTTTTTCAGAAATCTGAACTTGTCCTTGGGTTTGATTAACATTAAGAGGATGACAGCTTTGAATAGACGTCATATCCAAAGCTGCAACTAAGTTTTCTGGAATAAGTGAAAGGGTACTTCCGCTATCCAATAAAAATGGTATTTGAACCTCATGACAAGTTTTTGGATACGTATGATTATCGTAATTCCTATATCTGATGTACCCCGGGACTATAAACCGTCATAAAACATTATGGGGTATTACTTGATCAGGGGAATACTCATGGACATTTTGTGATTGAAATTGATTGCTGTGGGTTGTCAAGTTGGGGTTCATTGTTGTCCCTGTATTGCCCTGAACATCATATTTATGGAGTAAAGTATGATGTCTTCGATAGCAATTTTTACAATTCATCTTGGAGGGACATTTATTTGAAAAGTGGCCACCACGCAAACAATTGATACATAGTTTGTTTAGTTGGACAGTTCTCCAACGGTTATCTAAGGGCATATTTGTTAATTTTCTGCAGGTATGGGTGGCATGCGATTCAAGACAAACACCGCATTTAGCATTTTCTTGATTTTTGGGGAATTTATATCTATCGGAAGAATCTCGGGAATAATTTGCATTTCTTACATCTGTTTTAGTTGGATTTTCCAACGCTAGCATACTTTTGGCATGAGTCTCTAAAAATTTTAAAAATTCCGTGAGACTAGGCATATCATTATGAGTAAGAGAGAGCTCCCATCGTTCTTTTAGATTATCACTTAGTTTTTGAATTATAGTGTAAATTATCATGTTATCCACCAAAGCATTTTGAGTCAAATTCAAAGACTCTAGAATTCGAAGTGACTCATTACAAGTATCTATTATGTCAAAAATAGCTTTAGAGGAAGAGGGGCAATTTTTCATGTTTTTTAAATTGTATAACTTACTTATTTGTGCTATGGCTAAATCTCTAGTTTTATCATAGCGAGCGCAGAGAATGTCCCATGCATTTTTATAATTGGCTTCCGAGAGAGGAAATCCAGAAATTAATTTATGAGCAGGACCCTTTACACTAGCCAGTAGATATTGCAATTTTGAGACGCCCCCCAACTCCAAATTTTGATCTATAGTTGTAAGAAAAATCTCTTTAAAAGAAAGCCATTGATCAGCTTCTCCGTGAAAAGGTTTTAATTCAAATTTTGGAAGATTAACAGTTTTTACACAAACATTACCTGTAGTTTTATTTAGACTTTCTGAACCACCCTCGTGAATGTTTAAACTTTTAGTTAACTTATTACGCGATGTATTTATTGCTATGTTTAAATTGTCTAATTTAAGTGCAATCTCATTATATTCATCAATTATAGGATCAGTTTCCGATGCATCGCTCTGAAGAATGGCATTTTCATGGAGTTTATTTAATTCGGTTTCAATATCCTGAACCTGTTTACCATATAAATCTAACTCTTCAAGAGTTACAGTTTCATTATCAATTTTGGGATTTATAATATTTTTTATGCGAGTGATTTTTCCCTTAAGAACAGTTTTTTGTTTTTTAATAGCTTCCATTTTAAATTAATTTTATGACAACTTCCTAAAAATCTAAATATAAGCAAATTCTAAATGATCTTCAAAAAAATAATAATAATATCAACATAATACAAGCATCTGCATAGAATTGTGAAATGAAATAAATAAAAAGAATTAATTATATAAATTAATTAGACGTAAATATGGATATCCATTTTTTCTTTCAATTTAAAATATAATTACACCTTAAAACCATGGTTTGTAGAAGTAATAAAAACAATAACACTAGAGATATATTACTTACCTTAATCAATTAGTTTTATAATCAAGGAATTAGGGAAAAAAAAACATGTGCACTAATATAAACAAATAAATAAATAAATAAAATAGTGTACACTTGTGAGCTCACATATTATAAATTAAACATTCCTTTAATCATAAATCACTGTACCACCCCTTGAGTATACTCATGTAATAGATGTCGAATAAATTCACGCAACACGAGTTTTTCTTTCAATAAATAACGAAGCGATTACAGGAACACTATTTGAAGATTATTGATGAATCACTAGAAAGCGAACAGAACTGTTGAAATCGAAAAGATTTACGCGTTTCATGATGACTCGATGACTGCATTCAAACACTTTATTGAAATAAAACACAAAGTACCCGACATTTTTGCTGATAACATTGCTCTCATTATCACCATAGAAGAATAAACACATACGGCACCACACTTCGATGAAGCCAGATGAACACAAACAAAAATAAATCACAAATTCGGAGAGACCGGCCGAAGTAATTCATGGCACGACAGCAGGCAGGAGGGGGGACGAACGGCGATAGTTGAAGTCCCGCTCAAGAAGAAATCCAGTGTCCAGGATGCGGCAAAGCCCGGCCGAGTAGAAAATAGCATCTAAGTATTCCAATATGGAATACGTTTGCTGGATGATAACTCATGACGAGACATTAACTCCTTTTCAGGGCCTCTTTCGATGTTTGGAGTCAGAATGACCACTGTCTTTGCTTTCCTTTGTGGGTCTGGTATTTTTAATGATGTTCATATTTCGTCGATTATTTTCCCGCACTAGGTATCATACTGCCGACTATGAAGAACTGTCGCATTTTCAGAAAACGACAGACTTCAAGGGGATGAGTTTTAATTACGATTTATTTAAAAGGTAACAAAATCTTTTCGCAAGTCTTTACATCATGAGTTCTGGAGACCAAGTGCGTAGATGTATAATGGAAATCTCTCATCTCCCGCGGGTTGCCAGTTAAAAAGGCCATGTGTTTTACTTAAATTAATACGATAAACTTAGGTTTCTTGTTGCCCTGTAAAACCCGTGATTATTAGTCATGGGGCCCGTATCCACATTGAGGGGCGATTTATTAAAAAAGTAATAAATAGGTCTGATTTTTTGTATTTTCTTACATATATATATTGAATATTAAATTTTTATGATTTCGTTCCTATTCGTCTCTATCCTCTGTCTGTCTGTCCGTCACAGAGTCCGAACACAGAAACTCTATAAGTGAGGGACTTCAAATTTTATGTACTTACAGCTGAATATCTCGTGTCACACGATAAATCACAAAATTTAAAAAATATATGTATTATTTTAATTAAATTATCCGTTATCCATCCTATCAATGTTATCCGTTCATTTTTTGTGATTTCAATTGTAAAAGAAAACCTTAATTTCAACATTTTTCGAATAGACATCATAGTTTGGAGGTAAAATATCTCGCTAGTAAACAGAAGATTCTTCTGTTCGAACACCGGGGCTGGAATTTGAAATATTCATATTAAGGTCATTTAATTTTTAAAAATTTCGTATTTTTTGCCAATTTAAGGGTTTGTATTACAGTCGAACCTCGTTAACATGAACCTCAAGGGGAATCAAAATTTTGTTCATGTTATCACTATCAAATCTTTATATTCGTCTTTATAGGGGACTGTGAAAACAATTCACGTTAAAAGTAATTCACGTTAAGCGCGTTCATGTTAACGAGGTTTGACTGCATATCACAGACATTCATATAATTTTTTGGAATTCAATTTTCCTTTTACTTAAAAAACAATTGTGATTTATTATGATTTATTATTTTATGTTTCGTTTAAATATTATTTTTCGTTTTTAGAAATTTAAAATTGTACTTATATTCCCGCTAATTTTTTCGGATTTTCAAAAAATTTGAAATTTTGAATTTTATTTAAAGAATTTCATTTGAACCAAAATTTGATTAAAATAAATAACTTCCTTTTATTATTATATAAAATTAAATTTATTGATGATGTAAGAATTTAATAATTATAAATTAACAATCTGGATTTAGTAATTAAAGGATAAGTTGTTTTGAAAGAAATCCCTCTGCGCGATCAGATATACCCACTTTTTAGCTCACATGCTATCAAAGCCTGGGAGCTTATGTGCCCGTCCGTTCTGTATGTGCGTAACGCGATAATTCATGATAAAACTATCGGATTCACTTGAAATTTTGGATATATGTACATTCTTATAAGATGCTTTCCTGATTAGTTTTTGGAGTCCATTCGATATGTACAAGGTGGGAACGGGGGCTCATGCCCCTTCCCTACATTTATATAAATGGTTTTTTCGGGTACACGACATTTCGGTCCCGCCACTTCGGTCCCGCCATTTCGGTCCCGAGACATTTCGGTCCCAAGACATTTCGGTCCCGAGACAATACGGTCCCGAGACAATTCGGTCCGCGGCAATTTCGGTCCGCGGCAATTTCGGTCCTTAGTCATTTCGGTCCCTTGTTATTTTTTTGCTCGCTACCTTATAAGTCGGATTCTAATTGTTGTGGGCCTGCCAAATGGTATAAGTGGTATAAGTTCAACATTATGCGGGCCTTTTTTAAAAAAAAATTTAATTCCCCCCCTCCCTCCCCCCAAGTTTTGTAAAAAGTTGAATATAAGAATCCAATAAATTTAAACTTTTATAACTCGTGATAATGAAATCACAACGAGCTGAAAATTTTCTTTCATTAAACAATGTGATATAAGTTTCGGGGATATTGTCTTTTGCTTTTAGTAGTATTATTAATAATCAGAATAAGTATTTAAAATTTTATTATTAATTATTAGCATCAGTATTTTATATAAACTACTATAAGCTAAAAAGGATTTGATATAAACCGCTATGAATATTTTTTGGCTGTTTACGTACATTTTTTAGAACCTTTAATTTAGCATTAATTAAATAATAAAAAAAATTGTGCTTATTTTTTTCTTCCAATTAGTTTAATAAGAAATGTTTTTAATAATTCAATTAGACAGTTATAAGTTATAATATATACATATTTTCTCAAATAACCCAACTACACCTTCTCCTTTGATCCTTTGAAAATTCGGAAATGAGATATTATTGAAGAACAATTTATTTTTATTTTTCTTATTATTTTTATAATACAATGTTGCATCTTATAAATTTGTTTTCATAAGTTACTTTCCATTATTAACTTTGCGAAAGTAATAGTGATTTCGTAACTGGGCATTCTATGAAAAAAATTTGTTTTTACAAATTTACTTCCGCCACTTTTTTTAATAATAATAGTATTTATTGATTGCATTTTTTAACAGTCATCTCTTGCCATGAAGACAATTTTTGTGAGTTAATTATATTAAAACTGGCCCTATTTCATTCTAATTAGATGATTAATTTTTATTTTTATTTACATAAAATTAATATAATAATCTTTTAAAATACAATAATATAAATATTATATATGAAATATAATATATAATTTAATAAAATATAATAAAATGCAATATAATAATATTTTAACTAGTTTTATTTTCAATTTTTAAGCGACAAAACTAAGCTTTTATTTATTTATTTATTTGTATTACCTTTTCGCCCCTACTTTCCCAGGAAAAATAATAATTCTTATTTTAGTTTTATTTTTAACTATACTAATTGTTTTAAATTTCTGTAATTTTAATATACAATAAATAAACAAGTAAAAGTTAAATTTCAGTTTAGAACTACTAGAAAATATAATTATGTATTGAATATAAAATGGATTATGCATTGTTTATCTTTATATATAAAAATCTTCTGTGCGTGTGTATGTAATTGAACTCCTCCTAAACGACTGGACCGATTTTGATGAAATTTTGTGTGTGCGTTCCAGTAGATTCGAGAATGGTTTAGATTTACATTTCTTCGAAATTGATTCCGTAGTTTTTTAGTAATGAGGAAAAAACTAATAGTTAGTGATTTTTAGCTAATTAAAAGTGCTATATATATTAAAGAAAGTCAGGATTTCGTATTAATCACAGCACAAAAAAATCTACCGAACTAAAAATATTGAAAATTGGGGTAAAAATACTTCTTATAACATCGAGTGCCGCTAAAAATGGATTTTCGAAAATTCCACCCCTAAGATGAGTAGAAAAAAGAACGAACTTTTAAAAAATTCCATAAAAATCGGCTTTTGTAGTTATTTTTTAACTGATAACATATTTTAGTGCATTTTTTCATTCTGAATCGAATGGTACTAAGCAAATTCGTTTAAATCCAGTAGTTCGTGAGATAATTCACATTTTCCTAATTTGGCGATTTCTTCTGCGCAAAAACCTGAAATTTTCAATGCTCATCTTTATGTATAAAAATCTTCTGTGCGAGTATAATTGAACTCCTCCTAAACGACTGGACCGATTTTGATGAAATTTTGTGTGTGCGTTCCAGTGCACTCGAGAATGGTTTAGATTCACATTTCATCGAAGTTGTTTCAGTACTTTTTTAGTTTTAGGCAAAAACTAATAGTTAGTGATTTTTCGCTAGTTAAAAGTGTTGATTAAGTTCGACGAATAGAGTGCGGACGGAATGTCTGAGCGGTCTAAGGCGGCAGATTCAAGCTCTGCTTCTTGAAGAAAGAAATCGCGTGTTCGAATCCCGTTCCTGACAAGCGTGTATGTTTTACAATAATATTTCCTGTATTATGTTTTTTATTAACCGATTTCAGAAAATCGTTAACTTTTAACTAAAAAGAGAATAATAAACTTTTTTGTCAAAAATTGAACCTTTAAAAAATGCTGAAGAGTGAAAAATAATTTCCTCACATAATTGTAATAAGAAATTAAATCAAGAGCGTAGTGTTTATCGTGCGTATTACTATATTTACGTACATTTTTTTGATTTTTTGGAGTGGGTGCCAGGAGGACAACGTCTTTCGGTGACAGGACAACGTCTGTCGGGTCCGCTAGTTTTAAAGTAAAATTCATTATGTAAATTAATAATGTAGTTAATTAATAAATATATTTAATAAAATATTAATTTGATTTTTATATTAAAATTACTAACCATTTTGAGAATTAGGATTACCAATTATTATTAGAATTACCATACAAAATTTGTGTGAATTATAGTATTTTGGATAAGAGTTATACATGTGTGCGGTTTTCGGGCACTTATAACTGCATTTTACTAAAATTGTATGGCCTTCAGTTTAAAAATTCTGCAAAGTTCCCTATAAAATTATGTCTTATTTCACAAAATTTCAGTTTGAAAGAGAAGGGACCGAAATGTCTTGGGACCGAAATGGCTACGGACCGAAATGTCTTGGGACTGAAACGGCTAGGGACCGAAATGTCTTGGGACCGAAATGGCTCGGGACCGAAACGTCCTGCTTCCGGTTTTTTCATGCAAAAATATCAGTTTTCGTTTAAAATTTAGCTATAGGATCATTCTGATGAGGCATCGCTGTGTATTACGTCATCATTGAATAAGTATAAAGAAGGGAAACGGGGGGCTCATGTCCCTCCCCTTAATTGATATAAATGGATTTTTCATGCAATTTCTGAATTCTGATTTTTCGAACGGAATAAACCCTTGAAAATATAAAGCTGTAATGTGCAATTAGTATGCTTAGTCTGTGAGTTCAATACCATCAGTTTAATTGGGCAATATTCTTTTTATTTATTACTCCAACGAACTTTCTACTATATCTATAAAGTTATCCAGTTCAAGCCTTCTTCTTAATATGGGGTTTTGAACAGTATCACAAAAAGAAAAGTAAGACTTCATCTGTTATGCTAATAAAGTGGACATTATCTCTTGGCAATTAAGATATTTATAAGAGGTAAAAACAGATCAGTCAACGCAGTCATTGATTTTTCGCAATTTTCCAAAATTCCATTTTTTTGATAAGGGGAGTTTTGAAACTCATATCCTCATATAAAGTAAGCATGTTGAAACAATATAAACTGAAAAAAACTATAAAATATTAAATTTTCGAATTTCTTAGTGCTTTTTTTTTAATCATACCATAAATAGCTTTTTTAGGTTTTCGTTCATCTGACGTAAACCTATTAGTTTCTATCCTCTGTTTGTCTGTCACAGACTCCGAACACAGAAACTGTATAAATTAGAAACTTCAAATTTTGTGTACTTACAGCTGATTATCTCGTATCACACGACAAATCATAAAATTTTGAAAAAATCTATTATTATAATTAAATCAATTTTATCAATGCCATCTATTCATTTTTGAGATTTAAATTTTAAAAGAGAACCTTAATTTCAACATTTTTTGTGTAGACATTATAGCTTGGCGTTAAAGCATATTGGTGGTACACAAACGGTTGCTAGTTTAATTCCCAGTGCTGGAACTTGAAATTTTTATATTAAGATGGATTTTATTAAATGAAATTTCATATTTTTGGCCAATGTAAGGATTTTTATTACTCTTTTTATCACTGACATTCATAATATTTTTTGGAATTCAATTTTCTTTTTATTTTAAAAACTAGTGTGGTTTATTAATGGTTTACTATTTTAAATTTCGTTTAAACTTTTTTTTTTCGTTTTTAGAAATTAAAAATTTTATTGATATCTCCTTTATTTTTTTTATTTCGGACTTTTATAAAATTTCGAATTTTAGATTTTATTTAAATAATTTTATTTGAACATTTATATGATTAAAATAAATAACTTTCTTTTAAAAATAAATTTATTGGTGCTACCATCTATGTAAGAATTTAATAATTATAAATGAAAAAGTTGGATTTATTAATTAAAGGATAATAGAATTAAAGGTTTAAAGGATTAAAAGTTTTGAAAGAAATCCCTTAGTGCGATCTGCGATTATACATATCCACATGTTTTTAATTCCAACGAACTTTCGACTGTAGCAATAAAGTTATCCAGTTCAAACGTTCTTCTTAATATGAGGATTTGAACAGTCTCATAAAAAGAAAAGTAAGACTTCATTTGCTATGCTAGTAAAGCGTACATTGTCTCTTGACAACTAAAAATATTTTTACAGAGATAAAATCAGATCAGTCAGAGAAAGTTGCATGTTTTTCTACAATGCAATTTTCAGTATAAGGTGCGTTTTGAAACTTATATCCTCACAGTATAGGGTGAGCATGTTGGAACAATGTAAACTAAAAAAAACATAAAATATAAATTTTCAAATTTTTTATTTTTATTTCATTTTATTTATTTATTTTTTATCATATCACATTTTTTTTCGAATGAACTGTCTACTATATCTATACAGTTATCCAATTCTGACCTTCTTTTTAATATGAACATTTGAAAAATGCGATAAAAAAGAGTAAGATTTCATTTGTTAGGCTAGTAAAGTGAATATTATAAAGTATTTATGCAAACATAAAATCATATTAAAGATTGGAAACTTACGGAAAGTGCATAGCAGCACCATTTGAAATGGCTTACTTTTTTTTTTTCCTTTCTTGTTTTTATCTTATCAGCCGTGAAAATGATTTCATAAAAACAGTTGTTTATTAAAAACAGTCAGATTAGTGTATGCAATAAAAATATTGAATCAAATCAATTGAAGTATCTTTTGAACTATGTAGATTAACAATTTTTTTAAGTTAACATTACAAGCATATGTTTATAGAAAAAAAAATAAAAAGAGTTTAACTTCATGTCTGGAAATTAACGTTTCAATTGATACTATAAAAATACTTGATCAAGAAAAAAAGATCGTCAAATTATTCAATAATACAAAAACTTATTATTATTTTTCTTAATTTCAAGATCAGGTACCTTGGAATAACTTTTTTCTATAAAAAATAATTAACGCAATTGTCGCCTCAAGATAATTGCTGTACAATAACCAACGTTCATTATAGAAGTCAATAGTTTTTTTGTTTTTTTTTTTTTTTTTTTTTTGTCCATACATGAACAAATGAAATAATAAGGTGCCCATAAAAGAATGCTCTAGTTATATATATTTTTTTATTATTATTATTAACTGCAAGCGTTGTAGAGTGTTCGTATGAGATCACAAATAAAAAATAACTCAAATCAGTTTTAGATAAGCGCTTGTGGAAGTACTGATTAGTTACTTATTCGCTTACAGTGTCTTATATGATGTATGGAGACGCCTGAGCTTAAAGCGTTATTGATATTCTAAACATTTAAAAGCAGTTAAAATCATTCGATTTTATCCTTTGGAACTTTATAAAAGATCATGTCTGCGTTCCGTCGCTATCTATTGATTTGTCAGAGTTAAGGCTATTGCTTTCATTATTAGCCAATAACTATTCCATTAAAAACCAGTGGCAATCTCCCTGTAAAAGTGCTCCATTCATTTCCCTTTGATTGGAGAATTTTAAGGCCGAATCTACGGCTTTTGAGAGATCTAATGACTGTTTTCGTGTTTGATAAAATGAGATCAGTTAAACATTTGAAAAGAAAAAAAAAACTAATATAAAAAGAATTTAGTAAACAGTCTTTGCCTTCCAGTATTTTTCTTAACATCGATATAAGAAAATTGTTTTTAATAAGACACTTTAAATTTGATTTAATTTTCACTAAAGTTTTCATTTTCTTTTTAATATTTACGTGAAAATACTTTTGTCATAAAAAGTAAAATATTTGCATTGTCTTAGAATTGGCAACAATTATTAAAAAGATCATTTCGAAATATAAAATAAATGCCTCATGTAAATATATATTTTAACTGTTTGGTAATACAGTGAAACCTCCGAATAAGAGACATCCATGGGACCAGAATTTTTGTCCCTTAAATAGAGGTGTCTGTCAGGTTCTGATACCACCTCTGCTAAAGAATGGAATTTCCGCTATTTCTCTATTTTAATAATTTGTATTGTATGGCTGTGTACCAGAATTTCCAAGGTGACATTCCTTCTTTGTGGAAAGGGGAATTGACAGATAATCCTGTGCAGGTGGTGAATAAGAGAAAGAGAAGATTGCTGAGAGGCATGTCCATCTGTCAGTGAGGTATGCGGATGATGAGCAGATAAGCAACATGTCACTAAGCAAGAAAGGAATGGAGGATGTGTCTAATGAATGAGCTCCAAAGGGGGTTGACCTTGGTGTGACCCAGTGATTTGGAAAGAGCAAAGCTTGTCTCAGATTAGTGCAGTCCGTACCTGGGTTTCGTACCTAGAGGGTGCTCTGTGTGGTAGAGAGTAAGGAGTGCGTTTCTGGAGAGAAAAGGACACAGACGTCCTGGTGTTAGTGCTCTGGGCCGAGAAGTGCAGGCCGAGTATACCTGTGTTGGGAGATTCGAGATTGATCTCCGATAAAGTGAATCTAACGTGCATTGAGTGTGAGGTGGAAGGTGTAATTGGAATAGTACACAGCCAACCTTTACTGTATATAATTTAATGTTGAACCGGATCACCTACATCCGAGTTGTAATTGTATATAATTGTAAATAGCGTATTTAGTGTGTACATATATTCTAAATAAACTGGTAATTCAGTTAATTGACAGCGTCAGTGTTCATTTACACAATCCTCACAGTGGGTGACCGATATCACCTAGTAATATCGGTGGTGGCAGCTATAACTACCACGGACTTTCTTCAAAGTTGTGTGGACTGAGAGGAACGTCCGACAGTGTCCTTTACTTGGAGTTATTATTTTTTTTTAATTAATCATTTAGAAAAAACATAAAAAATAACTAAACACTAAAGGTGAAGTTTAAATGTACCCAAAGGCTATTAATTACGTTAAAATCAGACACAAAAGAAAAAGATAATTTAAAATTTCAATCAATTAATACATTAAATGATTTGTAGAGTTATTGATTTATATTTTTTACATAAGTATTTGTGTACACGTAAAAATTACAATACCGTTTAAAAGAATCTTACTTGAATTACTAATCGATCAAAAGTGATTGTTTTTCCGATTTCAATTTTTCACTACAAATCTCTCAAGTGTTCATTTACCATACTTACAAATTTTAGTCTTTCATTATGAGCAGCATTTACGAAAAAAAAAGTATTCAACTGTTTTATGAATCTTAAAGCATCTATTAAGTACTTTATCTCACAAATTTCATTTCTTCTTCTCTTTTAGAGCCATCCTCACAATTTTCAGCAATAAAGATAAACGCACTGATAGCTTTATTTGAATTATAGGTGCATAAATGTTTCCCAGAAAAATGGGAATAAATTGTGTTGTATGCCTCAGTATCAACATGACTGCCGGCCTAGAGATGTAAATTTTCCGGAAAAATATAAGTGACGGAAAAAAACTCGTTTTTTACCGGTTTTTTCGGAAAAAAAGGGAAAAATTGGAAAAGTTGATTTTTTATGACTGTTTCTCCCAAATAAATTATATTTTCTTAGAGAATATTAAATAATAAACATTTTTTCCCATTTATTTGTATTAAATGAAAATTATTTTCACTTTATATTACAAAATAAAAAGAAAGTAGCAAAGCCTGCTTTTAAAAATTTAGTTTTTTTTTTTTTTTTTTTTTTTTTTTTCCACAGCCTAAGAATTTTTAAAACACTATAAGTTTAATTAAACGTAATTTTTTTCTTTTTATCCTGAAAACTGGAATTCTGTTCTTGAGTAAGAAACCATATTCAATAATGTTTCCATATGGTAATTTCATATTTCTAAGAATGGAGCTCAAAAGTTATGAAAACAGAACACTACAAATAGAAAATGCTCGCTATTTGAGGAATTAACAAAAGCAGTTTCATACAGAGATAAACTTCTAGTGTGCTTTAAAAAACTACAAAAATTCAAAGTTTAATCAAGAGGGAATGTATAATTTGGAACATAGTTACTTGCAGTGCTTAATTTGCGCCGGAGCTCACCGGAGCTCAGCTCCGGTACTTTTTTGTTTTTGGTGGATATTTAAATATTTTCAGAATTCACCGGAGCTCATAAATATTATTGCAAAACGCAAGCCTCCATGAACATTTATTTTAGAACATTAACTTTTCTCTTTTAATTTTGGCAACAGCCACTTTTTTAATGTTTTTCAGATTTAGAATGTTTTTTACGATGTTAAGAAGAAGCGGGTTTATTTTCCCCTTCTAGAAAAACAGAATATGATTCTTAGAATTTAAACGAAAAGCAATTTTTGTATATAATTGTAAATAGTAAGTGTTTTGTAAGTTTAAGTGTCATATAAATAATTAGAAAAAGAATGAAGCTGCCGATTAGTTCACAAAGTTTCGATTTCGTTGCTTGACTGGGATTTCGTATTAGTGTTCTGATCTTTTCTGAAGGCGAATAACCCTGGAATGGTAAGTATTTTACTTACCTTTTTTAGTTTGTATGATATTTTATTATTGTATGCGAAATTTTTGGCGCCCGAGAACAGGTACTGATTGCCTAATACTTGAATCAGAACTGAATAATACGAAATAGAATTATTTTAGTGCTTTGTTTATAATAGATAATTGCAATTGTTTTATTTTGATAAATTGATAGAATATTGATTTAAATAATGGATGCAATTAACAAAACAAAACGCACTACCGTGAGAAGTCAAACAACGAAATTAATTAATAGAATAGAAGCGGCAATTTCTGAAAATAGTGCCGATGAAGAATTATTAGAGCAATTTCTTGCTGAATTAGATTTAAAAGAAAAAGAGCTTCATTGTCTTGATACTGAAATTCAAAACACTATTAAATTAGAGGATTTAGAAGCTGACGTTTTAAAATGTGACGAGTATAATTCGAATTTAGTAATTTGGAAAACAAAAGTAAAACGGGCCAAATTAAAATTAGAAACTAAATCTAATATGAATGTTTCTACTACGACAATTAATAGTTCTCAAGAAAGAGTTGTAATTCAGGGATTGGAATCCATTCGTATAAATTTACCCAAGTTGGTAATTGAAAAATTTGACGGCGATCCATCGGATTGGCAACGATTTTGGGATCAATTTGAAACAACAATTCATAAAAATTCTGAATTGTCTGACGTAGAAAAATTTAACTATTTAAAGTCATATCTGACTTCTAATGCTGCTAATTCAATAAAGGGATATAGCTTAACTAACAGTAACTATTTATCCGCAATAGAAACTCTAAAAGAAAGATTCGGGAAGAAACATTTGGTAATAAACTCACATCTTAATAAATTGTTATCACTTAATTCAGTTAAGAAATCCAATGATGTTTATGCACTTCGCAGATTATTGGACACTTGCCAAACCGAAATCCGTAGTCTTAATTCTTTAGGAATAGAGATTGAAAATTATTCAGCGTTACTTGCCCCCATTCTGATTAAATTATTACCTTCTGACATAGTGTTACAAATAACAAAAAAATGCGGTAATGATGAAGAATTAAAAGTAACAGATATCATAGAATGCTTGAAAATGGAAGTCATTTCGCGAGAAAGAACTATTTTTTTAATTTCTAATCAAGAATCTTCGAATGTAGATATTACGTCTGGAAAGTTAGTTCGCGACAAGCAGTCTCCAAAAACGATTTCTACCGCCTCTAGTTTGATTAATGAAACTGTATCATTTTCTAAACAAATTACATGCCCTGAATGTAAGGGAAAACATTTCTTGACTGAATGTGAATTATTTAAAAATAAATCATTACAGGGTAAGAAGGAAAGTTTAAAGCAGTATGGTTATTGTTTTATTTGTCTCAAAAATGTAGGGCACATAGCCAAAAATTGCAGAAAATTCGTTAAATGCACTAATTGTTCAAAACGGCATTATAGAATTTTATGTCCTGAAAAAGAAAAGGCTAAATCACAAGAAAATAATGAAAGCACGTCTTTGTCAAATAAAACTTGTAATCGTGCTGTTTTAATGCAGACCTTAATTGTACGTTTAGAGCTTAAAGATCAAAATAAACACATGTTAGTACGTTGTTTAATAGATTCTGGATCTCAACGATCTTATTTAACTAAAGATGTTATTAATCTTATGGGATATAAAGCTGTGGGAAAAGAAAAAATGATTCACGGCCTTTTTGGTGGGATTCAAGAAACACACCTTCATAAGAGATATAAAATACATTTGAGTAATTTAGAAAACACCTTTAAATGCAATTTTGATGTCTATGATCAAGACAAAATATGTACTGAAGTTCCTAAAATAAAAAGTGGGCCTTGGATAAAGGAAGCTAAAAGAAATGGTATAATATTCTCAGATTATGATGCATATACAGGGAATCAAAAAATTACAAATCAACAGGAAATAAGTTTACTTATCGGAGCTGATATTTATGGGAAGTTATTGACGGGGAAAATTAAATACTTAAACCGTAATTTAACTGCTATACAGACAAAACTAGGGTGGACATTAATGGGAAAAACTAATATAGAAGATACAAATGATTCTACGAAAGTTGTTTTATCGCTGCACGTAAGTGAAGCCAAATTAACAGATCTGTGGAGATTAGATACTTTAGGAATTCTTGATCCAGGTGATAAAGAATCCAGTTTAGAACTTGAAGATATTGTAAAAGATCATTTCAACAGAAATATTTGAATAAACAATGAAGGACGTTATGAGGTTAATCTTCCCTGGATTGTTGGTCATCCCCCTCTCCCCAGTGGTCGGAAAATTGCAGAACGTAGATTGAAAAATTGCGTAGATTCCTTAAAGAAATCCGACAATTTAGATGCCTATGAAGCGGTCTTTAATGACTGGCTACAAGAAGGTATTATTGAAGAGGTCAAATCAACTCCAGGAACGGAAGCCGAATTTTATTTGCCTCACAGAGCGGTCATAAAAGAAAATTCAACAACCCGAATACGCCCAGTTTTTGATGGATCTGCTAGGGAAAAGGGCTCGCCCTCAATTAACGATTGTTTATTGAAAGGTCCCAATTTAGTTGAACTTATTCCCTCATTGATAAATCGGTTCCGATTGAAGAAAATTGGTGTAATATCAGACATAAGAAAAGCCTTTTTACAGATCAGTTTAAAAGAAAATGATAGAGCTTTTTTAAAATTTTTATGGTGGAAAGAGGGAAATTCTGAAAATCAAAAAACTTTCCAACACCGAAGAGTAGTTTTCGGGCTTACTTGCAGTCCCTATTTGTTAGGAGCAACTTTGCAATACCACTTAAAAAAGTCACCTCCTTCTATGCATGAAACTGCTTCTAGACTTTCGGAATCCTTTTATATTGACAATTGTGTCACTAGTGTTGACAATGAGGAACAACTCAATAATTTTATAACAGAGTCTAAATATATTCTTAGCCAAGCTAAATTTGACCTGAGAGGATGGGAACATAGTTATTCCTCAACTTTCCCATTAGAAAACAAAATTGTCCCAGTTTTAGGCCTACGCTGGCTATTACCATCTGATGTTCTTTCTATAGATATAAGAGAAGTTAGTAAATATGATGAACCCGTCACAAAAAGGAAAATATTATCAGATGTTCATAAGATTTTTGACCCCATCGGTTATACTTGTCCAGTAACTCTTTTCCCCAAAATATTATTACAAGAGTTGTGGAAACAGAAGATAACTTGGGACTCTGAACTACCCACATCAATAGCCCAAAAATTTCAGAAATGGAAATATAAATTGAGCTCTCTTAAAGACATTGTTATACCAAGATGTTTGTTAGATGATCCAGATAACATCGGCGATTTAAGTTTGCATGTATTCTGTGACGCGAGCAAAGTAGCCTATGCTACATGCATATATTTACGTAATGAAAATGAAAATTCAACATCATGTCAATTAATCCAAGCACGATCCAGAGTAGCCCCCCTGAAATGTATTACAATCCCCAGATTGGAGCTCCTCGCATGTACGATTGGTGCTCGATTGTCTAAAGGGGTTAAGTCCGACTTAAAATTAGGAAATCTTCCAACTTTTTTCTGGTCAGATTCTAGTAATGCATTATATTGGATAAAGAAAAGTGAAAATTGGGCTCCCTTCGTGTACAATCGGGTAAAAGAAATCAAATCACTTAGTAATCCAGAAAATTGGCACTATGTGCCCGGAACTCTTAACCCGGCCGATCTACCTTCCCGTGGATGTTCTGCAGAATCTCTTAAACAATCCCTCTGGTGGGAGGGTCCTGATTGGTTGAAAACACCTCAAGAATTTTGGCCTAAAGATATTTTAAATCCCGACATAGAAATCATTAACGCAGAAAAAAGAAAGACAGTGATCAATACGGTAAATATATCTCAAAGCCCAATTGAATTATATGAAAATACATCTTGATATTTGAAAATGATAAAAGTAACTGCCTGGATTTTTAGGTTTTTTGGAAATATCAGAAAGTTGTGGAATGAGCGAAACTTTGAGAAAAATTTAACAGATGAAGAAACGAAACGTGCTGATGAGGCTGTGACAACTCCGACTGCCTAAATTAGATAATCACAGCAAGAGCTGCCACAAAAGAATCATCAACATACACGTTGATTCTATAAAAATCATATCATAAAAATTAGGTAAGACATAAGAAAGGCTTACCTCCAAAATTCCAATTCTTCGGGTATCGGGGCTCAGAATGTTCGAATGCCTTCTTCTACAGCATAAATATTAAAGACTATTTTCACTCAAAAAGCAAAAGTCCGTCTTCATTTTCATATTTTAATAAGGACGATCACAGTTCACAAAAAATAGCACACACAACAATAATATTTACAAATGGCTGTGACACTTTCACTATTACATCTTAGTTCTAAAACTTCTAACTTCTAACTACAAAACAGAAAAAAAAGAGAATAAAAATTAATAAACAAAAAGTTCTCAGTCTAATAAAAAAGTTCGACGGAATAAAACATTTCGGCGCATGCGCTGCACATTTGCGTAAGAGAAAAAACAGAGTTTCAGTTTTTAAATTGCGCAATAGATATTTTTCTGACAGGTGGTGGATGAAAGGAATATGAAATAAGTTCTGAATCCCGACATCCTCCCACCTTTGAGTTTCAGGGGTTCAGCTGGAACTCAAATTTTCCACTTAACTATCGGTTTGATAATGCGTCCATATCTTGAACGATGAACTAAAGAGTCAGAATTTCGGTTCTTGACCGAACCACTGGGAGGATCATTGGAATGTTCTTTGTTTTCGTCCTAAGAACGTGAATTTTTCCTGTCGTTGAAATGGCTTCTCATGAGATCATTATTTTGTGACACCTCTAAAGGTATTAGTCTACTTGTTGTTCTGATGAATTCACCACTTTTCATCTTTACCTTGACAAGTCGTACTTGTCCATCCTTAGATGGGAAAATTTCAGTTATTTTGGCCAGAGGCCGATCGATTCTTTTGTTGTTATCACTAGTTACAATCACTACGTCGCCTATTGCAAAAGGTTTTTCCTTTTTGTTATTTTTATTTGGTTGACGCAATTGACCTAAATATTCAGATCGAAATCTTTTACGAAGGTCTTCTCTTAGTTTTTGTTGGTAGGCATGCCTTTTATTCAACGATTCAGCATCCAAAATATCTATATCAGGTGTTCCACTACCTTTTACTTCTTGCAGAAACATTGATGGAGTGAGGGGTACAAGATCATTGTTGTCTTCGGAAACGTAGGTAAGAGGGCGGCTGTTGATTATACTTTCGATGTCACACATTACGGTTTGCATCTCTTCATAATTTAGCGAACTTTTTCCTAAAACTTTTCTGAGTATTCTTTTTGTCATTCCTATTAGTCGCTCCCACCACCCTCCCCACCATGGAGCTGAAGGTGGAATAAATTTCCAAATAATTTTTCTGGATATACTATGATTTTGTACGGAATTCCAATCTATTTCTTTCAACAAATTTTCGGCCCCTACGAAATTTGACCCATTGTCTGTGTAGATAATAGAAGGCCTGCCTCTACGTGCGATAAATCTTCTCAAAGTTAATAGAAAGTTTTCGGTTGATAAAGAGGTGGCTAACTCAAAATGAACTGCTCTGAAAATTGCACATGTGTAAATTACTAGCCATATTTTCCTGTTTTCTTTAAGAATAAGCGGGCCGGCATAATCCAGACCAACGATTTCAAAAATGGCAGCTTCTCGAACTCTATCTAGAGGTAAGGGAGGAGTGGATATTTCTTGTGGCTTAAAATCGTATCTTCTGCATGTTACACAGTTTCTAATGATTTTTCTTACAGTTTTTCGAAATTTTAAGATCCAAAAATCTTCCCTCAAATTAGACATTAAAATTTGTACCCCGGCATGTCCTAGTTTTAGGTGTCTAGATCTAATTATTTTTTCAACTACGGGATGGTCATGAGGAAGTATGATAGGGTATCGAAAATTCATCGTATCTTCTTTCAGCAGTATACGTGATTTCAACCTTAGAACTCCAGCGGAATCCGTGATAATCTGGAACGATTTTAATCGATTATCTAGGGGGCCACTAAACGATTGTTCTTGAACTAATTTCAATAATTTATTTTCAGTTTCATTCTTCTCTTTTACAGTTAAAATACTATATTCTCTATCTTCTTTAGCTTTCTTGCAGTTTTGGTAAAATCTATACATCCATCCTATTACGTTAACTAATTTTTCATACGATGAAAATTTTGTAAAAATTTGTTCATTGGGAATATCTAAATTATTGGCGCTAATTATTGTTTTTCTTCTTTCGGCATCTATAATTTCAAAATCTGGAAATATTTCTGATTTTGGCCATTCGTTAATTGGTTTCTTTAGCCACTGTGGTCCCTCCCACCATTTGTCTCGGGCTAAAACCTCAGCGGCACAACCCCTTGAAGGCAGGTCCGCAGGATTTAAATGTCCGGGAATAAAATGCCATTTTGAAGGATCACTTAAAGACCGGATTTCTGATACACGGTTATAAACAAAAGGCGCCCAATTTTCATTTCTTTTTATCCAATAAAGTGCATTGGCCGAATCAGTCCAATAAAAAATGTCAATATCATCTAATTTTAAATCCGTTTTGACACTATTTGCTAATCTAGCCCCAATATTGCAAGCTAATAATTCCAACCTCGGGATGGAAATTGTTTTCATAGGAGCAACTCGGCTTCTTGCTTGAACCAATTGACAGAAATTGTCATTCTCACCTTCAAACCGTATAAATATACACGTAGCATACGCTATTTTGCTAGCGTCACAAAAAACGTGCAAAGAATGCAGTTTATCTGCATCCCGAGAAAAACACCTAGGTATTTCAATAGTCCCTAATTTTTCTAATTGTTTTTTCCATTTTTCAAATTTTCTCTTGATAGAAATAGGTAATTCCGTATCCCATGTCACCTTAGCTTTCCAACACTCTTGTAATAATATTTTAGGTTCTAATGTTACAGGACACGTGTATCCAATAGGGTCAAATATTTTGTGTACAGCCGATAAAATGTTTCTTTTGGTTACTTTGCGTTCGTCTTCGGAAATTTCCTTTAAATCAACTGTTAAGGTGTCCCGACTAAAATCCCACATTAGACCCAAAACAGGGACTTTTTCCCCTATCAAAACTTCCCGAAAACTATGCTCCCACCCACGAAGCTCGAATTTTGCATCGCTAAGAAGGGTTTTTGACTCTTCGACAAATCTGTTCAGTTGTTCCTTACTATCTACACTCGTAACACAGTTGTCTACATAAAATGATTCTAACAATTTAAGCGCAGTGTTTTCAAATTGCTCCGGTGCGTTTTTTAAATGATATTCTAATGTGGCACCTAAAAGATAGGGGCTACAAGAAATGCCAAATACTACTCTTCTATGTTGAAGAGTTATCATTTTTTGAGGGTCCCCTTCTTCATACCACAGGAATTTCAAGAATGAGCGATCTTTTTCTGTAATGCCAATTTGCAAAAAAGCCTTTTTTATGTCAGCAATTACCCCAATTTTTCCCAATCTAAATCTATTTAATATAGAAGGAATCAGTTCTACGAGGTTAGGCCCCTTTTCAATACAGTCATTTATAGACGGCGAATCCTTTTCCCGAGCTGAACCATCGAAAACTGGCCGCACCTTTGTAGTGGAGTTTTCTTTAAACACCGCTCTATGAGGAAGGAAATGCTCACTACCTAATGTTTTTTTCTGATCAACTTTTTCTATTATTTTCTCATCTAACCAGTCATCGAATACTTGATTATAATCGCTTAATTTTCCTACCTTTTTTAATGAATCGACGCATGTTTTTAATCTACGTCGAGCGATATTTTCGTAACTGGGTAAACGAGGGTGGCCTTGTATCCATGGAAGACTAACTTCATACCGACCCTCGTCATCTACTCTAATATTGCTGAGAAAATGTTCTTTAGTGGCTAATTCTATTTCCTCTCTACTCTTTTTCTCCCCAGGATCACGAATTCCTAAAGTGTCAAGTTGCCACAACTCGGTAATTTTTGCCTCTTTGACATGCAGTGAAAAAATTAAATTGTTCATATTCTTATTTTCATAACCTTCAGTTTTCCCAAGAATTGTCCAACCTAAACGAGTATCCATGCAAGCCAATCCGCCCTGTAATTGTTTTAAATGTCCGGTAAATAATTTCCCGGCGACATCTGCACCAATTAACACATGTATCTCATCAGGAGAAAATTCATATAATAAATCATTAACTTCAGTGACTCTATCAGTCAAAACTATTCCGTACCGCTTTATTTCCTTAATAAAGGGTCCTTCCGGTATAGGTGAAATTTCAGAGCAAATTTTTTGTTGATCTAATACCTCAAATTTACATCGGAAACTATTATCCATATTTCCTAAATTAATCAAATATCTATCGTGTAGTTCTTCACATTGCCGCCCCCCAAATAAGCTATGCACTATTCTCTCTTTATTTATGCTACTATATCCTAACATTTTAGCAGCAAATTTCGATATGTACGATCGCTGCGAACCCGTATCATATAAAATTCTAACATTTCGTACGATATCCCCATTGTATATACGTACAACCAATGTTTGGAGCAAAACTCGTTTTCTAGAAGTTGTATTCGCAAGCATACAATCTTTATTAGCAGTTGAATCCTGTTTAGAATTTTCGCCTAAATTAATTTTACTCTTCTCTATGCACATGAACTGGTGGTGATTTTTCCCGCAATGAGAACAGTTAATTTTACTTTTACAAACTTTTGCTAAGTGGTTGACATTGAAGCAACGAAAGCATGCTCCTTTTCTTAATAAAGCATCTTTTCTTTTCGCCAGTGTCATTTTCCATACCGCTCTACAATTTTGACTACGGTGTTTGTTTTCACAAAAAACGCACTGTTCTTCCGATTTTTTATCATCCGCATTATACAGTTCGGCCGCCGTAGGAAGAGAAAAATGTTTATCTTTTCGATCGAATTTTGTTTCTCTGTTTACTGAAACATCTTTATCGAAAGAAAACCCACTCTTAGCTAATTTAACCTTTTGCTCCATCTCAACTTCAATCTGTAAAAATTGCATTAAAACATCTAATTTATCAATTCCCTGATTTTTATCTTTATCCTTAACAGTTAAAGTACCAAGATGTCTTTCCCATAATTTAAGAATATCTGAAGGCAATGCCGATTCGACCAGTGGATATAAAATCGACGAATAATTTTCGCTCGATACTCCTAACATTTTCAATGACCGAAGATAAGTTTCGATTTTATCATATAATTTAACAAGCGACAGTTTTTGCCCTTGTCCCAAGGAATTATTAATAACTAATCCTAAGACTTCGCGTATATATACTTCAATTAAAACATCTGTCCTACCAAACCGTGCCTTCAACGATTGTATCGCTTCTGGATAGCTCTCGGCTGTGGGGGGAAAGGAATCTACTATTTCTCTGGCTCGCGATCCTTTCTGTGTAGCCATTATAAGATACTGAATTTTATCTTCATTTGCTATATTATCATCTTCGTGAATTTTCTCGAATTGCCCCCAAAAAGTTAACCAGTTTTTAATTTCACCGTTGAAAGGCTGGAGCTCTAATTTAGGTAACTTAAATTTTCTTTTTGTTGCCATGCCATCTAATATTACGGAACTATCTGGATTAAGACCTTTTTCTAATTTTTGTATATAACGCGATAATTTGTTTTTAGTTTCATAAAATATCGTATTATATTTATCGATAGAATCATATTCTGTATCAAAAGCATCTTGCTTACAGGTTGGGTCTTCAGACAAATTATCAAGAATTTGTTTATCTAAATTTTCAAGTTCATTTTGTTTTGCTTCTAATCTAATCAATACTGAAGACAAGCTATCTAAATCATCAAAATTAGCCTGTATAAGGTCTTCAATTTCTTTAGTTAATTTCGTGAAATTGGAACGCACTGGCGTTCTTAACTTTCGTAATTTTTCCATAATTCTAAATCAAAATTTTTTCTAATTTCTTATTCACTAAACTACAGAGCACCCGATCCCAGCAGGGGATGCCACTTTTATGTGACAACTCCGACTGCCTAAATTAGATAATCACAGCAAGAGCTGCCACAAAAGAATCATCAACATACACGTTGATTCTATAAAAATCATATCATAAAAATTAGGTAAGACATAAGAAAGGCTTACCTCCAAAATTCCAATTCTTCGGGTATCGGGGCTCAGAATGTTCGAATGCCTTCTTCTACAGCTTAAATATTAAAGACTATTTTCACTCAAAAAGCAAAAGTCCGTCTTCATTTTCATATTTTAATAAGGACGATCACAGTTCACAAAAAATAGCACACACAACAATAATATTTACAAATGGCTGTGACACTTTCACTATTACATCTTAGTTCTAAAACTTCTAACTTCTAACTACAAAACAGAAAAAAAAGAGAATAAAAATTAATAAACAAAAAGTTCTCAGTCTAATAAAAAAGTTCGACGGAATAAAACATTTCGGCGCATGCGCTGCACATTTGCGTAAGAGAAAAAACAGAGTTTCAGTTTTTAAATTGCGCAATAGATATTTTTCTGACAGGTGGTGGATGAAAGGAATATGAAATAAGTTCTGAATCCCGACAGAGGCAGAGGAAAATCTAAAGCTCTTGACTGTTGTAAAAGAAAAGAGAATAGCAAATCTTGAAAGCAGAATATCTGAAATGGTTGGAAATTATGACAAAACAAGGCAGCAAGATTTGATTACCATTCAAAAATTGAAAGAAAAAATAAATCAATTACATGCTGAATGTTGCAATATCAACAAAGTTATTCCTGATGATAATAGGATTTGGAAGTATAAGCAGTCTAGAGTTGAAGGTGAAAGTATTCATAAAAGTTGCTTAAAAGATGTCCAACCTCAACCTGATTCCAGTACTGGGATTTTACCTGATTCTAGTTTTAAACCTTCAGAAAATGCCCATGTTCAATGCCATGCTGAAATTCTACAGTTAAAAGAAGAGTTAGAAGTTCTAAAATCTAAAGCTGAAAATGCTCTTAAAGAGAAATACAACAAAACATCTGCTTCTTTGCTCTCTGATGTCAAAGCTGAAAAGGAAATCAAAGAGCTGAAATGTAAGAATTCTCAATTGCAAGATCAACTGCAAGCCTGTAAATCACAAATAAAATTTAAATCAAGCTTTAGAGTTTTGATTATTGAAAAAGCTCGAATAGAAAATGAACTTCGAACAGATCGTAAAAAATTATTGCAAGAAAAAGAAGATCTAGAACGAACTGTTGTTGAAAATGAAAATAAATGGTATTTAGAGGAAGAAAAGTGTGAAAATCTTATTCAGGATCTAAAAAGGAAAATTAGCAATCAACAAAGAGCCTGATGATGAGAACCATCGATCACGATCTGGAAGAAAGCTGAAGCAGCCGCAACGACTGAACTTATAGAACTGTTTTGAGCTTCACTAGAACTGAACCTCAAAGGTGGGAGGATATTGCAAAACGCAAGCCTCCATGAACATTTATTTTAGAACATTAACTTTTCTCTTTTAATTTTGGCAACAGCCACTTTTTTAATGTTTTTCAGATTTAGAATGTTTTTTACGATGTTAAGAAGAAGCGGGTTTATTTTCCCCTTCTAGAAAAACAGAATATGATTCTTAGAATTTAAACGAAAAGCAATTTTTGTAAATAATTGTAAATAGTAAGTGTTTTGTAAGTTTAAGTGTCATATAAATAATTAGAAAAAGAATGAAGCTGTCGATTATTTCACAAAGTTTCGATTTCGTTGCTTGACTGGGATTTCGTATTAGTGTTCTGATCTTTTCTGAAGGCGAATAACCCTGGAATAGTAAGTATTTTACTTACCTTTTTTAGTTTGTATGATATTTTATTATTGTATGCGAAAAATATTGCGCTCCGGAGCCCTCGGAAGGGCAGCTGACGTCACTGTGGACAAAATTACTGTGCATCCACAGTAATTTCCTTCCTCTCTTTAAGACTCCTACGATACCCAAGAAGTCAAAGCGATCTGATTGGTCTAGGATTGGTCTGATTTGTCTGCGATTACAAGCTCTGTTGTATGATTGGTCAACGTCGCCATGATGATTCCTGTAATGATCGCGAAAGCAAAAATGTATCTGGTAGATTGTTTGAAGGAAGCATTTGTTTGTAAACATGCCCTTTCCTTATTGCCTCCCAAAACGACGTTTGTTCCTCTAGTGTCCTTCCCCAAGTATTGACTCAATGGTTTCCGAACGGCGGTGACAAAAAACTGAATACCGCCAGAATAAACTATAACCGTATCTACTGCTCACGTTTTTATTTACACGCGGTGGATTTGTGCAAGTTATTTTTCTGATTAATTTTGTAGTTTTCTGATTTATTGTTATTTTTGCTCAATTAATTTTAAGTTTTGTTTTATTTATTATTAAGTTTTAAATTGAAATATGAGCAAGCGGAAAAGAATCATTTTTTATTTTAAAGTTTCTCTTCTTTCTAAAAATTCCTACCAATTAATTAAAATTATACATACTAACAATCTATGGATTAGGTCTAAATTTGTAATTTTTGAAATATTTATTATTTTTTTTAAGTTAAATTAGAGCCGTTTTCTTCTATAGCTCTGCAAATAATGTATGAAATGCAAAAGGTCTACGGGAAAAAGATGGAGAAATATGCTTCGGTAGTTACTATACTACAAAATATTAGAGCTCCTGAACTTTTCTTGTTAGAAATTAAGCCCTGGTTACTTGTAATAAAATATGGGGGTTTTTTTCATCGCAGTTGTACTTTTCTAATGAAAACTGCCCATGTTTTTGCGACTAGAATTTTAGATTCAATACCTTGAAAAAACATTCAGTTAATCAGCTATAACGAAATCTTTAAAAAATGCAGCATAGTAGTGCCACCTATAGAGCAATTTACACCAAAAACTAAACAACATTAATAAATATAAGGAACTGTCTGAATCTGTAGTTTGATAAAAAATCGTCCTTTAGTCCTTGAGATAGCTATTGAGATAATCATGAATAATGCAGCATAGCAGCGTCATCTGTTGTGTGATTTACACCAAAAAGTAACATGCACAAAGTTATATCAAAGATTAACTTAATCTGAAGTTTTATGGAAATACATACATTAATTCATTTGATAGAACTATTGTGGAAATTATGAATAATGCAGCATAGCATCGCCATCAGTAGGGCGATATACACTAATAACTAAACATCTCGAGTTTATATCAAGGTGTAACTGAATCTAAAGTTTTGTGAAATTATGTGCATCAGTTCTTGAGATCAAGTGCCCATAAAATTTTTGCCCCATACAGACTCAGAGTGACAGATATTTTCCAAAAACTATCAAATCGTGTTCAGGACCTTCTAAAATGTTTAAATACACCAAAAACTGGAAGTCAAAATTTTCACGAATTCAATACTTACTTCTTGAAAAGAAAGAAAAAAGTAATAAATGCATGCTTCAAATTTTATGTTAAATTTTTAATTTTGCCATTTCTATTAATCGGTATATTATTGAAATAATTTTGCAAATGAATTTATTTTTAAAAAAAGAAGTTGCATTTAATTATACATCTAGATTTTTTTCATGTAATCCTGTTTTTGTGAAATTGTGAATTTCTTGTATATACTTATACAGGTATATTGTATATACTTATTCTCTAGTCTGCCAATTACAATTGTCCTGGATGGTCACGAGACCCTTGTCATCTGTGGGTTTGGGGACTGATTGGGAAATTTTGAATACTAAATCATTAAATGTGTACTTTTGAAACCTACCAAACATTTCACAATTGAAACAGATAATTTTAAAGAAAAATGAGAGAATTGTTAAGGTAAAAGGCTTCCAGAATTATATATTTCAAGATCTAAGGGAAGAATCTATAGTGTAAATCTTTAAAAAAAGGGAATTATTGATGTCATTGTTCAAAGGGTTGTTTTAAAATATCTTCCTTTTAGCTACGCCATATCAGTTGAAAAGAAAAAATATGTTGACATACTTTTGACAATATTGTATGGTTGATCAGTAGCAAAATCAACATGATGACGTCTTAAAATGGTACAATTATATTATCTATGATTTACCAGCCTGTAATGAAGAGGGGGAAGTGTGTGACTGTCTAGATGAAGATATTGATTTTAAAATTTGAAATCGCTTTTTGGCAAGCAGATATTTATTTAGTAAATATTTAAAGAATATTACTAAGTACCCTAATCTGGCATTTAATTTTATCAATAATCAACTGAATTTCAGTATTTGCTCAAATAAAATAATGCTTTTGTATTATTTGTTAGTTAGAACTTATTTCATTCAAAAAGCGTTTTATCCGATTGTCAAACAGTCAAAACACGTTTCCTCCTTTGAATTCGGTCTAAACATGATTTCTCCAATTTTTAAATACATTTTATTAATTAGTTTAAGCTGTAATATCTTACGTATGCTTGGAATTAACTTAAATGGCAGTAATAAAAATACACAAATGAAAATTAGTATTAAATACGAGTTTTTTTTTTTTTTTTTTTTTTTTTTTTTTTTTTTTTTGTAAGTTTTTTTGTGTTATATGAAAATTTGTATCTAAAGAGGAAAGCATGGTTTATATGTTTGCTCCAGATTTTGAGTGCAAGTTCAAACTGCGCACAACCTGCTTTTATCCATTTCTGCAGCAATACAGAAGTTAGAAGATTACACCAGCTATTTCAGAAGTTAGAGTTATATTTTAAAACCTGGATGCGAAAATAATCGAGCAATTGCCTTTTTCACCACTAACCAAAGAAGAAAAATCTGCTAAATCATTTGACACGATTTTTGTTTTCACTCAATAGGGGGAACTGGGGCACATTGATACACCCCCTGTACAGCACATAGGGTCATTACAGGAAGTTTCACAACAGCTCCAAAAGGTGATACTACTGAAATTAACTACATACAGAAAATTTTAGAATGATTCAATAGTTTGATGAAACGGGATGGGTGATTAATTGTTTTTGTAGGTCAAAAGTAAATTTGAGTTGTACGATTGAAATGGTATTATACAACTGTTCCAGTATTTTCAACCGAAAAGAATACCCTCCCTGGCAAGTAAAGCTACTCTTTATCAGTTCCTCATTCTTTATTATTAGATAAATTATGAAGTGTTGGATTTGCCACTCATTTTATTCAAAATGACTGTATGGGGCACATTGATACAGTCTTTGTCGGGGCACATTGATACAACCTAAATCCTTTTCTAATTCATTTTTTCATTACCTTTTATTTTATTTTTTTACAATGCACTCCTTAATCCAACCATTTTTCGTCGAAAATTTCTACCATTAGTTTTTATTGAAGTGAAATAGCTCTAATTTCTTTATATTAGAACATTTTATAGAATTTTTTCAAACAGAAAACCTTCAAACCTACACAATATCTAGTGCTAGCAGAATTAACAAAAGAAATGGACGGCAGCCTGGCAAATCTCAAATTTATATCGATTCTCCAGAGAAAAAAGTATTATCGACATGAGAAATGTTAAGTAAGAGAAACAAGCTGCAGAACAGTACAGGATAACTATATTATAAACATAATTTTTAATATAATTATCCTTTATTTTCTGTTTGTAAACCGATTTATAAACAGAAAACCTGGTAATTCATTCACCTTCCCTAAGAAAAAAGATAATTCTGGGGTTAAAGTGCCAGATATGACAAAGTTACCACAGCCAACAAACAGACAAGGAACAGCCAGAACATCAGGTCATTATACATTTCATTTTGATTGCTTTAATATCGCTTACAAATAAATTGTGTGCGATTTTAATGTCTATGTTACAGGCCAAACCCGATTTTAGGCCAAACTAGATTGGCCTAGGCCAAACTAGTTTATCCTAACGACCATCGGATAGACTAGTTTTTCCTAGGCCAAACCAGTCTATCCTAACGCCCATCGGATAAACTAGTTTTTCCTAGGCCAAACCGGTCTATCCTAACGCCCATCGGATAAACTAGTTTGTCCTAGGCCTAACCGGTCTATCCTAACGCCCATCGGACAAACTAGTTTTTCCTAGGCCAAACTAGTTTGGCCTAACTCATTTAGGATAAACTAGTTTAGCCTGCTGTTTATTAGTCTGAACTAGTTTCTCCTAGGCCGATCTAGTTCATCCTAGGCCAATTCAATTTGGCGTGATTTTATTGAATTCAATGATCGCCACAGCGCCAACATTCTAATTTGTCCTAGGCTGATCTAGTTTATCCTAGGCCAATTTAATTTTACGTGTTTTTAGCTCACAGGCGTCAAAGCCTGAGAAATAATGGGCTCGCAAGTTCTGTATGAATGAAGTACGCATGTATGTACGAATGTACGTACGTATGTACGTGCGTATGTACGTAACGCGATAACTCGTGATAGAAATATCCAATTTGCTTCAAATTTTGGATGCTCGTTCATTGATATAAGGTACTTTTCTGATTAATTTTGGGAATTTATTGGATAAGAGTAAAGGGAAGCGAACGGAAGGCTAATCCCCCACCGTTAAATTAGAGAAATGGATTTTTCATGCAGAATTATCAGTTTTCATTTAAAATTTTAGATATAGGATCAAACATACAAGGCGCCTCCATGATTAGTTGTAGATATTTATTGTTAAGGTGTAAAAAAGGACAATGTATGTTACCCCCCCCCCCCATAATTTAGATAAATGGTTTTTGACGCAGAATTTACGGATATGCTTCACATTTGTATATAGGTTCTTTCTGTTAAGGCGATTCCCTGAATAGTTTTGGGGGTTTAATGGTTAAGTATGAAAAGGAAAAATGAACGATTACCCTCTTACATAGAAAAAACTAGTTTATCCAATTGGCATAAGGATAAAATGGTTTGGCCGAAGCTAATCTAATTTAGCTCGAAAACGGGTTTGGTCAGTAAAAAACATATCTTTTACTAGAAAAAGTATAAATGTATGTCAAGTGTCATTGCTTATAACACCAATACAGAAATTTAACATGTTCACCTTAGAGACATGATGCATTGGACATGGTGTTTGCTTTTTTTTTTTTTTTTTTTTTTTTTTTTTTACGCTCGTGCCAACTGAGATCTGACTTTCATTTATTATTATTATGATTGCATATTCGAGCCAGATTGAACCTGAACATAATTTGGAATCGAACAGCATTTTCCATTTTTGAGAAATTAATTACCTGTCGGCATATAAGCTATTCTTGTCACGGCGTAAATTTTTTTTCGTGAAGTCGTAACCGGAAATTCGATTCAAAACGTAGCTTTATTATTTTCTCAAAGATACATCGCTTTTATGAGAAAATGGTTTTCGCCATTCGATTACATATTATCTGAATCTGTTAACCTTATGCATTTTCGAAAAGAAAGTAGTTCATAAATGTGTTAGGATGTAGCTCTTTAGGATTTGAGAAAAGCATTAAGGAATGACAGAGAAATATATTCACTCTACTTTTTACTGAACGGATTCAAAAGTTATGATGTTTATAACTCTCATATTTTTTTTCTTTTGTTCAGAACTACATTGATTATTTAATGAATCCGTATTTGAATATTGAAACTAAGATTCTAGATAATCATTAATACATTGTGTATTTTCCATTCTGTGAACACATCATAATTTAAAAATACATTGTAAATTTATCCAATAAGTATATAAGCAGTATTTTTTAAAGGAATCTTATTTGTATGTAAAGTAAAACCTGAATTTTTTGCAGAAATTGAGTAGGGCCAGATCGAGCCGGACTGAGTCTTTTTTCACTGATTTTTGTACAGACAGAGCTCTGCCTGTACAAAAGTAAATAATATTAAAGTAGATAATAATATTTTGCTTGAATAAGCAAACACCATGTCCAATGCATCATGTCTCTAAGGTGAACATGTTAAATTTCTGTATTGGTGTCATAAGCAATGACTCTTGACACACATTTATACTTTTTCTAGTGAAAGATATGTTTTTTACTGGCCAAACCCGTTTTCGAGTTAATTAGATTAGCCTCGGCCAAACTATTTTATCCTTATGCCAATTGGATAAACTAGTTTTTTCTACACTAAACTTGTTTATCTAAATGCCCACAGGATAAACTAGTTTTTTCTATGTAAGACGGTAATCGTTCATTTTTCCCTTCATACTTAACCATTAAACCGCAAAAACTATTCAGGGAATCGCCTTATCAGAAAGAACCTATATACAAATGTGAAGCATATCCGTAAATTCTGTGTCAAAAACAATTTATCTAAATTGTGGGGGGGGGGGGGGGGGGGTAACATACATTGCCCTTTTTTACACTTAAACAATAAATATCTACAACTAATCATGGAGGCGCCTTGTATGTTTGATCCTATATCTAAAATTTTAAATGAAAACTGATAATTCTGCATGAAAAATCCATTTCTCTAATTTAACGGTGGGGGATTAGACTTTCGTTCGCTTCCCTTTATTCTTATCCAATAAATTCCCAAAAATTAATCAGAAAAGTACCTTATATCAATGAACGTACATCCAAAATTTGAAGCAAATCGGATATTTCTATCACGAGTTATCGCGTTACGTACATATGCACGTACATACGTACGTACATTCGTACATACATACGTACATTCATACATACAGAACCTGCGAGCCCTTTATTTCTCAGGCTTTGACACCTGTGAGCTAAAAACACGTAAAATTAAATTGGCCTAGGATAAACTAGACCAGCCTAGGACAAACTAGAATGTTGGCGCTGTGGCGGTCATTGAATTCAATAAAATCACGCCAAATTGAATTGGCCTAGGATGAACTAGATCGGCCTAGGAGAAACTAGTTCAGACCAATAAACAGCAGGCTAAACTAGTTTATCCTATAAGAGTTAGGCCAAACTAGTTTGGCCTAGGAAAAACTAGTTTGTCCGATGGACGTTAGGATAGACCGGTTTGGCCTAGGACAAACTAGTTTATCCGATGGGCGTTAGGATAGACTGGTTTGGCCTAGGAAAAACTAGTTTATCCGATGGGCGTTAGGATAGACCGGTTTGGCCTAGGAAAAACTAGTCTATCCGATGGACGTTAGGATAAACTAGTTTGTCCTAGGCCAATCTAGTTTGGCCTAAAATCGGGTTTGGCCTGTAACATCTATAAATTTATATAAAATGGTTTGCTAACTATTTATCTATGAAAAATATGCATTGGTGTTATTTTGTCTTCATTTTTCCCAGACGTGTCAAAGTGTATCAATCTGCCCCGGGGATGGGGCACATTGATACAAATTACTTTTTTTGATTTTTTAAAAATTACATGCAAAAATAACATATAAAACAACGATTGTACATTTTTATAACACACTACACAGGTTTTGCTAACATCACATAGAAAAATAACTTGAAATTTCTGCTTTCTTGAAATTTCTGCACCAAAATAATTTTTGGAAAAAAGCTGTATCAATGTCCCCCAGTTCCCCCTACATTTAGCATTGTTTTTCTTTTTCTGATTCTACGATATTGTGGTGACATTTGTTAGAAAAGGATTTAATGACAACTATTGAAATTGAAGTTTTTAAAAGCACTTGTGATGTAAAGGAAGTTGCAGTAATGTCAGATATAGAGAATATTAGCCAAAACAAAAGTTCTGGGGCAGAGACGTTATATTGAAAGATGCTTGTATATCACCAACGACTTGGTGGAAAAATTATTGCAAAACAAGAGAACTATCTAAAGTTGCAGTCAGAATTATGAATATTCCCTTGACACCTGCTTTATACGAACGCAATTGGAAGGCATTTAGTAACATGGAAACAAAAAGAAGAACGAGATTGTTAGATGAACGCACTACGAAGTTGGTAATAGTTTCACAAAATCTTCATTTGATATGCGATGACAATGCCATGCTTTCAAATTCTAATTCTGAGCATAATATATTAAAAGAACACACAGATACAGAAACTTGATTCAGTAATAGCACTTCTGATTTTGGTTACCCTATGCTCTCCAGTTCTGATATTGACCCCGAAAGTTAAGCTAAAATATGATGGAATCTTGGTGTTTCTACAGTTAAAAAAGTCTTCTTAAAAAATTGCGATCAAAATCATATCATATTTATATGTTTGTTTTTTTCCAAATTCTTGAATGTATAAGGTTTGGTCATTTGTTTTGATTACCAATATATTTGTATAGTAATTCAGAATTTTCATGAAATGTGTCGGCATCATTAATTAAAAATATATATATATTTTGTAGATAAGTCTGCAGTTATTTTAGAACATATTTTATTTTCGTTTCAGATATTCATAGATCGATTTGGCAAATAAAATAGTTTGCCCAATATGGTATTTTTTTTTTAATTACTGAGACATAATATATGCACATCTGTTGTTTTAAAATTTTACAAATCACAATTTCTATGCTGTTTTAATTATTTAATTTTGCTTACCTATTTTATTTATTTGTTTATTTTTGGAACGGAAAACTTAAAAGAACATTACATCCAGAATTTATGAAAATACTCTATATTTGTTTACTTGTAGCCTCTAGTGAATGAGGTTTAATTTTATAATACTTTATTAATTTAGTGATTTAGGAAATTTCGGAAAAATTCTCAGAAAATTTCCTCTTTCAAAATTTTCCGGAAACCCACAACTCTAGGTATAAATAATATAGTAGAATCTTTCAAAGGATTCTATTATGCATTTAGCATTTGATTTATGTTAAAATCTACGAATGATAAATCTACATAAGAATCCATTAGTTAATCAAAATTTTGCACATTTAAGAATCCTCCTTTATGAAATCTTCGCCTACGCTTATATCACTCTCAGATTTCTCCAAAAAGTATTGAAGAAAATTAATCAAGCGATACTTAATATTCTGTTATTTATGGAATATGAGTATCTTATCTCTTATTTAAATTAATCGTTGAAGTTACTTTTTTCAAACTACTTTAGAAAGAATTGAAATTTGTAGTTAATTAGAACCTATTTATTCCATATTATTAACACATTTTTACAATTTTTTTTAAAATATAAGTTCAACTTATCACTACTGCAATTGAACAAGAAAATTTATTGATTAAATTATTTTAGTTCATGTAAACATATTAGAGTGGTGTTTGTAATAAAGAAAAGATTACAACTGTTTAACTAGTCTCTTTGAAACAGTTGTAAAATTTAAATGTTTAAATAAAATAATTAAAAGAAAAGTAAATGAATTTTAAAAATAAAAAATATTCAAGATGATGATAATAATAAATTTAGGGACATTAATAAATAAATAAAATGACACTCAAGCTGTAATTGGATAACATAGGAAAAGTTCCGAGAAATAGGAAATATTTTAAGTTTTAAAAACTTTGGAGAAAAATGTAGTTATCCTAACAAAACTTTTGGATCAAATATTGTCGAACCAATTTATATACATTATATTTGTTCTTGTTTTTTGGATTAACAATTTGTTTCGATACAATAATTAAAAAAGTATATTGTTCATCTAAAGATAATTGTTTGGATGAAAAATAACTATGTTTTTCGTTTAAAGAAGATATCTCAGATGTTTAATATAACATGTTTTCTAGGCTCAAAATTATTATCTCGTGTTTTAATTAGGCATTAATGTTATTTGGACCAATCATTTTAAAATAGTTCAGATTTTTAATTAATTAGAACAAATTTTATCAAGCTTGTTTATATACAAGCTTGATCGAATTTGTGTGAGAAGTGAAAGATATTACTTAAAAATATTATTGCTGAGAAAAATCGGCGAAGTTAGCTTTGAGGATTTTAGAATTGTATAGTAGGCTCCAGTTACTGCAAACAGTAATTAGCAGCGAAGCGGGCTGAGCCCATGTTTCAATTACAAAGGTCGTTACTAGAAGTACATGCTGGCGAACAAAACAGGGTAAGATTACATCCTCAACTAAATAAATCTGTATTTCAAACATTTTTCTTTTCTGTTTATTATTTTTCATTTCAAACATCTGTAAATTTCGTAAACTTAAAATAAATTATGCCCAGTTGTAACATCGTCTTAATTCATTTTATTTTCTACGAAGTTTTTCATTACAGTTTAAAAAAAAAAAAAAAAAAATGTAAATTCATATGTTAGAAGATTTATGGAAGTACATATTCTGGCTAGAATTGAAGCGATCTGAGATAGCGTTGCAGTTGCAATTCATGGGGGTTGGCAGTGTTAGCGAGCAAGGGACTAAGCTCGCAAGTTATTAATATTACAGTTAAACAAGATCATTTATAGATTAGAGGAATAAAGTATTAAAAAAATGTCAAATTATATTTCGCTGTAAGATAAAGCAGATAATTGTATAATTAAAGGCATTTTATTGCAGATTCAAAATAAAGATAAATGCGTAAAGTAACAGATTATAAAAATATTATATCAGGGATCAATGCGAAAACAAGACTAAAAGAAAGAAGAAAATTAAGCGTCAAAGAAGCGAAAGGCGGCAGCACAGACCTCATAGAGTTCGCGGCTAAAATTCCAGAATTAAAACTGGATTCGCATATTAGAACGCAATCGATCTGATAAATCATACTTCGTGGAAAACACTTTAAAATCCGATTTTACCAGTTAACTCGTAGGTTTACTATCGTGTTTTCCTACTCCCATTCCTCCATGTTTTCATATTTTTGGATGAAGGAAAACAAAATGATAAACTTATGAGTCAACTGTTAAAATTTTATTTTTAGGGGATTTCCGTCAAGAAATGAATCGGCAGACTCGTTGCATTTTAATATGCGAACCGAGTTTTAACTATAATTTTATAATTTCAGCCCTGAACTCAATGAGGTGATTGTCTGTGCTGCCGCCCCGGTCTGTTGTGAAACTCAACTAGGACACAATTACAAAGTTCGCTTTTTTAACAATGAAAAGAGACATCTGAATAAATAATTTAGGTAAAATACAATACAGTTAAAACACATCTTCCCTTCATTTAAAATTTTTTACATTATTATAAATATGTTTTAAGACTATTTTTAAACAATTTCAAGGAGACGAATGATAGTTCATCAAAAGCAAAATATAAAATCGCCACGAATTTGTTTCTATCTTCCTTATTACTTCCTGCCTAATAAAATATATAGGGGGGAGTGGGGTGGTGTGGGACATTTTTTTCAAAAGTAAGAAAATCAACTTTGTTTGACACAAAAATTTCAGTTTATACAAGGTAAGGTTAAACACTGTTTAATCTCCTTGAACAATATAGAAATATAGCATGCAAAAGCTATTTTATAATTAAAGAAATTTTAAGTTTCAAAAGATGCCCGATACCTCCCGATTTACAGGAAAGTATGTGACGGCAATAAAACAAAACTATAAGGTCCCAATCGTCTAGTGTCGGCTAGGTATACAATCAAACAAAAACTGTTGATTAATAATGTATGTACCACAATATAAAATTCCAGGGCATTTCATAACTGAAATGAAAATCCAGGATTGTCGGACATAGATGACGTTAAAAAATATCATCAAATCAATTAATTTACATTTTGAAGTAAATTAATATATTATCAACGTCATAATTAATATATTATCTTCTAAAAATGTTTACACGTTAGCAATTTACATTCATCTAATTAAAAAATAAGGAATTAGACATGTCCCATACCTTCCTTCCTTTACTGGCATGTCCTATTCTTCCCCCACTTCCTTGTTATGTGTTAAACTTCTTGTATAAACAAAAATGCTATTTTTAAGTTTAGTTTAAATAATGAATAATATACAGTATGATATTCCATAAATAGGAAAACTATAACATCTGTGCATAAAAAAGTCATTAATTTACAGAAAATATAAAAAGTATATGAAACAAATTTACTTTTGATTCTTGAAATATCTTTTTTTTTTTTTTCTTTATACAATTAAAAGTTTATACGAAGCAAAAAAAAAAAAAAAATTTCAACAAAAGATTGGGCTACCATTGCTTCATCTTATGTGTAATTGATGAAATGTTTAGAATGATACATAAGAGAAAAACCTACTGTCCCATTCCTCCCACTGTCCCACTGCACCCCACTCTTCCCTATTTAACAAATGCCTCAGATCAAGTTTCACAAATGCATAAATTTAAAGATGAATCAATTGATGAATTAATTCAAATCTGTGTCCTTAAATATTCTTACTTTCAAAATTTTCTTCTAATTTTCGATCAGAAAATGTTTAGCAAAAACAATAAATAAATCTATGATATTTTAACAGTATCTTTCTGAGGACAAATGTATCATTTTCCTTTTCATAAGTTATCATGTTCTTTGTTCTTTTTATAGATGAAAGGAGATAGCTCAGATTAAATTGTCCGAGCCATCCATATTCCATAGTCCTGGATAGCACGGCGAAAAAATGCTTTTAATGTTTTCAAAATATTCGGAAAACTCTATAAAATTATAAATAAAACTTTTCAAAGCATTATTTTAATTAACTTTTAGGAAACAGTTGATGATTCATGAAATATGTTAAATATAAATTATTAAAAATTATTGGCCTAGTATCGTATCACATTAACTTTTCAAAAATAGTTCACAATAAATTTTGGAAAAACTTGTCTGTAGAAGAATGCATTAATAAATTAAAAATTCCTTTTTATGAAATATCCACTTTCGCGTCTAACGAGCAAGAGTTATTCGAAAAGCTATTTAGCAAAGTGGTGAAATTAAATTTTAAAATTCTATTTATCAAAACATTTATGTGATCTTTCTTTAAACGCAAAAAAAGATTAACATGATTTCAGATTAAAATCTTTTTTCTTTCCTTTAGTGGTACTGCAGTCAAACATATCTAAAAACACACACACACACACACAAAAAAAAAAAAAAAAAGAAAAGAAAAAGAAAAGAAAGAAAGAAAAAGAAAGAAAGAAAAAAATTCAAACATTCTAAAAATATTACAAATCTTTTAAAAAGTTTCAATAATGCAAAGCTTATTTAAAAAAAATAATAAAAAAACACTTAAAGAAATCAATGGCTTTTTTTTTTTTTTTTTTTTTTTTTTTTCAAAAAAAAAAATTGCAAAGAACAATGCAAAGTAATACAAAACCACTATAAAATTTTACGGAACTCCTACCATATCACTTATTTTAAATTATGTATTTAATTGGTTTTTCACATTAAATTCTTGAAATACATAAATATGCAGAAGAATCCTTTACAAGAAGAAAATTCAGCTGTGTTAGATGTTTGCACGCATCCGGGAATGGCCTACGGCCTGCATTTATACCGCTATTTTCAGCACTTATAACAGTAAAATTTAAGAAACTTCTTAACTGCTTTCGAAGGCATTTCAATATCTGAACATAAAATACAAGGTGGCCCATAATTAAAGTTCATGTTTTGGAAGACCTCTACAAGTTAGGCTAGTAGGAATATTTTTTGAAGATTTGGTATTTGTACTTTTTAGAGTATGTGGAAATTTTTTATGCAATAAAAATGATTAGTTGGAAATATTGCCAGTTGATAGCGCTTAATAGTTAACAAAAATTAACAAAAATAACTCTCTTCCTCTCTGCTCTCCCCCACCTGTTTACATACCAAGTATCAGTATTTTTTTGTTTGTGTTTTAAAAACAACTTTACTATCTGAAATATATAAAGATTTATTTTTATAAAAATACATTGTAGCTTTTTACATATGAACTTACTTAATTATACTAAATGAGTACTAATAACTCAATTTAAATCATTATCTTTTGAAGGGATGATATTCTTTCACAGCAGTGTTATAATTACTATCCATTTGATTAAAAAAAATACTGTATCATTATGTGAAATTTTCCATTAAAGTGTTTTTAAGTTTAACTGGTAGAAAATTCCCCATTATTCTGCGATATATAACGCCATCAGTTTTAATTAATTAATTTATTTATTTACCGTATATACTCGGGTATAAGTCGAAAAAAATTAGTTAAAATTTGAGATTTGAAAACTGGGGGGGGGGGGGAGTCGACTTTTACACGAAGTAATAAAAAAATATATAAAAAACATAAATAAAAAAGTAAAATAAATAAAAAATTATTCGCTCATGATCGACGAATGGGCAAGTCATTTAAGTAAATACATATTGGTCTTTCTCATGGTCATTTCTCTGAGTTTGTTTAAAAAAAATAAAAAGGCTCAACAATAATGTCCTTGTAATTGTTCTGCATTAACTTTCTCTTAGGATAAAATTCCCTTCAGTACAGGGAGGGGCATTCTTCTCAACATTTCAATCCCACTTTTAAAAAGAGTTCATCTTCAGAATGCTTCTAAATCTCCCTTCTATAAGTCCTACAATTTAAAGAAGTACTATATTTTAGCAATCTAAGAAGCTGTTTACCCTTGTAAATAAGGCTTGAATAGATTTTTGTAAGAATTTTTTATTTTTAACTATCATTGAGTTGTGTGAGTAGGTTTCAAAATAATTAAAGCTTCTTTATTTTTATGGAATTATATAGTTTTCAAATATCGAATTTAAAGAAAAAAGTGATTAAAAATTACTAATTTAATAAAAATTTATTTTTATTTATTTTATTTTATTTTATTTTATTTTTTAATCTTAGATTACAAATCACTTTTTAACATACGACCAGAAAAATGATTCGACTTATACACAAAAGTTCAATTTTTTTCTTTCAAAGTTTTGCTTAAAAATCTGGCGGTCGACTTATACATGAGTATATGCGGTATTTATTTATTTACAAAACTTATTTCCGTATGCTCTAAATTGAATTCATACTGATTTTTTTTTTTTTTTTTTTTTTTTTTTTTAAATACATGTAGTTTAGCTAACAGAATTTTTCAAACACGAGCCATTTAAATCGGCCACCTGATATAGCTTGTTCATACATATGAGATGACGATCACTTCCATTAATGTAGCTGAAAAAAGTGGGGTTTTAATTCGACAACAACTTTTAGTGGCGCAGCCTCTTTTACTTGTTCAGACTCACGTCCACGTAATGAAAGACACATCGCCCCACATTATTCAGAAAAGAAGAGGCGAAGTCACGTGAGGCGAGTATGAAAATAGCATGTGGAACTACATCGCGCCGGTTCACGGACAAGGTGTTTCAATAAGATCAAGGAGTTATTACATAGTATATCCATCGCGCATGATGAGAAAGACCTTGTGCCACTATTCTAGTTAGGAAGATGAACAAAAAACTGAACTATTTTTTTGTCGTGTCACATTTTATATATTTTTAACATTGAGAAGTAACCCTCGTTTTTATTTTTTGCGTTTTATTTTCTCTATTCCTTTTCTCTACATAACGCTTCAGAGACGTACTTTCCTAAAAATAGTTTACGTTTGTAATATACAGTCGGACCCGGTTAAGAATGGAATCCTGCTTACTCCGTCAAGTTTTTTTTTTTTTTTTTTTTTTTCTTTTTACAGTTTCTTGAACGTAGCTCATAAAAATAATGTAAAAATATCCCGTTTAATACACGAAGGGTTAGTACGCAATCCCGATTAATTCAGTCTTCAATACAATTACCAGTTTAACGGATGTTTTTAACCCTTTATATCCTCACGGTACTTTTAAGTACCATTAAACAAAATACAATGAAAAATTAAATCAATTTGTCTATTAATAAAAGTACAGCAGAGAGCCGATCATCCGAACCGGTCGAGACAATGGCTAATCTGGAGAATGAATAATTCGGATAATTGGACAACTTTAAAAAATGGCCATGAGAATGTTGTTTTCGGTCACTTCCTTTCACATTTAAGACTACCAATAGTACACATTTTAGCAAATTATACAAATGGCGAGTTTAGAATTTATTTTTGTAACTTTTTAAAAATTTTATTTTCTGAAAAATTAGTACTAAATTATACACAGAATTACGCACAAAAATTGTTACATGTATATATACATACACTATAGGAACAAACAAGAACAGATGTGTGTGGGGGGGAGTTGGGGGGCCCGTCTTACCGAAGATATCAAGAGACAAAATACGCAATTTCTCAACTCTTTCAGAGAATCTGGTGATAAAGAGATATTTACGTGTGGGGGGAGGGGGATGTATACATGGGACTCGCACGCAGTGTTCTCGCTGTCGCTCGCCATTTCGCCAAATTGCGACTAAATTCTTCATTTGGCGAGTAAAAAAGTGATTAGATTCGGCAAAATGCTAGTGCTCAATTTTTGCTTTTTTTTCTTTTCTTTTTGTTTTTCATACTTATGCATGTATACATATTTTTATATATATATATATATATATATATATATATATATATATATATATATATATATATATATATATATATATATATATTTATTTATTTATTTAATTATTTATTTATTTATTTAATATATTTGTAGCGGATAGTTGAAATTAGATTAATAACAATCATTGTCGCAGTTATAAAAACTTAGGTTATTTTAGAACATATTTTTAAAAAAGGGAGTACATTAAAGGATTAAAGATAATTTTTTTGTGCTACACTACGAATTTATTTTGCTAATACTTTTTTCATTTGGCGAATGTTTTTTATTTTTAATTAGTCAAATTACGAACGTTGGTCAAATGTCAGCGAGAACACTGCTCGCACGTTAAAATTGAGACTACTTACATTCTAGACTACATACATTCTTCATATAGTTGATTTTGTGATTGCTTTTTTTTTTTTTTTTTTTTTTTTTGCATTTGTTGGCGATTTAGTTATTTCGAGATATCGAAATGGTTATTTAATGACATCCAACCAAATTTACTCTTCCGAGCCTAAAGAAATTTCTCTAATTGGACAATCCAGATAATCGGCATTCTACAGTAGATTACATTTTTCATACAAAATAATTTGCTCATTCATATTTAGAAAGCACCGTGAAACAGTCGATCCTAAATATTTTTAATGTGGTTATTTTCTCAACTATTTACCTAGGTACAGCTTTTATCCTATTAAAAAATGTTATACGAAAATTTGCAGCTACACTGTCACAGATATCACAGAACATTTATTTACGCTATTTTTAAAAAAATTCTGAGATTTCCAACAACAATATTTTTTGTTAGTTATTCTAATTATTCTTTTTAAATATTTCCTAAAAGTAACTCTAACTACTGATTTATTAAATCAGTTTTAATAAAAAAAATAGCTAAAAAATAAATTTTTTGTTATATTATCGATATCTTAAGACTTTGGATATTCTGGGTGCCTTAGACATTAACGTAAATTATTATTCGGGTAAAGTAATTCTGGATGCAGAGTTTCCCCCAGAGGGTTTCATGGGGGCGCTCCGCCCCTCCTGCTCTTTAGTTTAAAAAATAGCGCCCTCTTGCCCCTCATCCAAAAACTAGCGCCCCTCTTGTCATACATTAAAAAAAAAAAAAAAATAGCACCCTTCTTGCCCACATTTGAAAAAACGCAGCCCTCCAGCGATGCTCCGTAAATTACGCAAAAAATCGGCAACGGAACACAAAAAATAGCCTCATATGTGTCGCGTGGGACGGGTAATTTCGTCAAAAAATCGCTAAAAAATGACAAGTTTCGTTACAAATCGCGAAATAACGACTAATTTCCGGCAAGATTCGCAAAAAAATGGCTAATTTCGTCACAAAACGGCAGATTTCCACAAAAGATTGTGGAATAACGACAAATTTCTTACAAAAATCGCAATAAAACGGAAAATTTTGTCAAATGAGTCGCAAAAAACGGCAACTTTCGTAAAAAAAAAATAGAGATAAACGGTAGATTTCGCCAAAAGATTTTCGAGAAAAAAAAAAAGCAAATTTCCCCCCCCCTCCCAAAAAAAAAAAAAAAAATCGGAAAATTCTGTGAAAAGTTCAGTTTATTCGCGATATTTTCACGAGATTTGTCGTTTTTTCGCGATCTCTTAGAAAAACATGCCGTTTTTTGCGATCTTTTAGCAAAAACTGCTGTTTATGCGATCTTTTAATAAAATTTGCCGTTTTTTCGCGATTTTTTACAAAATTTCTTTTTTTTTCTTTTTCTCAATTTTTTGATGAAATTTCTGTTTTTTCACGACTTTTTGAACCGCTAGATTCTAGATTCAACTCTATAAAAGTGTCCTTAAAAATGAAAAAGTGCCCTGAAAAATGTAAAAAGTGCCCTTTTCAGAACAGTAGCGCCCTGCCCTTTTTTAAACCCGGGGGAAACTCTGCTGGATGTAACGAGTTATTTCAAATATTTATAACTGTTTCCGATTAGTAATAAACCGCTTTACTTAATGACAAACAGGTATAATTACAATTCGGAAATTGTGATAAATGCTGATTAAATAAGGCGAATATTACTAATCGAAAATGCACGATATATGCTTGAATTTCTGGCTAAATTAGCAAATGATGAATAAATTAGCAGGTGTTGAACCGAGACTAGAGCAACAACATCAAAAACAAGTATTTCAATTTGTAACGACTGAACAAATGCGACTGCTTTTGGGCTTGGGTATTTCTTTTATTTTTTTCTACGCTTTGCTTACTTTTTGCTATACAAATAACACTTTATGAACACAAAAAAGATTGGCATAGATAGCTTTTTCGTATCATATAAAACACTAAGGATTGATTATAAGAGTACTTATTAAAAGTACTAAAATATAATTTTAAAATTACTGGGTTTTGCTTAAGATTTAATGTTTAATTCGTTGGTGTCAAATAGAAACAATAGCCTAGTAAGAAAACTATATTTGTTGTTTTATTTTTAATGTAATAATCAGAAATAAGGCTATATTTGAATCCTTGTTTATTTCTATTTATTATTCCTGCAGGCTCAATAAAAACTTGCAACAATATCATTATATTTCAATCTAATCAGTGTACGTAAAAGATAACTTTCAACCGTAAACATATTAAGTTCTTTTTAGACGATTAGATGCGTAAATAAACTCATTTCTTGCAAAATTATAAAGCATTTAATACACGATCAATCTTAATAAGCGATTTTTATTTAGTTCCTTAAAACCCATTTTAATTGAGAATTCTTTGATTTTGTAATTTTAATTCTTTATCTACTAAATATCACTTCTATTAATCAACTTATTAATACACACTGATGTTTTAAAATTATACAATTATTAAAAGAAAGAAAGAAACAATGTATAACCGCAAAAGGTTCACTGATGAGAGCATACAAATTATTTACAACTTGTATATAATACAAGCAAACAAATACAACCCTTGGCAGAAAGTTTCCGATCATTATCCCAAACACTACCATTTTTTATAAGAAATCATTATTTATTCTTGCTGTATGAAAATTAAACGATTATTGAAGAAAATAAATTTGTATTATATATCATTAACAACGATAAGCAATAAAGAAAAATCATTATAAATCAATTTATAAACATAATAATGGTGATTGAAATTTAAATACCAAGGAAAAAATTATCCAATCACGCTTTGATTTGGAAAAAAAATAATCGATCACTATAATCCATATTTAGTAAATCCACTTTTAGATCGGATGACAGCCAAAATTCTTCGTGTAAGGGATTCAATAAGCTTTTTATACTCATTGGGTGCGATTTCACAAAAATATTCCCTTATAGCTTTACGTAGTTCTATGGCTCGTGATCCTTCAAAATTAGGTTTTTCTTTTTCATATATTCCAAATAAGTCGATGGGATTAAGATCCGGACTATTGGGCGGCCAAGTCATGGTTTTAATTGAATTATTACCTACATTTTATCGGAATTTCTTCTATGATTTGCTGCGATAGGGAGCTGCGTTGTCATCTTGAAATAAGAAGTCATTTTGATCCCCGATATATTGATCAATGCTGGGAATCAAAAAATTCTCTAAAATGTCAATGTAAACTTTAAATTTTACTGTACTTAATACAATACACAACTTGCCGACACCTTGTGATGTAATACAACTCGGAAATGCAAATGCAGGGGAAAATTTTGTCTTCGTATTGATATCCTTATCATTGAACTTTTCACCAACTCTCCTCCAAACAAATGTTCCACAGTCACCACATTTACCGATAGATATGCGAAATTCATTGCTAAAAATAACTTTATTTCTTGTATCATATGGCTAGTGCACATGTTTTTTACACCATTGCAGACGCTCTTTTCTATGCTTCTTTGTCAAGTAAGATTTTGTTTTAATTTTACAGGATTTAAATCTTGCTACATTTAGATGATTACGTACTGCGGTCACATACCTTTACGTTATACTTAGACAATTCGGATTCGACTTATTTTGAGGTTGCTCGCCGCTTTCTTTTCGCTATTTCTACAAGTTTTCTTTTCCTTCCTAGGTATTGACATTCGTGGTCGTCCACTTCGAGGTAAATTTTCCACGCTGTTAGTCAACTGATATTTTTTCCAAATATCGCATACCGTACTTTGAGCACAATTTAATAAAGCAGCCACTTTCCATTGTGAATTTTCTTCTTCCAATAATTAAATCATGCGGATTTTTAATTCACGAGACAGATTTTTCTCACGAATCATTTTCCAGCACTTCAGAGCTGCTTTTGATCTCGCAACTGGAGGATTTCTTATTTTAAAAAAGAGTCAGATATCATACGAATGCGCAGGCACTCTAATCTGCGTTCAATATGCAAATTTCAAACTTTTTTCCTTAGTGATCGATTGCTATTTTCCAACTTCTATCTTGATCGGATATTATTTTCTCACGACGAAACATTTTTGCCTGCATTATAATTATAAATTATATGATTGCAATATTGAATTCACTTTTTATTTATATTTTAACACGCTTTCTTTTATTTGGCATATTGTAAAACGTTTGTATGCTCTTGAATCGCGAAATATACGCTTCGAAATACAAAAGTCATAAACTTGATAACACTGATCAGAAACTTTTTGCTAAGGGTTGTATCTACATAACGCGAAATATACGCTTCGAAATACAAAAGTCATAAACTTGATAACACTGATCAGAAACTTTTTGCTAAGGGTTGTATCTACATAACGGTATTTTTAACAAAACGAACTTTTTGGATAAATAAAAAAAAAAAAAAAAGATTGCACGTTTGTAAATATTAGATAGAAGAAAAATATTAGATGTTAGAAAATAGAAATTGCTATATTTAAAAAAATCGACGGCATTACATGAAAAATAGCAGACGATGGAAAATAATAAGGTAGCTTGAAGCAAGGCCATCTTAATATATTTTTAGATAGTCTTGCTTCAAGGAGCAATAGTTTAAGTACTTGAGTTTTCTCTTTAAACTATTTAAACTTTAATTCTCCATTTGTTATAAATTTAATTGCTAAACAAAATACATAAATATTTAAACTAGGCTTAAACTTTCTTAGTTAAATTTGGAAATTTTATTAGTAATATAAACTTTTTTTTTTTTTTTTTTTTTATGTTTTTTAAACACAATCATTTCAAATTTATTGAGAAATATTTTATCAAAAGTAAATTCTATATAATTATTTTTTCAATGTTTTCTAATGTTAGTTTTTTTTTTTTTTTTTTGCGCCTGGAATGATTTTTGTTCAAATCAGATTTCTCTGTCTTAAAAAATGTCTCTTTTTTTGGCAATTGATGAGTATGTTCTTATATTTTTAAACTATTTCTCTTGAAATCCACTATTACCCCCCCCCTACTTTATTTATTTTTTGGTGGGATGTTCCTTGATCAAATCCGGGTAGCCTAGAAAGACGTGCACGTCTGCTTGCCCCGCAAGTAATGGCGAGCTGCATAATTTTCGGCCGGGTAATTCTTTAAATTAAACAATGTTATGCACTAAAGTTTTTTTATGCTCCATAAAGTAAATATTAAAGTATTTTTCAAATGAAGCGTAAACTAGATAGGAAGAAGAAGTAAAATACCGTGACCACCTACATCTGTAGACATAACACCTGTACACTTCTTTTTTTTGTTCGGATATGTAAAAAAACATTGTTTACCAACCTCCATTTGTTGGCACGACGGGACTGAAAAACTGAATTACAGCAGCCATCCAGATTTTTGATTCAGGCAATTCTTCATCGAATGTCGTTAGAAGAAATCTTGTACAGACTACATGTGTTGTGCACAATGGCATCGTGGAATAAAACGTAAAGAAAAAATAAAACAATTTGGAAATTGCACGTGAAGCATAGCAAATGAGGTGCGTTCGTACTATAATTTTTAAAATAATCAGATCTTGCTGATATAGTAGAGCGTACTTTGGATACAGTATAGTGGTCGAAATCTTTGTGTTCCTGTAAATATGCAGGGAGTAATTTTTATTATACTTCATTAACGTATATCTTATTCATAAAATGTGAAATAGTTGAATATAATTAAAACACGCTCAAAACAATGTTTCCCCGTATAACATTATTTAGTGGAATACATTTGTGTGACCCTGTAATTTAATAATAAATATTCTTTACATCCCAGATTGTACAGAATGTAGATTTTAGTACATACATCATAGATTCATGTCAATTACATTATGTTCAAATGAGTGTAACACCATTAAAATGCATTTGAAACATTTTTTCTCATTGATGGCAATGTAACGGAATACTTTTGATTGTCCCTGTAATTGATCTATGCATCCGATTTTCATAACATTTGAAATGACTCGACAAAATTATGTAATAATTAAACGTTTTAAATTTCAAACGATTAAAATGCATTTGAAACTTTTTTTTTTTCCCATTGATTGTAATGTAACGGAATACTTTTGATTGTCCCTGTAACTGATCTATGCATCCGATTTTCATAATATTTGAAATGACTCGACAAAATTATGTAATAAATATACGTTTTAAATTTCAAACGATTAAAATGTATTTGAAACTTTTTTCCCCATTAACGTAATGTAACGGAATCCTTTTGATTGTCCCTGTAATTGATCTATCCATCCGATTTTCATAAAATTTGAAATGACTCGACAAAATTATGTAATAATTATATATTTTAAATTTCAAACGATTCGGTTGGATAGCTTTTGCGTTGTTATATGCGGACGGACAGACAGACGGACGGACTGAGCGACAACAATAGGTGCTACGTATTTACATAATTACGAACACACCTAATGAGCGACAACAATAGGTGCTACGTATTTACATAATTACGACAGCTACTAAAGAAACCGTAAGTGCATAATCAATGTTTATTTTTAATTTTAAGCGCAAAAATACATTTCGGACACCCTATAGAGATCTGCACGGGTCGGACCTCGGCCGGGTTCGGACCGATTTTTATTAACAGCATTCGGACATGGCCGGGCTCGGGCCTTAATTTTTTTCCTGGAGTATCGGGCCGGGCCTAACATATTTTTTTCCAGACAGATTTCATTTTTCCTAATCTTCACGGACTAAAATAAACAGTTCCGGTTGAATCATCCTATATGAAAATCCTTTTCTCGATGTGGTCAAGTCTGTCCATAAGTCAGTAAAATTAGGCTTGGTCCAAAATGTTTTGCAAAAAAGGCATATACTTTTAAGTCGTTATTATTCTACAATTAAACATTAGAATTTATTCTTTTTAAAGAATCGTAGATTACTAGGCGTTTTAAAATAGAATTAAATACATTAAAAAAGCATGATTATGACGGAATTTTCTTTTAAACTGAAAACTGCAAAATTCTTTTAAACTGTTCATCTATGCAAAATGAATACAGCAATACGCGGAAAAAAATATATTAAACATTTACGTCTACTAAGAAGGGAACTTATTATTTTTTTTTCTTTTCCAATGCGATAGCGTCTTAGAAAATTTTATTTTTACCATATACCATTTTTTAGATGTTTTTTGTCTCCATTACATGGAATATGGGTTAATAATACTAATGATAACTGAAACATTTATATACGACAAACAAAGGTTCCTTAAAAGTATAAATATCGCAGCCTACGGCACTTTTGCATAAATAGAGATTATAAACATGAAAAAAAAAGGACTAAGATAAGTTTTTTTGGTCTGAACTCTTCTGTAAGAGTAAAGATCAATGTTCTGTAGAAATTCACACGAGCCGGGCCGGGTTCGGGCCGAATTTTCACCTTTTTTCTGAGCCGTGCCGAGCTCGGGCCGAAATTTTAATTTTTGGACCGGGCCTACATTTTTTTCGTTCGGGCCGGGCCGGGCTCGGGACAAAATTTTAACTTTCAGGCCGGGATCGGTCCGAAATTTAAACTTTCAGGCCTTGCTCGGGCCTGGGAATTTCGGCCCATGTAGACCTCTAACCCTGTATACAGGATAAGAATAATGTAAATACAAATCAAGGACTATTACACAATACGAATGGAAACTTGACTACCATAATTTTATTAAACATTGACAGATTAAACAAAAAAATATGCAATATAGAATAATTTGTATTATGTGATAGTGAAAATCTTTCACTCTTCGGATAAAGTTATAGACTGAGTTATTGTCAACAGTGCTAATTTTTTTAGAATTTTGTCATCTGACAAAACCCTATTCGTCTCTGTCCTCTCCCTGCCCGTTCACAAAAACTGTGTAAGTCAGAGATTTCAAAATTTATTATACTTACAACTGAGTACATCGTGTCACACGACAAATCATAAAATTTTGAAAAGGCTATTATTTTAACTAATAATAACACATTGCTCAGTGGTGCACAAAACAGGGATTTTAATATACATTAGTACATATTAAAATAAAATAAAACTTTCAACGTTTCGCGACGTCTTCTGCGGGCGTCTTCAGGAAAATATGATATCATATCAGGAAAATATCATATTTTCCTGAAGACGCCCGCAGAAGACGGCGCGAAACGTTGAAAGTTTTATTTTATTTTAATATGTACTAATGTATATTAAAATTCCTATTTTGTGCACCACTGAGCAATGTGTTATTATTAGTTAAATTTTATGGTGCAACTGTCCTATATATATTCTATTATTTTAATTTTTTTTTTTTTTTTTCAGTGTCATCTGTTCATTTTTGCGATTCAAAAAGATAATCTAAATGTCAACGTCTCACGTGTAGAGATCATGATTTGGGGGATAAGCATCTCTGTAGTAAATTAGAAGGTTCTTAGTCCTATCCCCGATGCGGGAACGAGAAATTTTCATCCTATGATGAATTTAGTAAGAGGAAATTTTGTATTTTTGGTCAATTTCGTATATTAGGTTTCGTTCATCTGACATTCATAATATTTTTTGAAATTCAATTTTCTATCTATTTAAAAAATTTTGCGATTTATTGATGATTCAGCGTTTTTAATTTAAACTTTTTTTTCGCTTTCAGAAATTTAAAATTTTATTTATATCTCCACTATTTTTTTTTCTTAATTTCGGATTAAAAAAAAATAGAATTTTGGATTTTATTTTAAATGGTCTGATTTGAACATTTTTAATTTGATTAAAATAAATAACTTTCTTTTATATTTATTTTTAAATTAAATTTATTGGTACTACCATCTAAGTAAGATTAAGAATTTAATAACTATAAATTAACTATTTGGATTTATAAATTAAAGGATAAATTGATTTGAAAGAAATATCAAAGGAAACCCTCTGTGCGATCTGCGATCACATTTACCCACTTGTTAAAGAATCTAGGTGATCTTATATTATTTAGCCTGAAATTGTCATTTTCCTTTGTATCAATTTTCGGAGAATCAAGAAACATGGTCGAAAAAATACTTTCGAGAAAGTAGAATCGCAAAGCTGATTTCAATTCTACAGTCTGCAACAAGTGAGAATTTTTTTTAAGTTTTGCAAATTTACAACTAATTCAACCAAATGGCCCTTTTGTCATATTTGGTATACATTACTTCTTTAAAGAGATATGCCAGAACCGTTGAAATTCCGTCATAAGCAGGTTTATCATTTTAAAATAACATTATAGACAGGTTTCAATACTATTATTTTAACAACATCGTATACGGATTAATAAATAAGTCAGACGACTAATAAATTTTTCAGCGTAGGGAAAATATGTTCAAGCCCCGAAACTTAAACCCAGAGAGCTTTTGCTTTAAATGCAAATGTTCTCCCAACAGAGCTAGAGATGTCGTTCAGATAGCTCATTTAGAAGAGCATGGGCAATTGAACCAAAAGTTTTTAGGCTCACATTTTCAACTAGTTGGAAAAATCATTACTCGCAAGGTTTGACTGTATTCAGAGCAGCCAAATGTTACGATTTTAATTAGCAATTGGTGTGCATTTCTCATAAAATTATAATCATACTTTTATTTGTACTTAAAGAGTCTGATAATTTTAGATTACAGAAACATTCTTGAAAGATGGTAAGCATTTATTGAAAATCACGGTTAATATTATTAAGTTTAACTTCTAGAGATCAACATCTCCACTATATTATTAATCGATTCAATATATTAATTCAAAAGTAGAAATTTTCGAGCTGTGAAGTGCTTTCGAAAATACGATATTGGTATATCGTATGGATTCATTTTAAGGCAGCTGTTTGGCTTCCTCCTTTTCAGCGGAAATGAAGGATTTCTTATTGCTTATTCAAAGGAAATATTCGAAATTCCAATCTTAGAGTGTCAAGATAATTTCATGTTACATTAGCTAAAAAAAAAAAAAAAAAATCGATAAATTGAGACAAAATTCCCCAAAGAGATGAAACAATAAAGGGGTCTATTTTCAGAACATGTGCATAAATATAAAAATGTATGAGAGAGAAAAGAAGTTAAAAATTTGTTGTAATTTTTTTCTAATATATTTAATTTTAATAATATTTTAAAGTTAAATCGTTCATCAAAAAATAATTAGCATTAACGAAATATTTATCTTTGCTACTGGTAACTCAAACAAAATGATTTGAAATTCAATCGCCCGAACATCAAAATCATTACATACAACAAGGAATAAATTAGAAGAAAGAGACCAAATCACGCGTCAAGCATAGATTATGAAACACTTTCTAACAAATTCAGAACAATGTGACAAAATTGCACCGTTTAATAAGTTAAAATATTATACCTAATTCAACAATATGAAAACACATTTTCTTTTACACAGGAAATTGAAAGCGCATTTCCCGATATAAATAAAATATCCCCTTAAAATATATAAAAAAAATCGCGAGGCCTTTCTAAAGAACTGAATCTTTCTCCATCAAGCGAAAAAGAAAAAAAAATGCCAGATGAAACACAATTCAAGAAAATAGGATTTATCCGGTGTTAATCAATCGAACTGTCATAAAAATTTCTTAAATACACCATAAAATCTATTAAAAAAGCGCGAAGCCTTTCGAAAGAACTGAGTCTTTCTTCGTCAAGCGCCAAAAAAAAAAAAAAAAAAAAAAAAAATGCCAGAAGAAGCACAATTTAAGAAAATAAGATTTATCTGGTGTTAATCAATCGAACATAAAAACTTCTTAAACACACCATAAAATATATTTAAAAAAGCGCGAAGCCTTAAACGAAAGAACCGAGTCTTTCTTCGTCAGGCACAAAAAAATGCCAGAAGAAGCACAAATCAAGGAAATAAGATTTATCTGGTGTTAATTAATCGAACTGTTATAAAAATTTCTTAATTTTGCGCCTGACGAAGAAAGATTCAGTTCTTTCGAAAGGCCTCCCTCTTTTTCAATATATTTTATGGTGTGATTAAGAAGTTTTTATAACAGTTCGATTGATTAACACCAGATAAGTCTTATTTTCTTAAATTGTGCTTCTTCTGGCATTTTTTTTTTTTTTTTTTTCGCCTGGCGAAGAAAGACTCGGTTCTTTCGAAAGCATTATTAAAAACATTATAAGCATGATTGTAAACATTAATATTCAAACCTATTAAGCAGATAAAATTAATTAATTTAAGCCCATTTAATTGCAAAATATATCAATATAAAATATAAAAACCTTAATTGTTTATATAGGGCACACGCCATAAAATATCAAATTTTAGCTGAAATTTTGAAATTTAATTTTTTTTAACTTTTTTTTTTCGATTATTAGACCGATTTCAAATAATATTTTTCATAAGAATAGAAAAAATCGTTATATTTACCGAGTCAATGGCTAAGATTGATAGTGCAATATTTTTATATTCTTTATTCTGTTCGTTCTTAATAAAGAAACATACAAAATCAAAATAGCTCTTTTAATTTTTTATTTTCTTAAATCACCATCTCAGAAAAATCTCTACTTTCAACTAACCTAGTTTTAGAAATCCTTGCTCAATATTCCTAATCATCTGACATTCTGTAAATAGGAAGTTTCCTCTTTTATAAAATCGAAAATAATAGAGATATTAAAAAACAAGAATTCTCAAATTTGTTTGACTCAAAATGTTTTAAAATTATATTAAACAAAGAAGTAATTTTTGTGAAATAAATATTTTTTTACGATTTAATGTTGTATTTCAATAAACAATAGTCGTTAACGATTTTTATATATTACGCATTCTGATCATTCTTTATAAGCCGATGTTAATAATCAAAACACATCATAGAATTTACTTTATTAAAAAATACCAATTATAGGCATTAGTTCTAATTTTTAAAAAAACCCGAAACTAATTTTATATATCATAAAATATATTGTCACTATCACATAAAAATGTAGTAAACAAAGAAGTTTGTATAATCCGAAAGTTAAAACTGACCTTTGTCCTGGTCAGTTTATGACTAGTTTAATTCTAAACAATGAAATTATTTTATTTTTATATTAGAATAAAAAATCACTTGCTGTCAGTGCATGCAATTTGTAACTTACATTCAAAAACTAAATTTTCGCCACATTGGTTCGAGAAAAAAGCACGTGCAAATGTGGTGCGTATATGACATCTGTGCCAGTTTCTTTACAGGAATAATCAAAAGTTTTCCGATGCATTACGACTATGGGAAAAAATCGTTTCAAACGAATTTTAAAGGTGTTACACCCTGTTCAAACACATTCAAATTTACATGGATTCGCAAAGTGCACTAAAACAGGGCCAAAACTAGAGGGGGGCAGAGGGGGCACGTGTCCCGGGCGCCAACAGAACAGAAGGTGAAGGGGGCGCCAAATTAATATTTTCTTTGGTGTGTTTGTTATAAAGAATGCATATATGTGGGGATCCATGTTTGCCCCGGGCGCAAAAAAGGCTAGTTTCGGCGCTGCACTAAAATATGCATTCTGTAAGACATGCAGTGAAAAAAATAGTTTCTATTTATTTACAGGGCATCTCAAAAGAATTCCATTACACAATAATAAAGGGGGGAATTGTTTCCGACATATTTTAATTATGCTAAACGATTTCAAGTATCATAATATTGATATACGCCGCTGAGACTAAATATTTAACGCATAATATGAAGTGCATAGCATTTACGGGGACGCACAAAATATTTCAAATCTTATATTCTTATCCGAAGTACTGTATATTATCGATGATAGCTGATGGATGGATGAAATACATTTTCATTTATGATATGCGTTTTTAAGTTTTACTAAATGTCTGCAAATTATGTGGTATATGTATAAATGTTTAGTTGATATACAAGGTTACACGAAAGAGCTCATAAACGTTACTGAATGTGAGGGTAATTAACTTAAAGGTGGTTTTTAAATACATTATGCATTTTTACGTTGAACTGCTTTCAGTTTATTAAGAAATGTTTGTAGAATATAGATAAAATGATATACAGGGTCACACAAAGAATTAGTTACATAGTCACCCATAAATGATAATTTCTGGAAATATGATTTAAGTAGTTTTTAAGAGTATTTTTGTTTGAACTGAATTTTAACAAAATACTGGCATGCAATAAAGGTACTAAGTAAATTACAGGGCTGAATAAAGGTATTCATGTATTTTCCGTCTATTAGAATAAAATACTGAAAGAGAAATTTCAATCAGCTAGGCATTTTCTTGCCAAACTAAATTTTCTGTTATATAGTATACACTATATTGCCATTGATTATGGGACACTTGCGATTTTAGACATTTTACTAAATATCTAGAAAATACATGAGGAATCATCTCGAAACTCTTAGTGTATAAATATAATAGTATACGTCATACATCTCCGTGAAGATTTTTTACCGAAACTCCATAGGGGACCGTCAACAAATTAAAAAAGAATGAATATCTTTTGAATAACCCTGTCAAAACTAATGTAGCAAAAGCGCTCAAACTCTAGATTATAATTGAATGCCTTATTGTAATACACTGTGTTCATTTTCATGCGAATAGCATGCACACTCGCAGAGTAATTAAGATTTTTATAAAAATGGTCCCAAATTTTTCCAAGTTTTTCCCTTATAATTTTCAGAGTTCTTAATATAAAATAACATGTTTTTCAGAAAATATGACAAACAATATTGCACACAGTACCCTGTAATCAGAATTAAAAAATAATAAAAATTGTATGAAAAATTAGTAGGTTTACTAAATAATTTTTTACTGCGCATGCATCAAAGACATCAAAATTTCATTTACATATTATGTTAGCTAAATGTATAGGGCAACTTTTGTAAAAGTCTCAAAATTATAGCTTGAAAATTCTGAAAGTAATCGTCTATAGAAAAAGGACAAAATCCGTTGTTTCCAAAATGAAGCAAAAAAATGAGGGATTTTATCCAAAAGTAGTCGTAACATCCCGTATTGTGTATTCTATATTGACACTAATCAATGAATATATGGATACAACCCCTCTTGTTTTTGCTTCATTTTGAGAATAACGGATTTTCAACTTATTCAATTGACGATTATTTTCAGAATTTTCAAGTTATGATTTTGTGACTTTCACAAAAGTTGCTCTATACATTTAGCTAACATAATATGCAAATGAAATTTTGATATCGTTGACGCATGCGCAGTTAAAAATTATTTAGTAAACCAACTCATTTTGTGTACGATTTTCATTATTTTTTAATTCTGATTACAGGGTACTGTGTGCAATGTTGTTTGTCATATTTTCTGAAAAAAATATTATTTTATATTAAGAACTCTGAAAATTATAAGGAAAAAACTTGGAAAAATTTGGGACCATTTTTATAAAAACCTTAATTATTCTGCGAGTATGCATGCTATTTGCATAAACATAAACACAGTGTATTACAATAAGGCATTCAATCATAATCTAGAGTTTGAGCGCTTTTGCTGCTCTAGTTTTGACAGGGTTATTCAAAAGATATTCATTCTTTTTTAATTTGTTGGCGGTCCCCTATGGAGTTTCGGTAAAAAATCTTCACGGAGTTGTATGACGTATACTATTTTATTTATACACTAAAAGTTTCGAGATGATTCCTGATGTATTTTTCTAGATATTTAGTAAAATGTCTAAAATCGCAAGTGTCCCATAATCAATGGCAATATAGTGTATATACAGGGTGATTCATAAAAGCTGGGAAGAACTTTAAGGGGTTATAGTACACTTAAAGACAAATAATATTAAATAGGAGACCAAGGGTCCCAGACGTATTCCCAAGGAGATAGGGGGCATTAAAGTTTAGGGTCCGAAATTTCAAATGATTATAAAAAATGGAAAAATTGGTCGATTCGTTTGCGGTTTTTGCAAAAAATTTTCTTTATGCCAGTATTTTCTTGAAATAAAATTTTAAAGTTCAATTTCAAAAAATGCCGATAGGGGGCGCTTTAGACTTTGGAGTAACAAACAACTATTTTTTAACGTTATTTTTTGTATTTCTTTAAATGATTTCGAAAGCTTAGACTTAAACTTAAATTTTGATCTAAAAATCTGAGTCCTAACGAGTAGTTAAGTAGCATAAACTGAAATTTGAAATTTGAAACCCTTCTCCCCCCAGAACAAAAATCAGTTATTCCCGATCTTTGTGTCGTAGATTAGGCTCTAACTACTGCCGCGTTTTGCTAAAATTATTCTTTATGTCAGTATTTTCTTGAAAATAAATTTTAAAGAAAAGTTTCAAAAAATTCCGATAGAGGGCGCTTTAGACTTTGGAGTAACGAACAACTATTTTATACCGTTATTTTTTGTGTCTCATTAAATGCTTTCTAAAGCTTAAACTTAAATTTTCAGCTCAAAATCTGAATCGCTGAGCGTGGTTCAGTAGCGAGGGGAGGGGGTTCAAATTTCAATTTCTGAACATAGTTCAGTTTGCACTACTTAACCATGCCCAACGATTCTGTGCTGTGATACGAGGCAAAAATACAACTTTCGTCAAGGACTGCATAGTCGGAATTCACTCATAAAGGCACTGGCACAGTTGGAAACGTCGCTCATGCAAACGTTAAAGCTCCATTCCTGACGCTAGTCACCGGGTGAAGAAGGAGACAGAAAGTATGCAAACGTCAAATGGGGAAGAAGAAGAACACGATGCAAAATTTCGACACGATTCAGGCATAAAAACCACTGAACGGTGAGTCAAGTGTAAGTCGCTGTAGTAATGAATCGGAAGATGGTGCCCTTCACGAATAAGGAAAAGGCTGAATACATTTAATTTACGGAGCGGCAGATGGTAATGGTGCAGAGGCACAACGAATGTACGGAGAGCGATTTCCCAACAGGCGGTTGCCTAACCGCAAAACTTTCGAGCGCTTGCACAGACAATTGTGTGAGACGGGATCATTTCTCGCTTCCCGGTCGAATGCAGGTCGTGCAAAAAAGGACGAATCAGTAGTTGTTGCAGAAGCCATTCTGGATGTAGTAGCGGCGCAGCCAAGTACAAGTACACGAACAGTGTCTAAGCAGGTGGATACCTCACAGTCCATAACTTGGAGGGTACTGAAGGATGAACATTTGCTCCCGTTTCATGTGCAACGAGTCCAGAAACTGTCTCCAGGGGATTATCCAAATCGTATTGAATTCGCCCGCTGGTTTCTGCAGCAGAACGCGCTAAATCCACATTTTGGACGAACTGTGCTTTTCACCGATGAATGTACCTTCACACGTGAAGGTACATTTAACACACACAATGCACATGTATGGGCGGATGTCAATCCACATGCTACGTATCCACATGCTCATCAGAGACGCTTTTCCATCAATGTTTGGGCAGGAATCCTCGGAGACCACCTAATCGGACCGTACCTTCTTCCTGAACGCCTCAACGGTAAAACATACCTCACATTTCTGCAACATGTGCTGCCAGACCTGTTAAACATTGTTCCTCCACGCATCCGGTGGTTCCAGCACGATGGAGCGCCAGCCCATTACGTACGAGACGTCCGCAACTATCTGGACATCACATTTCCGAACAGATGGATTCGTCGAGGTGGTCCTGTTGCTTCGCCTGCTCGCTCGCCAGATCTTTCACCCCTCGATTTCTTTTTTTGGGGACAACTGAAGGCTCTTATGTATGAGACACCCATTGAATCCCCCGAGAAACTGGTCGCCAGACTTTCCGCCGCTGTAGGGGAAGTGCTCGAAAAGCCTGATGTTTTCGCGAATGTTCGCCGTTCCATTCTTCGCCGTTGTTCTGCGTGCATAACCTCTGGTGGTCACAATTTTGAACATTTATTGTAATTACATGTTAATAAATATGCTTTGGTAACATAATCCTAATTTGTGTCTTTTTACCTCGTATCACAGCACACAATGTGTGGACATGGTAAACTGAACTGTGCTCAGGAGTAGAAATTTCAAACCCCTCTCCCCAGAAACTTAACCACGTCTAACGATTCAAATTTTGGGCTGAAAATTTAAGTCTAAGCTTTAGAAAGCATTTAATGAGACACAAAAAATAACGATATAAAATAGTTGTTCGTTACTCCAAAGTCTAAAGCGCCCTCTATCGGAATTTTTTGAAAATTTTCTTTAAAATTTATTTTCAAGAAAATACTGACATAAAGAATAATTTTAGCAAAACGCGGCAGTAGTTAGAGCCTAATCTACGACACAAAGATCGGGAATAACTGATTTTTGTTCTGGGGGGGAGAAGGGTTTCAAATTTCAGTTTACGCTAGTTAACTACTCGTTAGGACTCAGATTTTTAGATCAAAATTTAAGTTTAAGTCTAAGCTTTCGAAATCATTTAAAGAAATACAAAAAATAACGTTAAAAAATAGTTGTTTGTTACTCCAAAGTCTAAAGCGCCCCCTATCGGCATTTTTTGAAATTGAACTTTAAAATTTTATTTCAAGAAAATACTGGCATAAAGAAAATTTTTTGCAAAAACCGCAAACGAATCGACCAATTTTTCCATTTTTTATAATCATTTGAAATTTCGGACCCTAAACTTTAATGCCCCCTATCTCCTTGGGAATACGTCTGGGACCCTTAGTCTCCTATTTAATATTATTTGTCTTTAAGTGTACTATAACCCCTTAAAGTTCTGCCCATCTTTTAAGAATCACCCTGTATATATATATCAACCGACGGATCAAATACAAGGCTGTTCAAAAGTATTGAGATACTTATTTGGCTATGGACAGAAGCATCTTATTTCCCTAAATAACAAAGTTTTGTTAAAGATTTTAGGAAGGGTTGGAAAGTGTTTCATAATTTATGCTTAACACATGATATTTCTTACTAGTTTAAAGAATTATTGCAGATGTCCCAGTTAGGGTTCTCGCTGGCTTTTGACCACTATTAGAGATTTGACGAATAAGAAATAAAAAAACTGTAGCCAAATGAAAAAAATTTTATCAAAATAGATTCGGCATGAAACACTAAAAATTCTATCTTTAAAACCCTATCTGTATTTTTCAATGTGTTCTATAATAATATAGTAATTTTTTGTCATTTTTTAGAAAGTTTAAATTCTACTATACGTTATAGAAACTATTAAAAATAAGTACATTCTAAATGTCTTCTAAATATGTAAATGTTTCAAACATTCTTTTAGTTGTAAACTGCTGTGAGATTTCGACTTAACCGATAGAAGAAATTGATGATACTTTGCACACAAATAATAAACAGTAAGGTAAATAGAAAATTCAACGCCGCATTTGAACAAAACTTTTTTCGATTTGGAGATTGATGCTATTATTTTTGTTTCTGATTTTACCTGTGCATAGATAATGATAAACTGACAATCGATAAACACTTATCGGATAATCCTTTTGTGTCTTTGGCTGTTACTGAACTGAATTGTTGTTGAGTTAGTATCTCTATAAATAATAATGTAAAATACACGATGCGATTGAAGATGAAAAGTGACATCAATCGTACATTAACATGGATAAGAATTTTAAGTGTAACCACATCAAGAAACAGCAGAAATTGAGTCCTCGCGATTTGGCGAGGGACTTATTGTTCATTTACTCGCCAAATGAAATATTTTGTCGCAATTTGGCGCAATGGCAGGCGGCAACGAAATCCCTGATTCCTGAATGTCCTATAGCTCCTAATCTTCCCTACATCATCGTTGCAGTATTTTGTTGAGTCATTTCAAATTTGACGAAAGCCGAATCAAAATTTTAAAAAATATGAATATGTTTACTTCGTTCTATTAAACCCTATCGTACGTATAATTAGTTCAATGATATTCTATGATAGGTTAATGATTCTTGATTGCCCATGATGATTATGTCTTATTATTACCATATTACTCAATTTAATATATATAATTGTAGTTTTTGTTCTACTAAATTTCTTCTTCTGAAAATTCAATAAATACCGAGAGATCAAAAACCAGAAATTCGAAATTTGTTTGACCCAATGTTTTAAAATTACATTTAAGGAATAAGTCCCCTTTCTTTCAAATAAATAAGTATTTTACGACCGAATATTATAATAAAAATTTGATTAAAAAAAAACAGCGATATAAAAAATAAGACCTTATCTATCTTTACTCGACTCTAGTGATTTCAAAAGATATTTACCGACTAAAAACAGATAAATAATTTTTGGCACGAAAGATATTTCCATGGCCAATATTGCGTGTGATATTTATAAACTCTTTGCTCTGATATTCTTCATAAAACAACTTCAACAATTGATATTGTTCTCTATATTGTTCTTTTGTTTTCTGCAATTATCTAAAAAGCTATTCTAAATCAATGTAGTTTTTAGAAAAAATCCTGTTTGATACTGCTGAGCGATTACCATTTATTTTCTGCTTTATGAAAATTAGATAAAAACATAAGCATAAAAAAAGATAACATTTACGTTTGTTGGACTCAATATTTAAAAAATATTTTTGAAATATATATATATATATATATATATATATATATTTTTTTTTTTTTTTTTTTTTTTTTTTTCTGTCGAAAGAATAAATATTTTCTTTTTACGACTGAGTATTATATTTCCATAGCAAATTATTATTTTGCGAAATTTATGCATACTTGCTCTGATTATTATTTATAAAACAGTTTTATTAATCGAACAATTTTGTTCCGCTTTGCATTTCTGTTTCTGCAATCAATTAACCAAAATATTTTCTATTTTAAACAAACTTAGTTTCAGAAATCAATTTCTCGATTTAACGTCTATCATTCATTAAATGAGAAACTTCGGTTTCTGAAAATTAAAAACAGTAAGATAAAAAAAAAGAGAACTTTTCTAGATTAATTCGACTCCAACGATTAAAATACATATATATTTAAAGTAAAAAACTTATGGTTCCACAGCCAATAATTACATACGATTTTTATATGCTAGTTAATTTTTATATACTAGTTATATACTAGTTAGTATCATTTATAAATCACTTATAAATATACTAGTATCACTTATAAATGATACTAGTTAGTATCATTTATAAGCCGGTGTAATAACTTGCCTCAAATAGATTAAAGCTAAGTGGTTGGTAGCGTAAGTGCCGCTCGGCGAATAATCCAGGCAATTTAATGGAGAATCAATTATTTATTTATAACAATAAAAATGGTTCTCTGTATTAAATTTTATGTACAGCATAAATTAATTTAGAACACGTAGGATCTTAATCCACCAGCTCCAAGTCCAAAGTTCTGTTCTATTTCAGTTCAGAGAATATTCAGTTTATAAATCACATACAGTTTCTACCAATTAGCAACACGGCGTACTCTAGTCACCGAAGATAAGACTTGACACCGGTACTCTCCTGGCGAGAGTCCTTCTCTTCCGGCTCACTTGGGTGATGTCACCCTCTACAGCTCCCGATCCGAGCCGATCCGCTTTTCTCAGAGAACAAATCCGAGCCCTGAGCTCTGTTCTCTCTCTTCTCACTCCGAGATCCGAATCCTCTCCAAAAAACCTTGGCTTCCTCTTTTTCGTCTCAGCCAAGACCTCCCCTAAAGGTCACGAACCAATCGTCAACCTTAATGATCTTTTCTCATTAAGAGATTCGTAACATCGTCTTCTCATTCGTACCTGAAAATACACACCCATGGCGACAATATGTCTGGACGTCTGGACTCTTTCGCTTTCATTTCTGCGTCGGCGTGCTATCAAAGGTGCGACTCGTGTGGTCCTCTATTCAAGTTAGTGTCGCCCGCCTGTCTTTTCAGCTGATCGATGATGATTTAGCGATCCTTTTAAAACGCCGCTCTTTTCATCTTGAAAATGAAAGCCATTTTGTGTTTTCCGTTCCATAGTGAAATCTCTTTTCAGAAAAAATGTCTTTAAAAGCCTGTGATAAATCTAAATTATCACAACTACCCCCGCCTCTAAGATGATTTAACGTCTGAAAGGCGTGAAATCTAAAAAGCAGAACATGGTTAGCTCATTCATTTTGGGTGGCTCCTTGCACTCAAAATAAAATTTTAACAATTCTAAAAAGACACTTTAAAAAAAATATTTTCAAACTATTTTAACGACTTTGCTTTGCTTGGAGAACTTTAATAATTTAAAGGTGTTGAAACCAGTATAAACACATTAAGAAAACCTTATATATACAATAAAAGAAAACTATTTACAAATGTGAGAGAGAAAAAAAAATTTTGAGCTTTTTTTTTTTTTTTTTCATTTTATTGCCCTGCTCAGACAATCAACGTGCGGTATATCCTTGCCCGCTCTGTGTTTTATGGCATACAGGAACGGTTGCAGTGATAAGGACCATCTTAACAACCTGGAATTGTTACCTGCATTGTTTTTCAGGAACACTAAAGGATTGTGATCGGTTTCGATACTGAACTCTTGTCCATCAATGTAGTGACGTAATTTTTTTATGGCAAAAATTATAGCTGCACATTCTTTCTCTGTTGCGCTATAACTTTTCTCTTGTTCCGAAAATTTTCTGCTCAAATATATAATGGGATGCTCTTCTGAGCCCTGTCTTTGTGCTAAAACTACCCCTATCCCTTTATCTGACGCGTCCGTCTGAACTACAAATTCTAGATTATAATTTGGCGCATATAGGATGGGTTTTTGGGTGAGTTTAGATTTTAAGGTTTCGAAAGCCTCTTTCATCTCATCGGTCCATATGATTTTTTCTTTTTTGTTTTTTCCTTTTAATGCTCGTGTGAGCGGTTCTACGATGGTCGCATAATTTTCTATATAACGGGAGTAATACCCTGCCATGCCGAGGCATCTTCTAATTTCTGTTTTATTTTTAGGGTCTGGGAGTTCCGTTATGGCGCGGATTTTTGCTTCTGCTGGTTTCCTTTTTCCTTCCCCTACTATGTGTCCCAGATATTTAACCGTTTTTTGTGCGAATCTGCATTTCGAAATTTTAACGGTAAGTTTCGCCTCTTTAATTCGATTTAGTACCGTGTTTAGATGCTGAATATGGTCTTCCCAGCTATCTGAAAAAATGGCCATGTCATCTAAATATGGAAGACAAAATTCTTCCAACCCATTTAGTAAATTAGACATAAATTTGGAGAACCTATAGCTAGCGTTGGACAAACCGAAAGGCATTGCCTTTGGTAAGTAGCTACCGAAGCTAGTGACAAAAGCGGCTAATTTTTGTGCTTTTGGTGTCATGGGTATCTGCCAGTATCCTTTGGTCAGGTCTAATACAGAAATATATTTTGCCGCCGCCACCTTTTCGACCCTTTCTTCAATATTCGGAAGCGGAAAAAATTCTGTTTTTGTTATCACATTCAAACGGCGATAATCAATGCATGGCCGAGGTTCCCTCCCCGGAGTTTCGACTAAAATCATGGGAGAATTATAATCAGACTCCCCTTCCTTAATTATATTTAATTCAAGCATGCGCTTTATTTCTTTTTTCAGTATTTCATTCTGTCTAGGAGATACCCTATACGGTCTAATTCTCACCGGTTTTTCCTCAGTTAGCTCAATATCATGAATAGTCAGGTCCGTTAAGCCCGGGTCATTCGAAAAAACTTCCCTGTATTCGTCTAATACCTGTTTTAACATTTGAATTTCCCCTGCTGTGCACCGCTCGTTTAATGCACTTTGTTTGATAACTTCGTCAAAGTCATAACTATCTGAATCTGCTAATGGGAAAGCTATCTCCAAATCCTGAGATTCATCTGTCTCATTAAATTCTTTTGTCAGAATATTTATTTTACCTACCCTGGTGATGTAGGGTTTTAAAAGATTTACATGATAGATTTGCGATTTTTCTCTTCTCCCTGGTATACTCACAATATAATTCGTCTCAGAAATTTTAGACTCTACTCTAGAGGTCTGCACGGGCCCGGGCCTGGCCCGTGGCCCGTACCCGGCCCGGCCCGCGGGCCGGGCCGGGCCGGCGGAGTCGTTTCGAATTTTCTAACGGGCCGGGCCGGGCCGGGCCGGCAAAAAAATTGAACGGGCCAGACGGGCCGGGCCGATAAAAAAAATTTTCGGGCCTGCCGGCCCGTTCTGAAGATTTAAGCAGAAACGATAAATATATGAGCTATTGTCAACGAAAATGGTTTTAACGAGAATAAGTATAAATGTGGCCATACTAGTTTGACAGCATCAATATAAAAATGCACAGTGTATCGGCATCGGAGAATTACATGATGTGTAACCCGTTTTAATATTTTTTTAGTTGACTCATGCCGGTCCGACATCACGCTTGCACTATTTTTCTACACATAGACTGGCCGGACCGGTACTAGACTTAATTATTGGCAGAAAACATGATTTGTAAAATTATTAACAGAGTTAAAGAACTTATGTTAGCTTAGTCTTCAGATATATACTTCTTGATGATTTTTAAATTAATTTCTCAATAATGCGAAAGTTTGACATATTTTCTGATTAATTTTAAATTGTAAAAGTGTAAAAGTGATAAGACTAACTATTGAAGGTATTTGGAATCGAATAGCGTTTTTCATTTTTGGTAAATAAAATACTTGTATAACTTTGTTGAGATATAATAGTTTCTCAAATGATTGCAGGTTTTTCTTCCTTCCTTTGCTATTGCTTCCGGAAACTCTATTCAAAACGCTAATTATGACAGTATTTTATTTGTTTGCAGTATTCTTAAATTGCTTGTATAAAAAAATGGATAACGCTATTCGATTATATAGTCTCTGAATAAAGATATCTGCTAATCTTATGCGTTTCTGAGGGGGGGAAAAATGAATTTAGAAATGTATCAGAAAGTAGCTTCGTTGAATTTAAGAATGAATTTGAATTTGAAATTTATAATAAAATGATATAGAAATATATTTATAAATCTTCTTTTGTTAAACAACTTCAAAATTAACAATGTTTTTAGCTTTCTTTCTTTTTTCTTTTTTTCTAAGCCATATTAATTTTTTAATGAATCTTTATTCGAATGTTGAAAGCCTAAGAATCTAAGTAATCATTAATGTTGTTAATGTGTATTTACTGTATAATATACTGTAAAAACATTCCATAGATATGTATGCAGTATTCTTTAAATTAATCTTAGTTATATGATAAAAATCTGAATTTTTTAGAAATCGTAGAAATTGTGACGGGCCAAAACGGGCCGGGCCGGGCCGGGCCTGTTTTCGCTGATTTTTGTACGGGCCGGGCCGGGCCTAAAATATAAAAATTCAAACGGGCCGGGCCGGGCTCGGGCCGAAATTTTGAGTTTTATAACGGGCCGGGCCGGGCCGAAATAACTTTCCTACGGGCCGGGTCGGGCCGGGCCTGGAAATTCCGGCCCGTGCAGACCTCTACTCTACTCTACCGGGGCCTATCCAACCTACAGACATTTTGTTTTTCTTGTTAGTTGCTAAAACTAACACTTCGTCTCCTGGTTGAAATTTTCGTTCTTTAGCATTTCTATCATACCACATTTTCCGTTTATCTCTAGTAATTGTCATGTTTTCGACCGCTAGCTCCTGACAGCGTTTCAGTCGGTTGATAAGTTTGAAGACGTACTCAGTAACTAATTCATGCTCATCATTTTCTCCCGTCCATTGTTCGAAAAGTAGGGTTTCCGGAGTACGGAGATTTCTCCCGTGAACTAGCTCTGCTGGGCTAAAACCTGTAGAATCATGCGTTACCGTCCTAAGAGTTAAAAGCGCATGGGGCAGATTAGCTTCCCAGTCACTACCGTTTTCCACGCATAGCACTTTTAAAAGCCTTTTTACTGACCTGTGCCATCTTTCGATAACGTTTGAGGAGGGGTGACATACACTTGAATGGTTTAGTTTTACCCCAAACCTTTTTAGGAAAGCTGTCGTTAAATTCGAAGTGAAACTCCTCCCAAGGTCCGTTTGTATGCTAGACGGATAACCAAGTCTACTAAAAATCGTGATCATCGCTTCAATGATCGTTTCCGAGAGCATATCTGGTATCGGTATTGCTTCTGGATAACGTGAATAAACACATATTGCTGTGAGTAAATATTTATTCCCTTTTTTTGACGTCGGTAAGGGGCCTACTAGATCGCACGATAATTTTGAAAATACTTCTGAAATTATGGGAACTAATTTTAATGGGGCTTTCTTAGTTTCCCCCGCTTTTCCCACTACCTGGCAAGCATGGCATGACTTGACAAAATCCTCGATTTCCCTAATAATATTAGGCCAGAAAAAATATCTCAATATTTTATCTTTTGTTTTTGATTGGCCCATGTGAGCCGCTATACCTTCGTGACAAGCGCTAAGTATCGCTTCCCTGTACTTAGTTGGGACAACTAACTGTTTTCTTTCGAATCCGTGATGATCCGTTACTTTCCTCATTACTAAATTCTCTTTAATTTCGAAATTTGATTTCTTTTGTTTTGCTTTTTCGCGAATGTCTCGTAGCGAGGAATCCGTCTCTTGTTCGGTTATGAATTCTGCCCTTTTAATTCTCGACAAGCCGGTCCCTGAGTCTTCCCCTGCTATCGGTAAAAACTCGTTATCTGACCTTTCCGGATCTGCCTGTTCCGTGAAATCGTTTTCCCCTGCCCCTAAGTTAGTATCGGTTTCTTGTTCGCCTCCGTCACTCCCGGAGCAAGTTTCGCTTTTTTTCGCCTGCGCGCGCGTCATTACTGCGTTCAATGTTTTGATTTCGCGTTTTTTTCTCTCGTCGATGAGCTTCTGCGTATCATTCCCTAGTATATAATAGGACATATCTACGTCTCTATCAGTTACTATAGCCTTCGTCGAGATACTTCCTATTTCGTCAATTTCAAGCGTTATATTAGCGGTGGGCAAACAGCGAACATCATTTAAGAGTGGTTGTTTTATCCACATAAATTCCCCATCTAATTGACTGTGGTTTATAAATTTACTGGAAATAACGTCGACACACGTACCAGAATCTCGTAATACCGTAATTTCCTCCCCGTTAATACGAGCCTTACTTAAATATGGCGAAAAACCTTTTTCAAATTCTTGATTTTTATTTAAATGCCCTACAGACGTGGCGTTATTTTCCCTCTTGTGTTTTTCTGGGCACTGGGCACGATAGTGCGAAGAACTTCCGCAAATAAAACATTTGTTTGTTCTCTTTTGCTCAAAAACACGGTTTCTTTCTTTATCGGGATCCTTGTCTCTCCAATTCGTTTTAGTTTCGGTCGATTTCTCAACACGCGGTTTATCTTCGAGTCTCGGTTTTTCTGATTTTATGGGAAAATTTCTCGGGTTCCAGATTTTTTTCGAGGGTCCTTTGACTGCCTCAAACTCGTCTAAACACTTAACTAGAACTAACGGGTCTTTGAAATTTGACCAAGAGCCAATAAAATGCTCTTTATATTCTATCGGCGTACGGCGCTTAATTTGGTCTGTTACCAATAATTTCTTTAAGTCTTCGAAATTTGAAATTTCTAGTCCGGTTAACCATCCTTCTAGATAACTATTTAACTCGAAAATAATATCTTTCCAAGGGGTGCCTGGTATCCGAGAATGCCTTGTAAATTTCTGGCGATACGCTTCAGGACTTAGCCGAAAGCGTGCTAACAAAATTGATTTCACGTGCGCGAAATCGTCGATTTTATCTGTGGGCTCGCTCAAAATTAATTCTGCAATATCTGCCGGGAGTAGCGATAAAAGATGAGTCACAAGCTCTTCTGTTTCTATGCCTGCTCGAGAGGATTGCCGTTCGAAAAGGTTTAAAAACAGAGTAATATCTGATCGTTCTGGATCGAATTTGTGCATTAACGCTTTTAAAGGGGGTTTCTGACTCCTCTCAGATCCGCTACTTGACGTAGATTCACGTCTATTTGCATTTTGAGTTAATCTCAATTGTTCTAATTGAAATTCCCTTTCTTTCTGTTTTTCTTCGCTGTCCCGCGCCGCCCTTTCTCTTTCTGCTTCTAATTCTCGCTCGACCCTTTCTCTTTCTTTTTGCTCGACTGCTTGAGCCTCCCTATCTTGTACAATATAATTAGCCTGCGATAAAGTAAGCTCTTTATCATAATCTGCAGCTGATTCAATTTTCTGTATGATTACAGCTATTTTATCACTCTTATCAATATCAATTCCCAACTCGTCTGCTAACATTTGCAAATCGATTTTTCTACATTGCTTTAAATCAGTAATGATTGTCATTTTTAGACTGAGTTGCCCTAACCGAAATTTCTATTTATTTCCTAACAACCTATAAAATTACCCTAGCATATATGCAATGTTAATTCTATACATACACTTTACTACACAATTTAAACACAGTAAATGAGAATGAAATGAAAAATATATACATGAAAAGTACACAATTTACCGATTCAACACTTTTTTTTTTCAACCGACCACAATACCAGTACCTGTACTTATTTCTAATTCTAGAAAAATATTGCCAGTTTTAGCATTCAGATTTTTCGAAAACTACACTTTAAAAATGTAAACATTAATAATTTTAGATCAACAGGTAATAATATCCCTCTCTGTTTAGAAGCCTTTAAAGGAAATTTAAATTTATGACTAACCTCAACATTTATGCTGCTAAAAAAAATTTTACAATTGTACAAGAGTTTACAATTTTACAAAAGTTTTACACTCTTTTTTTTTCAAAACTTTCTAATTTGTTCCGTTTTGTCCGGAAAAAAATGCATTTAACATTTAATGTTTTTATCATTAAAAAAAAGAAGAAATTTTTTTTTTTTTTTTTTTTTTTTTTTTTTTGCAATACTTTTTATTAATTTCTTAATTTTAGATTAAAATAATAAAAGTATAGAAACATAGTATATAAATTTCCTCACTGAATTTACTTTTGTGCAATAATTATGAAACAGAGCCACTCAAAATTTAGAATGAATGAGCTTACCTATTTCCGTCGTCTGCATCTCTCTTGGGGCATCTTTCCGTCGGAGGGTGTTGGGTGCTACAGGCAGGTTGCGGCTGGGTGCCTTTCGTCGGTTAGGCGTTGTATCTCTGGTTATGGCTGGGTGCCTTCGTCAGCTAGGCGCTGGGTTTCTCTTAGCAGCTGGGTGCCTTCGTCAGCTAGGCGCTGGGTTTCTCTTGGCGGCTGGGTGCCTTCGTCAGCTAGGCGCTGGGTTTCTCTTGGCGGCTGGGTGCCTTCGTCAGCTAGGCGCTGGATTCTATCGATGATTAACTCTGGAACTGCACGGCGAACTATAGTCCTGGGCTAGTGGATCCCACCGCTGCCACCAGCTGTAATAACTTGCCTCAAATAGATTAAAGCTAAGTGGTTGGTAGCGTAAGTGCCGCTCGGCGAATAATCCAGGCAATTTAATGGAGAATCAATTATTTATTTATAACAATAAAAATGGTTCTCTGTATTAAATTTTATGTACAGCATAAATTAATTTAGAACACGTAGGATCTTAATCCACCAGCTCCAAGTCCAAAGTTCTGTTCTATTTCAGTTCAGAGAATATTCAGTTTATAAATCACATACAGTTTCTACCAATTAGCAACACGGCGTACTCTAGTCACCGAAGATAAGACTTGACACCGGTACTCTCCTGGCGAGAGTCCTTCTCTTCCGGCTCACTTGGGTGATGTCACCCTCTACAGCTCCCGATCCGAGCCGATCCGCTTTTCTCAGAGAACAAATCCGAGCCCTGAGCTCTGTTCTCTCTCTTCTCGCTCCGAGATCCGAATCCTCTCCAAAAAACCTTGGCTTCCTCTTTTTCGTCTCAGCCAAGACCTCCCCTAAAGGTCACGAACCAATCGTCAACCTTAATGATCTTTTCTCATTAAGAGATTCGTAACATCGTCTTCTCATTCGTACCTGAAAATACACACCCATGGCGACAATATGTCTGGACGTCTGGACTCTTTCGCTTTCATTTCTGCGTCGGCGTGCTATCAAAGGTGCGACTCGTGTGGTCCTCTATTCAAGTTAGTGTCGCCCGCCTGTCTTTTCAGCTGATCGATGATGATTTAGCGATCCTTTTAAAACGCCGCTCTTTTCATCTTGAGAATGAAAGCCATTTTGTGTTTTCCGTTCCATAGTGAAATCTCTTTTCAGAAAAAATGTCTTTAAAAGCCTGTGATAAATCTAAATTATCACACCGGTTTCATTAATCGCAACATTTTGTCTCAGTTTCCTTTTTTCTTGCTTTTATCTTTACAAGAAAAAAATATGAATTCATAAAAATTTTCGAAATCCGGTTTTCGACAGATTAACACATTTTAGGTGTCAGAGAACCCGAAAGACATGTTTTTACAAAATATCTATTTGTGAGTCAGTCAATATGTCAGTCTGTCTGTATGCGAGAAAAATTTTACGGGCGCTCTATCTCAAGAATTAACACACATAACTTCAAAAAACTTAGGATTCTGTTAAACCTTGATATAAACTAGATCTGATTATTCTTGAGTGTATGTCACTCAACAGTATATTCTATTATGCTGCATTATTTACAAGGTCCACAATAGCCATTTCTCAAGAACTAATGCTTGGATTTTCATAAAACTTTATATTTAGTTAGTACTTGATATAACATGGTGCTCATTACGTTTTAGTGCAAATCTCTCAGCAGGTGGCGCTGCCATGATGCATTATATGTGATTATCGCAATAGCTCTATCTCAAAAACTAATGCTCGAATTTTTCTAAAACTTAAATTCAGCAAATCTTTTTTTATCTAGTTTTTAAAATTCTTATTCCATATTTCTAAAATTTTAATTAGTTATCAAATAAGAAAATTCGACTTTTTAAAGTTAGATAAAAATAGTGCAATCAACACAGTGAACTTTTTTTTCTACATTTATTTGACTCGGACGATTTAAAAAATAAATCAAGAAAAAATTCTTTTGACTAATGAACAATTTTTTATACAACTAAATGTTAGGTTTTCGCAGACAATAACTGCATTCGATTTTAATATTTAATTAATCTGACCATTTTTATAAGCCTTTTTCAGTAATCGAAACATTTTATCTAATTTTCCTTTTTTTATTTTTGCAATTAATTATCGAAAATAATTCCTATTTTAAGCCAATCTAGATTTAGAAACATTTATTCCATATTTCTAAACTTTTAATTCTTCATTAAATGCGAAACTTAAACTTCTGAAAATTAGATAAAGATAGTGCATCAAAATGGAGAACTTTTTCCATATTTATTTGACTCCAATGATTTAAAAAACATAACAAAAAAATATTTCGACAAGTGAAATTTTTTTTATATAATTAAATGTTTCCACTGAGAATAACTGCATACGATTTTTATATATTAATTATTCTAATCATTATTTAGGAGTTTTAGGAGTCAGATTCCAAAAAACATGCTTTTACAAAATGCCTGTCTGTTAGTGTATCTGTATGTCGCCATTGTACTATCGAAAAGTGCATAAAGATATGCTTATGCATAGAATTGAACCAAATTTTTTGTGTAAGGGTTCGACTATGGCCAGTAGGTTCTCCCTATATTTGAAAAAAAAAAAAAAATCCGCTGGGAAGGGGAGTTCCATTTTCAATATTATACCACTGAAAAATGCATGAAATTATTCATAGAATTGAACCATTTTTTTTTTTTTTTTTTTTTTTTTTTTTTTTCTGTAAGTGTTTGGCTGTAGCCAGCAAATCTTCCTTTAATTTTGAGCTTTTCCGTGTGGAAACGAATATTGTGATAGCGTTTTTTGTATCATTTTCACGCTTCTTCGTCGTTCTGTTGTCGATGGGCTTGTGCAGAAATGGAAAGATGCGTTCGGCTAAGCCGGCTTTTTGCAAACAGCTAATGATAACAGAATAAGTTGCCATCGGCCATCCATGATGTCACGCTTGAAGGGGGAGAGAAGGGTTAGGAGGGGGTAAGAAGAAATGTGACATCGCACATTTTGGTTAAAATAAAAGCATTAAAAATCGACATATTAAAATGTGGAGTGTGAAGTTATAAAATTAAAATATTTTATGTTCATAAAGATCAGAATTAAAACCAAATATGTTAAATACAATTTCAAATTCCAATATACTACTGTTTTCAATTGCCCTTTTCAATTAATATTTTATTACTATTCTATATTAATATTATTATTTGTTGTTGCAAACCTTTTTTCGTACAAAATACGAATAATTTTTATTGTTCAGCTAGAAATGTTATTAAAACGCATAGTTAAAGTTAAAATATCAAATCTGAAAAGCTATCTAAAACGTAGTGCTTTGTTTCTGAACTGCAAGTACTATATGTTTACGTAATATATAGTGTGACATGTGACAAGATAAGGGGAGTGGGTAAGTTGAAGTGTGACAATTTGTAACAAAGAAGGGGGGGAGTCAAAAATATGTAAAAAACGCGTAACATCATCATTAATGGACGGCTTCTAAGGGAAAATTATTGAATTTAATAAATATCATGATCCACATTAATTCGTTTTTACTCCGGTTAATTGACAGAAACAGAAATTTAAGATCAAAATCAAGATTGCTATAGTATTGAATTTATAATATTAAAGTATTAACATGTGTATCTACTGTTTAAAATATTAAGATATATATATTAGATATAAAAAATTTTTGGAATTCGCACATCCCACTAACTAATAATTATGACGATGCAATTTCGATACGTAGTATTTATTCACAAGTAAAAAGAGAAAATTCTTCATATTTTTTATCCAAATTTTGCTAACCCTGTTACTAGTTAACATAAAATTGTTTTAGTAAATAGAATTCCTAAGACAAGATGAAATCTTCTAGCTCCATTTTCAGTTCCGCCCTAGGCAAAATTAATATATTCAACTTACTAAAGCTGGATCTTCAAATTAATCTAAACAAGTACTTTTCGTGAAGTTTATACGAATAGTTTTAGAAATATTTTAATTCAACAAATTCAAAGTGCCTTCTCATGCGAAATCTTTTTAGGTCAGATTCAAACTTAACACAAATTTTACTAATACTGTTCGATAATATTAATACTAAAAGCGCTAAATAAATTATTTAAATATTCCATTAAATAAATTGAATAACGCTATTACATTTTTTATACAGTGAAACCTCCCTGTGCAACCACTTCTCTAAACGACCCTTTTTTCATTAAACGAAATATATCTCCTTAGGCTCAATACTAATTTTACCTTCATTCAGAGACCATCCCAGTTGAGCTCCCTCCATAAAGCGACCAATTTCTTTGAAGAAATTGAAACAAATTCCGTTTTTTTCTGGTCGCTTGAAAAAGGTTTTATTAAAAAAGTAATTCCGGAGAGCTCATTATTCATTAAACTTCTAAGTTTAGATGTTTAACTCAGGCAATTTTTAAGTCTTTAAACCCCTTTTTTAGGCAATGAATTTAATTCTGATGGCGAATTAAGAATGACGGTCATAAACACCAATGTCCTATTCTGTCTCGACATTTGACCACCTGTGACAGAATGCTCTGAAAAAAAAAATAGATAAAATAATGAAATCGTCATTATCTGTTCTATCCAACAAAAACTGAATTTATTCACAGAACTTCGAAAAAAAATTGGAAATAAAAGTTATAAAAGATAAAACCGTAAAATCAAAGCAAACGCCAATGTATTCACTTTTTAAAGTCTGGATTAATTAATCTAGGTAATTAACTTTTTTATACTCATAATTTGTAATTTTGCCTAATGTGAAAAATAAATTTTAATAACATTAATTATTATTTTTTTAGATTTAAACATGACCTCCATTAAGATACCACCTCTCAGAGCGACCAATTTTTATTGGAATGGAGCGTGGTAACTTTAGGAAGATTTTACTGTAGTTAGATAAGTTTTCAATATATCTAAGTGATTTTTTTTTTCTTTCACAAAAACAAATGCAAAGTAAACGTACAATTTTCCTTAGTGTGTAGATGTTTCTCTGCAAATATTTAGCTGGAAACAACCCCTTCTGTGTAGGTTTCTGAAAAATCTGCAAGAATAATCTGAAAAGATTTTTAATTTAAAATGTTACGGTTCGGAAAACGGACCACATGAAATCCCTACAAAGAGTGACTCAGCCAGTAGTGCATCAAATAAAATCAATACTATGTTTTAACCTTTCCTTCTTTTTTTAAGTTTTAGAAGTAAACTAACATGACTGCTACACCCTTACTGAATTTCCTACAGTGGACAAAAACGAAATCCGCTAAAAGTACATAGTAAATATATAGTAATATTAATAATTGATTAAAAATATAATATTTCTAATAGTAGCATCTATTTTTTTCTAAATATATTATGAATTATATAGTATAATATATGTTTTACTAATTTTTATAATTATTGTTACAACTTTATTTTATTATCTATGTGATTTATACTATGACCATAACCTTGACTGTTAGTAAGTCACATATAGTTTGTATCTGATTGCACTACAAATCTTGCTAGGATATGGGTAATGGTAAATATTTTAGTATATATAACCTTTTTTTTAATGGAATATTGTATTATTGTTATTTTGTCATATTGATTTTATTTTCTTCTATGTGTATCTTTCTACTAATTTGTCATCTGAATAGCTTCCAGCCAGTCGGGTGTATTGTGAGTCGAATTCTTAGCTTTCAGCACGACTCATAACAGAAACTGGTTGGATGTTTTTGCTTTTTTGTTAAACTATACACCCCTGAAGAAGTAGTTTAATGGAAAAGCCTTCTACTGCCTTTTTATCCATTTATCTTTCATTATTTTGGTAATCTGCCTTCTATTTCACTTCAAACTTCAACTGTTTTCAATAAGATGATAGTAAAAATACTGGTTTCATTGGTTTATTGTATGGTAATATATGAATTACTCTGGTTATATAATGTCCATTTATCCATATATTTCTTAGTAATTTGGTAATCTGCCTTCTATTTCTCTTCAAACTTCAACTGTTTTTAATAATATGATTGTAAAAATACTGGTTTCATTGGTTCTTTTATTGGTATTGTCTGAATAAATTTGGATGTATTTATAAAAGTATTTATATATATATATATATAGTTTCATAAATTATCATTTTCTCAGTGGTTGATCAGACGAAAGAAGTCAATCAAAAATTTAAAAATTAATCCTTAAAATATCATATTTGAACTGTGATAACAATAAAACTGAGCAAGATGAAAATGGATAATTTTACTTATGGTAATTGTTTCTAACTAATCAAAAACTAAATTTTTACACTTTTCTATTAAAAAAAATTTCCTTACATGGCTTCTCTTACAGCCAACAACAATGTGACATTAGGTAAATTAACATTAAAAAAATATATTATGTCTTGTCGCAATACAATGAAACCTCTTTGTGAAATCAGCTCTCTGAACGACCACTTTTTCATGGAACGAAACTTATTCACTACTAATTTTACCTCCATTCCGAGACCATCCCAACTAGTGATGGGCGATTTCGATTTTTTAAATCGAGGTAATCGATACTATTGCCAACTCGAATTAATCGATACTTTAAAATTTTTAATCGATTTCTCTGAAGGTAATATAACTTTCATTTTCCTTCAAAAGTCGAAGATAAAATAGACGGATGTGCCAATTCCAAAATTTCAGTGTATTAGTTTTTAAGATAGAAGAATTAAAGAAACCTCAGAACAACCCCCCCCCCCCCCCCCAAGCAAAATAGCTTTTTTGGTTGAGTGATGTACACCAAAAATTGATCAGGATCAATTTTTAATAAGTACCAACTGAATCTGAATTTTGATGAAAATCCATAAAAGCGCGAGATACAGCTATTGTGAAATCATAAAAAATCCAGCATATCAGCGCCACCTGTAGGGCAATTTACACCAAGAACTAAATAACACTAACCTATGTCAGAGATTTACTGAATCTGAATTTTGATGAAAATTCGTTCTTGAGATAGCGCTATTGCGTTAATCATGAATAATGCAGTATAGCAGCGGCATCTCCTAAGCGATTTTCACCAAAATGTAATTAGCATCAAATAATATCAAGGTCTAATTGAATCTAAATTTTTATGAAAGTCCGTGCATTAGTTTTTGAGATAAAGCTAAAATGGAAACAGTGGCGTGCGAAAAGAGAACTGCGCCCGGTTCAAAGTTCCAATTTATCCTCCCCCCCCCCCCTTATTAACTTTTTCTTGTGATAGGCTAGAAGTGATGTTAGTAGTAAAAATTTGGCGCCCCCTAAATTTCTGTGCTCGGAACGGCCGCTTCCTTTCGCCCCCCCCCCCTTTCACATGGCGCTGAGTGAAAATTGTGAAAAATTCAGTATTGCAGCGCCATCTGAGAAGTTATATATATCAAAATGTAAAAAACGTTAATTCATGTCAAGGACTAACTGGATCTAAAATGTGATGAAAATCCGTTCATTCGTTATTCAGATATAGCTGTTGCGCAAATCGCAAAAAATGCAGCACAGCAGCGCCACCTGTTAGGCTATATGCACCAAAAATTAATTAGATTCAGTTTATATCAAGGTCAAACTAAATCCAAAGTTTTGTGGAATTCCGTGCATTTGTTCTTGAGATAGAACGGTCAGAAATTTTTGTCGTATACAGACTCACAGAGTGACAGACACACACACAGACAGATATTTCTTAAAAATCACGAAATCGTGTTAAAGATCTTCTAAAATATATAAATTCATCAAAAACGGGAAGTCAAAAATTTTCACGAATCTAATACTCTCTTCGTATAAAGTTACAAAAGAAAGTAAAAATGTAAAATCGATTCTGCACGTGAGATCGGTCTTTAGATTCGATTTCGATCTTTAGATTCGATGTCGATCTTTAGATTCGATTTCGATCCGATTTCAATTTCTTTTTTCTTTCTTTTTTTTTTTTTTTCTAGGGTAAATTAGTGTTGAATTCAGGTATTTTTCTGCGACTCCGGAGGAAGGCATCATGTTTTACAGCTCAGTAAAAGAGGGGAAATCGCAATTTCTGCATTAAAAAGCATGAAATCTCATAACTACTAGGAGGGGGGTAATCCCCTGCGGGCCGCCCCATTAATTCGACACTAGGTTAAATCGTCATATTTTTGTTTAGAAGTTCAGTTATTTGAAGTATTAATTTATTGTGTTTTATTTTTCACGCTCGTCTCTTCTAATCCCCCCTCCCTTCCGCATCAGTTTTAACTTACTTAGCCGTTTGAAATATGCATACAGTTTTAAAAATGTCCAATTCTCGGTCTATTTTATTTTAGATCCACATTTTAAATCCTTGACGAAAGATAAATAAAGGGTCACCCTTCCGCCCGTTTGGGGTTTATCTGCGCCCCGCCGGGGGGCATATTTTTTTGTTTCTTCAAAAGAAAAAATTTTTTTGAGGGGGGGGCTTGAACCCTCCCCCAACATACACCTTAAAATTTCGCTCATTTAATTCTCTACCATTTTTAACTTAAAAGTTTAAGCTACATGGCACCCCCAGAGCTGTGGATCCCCTACCCTTGTCGATCACTCACCTAATTTTGCTTATTTCTTCACTTCATTTCAATCTTTAAAAGGCTATAACTTTGCTTCTATAGGAGTTACAGTAATGAGAAAAATTCTAGTATAGCTAACCATTTCTCGCCGTTCTTTTTGCTGTTCCAGTTTCCCGGTTTTCCCTACAGGACCTTTTTTTTTGGGGGGGGGGGGGGGGGGCAGAGGGTTTTTTTTCTCATTTCTGGATACAATATGTCTATTGAAAGCTTATGCTTCAAACATTACAAATCTAGCATAAGAAATTTTCTCCCATCATTTTAGGTCACGTTACGGACCTATAATGTGTTAAAATTTTAATTTTTCAAACTTCTTCGAAAAAAAAAAAAAAAAAACATTGATATATATCAGCGAAACTGGGGTTCGAATCCGCAATCGTTTGATTGCACACGTAATCCCTAAGCTTACTGGCCACTGAGTACTCAGCAGTGCTATTATTTCTTTAGATTGTCTTCTTTAAATTCGTAATATCTTTTGAATGGAATGTCCAATTTGAATAATTCAAAAAGTAATTTACAGATATTGTAACGGGCTTTAATACAAAATGATTTATTTGGATAAAGATTAAGGTATCGATAGTATGGTCTAATTTTGGTTGGTGTATTTATCGCGTTTTAAAATGTAAGAAAGTAGTTATTAAGTTAAGTAGTGAGTTAACTACAATAGCTAAACATATGGTATCGTGCGTTTTTTTTTTTTTTTTTTTTTTTTTTTTTTTTTTTTTTTATAGGTTTATTAATATGTTCTTTAATATTATAGAACCTTTTCTTATTCATTTAGAAGTATTTCCTGGTGATTCTATAATATATATATTAATGATTCAAAAAATACACACGTAATTGTTCAAGGTTTCACTTCTATCGGCACTCTCAGAGTGCCACTATTTTTTTTTTTTTTTCCATGTTCGCCTATCCTACCGCCCCCCCCCCCCCTTCCTCACCAATCTTAACTTACAGGTTCTTTCAAGTTATGACTGCGATTTTAAAAAAGTCTAATCCTCGTTCTATTTTGTTATAAATCCATATTTTGAAACCTCAACAAAAGATACATTTGGGCCGGAGTCGCCCTTCTGTCCATTTCTGATTTACCTTGCCCCCGTGGGTGGGGGGCATATTTTTGTTTCTTCCACACCATCTCATGTAACATATCGTTATAAAGCTTTTATCTCCTCGTTTTTTTCTGTTGGTACCCATCTCTCCACCTAGTTACATGCTCTTGGCACATTTTATAGTTTCAAAGAGTGCATGTTCCCCGCGGGCCACCCCATGAATTCAACACTATGTTAAACACTGTATTTCTTGTTTAGAAGCTCAGTTATTTGGGTTATTAGTTAATTATGTTTTTGTTTTCAAGTTCGTCCGTTCTAATCCCTCACACCCCCCCCCCCCTTCCTCGCCAATCTTTACTAAATGGGCCGTTCAAAGTATGCATGCAATTTTTAAAATGTCCAATTCTCGTTCTATTTTATTGTAAAACTTCGACAAATGATACATTTGGGCTATGGTCGCCTTTCCGTCAAGAGTGGGGTTTACCTACCCCCTTGGGAATGGGGCATATTTCTTGTTCTTCCAAACTATCTCGTGTAACATTTGATTGGCATTAGAAAAAAAAAAGGGGTTTTTTTTGTCTATACGCCTTGTTCACCATCCTAGTTACATCCTCTTGGCACTCTTTATACTCGGTTTAATACCAAGTTACTCAGTGTTGTTATTAGTTGAGTTATGTATATCAAATTTGTCAAAGTTTTTGTGTAAGTGACAACCATAAGTGACAATCATTTTAAAATTTAAAATTCTTATTATCCGACTCTAAAATCTGCTATAGCTTAATTCTATGCCTCCCTAAATGGGGATGGGAGGTGGGAGGCGGTAATTACGATCTTGCTGATTGTTTAAGTTTTGGAATTAGTAATTTGGATCTTCTCTGTGTGAACCTGAATATCGAAATATCGATTCTAGTATCAATTCTAGAACTGAGAAATCGATTCTTATTTTGATCGATGTTGTTTTATACGATATCGATTTTAATCGATTCTCAAAATTTCCAGAATCGCCCATCACTAATCCCAACTGAACTGTCTCTATGAATTTCTTTGAAGAAAATGAAACAAATTGCGTTTTCTTCCGGGTCATTTGAATAAGGTTCTATTTTTAAAAGGATGCCGGAGAGCACATTATTCATCAAAATTCTAAACTATATTTAGATCTTTAACTCCGGCAACTTTTAATCCCCTTAGTGCCTTTTTTAGCAACGAATTTAACTCTGATGACGAATTATGAATGACGGTCAATAATATCTCTTAGCCTGTTCTGTCATGGAACTCTCAAAGAAATAGATTAAGTAATGAAATCGTCGTTATTTGTTCCCGTCCAAAAAAAGAATTGCATTTATTTACAAAATTTGAAAGTACTTGGAAATAAAAGTTATAAGAGATTAAATCGTAAAATCAACACACAAACATCAAGGTCTTCATTTTTTAAACTCCATTTTCAAACTATTAATTAATTAATGCAATTACCTTTTATTTTGATATTTAAATTTTTATAGTTTTTCCTAATATGAAAAAAATTTTAGTAACATTATCTTTTTTTTATCATAACATTATCTTAAATAACATTTGTTAACTTTTTACAGCAATTAAAATCTAGATTTAGACATGACCTCCATTAAGAGACCATCTCTCGGAGCGACCAATTTTTATTGGAACGGAAGATGGTCGCTTTAAGGAGGTTTTTCTGTATTTAAAAAATTTATCAATTACTGGAAGCCTATCAACTTCTGGCACAGATCACCATATATGATTTACAAAGCAAATGTTAAAAATGGTGACGATTTATTATCTAACAGAGAATATTTTGCATTCCATTTGACAAAGAATCTCATTAGTGCGCTACTAAACAACTGATTTTCATTACGTTTGACAAGGGAATAAGCCGATGCCGAAAATATTCCCACGGATACACTTGTAGTATTTGGTTTGACATTAACGGAATGTTTCAAACCACATGGGAAACGCGCAACAGCTGATGGTACTGCTCTTTTATTTTAATTATATGCTTATTCAGCATTTTTTGATTAATACGAATTCCATTTCAAGGAAGATTTCTTGCATTTTTAATGGTCACAACTTTTCAACGTATTTCCAGCGAAAAGAATGTGATTACTCATTTTTATATTAGTCTAAGTAGGTGATTATTTTATCGATATTGGTGTATTTTCTTTCTTAAGGTTTGTGAATATGTATAACGTAATTACTTTAGGGGGAGGGGAGATGGCACATGATATCGCAAGGTACCTCTAGGGGGAAAGGATGGGATTGTCTGTTGATATCGTTATCATTTTTAATCCAATGAAAGTTTTCTCTTTTTATTGGTGACTTGTTCTTTACATTATTTTTTTGCAATGTATGGAATATTTCTAACGTTTTTCATTCCTATTCTTCTGTCATATATGTATGCATACATATTCCATTGTTCGAGAAACTAGGTTCAAAGAGTATTTGAAATAATATTTGTGTTTACTACTAAAGAAAAGAAAAAGAATGTTGTTCACTTGTTCTGGTCATCCTGTTCATAAGAAATTCCGCCTGCCTCCCCTCACCGTGTGGGAATATGCATTATTACTGTTGAATGCCTTGTATAACAAAATACTATTATTAAGTATTTTAAAATAGTATCTATTTCTTTTAAGTGTTATTTGGTATAAGGTTATCTGATATAAAATTGGGATATTTTATACTACATTTGAATCAGTAAAGTATGCGAATCATAAATTATGCCATATTTGCATATTAAAAAGAACAAATAAAAAAAATCCAAAAATCAAAACAATTGTTAGATACTATTAATAAAGATATCATTAGAGCAGAATGGGAGGGGGAGATTATAACGCATCATATCAAAAAATGGGAAGGAAGCAAAAATTTACCCCCCCAAAAAAATTATTTAACATTATATATGCATCCCCTTGCCAAATTTACATATGCTAAAAATGCCTTAGGGCCCAGCTCTCCTGCGAGTCTCCAATTTTCTTGGAGCTCTTGGAGAAATGGAGGTATTATAAGATCCACACTTGCTCCTAGTTTCTTAGCGATTACTATTCTGACGATCGGATTTCAACCGCTTTGAGTGATGAGTACGCGGGATGGGTAGTGCTCTTCCATGACTGGAATGCATGCTTCGGAAGTTTGCCCTAGTGCACATTCTTCAAAATAACAATTACGGAAATAAGAATTGAATATGTATTAAATACATACTGTTGAAAGTGTATCTCATGACTTTTTTTTAAATGAATCTCTTATATTTATCCTTCTCAGTCCTGAGACCAAATATTACGAAGGACGTCAAGATCAAGGCTACCTTATCATAATATCAAGGCTTGTCATTCGCCAAGTTTCCTTCGACCGCAGTACAGGGGGCGCTGAAACCAATGATTTTCCCGTTGGTAGCGCCATCTAACGTGAGAAACTGAAATATTTTCCATTGTTTCCTATGGGATTATTAGCAGTAGTATGCACCAGGTGGCGTTACTTATGAGACAAAGTCATATAATAAGTTGGCAATTATAGGGACAATTTCAACAATAGATTTTCTCCTGAATGCGAGGCCTTGATATTATGATAAGGGGGCCTGGGTCAAGAAAAGTTTAAAATTGCTACAAAAAATACATCAGTCAATCTATCGATTTTTATGATATGCATGCATTTGTTTAAAATATGTAGCAGTATTAACAATTCTTGTAGAATTTAAATTAATTTAAAGGGTATTTTTTGGTGTCTTCTACAGACGAAATCGGGAGTAAAGAGGTAAAATATGCATGTGTCTGAATAATATCTGATCTGTTTCACAAGAATAAATACCTTTTTATTATTTTTTTAATTCTTTTATCAAAGATTTGAGGACATTCATTATAAAGGTGAGATAAGATTAATATTAACATATTATGTAAATTAGGTTTCAGCCTTAATTTTCTTTAAGTCATACGAAAAAGCAAATTTGTCTGACCATTGAACTAGTAATTTTTCCTTCAATAAATTATACAAAAATTGTAGTTTAAAATTTTGCCATGTACTTGATATTTTATCTATTTTCCCCTTTCGTTTCTTCTGTCAATGCATCTTAATAGAATGTTTACCTTGAATTATAAGTCTAATAAGGAAAAAATTGCTGGCTTTCAACTTCATTTGAAATATACTGGAAACAACATTTCACAAATATTATGTTGTGTTTTGCCATTTTTACATTGTTCTGAAGTTAATTTCTTAATTGTACTTGGTGATTTCCCGAAGAGAAGAATAATAAGGTATGACATGGTTATCAAAGAATGAAAGGATGATTGTCAAATAAAAAATATGATTTATGAGTCATAGAGTGTATTCAATATATAAGATTAGCCGTGAAAGAGCTGGACATTTACACTATGAAATGTTACAAATAGACTTGAAAATAAAAATAACATGATTACTAAATGGTGTACAAAATGCGGCAAAATTTAAAAACTATACAAACATTAAAGTAAATTTAAGAAATTCAATGTTTCGATCTTCGTCTAAGATCTTCACCAAGAAAACGTTGTTATATTGCTTCCAAACAGAGTAAAACCACCTTGAAATTCAAAAGTTCATTATATTTCCAGTCAAGTATTGTTTCAACCAACAATAAACAGGTAAACATGCATTGCCAACATCTACTTAACAAAAATTAGAATAAACATTCAAATGGTTTAACGAAGAGGAATCACGAGCGGGATCTCACGTTGGAAAGTAAAAGATGAATAAAACTATTTGCAAAATATTATTTTAACACGTGCAATAAAAGTTTAGGGATTTTTAATAAAATTTTATCGTTTCAAACTTTATTTATTCTGATCATTATTACAATGGATTCTTTCTTAGACCATCAACAGCAGTAATACATGGAACTATTAACTTGGCATTATTAAAATCTATGGAACTGGGTTGTTGAAATAAAATCTAGCAAGTGCACTGTAAAAAATTTCCGAAACCTTTTTTTATTAATCTGAAACCTTTCCGAAAATCCAAAAAACCTCTTGTTAAAATCATGTTTCTGAACTGTTGCGAAACGTTTTCTTTATTTTCAAATTCAAGGAGCTGAATACGTTGACGCATGCGCAAATGATGTGATCCTTTGGCATCTGGCAACACAAGCACACGCTCAATACCGAGAAGCGGGAAAAAAAAAGGAATTCATTCGCGATCGCGATTGTTTATGAAATTGAAATCAGCATAAGCTGTAAATAGTAAGTGTACTTCTACTTTCGTTATTCTTATTGCTATCATGTGCAAATTTATAATGATTATATTAAATCCATTCTATTTCATCCATTCTATTTATTTAAATATAGTTTTTTGAATTTGAAAATGACATTGTCTTGCAGTTTTTGCAGTAAAAAGTTTATAAACAAAACTAAATTACTTTTACATATTGAATTAGTCCATGAAAATAAACCGCGTTTTACACTGAACTGCGATGTTCAGAATTGTAAAAGAACTTTCAAAACTACTAGATCTTACAAATGGCACATTAAAAAATATCATAGAAGTACAACAATAACCAAACCAATATTAATTTTAAAATGTTCACACTGTGATCATTACGCTGAAAACTATTCTAAGTTAGTTATTCATTTTCGCATTCATTTTATTCATCACCAAAAAATAAAATGCCCTGTAAATAATTGTAGCAAATATTACTCAGTGTATTCTTCATTTACGTCACATTTCTCAAGAATACATAAAAATTCTGTATTGCCAACAAAGCCAATTTTAGATCAAGATCCTCTTCCAGATGATAAAAATCACAGTACTGATCTTTTTGAACCTATTTCTGATCTTAGTATAATTAATACAGAAAGCATTAAAGAAAAGTTTGGACTATTTTTATTAAAATTATTTTCGAAGTACATGCTTCCCGAATCTGCCATTCAGGAAGTTGTGGATACTACTTTCAGTATTCATAATTTAGAATTAGATTTTTTTTCCTTTAAACTGAATGAAATTTTTAGTAAGCATAATTTTGAAATATCTTCGGAATTTGAAAATGACCTGACACATTTCTTTAGAGCGCACAGTGAAGATTTTTTAATTGATTTTAAATCTGCTTATAAGAGATTACTCTATTTTAAAACCAAATTTGGTTATGTTGATTCGAAAGAAATATTTTTAGGAAGAAATACAAAACGCCAAAAACGCAGTTTTCAATATGTGCCTTTACTTGAAAACTTAGAAAGACTACTACAACATAAGGATATTTTGGAACATGTTTATCATTCGTACTCGCATGTGCATGGTTGCTATAGAGATCTTACTGATGGTATGTACTTTCAAAACAACTCCTTACTTAATCCTGCTTCTGATGCACACCCCCGTTTAGCTCTGATATTTTATTTTGATGAATTTGAAATTGTAAATCCAATTGGATCTCACAGAAAATTTCATAAAATGGCTGCCTTCTATTACATATTGGCCAATATAGAACCCGAGTCAAGGTCATCGCTTCATGTTACACAGCTCAGTATTTTATGTCGTGCTGCAGACATTAAAGAATTTGGACTGCACAAAATTCTACAACCTCTTATACGTGATTTAAATACTCTATCATGTGAAGGGGTTTCTGTTCCTGGCAAAGGTGTATTGAAAGGTGGTGTTGCCTTTTTTTCTGGAGATAACCTGGGAAGCAATTTTCTCGGTGGCTTCTCAGAGAGTTTTTCGCCATATGTGAAACACATATGCAGATTTTGTTTAATTGACAGAGATAACATCCAAAAAGAATTTTTTCCATCAAAATTTCCTATGAGGACTATTGATAATTATGAGAAAACTGTCTTGCAAGCAAAAGAGGACGACGATTTATTTCATGAATGGGGCATTAAGCACAAGTCACCTTTGATGGACATTCCTAATTTTCATGTGCTGACAGGTCTGCCACCTGATGCCATGCATGATGTGTTAGAGGGTGTGGTTCCATATGAAGTTGAGATTGTTCTAAATAAATTAATTTCAGAAAAGCATTTCACCTTAAAATTTCTTAATCAAAGAATACACCATTTTCCTTATGGAAGCACTGATATTGTAAACAAGCCAGTGGAACAGACCTTAAAAGATGGAATAATTGGTACAGCTGCAGAAAATTGGTGTCTCCTCAGAAGTTACCTTTTTTAATTGGTTTTAGAGTTCCAGAGAATAATCCATACTGGGAATTTTTGATGCATTTAAAGTATATTGTTCAGTTAATTTTTGCCCCTTCCTTTACATTAGGCTTAGTAAGCTTATTACAATCTGAATTAACTGATCATCTCAATCGTTTCAAAGAATTGTTTCCTACCAAAAGTATAAAGCCAAAACAACATTTCATTCTCCATTATCCACAGCATATTTTAAATTTTGGACCATTAATCAGGTATTATTGCTTTCGATTTGAGGCAAAGCATTCTTACTTTAAGCAAGTAGTGCGGCATGTAAAACAATTTAGAAACCCACCGTTAACTTTAGCTCAAAGGCATCAGTTATTGCAAGCCTATTACAGTAGCTCAACTTCAAAAGGATTTTTAAAAGAAGATATTTTGGTTTCTGGCAGTACCCAGTTGAATTTTCATATTATTGATAGTAAAATAAAGGATGCTATTCTTGATAAGCTAAATGATGTTAATTGTATTATGCAGGTGTCAAAAGCTGTAGTTAAAGGTACACAGTATGAGGCAAAGCAATTTCTGCCAATTAATGTTTCCAATGGCACCATAATATTTGGAGAAATTCTGTGTATTCTATTTGTAGAGGAGATATTGTGGTTTGTTTTGAAAAAATATTATTCAGAGCTACATGAACATTTTGGATCTTTGCAGCTTGAAAGCATGGATCAGTACATCTGTATTCAACATTGCGAACTTCTTGATCCTTTTCCTTTATCACTTTATTCATTAGATATGCAAGGAAAAAAAATTAATTTGCTCAGCTTGAAGCATCACTTGTGTGAAAACAATTAGTATCCAAAATCGTAAAATTCTGAGATAAGGACAAAAACATATGGATAGATACAAATTGCACCCTGGCAAGAAAACTAAAAGAAAAATAGTTTTAAGTTAGACATAAGAAATAAAGCTTTAGGCACTTCTTTACCAACAGAAAAAACAATGCATTGATCTTTGCATTTTGCTGTGTTTCATTTTTAGTTTCCCTTCAACAATTACATTTTTCAAGTTGCATACTCTTTTTTTTTTTTTTTTTTTTTTTTTTTTTTGTGCCTGGGTGCGATGTGTATTCAAGACTGCAAATTTCTTTTTCCTTTATCGCTTTATTTACTAGGTATGCAAGAAAAAAAATTAGCTTAAAATATCTATTGTGTTTAATTAGTATCTAAAATTGTTAAATTATGAGTTACTTGATTCTGTAAATTTTCTTACTAAGCAAAACATATTTTCAGAAACTATGTGGGAAAATTTTTTTAAAATTAAAATATGGACTTTTCCAACAAAAAAAAAAGCTGCTGTGTGTTCTAATTAAATTAATTACAAAATCTGAAGACATTTCTAGCAGATGGCACCTAAGTAAATGATATGAATAAATATTTAAACCTTAGATTGGGATGCAATAAGTATTGAAGATTGTAAACTTCTTTATCCATTTCTTTTATCGCCTTATTTTCTACTTATGCGAGGATTTGTTTTTAAATCTGAAAAGATCTAATGTGTTTATTTAGTTCTTTTGAATTATAAGTGTCACTTCTTGATTCTCGAATTTGTTTAGTAAACAAAACTTATTTTCAGAAACTATGGAAAAAAAATTAGTGAAAATATGGACATCTTCAACAAAAAAAGCTGTTGTCTGCTCTAATCTTAATGATATGATTGAAAAGGGTATTGCAAAATTAGGCATTAAATGCCAAAACTTAAAAGCATTTCTTGAAGATGGCACCGAAGTAGATGATGAAGAAATATTTGAAGCTCTGCCTGCTGGATCTGTTGTTTATCTTTTGGCTGAAGATGAAGAGGTATAAATTTGGTTCATTATAGTACTACTATTACATTATTAGTTCTCTTTAAGTAATTACTTCCCTCCATGTTCAAAGCAGGGTTAGAAATTAGCGGTCGTTAGTCGCCAAATGCAACTAAATAATTGCATTTGACGACTACAAAATTATTCCTAGTCGTCAAATATGACACCTAGCTTTTTTTTTACTTTAACTTTTGTTTACTAAACGTTCTTAGAAATTACGCGAATACGCTATATCACGTAAATTATGCACAATATCGGAGATGGAATGCAACAAAAATAGTTCTTACTTGTCCGTAAAACACGTAATTTTGTCAAAAAATCACAAAAAATGGCAAAATTTGTCAAAATTCCCGAAAAAACACCAATATCGGCGAAAAATTGCGGAAAAAGGCTCAAATTTCGTATTATGATCGCAAAAAATGGCAAATTTCGTCAAAAGATCACCAAAAAACTATAAATTTCGTCAGAAAAATCATGAAAAACAACCAATTTCTTCAAAAAACGATACATTTCGTCAAAAATTTCCGAAAAAACAGCCAATTTTGTCAAAAGATTTCGAAAAATGGCATATTTCGTGAAAAAATCGCAGAAAAAAGGTAAACTTCGTCAAAAATTTCCAAAAAACGGTCGATTTTCTTAAAAGATTGCAAAAAGGGCCAGTTTCGTCGTATAGATCGCTAAAAATAGCAAATATTGTTAAAAGATCGCGAAAAACTATTAATTTCTTCAAAAAATCACATAAAACGACTAATTTCTTCAAAAAATGACACATTTTGTCAAAAAATTGTGATAAAACAATAATTTTCATCAAAAAATGCAGCAAATTTCATTAAAAATTCCCAAAAAACGTCCAATTTCGTCAAAAGATTGCGAAAAAAGTCAGAGTTTCGTCTTAGAATCGTTATAAAAAGGCAAATTTCGTTAAAAGATCGCAAAAGAACTAATAATTTCTTTTATACATCTCCCCCTGCCTTAACACATAAAACATAGTTGCAAAAAGAAATGAGAAAATATGATACACCATAAAATTGCAACCATGAAATGTTGTTTGGCACCTAGAAAAAAAATTGTAGGCGTCATTTGACGCCTTACTTAATACTTCCAATTTCTAACCCTGGTTCAAAGTGCTATAAGTTATTAAATTCAATGGTTCACATATTGTAATACAATATATATATGTATATAATTTTAAAGTGTGAATAGTACCAAAGCTTATTTATCCCGTAATTCATCGCAAATTGAGGCTTAGTTGTATTTACATTTACCACAATGCACCAATTTATTTTATTTTTTCATTTTACAAAAAGCAAAAAAAAATCACCAAACTTTGATAATAACTGTGTCAATTATGATGACCCTGACATGGCAAATATGTCAAATGCACCTGGTTTTTATATGAGTGATAAAATTTTTACCTCTTCTCTTTTGATTTTGTTATGTGTAATTAATGTGCATAATCATAGGTTTTTTTTTTTTTAACTAATTAATTAATATTTTAAATCTGGAGCGGTTAGTTACTGTTTCTTTACTTGATTTTTTTTTTTTTTTTTTGGTTAGAAAATGCTTGTTTTTAAATTTCTTTCTTAGGTGTTTTTATAGATTTATTTTTGAATCAGTTTTCTATTTTATATTGAACTGGGGTACAATTAATATATTAGCCTATAAAAATGTTTGCATATTAGTTATTTACATTCATTTTATTAAAGAGAACGAATTTCACTTCTGTCATTCCTCCCTTTGCTGGCATGAACCATTCTTCCCCGCTACCTTTTTTTTTATGTTAAACTTCTTGTAAAAACAAAAATACTGCTTTTTGGCTTAGTTAAAATTCTATAGTATAATATTCCATAAATAGGGAAACTTTTACATCTACGCTTAAACAAGTCATTAATATACAGAAAGTATACAAAGCGAATTTACTTTTGATTCCTAATATAATCTTTTTCTTTGTACAATTGCAAGCTTTTGCAGATCAACAACTTTTTTCAACTGAAGATTGCACTGTTATCGCTTCATTTAATGTGCCATTGATTAAATGTTTCAAATGATACATAAAGAGAAAAACCTACTGTCCCGTTCCACTCCACTATCCCCTATTACTGAAAAGTAAATAAAAGCTGTTTTTTTTTTAAATTTAATTTTTATAAACTAAAATATTTCATTAATAAATACGCCTCAAAAATTACGAATATTTTAAGCAACTATTGCAGATTTAAAGCAAAATTTAATTATATTGTACATTCTATCATTCATCTATACAACTATTCTTTTTATTTATATAAATGCTTATAACTTGGAAAAGAAAATTATTATAATTAGCAACATCATATTATTATTATAAAAATCATTATTACATTTTCTTAGTTTAAAAATTGATATATATATATATATATATATATTTTTTTTTTTTCTTTTAACATAATGTTACTGTCTGTAAAAAGATAATATGTAGTTTGTTTTGATTATTCAAATTTTCAAAATTATACTGGTTTCAGTTTAGCTTGCAAATCTAAATTCAAACAAAACTTATATTTTAGTTTAGATTTTAAAGCTAAACCAAAACTTAAAACTCACTTTATTGCATATACAGATATCAGACATACTTTAAGCCTAATAATGAATTTCTTCTTGCTTTTTAGCAAAAAATAAAATGATTTACTTTAAGAGCAAGAATCTGAGAAAGTGTCACACCTAGCACTATGGGGTGATTCATGACATCTCAGATTTTCTCCAAAAAATTACCAGTTGTTACTTATCTTGTTAAAAGACCAAATCCAGAATTTTTTGCTCCAAAGTTGAGTTGTTCATTTTTTATGACCCCCCCAAAGGCCATCATGTCGTGAAAAAAAATAAACTTTTTTTAAGACATGGATATTGCTATGACTCACAGCTCTTTGTGCATACAACTTGCCACGAAATTCTTTTTATATCTGGAATGTAAGAGGGTTGAACTTTATATAATAGATGAAAAACCCGTGGCAAGTTTTTGCCGCAAGGTCACAGAAGGTCACAAAAAGATTCATTTTTGCTGTTTTTTTCCATTTTTAAGATCCTATAACAGCTTGCGTGTTCCACTTGCCATGAAAAAAGAGGTGGCAATTGAAAGCCATGCATTAGCACTTTTAAAAAATGTATATAGAATTGAGGCAAGTTGTATGCGCTTTTAGTTACAGAGTGCCAAACTCTGAAAAATGTCATTTTTGACCAATATTCAAACTGTCATAATTTCTTGCGGCAACAACATTTTGAAATAATTCTTTTGCCATTGTTTTATTCTATTATTGCCCTTTTCAAAAAAGTAGACTCCATTGAGGCAAGTTGTTTTAAAAAAATTTAATTTTTTTTTTAAATATGGCCTTTTTCAATAGTCAGAGCTATTTTATTATTTGAAACGACTTGACTGGATAACAATATTTTAGACATTTGTTTGTATATATAAATTGATGTTCTAATATAGTGTGAGATATATATGATGCTAATGGTATTTATTTAATTTTAACCCTTTCGAGTCAGATTTTTTTTTTCAATTTTAGAAAAAATTACTTTTACTTTAATAATATTGATACTAGCTATCCTAATAGATTAATTAGAGTTTAACGAATATTTCATTGTCTGAAACATAACAAATGTTATTGTTTTCTGCACTATTAAATTCATATTCATGCAACAATAAGCTAAGGAAGAGTTTTTGGAGAGGGTTTAAAAATATTATATTGCAACAAGTTAGTGACATTACAACTTTCTAATACTTTTTAGCGCTTTATTACACATAATTCTTTCAGGAAAGTAACTTTTATTGTAAATTAAGAGGGAAATACATTTAAAATAAAATAATCTCAAACAATACAAAGAAAATTAAGCAAATATTTATTATTATTACTAAATGCCTTAACATTAATAAATGCACAGACACATACTAACATTGCTACATGTAATTAGTAACAAAAGTATTTCTTAAAAATAATAATACTCAAAAGACATGTATAATTAATGGTACACCAGCTCAGAAAGGGTTAAAACGAAAATATTTGACATTTACAAATTACAACTTGCAATTAAAATGCAAATATAAATACAATCAGCCAGCACTGTTAGAATTTTTACAGAGTTTTATCATTACGAGAAAAGAAAATCGAAGATATAACCATTTCTTTTAAGATATTTCAAGATGTCTTTTAACCCTTATGGGATTTTTTTTTTCACTTATGGGAAAAATAAATTTTATTTAACATTAATAGCTATCCAAGTATATTAACTGAAATACATGAATAGATTACTATAACTGTTAAAAGGTATCTTCAGTTATAATACATGAAAGTTATATTTTTGATTTTCTTTTCTTGTACTGATAAATCAATGTAAAAATATTAACAGTGTTGGCTGATTGTATTTATATTTGCATTTTAATTACAAGTTGTAATTTGTAAATGTCAAATATTTTCGTTTTAACGCTTTCAGGGCTGGTGTACTATTAATAATACCTGTCTTTTGAGTATTATTATTTTTAGGAAATACTTTTGTTACTAATTACATGTAGCAATGTTAGTATGTATCTGTGCACTTATTATATGACTTCATTAATGTTAAGGCATTTAGTAATAATAATAAATATTTGCTTAATTTTTTTAGTATTGTTTGCAATCATTTTATTTTAAATGTATTTCCTTCTTAATTTAAAATAAAAGTTCCTTTCCTGAAAGAATTGAGTAATAAAGCGCTAAAAGTATTAGAAAGTTGTAATGTCACTAACTTGTTGCAATATAATATTTTTAAACCCTCTCCAAAAACTCTTCCTTAGCCTATTGTTGCATGAATATGAATTTAATAGTGCAGAAAACAACAACATTCGTTATGTTTCAGACAATGAAATATTCGTTAAACTCTAATTAATCTATTATGATAGCTAGTGTCAATATTATTAAAGTAAAAATAATTTTTTCTAAAATTGAAAAAAAAAATCTGACTCGAAAGGGTTAAAATTAAATAAATGCCATTAGCATCATATATACCTCACACTATATTAGAACATCAATTTATATAGACAAACAAATGTATAAAATATTGTTATTCAGTCATGTCGTTTCAAATAATAAAATAGCTCTGACTATTGAAAAAGGCCATATTTTAAAAAAACATTAAATTTTTTTAAAGCAACTTGCCTCAATGGAGTTTACTTTTTTGAAAAGGGCAATAATAGAATAAAACAATGGCAAAAGAATTATTTCAAAATGTTGTTGCCGCAAGAAATTATGACAGTTTGAATATTGGTCAAAAATGACATTTTTCAGACTTTGGCACTCTGTAACTAAAAGCGCATACAACTTGCCTCAATTCTATATACATTTTTTAAAAGTGCTAATGCATGGCTTTCAATTGCCACCTCTTTTTTCATGGCAAGTGGAACGCGCAAGCTGTTATAGGATCTTAAAAATGAAAAAAAACAGCAAAAATGAATCTTTTTGTGACCTTCTGTGACCTTGCGGCAAAAACTTGCCACAGGTTTTTCATCTATTATATAAAGTTCAACACTCTTATATTCCAGATATAAAAAGAATTTCGTGGCAAGATGTATGCGCAAAGAGCTGTGAGTCATAGCAATATCCATGTCTTAAAAAAACGCTTATTTTTTTTCACGACATGATGACCTTTGGGGGGTCATAAAAAATGAGCAACTCAACTTTGGAGCAAAAAATTCTGGATTTGGTCTTTTAACAAGATAAGTAACAACTGGTAATTTTTTGGAGAAAATCCGAGATGTCATGAATCACGGGTGTGTCACTCTCTCAGATTCTTGCTCTTAAAGCCTTATTTTTTCATTTGAATTTTCAATAAAATTATGAATGCACCATTTCTGATATTTTAAAAATTTAAATTTTCCCAAGTAAAAATAAACCAGTAATAAACCAAGTAAAAAAAATCATTTATCCCCCTCCAAACTTTTTAAGGGTTTTCCCATCACTATTGGTGATATTAATTTAAGAAATACAATGTAAGCTGAAATTATTGTATGAAACTAAGAATGTTAAATTTGGCATTTAACATCATTGTCATGTAAGAATGTCATTTGAAAATATGATATTACCATATATTTCTGTGTATAAGCCAATGTTATAAAAAAGCGATGAAAAATTCAGCAATCAAAAACTTTTTTGTGCGTAGCTAGTAGCTAATAGAAAAAAATGTGTCCAAATCCCTCAGTAGTCAGTAGAGAAAAGAGCTGTAAAAATAGTTTTTGTTAGAACAAGTGGTCATATGAGAAAACGTGCTTCACAGTTTTTTTATGCTCATAATGGATGGAACATGCTGATCGCCCTTGATAAAACAGAAAACATGGACTAATAGGATACATTTCCCATACATATATATTTTTTTCAAGATTTAAATATTTTTTCATACATAATGCCTTCACAATTGACTTCTAGCAGTTTTAAAGACTTATTTATTTGAAAAATTTAATAGAAATTTATAACTTTTTTGGTAGAAAATATTTATAAATGTATTAGAAATAAATTAATCCAACCAAATTTAATATGACTTTGATATAAATTAACATTTTAAAAATAAAAGCTGACTTTCTTCAATTTTAGCTGGCTAAAAGCTGGCAACCCTGTTCAGGTGGTGCTTCAGGGGGTGGGGGTGGAATGTCTCCTCCCTGTAGCAATGAAGTATCTCTTCTGGAAAATTTTAGTTTTTAAGTTTTCAATGGTCATAAAATACAATTCTCTCTCTCTCTCCACCCTACCCCTCCTGGAGCTACAGAAGTCCCTTCAAGAGAAAAGGGTCTGTATTCACACTACATTAGTTGATCGAAGCTTCAGAAACTAATATTTTAAAACTACTGAAATCACATTTCCAAAAGTTATCATCCATAAGTGGCATGTATACACTTTTTTGCGTGACCGTGTATATCTATATTCTACAGTTATTTCTTAATAAACTAAATGCACTTCAGCATAAAGTGTATTAACTTATTTAAAAACCATCTTTATGCTGTTTGTGCTCATACCCAGTAATTCTTTCAAATTCTTTTGTGTAACCAATAACCATGTACAGTGCATGAATTATAGTATTTATACACACTATACAGTATGCTTAAATATAGTGAAACATAAAAGTGCATATCAGAATTAAAAATCCATTTCCTTCAATCACCTCTAATGTACAGTCAATGTAGTAGGGGTGCAGAAAATGTTTATACTCGCGGCATTTCCCCCAATCCATATAAAAATTTTCCCAAGTGTTTACGATATGTTATACAGGCATAATACAGGCACAAGAAAGAAAAAGCTGAACTTTTAGGGCCTACCGGACTTTTGAAGGGATTTTTTTCGTGCCATTTTGACAAAATTCGTGGGTTTTTTTTTTTTTTTTTTTTCGCAATCTTCTGACGAAATTGAGGTCTTTCCCACAATTTTTTTGCAAAAATTCGCATATATTCTACATTTTCTATATCACATATTTTCTATTCGCATATTTTCACTATAATTCAAATGTTTTCCACAATCGTTTGAATAAACTGTACATTTTTTTCGACAAAACTCATGAATTTTCCATTATCTTTTGACAAAATTTGCATACTTTACATGATCTTTTGATGAAAATCTAGTAATTTTCCATGATCATTTGGCAAAAACTGCATTTTTCTTGACTGTTTGACGATATTAATTTTTTTTTCACATTTCTTCAACAGAATTCGCATCTTTTTGCAGTTCTTTGACAAATTTGGCATTTTTTCAATGATTTTTCAACGAAATTCGCATATTTTAAACGATATCTCGCCAAATATTGCATATTTTTCACAATTTTTTTATTCAAATCGTATATTTTACACAATCCTCCATAGAAATTCACATTTTTTTTCACAATGTTTCGTAATTTTTTTGCTGCAATCCTTTGACAAAAATGTCATTTTGGTTGCAATTCTTTGATGGAAAATGCATTTTCCCTTGCAATCCCTTGACAAAAATTGCAATTTTTATTATTCGTTGACGAAAATCCATTGTATTTCTAAGTTATTGATTTTTTATTTTAGAAACCTTGGCAAGTATCAGTCAATGACTCAGCGATTGATTCTACAAGGAAGTCTTCAGAAACACTAATAATTAATGGATCTGATTCATCCTTAGAAGTTTATGAATACAACAAACTTATATCTCCTTCTCCAGAAAAAGGTAATTATTATTTTTTTTAAATGCAAATAACCTAGTATATAATCTAAAAAACAAAATACAATGCCCCCTTTTTTTTTTCTTTTTTTTTTAATTTGTGAAATAACGCTTACTAACAGAAATAATAATAGTAATATTCAATGATAATAACACATTGACACATTCTTTATGTATAAATGTTAAAATTGTCAAACTTCTGGTGGTACTTTATGTAAAATATCAATATTAGTTCATGTTTTAAAGATTAAATATAAGATTTTATAAAATAGTTTAATATTGGAACTTATTTATGTATAATGCATATCAAGTATTTTCAACTACATCCATAAACTAGTTTCGTCCTTATTAGGACTCATTAGTATAGAATAGCCGCTAACAATACTGAGCTGCCAGAAACTTTAACATAATTTTTTCTTGTATGGATGTAATTAACCATAACCAGATCTGCTGGAGAGCATAATGAGCTTCTTCAAAGCAGAGAAAAATAATGTTTGAGTTGTAAAGGACAATAGTAGTTTACGTAGTAGTCAGCAATACTTGAGTTGAATAATACATGTGTATACACTGCCCATTGTGACATGTTTTAGTCATTTTTGTATAAGATTTAACAAAAATAATTTATTTTTTTACATATTGGTCTTTTAACAATATATTTTATATTTCAATTCAATTAAAACATAAAATTATGGAGAAATTATAAATAAAATAAAATAAAATAATGTGGTCAGTACATGACTTTCCTTACTGAAAAGATTACCAGCAGGTTAAATATTAAAAAATAAATGTAAATATTATTTTAAAAATATTTTCTCCTTTTTTTTTTTTTTTTTTTTTTTTTTTTTTTTATGTTCATGACAAGAGATATGGTGTGCATTTTTTCCAGAACAATTTAATGTTAAAATCATGAAATTTGTCAGTGGATCATCAGAAGAAACTGCAAAATTCATAGATTCGTAGCAGAAAAAAAAACCCTTAATTTTTTCCAATCAGTCTCAAGAAAAAGCTGCAAAAATTATGTGGCAAATGTATAAAATAGGCATAATGTTGGCAAAATTTAAAAATTGGTCACATGTGAAAGACAAAGATAAAATTCGCCAGTGTATCATTAGGGGGGGGGGGGTCTGAAATTTGTTGATCATTCTTGCAAAAAAAGCGACAGTCTTCCAATCCAAAGAAAAAAATTGAGAAATGCAATCTGTTGCAGATAAAACATTAAATTAGTTGATCGAAAACTGAAAAAAGCATGCTTTTTACCAATTGTTCACAAGAAAAAGCAAAAAAGTCACCAATTAGGAAAAAAGAAAATATTGCAGAATTTGTCAATCAGTAAGGGAAAGAAATGCATTATTTTCTCCAATTAGTTGCAAGAAGTTGCTGCAAAATTTGCTTATTGGTAGGGACAGAGTTGTATAACATAGAAGCACACGCGTACGCCGTGTGCAGTAAATTTTATGAAGTTTGCAGAAAATTTTAAGAAAGAAACAATTTTTATTTATTTTTAGTACCAAAAAATAAAAATATTTCCTCAATTGTATAAACAAATTATTTACTGTTAACGTGAATGTCGTCAAAAAACCTCGGGAAAAATCATGAATTTTAATAAAGAATCGTGTAAAAACATGCATTTCGACAAAGAATTGCGTAAAAAAATGTGCATCTCAACAAAGAATCGTGTAAAAAAAAAAAAAAAACCCTAACATTTCGAAAAACGTGAATTTCGTCCAAAGGATGAGTAAAAAATGTGAATTTTGTCCAAAGGCTGCGTTAAAAACGTAAATTCCATCCGTGAGTCGCATAAAAAATACAAATTTCGTGCATGAATGGCATAAAAAATGCAAATTACATGCATGAATCGCTTAAAAAATTCAAACTACCGTATTTTCGGGCGTATGAGCCGCGGCGCATACGAGTTTAAAAGTATAAAATATTGTAGGTGCGGCTCTTACGCCAAGGCGGCGGGTACGATGATTTTTTTTTTTTTTTTTGTCAAATGATTTTGACACTTTTTTTTCGTTTAATCAACAATTATATGCTCTCAAATTGGTATCAAAACATTTGAAAACGTCTCTCAACCGCAGGTGTCCGTGATGCGTTAGTTGTTTATTTTTAAACAATCAACATTATCCAAAAATAATGTTGGTCTCACCGGTTCTCATGTTAAAAATTATTATATTTTCCCCTCATCTATTAATGATTTTACCTGTAGGATATTGGAATGTACAGCTGTCACATTTTTTTCTTCTAATGATCCTCCTTCCAGTTAGAAAATAAAACTGCCCAAAGAGAGCTCAAATCCCGGTATAGAACTCTTTTGAAATAGACTTCCTATACATAGTAAAAACTTTAGAGAGCAAGATTTTTCTTTATTTTTTTCAATAACTCACTCTTTTTTTATCCGGCAAAAATAATCCAAACTTTGAAACCGGTCGAATCAGCAAGTTTTTTTTCCCCCAAATGAGTTAATTCAGGTGATAAACAACAAAAACGGGCCTGGCGAATAATAAAAAAATAATAAAAGGCCGACTTCCGTGATAAACATTTAAAAGAAGCCAATAGAATATAAACAATTTTCAATGCATATGACTTTGCAAGAATAAGTTTAAATGTGCTACACGAGTCGATGTTAACTTGGCAACTTTAAGGGCTATTTCACCCATGTGCAAACGTCGGCTAACTAATGTTAATCTCAAAGAAAAAAAAAGTGTCATTCTCATTCCATTATTTTTAAATGATATTTTTTGCTTTGGATAACGGAAGTCAATCTCCACAAAGAGTCTTTACTTTTTCGATTTTGTTTACAGGTTTTTTTATTAGTATACTTTCACTTTCGAAACTGGTTCTAAAAGTCAAAGTATACCACTAAAAACATCTGTAAACGAAATCGAAAAGGTGTCTTCTTAGGGATCAACATCTCAGATATAAAATACAAAGAAATCATTTAAGCATATTGAAATGCAAACGCATTTGAAAAAAAAAAAAAAAAAAAAAAAAATCCATAGGATTAACATTAGCGAGTAGATGTTTTTACTTGAGTGAAGCAGTCCGATCTATAGGGGGGGGGGGGGGATCAGCTCGGTCCGGCCCATATAAAATAATAATAATAATTAATAAATAAAAATAACAATCCGGCACCCGGAAAATTTAAAATATCCGCATCATCCAAGTGAATTTTTTCAATAGATTAATTTTTACTATGATATGGTTAAAAATTGTTTCGTACGAAAAGTTCTGAACAAAACTACTTATTTTATCCTTTTTTTTTCCTTTTACTATGTTTATTTTTAAAGAAGTGCCTAATAAAAGCACTCAAGTACGTATTTATAACTATAAAGCAAACGTGCAATTTTGTTATCTCTTGTTTCTGCTAATAAAAAAAAAGAGAGAGAGACACTGGTTATTTAAAGTCACCTTTTCTCCTCATCCTCTTCATGACTCAATGTGCGGACATGTTGCCCTTTGACCTTGATGCGTAAGTCGGCTAATATCGCATTGCTTCTGTTTTGTTTCTTTGAATACAGTAGAAAAAAAAAGAACGAAAATAGTTTTTTTTTACGCTAAGTGGATTTGTGGATTTTTTTTTCTTTTCTTAATTTATATCTTCATAATATAATCATCGAAATAACTTAAGATGAATATAAAGTCTAAATTTGAGCAAGAAATATTTAAACTTACAAAATTTTTGTAAATGAACAAGGATAGATGCGTATGTACCAAATAAAAAATAAACTAATCTACCACAAAAGGAATCATTAAATCAATTATCAATAGTTAAAATATTAAATAAAGATATGCAGGTATATATTTATATAAAGGAATTTGTAGTGCTGTAAGCTATTTAAGAATCGATTTTTTGCCGCAGGCATGATAAACAATTGTGGATTGTATTCGCTGTGGATAATGATTTGTAGTATTATACAATGGTTATATATATATTTATTAATCAATTGTGGTTTAACATGTGTAATTTAATTTTAGCATATGTGCTGTGTTTCAATGTAATTCGTATTTTATTATTTACTTCACCAATTTACTTGATCGTCATTTCTTTACACTGAGGAAAAAGTTGCTTTTTTTGGGGGGAGGGGGGGGCATGATATTGTTTTAAAATTATTTTTTAACAGATCTCGAAAATACGGTATCGCCGTGATCCCGCTGATTCTAAAATGTTGAGGTTCAACTGTATCATATTTTCGTTAAGAGGCTACTTCAGTCAAGCGACCCGCTCGTTAATGCTAATCCTATGGGAAACATTTATAAAGATATTTCGTTTGAATTTAAATATTTTTAAATGATTTTTGCATTGATTAACTCTGATAGATTTGTAGAAAGAACATTTTTCGCTTTTTGCTTACAGGTATTTTTCAATGAGGGCACTTTCATTTTGGGAGTCGGTTTCGAAAGTGAAAACAATCTTCAAAATCGAAAAAGTATAAAACGATCTGCATATAGATGGACTTGAACTATCCAATGCCCAAAAATCATTTAAAAATATTGAAATGCAAACACGATATCTTTATAAATTTCATCCATAGGATTAGCATTAAGGAGGTCTTTGTGTGTGACTGAAATAATATCTTAACTTAAAAAAAAAAAAAAAAAAAATCCTACACTAAAATTAATTTGAAAAAGTCTTTGATCGAAAATCTGACGGATTTTTGCTGGAAAGAACTAGAACTTTGTGGTGTTAATAGTGTTATTTATGACGGCCGATTATCTGCAGGAGGGATATAGGCCCTAGGATAAGTGCCCTCCGTGGGGGGTCTTTCTAAGGGAACCTAAACCGCATTTACACAAGGATGACCAAGATTCGAAGAAAAGTTTAGAACTTTGTGGAAAGAACTAGAAGTCTGTGGAAAGAGCACTTAGAATTGAACGCTACTAGGAAAAGATGCTAGGGAGGAAGCTAGCATCCTGCTGCGCTCCTCTCATTGGCGCAAGTAATTGCGCCTATTTCCGATTGGATTTTAATTGCGTACTACAAACACGTTTTTTTTTTTCTTTTTAGCTGAGAATTATTTTACGGTACTGTTCTGCTCTTTTTGTCTGACGCTCTTATTTAAGCAATTTATTTTTTTTTTTCAAGTGAAAATGGCTCCCAAAAAGTTAAAAAGTTACACCGCCGCTTTCAAGCTTGCTGTGGTTGATAAGGCAGAGCTAATAGGTAATCGTGCTGCAGGACGAGAATATGGAGTTGATGAGCGTTGCGTAAGGAGATGGAGAGCTGAAAAATCTATTTTGAAGGAAATGCCAAAATCTAAGAGGGCACGAAGAAGTGGCGTTGTTGTTTGGCCAAATCTGGAGAGAAATTTAGCCAAGTGGGTAAAGGAGCAAAGGGAAAAAGGAATGCCCGTTTCAACTGTTCAGATACGGTTTCAAGCGAGGATTATGGCATCGAACATGGGATTTACAAATTTTAAAGGTAGTCCCAACTGGTGCTTTAGGTTCATGTCGAGAAATAATTTGTCTGTAAGAACCAGGACAACTGTGGGACAAGAACTGCCTGCAGATTGGGAAAAGACAAAAGCATCTTTTTTAAAGTATGTCGCTGAAAAAATCAAGGAAAACAACTTTTCAACAGCACAGATTATTAATATGGATGAAGTTCCATTAACTTTTGATTGCCCCCCCAGTAGAACTGTTAACACCATTGGGGAAAAAACAATCGGCATCGTAACAACTGGTAATGAGCGAACCTCATTTACCTGTGTTTTAGCTTGCGCTGCGAATGGAGACAAATTAAAACCACTAATTATTTTCAAGCGCAAAACTATGCCTAAGGCAAATTTTCCTTCCGACGTCGTAATACGGTGTAACGAAAAGGGATGGATGTCGGAGGAAATCATGTATGAGTGGCTGGCGGAAGTGTGGAGGAAAAGAAAAAATTCTTTTTTTCAGCCTAGTGGGCTTCTTATTATGGACTCAATGAGTGCCCACAAAGGTGATTCCGTAAAAACTGCTTTGAAAAAGTCTCAGCCGAGCCAGCAATAATCCCTGGCGGATTAACTAAAGTTTTACAGCCTCTTGACTTGGCTGTGAATAAATCTTTCAAGTCCAAAGTAAGAAAACTGTGGGAAAAATGGATGATGGAAGGGCTACATTCATTTACAAATTCTGGAAAAATGCGCAAAGCCACTTACGAAGAAGTAGCGTCGTGGGTTTCATCGGCATGGAAAGACATTAGTGCTAAAACTATTATGTCGGGCTTCAAAGCAGCCAATATCATGGAAAATACAGTTAGTGATGATTCATCTGAATCTGATGATAGTGAAGATGAAAATTGTGACGTATTAACTGATAAACAATTTTTAGAACTATTTAATTCCGACAGTGAAAATTCCGATTTTGATGGATTTGAAGATTTTTAAACATGTTGATAAAATCTTGTATATATTTTTTTCTATATTTTCACTTCATTCCAATAATAATTTTTCATATTTTAAAGATATTTTGAAGTAGTGTTCTCTTATTATATGTAATCCAATATTTTTTTAGAAAATTTTATAAATATTACAAAAAATTGAAATCTTAATATTAAAATTACATACCTGCTATTTATAACGGATCAGTGATAGGAAACGTTATTAAATTGAAAAACAAATACATAATAATAATAAATCAACAGTCAAGGGAAAAATGATTCTGCAATATTTACAGGTAAGATTATAATATTATAAATAAGTTTCTGATATTTATTATATTTTTCTCTGTTTGTTATTGATCCAGTGACAAAATGTTGCTTTTTTGCAGTAATCTGAGGAGTTAACATAAACTAGTATGCATTTAAAAAATATTTTCTTATAGCAATATGCTTTATTACATCACATTTTTCAGTAATATTTTTACTACAGTTTTTAAGGCATTTGCATACATTAAATCTAAGTGTCTTTCGTCCAATGATTTTTTTCTTCAACAGCTTATTTTATTTATTTTATTTTTTTCGTCAGTGTCTCTATACGATATTTCTTTACATTTTAAATATATTTTTTAGGCACTTAAGTGAAAAAAAAATTTTTTTTTTAACTGTTCAAGTGAAAATATTTTATATACTGTAACAGTCTCTAAAATCTGGAAACCTCAAATACAGATAGCATAAATGATCATCAAATGTTTTATATTTATACAGTTCAGTTATCCTATCTTATCGACAGATGGCAGCACCAAAAATGTATTTAACTTTTTAGTATAATCTAGATTATATTCTGCATTTTGCCGACAGATGGCCGTACCAATCATTTCTTCTAATTCATTTCCAAGTTTATTTATCTTGATATAGTAAAATAAGAAAACAAAGAAATATCAACAGAAAAATTCATAAACAGTTTATATAAAATATTAGGCCTGGAACAAAGGAATTTTATTACAGAGATTGAGCTAATATCATTGTAATTGGGGAAAAAGTAATGACCAGTAGGCCTAAATTAAAGCAACTAAATACTAACATATAAATAAAATCGTAATCGTGAAAATGCTCTGTGTATATTTAATTTTAATAAGATTAAATGCTTGGCTTTGCTGTTAAATAACTTAATGTGCCATTTATGATTTTTTTTTTATAAATATGTGATTTTTTTTCTTTTTTAATGATGATTTTCAATAATTTTTACTTACATTTTAAAGTTGTTTTTTGAAGATCACTAAAATTCGGAAATAACTAAAAGCCGCGTCTACGAACGATTTCGGAATTTAGAGATTTATACTGTATAAATATCAGCAGCTTGGGTGCGGCGCTTACGATGGTGCGGCGCTTACGTCGATGTACTTTTTTTTTTTAACAGATTGTCATTGGTGCGGCGCTTACGGTGGGTGCGGCGGGTATTCCCGAAAATACGGTACATCCACGAATCGCTCAAAAAACGTGAATTGCGTAAAAAACACGAATTACATCCACAAAACGCGAATTATGTCCATGAATCATGTAAAAAGGGCGAGGATTACGTTCATAAATTGTATGAAAATGCAAATTACGTCTATAAATCGTGTAGTAAAACGCGAATTTCGTCGTCAGAAAGCTGAAAAACAAATTATGTCTATAAATCACATAAAAATAGCAAATTGTGTTCATGAATCACATTAAAAAAACACAAATTACGCTCATGAATCGTTCAAAAAATGCAAATTACGTCCAGGAATCGCACAAAAACACGAATTATGTCCATGAATTGTGCAAAAAAAACCCCACAAATAATGTTCATAAATTGCAAAAAACCGTGAATTACGTCCAAGAATCGTGTAAAATAAAGCGAATTACGTTCATAAATCGCATAAAAACACAAATTACGTCAATAAATCAATCACACTAATTTTGTCAACAAAAAGCTCAAAAAAAGCAAAGTACGTCCATAAATCACATAAAAATAGCTAATTACATCCATAAATCGCGTAAAATATGAATTACATTCATTAATCGCATAAAAAACACAAATTACACTCATAAATCGCATTAAAAAAACGCAAATCACGACCATAAATTGCACAAAAAATGCGAATTACACTCAACATTAAATTAATTTGCAGAAAGTTTTTGGTTTTATACAAGTCTGGGTAGGGATGAACCGAATATTCGGTTCGGCTGAAAATCAACCATTTGGTTAAACCAAATCAGGGTTGCCACGCCACCGGGAAAACACAGGGAATTTCAAAATACCCTCTCAAAACAGGGAAAATCCAGGGAATTTTTCAAAAATCCTAAAAAACCTGGAAAACACAGGGAATTTTTTTCCTGTTATATCCAAACCTAATTTTTTTCTGCTTTCAAAATAACATTCTAATAAAATTCGCGGAAGAAATAAAATCCTGGAAAAGCGGAGCGAAAATTCACTTTAAGCGGCTCTTCCATATGTCTGCCTACACCCCTTCTTTGCCATGCGAATAGTTGAATCCACAGAGCACCTCCTCTCATGTCTTCCATCTGCGACTGCGCGTAGTGTTCTTTCCCTTTCTCCTCATCTGTTTCTCCCGTGCCCCGTCGCGTCAGCTCAAAACAAGCATGAGATTCTTTCGCGATTTTCCGCTTTTTTGTCATTTTTAGCTTTTCCGATTTTTTTATATCATTAAAAGTCCGCGTGAAAAAAAATAGAATTTTCGCGGAAAAAAAAAAAAAACGCGATTTTCTGCTTTTTTGTCACTTTTAGCCGTTCCAATTTTTTTTTAATCATCAAAAGACCACGTGAAAAAAAATAGAATTATCGCGAAAAAAAACGTGATTTTCCGCAAAATATCACGAGAAAAAAGCAATTTTCGTCGAAGGATCCCAAGATCGCGAAAAATATGTGATTTTCGACAAAATATTGCAAAAAAAATGCTGTTTTCGTCAAGAGATTGCGAAAAAATGCTGTTTTCATCACAATATCGCGAAAAAAAAAAAAAAAATCTGATATTTGTCAATCAGTTGTGGAAAAATCTACAATTTGTGACAATTGGTTGAAAAATAAAAGTTTGCCAATTGGTTGAAGGTAAACATAACAAAATTCGGCAAAAAACTTGGGGAAAAAAATTGAAGTAAACAAAGTTGACATTGATGTTCCCGAAATTGCAAAGGAAGGTATGACTTCACTGTTTATATATATATATATTTTTTTTTACACAGAAAACATTAATTAGAGCTAAGTTTTTTTTTTAGATATCTAATTTTCTCTTTTTCTCACATAATAATCAGTTAATAATAAATTAAATTATGACTAAAGGTACCATTAAGAATGATATTCCTTCAAAAATCCGTAATAATGTTGGTGCCGATGATGCCAGATACTTGAAGTTATACTGTAGTTGATATTCAATTTTGTTACACAAGTGAAAAAAAAAAAAAAACACATTTAGAATATTGTTTTTAAAATTAATAATTAAAATTTTAGAATATTTTTTCTCATTTCCTTTTGAAACCCTAAGAATAGAAGTAATGCCGGAATGGTGAACATTTTTGTTTTATTTTTCTTGCGTTCTCTTGTAATTTTAACCAACAGGCAACACTAGTATAAGTAAGTATACAGTCCAACCTCGTTAACATGAACCTCAAGGGGAATCAAAATTTTGTTCATGTTAAGAGGCTACTTCACTTAACTGAAAAGACCCATTCACTAATGGCTAATGCTAATCATATGGAAAAAATTTATAAAGAATCTCGGTTGCATTTTAATATTTTAAAATAATTTTTGCACTGGATACCTGAGATCGATCTGTATGCATGGCGTTTTTTACTTTTTTGATTTTGTTTACAGATATTTCTTATAAGAATGCTTTGGAAAGTGGAAGCATCCAAATAAAAACTATCTGCAACCGAAATAGAAAAGGGTAAAAAAAGGCCTGCATTCAGAATTCACACCGATCTCAGCTATCCAATGCAAAAAAAATTCACTTAAAAATTTTAAAATGCAACTGAAATATCTTTATAAATTTCTTCCATAGGATTAGCATTAGCAAACAAGTCTTTTCATTTGACTGAAGCCCTTTAAGAGTAATTCATATTATCAATATAAAATTTTTGTATTCCTTTCTGTAGGGGACTGTGAAAACAATTCCTGTTAAAATTAATTCATGATAAGCGTGTTCTTGTTAATGTGGTTTGACTGTATTAGCCAGCCTGGAATTGAGATCATTAAAATTTCCAGAGTCGGGCATTTTTCCCCTCTGACTCTGCAGCCCTGGTTTTCAGTTATATGAGAATACTATTCTCATTCCCTGATATTAAAAAAAAAATAAGTAAGTATGCTTTATCAGTTAAATTGCCTCTTAATATTTTTTGCTACTTATATCATATTTCTTTTTCTAGGTTTAAAATTTTTTGCTGCATGGCCTACAAACTTTTCAATTCCCACTTCGAAGTTTTCTGAATCTTTGAAAAAGGAAGCTGTTTCTGGAAGTCTATCTTGGTCAAGCAAGAGTGAGCTTTTGAAAATTATGGCTGAAGAAATTTTAAAATATACTTCTAATCCATCTCCTTCTCAGCGAGACATTGTTGCTAGGGAACTTATTAAAACATATCCTAATTTGAAGAGTAACATAGGAGAAGGCCATGAAGGATGGGCACAAAAACTATACGACAGAGTAAAAAATGAGGCTAGGAAAAGAAGCATCTTCAGTCACAAGAGAAAACTTTTTAACAAGAATGATTCAACTTTAAAATTTTCTCCTAAAGTTCAAAAAACACTGCCTCATCAGCCTACAAAAGATTCAGTAGACAACCTAGAAGTGAAAGAGAAAATGTTATTGGAGATGAAGAAAATGCCTGGCAGTAGATGTGTTAAAATCATTCAAGAAGGATTAAAAATTACTTATAAAGAGCATAGAACTGCCATTAATTCAAATACCCTTATGGGTGATTTAAAAAATATGTTCCCAGCCCTATTCACCGTTTTTGGAATTCAGTATGATTTTAATGTTCTCTATAATATAGATTTGGAGAAAATGTTTACTTCATTACAGGCATGTAGCTCTGCTGTAGAAGCATATGCCAAGAAGAAAAGAAAAGGTGAAAGTTTAATAAATGTGCCCATTTCTGAAAATATTGAAAATAAAGTAATTCGTACTATATTATTGATTCCAGAAATTCTTGGGGAAAACTCAGATTTTCTTTATAAAGAGTTTCCTTCAGAAACTAGTATGCAAGACTTATCACATACACATATAACACCTCATTTATGTGTGTTAGGTGACCCATTTTCTACTTCAGAGGTATATGTTGTTGCTGAAAAGAAAAACTTAATTAAATGTAATGGTTTTATTGAAGGGATTGCTACATTAATAGGATTGTACTTCGTGATAAATATAGAATATCCAAAAGAGGCGATGGCAACTTTTAAATTTTTCCAGTCTTATATTTTGCAATTACATTGTAAAAATTTGCCAGGAAAATTAATTACATTTTGTAAAGCTTTATCGTAAAAAGTACATTTGAAAACCAGTAATAATTATATTCCCTAAAATAGTTAAAATATGAAGCCTTTAAGTTTAACCACATGTAAGAACAGCTACAAATGTGAATTTTTTAAAAATAATTTTAAATGTTAATGAATAAATAAAAAAGAATTTATTTACTAAATTTGCAAGTTGTTGTTTTTTTTTTTAATGTTAATAGGATATTTCACTTTGTTCATCTGATATTTCTTGAACTGTTCACGTTAGCATTTTACCTTGAAGTGTATTTAAATTAGGTAAATCATATTATGGAATTTTGAAATAAAAAATTTGATTTTGTGAGTACAAAATTTTAATTTAGTACTAATGATTTCTTTATTTTTCAGGTCTTTTAAGAAATTATTACAATAATAGAAAGAATTTAAAAAAAAAAAATTGCCCATCTGCAAAGAATGTTCTATGAAGATTCATGAAAAGTCAGAGAAGATTTTGTATGTTAATTCAAGAAGCCACGTCAGAAGGCAAGCAATTTGAAATATTGTGCATTGGCTGTCTTGTGTCATTGATGATCAAATAATTCCCTTTGTGACATTTCTACTTCTGTGTAATTTATTCACAGGATCATGAATTGCATTCCTGCTGTGACATGGTTTCTTGAATTACCATACAAAATCTTCTCTAAACTGTTCATAGGACATTCTTCGCAGATGGCAGGTAGAACTGCATTTCTTTCTATTATTGTAAACATTCTATAAATAATCTAGAAAATGTTTGTAAATTATTAGTACAAAAACAGTATGAATATGAATGTATTATTCTTATACTAGAGGAATGCATTCTTATTATTATGTTATTTTTTGAAAGGTCCATTATATTAAATGTGGAAAGCGATTGTTTTTATTAAATTATTTTCAAATCAGCCATTCAGGAAATTTTAAGTATCACTCTCAGTATTCATAATTTAAAATTATGATTCACTGCTAATTTTTTGTTAAAAAATCCTACAATAAATTTTTATTTTATTTTTATGTGCAAATTCATATGACAGTTTTCATTCCTTAGGTTTCACTGAGTCTGTCTTTTAATCAAATTTACTGTTTATGTATTAATTCATAAAGCATAAAAGATAGTTCTGATATTTTCTTTTCATTTGATGTTATGTTTATTGATATGTACAATGCAATAAATTCATTTTCTCTCTGTATTGAATTTTTTTTTTTTTTTTTTTTTATGTTAATGTTGGTTTTCCTGTCACTTTTAACTTCACCTTTATAAATTAATTTTTTTTTTTTTTTTTTTTTTTTTGCAATCGTTGTGTATTTGTATATTGATTTTTCAATTTGTTTTGTGAAATATATTAAACTTAAAATAGTATTTTTTATACAATTAATAAATTTTTATCTTTTTAAGATATTCAATTGAGCATTAAAAAAAATTTGTTTAATAGTCAGATTGACTGATTAGAATTTCATTTAGATATATTTTCATTCTCTTGTAAACATTAAAATTAAACATTAAATTGAACAGAATATGGCAGTTTGAAAAACAAATTGTTCACCTTTACGGAGTTTATTTTCAATAAAAAGCATCTACTTTGATGTATTTTTATTTCATAAATTTCAAATAATTTAGGCTTATATCGCTCTGATATGTATGGTATGTTTAAATTTGTTTAAACTGCCAATATGTCTTAAAATATTAACATTAGTATCAAACTTCAGGTAAATTGCAGTATATAAAATGAGGTCGCTAATTGCCGGGAATTTCAAAGTAATAATCATTGAGAAACAATGCAGTTTTTCACCATACTCCTAATCTACATTGTATTATGCTTACATTTTATTATTTTCTAATTTCCTATTACATAAATAAAACTGAAATGCTCTCATCCCCCTATTTGCCCAAATTCAGATAACTGATTTTTAGTTTATTTCTGATTAAAGTTTTGTATCTTGTCTTATGATTTATGTACAATCATCATAAACATAATACAAATTCTGCAGTACAAATCTATTAAAATTGGAAAAAGTCTAAAGTTTATTTTGATGGCATTTGAACATATCTTGAGTTTTTGGGGTGTTTTAAGTATCACATTGTTTGTAATTTTTTTTAAATGTTAAATTGGTTTAAGTTGTTAATTATAAAAACTAGACATTAAATGTAGAACGAATTGAATGAAATATTATAATGTCTGTCACTTCTAGAGATAAAACAATCTAGCATTTTTTTTTTTTTTAATTTGTTCTGCAAATTATGTTTTTGTTTAATATATATAGTCAAAAAAGAACCTCATTATTTACTTATAACAGTAGGCTGGAAGACTGCAAAAATTTATTTTCTAATTTTTGCAAAATTGTTATTTAATTTATTTTAGGTAAAAATGTTATTGGTGCAGCTTATCAGCTCATTAGTATAAATTATTAGAGTTACAGTATATGCATGATATTTACTACTTAATAGCACAAGTTAAACAAAAAATTTTAAAGCATTCCATGTATCAGTCATACATTTTCTGTTACAAAAAACTGATTTGAAATTACAACTTTTAAAGGAGACTTTACTTAGATTGATATTTTGTAAACTAGAAACAGAGAAATAGCATATTCAAAGTCAAAGAATAGTTTAAAAAAATTTCTATGTTCCTATAAGTAGGTAGTGATATGCAAATTTTTTTAACTTGTTTAAAAATTTAATTAAAATGAATTGAAATTTGACAAGTTTCAGACTCTAAAATGCAAAACCCCAAATTAGTTTAAATTTTGAAACAAAAGGGGGTTTAAGAGGTGATTTAGCTTCTTTGCGTATAAGAAATTACGAAGTACAGTGGTCTTCCTCTTAACTGAAACTCAGCTTTAACCGGCTGCCTTTTTTCCCCAACATCAGGCAAAATTCAAAAAGTAAAATTTTGGTTCTCATATCTTTATGTTTAATTAATTCAAATTTAAATAATGTAGAATAATTTCAACTTTTTATAAAGGTATGTGACATGATTTTTAATAATTTAATTTGTATTAAATTTTGTTCATTATTTGTTATTAATGATAATATTTATTTCAATCCATTTTAACCGGTTTTTCTCTTAACTAGCTAACCTTTGGTCCCACTTAGGTTGGTTAAGCGGGAGGCTACTGTACTTTAATAAACTAGAACAATTAAGCTGAATTTAATTCACTAATTTAATAATTTTTCTTTTCGCTATTGTTAGCATTGTATTTCTAAAAAGCTAATTTATCTATAGTGAGTCGACCACAAGAAACCCCTAGTCACTGAACACCCTCATACAAGGCAATTTATGCTATACAAAAGGAAAACAATTTTTAGAATAGATTGCATAGACGAATCTAATGGAGTGGAAGTGCTATGCAAGTTAACACCATATTAAAGTGAAAAGCTTGTTTAATTCCAGTATTTTAAACTTTTATTGTAAGGGATCAAATTTTAGCCAAAGAAATCTAACCTACTTTTATTTAGTTATTTCCAATACTTAAAAAAAAAATCGGTCTTTGCTTGGATGCACTTTTTACACCCATGATGTACATGTGTCAGGTCATTAATCGCTTCATCCGATAGATTTTTCAGAGCTTTCTGTTGTAAATTACATAAGATTTTTGAATAAAGATAACTTTTTTTATTTTTCCTACACTAACTTCAACTAGTTGTTTTAGATTTAACTAAGGTATGTTTTTTGTTAAATTATTTTTTTTTAAATCATTAATGTGTTTGGGATTTTTCCTCCTTTTTGAGGGTTTTTTTTTTTTTTTTTTTTTGGTAACATTTTGTATGATTTTGATTTGTAAAAGTTTGAATATTTTCATTAAAAAAAAAAAAAAACTGAAAGGAAAAAAAAAAAAAAACACATTGATTTAAAAAGCAGAAACTGAAGAATAGTCCAGTTCTTTTTAAATATAACACAACCAATTGAAGTCATTATTAAAAGCACTAAAATGCTCCTCTTATTTAGAAATTATTATGTAGTTGCAACGCGAAGCTCTTAAAATTTCTAACTACAGATACATAAAGTGTGGCTAAAACTTCTTGTTGGGGACCAAAGAAAGTGCAAGAACACTGACTCAAGATTGTGTACGGCGTTTGAAACTTTTTCTATCAAATGGCTTTTTATGTATTTTATTGGATACTTTTATATAATGGAGCATTTTCTGAAAAACTCAAGAGCCTTTTTGAATGTAATAGAAAATTTCAAAAGAACTTTTGAAACACTCTAAAATATTGCCGAATTTATTGGAAACATTTCAAAAAGATTTATGAAATACTTTAAAATGTTTCTGAATATATCGGAAACCTTTCAAAAAGATTTATGAAATACTTTAAAATGTTTCTGAATATATCGGAAACCTATCAAAAAGATTTATGAAATACTCTGAAATGTTTCTGAATATATCGGAAACCTTTCGAAAAGATTTATGAAATACTCTGAAATGTTTCTGAATATATCGGAAACCTTTCAAAAAGATTTATGAAATACTCAAAAATGTTTCTGAATATATCGGAAACCTTTCAAAAAGATTTCTAAAATAGTCAAAAATATTTCTCAATGTATCGGAAACCTTTCAAAAAGATTTCTAAAATAGTCAAAAACGTTTCTGACTATATCGGAAAGTGGTTTCCGAAATACTCAGAAATGTTTTTGAAAATTACATGCACCGTAGCTGCCCCATATATTCAGAAACGTTTCTGAATTTTTTTTACAGTGTGCTGTTGTTCGACGATATTGCAAAATATCTCTTTTATGTTCTTTAAAAGCATTTAAGAAATTTTCTTTCGTAGCTTGGACTTGGACTTGGACGAGATAATTGTCAGAGTGCCTCTTTCGTAGCTCTAATGCTTCAATTGCACGTTCATACCCCGATGTAAGATCCAAATTACTCTTTACTAAGTTAAAAAGGTATAGAGTAAGAATAGCAACGAGCTGAATGTTAAATTTGTAAGCATTTTTCCTTAACTGTTCAAAAATGAATCGGAGATATCTGAATCGACAATATGTTGGTTTCTGCTGGTTATTAGGAAGGCTACGAGGGGGCAGACTGTGTTGCTTGCGAATAATATTATAAATGTATTTAATGGGAAAACCACGATCTATTGCAATCTGCTTTATAAAATTAAGCTCTTGCTCTAACTGCTTGCCTGGTTTTCCTGTTTATTGTTGTCTGAAACAATACTTGACTGGTAATATAATGAACTTTTGAATTTCAAGGTGGTTTTATTTTGTTTGGAAGCAGCATAAAGATGTTCTCCCGATGAAGATCTCAGACGAAGATCAAAACATTGAATTTTTTACATTTATTTTAATGTTTGCATAGTTTTTTAATTTTGGAACATTTGGTACACCATTTAGTAATATTTTATTTTTATTTTCAAGTCTATAAGATTAACCATTTACTTAATGTTAACTTATTATAATCAAGCAAGATATAGGTAAAGCTCAGAAGATAAAGGTGGTAAGTGACATAATCATTAATTTAAAGAAATGAGTTATAAAGTTCCAAATATCTATGAGTTCATTACCAAATGTCTACTTTATCAATTAAAGTCTCTTGAGTTCTATATATACTCACATAATAGTCACCTTCGCAGAACTCGCATCGATTTTACAATTGTTGGACGTATCGGGCAATAAATTGTTTAAAGCAGCAGCTCCCACTTTTATTAGCACGCGACTCACACTTGAATAAAATATTTTTTCGCACACCACCTTATATAAGAGTGTAAACTATAAAACAAAAGGTGACCGGCCACTTGTGATTTTAGATGTTTTGTTAAATATCTAAAAAAGTGCATCTGGAATTATTTTGAAACTCCAGGTGTGTAAACAGAATTGTACAGGTCATATATTTCCGTGAAGATTTTTTTCTGAAATCCCATAGAAATCACTCAACAAATTCTAAGAGAAAGAAGATCTTTTGGTTAACCCTGTCAAAACTAAGACAGCAAATGAGTTCAAACAGCAGATTATGATTAAGTGGCTTATTGTAATAAACTGTGTTAATTTTTATGAGGATAGCATGTATACTCAAAGAGAAATTAAGATTTTCATAAAAACAGCCCAAATTTTGCCGAAGCATTTTGCTTATAATTTGCAGAGTTCTTAATATTAAAAAAATGTACTTTTTAGAAAATATGACAATGTTGTACATAATACCTTGTAGTCAGAATTTAAAAATAATAAAAAATGTATAAAAAAAAATAGCAGATTTACTAAATAATGTTTCACTGCGCATGCGTCAAAGCAATCAAAATGTAATTTGCATAATGTGTTAGCTAAATGTATAAAGCAACTTTTGTAAAAGTTACAAAAACATAGCTTGAAAATTCTGAAAATTATCGTCGATAGAATAAACTCAAAATCCGTTATTCCCAATATGAAACAAAAAGATGAGGTGCTATATCCATATATCCATTGATTAGTGTCAATATAGCATACACAGTGTAGCACATACTAATATATTTGGATACAACCCCTCATATTTTTGCTTCCCCTTTGGGAACAATGGATTTTGAGTTTATTCTATCGATTATTTTTAGAATTTTCAAACTATGTTTTTGAAACTTTTACAAAAGTTGCTCTATAAATTTAGCTAACACATTATAAAATTATATTTTGATTTCGTTCACGCATGCACAGTGAAGCATTATTTAGTAAATCTAATTATTTTTCATACAATTAATTATTTTTTTTAATTCTGATTACAAGGTATTATGTACAATATTGTTTGTCTTATTTTCTTTTTAGAAAATTAGAACTTTTTTTTATATTAAGAACTCTGCAAATTATAGCAAAAAACTTTTGGCTGCTTTTAGAAAAGCTTTCATTTGTCTATGAGTATACATGCTATCCTCGCACAAATAAACACAGTTTATAACAATAAACCACATATTCATAATTTGCTGTTTGAACGCTTTGCTACATTAGTTTGTAGTCCAGTAACTTTAGCCAAAAAAGGGGGCTTTCTTCGGAAATTTTTTTTATAATTTTTCTTTCTTTCACAGAAAGTTTTGTTATGCCATTTTAAACGATATCTTAAAAGTCCCCGACATTCTGCCGTACCCTTCCCCTCTTTTTTTTTGGGGGGGGGGGGGATTTGGGGATAAAAGGGGGTAAAATATATATTTAGCTGTATGAGCAACTGATATATCATTTCCGATGTATTTTTTAACGCTGAATCGAATGAAACTAGAACCAAGTTTATACGACCAATACTTTCTGAGTTATATTTTGAAAAATTCAAATATTTTATGTACACATTATATACCATTTACAGCACGTTGCTGTACGTTCCCGAAGATGATCTCAAATATGTGTGTAATACTACTCTACTTGTGTAATAACGTTTAACCAATCTCTTTATATTAAAGCAAGGGAAATCGTTGCTTTAACAGATGAAAATTCCCCGGTTTCCAAAATAATTGGGAGAGTGAGACTTGGAGGTTTTAATATGTGCATGTCCTTCCTTGGTTTGATTGGTTTCATCATGGCTGGAAGTGGTCTTAAGAAGACACGCTAGTCACACGCCAAGGCAAATCAAGATGGCGACGCGCTTTTTCAGCGGATTCGAAGGATGGGCTAAAATCACTTTGATTGACATGCAATCATCCAATTAGGAAATAGAATGCTCTTAACCAATTATCTGCGACGATTTTTCTCTTCAAAGGTGCGCAATTCTAGCCGATTTCATGTTTAAAGGATTTTTTTCAACTGATTTCCCATTACTTTGGGTAAATGCAATGATGTCGAGCTTCAAAAGAATTTCAATCTCTTTATGATTAGCGTTCCAAAATTAAAATAGTTTGATTTTCAGAAAATAAACGAATAATTAATTTAGGTAGATTACTATAAAATAAAAACTATTTTATTTACTTAACACAATCACAAAAAAATAAAAAATAAAAAATTAATATTGAATGAGAGGGGGGGGGGGGGATATCAGGTATAAGTAGTTTAAATAACTATTTTTTTTTGGGGGGGGGGATAAGGGGGAGGGATTCTTTTTAGAATACGAAACTTATCAAGATAAATAGCACTGAAGGTTAAAGTCGTAAATACTTCATAAAATTATGAGAAAAATATTTAGACAAATTTAAATATTTAAACATTGTTTATTTTTTGCGGAGAGGCAAGCAAGCAAGGGCGAAAAGGAAATAGAAATTTTGAAGAAAGGAGAAATAGGTGTTAATCCCAGCCTAGTCGTTTATAGACATAATACATAATTTATTATTGTTTGTAGTGACAAATGTGACAGAAAAAGTGTAGCAAATTTTAAAAACTTTGTGTGATGTTAAGTCAATAAAGCAAAATATTTTGTCAATATTTCAGGTGGAAGAAAACTTAGATTCTTGATGATTTTTACAAGCATTATATAAAAACCGCAAGGAGCTCTAACAATTTTTAATACTGAGCACTGACATAGAAGTAAAGTCTATAGGAGGGAGGGGGGGGGGGGTTCTGAAAACTGTTTTTTAAATGATACAGTCAGTTAAGAATGGTTTTTGTTTTGATACAATATATTGTACTGATTCATTTTTTTATGGATTTACTCAACTCAGCCGAAAACTCGGGTAATTTTGGTATTTATGTTTAGTGGTTCAATTTTGAGCTAATAGAAAGGAAATAACTGCGAAAAGTTGTGAAAATTTACTTGCACATTAATGGAAAATCGCAATATTTTATTTAAATATTTCTCTAAAGATATTTTACTGTATGAAATGCACAAACACAATACGCAAAAAATGTAAACATGTGTTTTGTGTAGAATTTAATGCATATCTATCGCTTTATTTTTAACACTTTCCTACATAGATAAAAAGATTTTGTTAATATTATAGTTAGCAGAGATTTATAATTAGCACTTAAAAAAAATTAAACATATTTAAAGACTTAATTATTTGTGCAGAAGGAGGATTTCAGGTTTTAATTATTTTTTTTATTAAAATACGAAGAGAAAAAAGAAAGAATTTAATTTTGTAAGTTGAGAAGGGGGGGGGGGGGGTAGAGGGAAAAAACGGATTTTTTTGGGGGGGAGGGGAGATAGTAGAACAGTTTTATAGATGACAGCTTATTTACCTTCTTGAATATTTATTAATAGGACGAAAAATGTAACTTAAAAGTGTTTTAAAGATTTTTAATTTTGTGTCCTTCAAAAGAACGAGGGGGGGGGGGGTATACAACGATATTTATGGGTTGTTTACGATTAATTATTTATTTTTAGAATAAAATATGTATAAACCTATGGAAAAAAAACTTTAAAAGATTTTAAATTTAGTGACATATGGGTAGGGGAGAAAATAGTGCAATGCCCCCCTCAAAAAATGGTGGAATTTGTGTTTGTTTAAAATTTGTGAGCTGAGGAAAAAAAAGAAATAAGCACATTATTTATTTATTTTCGTGTGCGTGTGTAGGGGGGAGACGTTTATTAGATGACTTATTATTTATTTGCCTTTCAAAATATTTATAAATCGGTATAAAAAAATAATAAAAGTGGGAATTATTTAAAGAACTAAATTTTCTGCACTTAAAGGAACAAAATGATAAATCCTAATTTCAGTCGTGGGGAGGGGGGGGGAGGAAATTTTGTGATTGATTGTTTATTGATATACTAAAGTGACTTATATGCTACAAATATGGGTATTGTGGAGTAGACTACAAAACGAAGTGATATTTTTGTAAGGTGCAATTTAGAAGATTGTGACAGATTCAAAAGGCGAAGCGAAATTTTGATATAAAGGGAGGCGAAGACCAAGGGCTGATCCATACCATTTTATGGTATGCGCGTTTATATTTCGCTAAAAATATGCACATTATATGGTGTGTATAAATGTTATAGTTGATATACAGGGCTAACCAAAAGAGCTCACCAACGTTACTGAATATGAGCATAAATTATTTAAACGTGGTTCTTAAATAAGCTATGCATTTTTACGCTGAGCTTCATTGAATTTACTGAGAAATGTTTGCAGAATATAGATAAAAGGATATACAGCTCCATGCAAAGAATTCGGTACATGGACGCCTATGAATGATAATTTATGAGAATGTGATTTCAGTTGTTTTAAAAGTGTTTTAGTTTACAATAAATTTTAGCCTAATGCTGACGTGTAATAAAGTTACAATGTAAACTACAGGGCTGAACAAAAGTATTCAAGTATGTTTCCATCTGATAGTATGAAATGCTGAAAAATAAATTTCAAACTACTGGGTATTTTCTTGCTAAACTAAATTTTCCCATTATATCAAGTGACATATGAAATACAGAGCTGTTCAAAAGTACTGGAATACATATTTGGGCATATTTGGCTATACACTATTATTTCCCTAAATAACAAAGTTTTGTTAAAGATTTCATTAAGTGTTGGAAAGTGCTTCATAATCAATGCTTAACGCATGATTTTTCTTACTTGTTACTTTATCGAGAAGGGTTCGGGTTGACCCGAATTTATTGGGGTGAATTCTTTGGTAAAATGTTCGTTCTTTTTTGCAATTTTTGTACAAAATGTGCGTCTGTTTCACGATATTTTGAAGAAATTCGTGTTTTCACCGCGATCATTTTACAAAATTTGTTGTCCGGTTCGCTTCTATTTTTTGCTGATGATCGGGTTTAATTTTTTACTTTTTGTTGTGGGTTGCGTTTGAATCCGGTTAACTTCTACTCTTTCCTACAAACACGTGACGTTACACACAGCAAACACGTGGGTGGTTTACAATTCTCCATCGATATACAGAATACAAATTGCCCTCACCAACGGGGAAAAAAACCACAACTAGAGTGAAACAAAGAAAAAAGGAAGACAATAGAAATCAGAGGAAAAAGAAAAGAGAAAGATCATTCAGGTGGCTTGGGTTAGGAAGCCCGTGAATATTTAAAGAAGGTATCCTCCTGGGGGCGATTAGTTTTAAGAATTCATTGAATAAGTATAGGGGAGAAAGGGTAGCTACCCCCCCCCCCCTTTAAATTTAGAAAAAGGTTTTTATGCTGAATTACCACATTTCGTTTGAATATCGTAAATCATATAAATAATTGGTTTAAAATTTCCTTAATATAATTGTTGAAGATTTTTGAGAAGGAAAAAATGAAAAGTATTTATTTATTTATTTTGGAGGAGGATGAAGAGAATTTGTTAGATGACTTACTTTATATGACTAAAGATTAACAAATATGGCTGAACACAAAATAAAGAGATTTAAAGACTAAATTTTATGTACTTGGTAAGGAGAAATAGGGGGGAAACATCAATTTTTGTGGGGTTAAAGTAAAACTATGATTGATTATTTATTACTACAGTAAAAGTTTTAGAAAAATCGATGACTTTAAAAGTTTAAGATTTGTGAGCTGGGGGGAGGGGAGAAACAATTTATTAATTATTTATTTTGGTGTGTATGTGAGATGGAGAAGTTTTTTAAATGACTTACTTTTATTTGCCTTTTAAAACATTAACAAATGGGCTTAAAAAATAATAAAATGTGGGAAAGTTTCAATGAATAAATTCTAGGCATTTACTAATAGGATGAGAGGGAAAAATCTCATTTTTAGTTAGTGGGGAGGAGTTTTTGTGATAGATTTTTTATTGTTACAACAAAGTGGCTATATTGTGTAAACATGGATACAGTGAGATAGACAGCAAAACAGCGAAGTGATACTTCTGGAAGGGATAATATTAAAGGCTGTGATGAGAGCAAAATGCGGGAACGAAATTTTGATACAAGGGGGGGGGGGGGGGCAAGGGTGATATAAATTATTTTTCTAAATCAGAATTTCAGAGAACTCAGATTTACACCTCCAATTAATAAATAACAAAAAACTTAAATATTTTTAAGGACTTTTTGCAAATTCTGCATAACACTAATAAAGTTTTTTAAGGAGCAAAAATTACTTTTAAAAAATTAAACACTTTTAAAAAAATTGAAGAATCATAAGAAATGTGTAGGACCACTCAAAATTATTCCGCTACATTATGGTCTATGTAGATAAATCATTTGCGGTGTTTCAAGGAGCGCCATACTAATTTAAAAGTAATGAAATTCATATACATTACTGAGGTACTCTGGAAGACAATTATAAAAAAAAATATGTCATGTATAGCACTTACAGTATACACACAGAGGATCTCCATAGTAATCTATTATATCTGGTCTAAAAATAATTTCACGATGTATTGTTGTAATAATGTTACTCTTTTACAAACAATGAAATTTATACGAACTTCTAAAATGGACTTAAGAATGCTTGCGGTAGAATATTTGGCGAAAAACATTTGCCATTCAATTACAGAGTTACACAAAAGAATTCGGTTGTAAAAAGCTCTTCGGAGAAAAACTGTTCCTAGCGTATTTAAATTATGTTCACTACTTTGAACATGAAATGCAATGAAATGCTGTTTCGTGTATACTCTCTGTTAAAAAGAATTTCCATAAAAACATTCCATTTATATATATAATCAAATTAAACCTGTTGAAATTAGTCATCTGTTTCCCGCCGTCCTTTTAAGGAAGATACCGCACACTCAGTCTAGCTTTATTAATGTTACAGAGTTTTACAATTAAGTTTTCTTTCAAAATTTATTATTCATTGCAGAACAATGTAATAATTCCCACGAACCATCTGTCGACATATAAAAAGATGCGATTCAATAGCAAGATTTCAATATGATGAATACCAGAAGCGATGGAGCGATCACCCCCTCCCCCTTTGAGCCCAATGAAGGGTCTTCAAAATAATATTAGATGTCCATAGGATAAATGAATCGTGTTTAAGATTGAGAACGGTGCGACCTGATCGAACTCGACGAAGCTGTCACTGCCCGGGTTGGGCCGGGCCAGTTTTAACTCATTAGACTAGGGCTTGCTTAGGTCTAGAGATCTGCATCGCCCTGTATCAGACTGGCAAAAAAAATAAACAGGCCGTATGGGCCAGTCGGATAAAAAAGTTTAACGGGCCTGCCGGCGTGTTATAAAGATTTCGGTAAAAACGCTAAAATGAGGTCTATTTTCAATGAATATGGTTTTAACGACCATAAGTATAAATGTGCGTCACGAGTAGATACTAGTTTAACAACATCAATACATAAATGTAACGTGTACAGCGTAGAAATCAGCATCGGACAATTGCTTTGTGTCTATACGGGTATACTAATTTTTTGGCAAACTGGAGCCGGGCCAAGATCAGGTTTGCACTGTTTTTCTACATATAGTCGGGGTCAGAACTAGACTTAATTATTCGTAAGACGTGTAGGGCAGACAACATTATTTGTAAAAGGGATAAAAACTATTAACGTACTGTTAACGTACTTTTTGAAAATATACTCCTTGGTGTTTCTTAAATTCATTTCTGAACAACACGAAAGTTTGACGCATTTTCTGACTAATTTTTAACTATAAAGGTACAAAATTGACAAGCCTGACTATTGAAGGGATTTGGAATCGAACAGAATATTTCATTTTTGGTAAATAAAATATTTGTATATACTTGTTAAGGTATAAGAGATTCTTGTCACGTGGTTTCAGATTTTTCTCCTTTTGCATGTTGTCGCTTCCGGAAATTCGATACAAAACTCTAATTTTCATAAGTATCATGAAAATTAGCGTTTTATATAGTGTGTTGCGCATTGTATTTGCTTGTATCAAAAAATGGACAACGCCATTCCATTACATTGTTTCTGAATAAAAACACCTGTTAAACTCATGTGTTTCCAAAAAGAAATGAAATCAGAAATGCATAAAAAATAGCTCCTCTAAATTTGAGAAAATCTTTGATAAAATGATAAAGAAGTATTTTCATAAATGTACTTTTTATTACACAGTTTCAAAAGTTATGATAATTTTAACTTCCTTTTTTTTCTTTTATTCTAAACCTTATTAATTTTTCAGTGCATCTTTATTTGAATGATGAAAGTTTAAGAACCTAAGTAATCATTAATGTTCTTATTGTGTATTGTCAGTAAAATTTTTCTATAAAATCATCCAATAAATATGAATGCAGTAATCTTTAAAAAATCTTAATTGTATGATAAAAATCTGATTTTGTTTCGAAATAAAGATGCAGGCCGATTTCGGCCTGGACTGTTTTCATTGATTTCTGTACGGGCCGGGCCTGGCCTAGAAATGTAAAAGTGTAAACGAGCGGGCCAGGCTCGGGCCGAATATTTTGTTTTATACCGGGCCGGGCCAAAATAACAATCATTCGGTCCGGGCCGGGGCGAGACTGGAAACTCCAGCCCGTCCAGACCTCTACTCAAGTCTTCACTCTTTCGGAAATCTTACTTTTTTTCTGCAAAACTTGACCACACTATATTTTTTCTTCCACTTCGGGCCTGGCGTGGACTTCGTTCTTTTAGAGGTCTGCCCGAACCTAAATTTCCATGCCCAGGCTCAAAAAGCAATTCAATTTTAACCCAACCCAAGCTCGCTAAAAATAAATAAATAAATAAATAAATAAATAAATAAAAGAAAAAAATCTGATTCAGTACCGAATAGCCTGATACAAAACAGATCAACAAATCTAAAATGAAACAAAATCAATCTAATATTTGAAGGAAATTGGGAAAGGTATCCCATATAATTATAACAATATATTTTTTTTTGTTTAAGTAGAAAAATGAATATATATATAATGTACTCGTCAATATTCAAACATATAGTTTTTCATATAAAAAATTGTCTGATCTATTGAAAAATCCAGTCATCAACCAGTTTATACTAGATCCGAATTTGTCAAAATCCAAAAGAAGAAATGTCCCGAATCCGAAACGTTTAAAGTCAACCCGACCTATAATATACGAACTCAAAATCCGAACTCAAAAATTACAAATTATGTCAAGTCGAGCCCTTACCCGAACACCTCAAATTGAAATGAAAGAAAATAAGTTCATGTATTTTAATAGAATTAAAAAATGTGTTTTACATCTTCAACTTGAATGTTATAATTTATAGAGAAAAAAAAAAATCTAGTATTTGCTCTTTAGTGCAAAACCTATTCCTAAGTCAGCCTGCTCAAACTTGGTCCGTAGCAAAAAAGTATAAATCTATCCGGCCTACTACAAAAAACAAACTCAAAAAAAAAAAAAAAAAAAATCCCTAACAAAACTTTCTAATTAACACGAATCCCCACCTTGTTCTTTGCGCAGCATATCCTGATGTAACTTTGCGCCATAAAACCCCATTCAACCAACCAATCAATCAACCTGAGTGCTACTCTCAGAAGTGAAATTTTATCCAGAACAGAACCGAATTTGAAAAATGTAAGTCAAACTGACCCAAATCCGACCCACAGCAAAAATCTCAAGCCGATTCGAACACGACTCACTGCAAAATTTAGAAATAATCTCCACCAGCAATGAAAAATATCACCTCCTGCCCGAACCTCCAAATTTTGAAATCGCTCCTCTTGAGGATTCTCGTGTTCCCCCCTTGAATCAGAAAAGAGCGTTCCTCTAAGAATTGCACTTAAAATAACTTCATTTTTCAAATGTTCGACAAAAAAATATATATATATTTGACCCCTGAGCGTATAGTATTGCCCTGCTTCCGATCCGAACGCGAAAATACCATTGGAAATCAAATCAAAACCGGACCAAAATTTTTTTTTGTCAATTTAGAATCGAAATGAAAGAAAAACAATTCATGTTTTAGTGGAATTATAAAATGTCGACATTTATATTTCTAATATCAATTTTATCTTTTATATAGAAAATAAATATCTAATATATACTCATAACGGAATCAACCAAAAAAAGATGGCTAAATTGTTGAAAAGTGTTCGTTAAATAGAGGTATCTTCTATTCGAGACATTCCGTATGGATATTTTAATGTACATGTTAACACTTGCGAATAGCAGTGTTAACATGTAAATTGAAATGTAAAATCTTAAATATTCATAATTAACTATTTGGAAATGTCTGTTATGGCGTTTATATAGTTTCATTTTATAGTATCTTCGATATTTTCTTTTATAATACTCTTTAAACTATTTTCGTCCATAACGGAGAAAATATTTAGACTTTCATTTAAAATATGGGGTCGAATCGAATCCTTCTTGCGAGATTGAAAATTCACTATGAATCAGATCAGAACCCAAAATAGTGTAAATTAATTTCACCCCAAAACAACTACAGCAACAAAAAATAATGCAGAGAAAAGCAAATAAAAAGTAGAATGCCACTCTGTCCGTACGAAAAACGTAAAAATCCACTCAACCAGTAGCAAAAAAGTAAGAATTCAACTTGACCGAAACCAAACCAGCGCTAATAAAATAGTACTCAACTCAACCCCCCCCCCCCCAGGGCCGTAGCTAAGGGGGTGCCATGGGCGGCTCAACCCCCCCTAAAATATTTTGAGCCCCCCCTGGAAAAGATTCCAAGGTCAATCAATGAATTTCTGTTCCGAAAATTCAAATGAAATTCTGTTCAAAAATCTAACTTAGTCTTGAAAACCTTTCACAATTTTGCAGGATTACTAAATTGTATCTAAAATAAGTGTGTTCAACACCTCCCTCATCCTAATGGCACATAAGAAGCTAGCATGATGTTTAATTTTGATCAACTATACACTCAAAATTTTCATCATCCTATAATTTTCTTAGTATAAAATGAAGTTATTAGAACACTTTTTAATAAGAAACATAGTACCTACAGTATGAATATGCATTACTTTATCTTTCTTTGGCAATGCAAGAGAAAAAATTATGAGCCCCCTTACATTCTCTTGAGCCCCCCCCCCCTACATTCACTTGAGCCCCCCTATTGTTCACTTCTAGCTACGGACCTGCCCCCCTCTACACACACACAAAATAGAAATCAACCAGACCCAATACCAACCAGCAGCAATAAAGAAAGAGAACCGGACACCAACCCAACCCGCAGCGGCAAAGTAGAATTGAACCTTACCCAAACACGACTCGCAAAAAAAAGTATTTAACAGAACAACGGCAAAAAATGAAAGTAAATCGGACCGAAACCCGACCTGCAACGAAAGAAATTAGCCCCGATCCTACTCATGATGAAAAAAAAAAAATGTCCCGACACGAGCTGCAGGTGCGATTGGAATCTCCAAATTTATGAAAAGTCCCCCCCCCCTCTTTTTTGAGGAGTCTCCAGATCTGCCCTTGTACCAGGACAAACAAAAACTGCTAAAAACTGCAAAATCGTCTAAAAGTTTTACAATGCTATATTGAATTGTCACCCATTAAATATATACGAACTTGTAAAGTTTGTAAGTATCTCGACAAATCTTGTCCACGATACTTTGTACTATGATGTTTTGGAACATGCAAAAGCCTTCTGCTCGATAGAAGCTGCATTAGTTGAACGTCGACAAGAAACTCCAAAGAAGAAACAATTCTGAAAAGTATTAGAGAGTAAAATTTGCTAAATAGCAGACTTTAAAAAAATTGCTATATTTTGCCTTACAGTTTCATTATTTTTACTTTTATACTATAACTAGCGGCCCGCCCTCGCTTTTCTTCGGGTAGAGCAAGTCTCCCAGTCCCCCGCCACTGCTGACACCGCAAATTGTTTCTACCACTTCATCTCATTAAATTCAACTACTAAAAACATTACCCTCATTTTAGGTAGTCGGATAAAAAATAGCTTATATGTTAATCTAAGGTGTCAGATACCTCCATACAAAATTTCATAAAAATCGATCCATCCGTTCTTGAGTTATAAATGATGTAACTAACACGATTTTGCTTTATGTATATAGATTATAGCAGCCCGCCCCGACTTCTCACGGATATTTAAGAAAAATTTCAAGTTATAAATTTTTACACACACACTCATAACCTAATAATTAAAATGCCGTCTCTGACATTGACTCTCCTCCCGTGCCCCAGTGACGCCTATATCACACATTATGATGCAGCCTAGTCGAGCGGGGTAAACGGCAACCATTAAATCAGTCTTGATTTTAAAGTAACTTGTTTTGATAAGAATCAATACCAAAGTAACAATAAAGAGCTTTTACAGAAACGGCATTTTAATTATTTTTTAAAATAAAAAACACTTATTGTGACATAACTATAACAGTTAGACATATGCTGTTGCGACATTTTTTGTAGATAATTACATGTTAACAAAGTCGTAGTATATTATTTTGCTCTATAATCAATAGTATTCGCAACGCACCCGATGTAAAGATTTTTTAAGTTCATTTTTCTACACCTTGGGTTACAATATTGCCATTTTAATAAGGATTTGAAATAATTTTTTTGAAAATATAATATAGCCTATGTTCACCGGAAATAGTGTAGCTTTCCAACGGCGAAAGAATTTTTCAAATCCGTCAAGTAGTTTCGGAGCCTATTCAATGCAAACAAACAAACAATCAAATCTTTCCTCTTTATAATATTAGTATAGATAAATAATGATAAATATTTGCAATTCGTTGTCTTTGCAAATATACCTTTATGTTATATTAAAATAAAATGTATACGCAGGATAAATTCCCCATTTTTAACGACTGTTAAAAGTGTATCGTTTTCCTCAAAAGTAATAAATATTAAAAAATATTTCTTTAAAGTTTGAAACAAGTTAATTAACAATTTTCAAATTACCAATCTTTAAAACTTTCTAACTTTAATTTCTGCTTATTTTTGATAAAACTGTTTTTCGAACTGAAAATGCTTATTTTTTTTACTGTTTTACTTAATAATACTGGACTGAAATTGGGCTGCCTAGTATCGTATAGTACCAAACACAAACACAGGGAAGAGAAAACTGCACCCGGGGCAAAGTTTCAATTTGGCGCCCCCTTTCCCAACTTTTTCTTGTAACAGCCCAAGAATGATGTTGATAGTATAAATGTGGCGCCCCCCCCCCTCGGACGGCGCGGTGTTGAATAAGCCTCCTCAAAATGTACTTCTTGCAGCGCCGTGCGAAAAAGAGGGGGACGAAGGGGGTGGTTGCCCCGGGATCGAAATTTAGGGGGAGCCAAATTTTTACTACTAACGTAATTTTTAGTCTGTCACAAGAAAAAGTTCAGGGAATGGGGCGCCAAACTGAACTTTACTCCGGGCGCAGTTTTCTCTTTGCACACCCCTGCCCCCCCCCCTGTTTTATGTATTTTGCAAGCTGTATAAGGAAATTTATAAATTCCAAATATAGCTCCTTGTCCTTTTAATGCTACCTATGTATTTCACAAAAGTTCCAATTATATTTTAAAATTATCAGAATTTCCTTTTTGCTAAAAAGGAGCTTACTGTAATTTGTATCAAATCTACCTTGTTTTGTATGGACTTGAAAAAATATATATATACAAAGAAATGTATAATTTTCTTCCTTGGAAGTTAGTTATAGTTATATAATAACAGTAAAATAGCGTTAGTTTTATAAAAACAAAAAATTAGAAGTCGTTGATTTTTTTCAAGACTATTTTAGCTAAAATTTATCAATAATTGTAGAAAAAATAAATCAAAACCTTGAAATAAGGGAGGTTATTTTAACACGTTACTATAAACCAATAACAGAGAGGAAATACAATGAAAGGAAAAAAGTTACTTTCATTTGCTAAAATGGATTGGTGTTAACCAATTATAATTTTCAAAAGGGCAGGAGAGGCGGAGACTGGCTGAGGCGGAGCGCATATAATTAAAACGCTTTTTTTATTCCATTTCTGATCAAAATATTTCCAAATTTTGCTCAGCCTAATTGCAGTAGAAATATGGAAAGCATATCATTGGAAAGCTTAAACACTAATATTCCGTGAAGCGTTTTTAATTTTTTCTGAATTTTGCTGAAATAGATTTTATAAGAGTAAAAAGGGTACAACACCTCGAATTTCACTGAATCCAAAATTTAAAGGGTCCTCAGAATTAAACTACAACGAAAATCAGAAAAGTACAAACTAGCCCGGTAATAGAATGTCCTCAGCTATCCTGAGAAAAAAAAATCATTTAAAAATATTGAAAATTAAGCGAGATATTAGAAAAGAACGCTCCCATAGACTTTACATTAGCGCTCGGCTTTTACCGCGTGACTAGTGTGTGCTCTTAAAGAAGTGATGAGCACTATTTACGCTTCCAATTCGGTTGAGAAAATGTTTTCAGGCCACGCTTACTCTAGAGCTGTCAGAGCTCATACACTTTTACTAACAGCTCTGTCAGAACTAATTTTTAATGAACTATCACTATCCAGTTACGAGCAAAAATTCATTGGCGCCTACCTCGAAGACATTTATGAAACAAAATCTTCATTTTCGGAGGTGGAAGAATTGAGGATCCTCAGTGATGTCAATAGTAAATTTCAAGATAAATGTTCCAACTTAAAAGAGAGAGGGCCAACTTCAAAATTATGGATTCAGTATTTGGACATGGTTTTAATTCTCAAAGAATTTATTAGAGCAGAGAGGATGGGAAATTGGAGGCCATATTTAACAGCGATAAAACGAATGATTCCATATTTCTATGCTGCAGGACATTTTTTGTATGCTAAAAGTGCCCATTTGTTCATACAAGACATGGAAAAATTGGAAAATTTAATCAATAAGGACACCTTGAAAAGATTTACTTCGGACTTTTTCACTATTAAAAGGTCTGACAAAATTTTTTGTGGGACTTCAAGTGATATGATAATTAAACAGTCACTCATGAAATCCTCAAAGATGCAAGGAGGCTTTGTGCGTGGAAGGAGCACAAAAGAAAGTGTTTTAACAAAGTTTGTTGTTGGGTTAGTAAGTGCAACCAATATTTCTGAAGGAATTGAAAAGTTCTGGGATGTTTCCTTCGCAAGTGAAGTAAAACATGTGGATGCACAGGAATCTCGAATAAAGCGGGACCAAGTAGACGTAAACAGAGTATCAGAGGAGTTTTAGTCCACAATCTTTTCCAAAGTATACAAGTGATTATTTCCATTGCAACAGGGGTTACATATGATGTAGAAAAAATAAACTGCTATTATGCACTGAACATTAGTGCAACTATAATGGCAAAAAAGGTCGGTGGCAATTTTTACAAGATGAAAAATTCTCGTGCCGAACGAGTTCTTTCTCTTTAAACAGTGAACAGTCACATAACAGTGCATGATGTTACCGTACCCTGTAGATCCATTGCTGCTGTTTCAAAGAATTTATATCATGAAGAGATCCTCCGTCAAGCTCCGTGAAGTTTTGAAGTTTGAACTGGCTCCTTACCCAGTAGCCCTTTTCGATGAAATTAAAATGAGAAAAACAAAAAAGTCATCCTTATTCAACAGCTTCAGTCCCATAGATGTCCATCCTGATTTTGAAAGAGCAAACTACATTGTTGACGGAAGATATCTGCTTCATCGAGTAGTCTGGCATCAAAGTGATTCTTTCGGGGTTATTTGTGATAAATATGTGAAGTATGTTGAAAAACACTACGGTCGAAACACTATCCTCGTATTTGATGGTTATAGTAATCTTCAGAAAAGTGTCAAAGCCATGGATCAATTTCGTCGTTGCTCGAAAATGGGATCAACAGAGATTCTTTTTAATGAAAACATGACTGCGACAGTTAGCCAAGAAAAATTCATCGCCCACGTAAAAAACAAAAGTAGTTTTATTTATTTGCTCTCTGAAAAATTTTAATCCATCAATGTGTGTGTCAAGCATGCAAAAGATGATGCAGATGTCCTCATTGTTGAAAAAACAAATCGCAAAAACTAGCAAAAATGCCACTGTTATTTTTGGAGAAGATATTGATTTACTAATAATCATGGCTGCTCGAACTCCACCACACTTGGAATTTTTTTTTTCCTCAAGCGTGGTAAAGGCCAGGTGGAGAAAAAAATTTACTCTTCAAAAAGTTTGCAAGGAAGATACAGGGAATACATTTTATTCCTCCATGCTTTTTCTGGCTGCGATAGAACATCTGCTATTTTTCAGAAAGGAAAATCATCAGTGATGAAATTAATACTAAAAGCGCCCAGATTTACAAGATTTAATAAAAAATTTCAATTAAAATAACGTTTCTTATGCACTAATTGCTGAGAATGGCATGAAAAATTTTCTGGGCATTTATGGTGTCTGTTCTAACGAGAAAATCTCTAGATGATTACCAGTATGTATACTTCACCAAATCAGTCACAAAGAATAAAGCGGTCAATTTAAATACCCTACCTCCTACTTCAAGTACAACAAAACAACATTTATTTCGAGTATACCACGTACAGACATGGCTTGGTAATGAACTGGATCCTCAGGAATGGGGTTGGATTATAAAGGGAAATTTTCTAGTTCCCATACGAACAGTCTAGAATCTATATTTTACAGTAGAAAAAGGTAAATATATACTAAACATTTTCTTTATAAAGTAATGTTTTATATGTTCTTTAATGTAATCTATACTAATATTATAAAGAGGAAAGATTTGATTGTTTGTTTGTTTGAATTGAATAGGCTCTGAAACTACTTGACGGTTTTGAAAAATTCTTACACCGTTGGAATGCTACACTATTTCCGGTGAACATAGGCTAATTTTTAATTGATTTATTCAAATATTTTCGTTAATAATTCAAAATTTCAGTATTTTTCATACAGAATCAATGGAAATTTTTCCGATAAAAAAATAACCATTTTTCTTTCGCGTTGCCAAGAAAATCAAAAACTGGAATAATTTCTCTTCGGCAATTAATTTTCAGTTGATCAGTATCCACGTGAAAAACTAAAATAAAAAGAATTCAAAGGGAAAAAAAATATGACGTCATACTTGGAAAAAAAAGTATTTTATTATATAAGACGCACGAATATCGGTTACGTTAATAAGAGATTCTCTATGAAAAATGGCGACATATTAGAAGTAAAGTAAAGAGAAAGAATTAAATTATTAATAAAATATTTGATTTTTAAAAAAATGTCGTCATACTTTAAATAACATAGGAAGTATTTGTTAAAAGAACAAGAAGCATGGATATATGTAACTAATTAAAAATCGGTAAATAATGACGTCACATCTATACCAATATTATAAGGAAGAAAAATTTGATTGTTTGTATGTTTGAATTGAAAAGACTCCGATAGTACTTGACGGATTTGAAAAATTCGGCACCACTAGGTTATCCCGACGACCAAAAAATTATGGCCAAACTATAAGATTAAATAGCCAATAATGGATGATCGTGAACGTCAGATTCAATGACATAAACACGATTCACGCATTTAAAATGTCATTGATTTTTATTTCGACATTTTATTTGTATTTTTATTAATATTCTACTAATTATTTTTTTATTTTATTTTTTTTATACTTCTAGATTATCCCGTCAATCAAAAAATTTTCGCCAAACTGTAAGATTAAATGCCAATAATGGATGATCGTGAATGTCACATTCAATGACATTAAATGCGATTCACATGTTTAAAATGTCATTAAGAGATTTTTATTTCGACTTTTTATTAATATTTTTATTAATATTCTACTAATTATTTGTTTTTTCGTTATTTAAAATAAAAATTATGTCAACATGTATAATTTGGCCATTAGTTTGGTGATTTGTATAATTTGGCGAAATTGGTCGACGGGATAACCTAGAAGTATTTTTTTTTTTTTTTTTTGTTATATAAAATAAAAATTACGTCAATATGTACAATTTGGCTATTAGTTTGGCGATTTGTATAATTTGGCGAAAGTGGTCGACGGGATAACAGAGTAGTACCAAAAAATTCTTTCACAGTTGGACAGCTACACTATTTATTGTGAACATAGGTTATATTATATTTTCAAAAAAAATAGGGATCCTTACTAAAATGCCAATAATGTAACCCAAGGTATCGATAAATGACCTTCAAAATTCTTACATCACGTGCGCTGCGAACATTATTAATTATAAAACAAAATAATGTACTACTATTTTGCAGTACGTATAATTATCTACAAAAAATGTCGCGACAGCATATGTCTGTCATAGTTACGTCACAAGAGTTTTTTTTTTTTTTTTATTAAAAAAAATTATTAAAATGCCGTCTCAGTAAAAGATTTTTATTTTTACCTTAGTATTAATCCTTATGGACATGGGACTATGCGACTTGCTCTACCCGAAGCAAAGCGAGGACGGGCCGCTAGTGTCTAATATAACGTTAATAATGAATATTTAGATTTAAAATGAAAGGGAAAAAAGACTCATTAAAAGTACGTACATGAAAAATTTTAATTTTTTAAATATATAAAAACTCCAGTAACTCAGAAACTATTGGTCGTATCAACTTGATTCTAGTTTCATTCGATTCAGCGTTACAAAATACATGGAAAATGATATATCACATGACTATGTAGCTTAATTGATATTTTGCTCCCTTTTCGACCTAAATGCCCCTCAAAAGGGGGGGAAGCGTACAGCAGAATATTGGGGACTTTTGAGGTATCATTTATAATGATATAATAAATCGCTCTGTGAAAAAAACCTGTATTAAAAAATTTTCCGAAGGAAAATGCTAAAGTGACTGGACTATTGACAAGGTTTATCCAAAAGATTTTCATTCTGTTTCACTTTGTTAGTTTGTTCTTTGTTGTTTTCTCTATGGGATTTCGGGAAAATGTTTGCGGAAATATATGACCTGTATTATTTTGTTATTACACCTGGAGTTTCAGAATAATTCCTCGTGTATTTTTCCTGATATTTAACAAAACGTCTAAAATCGCAAGTGGCAGGTCACCTTTGGCTTTATAATTTATATCAATATGGAAATCGTTGTAGCTATCGACTATTCTATCCTATGCAAAAAAAAAAAAAAGAAATAGAATAATTATTAAATATTTATTAATTCGATGTGTTTTCTTTACCTGGAATCCGTTCTAAATGCGAATATATTGGACGAATTCTTGTTATGATCCGAGTTATTTCAATCAATACGCATTGATTATACTCAAAAAGGGAAAGAAATTATCGTAAAAAGAAAGATACATTTTGTAAATTTTTTGATTAAAATAAATTCTACTTCAGAGAGAGAAAAAAAACTTTATTTAATCAAACAACTGAAATAATTAAACGCCGAATTCAAAAAATCAGGAAATTTTTAAAAAGATTTGTAATTTTTTTTTTCTGGTCAATAATCGATTATTTCTTATCTGTCTGAACAAATATCTGGGTGGATAATCTGATAATGCATCTTTAAAGAAGTTCTAAAAATAAACTGTTCACGAAACTGTAGAATCGAATTGTGCTGAAATGTGTAAAAATCAATCAAAGAATTGTTTTCACTTTTATATTACTTCCCACTTTTAAAAAGAAAAGAAAAGGTGCAAAAATTTTCTAAATTTGTGTTATAAATGGTACATAAACAAGGATTTCGGAGTAAGAAAAAAACACTATCAATGGAAACAAATGTTCGTAGATTATAAAACGAAATATTTGTTTAAGTATCATTTGTTTGCTTTCATGCACTATTCTATAAATAAACTTTCTATCTACAAACATAAAATTTCAACATATAGTAAGATTAATTTGAAAGATAAATTAGAAAAAGAAACTAAAAATAAGAGTGTGAAGAAAAATTGTTAAATGGTCGAAAAGTTTGCTTTTGATGCTTTCTTATTATTTGTCGAATTAATGTTTTTTATATTTTTTATAGCGTAATTTTTGTTAAAATTATTTTATTTCTCAAAGCACTTAATTTAAAAAACAAACATAAATAAATGCTATTTCAATAATTCGGAAATTTTGCGTCAAACGTAGCAAATAAGGTGCGTTAGTACTATGACGAAGTTTTTAAAATATTCAGATCTTCGGACTCTATACAGTACTTCGGATACAGTATAGAATCCGAAATCTTTTGGGTGTCCCTGTAAATACTATCTACTTTCTATTATACATTAAGTAATTTGTAGTGAACCTTAGCAACGTATATCAATTTCATAAAATGTGAAATATTTTATTATAGTTCTAAACAATATTTCCTCCTATACAGATATGAAATGGAATACTTTTGTGCGGCCCTGTAAATTGATAACAAATATTTGTTACACCACAGATTGTATAGAATGTATATTTTAATGTATACTTCATAGATGAATATCAATTTTATTATGTTCGAAAGAATGTAGCATCATTAAAATGCACTTGAAGCTATTTTATTCCCATTGGCCATAATGTAACGGAATACTTTTGATTGTCCCTGTAATTCAGCTATATGTCCGATTTCCATAAAATTTGAAATGCCTCGACAAAATTATGCCACAATTATATATTTTAAACGATTCGGTTGGGTAGTTTTTGCGTTTTTATATGTGGAGACGGATGGACAGGCAGACGGACGAACTGAACGACGACTATAGGTGCTACGTATTCATATATTTACGAACACAACTAAAAATAAAGAATACTGCCCAGCTAAACTGATGGCATTGAGCTCACAGGCTACAAATACTAATTGTACATTAAAGCCTTATATTTTCAAGGGTTAATTCCGTTCGAAAAAAAAAATTAAGAAGGGGAAACAGCTCTCCCCTTTCCTCTTTTTTTATACTTAATCATTGAACCTCCTATACTATCAAAGACATGCTTTATCATATAAAAAATCTATATCCAAAATTCAGAGCAAGTTAGATAATTCTTAATAAAAACCCATTTAGCATTTATATAATTTAAAAGGAGTTATCCCCCTCTTTTATACTTAACCATTAAACTTCCAAAACTATTCAGAGATTTGAACGAAATCTGAAAATTCTGCTTGAAAAACCCATTTATATAAATTAAGGGGGGGGGGCATTAGAACCCCTGTTCCCCCTATTTATACTTATTCAATGAACACCCAATAACAGTCACGGTATCGCCTCATCAGAATGATCCTAATCTAAATTTTGAACGAAAACATAATTCTGCATGAAAATCCCATTTATATCAACTAACGGGGGGGGGGGGGGATTAGAACCCTTGTTCCCCCGATTTATACTTATTCAATGAACACCTAATAACAGTCACGGAATCGCCTCATCAGAATGATCCTAATCTAAATTTTGAACGAAAAATTAATTCTGCATGAAAATCCCATTTATATCAACTAACGGGGGAGGGGCATTAGAACCCCTGTTCCCCCTATTTATATTTATTCAATGAACACCTAATAACAGTCACGGAATCGCCTCATCAGAATGATCCTAATCTAAATTTTGAACGAAAACTTAATTCTGCATGAAAATCCCATTTATATCAACTAACGGGGGGGGGGGGGCATTAGAGCCCCTGTTCCCCCTATTTATACTTATTCAATGAACACCTAATAAGTCACGGAATTGCCTCATCAGAATGATCCTAATCTAAATTTTGAACAAAAACTTAATTCTGCATGAAAATCCCATTTATATCAACTAACGGGGGGCATGAGCCCCCCGTTCCCCCTCTTATACATATCGAATGAACTCCAAAAACTAATCAGGGAAGCGCCTTGTCAGGATATACCTATATACAAAATTTCAAGTGGATCGGATATTTTTATCATGAGTTATCGCGTTACGCACATACATACAGAACGGACGGGCACATAAGCTCTCAGGCTATGATAGCCTGTGAGCTAACAATGAAGATATAGCATGTTTGTATTGTTTCACCCTTTTAGGGGCGGCGGTATATTTATGAAACTACTTAAATTTAAATACAAATTGACATATTACCATCAGAATTTTTTTAAAAATAATTTCGGTTAATCATGTATGTGAAAAATGGATTTTCTTCTTTCCAAATAGATTTGTTTGTAAATTCCGGTGTCATTAATTTATTTCAGCATTTAATCGGCAATTTTTTAGGTCAGCATTGACTAGAAAATTGTTGAAGAATTTAAACCGCATGAATAGTTTAATCATAAAAAAATGGATATTTTCATACTAACATTAAAATAACAAAGAAGAAGAAGGAAGTGGCGGCAACATTTTTAACTTAAAGACGAGAATAGGAGGGAAAAGTGCCAGAGGGAAGGTCGCAATAGAAAAAAAAAGAGCATAAAACAAACTTCAGCTGCAAACGCAAAGAATTAAAAAAGGTATATTTTATGTTTGGCCTTATGACACTAATGGAATAAAAATTGAATTTTGTTATTCCACTCTGAACGTAAGGAATTGCGTAATTGTTGAACAAGTTTATCAACATGACATCAATAGGTCCTAATTTATCCGGCTTTTGTTAACACAATAAAACGTAGCTTTTTAAAAGTAAAACAAAATATATTTTTTCCATTGCAGTGATCAGTTTTCTAAGCACTTACTTATAAAAAGTTATTAACCGTGAGAAAACACGAAACTGCGTTTCCATCGCAAGTTGAATACGGCTGAAATTATTGTTGCTTTGCTTGGTATATAAAAGTAATCATTTGATATTACATTTTTCATTTACTGCCCATAAGTATTTCTAACGAAAAAATATATATTAAAGCAATGTTAAAATCTAAATTGCTTTTTTACACAGCTCACAGAAATTGAAAAATATACAAAATTAGTTTAGAAATAATTGTCTTTCATATGTTGACTGTTTCTATGTTTTGACTTTTCTAAAAGAATTCATATTGAAATTGTAAACTTTCATTCTCTTAATGTTTTCTAGAAGCATTTTTTTCCTACTCTATTTCGGTTCCGAAACAGAAAATCAGATATAGTCTGCATGTCAATAGGTCTATCACGAAATATGTCACCCGAAGAGGACACAAATATACCACCAATTCAAAGTTGCTTGTGCATCATTTGACATACAGGAAAACAAAACTGTTCACTCACAATATATTCAAATGATTAGAACCCATTTTAGTGGTGTGGGTATTATAATTTTTTTAAATAAAATTCGTAATGCTTGCTAAAAATTGCTTCTATTTACTTATTTATTAGACGTTCATTAAACTCTAATTTGAATTAGTGCTGACTCTATTCCAAATTGGCAGGGCAGAGTGCCCGATGGCCCTTTTTAACTACTTTATCTGTCTGAACGTCTTTTCAAAATGCTTTATACACCCGGCGCACAGTTAAAGATTTTCGAATCTAGCGGGAGAAAAGCCCAAAAATCCACTTGCAATAATTTCATTTTTAAACATTTCAAATAATATCATATTTTAGGGGGGGAAGGTAAAGTAATAATAGTCTTAACAACACCATCAAAAATTGGCTCAAGAATTCTGTACATGTAATTGACATTGTTATTTATGACTAAAAACATACTTTTTTTGTAAATATTTTTATATGATAATATTGAACCTTTACAACAATGTAGATACTTTATATTTTACAGTTATGATGGTTATTTAAAAATATTATATTAAAAAAAATTTACATAAAAGTGTTTTGAAAATTAAATAGCTTATGATAAATTTTAAAAAGCTTCCCAAGATTTTGTGAACGCTGGTTGCATTGTAACATAATAATTTTTATATTTACGTATGTATATGGATATAAAATAAATCAATTTCAACGGCAACTATTTACAACTCTTCTATACTTTTCAATTCATTTTTTTTTTAATTTTGTATGTATTAATTTTATGATTAATGTAAAATATTTTTTAAAAAAGACAAACAAAGAATAAAGAATTTACAAATTTGAAAATCTCCCCCCCCCCCCTTAAAAATCCAAATTGCCTCCTGGTGTAGCATACGCCTTAAAATGAGAACTACGTTCTAAGTTAACACTAGAAATATGTGCACAAAAGTATAAAAATAAAAATTTAAACATTTAGCATTACATGCATTACATTTTATTTTATCATTCTTTTTTTTAATGTAAAAGCCCCATTTCACGACATATTTGCAAATATTTAATTCAATAGCTTTCAAATAAATTTACTCATGAAATTTTGCAGATGAATTAATTTAAAGCAGAGAAAATTAATAGAACTCGAATTCATTATTAAAGGAATGACGTTTTAATAGCCCAAATATATTCTATAAAAATCAGAGTTAATAAGAACTTTTAAATTATACAAATCAATGTTTCCTGTGTTGATATTAGTTATACGCGTATCCACAAGGTTGCACGAACGATCTTAAAAATTGCACAATAACAATAAGCGATTCCATAATAGATACTGGTATTAGTGGAAAGAATATATAGGTGAGACTGGGGCACATGTGAACATGGGACAGATGTGGACATCGCAATTTTTCACTAATTACTATTATTATTATTTTCTTTTTGAAAAAAATTTTCAACGATGACAGCACCTGTAAACATAGGTAAAAAAATTTTGAAGCTCTATGATATTTTGTTTGTCTTCAGTAGTCAAAACACTGTTTATAGATCTCAAAAGTAAAACCTCAGTTCCAACTTGCTAAGCGTATAACTTTATTATTTATTTGAATTTTAATATTTCAACATATACTATGAATACTAATAAATATTTTTGAAAATTTTTTTTCTAAAATTTTAAAAATGTTAATGATTTGTCAATTAAACTCTAGTGGCCATGTGGGGCACTTGTGAACAGATTCGTTGGGGCAGATGCGAACAGTTCATAAGTGTCCCAATAATTCTTCTGTGATTCTTTCTGTTGCTTTCAGTTAATTTCAAGAGAAATAATGTCGATTTCAATATCTGTAATTTTTCTGAAATAGAAGACTTTTTGTCATTCTACATTTGATTTTGTATTAAAATTTCCACAAAAAACATCTGTCAAAAAGTACACAAAGAACAACAAGCTCGTTTAGATTCAATTGTAATTTAAATAAATTTAATGTTTTCTAAAATGCAATAATGTTATTCAATATTTTATTAAAACAATATTCTTTATACTTTGTTAATACAAAAAGTATTACGTTAAACAAGTCTACAATTTTTTTTTATTTCATTTCTTCCAAACTTCTTCATAGCCTACTTACATCTCTAAATAGCTGTGTATATGATGCTTTGGATGGGGATAAATATCAATGGTATCTTAAGAAAGTAAAATTTTTAAATTGATAATTATCATAAAATTCCAATTGAAAGCACCGCTCGCCTCTTTCGAAAGCAAAAGAAGCTAAATTTTAGAAGGGAGGGGGTGATATAATCCAGATTTGTTATAATCATTAATAAAACCCTTCTTTATCACTAATTTAGAAATAAATAAGGCAAATACAGGCGTGAGAATCTTTCGTATTTCAACAGATTTCTGATAAATATTATCTAAATGTCTCCTCTCCCTAAAATCTCCCCTAAGCAAAATTTAAAGGCTTTTTTTTTTCTTTTTTTTCAAATTTACTCTTTATTTTTTATTTTATTGCAGCAATAATTAATCATCTAATCCTCCTTTCCTTCCAATCTATTTATTTTCATTTTAAAATTTTGTGCTTAAACATATCATCCAAAAGCCTGGGAAATACATACATACTTTTTTTTTCTTTATATTAAATTTAACATATAATATAGCTAATTATTATTGTGACAAAAAAAATAATAGATTAAAAAACATGTCAACTAGGGCTGGGCGATATCAGAATTTTAATATCGTGATATATCGCTGACCAAATATCGATAATTTTCGATATATCGATATATTTCAATTCATATGTCACTCCATTATAGGGTCATAAATGTAACTGTCCTCTGTATAAAATATTACAAACACATAATATTATATATATGTGTGTGTGTGTGTGTATGTTAATTATCAAGAAAAAACAAAAATATCAATATCTTAACATATTCCAAGGAACATAAATTTTTATTTTTATGTATTGATTCAAAATATGCAAACCCTTTACCTGCAAATCTGATCTAAAATATGTGCTATTGAAAACACTTAGAAAGTTAAACATTATAAATCATTAAAATGAAACAAGAAAATGTATATAAGACAACAAACAGACATTAGATATATTGAAAGAAAATACTTTAATTACCCATAAACTTAGAATTTTTTTTATTACAAAAAAAAAAAAAAAAAAAAAAAAAAAAAAAAAAAAATTGCATTTCTGCAATTTTGGGCAGTAAGGAACACCTTCTTTTTGTTGTTATAACAAATAATTCTATTATTAGTCAGAATACAAATGAAAGCATTAGAATAATCAAATAATTTTAAGAAAACACGAAATTTCTTTAATAGAGTACAAAGTCCCAAATCAGGACGTTTTGCTTACTACCCTTTTTTTTCTTCATTTAATAATAATGCTGAATTAATCTCTATAACTTTTACTTTTTCGATTTTGTTTACAGATTTTTTTTTTCTAGGATGCTTTTACTTTCGAAACCAGTTTCAAAAATGAAAGTATTTCAGTAAAGAAAAAAAAATCTTGAAAACAAATATTAAAAAAAGGCTTTTGTTGAAAGATATCAACCTCAGATGTGCAATGCAAAAACAAAAAATAAATAAATAAATAAATAAACAAAAGTATGGAAATGCAAACGAGGTATAAAAAAAATAAGATTGACATTGAGCGGATGTTTTTGGATTAGTGAACTCTTGAAATAAAAAGGAGCCATGATATTCAAAATCAAAACTATCCTCATTCTTTTATGAGGGATAAACTGTTCGATTTTTTTTTTTTTTTTTTTAAACTTATAAAAAGTTGTTTTGTGAAAGTATCAACTAGTTTCAGTTGTTTAAGTGCGCGAAAAACACATTCAACGGCACATACAAACGAAAAGGCGGGGGGGGGGGGGGGGAAGAAAAATAAAACCTTTTATTCTTTACCATTAAAAGGGAAAAAAATTCATAACTCCTAAGTTAATTTACCGATTTTTTTCAAATTTTCAGCAATTTGCAATAATAGTAAATTAGGCTGTGTGACAAATTTTTATTAAAATATAATAAGTTATTACAAAATTTGAGCATCTTTACAAGTGTCCAGTACAGAAGAACCTCAAAAAGAAAACGTAGAAAACTATCCATCGTTTGTTTTTGTTTATCGAACTCAGCGAAATCGAAATTTGAATGTTTATACAATAATCATATTGTCATCTGCTGTGGATGGGTAATATGTTTTGCCAAGCAGAAAGACACCATCCATAGAGTTTTAGCGATCTTTCAAAATGAAAAGTATTTTCTTTCCTAATTTGAGAAAAATTTTCAATTTTTTTTTGGGGGGGGGATTTTTTTTAAAAACCCGTACGCAAAACGGATAAAAATAGTAGTATCCAATAAACTCTAAAACTAAGGTGAATCACAATGAAACAAGAAAAAACTTCCGCTTTAAGTAAAATTTCTGATTAAAATAAATGACATAATAGAATTACCATACATGTAAATTATTAATGTTATTAATAAAAAATGTAAAATATGTGATTTAATATAATTATTTATTAATGCTATTAATAAATGAAAAACAAACATACAAGAAATATCGATTAATTGTGCTCACATTCTTGAAAATATGTCAATCAATTCTGCATTCCGGCAGCAATAACTGTACACAAGCTCACAGGAAAAGAACAGTCAGCCACCGATATGGAGTCAACAAGTATCGGAAATGCCCTATCCTCGAACGAGCGTTTCAACTTCGATTTTCGAACGAACTCCGATAAATAAAGCGGTACATCAGAATAGTAGACTGTTCGCCGATATTCCGGTATGTGCGCGACACCAGCGCAAAAAGTAGACGGTTCGCCCATATTCCAGTGTGTGCGCGACACCGGCTCAAAACCGGAAGTATCACGCAAGTGCCGATTACAGCGTGAACATTTGCAAAAGTAAACAACTTTTGCGCCGACAGAGCTAGATTCGAAATTCCGTAACTCCGTAATTCCGAAAGTAGGACGAAATACCGTTTGCAACGATATATCGGAAGGATTGAAATCTCAATATCGTTACCGCGGTCTTAAAGAAATATCGATATATAACGATATTACGGTATATTGCCCAGCCCTAATGTCAACGGATATTTTCCCCCTGTGATCACATGTGCTCTACGTGTGTTCACAACTGCTCCATTGGTGGGGCATATATGAACAATTTGTTAAATTTTCAAAACTACAGTCGAGTTGCTCTATAACGAAACTCCATACATCGAATTTCTCTATATAACGAATTTTTTACTGGAACGGTGGATTTCGTTAATAGAGACTCGACTGTATTAAAAAAGTAAAAAGAACTATAAATGATTTTTAAAAAATTACCATGTATAAAAAAAAGTTCTGTTTACTATATTCAGTAATTTTTGTTTTCAGAAATTAACCCAATGATGAGTAAAAGCTATATTTATGTGAGCTGCTCACATGTGCACCAGCCTCCCCTACAGTAAACTACCGATTATCCGCTTTGTAGATGATCTGCGAGTCTAAATTTTAATTATTGAAAAATGTCGAAAATAATAAAAAGAGTTGTGTTAACAATTCAGGATAAATTAAAACTGATTTATCGAGGATTAGACCCAGGCTTCAATTATGTAGCTGGTGAAGAAATTGTAGATGAAGCGTTAGCTATGAATTTTGAAGAGAGCTATGAAGAAGATGGAAGAAACAAAAGAAAGTGAGCCACGACGCAGCTTACGTTGAAGGTCGTCAGTACTTAGTGGAACAAGATGACGGTTCATTTTGTGATAAAATAGTTCTAAAAGGCTTCAATCTCAAATAAAAATAAGTGTTTCAATACAAAAAGAAATAAATGAAAAGAAAAACGAAAGATTGACTGATTTTTCAAAGAAGCAAATCTAAAAATTTGTAAGGAGAGAATAATTTTATTATACCCAAAATAAAAAGTGCATATAAATTGTTCAAATGTATGTTTATGTTTCCTATTGTGTGTATAAACTGTTCAAGTGAAAAAAAATGAATAAATAACTAATACTGGTTTGAAGGTCTTCCAAGAATTTTAAACATATGAGATTTAAGGAAAATAGATGTATGATAGCGGAGAATTATCTTTATAAATATTCGTGACCGAATATTTATATAAGTTTTTTTTTTTTTTTTTTACAAAGCTCACTTATATTATTGATTTATAATAAAAAGTATATTTAAATTTGTAAATAGTAATTTTCTAATATAAAAATGACATTGAATTTCTTTAGAACAATAATAACAATATAAACAACATTGTGTGAAATTTTGAACTGTTAAAACAACAATATTTTAGATTTTTTCTTCTTCTACTTCTTGAGCATATATTTAATCCATAACCAGCATAAGGAGACATAATCTAAAATAATTTTAAGAGTTCCTGATGTAAGTTAAAGAGAACCAGGTTAATAAAATAAAAATAATAATCATTTCAGCAGGAAAATATGATAAAAAAAAGAATTCTCCCCATAAAATAAAAGTAAGGTAATGCGTGCTAGAGGTCTGCACGGGCCCGGGCTTGGCCCGTAAAATATGATCTATTTTTGACGCAAATGGTTTTAACGCGAATAAATATAAATGTGCGTCACGAGCCATACTAGTTTGACAGCATCAATATAAAAATGTAACTTGTACAGTGTGAGATCGGCATCGGACAGTTAAATTGTGTGTAACCCGTTTTAATATTTTTTTAGCTGACTCATACCGGGCCGAGATCAAGCTTGCATTATTTTTCTACATATAAACTTGCCGGACCGGAACAAGACTTAATTGTTCTCAAGATCTGTAGGGCAGACAACATGATTTGTAAAATTATTAACAGCGATAAAGAACTTATGTTAGAGTAATCTTTGGATTTATACTTCTTGATGGTTTTTAAATTAATTTCTCAATAACGCGAAAGTTTGACACATTTTCAGATTAATTTTTAATTGTAAAAATATGAAAGTGATAAGCCTGATTATTGAAGGCATTTGGAATCGAATAGCATTTTTCATTTTTGATGAATAAAATACTTGCATAAATTTGTTCATGTACAATAGTTTCTCAAATGGTTGCAGGTTTTTCTTCCTTCTTATGCTATCGCTTCCGGAAATTCTATTGAAAAACCTAACTATAACAATAATTTATTCCCTTTCACTATTCTTAAATTTCTTGTATCAAAAACCGGATAATGCCACTTGATTATATAGTTTCTGAATAAAGATACCTGCTGTGCGTTTCTGAGTAAAAGAGGAATTTAGAAATGTATCTGAAAGGCACATATTTGAGTTAACGAATGAATTTGGATTTAAAATCTTTAATAAAATGATTTAGAAATATTTTTATAAATCTTCTTTTATTAAACAGCTTCAAAAGTTACGATGTTTTTAACTTTCTTTCCTTTTTCTTTTATTCTAAGCCATATTAATTTTTTGATGAATCTTTATTTGATTGTTGAAAGCCTAAGAATCTTAGTAATCACTAATGTTGCTAATGTGTATTTCATGTGAAATATACTGTAAAATCATTCAATAGATATGTATGGCATAGTCCATGTCAATTCAGGCAGCCAAAGAAAAAATCTTACCTTCATAGTCTCAGAAGTTCTTTGATTGAACATATGTTAAAATTCAGGAAAAAATAAAATTCCAGTAATTTTTGGTTTTCCCCAAAAAAATTTCTGGACCGAGATACAGGGTGCCAAAGATGGCATCCCGAGCACCTTTTCCCATTTGCGATTTTCGAAAAAAAGTTTAAAGTGCTCTATCTCTGAAACGATGCAAGATATCTCGTTGCAGTTTATTTTATTTTAAAGGTAATAGTACGAGATCCGGCTGCAGAATCAGTGTACCCATCGAGTGTTTGCTGAAAACCAAATTTTTACACATATTTATGATTAGGAGAATTTATATCTACCAGGTTGCCTATCAAAATGTGGCCGCTAGTATTTTTAATTAAATTATTAATAATTCATAATCCGTAAGAAATTTCACTGACTTGTTTTTTCAATAAAATGTCGTCTACTTTACGGCAACATCTATAAAGACTCTGAAAAATCACGGTTGCCTTTGCGCACCTGGCCGCACCTCTTCGCAGCCAGGTATACACAGGTATGATTTTGTTACATTTATACACCCACAACGTACATTCATAATTTATATATCAAATTAAAGCTAATTTTTTTCTGTTTATTATTATATACGGTTGCCTAATTAAATCTGGCCGCAAATAAGGGTTGCCGGCTGTTAAATATAGTAAATATTAAAAATAGAGTGAAAGAGAGCTAGCGCGTAACACTAGTCAGACGAGGATAGCAATTGCCAGCTGTCGGACGGTTTAAAGCCATTGCGCATGCATCAGATGCTATTGTTCTCAATCTCCGATTCAAACAATAATAAACAAATTATAACAAATTAGCGGCGGAATTACATTATTAGATATGTAAAAAAATAAAATAGTTTGGAATAATTGGCGGGAAAAGCTGAAAGCGACGCGGGATTTGGCGAGCAATGCATTTCCTTGCCAAAAGCAGACGATTTTAACGAATCTCAAAATTGATTTTAATTGACTTCACTGTTAAAAATCTGCAGCATTTACTGCAACGCCACTCCACTACTTTTATAGAATATCTCTCTTCTGACCAATGAGAATGCTCCATAGCACGGTGAATTGACCGTTTTCTATAAAAGCGGTGGAGTGACGCTGCAGAATCGTTTGTTTCATACACTGTTAAAAATCTGCTGCATTTTGTTGCAACGCACTCCATCGCTTGTATATAATATCTCTATTCCAACCAATGAGAAAGCTCATTTCACGGCCAAGTAACCGTTTTCTATTCAAGCAAGGGAGTGCGTTGCAACAAAATGCAGCAGATTTTTAACAGTATATTTTTCAATTTGGAACAATTTTAATCAGTTTAAATTGTGTTTTAAATGATAAAATATATTAATTTCATTTTGTTAAACGTATATGACAAAATTACACTTAAAGTAAAGTAAAAATGTAAAACTAAAATTACTTAAACTAAACTTATTTAAATAAATTGAACATAGAAAGTTTTTTCTTTAAAAAGTATTCGAAGTAGAGTTGCAAAAAGTCGGTTTATTCCCGGGTTTATTTCCAATTTACTAGGTTTATTCCCGGGTTTATTCCCAAAAAACCGAATTATTCCTAAAATTCCCGGGTTTTTTCCAGGTTTATTCCTAAAATCCGGGTTTATTCCCGGGTTTAAACCGGCTTTTTTCTAACCTTTGAAACGCTAATTCGAAGCGTAAAAGCATATTTTCAAAATTTCGTTTTTTCGCCAACCGGAGATAAATCGCCAAATAAACGAATTTTTTTTTTTTTTTTTTTTTTTTTTTTATTTAACGGACGTTATAAGGAGGTTCCCCCGAATTTTTTTTTTTTTTATAACGTATATAACTATATGAAAAGAACATTCTGTATTTTTTTCAGATTTTTCTGAGTATGCCCGTATGGAGACCTTCCTTGTTAGAATAAAAGTCGCAACAGATCCGTTGAGAACACTAGCATCTGACGCATGCGCAATGGCTTTAAACCGTCCGACAGCTGGCAATCGCTATCCTCGTCTGACTAGTGGTGTTACGTGCTAGCTCTCTTTCACTCTACTTTTAATATTTACTATATTTAAGAGCCGGCAACCCTTATTTGCGGCCAGATTTAATTAGGCAACCGTATATAATAATAAACAGAAAAAAATTAGCTTTAATTTGATATATAAATTATGAATGTACGTTGTGGGTGTATAAATGTAACAAAATCATACCTGTGTATACCTGGCTGCGAAGAGGTGCGGCCAGGTGCGGAAAGGCAACCGTGATTTTTCAGAGTCTTTATAGATGTTGCCGTAAAGTAGACGACATTTTATTGAAAAGACAAGTAAGTGAAATTTCTTACGGATTATGAATTATTAATAATTTAATTAAAAATACTAGCGGCCACATTTTGATAGGCAACCTGGTAGATATAAATTCTCCTAATCATAAATATGTGTAAAAATTTGATTTTCAGCAAACACTCGATGGGTACACTGATTCTGCAGCCGGATCATAGACTATAATATTTTTCTGCTTAAAAAGATATACTTTATTTTGGAATATATATTTAATTATTTTTACAGCAGCCTTCTAAAATATTTTTTTTTTAATCAAAAATATTTTTTTTCTCAAAAATGCCAATCTTAAAAATTTTGATTTTTTTTTACTGTTAGTCAATACCATTGAGTACTACCTTCACTGTAAAGGAGAACTTCCACTTTTGAGTTTAACAAGTTTTAGAATCATTTCAAGAATTTAGAGAATTTTACAGGAACTGCAAGTCAAAAGTTCCAATAAAAGTTTCTCAATTTTTGTTTATTTGTATCATATGTAGCCTATTACATATCTTAAACAAATTAGAAATCACACGTTGAACATGGTAAATGAGGGGCATTTATACTATGACTAGTTTTATAAATATTTAGATCTTGGTGCAATAAGTATTACACTCTTGTGAAAACTGGCATGAATACAAAATTTATTATGTTTCTATATATTAAATTCAGTAATACGGAAGTAATATGAATCCATCTTAAAAAGAACGTGATCACCAGGGCAACCTAGAATCATTACCTATCATGTGATATTTAATTATGTATGATAGAATTTAATAGAATGAACAATCATCTGTTAATATCATAGAAATGAGTATATTCATCTATTAATATCATAGTATCTGTATTGCACTAACTTTTAACAGCAAGCAAGAATAAATTTCATTTGTCCAACCAAGATCTCTGAAACAATTGCAAAATATTCAGATTCACAATTTATAAAAAGGAATTTTTGTTGCCTGTGTATATTACTGTGAGTGATGGATTGTAAAGATAAATGAAATCAGTTGTTTATGAAATTGTCGTTAACTTTATGCTCCCACATGGATCGGCTGTTGGATATAGATTTTCACCTGCAAAACAGTAAAACCACCATCAGTGTTCGCTTCCTATTCACAATGTTTTAAGGATTATGGAAACCCCAGACCCTATTAGTTAAACAGGAAGGCATCACTAAATATCAAAGGAAGATACAGATACTGTTCAACAAATTATAAAGTCTATGAATTTCTAATTTCAGTTCTAAGCAGAGTACACTGAAAGTAATATGTTTTGAAACTTATACATATATTTTGTAAACTATAGTGTATGTTTTTTTTTTCTTTTGTAAGCTATTTTTAAAGCTGTCAGTTTCTTATACTTATTAAGAAATAAAATCCTACGCCAAACAAGACTAAGATTCTGATTTCCTGACACCAGTATGTGATTGTCATACAGGAACTGGTAAAATATATGGCAAAATTTTACATGTGTTTCGATAACTTGTCAAAATCAAAAGTAGAAGTTTTCCGAAATAAGGAAGGCAGTAAGTACTCAATGGTATTAATCAACAACAAAAAATAAATAAACAAATAAATAAAATAAAATAAATTGAGGATTAGCATTTTTGATTTCTTTTAATTAAAAAAAAAAAAATCAAAAGGCTGCATCAGAAAATATGAATACATTTTTTCAAAATTGAATATATCATTTCAAACAGAAAAATGTTACCTTCAAAAAAAAAAAAAAAAAAAAGCAACAAATGTTGTGAAAAAGGTTGTCAAATGCTATGAAAGTCAAATTAAAACTTTGAAAAAAGATACTCAGAAATATTTTTTTCATCCTATTAAATCCTATCACACATAATTAATTCAAACATATCCCATGATAGGTAATGATTCTAGGTTGCCCTGGTGATTACGTCCTTTTTAAGATGGATTCATATTACTTTCGTATTACTGAATTTAATATATTGAAACATAATGAATTTTGTATTCATGCCAGTTTTCACAAGAGTGTAATACTTATTGCATCAAGATCTAAATATTTATAAAACTAGTCATAGTATGAATGCACCTCATTTACCATGTTTGACATGGGATTTCTAACTTGTTTAGGATATGTAATAGGCTACATATGATACAAATAAACAAAAATTGAGAGACTTTTACTGGAACTTTTGACATGCGTTCCTGTAAAATTCTCTAAATTCTTGAAATGATTCTAAAACTTGTTAAACTCAAAAGTGGAAATTCTCCTTTACAGTGAAGGTAGTACTCAATGGTATTGACTAACAGTAAAAAAATCAAAATTTTTGAGATTGGCATTTTTGAGAAAAAAATTATTTTTGATTAAAAAAAATGTTTTTTAGAAGGCTGCTGTAAAAATAATTAAATACATATTTCAAAATGGAGTATATCTTTTTAAGCAGAAAAATATTATCTTTAAAATAAAATAAACTGCAACAAAATATCTTGCATCGTTACAGAGATAGAGAACTTTAAACTTTTTTTCGAAAATCGCAAACGGGAAAAGGTGCTGAGGATGCCATCTTTGGCACCCTGTATCTCGGTCCATAAATTTTTTTGAGGAAAACCAAAAATTACGGGATTTTTATTTTTTCCTGAATTTTAACATATGTTCAATCGAAGAACTTCTGAGACTATGAAGGTAACCCCCCTGCCTGAATCGACATGGATTTGGCCGTATGCAGTATTCTTTAAAGAAATCTTTATATGAAAAAAATTTGAATTTTTTAGAAATCGTAGAAATTGTAACGGGCCAAAACGGGCCGGGCCGGGCCTGTTTTCACAGATTTTTGTACAGGCCGGGCCGGGCCCGGCCCGGGCCGAACTTTTGAATTTTATAACGGGCCGGGTCGGGCCGAAAAAAATTTCCTACGGGCCGGGCCGGGCCCGGGTCTGGAAATTCCGGCCCGTGCAGACCTCTAATGCGTGCAAAGCAAAATAATCTACGCCTTTAAAAAAAAAATGTATTAAAAATAAATTCTAATACGACAAGAAAAGCACTTTATCGGAATTTGGCCATAAAAATAGATTACAATAACGATGTTACGTTTCTTTTAACTATTAATTGTAACTCATAACATAAATATCTAGAATACAATGAAAATAAAATTTCGATCACGTAAACACGGTAAAATTTTATAATTGTTACTTAATTTGATATTCATATAAAAAAAAGATGTGGAATATCAAATACTTTTACTAAAAATTAAATAAAAAATTTATAGTTTGCAATTAAAAAAAAAAAAAAAAACTTTCTCAAGAGATTTTGAATAGCATTTAATTTCAATGTGCTAACATTTGAATGGAATAAAACACGGGTCGACAATCTTAAGATCCTTGATGATTAACATTCATTTAATTATGTCCTCATTTAAGTGTGCCGCCAATTAATGTTTCCACCTGAAATCTTAACTGTAAGTTTCTCTATATAACTTCTGACCAGGCCCTTAACTTCGGGGATATAACCAGTTTTAAGACTTTGAGTGCCTGAAAACAGAGCGAAATTGCCTGATCACCAAATGGCAGAGGTCTGCTGGACAATCACTTTCGTTGTCTTAATGGCAGTTCTGTTTTTAGGTAACTTTCATTACAAAAAGTAAAAAGCTACCTATTGCAGCCGTCCGAAGGAAAGCACTTCCGGAAAATTTTGGTACATTTTCATCGATCATGACCCCCCCCCCCCCCCCCAGACTCCAAAACCACCCTCCGTTCAAATGTTGGCACATATATATATATATATGTATGATCTTTAACATGCTGTAACTATCGTATTTCTGAATCGATTTGAATGAAATTTGGTGTGCATATAGTACACCCTAATGTCTCTACCGAGTTTGTTGACCAGTATCATTCTCCATATTTTTCAAAATGGCGGCCATTTAAATTTTTTTAAATAAATTTAATTTTAAAATAAAGTACAAAAGAAATAGAAATTGAAAAATATTTTTTTCTTATGCGTTTGACCTTGATACAAAGAATTCGGAGCATTTTTGTTTCGTCTATATCTTAAAAAATGGCTGAGTTATATCACTTTGAATTTCTAGTGTGGCTGACATTTTGAAACGGTCTGATATTTGTCACGTGATAACACGCGTATTTCATAAACCGATTTGGATGTAACTTGGTGTGAACCAGTGGCGTAGCTAAGGGGGGGCGGGGGCGGCGGTCCGCCCCGGGTGTCACCCTCGAAGGGGTGACACCCGAGCGGCCTTTATTTGCAAAAAAAATATGCATAATCTTACAAGATTTCGGAAAAAATTCTGACTTAAAATGAATTTTCTAGGGCAAAACTAGGAGCAACAGACTTATTTTTCTTTTCTTGGAGAAAGTGAAACGGTTAAAAAAATGGGGTGTATAAATTAGATTTGCAATAGTGAGGAAAAACCCATTTACGCAAAGTGCGGGTAACCAAAACAAACTTTAGAAAGAAATAATTTTTTTCTACTTATACACGCAGTGCCATGCTAAATGAGGGACGAAGGGGGCAGGCCCCGAGCGCTGAAATTTAGAAGGCGCCAAATTTATACTACCATCGTCATTTTTGGTCTGTCGCAAGAAAAAGTTGGGAGGGGGGGCGCCCCGGGTGTCAACTTCGAAGGGGTGACACCCGATCTTTATTTGTAAAAAAATATGTATAATCTTACAAGATTTTGGAAAAAATTCTGACGTAAAATGAATTTTCTAGAGCAAAACAAGGCGCAACAGACTTACTTTTATTTTCTTGGAGAAAGTGAAATGGTACACCAAATGCAGCTCCTAAATTAGGTTTGCAACAGTGAGCAAAAACCCATTTACACAATGTGTGGGTAACTAAGACAAACTTTAAAAGAAAGAATTTTTTTCTACACGCAGCGCCGTGCGAAATGTTTGTATACATTTATGTTTGTTACATTATCTGTATACATTTAAAAATAATATTAATTTTCTAAGCCTTAAAAAGCAAATGAGTTTCTTTTTTTTTTCATAAAAAAGGGAACTAGTTTGTTCTTGAATGTTTCTTTGTTTCAATTATCCAATCAAAATCTTTTAAATATGTTCGATATGTATCCAATGACGGGACCATCATCGCGAAAAATACATAGACTGTCTGGCACCGAAGAGTGCCACTTCTGTTTCATTTTTTATCCTTTCTTAGTATTTAGTTCATTATAAAATCATGTATGATAAGTATTCATTTGAAAGATGTTATACATTTTGTATTATTATAATTTGAAATGTTATAATTGTTAGAATGTTGGGTTTTATCAATTAAATTTTTTGTTCTAAGAATTGAAAGATCCAAGTCCAAGCAGTTAATAGGTAATTAAAACTTTATTTTTTATTTAAAAATTTAATTTTAATTTGAAAACAAAAGTGTTTGAATGTTCTCTATAAATGTAAATATTCGAAAGCCATGTCATTCGTGAATTTTGTACATACGTTAGAGCAGGTCTGCCCAATACCGCACTCTAGGGTGTCCTTTGAATGTTCTCTTTGTGTTCCTTTCATGTTCCACTGCATCCAGGGCCGTAGCTAAGGGGGCGCTATGGGCGGCTCAGCCCCCCTAAAATATTTTGAGCCCCCCCCCCCCCTGGAAAAAATTCCAAGGTCACTAAATGAATTTCTGCTTCGAAATTTTAAATGAAATTCTGTTCAAAAATCTAATTTAGCTTTGAGACCCTTTCACAGTTTTGCAGAATTATTAAATTGCATCTAAAATAAGTAATTCAACACTCCCTCATCCTATTTGAACATATGAAGCTAATATGATGTTTAATTTTGCACCAGTTATACACTCAAAATTTTCATCATCATATACTTTTCTTAGTATAAAATGAAGTTATGATAACAGTTTAATAAGAAACAGAGTACCTACAATGTGAATATACCCTAATTTATCTTCCTGTGTCAGAAAAAAAATATGAGCCCCCCCTACGATCTCTTGAGCCCCCCCCCCCCCCCCTATAGATCACTTCTAGCTACGGCTCTGACTGCATCCTGTTTCTAATTTTTTTTTATTTCTGTATAAGATTGAAGGGAATCTGTCTAAAGTAAAAAGATATTTAGCTTCCTTACGATTTTCAATCCAATAAATTTTACGGCAGAAAACTGTCAACAATGGAGTGTTTTTCGGTCTGGATCAATTTCACCCGAGACAGATTTTTTACATATAAAAAGCTTTTTAAAATATATTCTGCTTTAAAATCATTGTTTATACGCTTTTGTTATTACAAGCAGTAATAAGATTTTTGGTTTCTTTCCTTAGAAATTTTTTTAAGAAAGGATATCATTAGATAGATGAAATATTACATTTACCATGTTTCATATTTTTTCGAGAATTTTTTTTTTTTACATAAGTCTCTACATATAGAACAGCTCTACATATAAATCATAGAGAGCTTTATGTTATCACCTTTCCTTAGGAGCGGTATTTTTATGTACGTGTATCGACAACATTACTATAGCGAGTTAAGAGCCTACACTAGTTATGTGGTAACTCAACACTAATGTTAAACCTGTTGGAGTATTTTTTACGATTTTCTCTCTTTATTGTTTTAAATGATTTTTTTTTAATGGGATACCTGAAGTCAATATCTATTGTCCATTTGTACTTTTTGAGTTTGGTTATAGATTTTTTACTTAAGGATAGTAGTATCACTTTTAGAACTGGGTATAAATAAGGTTACTGATCTCTTGTCTAAATTTGTATTTTGTTTGTGATCTTTTTTTTTAAATACGAGTTTTTATGCAGTCCTTTGTCGAAATGCATGTTTTTTTTACGCGATTCTTTGTTGAAATTCGCAATTTTTACGAAGTCTTTCGGAGAAATTCGCATTTTTCTCACGATCTTTTGGCGAATTTTTTTCCCCTGTCTTTTGATGAAATTTTCATTTTTTCGTGGTCCTTTAGCGATATTTTGTGCTTTATCCGCAGAACTTTGAATAAGTTCGTGTTTTTTCCTTGATGATTTGACGAAATTGGAGGGTTTTTCCAGAAAACGATTGACAAAATTGATTTTTTACAACTGCGATGTATGAAATTCACGATTTTTGGTGTTCGATATATCGGATTGAGGAATTTTAAAGTTTTCAGCATGAAATGACTTAAATTTTCGACTTTGCTGTTAATTGGACGCTAATAGCAAATAAATCGTACATAAAATTGGCAGAATATTTTTAATTTTTTGACGCTAAAAAAGTTTAAAAAATAAAAATTGTTTCGTTCCTAAAATTTTCTGCAAAGTTCATAAATTTTTTCTGCACATGGCGTGCACGCGTGCGTCTATATTTTTATAGAACTCTGGATAATGGTATTGGTATAATTAACATTTTGATGCTCCCTGAATCCATTTCCCCCATCTATATGAATGTATGTTGATTTCTTCTTTTTTTTTCAGATTCCAAACCAAGTGGTCCCAAACTTTGTTTTTGGTGTTTTTTCGATAATGTCTCAATGTAATTTGTGTGTATGTGTGTGTGAGAGAGCTAATACAATATTGCCAAAGTTTTGAAATTCTAATCACGCACATATATATATATGCAATAAGTTTTAAATAGCAAAAACGGATTCATGGATCCTCAAATGTAAAAATATATCAATTTTGTCGTAATCTGGTTTTAAACATGAATACAATCAGGGTATGCTAATGTATAGCAGATAAATTTTTACTATACTATCTGAAATATAAAAATAATTCCCTTCTTCCTGCTCACGTCTATGTTGGTGGTGGTGTGTGTGTGTGTGGGGGGGGGAAGGGGGTGACACCATTTACGTCCGCCCCGGGTGTCACCCACCCTAGCTACGCCACTGGTGTGAACATAGTATACACCGATGTCTGAACCGAGTTCGTTGTCCAGTTTCATCCGCCATCTTCTTTTGAAATGGCATTTTTTTTTATTAGAAATTTAAAATTATGTTAAAAAAATTAGACATTGAAAGATATTTTTTTTCTGTAGATTTGAGCTTGATACAAAGATCCAAGATTATTTTTTGTTTTGTTTAATATCTTAAAAAATGGCTGAGTTATAGCACTTTGAATTTCTAGTGTGGCTGACATTTTGAAACGGCCTGATTTTGTCAAGTGATGACATGCATATTTCATGTACTGATGGATGGAACTTGGTGTGAACGTAGATGAACACCGATGTCTGAACCGAGTTCGTTAGGCAGTTTCATTGGCCATCTTGTTTTAAAATGGCGATTTTTTTTTAAAATTAGAAATTTAAAAAACAAAAAAATGAGAAATTGAAAACTATTTTTTTTTTCTGAAGACTTGAGCTTGATACAAAGATCCAAGATTATTTTTTGTTTTGTTTAATATCTTAAAAAATGGCTGAGTTATAGCACTTTGAATTTCTAGTGTGGCTGACATTTTGAAACGGTCTGATTTTGTCAAGTGATGACATGCATATTTCATGTACTGATGGATGTAACTTGGTGTGAACATAGATGAACACCGATGTCTGAACCAATTTCGTTAGCCAGTTTCATTGGCCATTTTGTTTTAAAATGGCGATTTTTTTTTAAATTAGAAATTTAAAAAACAAAAAAATGAGAAATTGAAAACTATTTTTTTTTCTGAAGACTTGAACTTGATACAAAGATTCAAGATCATTTTTTGTTTTGTTTATATCTTAAAAAATGGCTGAGTTATAGCACTTTGAATTTCATTTTGGCTGACATTTTGAAACGGTCTGATTTTTGTCACGTCATAACACGCGACAAAACTTGATTTGGATGTAGCTTGGTGTGTGTTTAGTATATACCTATGTCTGAACCGTGTTTGCTGGCCAGTTTTATCCTCCAACTTGTTTCAAAATGGGGGCAATTTAAATTTTAAAAAAATTAACTTTAAAATAAAGTACAAAAGAAATTGGAAATTTAAAAAGTTTTTTTTTCTCATGTGTTTGACCTTCATACAAAAAAAAAAAAAAAAGAAGCTTTTTTTTTTTTTTTTTTTTTTGTCTATACCTTAAACAATAGCTGAATTGTAGCTCTTTGAATTTCTAGTGTGGTTCACATTTTGAAATTATCTGATTTTTGTCACGCGATAATATGCTCATTTATAAACCGATTTGGATATGATTTAGTGTATACATAGAACAAACTAATGTCTTGGCCGAGTTTGTAGGTCAACTTCATCCGCCATCTTGTTTCAAAATGAAAGTCATTTAAAATTGTCAAAAAACTTTTAAATTTATAATGATGTACAAAAAAGAAAATAAATAAAATAAAAATAGAATAAAGGTTTTTTTTCTGAAGTGTTTGATTTTAATACAAGGATTACGGAGCATTTTTTTATTTTATCTTTATCTTAAAAAATGGCTTATATTATATGTAACAGTTTGAATTCCTAAAGTGGGTGACATTTTGAAAAATCTATTTGCCTGCGATAGCACTTGCATATATCAACCGATTTCGATGCAAGTAAGCATGTGCGTAGGACTTAATAAGATCTCTGAAAAGCTCATTATTTAATTACAGCCATCATGTTGTTTTAAAATGGATGACACTTCGTTATATTGCCGAATTTGGCGATCAAATATAAATCGCTTCAAATAAAGCCAGCCTGTATAATATTAATTTCTCGAAATTCCCATTCATATTTAATATTGACAAATACGTGTATTGAATCGTTTATAATCGTGTTCCACTAATTGGAGCTTGTATGATTGAATAATATAACTTGAGATTTTTTTTTTTTTTTTAAGTAATGAATATGAAAGCTACCTATTCCTCCCGGTACTGTCCTAAGAAGGAAACTTGTCTATAAAGTATTTTTTTTTTTTTTTTTTTTTTTTCATTCAATACGATTCCGTCTTAAAAGATTTTACTTTTACCATATACCATTTTTTAGATTTTTATGCCTCCATTATATAGAATATGGATTAATAATATTAATGATAACTGAAACATTTACACACAACAAACAGAGGTTCATTAAAATCATAAATATCGCAGCTTACGGCATTTCTGCATAAAAGAAGATTATATGCATTAAAAAAAAAGGACTAATGCAAGTTTTTTTGGGCAGAACGCTTCCGTAAAAGTAACAATAGGTGCTACGTATTTACATAATTACGAACGCACCTAAAAATCAATGTTCTGTAGAAACTCACTCGAGCCGGGCTGGATTCGGGCCGAGATTTTCTTTCCTGGTCGGACCGGACTCGGGCCATACTTTTAGCTATCATATCAGGCCGGGCTCGGGCCTGGAAATTTCGGCCCATGCAGACCTTTACTTGCACTAACGACGGATTTTACATGTATCAGGCGCCATTATCGTAGTAATGAATGAAATTTTTTCCAACAGTTCACCGAAAAACATCAGAGAATTTCTTTATCTATTTATTCTTAAAAAAATCCTATTTAGCCTTGAAAACTTCAATAATACAATCATGAAGGTCATTAAAGTTCAACAACACTTTTTTCAACTGAATTTGAAAGTGTAAGAAGTCGGAACGATATCTCTTGGCACAGTCAAAGATGTTTTTTGTTTTTTAAAACAATCAAGCTGAGAAAGTGTAAAGTTTCGCAATCACGCTAGGAATGGGGAACGCTTGAACTCTTTCCAAAATTCTTTTCTTCACAGAAAAACACCAAAGGGGGTTAAAGGTAAACAAAATAATCGCAAAATTTAAAAGAGTTTATATTTATTTCGCTGTTAAAAATAAAATGTCTTAACCTCGTTTTTCATTCCGAAAAATATTTTCTATGACGACTTTTCGCGGTATTTTTGTCCCCCTCCCCTCTCTCTCGCTGAAAAAAAAAAGTTGTAAACTTGAGTTCATTCACAGAAATCTACTATAATTTCACACTTAAAACAATAATACCAGTCATATTAATGGTAGTGTACGATAGTTGCGGCCGCACATGACCTTGAACCTAGTGAAAGCCTCGCGTCCGAGAAAAAAATATTTAATACAAAGTAGGCAAATATTTATTCATTCTGTTTTGAGTTACGCATTTCATAATAAAATTTTATGTATAAACATGTTTATTATTAATTATAATATATTAGCGTAATCCTGAGTGTGGCACACTATATAACATACAAGCATTTTGTAAAAACGCTTTTGTACTGATGCAAAATCATCATTTTTTTAAATACAAAATATGTAACAGAATTTCCGAACTATCACTTTCACTTTTATTTTATCAGGAAATGCCTATTATTAAATAAAGAGAAAATTATTTTCAGAATTTTTGATAGATGAATAAAAATCAGTTAAATTCTCAACATTGTGGAAACGGATGAGAATTAACGAATTCGGAAGAGAAAGGTTTCTCAAAAGTTCTGGGAGAATATGAAAAATTCGAAATTGCAGTCTACACAGTAAAATTCCTATTAAATGTTATATAATGCGATTTCTTTTAATGCATTCCAATATAAAGTATCCTTATAAATATTTTCAAGGGAAATTACATTTTTGATAATATAAATAAAGTAAATAAAAGACTTAAAATTTCAAATTGCCATACTGTCATGGGTGCAAAGTAACGGACCTTACCCTATACTGTATAAATATCTTTTTCCATTTTTTTTCTAATTAATATTTATACCTTATACAATAAATATATGAAGAAGGTAACAAATTATGTATTTTACAAATAATTTTTCATAGTTAAAATATGATTGTTACTGAAAATGAATGTCATTTTCCTGACCTGCATTTTAGCTGTTTATCATGTATAAATATGATGCTGCAGATAATTTTTCTTATTTTTGACATAGTTCAAGTCAGAAGTAGTACAATCATAACTACCATCAAGATCTTTTAGATATTTCTTAGAAAATGCTGTGATTATTTTTTTGTAAAAATCGAGCCATTTTCCTGGATTTCATAAATTATCAAACAAAACTGAACATTACATGGAATTTGAACTACCGTATTGAAAACAAACATGTTCCTTTAAACAAAGTTAAAATGTTAGACCTAATTAAAAAAATATATATGTGAAAATGTTTTACAATGAAATTGCCACTATCCTGGCATACAAATACCAATAAATGACATATTTACATAAAAAATAACTTATTATTAAAGTTCTTTACATTTTAACAATTATTACATGGAAAAGCCTTTATTCTCTAATATTAAATAAATTTACCTATTGAAATTTTCAATTGCTTTCAATGGAATGCTTTCAATGTCTCAGATAATTAAAATCTGACATTTCCTGATATTAAAACTCTTGCACCCGCCTTGTTTTTTCCAAGTACGCCTCTAATAAGTACAAATGTTTAAATTAAATGTTTTTTTTTATTTATTAAGTTATAAATTTGGCCATCAAATATAGTAAAGAAAAACAATCACGGTAGAAGTGCAAATAAAGTTTCTACTTTCTCATAAGATTTGCTATTGTGGGTCAAGTTAGGAAACTTCCCTACTCTCTCCCTTTAATTCATGTTCAAAGAAAAAAATATTTTCTCTCTAAACTCTTGATAATCGTAATAGGGACCCAACCCGTGTGAGCTAAGCCCACCACAACGCCCGTTCAGGCTTCGCACTTTTTAAAAACATAGTAATGTACCTTGTTTAAAAAATTACAAGGTTACTGAAGATTGAATGACATTTTCATTATAACGGCGGTTATCTTCTTTAATCGAGTTGCCATACTTTTAAGTTTGAATGAGTTTTTGAAAAAAACGTGATTTACAATCGTAATGCATTTCATTTTGGGAATGATAACATCAGCTTATGGCAGTTTCAATTCCTTTCACGAAAGTAGCAGGAGAAAAAATGGTATAGTTTACGTATTTTTCCATAAATCTTCGTACATCTATTTTAAAGTATTAATAGTATATTATTAAATTTCGAGAAATAAAATTCTGATTTTAAAATGGAAAATATCTGGAACACAAACAGTTATTCTCGCGAAATACTACACAATATTTCAAAATATCAAATAAAATTATTTTATACAAAAGATTTTTTCCTCTATTTTAGCATATAATTAATAGATGCATATCCATTTTATTATGTCGAAAGAGTGTAACACCATTAAAATTCAATTGAAACTATTTGTTCCCATCGGCCGTAATGCAACGAAATACTTTTGATTGTTCCTGTAATTAAACCATACTTCCGATTTTCATAAAATTTGAAATGACGCGACAGAATTATGTAACAATTACATATTTTAAATTTAAAATGATTCGGTCGGGTAGTTTTTGTTTTTTTATATGTGGACGGTCAGATGAATGACGACTGGTGCTACGTATTTACGTAATTACGAACGCGCCTAAAAATTGCTAATAGTAAGTGTAAAAGCAGTTTCGATTCTGCTCGGTCAGTTAGTAAAAGAAATGTCCGCATTTCCCGGTGAATAGTACGCTTTAAGCGATGCCTTTAATTTCAAAATAGAAAATGACAGGGAAAACGAAAATGATCTCATTTGAATTGTTCTCATTCTCGAAAATTGTCGGAGATACGTCTAAATCGGACATGCATTGCTAGGAATCTACTGTATTAATAAAACTGAAACATTTAATTCGAAATATGTTAATAACTATAAGCATATATTTATTTTAAAAAAAAACTATAAAAACCTTGACTTTTTGATTTAAGCGATAATACTGGGTTCGCAATTTTACAGCTAAGGGGAAAAAAATCTTGTTTCATGGACAAAAAGTATTTGTTTGTTCTTTATCTGACGTTACAAATAACCTTTTGCCGGAAATATGTATCCCTTAGATACAAGTGAAGTGAAGGTCTTAATCTTCTTTTTTTTCTTTTCTTTTCTTTTCCCTCCCTTTCAAGAAAAAATTTTGCTTACGATGAACGTGCAAGAAAAGCTGAAATGGCTTCACTGTAGCATTTTTTTTTTTTTTTTTTTTTTTTTTTTTGGTATATATATATATTTATATAATAGAGAGAGAAAGTGGAATGCTCTGCTCTGTCTCTCAATATATCATATTCTTTCCTTCGTATTCACAGCTTTTTAGCTCAAAGCTTGAGAGGTTATGTGTCGTCAGGGTCTGTATTAGAGATGGGAAATATAGTTATTTTTGGTTAACAGGTTACATCGTTCCACACATTCACAGGTAACAGGTTTCAACAACCTGTTATTTTTGTAACGTAATAACTAATCAATGAGAATATGCTGTCAACAGACATTTTATTAGAGGGACTTTAATTAAGATATCTTGAATAATTTTGATATATAAGTGTAGACTCTGTTTTAGTTCAGATAAACATACACCTTATTTAAAATAAATTTGGTGTTAAAAATTTAATTTTTGCAAGACAAAAACTTAGTTAACTGTGATGCTTTGCATTTCACGCATTATTATCGTTTTCTTGCACTAAAAATGCATTTTTCTTCGTTGAAATTTCATAAGTATCATAAGTCACTACGTTTTACCCGTAGAAGTTTTATGCTGTTTTACCTGTTAAAACGCATAGAAACTTTTTCTAAATAAAAGTTATAAACTTATTTAACACTGTATAAAATATGTAATTTCTTAACAATTTAAAAAGTAATTTTTAATGTAAATTGATATTTATATGATGCAGAAGAAAGTTTAAAACATTTTTGCAATTGGTACAATGCCTCTAAAGCTGGCGGTTTAGAAATTAACTTTTTATAAACGATCAGAAATATGTATAAAAATGAAGCTGGTGTTATACACAATTGAAGTGAAAAAACTTCTTTAAACACCATAAAATAAGTTAACTGCGCAAGGCCTTTCGAAAGAACTGAGTCTTTCTTCGTCAGGCGCAAAAAAGACGTGCGTCTACAATGAATGTAGCAGCACGACGCGTCGTGCCGCTACATTCATTTTTCACTTCGATCAGAAATATCTTCCATAAAAAAAATAACACCGGTTTAACAATACAATTTGTAAAAAAAAAAGAAAAAAAATGATCCTTATTCGTTGGTACCTTAACTTGAAGTTCGAATTTTGACATCCCCGAATCAATATCTGTCAACACATATTCAAAGCTTATCCTACAAGAACGCGAAACATTACTTATACATTTTTAATCAAATGTCATTCCTCCAACAAATTTCGTATGTGCATTAACCCCCCCCCTCCCCCCCCCCCCCAAAAAAAAAAAAAAAAAAAAAAAAGTTGTGACAGGCCAAAGAATGACATTGGTAGTCTAAAATTGGCGCCCTATAAATTTCCGCGTCCGGGCCGACTGACCCCTTGCCCCTCCCCCTTTTCGCATGGCGCTGCCTTCACAAGGCTATTTTTCTTCTTTTTTTTCTGTAAAATAAAATTTACGAAAATAATGTTTTCGAGTTCTTATTTTCTAATGACGCAATAATGGCAAAATAATAATGAAAAAACCCAGTAATAAACACTTTATTAAAAAAATCATAGCGCCAGAATATCCCCCCCCCTCCCTTCCCCAAATCATATGAGTACAAAGTAATATCCCTTTTAAATATTCAAAGTCAAAGATTGCCACCGTTTTACTCATTTAACTACACCAACCAAAGATTTTCTCTCCTGCGATAAAACAGCTTTCTATCAACAATTAAATCCGTATATCTTTTAATTCCATTTTTCAAACGCATATTCCTTCCCATTAAAATTATGACCAAAGATAGCCGACATTAACTCCTTGCTTTTTAATAATCTGCAAGCGTCACTCACTAAATACATACGCTTGAATAAAAACACATTCCCCCCCCCCCCCCCATTTCATTTTCAGTATTCTATCTACTTGTTCGATAAATGCAGTTTTTATTATTCCACTCATTTTTTTCAATAAGTATAGTTTTCAATATTCTAAAAACATGTTTATTGCTTTAATCTTTGTAACTGTGAGCGTTATAAAAATATTCAAACGATAAAATAATTTTTGGGAAAAAACCGAAGCCAGGTGTTTTTAAATATCCGTAGAATAATGAACAACCAATAGCTTTTGAGAGATTTTACCACGTGAACTTTTGAGATAGCAAACGGACAATTATTCATGTGATTGGCGCACTTGATTAGACCAAAAGGATTTTTAATGTCTTAGAGTCGTAGAAGGATAGTGTTGCGTCAAAAGGAAAATCTGGTAGTTTTTCTTTGTGCGTAGGCATTTTTTTCTCTCTCTGTGTTTCAAAAGCGTTTTAATGCTGTTGGGGATTTTACTATTTTTTGCAGAAATAGAAATTCTTTGTCTTAGAATTCAAATAGATTTATAAGCTAGGAAATAGATTTTAAATAACTAAACTTTTATTAATGTATAAATATTCATTCCTAAAAAAATTTTTAGCCTTGCTATTTGCTTCTTCTTTTAAAATGCTTATCACACGAGAGGTTCCAAAATTAACAGGGACTTTTTGGTAATCTGTTACTGAATAATAAGTTTTTGGTTGATATTACGAATATTTATCCTGTTATGTTAAATAATGTCCATCTCTAGTCTGTATGTACTTATCTATGTACATAACACAATAACTCTTGATAGAAATATTCAATTTGCTTCAAATTTTGTAAATAGGTTCATTCTAATAAGGTGCTTCGCTGATTAGTTTTGGAGGTTCATTGGTTAAGTATAAATGGGGAGGCGGAGTCTAATCCCTCTCTAATTTAGATAAATGGACTTTTCCTGTAAATTTATCGGATTTGCTTCAAATTTTGTATGTAGGTTCATTTTGATAAAGCGTTTTCTCGATTAGTTTTGGGGATGTCATTGGTTAAATATAAAGGCGATAACGGGAAGTTATCCTCAAGCCCTTCATTTAGATATATGGATTTTTCATGCAAAATTATTCGTTTTGCTTCAAATATGATGTAGTGGTTTATTTTGATAAGGCACTTTCCGGATTAGTTTTGTAGGTTAATTGGTTAAGTATAAATGGAAGGAACATGAAATTAATCCATCCTTAATTTAGATAAGAAGGTTTTTCATGTAGAATTATCTAATTTACTTTAAATTTGGTATACAGGTTTATCCTGATAAGGCGCTTACCTGGTTATAATAGGAGATTCCTTGATTAAGTATAAAGGTGGGGAACAGGGACTAATACCCCTTAATTTAGATAAATGGGTTTTCCATGCAGAATTATCGGATTTGCATCAAATTTGGCATACCCGTTTAATTTGAAAGAGCGCTTCCTTGATTGTTCACCTTTTGGCTCAAAAGTAGAGAATTCCATTTTATAAATAATAGACATAATTAGGGTATAAAATGCAATTAGTATGAATAGCCTTCGAGCTCAATACCGCCAGTTTAACTGGGCTAATTTTTTTTTATATTTAGCATCCAATCCTATCATAATCGCTTTTATGGAAATTAACTTTATGATTTAAACTATACTTAATTTAACGAAATTTTTCACATTCAATCTATGCACCATTTTACCCATATTAGTTACCCATAAGATGAAAAGGAAATTATTAAATGTCCGATTCGTTCACCTGAATCTAATTCCTTTCCAGTATTCCCCCCTTCATTACTTTTTCCCCCTTAAACTTCTTCCTTAACCCCTTAACTATTTCCTTTCTTTTGACACCATAAACTAAAAATAGGGGCAAAACACTAATTTTTATGCACAAATATTAGTTTCAAATATCCGAAATATAGCTGATAATTAATAAAAAGAATAGTTACAGTTATAAATTCGCGGTATCCAAAAAATTTTAGTTACGAGGTAAGTCAAGTCTTCTTGCAAGAGTTCGGGCTAAGCAGTTAAGGGGTTAAAGGATTCTTAATCTGTTTACATTTCCAATAATGAATATAACTACTTAATTTCATCTTTATAATTCAAATAAAAATGCATTTTAAAATTATGTACTCGAATCTAAGTAAAATTAGGCAGAAGTATAGGGCCTAACATGTCAAAAAAAAAAAAAAAAAAAAAAAAACTATCATAACCACACAAATACCATACCTAGTCGGATGTGCAAATACCAAAACTCTTATCTATCTCATACATGGTAATATTCAAAAAGTCGGAAATTGTACGTCAAGCGTAGCAAATGAGCGTAGTTCGTACTATAACGAAGTTTTAAAAATATTTAGATTTTGGTGTAATAGTATGTAGTACTTCGGATACAGTATAGTAGCCGAAATCATTTTTGTGTTCCTTGTAAATACCATCGGCTTTCTATTATGCAGAAAGTGGCTTGTAGTAAACCTCAGCAACGTGTAGTACTTTCTTAAAATGTGAAGTAGTTTAATATAAATAAAACGCGCTCCAAACAATGTTTCACCCTATAGCATTGTGCAATGGAATGCTTTTGTGTGGCCATGTAAATTAATAACAAATATTCTTTGTATCACACATTGTACAGAATGTATATTTTAGTATATATTTCAAAAATGCATATAAATTCTATTATGTTTGATAGTGTCATATCATTAAAATACATTTGAAACTTTTTTCCCATTGTTCTTAATGCAACGGAATACTTTTTAGCGTTTCTGTAATTGAACTATAGATCCAATTTTTATAAAATTTTAAAAGACTCGACAAAATTATGCAACAATTATATATTTTTAATTTCAAACGATTCGGTTGAGTAGTTTTTGCTCTGTTATATGCGGACAAATAGACAGAAAGACTACCATAGGTGTTACATATTTACATAATTACGAACTACCTAAAAAAGTTGCTACACTTCAACTTCAATGCTACTTATTCAACATTCAACACTAAACAAATTTTGATTTTTATCTTAAATATCTGCTTCATTTTATTAATCAAAGTGAAAAAGAATTATTCTCGATCATAAAACAATTTAATAAAATCGATATTATTGTTACGAGGTGGAACCCGTCGAAATTCGACGAAAGAAAATCTTTAATAAAAAACTGTTTCATCGATTTATAATAAAACAATTGAATTAGTTACAGTAAAAAATACATCTTATATTGGTCGGTCTGATTCTGAAACAAATATTATTTTAAGCTGAAATTAACAAAATATTATTAAACTCAATTTTCCAAATCATTAAGCGAAATGAAACCAAAATTCACCAGATTTTACAACAGACGATATTTTTAAAATTGTATACGCATTTTAATTTCTATAATTTTTTTTTTTCAAATTTATGAGAAAATGGAGTAATTCTGTTGCCACAATTAAAAAATTGGTACCAAAAACTACAAAAAAATTAATATTTCAAAAATAAATTGAGATACAGCTTTCAAACAAATTGCATTTAAAAGTACATTTTTTTCTCTTACGATGGTGTAAACATTTAAAATGTGCGCTGTTTAAAAGTGTAAAATTTGTAGTAGGGTAGATGTGCCAGTAATGGCCCCCCTTAAGGATTTCTCTAAAAAATAATTTTTTATTAATGGTTATAATTATTGTATTCCAATTTTTTTCATATTATATTAATCTTTCAACAATATTTAACTAATCCCGCAGTTACATTTTCCAATAGAAATAAAAATTTAATTTTAATTAATAGAAATATGTCTAAACACCCAAAAGCCCAGTAATGGACCACCTATGTTCCAGTAATGGACCGAATATGTTCCAGTAATGGGCCACCCTACAAAAATAACAGATAATTGCTTTTAGGTGCGTTCGTAATTATGTAAATACGTAGCCCCTATAGTTGTCGTTTAGTCCGTCCGTTTGTTTGTCCGTCTGTCTGTCCGTTTGTCTATCCGCATATAACAACGCAGAAACTATCCAACCGAATCGTTTGAAATTTAAAATACATAATTATTACATAATTTTGTCGAGTCATTTCAAATTTTATGAAAATAGGATGAATAGATCAATTACAGGGAAAATCAAAATGATTCCGTTACATTACGGTCAATGGGGAAAAAAGTTTAAAATGCATTTTAATCGTTTGAAATTTAAAACGTATAATTATTACATAATTTTGTCGAGTCATTTCAGATCTTATGATAATCAGATGCATAGATCAATTACAGGGACTTCAAAAGTATTCCGTTACATTACAGTCAATGGGGGGAAAAGTTGCAAATGCATTTTAATGCTGTTACACTCATTCGAACATAATAAAATTTACATGAACCTATGACGTATATATATACTAAAATATAAATTCTGTACAATATGTGATGCAAAGAATATTTATTATTAAATTACAGGGCCACACAGAAGTATTCCACTACATAATGCTATACGGGGAAACATTGTTTGGGACATGTTTTAATTATATTAAACTGTGCCACATTTTATGAATGTGATATACGTTGCTGAGGTGCAATGAAAATTACTTCCTATATGTTTATAGGAACATAAAGAGTTCAACCACTGTACTGTATCCGAAGTATTGTCTGCTATATCAGGAAGATCTGTATATTTTTAAAACTTCGTCTTCGTTTATAATGATAAAACATAAAACAAAATATTTAAATTTAAGTTATGAATTTATTATAATCAAGGATTTATAATGTGGATATAAAACAAAATATTAAGGTTATTATTAACTGTTTATTATTAATTAACATTAAAGGATATATATAGTAAAGATATAAAACAAAATATTTAAATTTAAAGGATTTATAAGATAAAGACAATATTTTACTGAAATCAAGTTTAGATAAAATAAGGCATTAAAAAAATCTCCAATCTTCATTTATATCATTATCTAAATGATGTGCGGTGCAACTGTGAAATATAAATAACAGATCTTCAATTTTATCATACCTTTCCGATAGTCCAAACTATTCAATATGGAATTTTAGAATGCATTTAAAATGATAAATGTCCTTGCACTATCCAACCATTTTCAGATAATCATATAGCCCATCAATTTGGCACAGATTGATTCCACAATTTCCCTTCAGAGATGCTTATATGAATATATTATCACCAATGGAGCAATCTCATTATTTGCTGAAATACATCCCGTAACAGTGATTTGTTCTTTTTCGTTATTTGGTACTACGTAATACACATCTTTAACTGATTTTGGTCCCAAAATTTTCCTTGTTTTAAGAGCACAAAAGAAACCTTGTTTTAACATTATTGAAAATTCTCTCTGTATACTTTAGAATTCGGAAGAAAATATTAATAATATCTTCTTCCAAATATGATTTTACATTTCTGAACCAACTTAAAACAACTTCTTTTGTAACGGCACATCTAGATTTTGTCAAATGTTCTGCTTGTGTTTTGTACCAATTTTGGATGACTTTTTTAAAACAACTATTTATAAAGAAATTACCTTTATTAAATTCTAATAGGTAAAATTTAAGTATTAAATTTGATTATTTAGCTTTTCAGTTAAATCAAAATATTTTATCTCTACTGAAATAACACTTTTTGTATTGGTCATTAGAATGGTCCATTACTGGAAAATCACGAAATAAGCAATCCAGTAATGGACCACCCCTCTTAAAATCTTAAAAATAAATAAAATTTTGTAAATGGCCATTGGTATATTAAATTCAATGTTTTATATTGCTAACCAAACAAAAACATTCAATTTTTACGGAAAAATAAAAAAGATATAAACTAAGTAAGTAAAGTCTGCTCTTAGCATGTTCATTAAGATTTTCAGTGAAAAACAGAAAAACTGTGAAACTTTATTTTCTGCTTCCTAATTGTTTTGACGAAAACTGTAAAAAAATTAATCCAGCTTATAAAGCATGCAAGGTAGAGTTCAGAAAAAAATAATAAAAGCTTAACTATTATTTATTACTTTTTTATAAACCAAAAAGTGCGAGGTGGCCCATTACTGGTACATTTACCCTAGCAAAAATTGCAAAACCGAAATTATAACGGAAAGTGCTGCCATTCACAAAATGACGTACGCGTTACGTACAGATACGTTTGGCCTTTGTAATATAGATGTACATCATTTGGATGCGACTGACGTCCACAGTCAAAAATATATGTATTAAATTTGTTTCAATTCTGTGCATAACTCCATACATTTTTCGATGATATAATAATGAAACCACAAAAATCACTGTTACACTGTCTCCTTCCGGCGGAATACAGTGAAATCTGGATTTAAAGTTATTCAAGAGAACTAAAGAAATGATGCAAAAATACGGAAAAGCGCTAAATCAGGGGGGGGGGGGGGGAGACGGAATGACGGAAACAAACCATTCAACTCAATATTAAATGCAGACTAATTTAAGCTCGAAATTAAGTAAAATACCTTTCATTGTTTTATTAACAATAATTTAAACATCATTTTTTTTTAAATTGTGCTTTAAAGAAATCGGTTATTTTATATTGCGCCACTTTTTTAGCAACTCAACAAATCGCATTCTCAACGTATATGGGTTTTTTCAAAGGTTTTCTCTTGTGTGAGCTATATCTTCATCATTATCCAAATTACACGATTTTGAGTACATCAAATCACTTAGAGTCAAAAGAAAAAGAAGAAAAAACCTGGCCAATCTATTAGAATTTTTAAATTCTCTCTCCTCGTGCTCAAATTTGTAACTTCTGTTCTAAAAAAAAAAAAAAAAAAAAAAACATTTTTTTTTTTTTTTTTTTTTTTTTTTTTTTTTTCATTGTGAGGGGGAAGGTCCCATGTTGAAGAAATTTTTTAATGACAATTTCTAACTATTTTAAGAAAATTTCACTCAGTGTTTACCCTTAAAATATATTACATGCGAGCAATATTAGAAAATTCTAACGTTAAATGTGAAGATTTTTAACATTTCAAGTGTGGGAAATTAATGGGACTAATAAAAAATGACATTATGTCGTAAAATCCGGATTACGTTAAATTGGGGTTTTACTGTAATCCCTAATTCAAGTTGAATCTGACTGCTGAACATCGGCAAAATAAATACAGTATATGAAATTTGATTCAATTCTATACGTAACATTTCATATAGTTTTCGATTATACAATGACACGCTCACGGACAGACAGACATTTTTTAAAATATGCTTTTTCGGGATCTCTTGGCTGTTAAAACCTATTAATAGCTTGTGTTATAGATAGAAAAGAAAGTAAAAACCGAAATGCTAAAAATTTAATTATTGGCACGTTCATAATCTTTGATGCAGATATTAATCAACTCAGTGTAGAATTCAGAGGGTAACCCGGAGACTAAGAGAGAGTGGAAACCCGCCCCCTCCCCGGAAGATTTGAGTCTATGCGTTTTCGTTAAAAACAAGAAAAATCATGCGTTAAGCATAGATTATGAAGCACTTTCCAAAACTTAATGAAATCTTTAACAAAACTTTGTTATTTAGGGAAATAATAGTGTACAGCCAAATGTACCCAAATATGTATTCCAGTACTTTTGAACAGCCCTGTGTTTCATATGTCAGTTGATATAATGGGAAAATTTAGTTTAGCAAGAAAATACACAGTAGCTTTAAATTTCTTTTTCAGCAGTTCATACTAGATGGAAACATACTTGAATACTTTTGTTCAGCCCTGTAGTTTACATTGTACCTTTATTACACGTCAGTATTAGGCTAAAATTTATTGTAAACTAAAACACTTTTAAAACAACTGAAATCACATTCTCATAAATCATCATTCATAAGCGTCCATGTACCGAATTCTTTGCGTGGCCCTGTATATCCTTTTACCTATATTCTGCAAACATTTCTCAGTAAATTGAGTGAAGCTCAGTGTAAAAATGCATAGCTTATTTAAGAACCACGCTTAAATAATTTACGCTCATATTCAGTAACGTTGGTGAGCTCTTTTGGGTAGCTCTGTATATCAACTATAACATTTATACACACCATATAATGTGCATATATTTAGCGAAATATAAACGCGCATATCATAATTAAAATGCATTTCATCCCTCCATCAGCCATCATCGGACACATATACGGTACTCCAGGAAAAAATATACTATTTGAAATCTTTTGTGTGGCCCTGTAAAGCTATGTACTTCATATTATGCAATACAGTAGTGTATAATTTATATTAAGCTTCAGTGACATATATCAATTTTATTATACATGAAAAAAAGCTTAATATATTTAAAATATGTCACACACAATTACCCCTTTTACCATTATCTAATGGAATTCTTTTGTATGGCCCTGTAAATGAATAATAGCTACATTTTCACCTTATATTTTATAGAATGCATATTTTAATATGTTTGACAGGGTATAACATCTTTAAAATTCCTTTGAAACGATTTTTCCCCATAGGCCGTAATGTAATGGGAAACTTTTGATTCGCCCTGTAGATAAACTAATCATGTTAGAAACTTCATTTTCGATAGGACTTGTGCTAGGGTAAACGTCAATAACATCCTAAAATTTCATGGCAATCCGAGCATATTAACGATTTTTCCCCATAGGCCGTAATGTAATGGGATACTTTTGATTCTCTCTGTAGATAAACTAATTATGGTAGATACTTCATTTTCAATAGGGTTCGTGTTAGGATAAACCACAATAACGTCCTAAAATTTCATGGCAATCCGAGTATATTAACGATTTTTTCCCATAGGCCGTAATGTAATGGAAAACTTTTGATTCTCTCTGTAGATAAACTAATCATGGTAGATACTTCATTTTCAATAGGGTTCGTGCTAGGGTAAACATCAATAATGTATAAAAATTTCATGGCAATCCGAGCATATTAACGATTTTTCCCCATAGACCGTAATGTAATGGGAAACTTTTGATTCACTCTGTAGATAAACTAATCATGGTAGATACTTCATTTTCAATAGGGTTCGTCTAGGGTAAACCTCAATAACATATAAAAAAAAACAGTATTTGTATAATATTGTTCGTGTCATGCTGAAACTTCCCAAGTAATTTCTTATACATTTTCTCTGAAAAAAATATCGCATTTACGTACATAAGTTTAGATTGCAATGCATTGTATCCCAGAACGACTTTTATGTCTATTTTCTTAAAGTAAGTTCGTAGGAAATCAGTGAGCTTTGGGGCCCTCGCTGAAGCGACAGTGAAGTAGAGGTCTGCAAGGACCCGGGTTTGCCCCGTGGCCCATACCCGGCACAGCAGTACCATTTCGAATTTTGTCGCCGGGCCGGCTAAAAAATGAACGGGCCAGACGGGCCGGACCGATGGAAAACATTTTCGGGCCCACCGGCCCGTTCTGAAGATTTGAACGGAAACGATAGAATATGAGCTATTTTCAACGAAAATGGTTTTAACGAGAATAAGTATAAATGTGCGTCACGAACTATACTAGTTTGACAAAATCAATATAAAAAAGCACAGTGTAGAGATGGGCATCGAAGAGTTACATTGTGTGTAACCCGTTGTAATATTTTTTAGCTGACTCATGCTGGGCCGAGATCAAGCTTGCATTATTTTTCTACATATAGACTGGCCGGACCGGAACTAGACTTAATTGTTCTCAAGATCTGTAGGGCAGAAAACATGATTTGTAAAATTATTAACAGCTATGAAGAACTTATGTTAGCTTAATCTTTGGATATATACTTCTTAATGGTTTTTAAATTAATTTCTCAATAATGCGAAAGTTTGACACATTTTCTGTTTAATTTTAAATTATAAAAGTATAAAAGTGGTAAGCCTAACTATTGAAGGGATATGGAATCGAATAGCGTTTTTCATTTTTGGTAAATAAAATACTTCTATAAGTACGTTGAGATACAATATTTTCTCAAATGATTGCAGGTTTTTCTCCCTTCCCAATGACGGTATTTTATTTGCTTGCAGTATTCTTAAATTGCTTGTATCAAAAAATGGATAACGTCATTCGATTATATAGTTTGTGAATAAAGATAACTGCTAATCTTATGCTTTTCTGAGAAAAAATGAATTTAGATATGCATCAGAAAGGAGCTTCTTTTGAATTTAAGAATGAATTTGGATTTAAAATCTTTAATAAAATGATATAGAAATACTATTTTTTAAATCTTCTTTTATTAAACAGCTTCAAAAGTAACGATACTTTTAGCTTTCTTTCTTTTTAGCACTTTGCAACAAAGTTGAAAAGTGCTTATGCATTCGGTTTGTCTGGCCGTCTGTCCGCGCTCTAACTCCCATAAATATACTCGGATGCTATGAAATTTTTATACATTATTGATGTTTACCCTAGCACGAACCCTATTGAAAATGAAGTATCTACCATGATTAGTTTATCTACAGAGAGAATCAAAAATTTCCCATTACATTACGGCCTATGGGGAAAAATCGTTAATATGCTCGGATTGCCATGAAATTTTAGGATGTTATTGACGATTACCCTAGCACAAGTTCTATCGAAAATGAAGTTTCTAACATGATTAGTTTATCTAAAAGAATTCCATTAGATAATGGTAAAAGGGGTAATTGTGTGTGACATATTTTAAATATATTCAGCTTTTTCATGTATAATAAAATTGATATATGTCACTGAAGCTTAATATAAATCATACACTACTGTATTGCATAATATGAAGTACATAGCTTTACAGGGCCACACAAAAGATTTCAAATAGTATATTTTTTCCCGAAGTACCGTATATGTGTCCGATGATGGCTGATGGAGGGATGAAATGCATTTTAATTATGATATGCGCGTTTATATTTCGCTAAATACATGCACATTATATAGTGTGTATAAATGTTATAGTTGATATACAGGGCTACCCAAAAGAGCTCACCAACGTTACTGAATATGAGCGTAAATTATTTAAACGTGGTTTTTAAATAAGCTATGCATTTTTACGCTGAGCTTCATTCAATTTACTGAGAAATATTTGCAGAATATAGATAAAAGGATATACAGGGCCACGCAAAGAATTCGGTACATGGACGCCTATGAATGATGGTTTATGAGAATGTGATTTCAATTGTTTTAAAAGTTTTTTAGTTTACAATAAATTTTAGCCTAATGCTGACGTGTAATAAAGGTACAATGTAAACCGCAGGGCTGAGCAAAAGTATTCAAATATGTTTCCATCTAATAATATGAATTGCTGAAAAAGAAATTTCAAGCTACTGGGTATTTTCTTGCTAAACTAATTTTTCCCATTATATCAACTGACATATGAAATACGGGGCTGTTCAAAAGAACTGGAATACATATTTGGGTAATTATATATCTTAATTATATTGGGTAATTATGTATCTTAATTATATGATAAAAATCTGAATTTTTTAGAAATTGTAACGGCCCGAAACGGGCCAGGCCTGTTTTCACTAATCTCTGTACGGGCCGGGCCGGGTCGAAGGTCGAAATAACTTTCCTACGGGCCCCGGCCCGTGCAGACCTCTACAGTGAAGGAGAGTATAGAATCCCGCCACACACACACAAAAAAAAAAAAAAAAACCAATAAGTCTTTATACTTCATAAAAATATGAGGAATTGGTAAACTTGTGAAATGTTTTCCCTTTCTTTTCAGAAATTATTGTCCGTAAAACCTACGAAAAGTAATTAGGATGAAAAATATCCTACTTTAAACAAAAAATATCCTCCTTTAAACAGATTTTCACTTCAGCAAGAAATGATATATCATCCGTCAAACTGTACATTTTTTCCGATGAAGACGTAATTTCCTTGTGTACAAGTTCCGTATTCACAGGTGGCTTCACCAGTGGCCGAGAGGTTCTGATTTCTCAACTGGTAGACGGCAGGTACTGTACTGGGTTCGAACCCAATCGCGGCCGTCAGCCTAATCGTTCGGAGTTTTGCGAAGTTTTCTTCGAATCTTGGATTTCTTTCCGTGAATACGGATTAGGTTCCCTTAGAAAGACTTCCACGGAGGGTATTCCACCCCGGTTAAGGGCCTATACCCCTCGTGTAGATAACTGGCCGTTATAAAATAAACTAAACCATTTTTACAGGTTTTACTTTGATACATTTCTGGTTATATAAACACAGTTCATAAACGCCCGCAATTGATTTACCAACTTTCTACAAAATCCCGCCTCCCCCCCCCCCCCCACCAAAAAAAAAAAAACCACATGTCGTAATGTATGTTGGCCCTGATGGACTTTATTTAAAAGTATCTGAAATGTTCACGAGCTCTTTTATTTTGAATTGCAAAACTGAATAATTTAAGATAAATTTCATTTAATAACAAAATTTTTTACATAGAAAAAAAAAATACAGGGTCATTTTAAAACTCCATTATTTGTTATTGTCTTAATTTTCTTTTAATATTATAAAGTTTAATTGTTATAAAATTTTAATTTGACAATCAAATGTAACTCACTATAATTCATATAAAAAATTTTCATTAAACTTGGAGAGGGGGGAGGAGTGCTTTAGTTTATTTAACAATTTAAAAATATTAATTTGTATTGCCCTTGCTACAGTTAGGTATACGTTGCTATTTTGGTTCTAAGGGAAGGGGCTATGAACTCCATGACTCTCTCAGATAGACCCGTTTTTGGCCCTATTATCTATAACCAATAATGGAAAATATATATATTCATAGCACAAAATTCTTAACACGTTCGCTGGCGTGATATGGCGCCAACCTTAAGAGGCCACTCACGCACCAGCGCATGATGTGGGGCGATTTCCAATAGCCAGTCACGCGCTAGCGCGGAAAAATCTTTCACGGATTCTTTGTTATAAAAAGTAAATCGGCTTCTGGGAAAAACCCACTTCTACAGTGCGGCATTAACTATCATCACATCTTCGTGTAAGCGGCAGCGAACGTGTTACATTAAAAAGAATGGTAAAAAGATTTACTTTTAGGATTTTATACATATTTTTTTTTCTTGGTAATGAGTTATTATCAATGCTTAGCGCATTGCGGGGCTATAAGCTATAAAGTTAATGGAGGTGATCTTGCTTATAGGGTTCGTTGTGTTTGTGATAAACAGTTATCAACACGAGGGATAAGGACCCCAAGCTGGAGGGGGTGCCCTCTGTGTGGGTCCTTCTAAGGGAACTCAACTTGTATCCACGCAAAGAAATCCAAGGTTTGAAGAAAACCACGGAAAATTCCGAACGATTAGGTTGACAGCCGGAATTGGATTCGAACCCAGCACCAGCGGTCTACCAGTTTCGAGCTCAAAACTTCTCGGCCACTGGTGGGGCCTTGCTTAAGACAATAATAGGGATAAATAGATTATATTATTTTGCTTATGGGGATGAGATTGCTTATAGAAATAAATAGAGATTATATTTGATCATTTAAAACATTGTTTTTCAAACTATGGCACACGTACCAGAACTGATATGCAAATCTTCAGGTATTGATACCCGTGTTTGTAAAGAAAATCATTAAAGAACTAAAAAAGTCACAATTTTAGATTAAGATTTGGCTTTTACAGAATAACAATATGTATAAGCGAAATTATATTTACTTTATTATTTGGTTATTATTAAATTATCATAAAGAATTTTATACAATTTTTTTCCAGTTTTATCATATTAAAACAATAATCAAATATAGAAGAAGGCTCGGATTAAAGTGTAATAACAGTGTTATTTATTATTTCAATATGAATGAACCCTAGAAGACAGTGCACGTAATAATGAAGTTTTATGATAATGCCATTTCAAATATTATGATTATTTTCAGCAATGGAGAAATAACGAAATTCGTAATTCAGATTTAATAGTATACCACTCTAAAAGTTTGGAAATCCCTGATGTAAACAATACAAACATTCTACAATATCCTACCTTTCAATTTGATTGTGTAAATTTTAAAATCATGTCACCGATAAGTACACGAAATCACATGATTAGCATATCCATGTTTTTCATTGAAGACACTTTTTCCTCACCACGCATAAGAAAAGCACCTTGCAGCACTTATCTAATCAGTGCAGCACTTTTTAATTTAAAACTTGATACATATCCACAAGCACACAAGTTGAAGCAGTACGTAATCCAGAAACTAGTAAACACATTATCAACTGCTGCAACGTCGTCTGCTATTTGGCGCCGTGGTCATGGAAACCAGTGTATCTCTCTATGGAGAAAAAAGGGTTGCTGCGTCCCGGTAAGGAGACTTGGCGAAAGTTTGGCGAGAGTATGAATTGGAGTTACGTAATCAGCAGGTTGATGTATTGTTGGATGATTTAATCCGAGAAGTGTCGTTCTTCAGATGGCGTATTTAGCATGATAGAATACAGGTCTTGTTAGTTCGAGTCGACGTCGCTTTAACAGAAAAGAAAATTCGACGTCACTTAAAACTAATCAATAATTCTTTCTTTCAGTATGGATTGCAGAAAAAAAACGCTCTTATTTAATTACTAGTAAGTACATACAGTAACTCCCAAAAGTGTTCGTACGCTTAGGAATTTCGATGAAATAATGCTCTATCCATTAATTAAAATTAATATTTCAGAATGAGTGTTTGAGAATAAAATATATGATTTATTCTTAACAAAACTGTATAAAATACTTTAAAAATGTAGTAAAACTTTATTTTTAAGAAATCAATAATCAAAAATTAACAAAAAAGTTACCTTTCTAAAGTCTTCATACACTTTGAAAAAATCGCTACATATTAATAAACATTGTAATATTTCATTAAATTAGTACTTAATAAGATATCCTTTAGCACCCACAACAGCTTTTAAGCACCTGGAAATAGATTTCATTATAACTGATATAAATCTTGCAAGTGGGTGAAGAAAGTCCGGGCCTGGATTTTTTGAACTGTATTTTTTTTTTTTTTTTTTTTTTTTTTTTTTTTTTTTTTTACATATTTTGACCTTGTTGTGTTAACTTAGATGACGACCTTTTCTTACCTTATTTTCGATCCGATTTTCTTCTTTACAGCGTTTTATCGCATACTGCACCGCACAATTAAATAAACTAATTTCTAAATAATTTCAAACTAATTTATCACTACTGTGGTGAAAAATAATCAATTTCTATTGCTGTTAGCTGCTCCTTACAACTACGAGCCATTTTTTAATGCTAAATAGAATGTTACGACGAACCAATACTAATCGAAGAACCAATAACGCAAAATACACTATATTGCCATTGATTATGGGACACTTGCGATTTTAGACATTTTACTAAATATCTAGAAAAATACATTAGGAATCATCTCGAAACTCTTAGTGTATAAATATAATAGTATACGTCATACATCTCCGTGAAGATTTTTTACCGAAACTCCATAGGGGACCGTCAACAAATTAAAAAAGAATGAATATCTTTTGAATAACCCTGTCAAAACTAATGTAGCAAAAGGGCTCAAACTCTAGATTATGATTGAATGCCTTATTGTAATACACTGTGTTCATTTTTATGCAAATAGCATGCATACTCGCAGAGTAATTAAGGTTTTTATAAAAATGGTCCCAAATTTTTCCAAGTTTTTCCCTTATAATTTTCAGAGTTCTTAATATAAAATAATATTTTTTTCAGAAAATATCACAAACAACATTGCACACAGTACCCTGTAATCAAAATTAAAAAATAATAAAAATTTTATGAAAAATGAGTAGGTTTACTAAATTTTTTACTGCGCATGCGTCAAAGATATCAAAATTTCATTTGCATATTATGTTAGCTAAATATATAGAGCAACTTTTGTAAAAGTCTCAAAATTATAGCTTGAAAATTCTGAAAGTAATCGTCTATAGAAAAAGGACAAAATCCGTTGTTTCCAAAATGAAGCAAAAAAAATGAGGGATTTTATCCAAAAGTAGTCGTAATATCCCGTATTGTGTATTCTATATTGACACTAATCAATGAATATATGGATACAACCCCTCTTGTTTTTGCATAATTTTGAGAATAACGGATTTTCAACTTATTCAATTGACGATTATTTTCAGAATTTTAGAGTTATGATTTTGTGACTTTCACAAAAGTTGCTCTATACACTTAGCTAACATAATATGCAAATGAAATTTTGATATCGTTGACGCATGCGCAGTAAAAAATTATTTAGTAAACCAACTCATTTTGTATACAATTTTCATTATTTTTTAATTCTGATTACAGGGTAGTGTATGCAATGTTGTTTGTCATATTTTCTGAAAAAAAATATTATTTTATATTAAGAACTCTGAAAATTATAAGGGAAAAACTTAGAAAAATTTGGGGCCATTTTTATAAAAACCTTAATTACTCTGCGAGAATGCATGCTATTTGCATAAAAATGAACACAGTGTATTACAATAAGGCATTCAATCATAATCTAGAGTTTGAGCGCTTTTGCTACATTAATTTTGACAGGGTTATTCAAAAGATATTCATTCTTTTTTAATTTGTTGACGGTCCCCCATGGAGTTTCGGTAAAAAATCTTCACGGAGATGTATGACGTATACTATTATATTTATACACTAAGAGTTTCGAGATGATTCCTAATGTATTTTTCTAGATATTTAGTAAAATGTCTAAAATCGCAAATGTCCCATAATCAATGGCAATATAATGTATAAAGCCAAACGATTTTTTGAATGTCACCATAATGCAAAAATTAAAAAGGTAAAAAAACAAGCGACAGACAATAATTTTAATATGAATTTATTCGAGAGTGTTTGAGTGTACGAAGATTTTTCTTACATGTTCTTCCTTTGCCTCCATCCATTTTCATTTTTAAATAATAATAATAATAAATAAATCAATGTTAAAAATAATGTTAGGTGCTATTTAACGCATTGAGATAATGTGAAAAAATATTGAATTTCATATTCAAACTTAATTCCAGGAAAATTCCTTTTTAATATACTTTTTTTAAATGTACGAACACTTTTGTGAGCCACTGTTCCTTTGTGAGATGTTTATTTTCTTTTAGATATTTTAACAGTTTTGAGACGAAGTAGTTAAGTCTGATTGATAATCATAGCACATTTTTTAAAATATAGAAATTCTTTTAAAATACATTTGATTTACCCAAAAAAAAAAAAAAAAAAAAAAAAAAAAAACAAGCTGAATGTAGATACTGCCATTGCAGAATTCAGTTTCGCCTCCGATTAGAAAAAAAAATCGATAGAGGTTTTTTAGAAGGGCGACCCCGTTTAGAATGCAATGAACTAACTTCATTTTTCTTGTGTTTATGAATATAATAGCAAACAGAACGGCGTGAAATACCCAGTTGATTAGCAATTTCTCTCTGAGACTTTGGAATTGCGGAATAATAAAGAGATACAATTTGACGTGCTACTTCTTCATTGACTAGATTCATCAAAACCGGATTTTTTCTTTAGTTTAAACGCTTTTTTATAGACTCTGGGAAAAAGGAAATGCATTTTAACAATAAAACGAGTGGAATCCCGTCGAATTCGACGAATGAAATGTTTAAAAGACCCGATCGATTTGGCTTTTAAAAAAAAGCAAAAGTAATTGCATTATTGAATCAATATACAGTGTCTCACATAAGTGATGGGACACTTGCGCTTTACAAAAGGAATCTAATCAAATAAATTAAAAAAACATGTACACATGTTTTTGTGGGTGTGTTTCATACTTAAATTTAGTAAAGATTATTACATAACATACATTTTGTCAAAATATTAAAATATTACTTTAATAAAAATACAAATGTTTAGAACGAAGCAAAAAATAGCTCACATAAGTGATAGGTCACCATTATGCAACAAAAATCGTCTGAAATAAGCAATAAAAATATTTTTTGGGGTTTTATTTTTACTTAAAAGCAATTGGCAATAATTTATAAAATCGTCTGCAGTATTTCTCTCCAGTTTGTTTTGGAATTTTTGTGTTTTTTAGCTCTGTGTAGCCATGAATGCTAAACGAAAAGAAACTTCGCCTGAAATTCGAAAATTAGTTGTTAATTTGCATATTGAACGTGGAAAATCTATTAGAAAAACTGTTAAAACAGTTAACTTGAGTCGTTCAACAGTTTTCAATATCATTAAACGATATAAAAAGAATCATACAGTGGCTCACAAAAGTGTTCGTACACTTTTAAAATTTGTACAAAAAAGAAATTTCCCTGAAATTAAATTCGTATATGAAGTAGAGAATTTTTTTATATTATCTTCAAGTTATTCTAAATAACACACAATCTTTTTGTTTAACATTAAGGGATTTTTTTTAAATCTAAAAATGAAAACAGGAGATGCCACAGAAAGAAGACGCCACAAAAGTCTTCGTACACAGAAACATTTTCGGATAATTTCATTATTAAAAATATTATTTGTCGCTTTATTTTTATTTTTGCATTATATTGGCATTTAAAAAATCGCTTGGCTTTATATTTTGCAGAATTCGTCCGTAATATTCTATTTATTAATTAAAAATGGTTTGTAATCGTAATGTCACGACAAATAGCTTTTGAAATTAGTTATTTTTCTTCATAATAGTAGTAAATCAATTCGAAATATTGCAAAATTAGTTAATTTATTCCATTCTATGGTGAAGTATGCGATAAAAGGCTTTGTAGAAAAAAAATGGATTGAAAACTAGGTATGAAAAGGTCGTCAATCTAAGTGAACGCAATGAGATCAAATACTTACAATTAGAAAAGTCTTAAAAAATCCATGTTTAAGTGCTATAAAAGTTGCTATAGAATTTAATGAAACAGTTTCTACTTCATTTTTACCCGAAACTGTTCGACGAATGGTAAGCCCAACTGAATTATATAGGTATTCTGCCCATAGGAAATTTTTTGTTAATGCGAAAAACAGAAAGCTTAGGCTTTCTTTAGCAAAATCAATGATAAATAAACCCGAATCGTATTAAATTAATGTTTTATTTACAGATTAAATCTAGTATGTCATTCTTTGTCCAATGAGTGCATAATAGTATGGAGAAAAAAATTAAGAATTTAATTCAAAGAACTTAGTTGGAACTGTTAAGCATGGCAGTGGAGTTGTCGTTGTGTGAGGGTACATATCAGCATCAGGATTTGGTAATTTGGTATATATTGATAGCATAATAAATCACGATCTTTGTTCCAATATTTTAAAAGGCAATTTAAAATTATCATGCCAATATATGGGTAACAGATACAACTTTGTTTTTTATCAGGATAATGATACAAGGCACATGGCTCTCAACGTTCGCCTCTAGCGTCTTTATAATTGTTCACAAGTTCTGAAAACATCACCTCAATTGCTGAATTTACCCAGTAAAACATATTTGGAGGTAAATGGAAGTTAGAACACGAAAACACAGCATTGAAACAAAAAGCGAAGTAAAAACAGCAATGTTCGATGAAGGCATCAACATTCATGCAGAAATTACAAAAACACTAATTAAATCTATCCCAGGTGTTTGAAAAACTTTTATGGGTGCTAAATAATATCCTATTAAGTACAACTTTAGCGAAATATTACAATATTTACAAATATACAGCGATTTTTTTAAAGTGTACGAAGACTTTTGTGAGGTAAATTTTTTGTTATTTTTTGATTAGTGATTTTTTCAAAATAAAGTTTTGCTATATTTTAAAAATATTTTATGTAGTTTTCTTAATAATGAGTCATAGATCTTACTCTTAAATACCCATTCTAAAATATTAATTTTAATTAATAGATAGAGCCCTATTTCATTGAAATTCCTAAGTGTACGAACACTTTTGTGAGCCACTGTATGATTCAGGATAAAAGAAGACCTGGCAGACCATCAAAGCTATTCAATGGAATAAAGCGAATTATCGTTCGAAATATTAAAAAAAAATCCAAGAAATAGTGCTTCAAAAGTTGCTGCTGATTTACAAGCATTATATGGAATAATTGTTAATCCTGAGACTATTAGAAGGGTAATTCAATCTGCTGGATATCACGGTAGAGTAGCCAGGAAAAAATTCTTCGTAAGTGAAAAGAATGGAAAACTCAGACTAACTTTCGCAAAATCCAACATAAATAAGAATTCTGATTACTGGAATAAAGTTATATTTGCTGATGAGAGTAAATTTAATATATTTGGTTCTGACGGTAGAATCTTGGTGTGGAGAAAATCCAGGGAAGAATTTCGCAAACAGAACTTGGTACCAACAGTAAAACATGGTGGAGGAGGAATTCTGGTATGGGAGTGTATGTCGTCCGCTGGAGTTGGTAATCTTGTTTTTATTGACAGTATAATGGATCAGTACAAGTATATTGATATTTTAAAGCAAAATTTGAAATCTGCAGCACGAAAATTGAACCTTCATAACGATTTTAAATTCTACCAGGACAATGACCCCAAGCACACTGCTCTGAACGTTAGACTCTGGCTGCTATATAACTGTCCTGAAATAATAAAAACACCACCACAATCTCCAGACTTAAATCCCATAGAGAATATTTGGCAAGAATTGGAATCAAGAATTCGTAAACACACCATTTCTTCAAAACAACAACTAAAATCGGCGCTTCAAGAAGAATGGGGTAAAATCACTCCAGAAATCACAAAAAAATTAGTCGAATCCATCCCAAAAACATTAAATCATGTTTTAAAAGTAAAAGGAAATCCAACAAAATATTAAAACCTTTTAAAAAGTAAAATTTTTGGATGAATATTTGATGGAAAAGTAAGTGTACCATCACTTATGTGAGCCATTTTTTGCTCCGTTCTGAACAATTGTATCTTTACTAAATTAATATTTTAATATTTTGAAAAAATGTATGTTATGTAACAATTGTTACTAACTTTAAATATGAAACACACCCAAAAAATTTTTGCACATGTTTATTTATTTATTTTATTGCAGTTTCTTTTTATAAAGCACAAGTGTCCCATCACTTTTGTGAGACACTGTATAATAAATATATTTCCAAAGTTAATATCAAGTTTTCCAGTTACAATTTTTCCTGCAAATATTTGCACATCTTCAGTTAAAATTGTAATCGGAGTGCCTGCGAAATCCAGAAATTTTATTTTATATGCACTACAGAAAAATAGATTTATTAAAAATAATAATAATAATAATAATAATTTCATTTTTGCTATGACACTATTATTTTCACTAACTGAAGTCATCTGAAAGTAAAATCACAATCTCAGTGTCCATAATGAAAAGAAATATTGAAATGTAATATCGTTATGAGTAAAAATGCCATGTTTTAAATAGTGACGTCATTTTCTCTTCAAATGTTTTTTAAAAGTTACTGTTATTAGTAATATGAAAAAGGCGTCCGTAATAATATTGTAAATTCATTTTATCTGGTTGCTGAATGCCATAATTTTCCTTATTTGAAATATTTCTTAATTTGCTTTAGACATTAATTTGTATCATAAATTATTTTCTGTTATTTTATTTATAATATTAATATTATTTCTCAGTAACTATATTTTTTTACCTCAATTAGTGCATAATTATATGCAATCATTTTATTGTGGTTATATTTTACGAAAACAATTAACTTTTTTCTTTTAAATGCGAGGACATGTTCACTGATGAAATAAAGCTTCTGACTTGTGGAAACTAATAATGGAAAATAAATTTTTATTATCGAGAGAAAAGCTAAACTAAGTTGCCACCATTTTGAAGAAATGTCGTAAAAAAGCATTTAAAATTAAAAAATAAAATATAAAAATGGAAATCAATTAAAAAAAATAGCTAAAATGGGCACAACTACAAATAAATAGCTTTCATTTAAAAAAATAATTATCAAATTCGGTTGAGTAGAAAATTCAGGGCTGATGACACGACATTTTTAGCTTGTCTGAAAGAAATAGCATCGGAAGATTAAAAAAAAGAGTGATTTCAAAAAAATGTTAAATAGGGAACGATATTAAAAAGCGGGGTTTTTAATAAGAATGTATTTACGATTGATTCCCTAAACAAACAACAATCACATTGTCCATATTGAATAGATGTTCGACATAACGGTTATTCATTAGAGCAACTTTCTTACTATCATGATCCATTGGAAAAGATCCTTTATATAAAACATTCATACAGAATTTTTTTACAACCGATAAAACGACAAACATTCATTCCAATGTAACAAGACTTTCTGGTTTTTCTGGTCGTTGAATTTTTGAGCGCTTGTGTATTCAAGAAACTTGATGACTTTTAAGAATTTTGAGTCTTTAAAAATATACACACAAATATATATGTATACACTATATTGCCATTGATTATGGGACACTTGCGATTTTAGACATTTTACTAAATATCTAGAAAAATACATGAGGAATCATCTCGAAACTCTTAGTGTATAAATATAATAGTATAAGTCATACATCTCCGTGAAGATTTTTTCCCGAAACTCCAAAGGGGACCGTCAACAAATTAAAAAAGAATGAATATCTTTTGAATAACCCTGTCAAAACTAATGTAGCAAAAGCGCTCAAACTCTAGATTGTGATTGAATGCCTTATTGTAATAAGTCTTGTTCATTTTTATGCAAATAGCATGCATACTCGCAGAGTAATTAAGGTTTTTATAAAAATGATCCCAAATTTTTCCAAGTTTTTTCCTTATAATTTTCAGAGTTCTTAATATAATATATTATTTTTTTTCAGAAAATATGACAAACAACATTGCGCATAGTACCCTGTAATCAGAATTAAAAAATAATGAAAATTGTATAAAAAATGAGTTGGTTTACTAAATAATTTTTTACTGCGCATGCGTCAACGATATCAAAATTTCATTTGCATATTATGTTAGCTAAATGTATAGAGCAACTTTTGTAAAAGTCACAAAATCATAACTTGAAAATTCTGACAATAATCGTCAATTGAATAAGTCGAAAATCCGTTATTCTCAAAATGAAGCAAAAACAAGGGGGGTTGTATCCATATATTCATTGATTAGTGTCAATATAGAATACACAATATGGGATGTACTACTGCATTTGGATAAAATCCCTCATTTTTTTACTTCATTTTGGAAACAACGAATTTTGTCCTTTTTCAGAATTTTCAAGCTATGATTTTGAGACTTTTACAAAAGTTGCTCTATACATTTAGCTAATATAATATGCAAATGAAATTTTGATATCTTTTTGACGCATGCGCAGTAAAAAATTATATAGTAAACCTACTCATTTTTCATACAATTTTTATTATTTTTTAATTCTTATTACGGGGTACTGTGTGCAATGTTGTTTGTCATATTTTCTGAAAAAAATATTATTTTATATTAAGAACTCTGAAAATTATAATGGAAAAAATTGGAAAAATTTGGGACCCTTTCCCTTTTTATAAAAACCCTAATTACTCTGCGAGTGTGCATGCTATTTGCATTAAAATGAACACAGTTTATTACAATAAGGCATTCAATCATAATCTAGAGTTTGAGCGCTTTTGCTACATTAGTTTTGACAGGGTTATTCAAAAAATATTCATTCTTTTTTAATTTGTTGACGGTCCCCTATGGCGTTTCGGCAAAAAATCTTCACGGAGATGTATGACGTATACTATTATATTTATACACTAAGAGTTTCGAGATGATTCCTCATGTATTTTTCTAGATATTTAGTAAAATATCTAAAATCGCAAGTGTCCCATAATCAATGGCAATATAGTGTATATATATGTGTGTGTGTGTGTGTGTGTGTGTTTCCCCATGTTATGTCACAGGAGTCGAGGCGAGATAAAATTTAAGTAAAATAATAAACGTAGAAACTTAATTAAATTCCACAATTGCTGCTTCAAAAGATTTATTTAAATGCAATCATATGCAGAGGGAAAATGCTCTTTCCTTCCGAAGCAATATTCCATAAAAAACATTCGTCTAGCTTTTAAAGCGTTCAAACTCGAAAACATCGAATAAAAGATTTCATCCATCTCTGGCGGCCTCTTCACTCAAGTCAATAATAAAAAGCTTCTAGAACTTTTCTCTAATCTATAACCATGATTTTCACATGTAAACAGAATTCATGTCCATCGTCGAGATTAATTCCATTCAGACGATAATTTTTTAATTTAAGAAATTATTATTTAACTAATTTATAATCGAACACTGACTTCGATATCTTGCAGACGATATTTTGAAACAAAAAAAAAAAGAAAAGAAATGAAATTATTGATACTCAAAAATATCAAACGTGAAGGGGGGGGGGGGAAATAATGATATTTTTTGAAAGGTATGGTTTTGGAATAAATTGAATAAGACTTTCTTTAAAAGGGGTGATAAAAACAGGGAAAAAATGAGTTTTATTTGGAATATTAAGAAATAAAGTTTAATTAAGAATATTTTTAATTTAGAGCCATCTTTTTAAATTTATTCATATTTCTTAAATAAATGTTTTTTAAGGCGAATTAAGAATTTATATCGTTTCCATAAAGATTAATAGATTAAATCTAGAAACAAGATTTTAATTTAATAAGTTGAATTAAGTACGAAATATTGTTAAAAGGAAATTAAAATAGTATAAAGGTTAATTTTGGCGAAAAAAAAATTAAGTTTGTAATATATATAATAAAAGTTCTCTTTCCTTTTTTAATTTATCGGTTCTTTCAACATTCAACGATGAAAAATATTGCTAAGACTTATTATTGTCCTCTGTACATGCTTTGAGCATAATAAATCTTCCATGTTCAGCATTATTGCAACAGATATTTGAAAAAAGCTTTATTACATATAAAACTATCTAAAATAGTTCAATAAAAATTACTTAGAACATTACAAAGTGAAGCATTTAACAGCAGCTAAGAATAATTTTCTGAAAACAGGATTCTTACATGCTAACTCCTTCGCGACGGGAGCCTTTTATGAAATTTTTAATGTTTTGTCACCGGTTTTTAAATACAGAAATTTGTGGCCTATCAAATCAAGAAAATGCTCCGATTAAATAGGGCAAATTTTACAATTTAATTTTATTGGTGTGGATAAACAAGTATTATTAAGCCTTTTGCGGCACGTATACGTATTGCTCTTCCTCAAGGGGATAATGGGCAATTTCTGGCCATTGGACTTATTCACAGTCTTTAATTTCCATTCATTATGTAACTCAAAAAGTTATAACAGGACATCTTAATCATAGTTTTGGGTTCTTTCATATAAAATATTTTTATAAAACTTTTCTCACATTAGTCATATTTGAGAGAATTTTTTCAATAAAGAATAAGTGTGGCAAATTTATCCGTTTTAAACACTTGAAAAATTAAAATATGTTGAAATGTCTCGCTTAGATACGTCGACTTCGGGGACATTTTATAACAGTCCAAAAAGAGGGCGATCCCCCCATCGCCCCTCCTTTGGATCCGTCATTTTACACATCCAGCTCTTAATTTTCTCTTGTCATCATTTGCAAGGGTGCAGTCTTTAAAAAAAAGCAGAGAGTATACCCAAGAGTATACCTGCGGCTTAATCTTGCATGTATACCCACGGCTTTCTTCAGAAACAGAGTTTATACGGTGTTCCTTAAAACATGCAAAAGGTTTAAATCCCTAACCATGTCTCTTAACCACTTCGGGACGAGAGATCGGTATATGTGTCGCAGAAGGTGTTCAGAATCCTTGATTATTTCCATCAGTTATTTTTTATTATAAATTTTGCCTTATTAAGACAGGGTTTTCTCTCGATCCAATTAGACCGAATTTTCTGTTATGAGAAACCGGTGATAAAAGATTAAAAATTCTGTAAAATATGCTCAGCCAAAAGAAATTATTGAAAAACTTTTATGAAAAAACAAGACATTTTTTTAGAAAGTATGTCCGCTTCACTAGTACAGCTCATATTCAAAATATTAGAATAATTGAGAAAAAGTAATAAGAAAAAATTATTTGTCATTTATTTATTTTTTTATACTAAGTAAATGCAATTAAATTTCTTATAAATTAAATCTGGAATGTTTAGATAAGATTTTAACATTTATAAAATATAAAATACAGCACAATAAATTAGGTATACAGCTTCCTTAAACACACCAGAATATTAGAATAAAATTTAGATTGGTTCAAAATATTAGAATATTTTATTTTACGCAACAATATTACCTTATGAATATGAAGTAAATGGTAGTTAATATTTTGTACCATCCCCTTTAGCTTTCATAACAGCGTACAATCGATCTTGCATACTATATACAAGGTGTTTACAAACATTTCTATCAATATTAGCCCAAATAGACTTTATACGTGCCACTAACTCAGTTTTACTTGAAGGAGGATTTTCTTGAAGTTTTTTCTTCATTATACACCATAAGTTTTCGATGGGATTAAGATCTGGTGAATTTGGTGGCCAAGGAAGTACCTTAATGTTGCGTTGGCGGAACCAATTCTTAGTTGACACCGAGGTATGCGGGGACGCTAAATCTTGTTGAAAGATGAAATCATCTTCAAATAAATCTTCTGATGATGGAATCATGTAATATTCTAAAATTTCTTGATATATCAGAGAGTTAACCTTTTAGTAGACGATGCATAACTTTCCAGGTCCTTCTGCACTCATATAACCCCAAACCATGATACTAGCAGCAAATTTTACGGAACGTTTAAGACATTCTTTATCAAATGCTTCTTGCTTCATTCTCCAAACTCGAATACCTTGATTACCATATGAAACACAAAACATACTTTCATGACTAAATAATATATTTTTCCAATCTTCATTGCTCCATAAACGTCTTGATTTACACCAATTCAATCTTATACGCTTTTGTCTTGCAGTCATGAGAGATTTTATTTTCGGTACACGAGATTCAAATTTAAATTTATGGAGACGTCTTAATGTTGTCGATGTAGAAACTTCAACTCCTTCTTCTTTCCATTTTCGGTGCAAGAATCGCACACTTTTAAAACGGTTTTTCTTAACTATACGCTTCAGTTTCCTGTCATCTCTAGCAGATGTTTTTGGTTTTCGGCCACCATTTCGGCGATTATTTTGAAATTTTCCAATTTTTTAATATTGTGTTAGTATTTTACTAACGCTCGATTGCGAACAATGTAAATAATTCGCTATAAAACATTGATTTTTACCGTGCCGATACAAATCAACCATACGAAGTTTAGTAGATTCAGGAATATCACTCACACGGCCCATTTTAAGATGAAAAAGAAACAAACTGCAAAAATGAATACTGATTTTATATAAAATATTCTGAATTTAATCAATGATGCCACCAGTTAAGAATTGGTAATAATTAAAGGAGAATTAATGTGAAATATTCTAATATTTTGAACCACTTGAATAAATATTCTAATATTTTGACTTTTTAAAATAATTTTTTTTGCAATTAATCTTTTCAAAAATGATATTAAATTTAAGATAACAAGTAAGTTTAATCAACAATAAGTTCTTAATAAAAATATCGTTTGCATATTTTCATTAAAAGACATTAAATTACCAAACGATATTTTCAATTTCAAAAAAAAAAGGTAATTATTCTAATATTTTGAATATGAGCTGTACTATCTTGAAAAACAGAAAAATATCAGTTCAAAATACTTACATTGTGCTTATGTTGTCTCATATTATCGAAATGCGTAAATTGATTTCAAAAAGTTTTCATTGGAAAGGGTGGGGGAGACCAGGGTTAGTAGTGACATTTTCGACATTTTTTATATTAGCCTTAAGACTTGAACGGAAGCGAAAGGTTTAGTGTATCGTATATTAGAGTATGTCTTGCGTAACATATTTATAAAACTACTATTAACATTATTAACGTTTTTCATAACACAAAATGAATTCTGCGTAACCTCGAAATCTGTCACTACTAACCCCTGGTACAAGGCAAGTTGTGACATGCTAAGGGCACATTGTGATACATAAATGATACATACAAGTACATTGTAACGTATACAAATTATGTAAGAAAGGCGATTAAGTGGGATATGTTAAATCAAGAATGAGAAATTTATTCATTTATAACGTTCTTAACACAATAAAACACTTTCATGTTTGAATAATATTGTAAATCAAATAAAAACTAGTTGGATGTGCCAATCCCTAAACTTTCTTCTATCTCATACGTACATTTTAATATTTAAAAGAAAAATAGTTGCTAATTTTAATGCTTTAATAATTTTTAATTCAATATCACACCAACTTTGTTTTTCATCTGAAATTTCTACTTCAGTCAATTAATCGGAGTGAAAACGAATTTCCGTCTCTGCACGAGCCGATGGACAATAGAATGATAGGCATATTTTTTTTCCAATTCAGGGAGAACCTACTTGCCATACCAAAAAATAATCATACACAAACATTTTAGTTCAGGTCTAGGCCTAACTTCATACACTTTTAGGTGGTGCAATATTGAAAATGGCATAGAAATCGCGATTGCAGCGCCCCCTTCCGACGGATTTTTTTCAAATTCAGGAAAGACCAACTAGCCATAGCCATACACTTACACAAAAAATTTGGTTGAATTCGATGCATAACTTCATACACTTTTGATCGGTACAATATTGAAAATGAACAAAAATTGCGATTGCAGCGCCCCCTTCCGGCAGATTTTTTTCAAATTCAGGGAGGATCAACAAGCCATAGCCATGCACTTACACAAAAAAATTGGTTCAATTCGATGCATAACTTCATATACTTTTGGTCGGTACAATATTGAAAATGGCACAAAAATCGCGATTACAGCGCCCCCTCCGGTGGAATATTTTAAAATTGAAGAAGGAGCTGCTTGCCATAGCCAAAAACATTCACAAAAAATTTGGTTCAATTCTATGCATATCTTCATACACTTTTTGATGGTAGAATGGCGACATACACACAGACACACAGACAGACGTACAGACAGACATTTTGTAAAAACATATTTTTTGGAATCTCTGACCCCTAAAACGTGTAAATCCGTCGAAAACCGGAAATCGAAAAAAATTTCGATTACAATACTTTCTTCTATTGAAGATAGAAGAAAGTAATAAAATAGTCAAATTGTTAACACTTGTAAACTCTTAATCCTTTATAAAGATACTTTCAGAGACTCTCAACAATAAAATAAAGAATACTGCCCAGTTAAACTGATGGCATTGAACTCACAGGCTACAAATACTAATTGTACATTAAAGCCTTATATTTTCAAGGGTTAATTCCGTTCGAAAAAAAAATTAAGAAGGGGAAACAGCTCTCCCCTTTCCTCTTTTTTTATACTTAATCATTGAACCTCCTATACTATCAAAGACATGCTTTATCATATAAAAAATCTATATCCAAAATTCAGAGCAAATTAGATAATTCTTAATAAAAACCCATTTAGCATTTATATAATTTAAAAGGAGTTATCCCCCTCTTTTATACTTAACCATTAAACTTCCAAAACTATTCAGAGATTTGAACGAAATCTGAAAATTCTGCTTGAAAAACCCATTTTTATAAATTAAGGGGGGGGGGGCATTAGAGCCCTGTTCCCCCTATTTATACTTATTCAATGAACACCTAATAACAGTCACGGAATCGCCTCATCAGAATGATCCTAATCTAAATTTTGAGCGAAAACTTAATTCTGCATGAAAATCCCATTTATATCAACCCATTTATATCAAGGGGGAACGGGGGCATGAGCCCCCTGTTCCCCCTCTTATACATGTCGAATGAACTCCAAAAACTAATCAGGGAAGCGCCTTGTCAGGATATACCTACATACAAAATTTCAAGTGGATCGGATATTTTTATCATGAGTTATCGCGTTACGCACGAACGCACATACATACAGAACGGACGGGCACATAAGCTCTCAGGCTATGATAGCCTGTGAGCTAAAACTGTCTTAATCAGGAAAGAAATAAAAGGTAAGTCACTACTAATCTTTGGGCATATTGATCTTTGACTCGGGAGCCTACTACAACGTGTAGGCTTACATCCTATATTGACGTGACAACGTCTTGTAAATTGGTTTGCCGGGAGACACTTCAAGAAACTGCGTTACGTTACGTTACGCTCCGCTCACGATACGCGCTCACTTTTCTCTTAACTTTTTCCGGTCACTTGTGAGACCATTTTCTGAACGTGAATGTGAATTCGCTGCAAGGAAGGGGCGGTGCTTAATAGGAATTTTAGATAGTATCAAACTAAGACGAAATACGTTATGTATTAGTTATTAGTATAAAGTACAAAGAAAATAAGTGTAGTTTATTTCGTAATTCGGTGGTATATTATGGAAAACTAATGATATGTGATTAGTGAAAGCCATTTTACTTTAGTTATATTCTGCTCATTGAAAAATTCTTTAATATGCTCTTTACAAAATTCAACATTTGACATCAATAAACATGAAGTAAAATGTGTTTAACAAACACAGTGTATTGCAAGTTATTGTATGTATATTTGTATATAAATACGTATGTATGTGTAAAGGTAAAAATAAAATTTTGTTAATATGAAATTCAGTGCGAGATTCTTTGTATAAATTAATGTTTTAAATATAATTCTTTGTATAAATAAATGTTTTAAATTGTTACTATTATTTCATCCTTCTTCCTACTATACGAATGAATATTCACATTAAAATTATTTTACAACTCAAAGTCGTTGTCACGTAAAACTTTCGCCCGTATACCGACTTTACAGGCAACCAATTTTTTTAATCACTCATTGTCATTATTTGTTTCAGCGTCTGATTTGCAGTTAATGCAAATATAATAAGGTTCATTTTTGGTACATTTGGCATGCACCCATCCCCATCTTGTCATATCATGCATTGCACATAGTCTAGAAAGTTTATATCGCTCCAAGCAAACTAGACATAAGCAATTTTCGTTATCTTCAGAGCTATCCAATACTTGCTTCACCCTTTTTTAATAACCTAGGTGCAATTTTTTTATAGACTGCTTGGCCTTTCCATACAGTTTCTTTTTTGCTTTTTCTTCTTCAATTTTTTTTCTGCGTTCTTTTGCTTTTTGTACTGCTTTAATTTTCTCTTTTACAGGTCTGCTTGTTAGAATGGCAGATTTCAAACATTTATGAATAGATCGCTTACCTTTTTGAGGTCCAGCATTAGGAAGTGGTCTTATTTCTATAAGACTTACCACTGACACATTGCTATTATCTGTTGTCATAGAATCATCTAATTGAATGAGATTTCGTACTTCTGAAGATGGTCCTGCAATTTCACCATTATTGATTAAAGTTATTGCTGAAGTGCTTGGTTTATTAATAGTTACATATTTACTAATTATTTTTCGTTGTCATTTTGGTCTTTTACGCACTCATCTCCGATAGAATAGCTCTTTCAGTACGCCTCTTGTAATTTCGCACCATTTTTCCCGAAATATAAAAACTTTCATTAAAAATTATGATGGGGTATATAGTGACACTGTCACAACGTGCCCCTTAGACTTCGTCACAACTAGCCCCGCGTTGCTTCATTTTGAACTTTATTCATTATTTTCCGAAATGTTGGCATGATTAACAAATGAAATACATAGAATAACCGCTTAAAATATAAGCATTTAATTAATGTTAGGGAAGTTTACATACCTCACCATCGTTAGTGGCAATGGCGATTCAAATGAAGGTCGCAAAATTTACTTTTACGACAGAAAACAAGATAAATATTTTTATCTCGAAAACAACGCAAAGCTATACTTCAAAAAATACACAGCACATTGAGACAATCAACCTCTTCACTCACATGACGCGACAGGTGCTGCAACCTATTGGGTGAGGCAGGAAGCTCGATGGCACAACTTGCCCCTGGCACAACTAACCCCGATCTCCCCTACATTTTTACATTCTTCTATCTTTACAAGAAGAACATAAACGGAAGGATAATGCTCCTCCCCTTAATTTATATAAATGGGTTTTTTATGCAGAATTATCAGTTTTCGTTCAAAATTTTATAGGAATAGGATCATTCTGATGAGGCGCCTCCGTGATTAAAATTAGGTGTTCATTATATAAGTATAAACAGGGAGACCGAAAGGGGCAGGTAATACCCCTCCCTTTATTTTATATAAATGGGTTTTTCATGCAGATTTATCAGTTTTCGTTCAAAATTTACATATAGGATCATTCGGAAGAGGGCACCGCCATGATTAGTTTTGAGAGTTCATTGGATAAATATAAAGAGAGGGACGGGGGCTAATCCTCACCCTTAATTTCGATAAATGGGTTTTTCATGCAGATTTATCAGATTTCTTTCAAATTTTAGACATAGGATCATTCTTGATGAGGATACCTGCATGATTTGTTTTGCGAGTTCATTGGATAAGTCTAAGAGGAAGGAAATGGGGGGTAACCTCCCCCCCCCTTACTTTAGGTTAATGGGTTTTTCACGCAGAATTTACCAATTTGCTTCAAATTTCGGATATAGGTTCATTCTGATAAGGCGCTTCTCTGATTAGTTTTGGGAACTCACTGAATGAGTATAAATGGGGTATCGGTGGGATTACCCCTCTTAATTTAGGTAAATGTTTTTCTTGCAGAATTAACCGATTTGCTTCCATTTTTGGATACAGGTTCATAGTGATAAGATGCTTCCCTAATTAGCTGTTGGATTCTATTGTTTAATATAGGGTAGTATTTGCCCCTTCGCCCCTTCTTAAATTTGATAAATGGGTTTTTAGGCAGAATTATCCGATTTGCTTTTAATTTTGGATGCAGGTTCTTTCTGATAAGAAAGATTCTTTCTTTTTCTGATAAGTCGACTCTGAATAGTTTTGGAAGTTTAATGGTTAAGTATAAAAAGAGGGAGATAACTCCTCTTAAATTACATAAATGGGTTTTTATTAAAAAATTTCCGAGTTGCTCTGAATTTTGGATACGGATTTTTTAGATGACAAATCATATCCTAGATTAGTTTAAGAGGTTCAATGATTAAATATAAAAAGGAGAAATGGGGAAGAGCTGCCCCCCCCCTTAATTTGTTTTCCGAACGGAACTAACCCTTGAAAATATAACGCTGCAATATGCAATTAGTATACGTAGCCTTTGAGCTCAATGTCATCAGTTTAACTGGGCATTTTTTTTTTCATAAATTATGCAATTTAAATTTGTATGAACAAATATCATTAATTCTCTGAGCAAAGTTAAATAAAATATTTACATATACAGATTTATGTAGTAGGGGGAAATGGGGGACATTGATACAGCTTTTTTCAAAAAACTTTTTTGGTGTCTAGAAAGCAAAAATTTCAAGTTATTTTTCTATGTGATGTCAGCAAAACCTGTGTAGTGTGTTATAAAAATGTACAATCGTTTTATATATTATTTTTGCATGTAATTTTTAAAAAATCAAAAAAAGTAATTTGTATCAATGTGCCCCATCCCCGGGGCAGACTGATAGACTTTGACACGTCTGGGAAAAATGGAGACAAAATAACACCAATGCATATTTTTCATAGAAAAATAGTTAGCAAACCATTTTATATATATTTATAGACATTAAAATTGCACACAATTTATTTGTAAGCGATATTAAAGCAATCAAAATGAAATGTATAATGACCTTATGTTCTGGCTGTTCCTTGTCTGTTTGTAGACTGTGGTAACTTTGTCATATCTGGCACTTTAACCCCAGAATTATCTTCTTTCTTAGGAAAGGTGAAAGAATTACCAGGTTTTCTGTTTATAAATCGGTTTACAAACAGAAAATAAAGGATAATTATATTAAAATTTATGTTTATAATATAATTATCCTGTAATGCAGTTTGTTTCTCTTACTGAACATTTCTCATGTCGATAATACTTTTTCTGTGGAGCATCGATATAAATTTGAGATTTGCCAGGCTGCCGTCCATTTCTTTTGATAATTATACTAGCACTAGATGATATTGTGTAAGTTTGTACGCCTTCTGTTTGCGAAAATACTATGAAATGTCCTAATATAAAGAAATTAGAGCTATTTCACTTCAATAAAAACTAATAGTAGAAATTTTTGACGAAAAATGGTTGAATTAAGGAGTGCATGGTAAAAAATAAATAAATAAATAAATAAAAGGTAATGAAAAAATGAACTAGAAAAGGATTTAGGTTGTATCAATGTGCCCCGACAATGACTGTATCAATGTGCCCCATACACCCATTTTGAATAAAATGAGTCGCGAATCCAACACTTCATAATTTATCTAACAACTAGTATAACAACTCCGTCAAAAATGACGGAATTTTCATTTGCATTTTATTTTCATAATAATACAAACAGAATGAAGATTTTAGTATTGAAGAGTTTGTATTGTAGAAAAGCACATTTTAAAAATAACAATAGATTTCTACAAATACAAATGATAAAGTTTTTTTTAACCATTTGAAAAATGGTTGTTGTTTTCGGGAGAATGGACCCGATGATGTTACCACTTTTGAATGATGTTACCACTTTTGAATGATGTGGTCACTTTTGAATTTAAATTAATTTCTTTACTTTTAGAAGAGTTTTTATTTGAATTTAAATTAAATTCTTTACTTTTAGAAGAATTTTTATTTGAATAGTAAATTAAAATGGTTAAAATCATTGTAATAAAGGAGAAAACTAACAAATTTAAAAATGGGTAGACGGAAATTAACAGATACGGAAAAAGCCGAAGCCAAAGAAATGAATGAACGTGAATATCGCATTCAATGATATTAAACACAATACGCGTACTTAAACAATCATAAAGTGATTTTTATTTCTTCTTTTGCTATTTAAAATAAAAATTTAGTCAACATGTATAAGTTGCTTATTAGTTTGGCGATTCGTATCATTTGGCGAAATTGGTCGACGGGATAACTGAGTAATACTGTATTTGGTTTGGCGCAAAAACGTCTTTCAATGCAGAAAATGATAAAATCAAAAGATTATTGAGCCGCTGAAAACCAATTACGTGTTGAAAGGCGATCACGAAAAAGGAAGCAATTTAATGCCGAACCGATTAATTGTAAAACATCATGTCGCCAGGGCGACCAATCCACTAGCCATGGCGTTTTACTATCGGTCGGTTCTAACCAGGAAAATTTGAGTGCCAATAGTGATTCTAACAAGCCGGAAAATGTTATAGCTATTACTCTTGATTTTCCACCACCTAAAAAGAAAACTAAAAAGCAATCGGCTTGGGAAAAACTGGGAAAAAACTTTTTTGATTCGATGTCTGATGGACCCATTCACAGATGCATGTGCTGCGATCGATTTTGGTTTAAAACCTCCATCACCAAAATTCTGCTCTGTAAAATCAAACAATATATGCCAAAGTCTTACAAGTATAACAGTATATGCCAAAGCTGTATTTTAATAATGATTACTTTTGCACCAACAATGTTAAATAGTTTGAAATGTTTCTTTCGTCGCCAACTTTTATGCTTGGCGACAATAGAGTGATATAACTTAAACGAACCGTACCTTCAAATTGCAGCATGTATAAAGTCATTTATAGCAGTGGCACGGATAATACACAATAAAACAACTGGTATTTAGCTTAAAATGATAGATGAATGTATCGAGTGAAACATTTTTCAAATGGTTGGGGTAATTTCTTAAATTACAATTTTTTTTTTAAATTTTTTTTTTTTAACTTGATATTTAGTTTTTGAACAAATTTTAATTTCAAAACAAAGAGCAGTATTTATTACAATAACGATAATAATAATTAGCAAAATGAAACTCAATTTCTGAAGATTTCACAAAGCATTAAAATTAAATATTGAAGTATTTTAAATTTTAAAATACATTATTTTTATTAAAAGTATGATTCGGCAGTGGCTTTAATCATGGGCATATGATACTTTTGGTTCGATGCTTTTAGGCATGAATTAAGAAGCTTTGTGTTTTGTTTTTTAAATTTGGATTTGGCGCTATCTATACGCAGTTAATATAAACAAAACAACTTTTTTTAAAAAAATAGCAGTTTTATTTTGAAAATAGCAAGTTTTTCAAGAAAATTCGCATATTTTCGACTATCTTTCGAGAAAATTAGTTTATTTCCCTTGAATTTTCGAGAAAATTTTTTTATTTCCCTTGATTTTTCGAGAAAATTCGCATATTTTCCACGATTTTTTGACAAAATTCTCGTATTTTCCGCGATTTTTTGACAGAATTCGCGTATTTTCCTTGATCTTTCGTCAAAATTCTCGTATTTCTCACGATCTTTCGTTAAGATTTGCCTATTTACCGCTATTTTTTGACAAAATGTGAGTATTTTCCCCGATTTTTCTACAAAATTTTGATATTTTCCCGGATCTTTCTTCAAAATTCGCGTATTTTCGGACGATTTTTCAGAAAAATTTGAGTATATTACACGATCTTTCGATAAAATTCGAGTATTTTTCGAGTATTGCCATCTCGATTTTCTTTCGCGAGCTAATCGCCGTCTACGTTCAATCGGCGTTTCGTTATTTTCATCAGGCATTGCTGAAATTATCGTTAAATTACAGAAACAACGATTTACTTGAAAATATATAAACCTACCGCGTGTTAAAAAAGATCAACAAACACACGTGCGTTCTCAAGTACAAATAATTTTGATTGAACGATTCTCAAATGTGATTGATTTACTACATTTTTTGCGAGAAGAATACCACGATCCAGGCTACTTTCGCTGATAGCGAAACGTGACTAATCAATCAGAATTCTGCATTTTAAGAAACAGTGAAAAGTTCTTAAAAATGCATGTTTCTGATTTAGATCTCTATTAATTATTAGCAAAGTGAAATGTAATTTCCGAAAATATCACATTAACTTTTTGATATGCCGAACATTAACTCGTGTTTATTACAAAGTTCGATTCTTTATATTATTTGCCAATAGATGATTGCAAAAAGAGTTTTTGACAGTTTTAAACAAAATCAAATTATTTAAAGAGTTTAATATGATTTTACAAATATTTTAAGAACAGAATTAGATAATTGACGTGTATTCTTTTTTTTTTTTTTTTTTTTTTTTTTTTTTTTAATAATGCGTTTAAAGAGTCATTCATTTGTTTCAAGATTTGGAAAATCTGAATGGCAACAGAGTTCGTTTGTTTATATCGTAATCTGATGTTTACAATTACTTATTTTTAATTTGGAGCCTAATACATTATAATTGGATATGATATACATGTTTTATAGAAAAATATGCTGTTTAAACGTTATTTTAAGTAAAAGAAATTATCTTTTAGCTGTCATATGTCTGCATTTGTTTTCCATTAAGCCTAACGTGGCGTATTGCTAGGGTCCATTCACAGATAGGAGTGGCGAATCCTGGAACCGTTCCACACACCTCTCCAGAACGCATTTTATTATAAGTAGATAAAGAATGAGGAACTGATAAAGAGTAGCTTTACTTGCCAGGGAGGGTATTCTTTTCGGTTGCAAATACTGGAACAGTTGTATAATACCATTTCAATTGTACAATTCAAATTTACTTTTGACCTACAAAAACAATTAATCATCCATCCCATTTCATCAAACTATTGAATCATTCCAAAACTTTCTGTATGTAGTTAATTTCACTACTATCACCTTTTGGAGCTGTTGTGAAACTTCCTATAATGACCCTGTGTGCTGTACAGGGGGTGTATCAATGTGCCCCAACTCCCCCTATATACATAACTATTGTTAAGCCTGTAAAAACTTTTTTTTTTTTTTTTTTTTTTTTTTTTTTTTTTATTATTTATGAAAGGGAAAGTAACTTTATATAAGAAAAAAAAATCTGCAATCAAAACTGAAAAAATAAACAACAGTGTTCATTGATATATATCAATAGATATATATCGTGATATCTATCTTGATATATTCCCAATATTTAATTCCAAAATATCAAGATTTTTCATGTTTTCATATACTTTAGTTTTAAACATGGTGATAGATATCAGTGGATATATATCATGATATATATCTTGATATATACCCGATATTTAATTCCAAAAACATCAAGATTTTTCATATTTTCATATACTTTACTTTTAACTATCAAGATGATATTTTGATTTTTGATAATTTGATATTTTATAAGTTTGATACTTATTTTTAAAATATTACTCTGCAAAATAATTTTGATATTTTCAGTCAAAACAAGTGTAACTGAAATTGTCAATTGTTATTGATTATGTGATTCTTTAGCCAAATTATGTCATACATTTTTTAGACAAAGAAAACAAATATCTGTCCCAAGTTCCATGTTTGAAGTTTTTATTTTTAAATGTAGAACTAATAATTATGTGAGACATTTAATTCAGGACAGCCACTAAAACTGTCTAATTGAGATAATCAGTTATATACAGCTTTATTAGAAAGGAATCTTTTTCTGCGTTTTTTTATTTAAACGTGAACCTAACCTTCCATTTGCCTTAAATTTGAGACTTGGGTGGATAATCTCGGGTATTACAAATTTTGAAACGCTAGTAAATGGTCCAGCGCATGTAAATCATTTAAGTACAAAAACTGATGAGTTACTAAATTCATTTTTTGAATTAGAAAAAATTCCAAATGTAAACATAAATGTAGTCCAAATGTAATGTCCTTTAACACTTGAAAAAAAATTTTGTGAAAAGCATTTTGAGAATTCTCGTTTTAGAGAAAAATCAGGTCGCTATTCAGTCGCATTACCATTCAAACAGGATCGAGATAGTCTAGGCGATTTTCGTCAAATGGCGTACAGAAGATTTCTTTATCTTGAGAAAAGACTAATATCTATGCCAGAAATTTACGATCAATATGTTCAATTTATGAAAGAATATTTCTGGGCCATATGGATTATGTTTTGTTCTTGTTATGTTATGGACCATATGTTCTTGTTCGGGATCAAACAAGAGCCTGTTTATGGCTCTTGTTGATTGTGTTTCTAGGCCATATGGATCCTGTTCGTTCTTTTATGATGATCCACGATCATTATAGATCGTGGATTGGAGAATAAACATTAGTACATCCCGCATCACTTTGTCTTGAATAGTTCTAGTTTAACTATCAAATTAACCCGTTCGCTACGGCGCGCGCATTTCGAAGCGCGCATCTGAGGACGGAGCGGGGAAATTCGATTTCATCTTCAGGGCCGAAGGATTTTGCGCAGCTAAGCCTAACTCGTGTAATGTGGTCTTTAAAAAATTGTAAAAAAATTCATTTTTTCATGTAACCTTTTGAAATTTACATGCATGGAGTAGGTTGTTACTATGTATATTCACACAAAAAATGAGTTATTTTCAACGATATTTTTATATAATAATGACTTTTTAAATATACGTAATAAACATTTTAACAAATTATTTAGCCCTCAAAATAGTACAGTATGATCGCAGATCACTTATGTAAGTTTAATATAGCAACAAACGAAATATTTTCCTAATTTAAAAAATATTTTTGTTAAAACAGCATTATTTTTGCTTCTAAATAATTTTTAAGACATTTCTTAAACAAAATAAGCGTTTTAATGAAGCTGTTTTATTAACAAATAAGACTAATTAAATAAAACGTGTGAAAACTTCTACATGTTAGTGTTTATTGCTTATTATAGAAACATACATAAAAAAAACAAATTTGAAATATTTCTTTAAAAGCAGTCCTGAAAATTCAAAAATTATATATAAAAATATAATAAATCATAAAATATTTATCAAATAAAAAGTATTGCATAGTAATAAATGAAAAGTTAATAAAACTATACTTTAAAATAAAATATGCATTTCGCTGAATTTGTTCATTATAGCTAAGATATAGATAAGTAATATACAACCCTTGGCAAAAAGTTTTGGATCACTGTTATCAACTTTAAGAGTTTTGTATTTCGAAGCGTATACTTCGCGATTCAAGAGCATAGGAACGTTTTGCAATATGCCAAATAAAAGAAAGAATGTTAAAATATAAATAAAAAATGAATTCAATATTGCAATCATATAATTTATAATTATAATGCAGTCAAAAATGTTTCCTCGTGAGAAAAAAATATCCGATCAGGATCGAAGTTAGAAAATAATAATCGATCACTGAGGAAAAAAGTTTGAAATTTGCATATTGAAGATAGATTAGAGTGCCTGCGCGTGCGTATGATATATGAATTCTATTTAAAAGAAGAAATCTTCCAGTTGCGAGATCAAAAGCAGCTCTGGAGTGCTGGAAAATGACTCGTGTGAAAAACCTGTCTCGTGATTTAAAAATCCGCATGATTTAATTATTAAAAGAAGTAAATTCACAATGGAAAGTGGCTGATTTATGAAATTCTGCTCAAAGTACAGTATGCCATAGTACCATATTTGGAAAAAAATATCAGTTGACTAACAGCGTGAAAAATTTACCTCGAAGTGGACGACCACGAATGTCAATACCTAGGAAATAAAAGAAAACTTGTGAAAATATCGAAAAGAAAGCTGCGAGCAACCTCAAAACAACTTGATTCCGAATGGTCAAAGTATAACGTAAAGGCATGTGATCGCAGTACGTAATCATCTAAATGTAGCAAGATTTAAATCTTGCAAAAATAAGACAAAATCTTACATGATAAAGAAGCATAGAAAAGAGCGCCTGCAATGGTGTAAAAAACATGTGCAATAGCCATTTGATACATAAAATAAAGTTATTTTTAGCAATGAATTTCGCATATCTATCGGTAAAATTGATGACTGTGGAACATTTGTTTGGAGGAGAGTTGGTGAAAAGTTCAATGATAAGTGTATCAATACGAAGACTAAATTTTCACCTCCATTTAGAGTTTGGAGTTGTATTACATCACAAGGCGTCGAGAAGTTGTGTATTGTGTTATGTACAGAAAGTTTTGAAGTTTACATTTACATTTTAGTGGATTTTTTTATTCCCAGCATCAATCAATAGTTCGGAAATCAAAACGACTTCTTATTTCAAGATGACAATTATCTCCCCAACTCACCAAATCAATGAAGAAAATTCTACAAAATGTAGGTAATATACCAATTCAAACCACGACGTGACCGCCCAATAGTCCGGATCTTAATCCCATCGAAAATATGTGAAATATATTAAAAAGAAAAATCGATTTTCGATGAATTACAAATGCCATAGAACTTACGTAAAGCTATAAGGGAATGCTGGGGTGAAGTTGCTCCCAATGAGTGTAAAAATCTTAATGAGTCCAGTCCACTAACATTTTCGACTGTCATTCGAAATAAAGATGGATTTACGAAATATATAATTACAGTGATCGCTTATTTTTTTCCAAATCAAAGCATGATCGGATATTTTTTTCTTTGGTGCCTAAATTTCAATCACAATTTTTCTGTTTATAAATTGATGAATGGTGATTTTTCTTTATTGCATATTGTTGTTCATTATATGTAACACAAATGTATTATCGCTAATAGTCGTTTCATTGTTATGCAGTGAAAATAAATAATATTTTCTTAAAAAAGATGGTATTGTTGATGTAATGATCGGAAACTTTTTGCCAAGGGTTGTATTATAAAATGAAATATTAAATAAAATTATGTATAATATGAATCATCACTTTAAAATATCAAATTACTTATGTTATGCTACAAGTGATATATTAAACAAAAGTTGTTTTTAGCCATTTTATTTTAATATATCACTTATAGAATAACATAAGTAATTTGATAGATAAGGATTGTTTAATAATAATGAGTTAACTTGAATAATAAATTAAAATACATTCATCAAAGAATTTATTGATGTTAAAATATCTTTAGTTATATCTTATGTATTAAATATTTAAAACTATAAATAAAGTTATGAAATTAAAAGTAATTAATAGTGAGTGAAATTAAATAGTAATTTTAAATATACTGATAAAAATGCCATTAATGTTGAAAGTATTTTTGAAATTGAAAAAATATATATAACTGAACATCAAATAATGCATGGAATATATTCATTTATAACAGCTAAAACGGATTTTTGATTCAAAATATGCATGCTAATATATGCGCATAGTCTTTAAAATAGTCAGAATTTAATAAAAGATATCGCGTAAATATTTATTATTAATTTAAAACGAATTAATTTAAACAAGCGTGAAAAGTCAAATCAAAAGAGGAACGCAGAAAAATATTCTTAATTTAGTGGCGCTGAGAATATATTATCAGCGTATAAGCTTCACAATCAGTGTGTAACACTTTTCTTTCTTTCTTATTATTATTTTTTTTAACTGCAAAGCACTTCTGAAATAAAATAAAAAGATAAAAAAGATAAATCCTTCCTTCTAAAAAAAAGAAAAAAATATTGATGACGTCGATTTTTGCAACTAAATAGTATTTCTGATCGAGATAAAAGCGCGAAAAATAAAGCCATGAATCAGATGTTCATGTTGTCATTCGTAAACGTGCATATGCTTACTAATATGCTTACTTACGTTATCCTATTCTTTAACCGCAAAATTTTCCCTCTCAAGTTCAGTAGAATTTTTTTCTAATAAAGAAAAATAAAGTTTTACTAGACGCGTAAAAAGATTTATGAAACACAAAGACGTGATGAAAAAATAATCTTTTTCCCATTGTAGTATTTCCATAAAAAATTAAATTCGCGTGGATTAAAAAAAAATGTTTTCATTAGCTTTCCTAGTTTGAAGGAAAAGTCTTCTTCCTTAATATACATTCAAATAGAATTAGGAAAAAAATTTTATATGCTAAACTGTGAAAAACAAAACGTTCCGTTTGATCGGCATGAATTGTAGTCTCGCGGGATGTGAGTACAAACAGCGCCGGCATGAATGGTAGTCTCGCGGGATCTGAGTACAATCGGTGCCGGCATCTATAGTAGTCGCTCGTCCCCAAGGGGTTAAGAGTAGTTTTTGATGCGAGTGCTAAAACCACAGCAGGTGTTTCTTTAAATGACACTCTAATGGTTGTGGTAGGTCCTGAAACACAAGATGATTTTACATTTTATTGAGGTTTAGATTTCACAATATTGAAATAACAGCTGATAAAAGAATGATGTATAGACAGGTAAAAATTCATGAAAAATATAGGGATTTTCAGAGAATTTTATGGACAGAGTCCTGAAAAACCAATAATTATTTATCGCTTAAATACAGTCACGTATGGAACTGCTGCTGCTCCATATCTTGCAACTAAATGTTTGAATCAGCAATGTATGAGGGTCTTAACGCACACTATGCCCGTTCTGGGATACTTAATTTTAATTCCAAACTTGCAAACGGCACCAGTAATATTTAATTAAGATTTTGCTCTTACAATAAAAGCTTCAATTAAGGATTTCAAAATATCTAAATAATTCGTTTGTGAATTCCGGTGTGAGTCGATAATTTCTCATTTTATAACAGATTTTGCCCGTGCCGGAAAGGGTTAATTTTCCAAAAGCAAAGACTATAGTTTTGAGAGATTTTTATGTTGACGATGTGTTAACGGGTGTTGAGAATAATCAGGCAGGTACGGAATTGATAAATGAGTTGCAGAAAATGCTAGGAAAAGGTGGTTTTGAGCTACACAAAGGGTCTACAAATAAATTATCACTGTTGAAAAACGCTGGGTTAGCAAACATAAGTAATGTTAATATGCATAAAATAGTGGGCAATAAAGACATAAAAGTTCTAGGCGTAAAATGGCATTTTGATAATGATACGTTCAAATATAATTTAAGTGATATAGATTATCAAAGTGTTCCCACTAAAAAAATTATTCTGTCATATGTATCAACGCTTTTTGACCCATTATGATAGATTGCACCTTTTGTAATTTTAACTAAATTTATCCTTCGAGAGTTGTGGAAATTACAATTATCATGGGATGATCCAGTACCACAAAATATTGACCAAAGGTCGAAAATTTTGTTCCATGAAGTCAAACTTTTAAATTCCATATATATTCCTAGAAAAGTCATCTTGCCTAATTATTCTCGATGTGAACTTAACGGATTTTGCGATGCGTTAGAAAAGGGTTATTCAGCAGTTATTTATGTTAAAACTTGAACCTTAAACGATAATTCTAACATTAATGTGGAACTTTTAACAGCAAAATCTATGATTCGAGATATCGAGCAGCACCCCTAAAATCTGTCACGATTTCAAGGCTTGAATTATGTTCTGCAGTATTACTGGCTCACTCAATATAAGTGGTTAAATCAGCATTACATATATAACCAGATTTAGTGCATGCATGGAGTGATTTACAAATTGTGGTTGCCATGGTTAACATCAGATCCTAAAAGGTGGCAAGTATTTGTTGCCAATAGAGTATCAGAAATTCAATCCATATTACCAGTTGAAAATTGAAGCCATGTAAACGGAAAGGAAAATCCTGCTGATTGTACATCCCGTGGGTTACTTCCAGCAGAATTGCTGACCCATGAATTGTGGTGGAATGGCCCACCATGGTTAAGAAGCAGTGAGATTCCAGTGCATAAACATATTCCCATAAATGAAAAAGATTTTACCAGAAGCACGTAAAACATTATCATCTGTGATTTCTGAAGGAACTTGAGATTATTTCGAAAACATCCTTGTTTCCAATGTTGCAACCATAGATATAGGAATAACTAGATTACGCATTCAATGTTATTCTCCCAATACCTTTTGATTCTGTTGCGGCTCGGTGGCAACATCCATTAGAGTGGCAAAAAGCAAGTGGAACTTGCTATTCAACCACAGTAATGCATAGCAGATATACGTTATTGTGATTTTGTCTGATGCGTTATTAAGTAATTCAAAGAATTGGGGTTTTTTTTATCGTTCTAGTTATTATATCTTAAAATTGAAATGGACAAAAATTATAATTTTTATAGCTAATTCACTCATTCACACTTTTTATAAAATGTAAATGAACGGATTTATTTATCACTTCATTCATGTTGCATTTTAAAAATACCAAAGATTTATTAAGAATATTGACCTTGGTAAAATATTTCATGCTTTGTCTATCTTTGTTGAGCAATGTTTGGCTAAAAAATGATATAAAAATGTGCATTATTAATGCTTTTTTATTCATTTTTTAAATTTATTTTTTAATTTATTTAATTTTTTTCACACACACACAAATAAAAAGATAGCACAGCTAAAATAAGTATTTATTTATTTATTTATTTATTTTGTATTTAACCTTTTGCACTTTTTTTAGGGGGGCGGGGGCGAGATGAACGATTAACAACTATGGCTGGGAAAGAAATGTTTTAAGTTTAGTGAGTAAGGAAAATTTGACACAATAATTTATTGTCATTGCAAAGAAACATGGGCAGAAAGGAAGGAGAAAATATATTTTAAACGTCTGGAAATTTTGAAATATTGTGTGAAGAACAAAATAGAAGTCATTGAATGTAAAGGAGGAGGTTAAAAGTTGCAAAGTGAGGAAAAATTTTACTTTAAACATTATTATAAACTTCCTGGAAAAAGAAAATAAAATCATTTAAAATTGTACATCCATTTTAAAAAAATTTATTTTGCTTAGAGAAAAAAAAAAAAAAAAAAAAAAAAAAAAAAGTTGGAAATTGCACGTAAAGCATAGCAAATGAGGTTCGTTCGTACTATAACGAAATTTTTAAAATATTAAAATCTTGCTGTTATAGTAAACAGTATTTTGGATACAGTATAGTGGTCGAAATCTTTTTTGTGTTCCTGTAAATATACAGGAAGTAACTTTTATTACACCTCAGCAACGTATATCATATTCATAAAATGTGAAACTGTTTAATAAAATAAAAACACGCCCCATACAATGTTTCCACGTATAGCATTATGTAGTGGAATACTTTTGTGTGGCCCTGTAATTTAATAATAAAAATTTTTTGCATCACAGATTGTACAAAATGTATATTTTAGTATATATATACTTTATAGTTTCATGTCAATTCTATTATATTCGAAAGAGCTTAACATCATTAAAATGTACTTGAAACTATTTTTTCTATTTATACACACTTTTGTGTGGCCCTGTAATTTAATAATAAAAATTCTTTGCATCACAGATTGTACAGAATGTGTATTTTAGTATATATATACTTTATAGTTTCATGTCAATTCTATTATATTCGAAAGAGTTTAACATAATTAAAATGTACTTGAAACTATTTTTTCCCATTGATCGTATTGTAATGGAATAACTTTGATTGCCCCTCTAATTAAACTATACATCCGATTTTCATAAAATTTGAAATTTCTCGACAAAATTATCTAATAATTGTATATTTTAAATTTAAAACGATTACAATGCATTTGAAACTTTTTTCCCCATTCACCGTAATGTAACGGAATACTTTTGATTGTCCCTGTAATTGATCTATGCATCCGATTTTCATAAAATTTGAAATGACTCAACAAAATTAAGTAATGATTACATATTTTAATTTTCAAACGATTCGGTTGGGTAGTTTTTGCGTTGTTGTATGCGGACGGATCGACAGACAGACGGACAGAATGAACGACAACTATACGTGCTATGTATTTACATAATTACGGACGCCCCTAAAAAAGATGAAAATTACTGATTTTGATGCGCATACTGTTTTGTTTAATTTCCAGGTTAAAAGGTATTTGAAGATAGTTGTTAAAAAAATTCCATTATTCTTATTTATTTTATTCATAAAAAGTAACTTCGTGATAAAAAGTACTAATTGGTGATTAAAAATCAGATATAAACTTTGAAATATTCATGAAGGATTAAAATATGCATATGTATATAGATATAAATGCATTTTAAAAATGCACATTTTCATCTGGATGGCCGGCTATTTGCCACTCTAGTGGAGAAGAATCGTTCGCGCGCGGAGAATCAACTTTCCTCCCCGTGTGCGTAATCTAGTTATTCCTACATCTATGGTTGCAACGCATATTTGCGTGGATATTCAGATTCATCTCCAACTCAAAGATAACACGTGTAGAAAGAAATACATCCTTTTTATCAAGCAATGAAATTCAAGCCGAAACACGTTGTATTATTAGAATAGTGCAACATGTTGTGGTGAGTTACATCTCATCTTTTTATCAAACAAGCTACAACTCAACTCATCTCTACTTTTACTGTTATTGATATATGTAATTCGCGGTTGAAACGTGATTAAAAGTTTACACTGCTTACAGCTTTTTTTAAGTTTGGATTAATTTACATGTTATTGAGGGAGATTGGGCGCCGATTGGTTTTGATCTGCGAATCTCTGATCAGGAAGCGAGTGCTTTAACCGTTGAGCAAAAGGCCAAGCCAGTTACTCTCAGGTAGTAACTCGCTTTATACTGATCGAGATCGTTACAGAATATGCCCCCAGTAAGAAAGACGTATTACTGACGTCTGACGAGCGATATGCACTCGTGATTGAATGCTGTCGTACGCATAGTGTGATGCGAGGAAGGCTTTGCGTTGAGAGATTTTGTTTGGTGCTGCCATCTGTTGATGATGAGGTGAGTTGATTGTTGTGCGCTGGAAGTTGATGATGAGAGATAGAGTTGCGTGCGTGTCCAGGGTCACCAATGAGGGAGATTGGGCGCCGATTGGTTTTGATCTGCAGATCTCTGATCAGGAAGCGAGTGCTTTAACCGTTGAGCAAAAGGCCAAGCCAGTTACTCTCAGGTAGTAACTCGCTTTATACTGATCGAGATCGTTACATTATAATAAGCTTTTTGTTTTTAACCCAGGGAGATTCTGTTGGTAACCACAACAGGTTATGAGCTTAGCATGTTTTAAAACTGCGTGAAGAAAATCTGATGTTTTGAAAAGTTTACGAACTTTAGTGACTTAGGCCTAACCGCGTGACGCTAGCATGGCTGAGCTAAAGGTGCAAATTGATGAACTGGAAGGTGCAGAAAATTGGAGCAAGTGGAAGTGGCAAATGAAAATGCACTTTGAACAGTATGATGTGAATTCGTTTATTGAGGATCTCGTGTTAGTCCGGTCGTTGTAACTGACGATGTGCATGCAAATAAAAAGGTGATTGAATGGCGGCGTGATAACGCTAAAGCACCCGCACTTATTGCAAGCACATTAAGTCCATCTGTAGCTGATTTAGTGATGACTTATAAAAGTGCAAAAAACATTTGGGACAAATTAGTAAGTGTTTTTGAACAAAGTAGCATTCAAAGACTTAATTTAGTTATGACACATTTTTTCCAGTTTTGCAAAGAACCAAACGATAATGTTGCAACAAATGCTGCTAAAGTTGAACGAATCTATACAGAAATGAACAATGAACTGTCGTGTATTGACTCAAGTTCGATTTCAACAGAATTGCTACATGGAAAAATTCTTCCAACTGTGGGTCCAGAGTACCAAGAATTCAATAATTTTTGGTCGTCATTAGACTCGGAAAAACGTACTACAAAAAACTTAGTGGAAAAACCATGTACGATTGAACAGCGTGTCAAAACTATTGTTGTCGTGGACTATGGTGCGTTTGCAGCCCGTGCTCCTGTTTCGAGACAAAAAGCTGTGAGGAATATTGAAAATATTTCTGAAACTATTTCTGGAGGTAATATCAGACCAAGTAACAAAAGCATTGCTTTAAATGTGGATCTACTGCAAATTTATGTAAAGATCATCCGAAGAAAAAATTCAGTGATAAATATCAGCCATCAAAAAATAACAAAGGTGCATTCAGTGCTAATGAAAGTTTTACTAACAAGGAAGGTCTCCATACTGGGCATACTCAGATTTTTTTTTAAATACTAATTTAACTATTCATGTATATAATAAAGGATCTGTGAAAATTAGCGGCGGAATTGCAGTAGATAGCATGTAAAATATAAAATACTTTCAAATATTTGGCGTGAAAAGACGAAAGTGTCACACGATTTGGCGAGCAGCACTTTTCTCCTCCAAAAGGAAACGATTTTAATGCAACTGAAAACTTTTGGATTCTTAGAATCCGTGTAAATGAATTTAAACATAAATGAATTTAAACATTAATGAATTTAAACATCAATGAGCGAGTTTAATATATTACATACATATTTCTATATTAAATTGCATGGTACTACTCTGTTATCCCGTCGACCAATTTTGCCAAATTATACAAATCGCCAAACTAAGAGCCAAATTATACTTATTGCCATAATTTTTATTTTAAATAACGAAAAAACAAACAATTAGTAGAATATTAATAAAAATATTAATATAAAGTCGAAATAAAAATCACTTAATGACATTTTAAGCACGTGAATCGTATTTAATGTCATTGAATGTGACATTCTCGATCATCCATTATTGGCATTTAATCTTATAATTTGGCGATAATTTTTTGGTCGACGGGATAACCTAGTAGTACCAGTTGCGTATAAATATATTGTTTGTTGCTGTAGTTATTTAATTTACGCCTCGAAAAAATATTTTCATAAACATAAATTCTGATTCAGTAAAATTATTTTCATGCATTTAAACGTATTCAAAAATAAAAGCCAGATGTTTCCACAGCAACAAAATCGAATTGACAATGCTCAACTAGACTTTGAACTGGAAACAATTTTAATGAATTTAAATTTGAATTTCGCTTTAAATCTCAAATTTTGATGGTTAAATTTGGATATAAATACATATAAATATCAATACAACGAAATTATACTTAAAACAAACTAAAGCTGACAAAACATAACATATTTAATTTATCTAAACACGTTGAACATGAAACTTTTTTCCTTTAAAATGCATTTGACATTTAAAAAGAAAAAAAGAAAAAAAAATTTTTTTTAATTGTTTTTCATTGCCAACCGATGATAAATCACCAAATAACGAAATTTTTATTATTTTTTTACGGACAGGGTTTGGAGGTTCCGCCGAAATTTTTTTTATAAACGTATATATCCTCATGAGAAGAACATTCTGTAATTTTCCCAAATTTTTCGGAGTATTCCCGTATGAAGATCTTCCTTGTCAGCCAGATATTTTGATTTGTGATTCATGTGCTTCTCACCACGTGACTGCAAATAAGCAGTACTTTGCAACTTATAAACATTTTCCTGTGCCAATTGAAATTTCACTTGTTGACAAAAACAAGCTATGCATATGGATCTGGTAAAATAAACATTGAAGTGTTTATCCATGGTAAGTGGTATGATGCACACATGGAAGATATGTGGTATGTTCCAGACGTGAGAAGGCATCTCTTTTCTGTCCAACAGGCTGCCAAGCATGGTGTGGAGGTTAAAATGACTGGTAGGCATGTTTCTTTTTACCGCAGTAATGAACTTGTTGCTTTTGGATCATGGACAGTTTGTACATATGTTATGTCTAGGACAGTTGTTATTCCAGCTTGTCTAGCTGAAATAAGCATTGCTACAGAATCTGAAACTTTGCAATTGTGGCATAAGCGCTTGGGTCATCAAAATAAACAACTTGTTCGAAAATTGTTGAGTGACATGAACATTCATGTGAGTTATGCTCAAGGGTGGATCTGGAGAGTCCTCAAGGGGAGGGGGCGATTTGAGAAATTAGGAAACTCCAGTCTGATGCACGGGTCGAAGCTCATTTTTTTTAATGCGGGTCGTCTTTCGTCTACTTTTTTGCTGTGAGTCGGGTTTGGGTCCGGTTGGTTTCGATTTTTTGTTCCTGGTCAGGTTACTTTCTGCTTGGGTCGAGTTTGGGTCCGGTTGACTTCTATTCTTTGCTGCGGTTCGAGTTAATTTCTGATCTTTTGCTTTTTGGTCGGGTTTGGGTCCAGTCGACTGCTACATTTTGTTGTTGGTCGGGTTGACTTTTACTTTTTAGTTGTGCTTAGCGCATTTGGGGCAGTTTATAAACAAATCTGATTTATTGGCAATTTAGGATTTTGCAAGAAGGGTTCGGGTTGACCTGAATTGATTGGGGTGAGTTTTGATAAAATTTTTGTTCTTTTTCGCAATTTTTGGACGAAATGTGCATCTGTTTCACGATCCTTTGAAGAAATTCATGTTTTTGACAGGATTTAACATCAGTAGGATACTAACAATTCTTATCACTTTTATCTCCTTTTTAATATTTCTGCTTGATACTAAGGGTTAAATGATAATTTAAAGTAAAGGTTAAAGTTCATTTATCATTTATTAAAAGTTAAATTTGAACTTAAAGTTTAGTTTAATTTAATCAATAATTGAAATTAAATATAAAGTTTATTTCTTATTTAATTGTATTTTCAAATTATATTTTTATTAAAACTATATTTATTCAAATTATATTTATTATCGAAACTATAAAACTTCATTAACGGTATCCTTTATTAAAGTCTCTTTCATTAAATGTAATGTAATAGTAATGTAAATGTAAATGTAATGTAATGTAATTTATTAAAGTCTTTCATAAATATATCATTAATAAATTAATTCCATTTTTATTTATTTGAAATATTAATTAAATCAGTTCTAAATTAAGCTATTACCTTTTTCCAATAAACTTTATTTTCTTTTTATTCGCTTGAAATAACTTTTAGATGACCGGACATATGCTTGTTTATTTTTCATCGTACGTCTTTTGGCTAAACTCTCCACTAGACTGAGGAAGTGCATTTAACGACCGGTAGATGGTGCAAGGTGCCTAGGTCGTGTTTTCAGCTTCTGCGTCTGTCAGAGTTACGTCACTCGGCGGATTGTTCCAGATGGGAGAAGAGAAGGCACGTGGATGTCGACAGTGTGTATATATACCGCGGTCATTTGAGTGAGCTTGAAGAAAAAGAATTGCAGTTAGATGGCGCTACGCGCTATGCAATTTCTTTAACTTCCACTTCCACTTTTAGAAGACTCTGAAGTTTGTAAACAGAGTGTAGACGATTTCCGTTTTTGATTCGAATGTTTTGATTTAGATAAAAGATGTGACAATTAATTTGAGAAAAGATATGAATCGGAGCATTGTGTCTCCAAGATGATTTAAAGTTGTGTAAATATGTACAAAAGAACTGTAAATATCTATTTTTATCTCATTAAATAATTAGTTAAAGAAACGTTCGAAGAAGATTTCTTCAGTTTCGATTTCACTTATGATATACATTGGGGATTAATACGATAGATTATTCCTTTGAATTTAGAATGTTTTTATAGATTATTTATGATTACATATTCGAAACATGATTTACTCGACCTTGATATTTTCGAATGAGAAACCTTGATTTGAAGACATGATATATATTTTTTTACAATGGTGCATATAGAGGCCGGGAACGAAATTGAAATATGATAAATACAGAAGATTATTATTGATTGCGAAGATTTTTAAAGGTAAGAGTTTTATAATTTTATTTTGATGTGTTAATTATGGCTGACCTAGAAAAGCTAAAGAAAAACAGAACAATTTTAAGAAGTTCTGTTACGAAACTAATAAATAATATAGAGACTATATTAAAAAATGATACCGTTAATATTGATTCTCTTGAAGAATCTGTTAACCAATTAAAAATTAAATCATGTAATTTAGATGAAATAAATGAAAAAATAGAACCACTTTTGAATTTAGACGAATATGAGAATGAAATGAATACAGTATATGACTATGCAGACAAAATATCCTTAACAAATTTTCGCGCTGAAAAGAAACTTAAAGAAAATAAAAACATTATTCCTTTGAACAATATTTCGGTTAATGATTCTACCCCCAATAATGAAAATAAATTTGTGAAACTTCCAAAATTGAATATACAGAAATTTTATGGCGATTGCACGCAATTCACCAACTTTTGGAATACTTTTAAAGTATCGATAAATGATAATAATTCACTGACAAAAATTGAAAAATACAATTATTTGCGAAGTTACTTAGGTTCATCTGCTTTAAACGCCATAGAAGGCTTAGAAGTTTCGGAATCAAATTATGATGTAGCACTTAAAATTCTTGAAAATAGGTTTGGGAATAAAGATATGATAATCAATCATCATTTAAATAAATTGTTAAATTTATCTCCGGTTTATAAATCTAGTGATACTTCAAAATTACAGAAACTTCATGATGATATTGAAATTAATGTAAGATCATTGACCACTTTGGGACTCGAACCACAGACTTACAGCTCTATGCTTTTAGCCGTAGTTTTAAAATTGCTACCATCAGATTTAAATTTGGAATTTAACAAGCAAAACATTAAATCTTCATGCAACCCTGATATAAACAAAATACTAAATTTCTTGCAAACCGAAATTAAAAGTCGCGAATTGGCTTTTTCATTTTCAAATTCAAATAGATTAGAAGTAAACAAACAAAAATTTACGAAATCTCCTAAAAGAGAATTAAACTTTTCATCCACGCATGAATTAATGACTACAGTTTCAGACAAAAAGAATACAGAGAAACAAAGTTGCATCTTTTGTAAGAGTAATCATTCGTCAGAAATATGCAATGTTTTTGATCTTGATAAAAAGAAAAATATTTTGAAATCGCAAGGTAGATGTTACCTCTGCCTTTTGCCAAAACACCGAATTAAGGACTGTGTTTCTAAGATACGATGTACGACATGTCAGGGTAGACATAACAGAGCTATTTGTAAACAATCTAATTCACCAAATAAAACAAGTTGTACAGATAGAAATTTGGAAACAGCGAATGCACAAAATGAAACAACTAATGAAATTATTTCGGCTATTTCGTGTATTGGAAAAAAACGAATTTTCTTGCAAACTTGCTGTGCGAAAGTAAAAAATAAAAATAAAGAAGTTTCTGTTCGATTATTATTGGATACTGCTGCAATGCGAACCTTTTTAACTCGAGAAATTGCTGATAAATTACAACTTAAAATATTGAGAAAGGAAAAATTATCGGTATTCACATTCGGAAGTAAAATCCCAATTGAGAAAAATTATGATGTTGTTAAACTTAAATTAGAAAATAAACATTTTTCGAAGTCTAATTTAGAAATAGAAGCATTGGTAACAGACGAAATATCTGGTTCTGATATCCCTCCCCCAGAAGTAAAAGAATTTGGTGAAATGAGTATTTTACAGAATTTAACCCTTGCTGACTCACCACAATGTCAAGACCCTATTTCCCTTCTAATAGGAGTCGATTACTATTATGATATAGTAACAGGTAACATAAAACATTTAAACAAAAATCTTGTTGCTGTTGAAACCATCTTTGGCTGGTGCCTCCAAGGTAGAAAAAGCGAAAACCAATCTTCATTGATTTTAAACGTAATTATTGAAGAACACTTAATTTCTGATCAAATAAAAAAATTTTGGGATCTTGAAACTTCAGGACTTATTAATATTAAACAAGATTCTGACCCTTTTGAAAATGAAATAATGAAAAATTTTGAACGCGATATTAAATATGAAAACAAAAGATATAAAGTTAAATTGCCCTGGAAACTGGAGAAAGGGGGTCTGGATGATAACAGAAAAATTGCAGAATCTCGATTAGTTAAATTAAATAGAAGATTTGTTAGAAATCCCCAGTTGTTTTTTGAATATAAAGATGTATTAAATGATTATTTAAAACAGGGAATCGTAGAATTAGTTCCTAATTCAGAAGATAAGGGGCATGTTGAATTTTATTTACCTCACAGAGAAGTGATAAGAAGAGACCGCGTAACAAGTAAATTAAGGATTGTGTTTGATGCATCAGCTCATGATTTAAATTCACAATCTCTCAATAACTGTCTTCACCCAGGTCCGAATTTGTACCCTGAAATTTTTGATATTTTGTTACGATTTCGATTAAATCCAATTGCCTTTACAACCGATATAAAACAAGCGTTTTTGCAGATATTGGTAGATGAAGAAGACAGAGATGTATCTCGATTTTTGTTTTCAGAAGACCCTTTTGATGAATCTAACCTTCCTCAAATATATAGATTTACTAGAGTTTTATTTGGGGTAAATTGTAGTCCATTTTTGTTAGCAGCCACAATAAAACACCACTTAAAGAAATATATCAAAAAATATCCAGAAACTGTCGAGTTTTTAAATGAAAATATTTATGTAGATGATGTAATTGGAAGTCAATCTTCTGTCGAGCAAGCTTTATCCACTACATTAGAGTCTATAGCTATTTTTAAAGAAGCTAGTATGACATTACATAAGTGGCACACTAATTCAAAGTCCTTAAAAGAATTATGGAAAAATAATGATGTAATTTCCAGTGATAATTTGGAAGCATCTGAAACAGAAAATGTTCCTTACAAAGTTTTAGGAATAGCATGGAACAGTCTAAATGATTTTTTGTATTTTGACACTCGTGAATTGGCGGCGTTTGCTTCTAAAAGAATTGACACAAAGAGGTATATTTTGCAAGTTTTGGGTCGAGTGTTTGATCCTATTGGATTTTTAGGACCCTTCACATTAAGAATAAAATGTTTGCTGCAAAAAATTTGGTCATTAGGCGTAGATTGGGATGAGACCATCCCAAAAGATTTAATCTCTCTTTGGAAAGACTGGTGTAGTGAAATTCCTCAAATATCTGAATTGTCTATTCCTCGACATTATTTTTTCGAAATTCCAAACGAGAAAATTGCCAATTTGCAGTTGCATTTATTTTCCGATGCAAGTACAATAGCCTTTGGCACAATTGCCTATTTACGTATATCGACCTCTGAAAAAGACGTTCGAACAGTTTTCGTAGCTTCTAAAAACAGAGTGGCTCCTTTAAAAACTCTCACTTTACCAAGACTGGAATTGATGGCTGCATTATGTTCAGCTAAATTAAGCTGCAGCATTTTGAAGGCGCTACATCTAAAAATTCCATGCATTTATTGGACGGACTCTAAAATTACATACTTTTGGATTAAAGGATTGCCTGAAAAATTCAAACCATTTGTGCGGAATCGTGTTGAAGAAATTCGTAAGCTGACATCCCCTTCTGATTGGCATCATTGCCCAGGGGCAGACAATCCCGCAGACCTTGTCTCAAAAGGAGCAAAAGTCTCCAAATTCATCAATAATCCTACTTGGTTACTTGGGCCAAAATGGCTTAGTTTACCCTCTGAATTTTGGCCGAAATCTGAAGATAAAGAAATAATTGATAAAGATGAATTAGAATACAGGAAAAAACCCAATGACATATTGCAGTGCGAGTGTATAACTGAAGAGATTAAAAATCCTATCTGTATAGAAAAATTTAGCAATTTGGAGAAAGTAGTAAGAACAACTGCTTGGGTAAAAAGATTTATAATAAAGCTGAAAAAATCTACTGAAGTTAGCGGTCCACTAACAACTGAAGAATTACTAGAAGCTGAAAAATACTTAATACGAAGTGAACAGAAACAATTTTTTAAAGAAGAATTTGAGTCTCTTAGAAATAATAATTCAGTAGAAAAGAATTCACCCCTATTCAACTTTGTTCCATTTATAGATGAATCAGAAATCATACGTTTAGGAGGAAGACTAGAATTTTGTGATCTTCCAACAGAAGAAAAACATCCAATCATTTTGCCTAGACATTCCTGGTTAACGACGCTGATTGTACGTCAAGATCATGAAAAGATGATGCATGCAGGAATTGCCCACACTTTGACGAAAATTAGATCTCGATATTGGATTCCAAAAGGAAGACAGTTAGTGAAAAGCCTCATTAAAAAGTGCCTCATTTGTCAAAAATATCTTTGTAAACCTGCAGACCAAATCACAGCCCCCCTACCTAAAGATAGAGTGAATGAAGCTCCCCCATTTTCAATTTGTGGATTAGATTTTGCGGGACCTATTTACGTGAAAAACTTCGGTGAAATAAAAAAATCTTACATTGTTTTATTCACCTGCGGCGTTACCAGAGCTTTGCATCTAGAACTTGTTACCGACATGACTACAGATTCTTTCCTCCTTGCTTTTAGACGATTCTTAGCTCGAAGAGGAAATTGTAAAGTCATTTATTCAGATAACGCGAAGACATTTAAAAAAGCTAAACAAGAAGTCGATAATTTATACAACGTCATTTCCAACAATCTCTTTTTGAAATTTCTTGCAAGAGAAAGAATCGTTTGGAAAAACATCATTGAAAGAGCTGCATGGTGGGGAGGCTTCTACGAGAGGCTTGTGAAATCAGTCAAGGAGTGTCTACGAAAGATTACTGGAAAAGCTCTATTGAGCTATGAAGAAATGTCGACACTACTGGTTGAAGTAGAAGCTATCCTCAACTTGCGTCCTTTGACATATGTGTATAACGAATATGATGAACCTCATCCTCTCACTCCAATGGATTTTTTGAATTTTGGTAAAGAACTTTCACTTCCTATTAACTTTTTCGATGTAATTGAAAATGGTTCAAAAAGATCGGCACTTCTCAAAAGAAAAAGATACCAATCATTACTACTAAAACAACTTTGGTCGAAGTGGAAAAAACAATATCTTCTAGATTTAAGAACATTCCATTCATCGAAAAATCCCAATTCACATACACCACTAAAAGTGGGTGATGTTGTCTTGATCGAAGGCGATATAAAAAATAAACTTCTCTGGAAACTTGGCAAAATTCAGAGAGCGATTCCAGGCAGAGACAACAACATTCGCTCTTATGAAATAAAGACAGCCAATGGAGTGCTGAAAAGATCTGTACAACATTTATATCCATTAGAAATTATGGACTAATGAACATTAATAGACTTTCTTTCTTTTTTATCTCTTTTAGAACTCTAAAAGTTTTCTTTCTTTATAGTTATTCTGTTTACTTTGAATGCAGTATTATTTGAAGCTTAGCATAAGTAAGTATATTAACTGTTTGAAAAAGATTGTCATTTTTATTGTGTTAATTGCAGGTAATATTTTTGATTTATTATATTGTTTGAATTTTATACTTTTTTGTTTATAATTAATTGATTTTGTTAGATTTGCTTAGAATTAATTGATATTTTGAATTTGAAATTGATATTTGTATTTGAAACTGATATTTGCATTTGAATTTTGAAATTGTATCACATTACTGAACCACTGATATGAAAATTTTATTAGATTATTGAAAATACTGATATGAAAATGTTTTATTTTCATAATAGAATTTATTGATGAACTCTGTAAGAGTTCAGGTGGGGAGTGTGAAGAAAAAGAATTGCAGTTAGATGGCGCTAAGCGCTATGCAATTTCTTTAACTTCCACTTCCACTTTTAGAAGACTCTGAAGTTTGTAAACAGAGTGTAGACGATTTCCGTTTTTGATTCGAATGTTTTGATTTAGATAAAAGATGTGACAATTAATTTGAGAAAAGATATGAATCGGAGCATTGTGTCTCCAAGATGATTTAAAGTTGTGTAAATATGTACAAAAGAACTGTAAATATCTATTTTTATCTCATTAAATAATTAGTTAAAGAAACGTTCGAAGAAGATTTCTTCAGTTTCGATTTCACTTATGATATACATTGGGGATTAATACGATAGATTATTCCTTTGAATTTAGAATGTTTTTATAGATTATTTATGATTACATATTCGAAACATGATTTACTCGACCTTGATATTTTCGAATGAGAAACCTTGATTTGAAGACATGATATATATTTTTTTTCAAGCTTCTGTTTCGTAGTTTCGTTTCGCTTCGTCTTTCTGTACCGTACGTTTTAATTGCTTTGCCAGGTGGTTGGTTAAATATGAGAAGCTGTTCTGTTTTCTTTCTTCATGTATGTAAGCTGTGGATCCCTGAGTGAAAGAAGTGATCTCCATTGATTATGAAGATGTGACATTTTTGTTAAGTCCATTTCGTCTGCGGGAAGTTGTTATCAGAGGCCAGTGATTTTTTATGGAAATGGACGTAACGGGTGCTTTACATTGGAAATATGAGAAGTTAATTGTTTTTAAATAGTTCCATTTTTCAGCGGTTGGTATCATTAGACATATTTTTGTTATTACGATATTTGGAAGTTTAATTGGTTTTACATTTTAATTAATTGAGATAACTTTAAGTTTTTCATGGTTTTTCTAAATATTTAATAAATTAAATTGAGATTAAAGTTAATGTGAATATGGCCGTTGTTCCAGTTTATCCTTTCACCTATAAACAAATGTAAATTTAAAAGATCGTTTAAATATGAATTAAATTATAGATATTTGTGTTAAGAAGAAATTAATTTTTTGTTGAAGATCTGCTTAATATGTAAACATATATCTATATTTTATTTTAAATAAATGTTTGTTTGTTTTTAAAACTTGTTATCTTTATTTCTGAATATTTAACTTTTTCTTACAGAATAATTACAGTCTAATATTTTTCAGAACAATTTAAATTAAATGTATTTTTGAGTTAGAGCCTAGTTAAACTTAACCAGCTTTCTTCCACCTGCGTGACGATCTTTGGATCGTGCTCTGCTAGTGTAAGTTAGTGTTAGACTTTGATACGTCAGTATCAAACTATCAGTTTTCTCCGCGATTATTTCACAAAATTTGATGTCCGGTTCGCTTCTATTTTTTGCTGCTGGTCGGGTTAATTTTTACTTTTTGTTGTGGGTCGCGTTTGGATCCGGTTAACTTCTACTGTTTGCTGCGGGTCAAGTTAATTTCTGATTTTTTGCTTCGAGTGGGGTCTGGGTCCAGTTAACAACTATATTTTGCTATTGGTCGGGTTGACTTTTACTTTTTAGCTGCTCTCAGCGCATCGGGGCAGATTGTCATACATTTCGGATATGAGTCAGTTACAGATTCGGTTTTTACTCTTGCGAGAATGGTTGACCCAGTTTTAATCGCGATCCTTTGACGAAATTTACGTTTTTCCGCCTTTAACGAAATTCACTTTTATCCGTGAACGTGATCCTTTGAAGAAATTCACATTTTCTCCGTGATCCTTTCCCAAAATTTGAGGGTTTTTTGCGACCATTTGATGAAATTCGTGTTTCTTTCTCAACCTCTAACGAAATTCGCGTTTCTTTGATTTTGTTTGCCCTGCCCTTATTTGCGCCTATTTGATGAAATTCGCGTTTTCTCTGTTTAATAATTTTTACGATTAACAAGTAAGAAAGTTTTCAACCCAATTTAACCGTGGGGAAGAATTTAGAGAAGTGCACGGATCACGGTCAAGCCAGTAATGTTTATTATACTATCTAGATCAGAGACGTATTGAACGTTTAGCTGCACGGGTCGCGGTCGGGACAATAATGTTTGTTATACTATCTAGATCAGAGACGTACCGAATATTTAGCTTTTATTCCGAGCCGAACCACGACCTGGAAATTTTGACCAACCTGTCAGACCTGACCCCCTTCCGATTATCACTTGTTCTGATCGATGGCGCATGACTTAGCTGGGATACAGTTGGATAATTTCAAGGTACAAAATTGATTGATTAAATGGTTTCGGTCATAAGACGCCTCGTTTTATCGTCGTGGTATTCATCTTTTATCAGAGAAATGGGAAAAATGTGTAGCAAACGAGGGCCGATACTTTCAATAAACCATTTTTTGTATTTCTCTTGAAAATTTTCATTTTTCATTGATCAAAAAAAAAACCCCAGAAACTCAGTTGCGCCCCTAGCAGGGTTTTGTGCTGTCGGCTCCTAGACTATTATTTATTGAAAACATACATCTGACTTGTGTGTTCGACATGAAAGCCGGCTAAGGTGCGCCACACACTAGGGAGACATTCATCAAAAATCGTACAACACGACGCAGTCAAATCGATTTTTTCTTAGTTATCAGGGTGAAATTGACGCATGTCGCACGTTTTTTTGTTCAATGTCTCGCTGGTGTGTGGTGCGCCTAAGTCATTATCAATACACAGGACGAGATAGCACAAAGAAATTTTACCACACTTAATACAGCCGGGAGCTCCACACAAAAAGTGTGTGCAATGGAGCAAACAGGATTCGGACCCACAAACTCCTATGCTCACAAGCAATTAGTGGTGCGGTGCCTTGATCACTCGGCCACGAAGGCCCCATTAAATAGTCTTTTTCGGAGAGACTTTTGCCCCGTGATTGTTGCCATTTGAAGGTAAATACCTGCAGATACGTGACTATTGCCATTGCCATTCGTGTGCAATGTCCATCATCTGTCTCGAAAAGAATGCAATCGAATAAAAGAATAGACAGGGCATAAAAATATTCCATCTATACAAATTACAAGCGATGTGCTCAGGCAGGGTTCGAACCGGAGAACCCACAGTCAGAAAAAGAGATCGTATGTGCCGAGCAAAAGGGTAGCTCGATCGCTTCCTGTGAGAAACTCGTTTTACTGATCGCGCAAGATGGCGCCGCTACACAAATAAATTCCGAGAACTTTTTAGTTGTTCCTTTGGCCACTAGTGGCGCTAGTTAACGGCACTGCAGTTCTTCCAAAACTGCAACTTTTGAAATGCGAAGAAACTGAAATCAAAGATTATTTTAATTCATAACTACAAATTATCATTGATTTACTACCATTAAAATACAATTAATTAAAATAGTGACCTGGGTAAAGGTAGATTTGTCGCTACACTATTAAAAATTTGGCTTATTTGCTGCAAAATTACTCCACCGCTTTTATAGAAAACGGTTACTTTACTGTGTTATAGAGCCTTCTCATTGGTCATAAAAGAGATATTCTATAAAAGCGGTGGAGTGACGCTACAGCAAATGGGTCAGCGTGTTTAACGGGATGTTTAGCGAAAGAGATTGATTAATGAAAAGCATAGAAGTATTAAGAAGTAGAAGGATAACAAGCGTACGTTGCATTGGATCCTCGCCGCTAGCTGATTGCCACCGAATTTCCTCTGCGTTAGTTGAATCCCACGAGCCTTTGCTGGCATGAGCGGCAAAAGGGATGGTAGTTAGGCAAAGTTATCGCTTTTTTGACGCGATGGGTGCGGGGGATTCGCAACGTCATTCAGATTGCGATGTTTTATAAGCGATTACGTCATCATGGAACGGTCGTACAATCCCGACTGCCTCTGCGCTCGTTTGAGCCCATCTGGTAGATTGCTTTCCTTCTATTTATTGATACTTCTATGATGAAAAGCTTGCATTTTTGTAAACAGTGAAAAATTCACAAAAATGCAGGTTTTTGATTTGTCGAATTTGTTTTCGCTTACAGTAATAAATCGTAAAATCTATCCGAGCCAAATTCTTTTAAATCGAAACATTAATTAATCGAACATGTCGAATGCCGCGGCAAATCGGTTTTGTTTGAATAAAGTAGTGTTTATTTTTGCAATTATCGTTACCACAAAGTTATTCCTTTTCGCAAGTTTGTGCGGAATATTTAAGGATATATATGAATGAATCGATAGCTATCTTAGGTTAGTTTTTAGTTTATTTTCCTTTTTTAATGGAATTTTAAGCAGTATTCTGTATTAGTTGAATGTATTCATTGAGACGTAACAAAAGTCTGTATGTTGAGAATATTTTCATCGAAAATATAACTTATCTTCAAAATAAGGCTTATTTTATGATTAGTTTTTAATAATTTACTATATACAAGTAAATATTAATCCATTAATTACAAATCATTAAAATCCTGAACTAAATCCCATTCTGCTAATCGTTTGTATGATGTAACAAAGACGTGATTTAGACTGGGTTTTTAATACCGATCTTAATTAATTTAGAATGTTGTACCAATCATGAATGATTGTTAGAGTTTTTATATTATAGTTTTATAAAAAAGAATTTTTTGACATTTATAAAAATTTCCTGCTTACTATTGTTCCCTCCTTTCCTAACCCATGCCACTAATGAGAGAAGTTAAATAAGCAGAAACTGTAGCTTTAAAAAGATAAAAAAAGTTACTTGGTGTTACTTAATATGTGTTTCATTTTGAATCGGTATTCACCTTTCATTTAAAATTTTACAAATCATCCTGATTTGCTAGTCATAAATTTATATTTCACTCAGCAAATTAATTGAGAATACCCAGGAATTAATTTTTAATGAAACAATAAAAACAAATATATATTTATTAGGACTTTGACTCCTTGCACCCTTATTAACATGTGTTGTAATTGGAGACATTCGCTAGTAGAGCTCCTGTATAAAAATAAATATTATGATAAAGGAATGTGATGTATTTTTTTTTTGTCTGTGTTTCATTCCTTCAAAACTCCAAAGGCTTTCAGATGTGAAAAATTGTTAAAGTGAAGTTTTGCTTTCGAAGTTCAGTAAATAAATGCAATTTTTTTTTTTTTTTTTTTTTTTTTTTTTTTTTTAATGGAAGCAAATAACAGTGATTTCATTACTTTATCTATTTCTTTGAGAATTTCCTGACAGGATTTGCTAAGAGAGAGTATTGACTATCATTCAAAACTTGGATATCCCATCAACCAATTTCACCTAAATATACTAATCACCAAACTAATAGCCAAATTATGCATATTAACATAATTTTTATTTTAAATAACGAAAAAAGAAATAAATTAGTAAAACATTGATGAAATACAAATAAAAAGTGGGATTAAAAATGACCTGATGATGTTTTAAACACATGTATCGTTTTTAATGTGATTGAATATTATATTCACAATCATCCATTATTGGCATTAATTCTTATAGTTTGGCGATCGCTTTTTGGTCGACATGATAACCAAGTAGTACCATAATTTGTCATCAGAGTGAAATTTATTGTCTAAAAGGGGTTAAATACTTAAAAGTTACCAGAATGCATTTAAAAAAAATCTAAACTTAGTTTAGAAGTTTGATACATAATGCACTCTCTGGAATTATTTTTCAAATAAAACTTTTTTTGCAACTCGGAAAAAACAGAATTTGTAAAATTTTCTTCTTTTTCAAAAAATTTAGTTGCTCATGGGAAGAGTTCAACTGGGCTGGTCCCTGAATGGAGGTAAAATTAGTATGAGGCTATCAGAATAAATTTCATTTCATGAAATAATGGTCATTTAATGAAGAGGTGGTTGCATAGGAAGGTTTCACTGTAATTGAAGCAAGTCAATCCTTTATAAATATAAATTATGTTGTTTTTATCTTCTAATTCAATAATTAAAACATTCCACCATTCTCCATTTTTTTTGGGAGAGCAGACAGTAACTGAGATTGCAAAACAGTAATTTAAATACTGTTTCAGCTAACAAAAATTTGTCAGTTGTTGATTCACTGTTCTAAAATTTGTATTATATTTCACTACTTTTTTTTTTATTCATGTGTAAAATGAGAGTAAATGAATATATTAATGGTATGTATATTATATGAGAGCATACAATCAGCAGCGTTAGAATTCCTAAAAAAAAGTCACTGGTCCCAAGGACCAGTAAGCATGAGAATTTACTGGTCCGCAGACATCAGCACTGGTCTGTTGCATAAAACTCTATTAAATAATTTTAACACTTAGAGTGGTCTGAGAGTAAATGAATATATTAATGAAAGTAAATGAATATATTAATGGTATGTATATTATATGAGAGCATACAATCAGCAGCGTTAGAATTCCTAAAAAAAAGTCACTGGTCCCAAGGACCAGTAAGCATGAGAATTTACTGGTCCGCAGACATCAGCACTGGTCTGTTGCATAAAACTCTATTAAATAATTTTAACACTTAGAGTGGTCTCGCCCCCCCCCCCCCCCCACACACACACACACACTCTCTGTAAAATAAATCAATCTTACTTTGCATTTATCCAAAATTTTCAGCATAATAAAATGTAAAATATAATTTGCTAAAAAATAAATAAACAGTACGTAAAGAAAAATTATTAAATTATTTATTAGATATTTTATTTGCCATTACTTATTTCAACTGACTGTAGGGTTTTAAAAAATGTAATTTTTTTTTTCGATTTTTCTCCAGATTCTAGCCAGAGTGGTGGAATTGTAGCTAGTGTCATTGATGCAGTTGGATTTGAAAAATCCTGGGTCCCCGGGACCCAGGACTTCTAAAATACTGGGTCCCTTTTCTACAAATGCGGGTCCCCACTAATAATAAGTCATATTTTTCGATGCAAAAATTGAACTTGTTCATTTGCACAAGAAAAAGAAAATGCAATAATTGTTTTAATAATAATAAATAATTAAAACCAATATTAATTTAAGAGAAATTTTCTGTACTTTTTAAAGAATAAATGTGCAAGATACAAATTTAACTATAAAATAATGCTTATTTAAGTGTTGAAGATAACAAGTATCACTATTGTTTGCATTTCTTTTAAAATGGGGCACAACAGGTTTATTGAAAAAGACTTTTTTGCTGAAAAAAGGGATATTTTTGTTGAGTAAATGGGTACTTTGCTTAATGAAATGGTGCTTTCAGGAGTCACATTCACTCAGAAAGATTTGGAGCAATAAAAAACCGATTGGGAAGCAGGAAAATCAGTTTTTGGAGCAGCAACAACAATTTTGAAGTTGGAAAATTAGGTTTTAAAACAGAAAAATTCTCTCCCGGGATTCATATATATTTTTTGTGCTTTTTTTTTTTTTTTTTTTTTTTGTCGAAATTTCCGTTTTTTCGCATTATTTTGACGAAATCTTTTGTTTTTTCGGGATTTATTGACGAAATATACCGTTTTTTTGCGATCTTTCGAAGAAATCTGCCGTTTTTTCGGGTTTTAGGATGAAATTAGCCGTTTTTTCGCGAATTTTTTGACGATATTTACCGGAAATTAGTCGTTATTTAGCACTTTTTAAACAAAATTTGTCTTTTTTTCGCAATCTTTTGAAGAATTTTTTCATTTTTCAGGATTTTTTTTGACAAAAATTTTGCCGTTTTTTCGCGATTTTCGGACAAAATTTGTCATTTTTTTGCACTTTTTTGAAGAGATCTGCCATTGTTTTGTAATATTTTTGAAAAATCTGCTTTTTTTTCGTAATTTTTTGAAGAAATCTGCCATTTTTCCGCAATTTTTTGAAAAAATCTGCTGTTTTTCGCAATTTTTTGGGCGAAATTTGCCGTTTTTTTATCTTTAGAAGAAATCTGCCTTCTGTTTCGGGTTTTGGAATGAAATTAGCCATTTTTTCGAGAATTGTTTGACAAAATTTGCCGAAAATTAGTCGTTATTTCATGATTTTTTAACGAAATTTGCCATTTTTTCGCGATCTTTTAACAGAATTACGTGGCCCGTGGGACGCGTAAGAGTGTTTTTTTGCATCCCATGGCCGATTTTTTTGCGTAATTTACGCGCTATGGCGCGTTTGCAGCATCGCTGATAATAAAAAAAATCATGTGCGATTGGTTTTGGTTTTCTAAGGCAAAAAAGGCACTGGTCCTGTGGACCACTAAGTTTTTCAAATTAGTGGTCCGATTGAATTATCGGTGGTCTCGGACCAGCGGACCACCAAGGATTTCGAACGCTGATCAGTTTAAATCTGTAAGAAAGTAAATAAGGTGCAAATGCAGTTTGCTCTCCTTCTTGGCGCGATTTTCAAAAATCGCCAAATTGGCACGTTTTTGCGTCTTGTCTCCCGCAGCTTCTTGCTCCAAGGCTCGCCAGACACCACAGAGACATGCGTCAAAAATCGTGCAATATGATGCAGTCAAACCGGTTTTCTCTTTGATATCAGGGTGAAATTGTCTCATGTCGCACGTTTTTTCGTTCAATGTTTCACTAGTGTGTGGCGGGCCCAAGAGACACTACGCAAAAATGCACTTTCCAAGATGGTGGCAATCAAAATAAACAAAAAGCACATAAAATACAAATCTAAAGACAAAAAAAAAGGGAAATTTTTACTTACCCTTAGCCGCTGTTTTGCTCCGGATTAAATTGCTCCGGATATTCCTGTTTTGCTCCGTATTGACTGGTCAATCATATATCAGGGTGAAATTGTCTCATAAATAAACTCACTCATTGAATGCAAGACGCAACTCCCAAAAACAATGCTACAGGAAGCAATTTCTAAGCGGGAATAACGATATTCAAAAATTTAAAAGCTCTCTTTCAAGACAAAAAGGAACATCCAATCAGAAACGGCTTAGAAATAGCTCTCTTTCAAGTTCTCATCTTTCGTCCAATCAGAAAACATTTAACAAAAAGTAGCGTCCAATCAGAAACGGCTTAGAAATCGGTAGAATACGTAAACCGGAGCACTCCTTAGGGTTGACATATTGAAGATCCGAGAGGAGAAAATGAAAATGCAGGGTTGCCATATCGAAACATTTATCGCTAAAAAAAAGTCGCCTTGGCGAAGGAGAGTAAACTACATTTCACCCGGTAAATAACATAACATATATACAGTAGTGCATTGATTTTCCAAACAAGTCAGACCAATCCAAATTCGTATAAATAGACAGACAAATTTAAGAGATGTTCTTGATTACTAAAACCTTCACATGTCATTCAGGTTTAGGACTGGCAGTTAACCAGTTAGTGCTGACCTGCTTAAAAATTGTATTTATTTTTTTGTCTTTTTAGTTTTTTTTTTTTTTTTTTTTTTAATTTATTTACTTTTTTATCATTTAAAATATTCTTTTTCTCTTTTATAATCTTTTGAGCTTCAAAGATTTTAATTTATATAAAAAAAGCTTTCGATTGTTGCTTGCTTCAAATTAAAAATGCTTTTCGATGCTGCCATACCTCAAATTATTCTTAAATGTGTTTGTTGAATAGGATCAGTGCTCTTCTGTTGTTTGAGCTATTTAATATACTGTTGAGGACCTATTATCTGGAATCCTGAAATCTGGAATGACCCAAAATCCAAAAAAGAAAATATTAAGAAATTTGTAATTTTTTGCTAAAATATTGTAATTTTTGAAATTTTTCAAAACTTTTTACAGATTCCTATTTTTTTTTTTTTTTTTTTTCAGTCTATTGTTTCAATATGCAACCACTAAGATACATTATTTCATTAGCTAGGGAACATCCCCTCCCACTCTCAAAATTAGGAAAAAAAATTGTCTTTTTGTTAAATCTTAGTTTAAAATTAATTTATATTACGATTTATTTAAAAAAAAATCACCAGATATTTTGGCCCTTCCATCCCCTCTCCAACAATATTATGGCTTTGTTTTTCTATTATTTGAATACTCATATAGGAGAGTTCTGTTTATTTTTTCAGATTCTCTCGTCTTTCTCAGGCATTCCAAATCTGTCTATCTACTTACAGTTTCTAAATTTTTTCAACAGAATTCACAAAAATGTTTACAAATCGTCATGGAAAAAGTTTTCTTGCATAGTCAAGAGGCAAAATTATTTTTAAAATAAAATTTGTTAAAAATGATCTATTAAAATTTTTTATGTAAATTATGTAGCTGTAAAGAGAAAAAAAAAATAGAATATTAAGTAGTTACCCTTTTTATTTTTTTATTGTTATCCTTGAATAATGCAGTAATTTTTATTTTATATAATTTAAAAATATTTGAAACATAAGTTTTATTCATATTCTACATAAAATTGTTTTAATTTTGTTATTTTTATGTTTTTGAAAAATTTTGGGTTTTGCGGATAGGGAAGAGGGGAGAGGATCTGAATTTCAAAAGGACCCAAAATCCAGAAAATTCCCAAATCCAGAAAGCTTTTGGTCCTGAGGATTCCAGATACCATATATACTCGCGTATAAGTCGACCCCTTAACTTATGTTGTTAAAAATAAGGAAAAATTCAAAACCCGCGTATAAGTCGACCGCCCTCTAAAAAAAAATCATATTCACAAACAAACAAACAGAATTTCTACATAACAAGTGCTACCTTTAAAAAGAAAAATTATGTAAAACGCCATTGGCTGAAAAGTACTGAATGTATGTTGTGCGCAATGACGTCAAACTTCCCTTTTTGTTGAAAAATGATTCAAAAGGAGCCATTCTGGCAGTGGAACTAAAGGAACAATTCCATTTTGTAAAAAGAATATTTATATACCTTTTCGGACGATTCCGAGAAGGAACGAGTTCGCCGAATCTATCCTTTTTGGAATGGTTCCCACAATCATTGAATCCTCGGAAACGGTCCTAAATGCTCAACTCCGAAAAGGAACAGTTCCTCTGTCTTGTTCCGAAATGACATAAATCAATCATTTTTTGTTCTTTGCAACAGGGTAGGGTAGATAATTTTTTTTGATAAACTAAATAAACTAAAAATGATCTTAAATTCAGAATTGTCGAGGTTGGAAGGGATCCGGATTTTAGATTTTGTACTCTACAAACACAATGGGGTGCTGCATCAACGATTCGCTAGCAAACTATTTTCCGATATTTTATTTATAGATTTTTTTTTTTATGTCTCGCTTATAAGTTGACCCCCCACTTTGAAGTTCTCTTTTTGTCTAAAATTTCTTGACTTATATGCGAGTATATACGGTAATAGGTCTTCTACTGTAGTATATTTCCAAACATTCAAAGGCTTCATTATGTGATGACCTTTCAGTCATTTTCAAAGCAGTTCTCATTTTCTTCAATTTCTTTTTCATTGTTTTTACTCCCAACTGTACACTAATTGAGGATTCGATTATGCAAATTGAGATTGCATGTCCAACTATATTAATCAAGCATATATAAAAATATAAAGCAATCCAACTACATTAACACAAGTTAGAATATGGACAAACAAACCAAGTTCTTAAACATGTTCAACTGTTGTAAAGTGTTAAAATGCCTAATGGGTTGAAATTTGACTTACAGAAATTTATATCTAGTAGACGGTAGCATATTTTGTCTACTATCTTTACATATGTATATGCCACTATTTAGTTCAAATTTAATTAAGACTAAAACAGGCTTAAATCTAGTGAAATCACACTTCCGGAGATTATCTTCTATAGACAGCCATGTATCTAATTCTTTGTGTGGCCCTGTACACAGTGTTCTTGCTGACATTTGACCAACGTTAGTCATTTGGCTAATTTAAAATAAAAAACATTCGCCAAATAAAAAAAGTATTAGCAAAATAGATTCGCCGTGTAGCACTAAAAAATTATCTTTAATCCTTTAATGTACTCCTCCCCTCTTTTTTTTTTATCAAGATAATCTAAAATAACCTAAGTTTTTATAACTGCGACAACGATTGTTATTTATCTAATTTCAACTATCCGCTACAAATATATTAAAAATATGTTATTATGCAAATATATTAAAAAAATATTAAGCACACACACGAAAAAACGAAAAAGAAAAGAAAGAAAAATCAAAAATTGAGCACTAGCAATTTGGCGAATCTAATCGGTTGTTTACTCGCCAAATGAAGAATTTAGTCGCAATTTGGCACAATGGCGAGCGACAGTGAGAACACTGCCTGTACATTATTTTTCTACATTCTATAAACATATCTTGGTATACTAAATACACTTCAGCATAAAAATAGATAACTTATTTAAAAAACATCTTTAAGTTACTTTTGTTCATATTCTGTAACCTGTGTGCAGATTCTGTTCTGTTACCTTGTCTGTATAATCTGCAGCATTTATACACACTGCGCAATATGCAAAAATTTATTTAAATATTTATATCATAACTTAAAATGCACTTCTAGCAATCATCTCTAATATGCAGCATTTTTGGTTGCAGAATAGTATCAGAAATCTTTAATGTGCCCCTGTAATCTTATGCACTTTCTATGATACAGGATGTAACTCACTATAAGCCTCAGTAACATTCATCAATTTCATTTTATTTCCAATGACTACAGTATGCTGAAAATAAAGTTTTACCCTATGCCATTATCTAATGAAATTATTTTGTTTGGCCTTGTAATTGAACAATAAAAATTTTTTGAGTTTGCATATTGTAACAGAGAGTATATTTCAGCCCCCTTCCCACTTTATAAAAAATTTGAAATTTTCAAAAAAGCCCCCCCCTCCCCCCCAAAAAAAAAAAATCGTTGAAAAAACAGAAATTACGTCACAAAGTCATGAGAAAAATGAAATTTTATCTAATGATTGCTTAAAAAACGCTAATTTTGCCAAAGAATCATGAAAAATAACTCAAATTTCTTCAAAAGATTGTGAGAAAATCATGAATTTTGCCGAAGGATCGCAAAAAAAAAAAAAAAAAAAAAAATTTCGTTGAAAGATTGCTGCAAAAACGCGAATTATGTCAAGTCTTAAAAAATGAAATCAAAAGATCATTTTAAAAATGCGAATTATGTCAAAAAATCCCTAAAAAAACACAAAGTATGTCAAAAGATCGCAGAAAAATCGTGAATTTCTCAGAGAATTGCAAAAAAAAAAAAAAAAACACGCATTTTGTCAAAAAATTGTAAGAAAAAGTGCAAATATGTCGTATCTAAAAATAAACAGTAAAAAAATCATGAAAAAAAGCAAATTCTGTTTAAAAAAATTGCAAAAAAATGCAAATATTGTATTAAAAAACCAAAAAATTTCAAATTCCATTAAAAAATCTCGAAAAAACACACATTTCATCAAAGAATCATAAAAGAAACGCACATCTCCACAAAGAATTGCATAAAACATGCAAAATTTGTCAAGTATCGTGAAAAAAATCTGCAAATTCGTCAAATATTGCAATAAAACCCTGCAAATTTCGTCAAATATCATGAAAAAATCCCTCAGATATCTCGCAAAAAATGCAAATTTTGTGAAAAGATCACAGAAAAATCCCGTGTAATCCGTCCTCTGATTATTTTACGACTTTTCGTTACACTTTGGGGGAGTGGATTAATGGTATTTTATGGTAATATGTGGATTGACATGGTTTAAACCATAATTTAAAACCAACTGGTTCTTTTCTGATTTAAAAAAAAAAAAAAAAAAAAAAAAAAAAAAAAAATATGTGTTTTTTAGGAGAAATGATTTTTTTAATAATTTATGTGTTTCAGATTATTGGATATAAATAATTTCTACTGTTAGCACTTTATTTCAGCAGAAGTATTAGATATAGTGGATTTAGGTCATTTTTTTATGTATAGGATTAAAATCAATATGTGTTGGTGAAAATATTTATTGCTCTAAAGAAAAAGCTTCAAGCATGTGAATTGATCAAAGATAAAATAGATTAAGAATATTCAGTATTCTTATTAAATGTTTTATTTTTAAAAAATGCAGATTATTCAATGCAGTTAATAACATAACATGATGATCTTTAAGATTTTGCACAAGCTGTAAAAGAATTTTTTCTTGATTGAGTAGATTATCTTGAAGAATTAAAATTGAAATATTAGGAATGCACTGAATAGTGATTTTGGCCGAATAGCGAATGCCAAATATTCGGCCGACAGGTGAACCAAATACCAAATACCAAATATTCGGCTAGCCGAATAGTAATTGTTGGGCTGAATACCGAATATTCGGCTTTCCAAATACTTTTTATATTTCAAAATTTAAAGGTATCAAAATGTTACTTTTTAAAACAGTTTTACATAATATTTAATAAAAGAAACTTACATTTTGATAAACAAGAGCTTTTTATAAGAGCATTTAGTATTGAAAAAAAAATCTGGCTTGAGTTATTTAAGAAGTGCAATTATGAAACTTTAATTAATAAAATTTTCTATGAATCAAAACAAACGTTTTAAAATCAAATAATGAAAAAATGGCCGAAGAATCTGATAATTGTCCTTTTTAAATAACTCAAGGCAGATTTTTTTCAATACAAAGTACAAATACTTTCAACTTAATTCTGAATAAAGTTATCTTTGGCTCATAATTCTTTTCTTATGAATGGTGGTATTTTCCACCCTTCCCATCATATCATATTTTACAGAAATCAAAGCATGCGAGTTGAAAATATGTTATCTTATTTATTGTTAATGTAATAAACGAACACATAAGTTTTGACCTAGAGTGAGATGAAATACAATGTACAGTAGAACCCCGCTAATTCGGACCCCGCTAATCCGGATCTCCGGATAATTCAGATCGGTTTGGTCTTTTTTATTTATTTATTTATTTATTTTATTTATTTTTTTTTTTTTTTCCAAGTTTGAGAAGCGATTGGCTAATTTCCATAACATTAACTTGTTTCATCATCGTATTCGAAATAAAAAAAACTTTTTCTGACATGTTTTCCGAATAATTAAGCAAAGTAAACATCATTACTGTCTGCAAATATTTAATAAGTTTAACATAAAGGTGATTTTCTGTTAGTATATTATATTTTATTTCATTTGTTTTCTAATTCTGCGGATAATCCGGATTTTCGATAATCCGGATTGGGTCCGGTCCCAATTAATCCGAATTATCAGGGTTTTACTGTACTTATGATTCAATAAGTTAATTATGATTATGGTTTCATGAACAAAAATTGTCTGCCTTGATGGCTATTACTAATCTCAAATATTTTTTTTTTCTTTTAAAGGACTTTTATTTTGGGGAAAGAAGGAAAAAGATTATTTATTAAACAAAATTTAGAAACTTGTATCAGCACATAATTTATTCCTAAGGAGAATCCTAATAAATCACCATTTTAATCCTTCTCATGGTTAATTTTCTTAAGTTATACTTTACAAACAGCAAATAATGTAAAAACATTCTATTTTATTTAAAAATGATTTTGTTTCTAATTATTTTAAATATAAATAAAAAAAATTGACAGTTAAAAGTAGAAATAGTGAAAAGTTTTTAAAAGGTTTTATTAAGTATTGGATTTGGCCGAATACTTTGATATTCAGCCATACCGAATATTCGGCAGGCCGAGTAGTTTCATATTCGGCCAAGCCAAATATTCGGCTCAACCGAATAGTTTAATATTCGGTAACGTGGCCGAATAGGCCGAATACCGAATAGATACCGAATATTCAGTGCATCCTTACAAAATATAAAGTCAAATAGCAAATTTTAAAGATAGGGTGTTAGTTATAGCATTATCTAATGACCAAAAATGTTGACTTCAAATTGTCACTCAAAAAGCAAAATCTCAAGAAGCATTTGAAATTTATTATTTGAATAGCTGTGGAAAAGAATATTATATTTATCAAACTACATCCTAATGTTTTTTATTTGTAATCAAACGATTGTTTAAGAATTTCAGAGAATCAATGTTTCACTGTGTAGACTACATTCTTTAAAAATAATGCTGTTTAGTAATATAATTAAAGAAATTGTGAATTTCAAAATGTGACCCATATCTTCCCACTAACCAGGAGGTATGGGACAACTATAAAACAATGTATTATAAGACACAAATAGTCAGTGTCGGTTATATATACAGTCTAATAAAGATTGTAGGTTGATAATGTCTGTGCTACAATATCAAATTCCAATATCACTGGAAGTAAAATTCAGGATTGTCGATCAGAGATGACATTTGAAAATCACCGTTTCAATTTATTTATAATTTGAAGAAGAAGAAATAATATGATTTCTTAAAGAAAATTATGATATTGCAAATTGTATTAGATTTAAATATAATTTTTAAATGAAATGTTTTTTATGCCTTTAAAAACTTACTGTACTTAATGTTTTACAAGGCTCAGGAATTAAGTTTAGAAACAATTATTTAAATCCTTTTTTTTTTTTTTTTTCATTTATTCACAAAACAAAATCAGGGCTCGAAAAATAGCGTTCCCGGGATCCTGGGGAACCCAGAAATCCTTTCTGGGAACGTATATTTTTTCACTCAGGTTCCCGGCCGGGAACCTAACCTTTTGGCGTGTCTGCCAGCAATGCCACGGATGCATTATGATGCATAAATTAAGCAAAAAATTGGTGACGGGATGCAAAAGAAAGCTTTTAAACGGGACGTGGGCTGCGTAATTTCGTCAAAATATAACGGGAAAAGCCTGAATTTCATCTGAGGATCGCAGGAAGAAACGCAAATTTCATTAAAAGATCGTCAAATTTTGACAAAAAATTTTGAAAAATAACAAGTTTTGTTTAAACATTGCAATAAAACAGCAGGTTTCTTTAAAACATTGCGATAAAACGTCAGATTTTGACAAAAAATCGCAAAAAAAATTGGAAAAGTTCATTCAGAAATCCCGAAAAAAAAGCAAATTTCGTTAAAAAAAATCATGGAAATTAACAAATTTCGTCCAAAAATAACTAAAAGTCAGCAGACTTCGTCAAGATTGCGCGAAACAACGCGAATTTCATTAAAAAATCGTAAAAAGGGACAAATTTTGTTTTTTTTTCTTTCTTTCTTAAACGACAGGTTTTTTAAAACATCGCAATAAAACGGCAGATATTTTGTCAATAAATCTAAGAAAAACGGCAAATTTTGTTAAAAAAATTGCTTAAAATGACAAATTTTGTAAAAAAAAAAAAAGGCACATTTCGTCAAGAAATCGCGAAAAAATGGTAAATTTTGTTAAGAAATCGCGAATAAGGCGGCAAATTTTGTTTAAAAAATCATGGAAAATTACAAATTTCGTCAAAAAAATATTTTAAAAACGACAAATTTCGCCCCAAAATACCTAAAAGACAGCAGATTTCATCAAAAAATCATGCAAAACAACGCAAATTCCATTAAAAAATCACAAAAACATTTTTTTTTTTTTTTTTTTTTTTTGTAAAATGACAAATTTTTTTAAAAAATATTTCGATAAATTATCAGGTTTCGTTAAAACATCACGAAAAAATAGCAAATTTCGTTAAAATATTCACACATAAATTTTTCCGGGAACTTACACTTTTCAACTGGGAACCTTAAAATATTTAGAATTTTCGAGCCCTGCAAGATGCCTGTGAAACTTTTCCAATTTATATTGCTTTTAGATTTTAATACTTTTATGTCATTTTAAACTTTGAAAAAAATTTTCTTTTAAATCACTGATTTTCTTTTAAAATCAGTTGATTTAAATCAACTGATTAAAATTGTTGACACCCTATTAATCAATCAATCCATCTTTAGGTAACTGATGCAATCTAGTAAGGATCATGATGATTTCTCTGACAGGAAATTTAGAGAGACCCTTAATATTACCATCATCAACAACTTCCTTGATTTTCATAATGGTAAGTTATTTGAAATTAATAATTATTTGTTTGTGATACATAAATATTTGAATAATATGTGAAAAAAAAAAAATTAAGCAATTAACAGATTTGTGATTTTTTTTTTCTTTGATATCATTTTTGTTAGCAATAAGTAATATTTAGAAAGAAAAAATTAAACAACATCATTGCAGTCTACACACTGTGGCGATTTAGACAGGCCATATAAGGGGATCATCAGGGTTTGATCCTCCTCTGAAATTTTTGTGATAATGACTATAAATATGCCTTTTTTATCAGGCAAAACAGTCATAATTCGAAAATAAGCTACAGACAAGATTCAAAAATAAAAATCCAATGCTAGTATGTCTTTATTATTTGAACATGTTAGTAAATTGGAAAAATAAATGAAATTTCTGAGAAATTTAAAATTCATTCGAATTTTTTAGAATCTGGCTCTGTAAAAGCAGAATGTTAATGCTCTTAAAATAAAATGATTACACAACAATTGAATACAAATCGTCGGACCACAGTTTAAAACAAATTATTGAAAAATGTGATGGAATTCATTTTAAATATTCACATAGTTCTGACATGCTACTAAAAAGACATTTTAGACAGTGAAACATTCAAAAATTATTTTAAAAATGTCAATTAATTTATTTTTTACTAACATCAATACGTCACCAACAAAGTATCTAAATGAGATTATAATTTTATTTGCAATTAAAAAGGCTTAAAGTTTCTTTTATTAAGGTTGGTTTGTGCAAGTGAGTCATTCTCCTCAAAGTAAGGCTGCAGGCACATGGATATTCTGTCCTGGTCAGCTGAATTCTACAAAAAAAAAAAAAAAAAATCATATGTATAAGTGAGTGAATAAATATAAGTGTTAGGAATTGAAAAAGAGTTAACTAAATAGAGGTGTGTATTTTTCGTGAGTGTCCATTATGGAGGTGTCGTTATCTATAAATTTTTAACTTGAAAAATATCTTGGACATTATTTTGAAAAATTGGGTCAGTCCCAACTGAACCTGCAAGAGTCAAACCCCAACCTGAAGCAGTGAAAATCAACCCAACTCCAACTCTAACCTGAACCACAAAAAAAAAAAAAAAAAAAAAAAAAAAAAAAAAAAAAAAAATAGTGCCTGCCAACCGAACCCAAACTGTGGTGGGTGTAGGTTAAAAACAGGGTTGGATTTTTGACATGACAAGTGTCAAAAACTGGCTCAGAAATATGTAATGACGGAATATGTAAACATTTTAAGAACAAGAGGAGAAGCATTGAATAAGTCTTACTGATTTAAGTGATTTTTTTATTTAACTTTAATTACTATAATTTAATAACTAAAAAAAATTAAATTATTTTAATTGCAATAAAACATTTTTTGTTTTTTAGAATGTTCAAACAGAAGAAAATGATTTTGTACAGTTAATACCGTATTTTCGGGCGTATGCGCCGCACCCACCGTAAGCGCCGCACCTCCAAAAATGCATTAAAATAAAACAAATATTCATCAGAAGCGCCGCACCGCCGTATGCGCCGCACTTACGAAAATACATCAAAATGTTAAAAATTGCGTTATATTTAGTGTTTTTCACGTTTTTTAACCTTTTCATTATATATCCAATTTTAAATTTAGTATGTTTTGTATATTTTTTATAAAATTAAATTCGAATTCATGCAGCCTTTTTTTTCGCGATTTTTTAATACGTTTTTTATAGTTTATAACGAGGTTTGCAGGGTTTTATCTCGATATTTGATGACTTTGCAGAGTTTTATCGCGATATTTGATAAAATTTGCACTTTTTATAGGGATGAGCAAGGGATGAATCATGATGAATTGAATGAACTATGAATATTTGAATGGAACAATGTAAGTTTGTTCTGGATTGCCTAGTTGCATATCAACCGTACGTCCAGTCTAGAGGTGGTTCGTCAATGTGAGGCATTAGGGATACTTGAATGACAAATGAATCATGAATTTCGATACTTGAACAATTACTTGAAAAAAAGTGCGTTTTTTTTTTTTTTAATTGCGTTTCTTTTTTAAAAAAACGTAAATTCTGTCGAAAAAGCGCAGAAAAAAAGGAGAAATTTGTAAAAAAAAAAAGCATAAAAAGAATGAAATCTATTAAAAAAATTTCGAAAAAACACACATTTCATCAAAGATTCATGACCCATTCATTTCAACATGATTCATACCGTTCTCATTCGCCTTTGAGAAGGGTTTGAATCATGATGAAATGAATGAATCGTGAATCTTTGATGAAATGTTCGGTTTTTTTTTAAAGATTTTTTAATAGATTTCATGCCTTTTTTCAAATTTCTCCTTTTTTCTGCGTTTTTACTGTAATCTTTCGTCGAAATGTGGGTTTTTTTAGCAATACTTCGGCGAAATTCATTCATTTCCCGCGAACCTTTGATAAAAGTCGTGTTTTTTTCTCCCGATCCTTTGATAAAATTCTTGCTTTTTCTGCAAATGATTGACAGATATTAGGCTATCATTTGTCGAAATTCGCGATATTTTTTTTATGCTTCGTATTTTCTTCCTGATGATTGACTTTTCACAATTTTCAGAAAAACTCCAATCAGAATCACCTCTGTAATGAATATCGCTGCAAGGAAAAAAAAAATATTGTATCCGCCGCCCCGGCAGAAGCGCCGCAGTAAGCATAATTTTAACTTTTAAATTCGTATGCGCCGCGGCTCTTACGCCCGAAAATACGGTAATCTGGATCAATTTTACCCTGCAGCATCCTGTAGCACATAATCAATTTAGCACATTTATTTTCACCAAACGATTTCTGAGTTTAGACCGTATGAAGCCAAAGTTAGAAAATACTCGCTCAATTGATGCTGAGCTAGCAGGGCTCGATAGCAGAAGCAATTTGGAGGCAGGCCAATTTTCAGATTTATAACAGATTTTTTTTTTTTCCCATAAATGATAATATACAATACAATAATAGAGAATTTTTAATATTACATCTAATGTTGTATATGTGTGACAGATATTTAATGTGAAATTTTATTGATCAGTATAGTATTTGAGGTTTTTGACGATGGTTTAAACCGAATAAAACTTCACACTGTGAAAAACTTGCCAACTCTGGTTAAAAACAGTTAACCCAACTTGATGGCAGGACTTTAATATAGATCACTTCACGTACTGTTAAATTTTATTTTATAAACAATTTTCAAATAGCCCTATTACCATATCGTTATGTTACTCTTTTAAGAAAATATATATGTTGCAATAATAGCAATTTTTTCTTATTGAAGAGCTCTTGATTAAGGAAATAAAGATAAAATAATGAGAATAACAATTTTCCTATATTCTGATTCTGGTGCTTCTTAACAGCAAAATTCATTGTTTACATCTGCGAAGTTGTGTATTATTTACAGAATTGTATTATAAAGATGTATTGTACATTATACTCCTGAATTACTTTTTACTGTTACTTTCAAAAAGGGGAAGGGAAGAACTACTAGTAAGTTGGAAAATTTTTGCTTATTACTCAATTTGAAAGTTTAAGGGGACTTTTTAATGGAAGAAAAAAAGTAGAATCCCATGTTATCCTATGGGGAAAATATCTATCATTCTTATTCATTCGAATTTGGAAATTTCAACAATAATATATTTTTAAATACATAGATAGGAAAATCCTTTATTCATTTGTGAGCTTAAAATATTTTAAAAAAAATTATGAGTATTTTAAAATTTGTGCAAAAATTTCGAAAAGCATAAAAAATATGAAACCTTTTGAAAGCGACCATGTTCCATTATAATAAAAAGTTTTCGCTATGAGAGGTTGTTTCTTAATGGAAATCTTATTTAAATCTATATTTTAATTGTTGAAAAAGGGTAAAAATTAAATATGAAAATCTGCCTTAAATTACAAAATTTTGTATTTAAAAAAAAAAAAAAAAAAAAAAGCCTTTATTATTATTATTTTTTTCAAATTAAATTATAATTTTTAGCTCACAAAGAATATTTTTCCAGAGTGGTTCTGTTCCAAAATTTTAAAATATTTCATTCAAAAAGTATTTAAAAAATTGTCTTCAATCTGAAAATTTGGTCATTAAAAATGCACAAGAGAAAAAAAAATTGAGCTGCAATACAAATTTCACATAAAATCCTCTTAATAGATATTAACCACAATTTAATCATGTTTCTGTAAATATATATACATGAATTATTTTCTTTACAAACAGGAGTGCCATTTTTAGAGTGAGTGGCAAAGGGGAGATGACGAAGGCATAAAGGATCATCCTATCTAAGTGCTGAAAAAAAAAAAATACTGTTGAAATTTCTAAATTTGAATGAACAAGAAGGATAAGTAATTTTTCCATAAGATAACATGGGATTAAACTTTTTTCTTCCCCACCAGATAAGACCCCTTAATGTCTGTTGCGTTTATTTATTTTAGATTAATTTTAAACACGATTATTCAATCGGTAAATTAATTATAACAGAAGTAAATTTTCCATTTTTCATTTTTGGGTGAAAAAAGTCCTGGCCCGGACTTTTTTCACCCAAAAATGAAAAATGGAAAATTTACATCTGTTATTTATTTATTTATTTATTTATTTCTAGTCGTTAGATGATTATATTGTATCTGTGAGTTATATAAATAATGCTTACATTATGTTATTTTACAGGTTCTGATTATTCAACATTGTCATCATTTTTTAATCACATGAGAAATTCTTTTAAAGAAATACCTCACATATTTGTGTCAAGCTATGTTCCAGATTACAGAGAGGCCTTTTCAAATTCAGAACTTGAAGAAGCTAGGCAACGAAATGAAAGTCTAATATCTGCTGGTAAAATTAATTGAGTTAATGTAATTTTATTTATTCTTTAATAAAACAAAAGTGATTTTTTTACTTTTTCAATTTCACTTGCAGCTTTATTATTATTATTATTATTAGGATACTTTCAATTTTGGAACTGATTAATTTTTTTTTTCTTTTCGCCCTACTGGTATGTTGAATTATTCATTTGTTCCTAATTTCAAGATTTATTCTGTGGATAAGGCAGTGGCGTAGCTAAGGGGGGGCGTCTGCCCCCAGCGCCGAGGCCTAGGGGCACCAAATTCAGAGAAATTGTTATATATCTATATTGGGGTGGGGGCGCAAAATTTCTTGCTGGCCCCGGGCGCCAAAAAGCATAGCTACGCTACTGGGATAAGGTAATTTCATCAGTAAGAACTGATTTCAAGTCACTGATGAAAGTAATGGAACAAAGCAAAAGGTTTAAAATGTATTTTAATAATTTTATCCCAACATGTAATTCTTTTCTCTTTGATAAAATAAACATTTTAAATTATTTTCCTGTTGTACTAAGTGAAAAAATAAATAAAAACTGATGCTGTAAATAAAAGATATATTAAAAGCTATATATACATGTATATTGTAAAAAAATGATGTATTCAAGCAAGTATGCAAAAAAGCTCCACCAGAAATCCACATAAACAAAGGAAAAAATTATAATTATTATTTTATTATAGTTTAATATACAGTAAAATCTCCGAAGTGCGGCCAGCGATGGGACTGAGTAAAAGTGGCTGCTTCTTAGAGGTGACTGGTATATGGAGGTTTTGCTTCAATTTATTAGAAAAATCAAACAAAACTATTTAATTCAATAAAATACTTCAAAAAATGTATAATTTTTTAATTACTTTTCACATTAAAGAAATCTGTTAGTCTCATTTGTTTTGTACATTTCGAACTTAATTTTTTTTCAATCAATATGATAATATCTGTGGTTTTATTGTACAAATCTTCATCTTTCTTGTTTAGAGCAACAAATTGAATATTACGAACATTTGCGAGGACTTCTTCATACTGATTAGGGATGCACCGGATATCCGGCTCCTGCCGGATATACTGCTTATTCGGCACTCGAACCGGATATTCGTTCTGCCCGAATATTTTAATATCCGGTTGCCGGATAGTAAAACATTTTTCAAATTCTGTTTTTTATATTTAAAAACAAATGTAAAACTAATTTGCTCCTTATCTTATTAAAAAGCAATGTTAACAAAAATAAATACTTGTATATTTTCACAATTATGAAATTATAATGTTTATATGTAAATGAAGATATATTTAAAGTATGACAATATTTTGTCATAACCTATAACAGCAATTGTAAAAACAAAACTAGAATATGTACTTCAACTTCACATTTTTTATTTCTCTTAAAAATTGTTCTTAAATTTCAGTAATAAAGTAATTTTACACCTCTCAAAAGTTTTATTGTAATTTTCAGCAGTCAAAATTTAACTGCAGTGTTCAATAATTCTGTCATAACTGTAATTGTAAAACCAAAACTAGAATATCAACTACAATTTCAACTTTGTTTTGCTTTCATTTTTTTTTTTTTTTTTTTTTTTTTTTTTGTAGTGAAGTAGTAGACTTTTAGTTTTAGACTTTATTATTAATTTGAATTATTAATATCAACAAAAGAGAAAGGTATAAGTATATCTAATCTAAAAGTTTTATGAAGTTGCTGTTAATACGTCAAAAATCCGAGTCTGAAATGTGTACAATGGGGCCATCTTATAAGTGCTAAAGTATTGAGGATTAAAAACTATGTAGAAAAATAAAGTTTCCAACAAACTAAAGAATTTATTTATGAATATTCATACTCCAGATTCAAAGTGTGTTTCTTTAGAAAATCAAGAACAAAATGGTGCTGATAATAAAGAAACCATTCAATTTTTGCTGGAACATCAATTGCACAAGTTAAGCAGTCAACAATAGAAAAAAATGTGGTAAAAACCAGGGTTGGAAAAAAACCAGGTTTTTTTTAAAAAACCCCAAAAAAACCAGTTTTTTTGGTTTAAACCGGGTTTTTTTAAAACATCCTTTCTTATTACATATACGTGCATATTTACTGATAAAAACATACATTATTAATTTATAAGTAGTGTAACTTCAGTTAAAATAATTTAAATTTAATAATTATCGTGAATTTATGCTGAAATTAAACAATTTAGCAAACAGTCTTATGTTGAAAGTTTTAATTGTTTTACACAATTGTTCTACACAGTGAACCACTGATGCCCTGTAAATCTTTATAAACAATCTTTTGATTACTAATAATAAACATTTGGATGTAGTTTGATAAATATTCTTTTAGACAATTATTCAAATAATAGATTACAAATACTTCTTAGGATTTTTTCTTTCTCAGTGACAATTTGAAATTAATATTTTTAGTCGTTAGATTCAGCAGATAGCAGAGGGGGGGGGGGGATATTATTAAAATACATTAAAAGAAAAATTTCTTTTACAGCTTGTGCAAAATCTTAAAAGATCATTGTGTTACATTATTAACTGCATTAAATAATCTGCATTATTAAAAAAATATATTTTTTTTTATAGTAAATATTGAATCTATTTTATCTTTGATCAATTCGCATGTTTGAAATTCTTTCTTTAGAGCAATAGATATGTTCACCAATGTGTACTGATTTTAATCATATGCATAAAAAATGATGTAAACCCAATATGTCTAATGCTTATTGCTGAAATAAAGTGTTAAGTAGAAATTATTTATATCCAATAATCTGAAACTCGTAAATTATAAAGAAAGAAAGAAGATGTTATTAGATTTCTTCTAAAAAACGATATAAATTATTTCTAGGTTTAATCCTATGCATAAAAAAAGACCTAAACACACACTTATTACTGAAGTAAAGTGTTAAAAGTAGAAATTATTTATGTTCAATAATCTGAAACACGTAAATTATAAAGAAAATGTCATTAGATTTCTTCTAAAAAAACCAATTGGTTTTTTTGAGAAAAAAACCATTTGGTTTAAACCGTGGTTTAAACCATGGTTAAAACCAATTGGTTTAAACCGTGCCAACCCTGGTAAAAACAAAAGAAAAAAAATCATTAAATATACAAATATTGCATTTTTAAATAAAACATATTTTAGTAAAAATTTCCAAAACAATTGAACTACGCCTTGTTATATAAGTCACCCGCTCATGTTAAAATTGCAAGTGATATTTTAAATAAAGTTCATTCTGAAACTTGCTCTACAGTGCAAAAAGAGCTTAATAGGAAAACTGTAATGCTCACTCAGAGTCAAGAGGAGTAACATACATAACTATCCCATTTTTGTTAATTATGTGTCAACAGGGTAAAAATATTTTTTTCTGTTAGTTAATCGATACAATGCATCTATAAAAACATCAAGACACTACCTAAATCTGGTGATAGAGACTAAAGAAAGGGTAGAAAAAAATATGCATGTAAAGTTAGAAGTTTTATAAGTAATATTGAAAAGGCAAAATATTATTACATTTCAATATTTAATTATTACTATGTTTTTAAGTAACTTTGACTTAATAAGTGAATTGAAATCTATTAATACTTGCATAATATAAAATTACAATAATTTTTTTTTCTTTAAACAAGCATAAAATTGAAATATTATTAAAATTAAAAATGAGAAATTATTCGGCCAGATACCGGATATTCGGTAAAATTTTGTGCCGGATATCCGTTATTCGGTATCCGGCAAAAATCTACATCCGGTGCATCTCTAATACTGATCTTGATATCCAATTAACAGCATGTTGAACATTTAATGATTTGGAAAGAGCAGTCAGTGACGGAGCTTCTGTCATTTCTAAGATGAGTTTCCTCATCAACATTTTTCTGTATCCTACTTTAAATGCTTGTATTATTCTCAGATCTGATGGCTGATATGTCGAAGTTGTATTGGGAGGTAAAAAAGATATTATTATATTACTAAATTTTTTGTCTCTTGGGTGGCAGGCAGTGTTGTCCAGAAACAGCAGAATTTTTCTTTTCTTTCTCTTCATCTTTTTGCTGAACATGTCAAACAACTTAACATAATCTCTTGGATCATCCAAGACTTGCTGTTGTTCCTCCAGATTACAGGAAGTTTCTTTGTCTAAATTTCTGAAACAATGTGGCTTAGCTGACTTTCCAATAACAACTGGTTTTTCAAAAAAAAAAAAAAAAAAAAACTTGTTTTGTCACAGTTAAACATGTCATTTGCTTCATACTCACTCAGAAGACTCTCTAAAGATTTTTTCCAGGATTCAGCTGTACTTGTAGGACAATCAAAAGATTCACCACATACAATCCAGAAAAGATATTTCTCAAGCGAGAGTTTTTTTAACCAGCTGTTAGAAGCTTTGAAACCATTAATACCAAGTTCTTTGGCAATTTTCAATGCCCTTTCTTGCGAAATGGGCCCTGAAATCATTTAAATTTTTAGATGTGCAATTTCTAAATCATTCTAATAACATTTCATTAACTACCTCATTCCCAGTTTTGCGACATTTAACCTTGTTTTCTATGTTTTCACCTCTAAGATGTTTCTCAAGATGCACTTTATTCTTTAAAATTTGATTTATTTGCATTCTTCCGTATCCATATTTTTCTGCTAATTTCCGTGCACTAATGCCCTTCTTACTATTATCAATAACCTTCAATTTTTCACTGAGTGATAAAAATTTCTTTTTATAAATTTTACTGATGTTCAATTTAGAATACTAGAGACAAATGGCTAGCAAAGGGAGAAATAGTTACTCCTTTTTTTTCTCGGCGTAGACAGGAAGGAACCATATAGAAAAAAAAGGGGTGAAGGCATCAACATGACCGTATTAAATAAAGGTTTTCAAATTTGATGCGTTATCACTGCCAATTTCAAAATTGTTGCCAGTTGTAGAAAAAAATAAATAAAAAAATATTCAATATCCACATTGTGCATGTGAACTAGTGCAAAAATATAAACAAAGAAACAAAGTAACTCAAACTATATTTTAAATTAGTAAAAGAAGTTTCTCATTTCAATTTAACGTACTTTAATATGATTTTCTTACTTTCTCAATTGGCTTGCGTCACTACAAGAATAAATACATGTGTACACCGATTTTCTACGATATTACTCCACAGAAAGGTATGGAGGAGGAGAGGAGAGGAAAAAGTCAGACACACTATTGGGCGAAATAAAAATTTCTCCCCACCAGCAGCAACTGAGAGAAGGGGGGGGGAGGGGGGTGGAGAGAGAGAGAGTAGGCTAAATAGCAGGATGCCCTACATAAAAAAAGTGTCTAAAACAAAGGATTTTTTTTTGTAATGTCGCAATTTACAATGTTTTCAGCTTCTTTTGGTGACCGTGTCGGAGTGAATTTCCCTGGCCGTGGTCGGTTTTCAGAGGTGACGCTATTCGGAGGTTCGATCTAATATTATTTCAATACAAATCATTCCGTTCTATGAAAAAATGGCCGGTTGTTAGAGGTGACCGTTAATGGAGGTTTTACTGTATATATATATATATATATATATATAAACTACATTGCACTATCATTAACAAAAACATTGCTATATTAACTGCATTTTATTCTATTTTGATCTGAATTTTCTTATATATTTGTTTTTTTGACAGTTTATACTGGTTAAAACACAATTTAATTCTATGTCTTATCAAAATTCTAGTTTTTGATGGCCAAAAACCAGCCCTGATAAAAATTAATGTATCTCTAAATTATTTCAACAATGATGCCAGGTTTTGCTATATTGCACATAATTTCAGCAAAAGCAAAAGAAGGCACACATAAGAAAAAATATGATAGGTCCTTTCAGATGCATAAGTTTTATCTTAACAGAATGCAAAAAAAGTATATTTTCTATTAAATACATTGAATGTGTCTTACTTTTTTTTTAAAAAAAAGGACCCACTTTGCAAAAAAAAAAGACGCTAGTTTCTTGGAAGTGTCTGAATCCCGGGGATCCATGGTTTTAAAAGCCTAGCAACATCACTATATTAAATGATTATTAACATATCTGACTGCCTATTATTTCTGCTATGTTTTCTATTCATAATGTTCTTTCCTTATATTGTTATTTTATTTATTTTTAATAGCATTTACAGAATGGTTAATGATGTGGTTGCTAAGAGTTCTGAGATATGATTGTGTTTCTTCTGTTCATAAAGAATGTAAAGACTTATTTGTGTCTCTTTTGCATCTTGTGAGGTCGTACAAACCGACAAATTTTCGATTATATATATTACGCCTGATGAAACTTTTGACTGGTAAGGTTAATATTTTTTTTTTCCATTTTATTTAGGTAGTCATATAATTTTTTATTTATTTATTTATTTATTTATTTATTTTTTTTAAACTCTAATTCTGTGTTTGTTTTTCATCCTTGTAAATTAAAGGTGCATTTTCAAAACTTTTTCATTTTTAAGAGCACTTATCTAGCGGTTCAAAAAGTCGTGAAAAAACAGAAAATTCATCAAAAAATTGAAAAAAGGTAAATTTTGTTAAAAGATCACGAAAAAACAGCAAATTTTGTTAAAAGATCACAAAAAACCGGTAAATTTTGTTAAAAGATCGCAAATAACAGCATATTTTGCGAAAAAACGTCACATTTCGTGAAAAAAGGCATATTTTGCTTACAAAATCATGAAAAACGACAAATCTTGTGAAAATATCACGAAAAAACGGAACTTTTCACAAATTTTTCGGTTTTGTTGTGATTTTTGGACGAAATTTGCCATTTTTTCCCAAATCTTTTGAAGAAATCTGCTGTTTTATCGCGATTTTTGGGAGAAATTTGTCATTTTTTCACGATCTTTTCAGGAAAACTGCCGTTTTGTGAAATTTTGTGATGGAATTAGCCATTTTTTTTGCGAATCTTGCCGGAAATTAGTCATTATTTTGAGAATTTTAACAAAACTTGCCGTTTTTTTAGCGACTTTTTGACGAAATTACCAGTTTCACGGCACACATATGAGGCTATTTTTTGCAGTCCGTCACCGATTTTTTGCGTAATTTACGCGCTATAGCGCATTCGGATCTTTGCTGGACGGCTGCGTTTTTTCAAATGAGGGGCAAGAAGGGCGCTATTTTTTTTGTAAATGAATGGTAAGAGGGGCGCAAGTTTTTGGATGAGGGGCAAGAGGGGCGCTATTTTTTAAACTAAAGGGCAGGAGGGGCGGAGCGCCCTCCTGAAAACCTCTGTCTCTTGTTATCAAAGTGTATTAGCAGTGAAGAGTTCTTCAAAACCTCTTTCACTTTAGAAAATGCTTCTCTCTGTGGTGTCTCCCATTTCCATTTCGTTTTTCCTTTCAATAACTCATACAATGGAGCTAATAAGGTAGCCATGTTTGGTAAAAATTTGCTGTAATAAGTAATGAGACCGATGAAGGAACGTAGCTCATCAACATTCTTCGGATCAGGAGCTTTGACTACAGCATCCACTTTAGACTCTAAGGGATGAAGCCCTTCCCTGTCAATACGATGACCCAGATATTCCATTGAAGATTTCAAAAATTCACATTTTTCATAATTAAGCTTCATTCTAGCTTCCTGTAAATGCATTAGAACTGTTGTCAAGTTCTGTAGGTGTTCAGCTTCATCTTTTCCGAAAACCAAGACATCATCGAGATAGCAAGCAGCCTTCAAACCATGCAGAATTTTGTCAATCTCTCTCTGGAACATAGCTGGAGCTGAGGCAACTCCGAAAGGAACTCTAGTGTAACAGAAAAGTTCTTTATGGGTATTGATTACTACTAAATCTTTGGACTCTTCATCCAATGCAGCTGGCAATAAGCATCACAAAGGTCCAATTTAGAGAAAACAATTCCTCCTGAAAGCTGTGCAAATAAATCTTCGATGTTCGGCAGTGGATACTACTCCAATTCAGTCACCTTGTTGGTTGTTAACTTGAAATCTCCACATATTCTGATGCGTCCATCACGCTTTAGGACAGGTACGATTGGCGCTGCAGACTCAGCAGTCTTCATTGACTCAAGGATGCCTTCCTTAATGAGGCGAGCTATTTCTTGATCAACCTTGTCCAAAAGAGCATAAGGAATTAGGCATGCTTTAAAAAATTTAGGCGTTGCAGAATCTTTCTTAATCAGGTGCACTTTGACATCTTTTAAGATGCCTAAACCTGGTGAAAATAAATCTGAATTTTTCTAAAAGATTATGTAACTTCAATTCTGGAGTTGGCAAATTGTTTATGGTATAAAACTGGTTTGGATTCTTGGAAACATTCATCAACTTTAATGGATAAATCCATTGCACCCACAGTCTAAATGACAGACCAGATGTTATGGCCAATAAGGTTATCTGAGCGAAAAGTCCCAGCCGGTTATTGCCCAGTTAGCTTAACAGGTAAAGCATTGGCCTTGTAAGCCAAGTATCCGGGTTCGATTCCTGGCCTGGACAATTTTTCGCTCAGCTGGAAATATTGAATTTGTATGATAACTTTACCAATCAGTTAGATTGTGTTAAAATAATAGTATATTTCTGTAGTTTATCAATCCTTTTTATGTTTTTGTCCTTAAAAGTCCTTGATTGTTATTTAAAAGAATCTGTACCAGAACTTTAAAAGAACCTATCGGACAAGAGCTCTTTTTTTTTTTTTTTTTAAATCAATTTAATAGTGTGACACACCAGAAGAACTCTCACAATTAAATTGTGTGATATGACACATTGGTTGAGAAACACTATTCTAAACAATAATTTCAAATTGTATTTAATTTGCTTTTTTATAGATCTAAATGAATTTATTGACAAATTTGAAGAAAGTGGAGAAGGAGAATTCCATATCAAGAATTATTTTCATTCAGAAAAGTTGTTAATATGTGAGGTAAGGACAACTTAAACTAATTGGTGATTTATTGAATTATTGTTTAATATATATTTTTTCTTTTTTCTGTAATTTTACTTTCAACCCTTATTTATTATGAAAATTAATTTTATTGAAACTTTTCAATGACAATTTTTAAATTATGTAAAGATTTTCAGTTATTCATTTTTGTTTTATGAGACATTAACCCTGTGAGGACAAATAATTGGTATACATGCTGCATGAAATGTTTAGAATTCTTGATTATTCTTACCAGTAAAAATTTATTGCCTTGTTTAATCCCAGCATTTTCGGGATTCACTTTGGCAAAAATTTTTGCTTTAAAAAAATTGTGATCACCAGCTGAACAACTATATTGAAATACTTATCATAGAATAAGCTTCCCCCCCCCCCCAAAAAAAAAAAAAGAAATACATGATCAGGGGATTAGGACTTTTCCCAATATTTTTAATCTATAAAAAAATAATGGAAATCTTGAAAATGTTAATAAAAATACATTTTGATGATGCTGCTAATGGGCATAAATCATCTTAACTTTAAAAAATTTACAGATTTATAAAATGTAGAATAATAATCTTGAAATAAAAATACCTTGGAAATCTGAATAATTTTTAAAATCAGCGAAATCACAATAAAAAATATTTTTAGTTGGACCGTTATGCAGTCTGAGCAAGCAACATATGAAATTTACAGATATTTGTTATTTGTAAAAAGTAATGGAAAACTTTGTTGAAAATGAATATAAAAATAGCTTATTATATTTAGATTCTGATGAATCATTACTTAAATGTTCTTTTAATAAATCCAGTGCATCTAAAAGATTTGAGAATTGAACTTTTCCACCATGCAACATTTGGTGTATTTATTAATGGGGTTAAGCTTTTGTTTCAATATGTAGCATGACAAAATTGGTAAATTTCTTCTGTATTTTTATAACTATGCTTTCAGTTTGCTATGGTATTGGAACAGCATGGCTTAAATTCATTTATAACTATAATAAGATGCTAATAAAAGATGCTATGTAACATTTTGTAAAGAAAAAGAAAGAAAGAAAAAAAAAACATTTTCAGCTGTGTATAAATAATAAATCTTCATCCGAAAACTGATTCGCTGAATTCATCATGTCACCATAATATGAACCATTCACAATTGTTATTCATACATCACTCAAAGGTTTATGTTAAAAAAGAGATTTTGTCTGGATTTTCATTTGCTGAATGGGTCTTGTCATGTAACCATAAATTAACTACTGAGAATCACCACTGTGGTTCTTGCCAAATAACAAGCTACAAATTTATCCTTTTTTTTTTTTTTTTTTTTTTTTTGCATTATGTAAGAGAATATTTATATAGACTTGAAATCATTAATTATATTAGCATCAGCTAATTAGTTTAATAGCTTTTTTTATGAGGGAAATTTGCAACTGGATATACCTGAAATCTAATACTTAGTATCTTTATTTTCCCTGCCATAGGCCTCTTGTAAGCACAAGATTTGTGTTGTTATAACAAAAAACATGTTCTTATTAGTTGCTTAACATACTAACAAAATTATTATTGTTACAGCAAATTAAGATATTAGTTTAGCAATATTATGTAACTTTCTTGAGAATAACTTGAAACTGAATACTTAACTTACCAGCCAGATCGACAGGATACAGTATGTGCCACCAGATATCTGTTGTATCCTTAATTGTTATGATATCATTATTATCTCCTCATATCGATTAGAAGTATTGATACTAAATAATACAAAGTATATTTTTTATCTAATGTAATTAATCTCAAATTATAATCACGTTTATGTCAATTCTATGTTGTTATCATGCTGTTAAAACTAATGTTAAATTACTTTCTCACTTATCATTTTTTTCTATAGGACTCTCAAGACAAAGAATTGGTTCTAGTAGATATATCAATAACATTCACAAACCCTGATGAATGTGAAAGTTTACAAGAGAAAATAACGTAAGCAAAAACTTCTTTTTTCTTTGTATACATTTTTATCTATAAAATACTAATTGATTTTAAAAATATTGATTTGATTTCACAAAATATAATTTAAATATTTCAGTATTTATCTCTTTAATACAATAGTAAATTAGAAATAGTGTTCCAGTGTTTAATAAAAGTTAAATTTGAAAAGTGAACTCATGTTTTCAAGTTTAATTATTAGATTACACCTATATCTAAATATTTTCTGATTTATTGTAATTTATTTTTTCTTGTTTAATTCAGAAATGTAATTTCAGATGCTTGAGAATTTTACATATATAATTTTGTATTAATTTATAATTCACATTTAGTATGAAATTTCCATTTCCAAAATGAAAGATCATTTTGTTTGGTGTGTATTTCTAACACATAGTCAAAGTTTAATACATTATATGCTAATTTTAATTACTTTCCTTACACTGTAGTATGTGAATGAAGAGTATAAAGAACAAACATTCCATGGTTAGTTTTTATTTATTTTAATAAAATAAACATGAAAATCTGTATGTACTACAAAATTTCACATTAGGCTTATAAAAATAAGTATGCTATAAACAATGAGTCAAGGGTGAAAAAATAATTTTAATAAAAATGAATAATGAAGAAATTAAAATAATTTGCATGATGATAAAAATTAGAAAAATAACAGTTACAGTTTAATTTAATCTAAATTTAGTGATATACTTATTTTAAATATCAAGGAAAAGTGATATTCAGAGATTATTTCATAGATAAGAAAAAAAAAAACACTTGATCTTAAGATATGTAATATGAAAACAAATGAGACTAAAAAATTTCGGTGCTACTCTATTATCCCGTTGACCAATTTCGCCAAATTATACAAATTGCCAAACTAAAAACCAAATTATACATGTTGACATAATTTTTATTTTAAATAACGAAAAAACAAACAATTACTAGAATATTAATTAAAATACAAATAAAAAGTCGAAATAAAAATCACTTAATGAGATTTTAAACACATGAATCGTATTTGAAATCGTCATTGAATGTGACATTCACGATCATCCATTATTGGCATTTAATCTTATAGTTTGGTGATAATTTATTGGTCGATGGGATAACCTAGTAGTACCAAAATTTCTTCTCCTTATTATCCCTCTCCTCTGGTTATTTCTACACTATCAACTTTTACCAGTGGCGGCGCTACACGAAAAATGGGTGTCGGCGACATCAGCTTTGTGAGGCCCCTTTCATTTTCCAGTCAGAAAAAAAATGTTAAATGAGCTGAATTATACACTAATGATAATTATACACTAATTTATTAGTATACTATACAAGTTTTATTACTAATCAAATAATGGCATAAATTACATAAACAAAGACAATTTAAAATAGACGAACTCCTGCCTATCAGGAATTCGGTTAAAAATCCATTGCAAAATTATATGCCTTAAAAAAAAAAAAAAAAAGGTTAAGTTAAATAAACTAGAAAAAAATCTAACATGTACTAAATTTTAAACCGAGAATGTAAAAACGATTTCCATATTTATAACTTCAAAAATACAAATACGGGTCAAATATGGAACCTTTCGTGTTTTTTTAGAAGTCGGTTGAACGAATTTGAAACAGACAATTCGAATTATAACTTAACCCACCCAATAAAAAAAGAATACTAAAAATCGATTAATTATATCTATCGCACGTGAAATGGCGATTCATAAGTATGAAAATATAATTTAATTACAAATTACTAACCTAAAATTACAATAATAAAATAATATAGTTTTAAAGACAAATAAATATGCTAAGAAATGTATTTGGATACTGACTTACCTTACAAATATGAAATAAATCACAACATGATGATAAATGTATAAAAATATAGCTTCTTTAAAGTATACAAATCAACAATTTTTCACTTGGTAATGAAAACAAACGATTCGGGGACTCACCAGTCTCACTCGCAGAATCACCTAACTTTCATAATGTTTCCAACGACTCTAGATAAATACTAGTATGCTCATATGGAAATAAATACGGATAGCTAAGTAACTTGGCCAAGATTCAGATAGATTTTCCACTGTTATCAAAACAAGATTCAATCAAAGGTCTGCATTTTTGCAAACAGCGAAACGTTCGCATAAATGCAGGCTTTTAATTGGTCAATTCCGTTTCGCTAAACAGAGAAAAATCTGTCTGGATCCTGGCCAAATATTTTTAAAAGCTCGAAAAATTGTTTTGCGAGGCCCCCACAGGCGTGAGGCCGACAGCAGTCGCCGACGCCTAGCGCCGACACTGACTTTTACATTTGTAAATTGCATCATTCATTTTTCTGTTTACCTGTACATCGCTTTTGAGTAGCTATTTTCCAAGCTATTTATTGATGTAATTCACATCTATATAGAAAGCAGATAGATACATAAGCATTAATTTTTAGTCCCTTTATATGTTTTTTTTTTTTTTTTTTTTTTTTTTTTAATTCTTTTTTTCTTTAAAATATTTTGGTTATTTTAATACAACTTAGAATCGATATTTATTGACCTTGTGTTTATTTCTTTTTAATTCAGAATTGTTAAAATGTGTTATACAAGTTCATAAATTTAGGTTTATTCAATAAACTTTAGTGTATTTCAATTATATCACTTTGATTTATTTGTTTATTTTCATTGTACAGCATTTATAACACCATTGTAGTTTTTATATATGTTAATTTGTCAAAAATAAAGTAAAACATATGTAAGAACTTTTGAAATTGATGTAATTGCAATATATGAGACATTCAAAAGTCAATCCGATTAACTCCACCAAATACAAATATTTATTTTAAAAATTTTAAGTTATTTATCTATTTAAAAAAAAAAAAAACCTTATTACTTTTTTTGTGATATTTTTTGACGTGACAACGTCTTGTAAATTGGTTTGCCGGGAGACACTTCAAGAAACTGTGTTACGTTACGTTACGCTCCGCTCACGATACGCGCTCACTTTTCTCTTAACTTTTTCCGGTCACTTGTGGGACCATTTTCTGAATGTGAATGTGAATTCGCTGCAAGGAAGGGGTGGTGCTTAATAGGAATTTTAGATAGTATCAAACTAAGACGAAATACGTTATGTATTAGTTATTAGTATAAAGTACAAAGAAAATAAGTGTAGTTTATTTCGTAATTCGGTGGTATATTATGGAAAACTAATGATATGTGATTAGTGAAAGCCATTTTACTTTAGTTATATTCTGCTCATTGAAAAATTCTTTAATATGCTGTTTACAAAATTCAACATTTGACATCAATAAACATGAAGTAAAATGTGTTTAACAAACACAGTGTATTGCAAGTTATTGTATGTATATTTGTATATAAATACGTATGTATGTGTAAAGGTAAAAATAAAATTTTGTTAATATGAAATTCAGTGCGAGATTCTTTGTATAAATTAATGTTTTAAATATAATTCTTTGTATAAATAAATGTTTTAAATTGTTACTATTATTTCATCCTTCTTCCTACTATACGAATGAATATTCACATTAAAATTATTTTACAACTCAAAGTCGTTGTCACGTAAAACTTTCGTCCGTATACCGACTTTACAGGCAACCAATTTTTTTTTTTTTTATTATATTCATTAGTTGTCTTATTTCAAGAGTAATTCATAAGCAATGTATAGATATTATAGAAAAATTTCAACCCAATTATGTCATTACCTAAATTTCTAAAAAAGAAAAAAAACAAGATGAATGTAGATTCTACCATTGCAGAATTCAGTTTCGCCTCCGATTAGAAAAAAAAAAATCTATAGAAATTTTTTAGAAGGGCGACCCCGTTTAGATTGCAATGAACTAACTTCATTTTTCTTGTGTTTATCAATATAATAGCAAACAGAACGGCGTGAAATACCCAATTGAATCGCAATTTCTCTCTGAGACATTGGAATTGCGGAATAATAAAGAGATACAATTTGACGTGCTACTTCTTCATTGACTAGATTCATCAAAAACGGATTTTTTCTTTAGTTTAAACGCTTTTTTATAGACTCTGAGTAAAAGGAAAAGCAATTTAACAATAAAACGAATGGAATCCCGACGAATTCGACGAATGAAATGTTTAAAAGACCCGATCGATTTGGTTTTTAAAAAAAGCAAAAGTAATTACATTATTGAATCAATATATAATAAATATATTTACAAAGTAAATGTCAAATTTGCCAGTTACAATTTTGCATGCAAATGTTCGCACATCTACAGTTAAAATTGTAATATGAGTGCCGGCGAAATCCAGAAATTTTATTTTATATGCACTCACAGAAAAATAGTTTTATTTAAAAAAAAAAAGTAATATCGGGTACTACTAGGTTATCCCATCGACCAAAAAATTATCGCCAAACTATAAGATTAAATGCCAGTAATGGATGATCGTGAATGTCACATTCAATGATATTAAATACGATTCATGTGTTTAAAATGTCATTAAGTGATTTTTATTTCGACTTTTTATTAATATTTTTATTAATATTCTACTAATTATTTACTTTTTCGTTATTTAAAATAAAAATTATGTCAATATGTATAATTTGGCTATTAATTTGGCGATTTGTATAATTTGGCGAAATTGGTCGACGGGATAACAGAGTAGTACCTAATATCGTTATTAGTAAAGATACGATGTTTTAAATAGTGACGTCATTTTCTCTTCAAATGTTCTTTAAAAGTTACTGCTTATGAAAAAGGCATCCATAATAATATTGTAATTCCCATTTATCTGGTTGCTGAATGACATAATTTTCCTCATTTGAAATTTCTCTTATTTTGATTTAGACATTAATTTTTATCATAAATTATTTTTTGTCATTTTATTTACATTATTAATATTATTTCTCAGTAAATATATATTTTTAACTCAATTAGTGCATAATTATACGCAATCATTTTAGAAAATAAATTTTTATTATCGAGAGAAAAGCTAAACTGTGTTGCCACCATTTTGAAGAAATGTCATGAAAAAGCTTTTAAAATTAAAAATAAAATATAAAAATGGAAATAAATTAAAAAATAATTAAAATGGGCACAACTACAAATAAATAGTTTTCATTTAAAAAAATAATTATCAAAATCGGTTGACTAGAAAATTCAGGGCTGATGACACGACATTTTTAGCTTGTGTGAAAGAAATAGCATCGGATGCTAAAAAAAAAAAAAAAAAAAAAAAAAAAAAGAAAAAATACCCCTTTTGAATACCCCATTTTTAAATTTGCTCAGTCAGATTATTATCAATTGTGTAAAAATTTTCTTTGTAACTATTCTATATTATCGAGCAAAATTGGGAAATTTCATTTGCGAACACTAGCAGTAAGACTACAGAGGTGTGAAAATTATTAGAATAATTGTGAAATTTTTAATAAAATCTTGTTAAAATAAAAATATAACACATTATTTTAAAAATGTTCATACATTTATTATTTAGTGTGCGTTCCACACTTTTTACTGAAGATTCGATACGTTTTGGCATACTTTGTATGAATTTTTAGCTATTAATTTGTATTTCATTATCATGGTGCCGGATTCGGATGAGTCTTTTTATCAAATCATTTTTGTTTGTGATGCTGAAATTCTTTAAATTTTCATTACAATGTCTATGGGATTCATATCGGGGCTATTTCTAGGCCATGGAAAGTTTTTTATATTTTTTTCATCGAAACGTTTGGTGAAAGATGAAGATTTATAGCACAGAACTTTATTAGCTATGAAGTTTCCATTTGGAAACCAGTCTTTTTATTGTGGAATTAATCTGTGTTCAAGCACTTTTTCATACTGATACTGCTTCATATTGCCTTCTACAATGTATAAAAGTATAGCACCCTCAGAAAGCATCATGATCTAAACCATTGGTTCCCAACGGGGGCGATACCGCCCCCCCCCCCCCCAGTGGGTGCTAGAGCCTTTCAGGGGGGCGGTAGCCAGTTTAGAGAAAAATGGGGGGGCGTTAGGACAGTGCAGCGGGGCGATTATGGCATACCTACGTATTTAGGAACTAATATAATGAAAATAATTGATCTCCCTGATGATTGATAATGAAAACAATTGCCCACTCCGAGACATAAATCTTAATTGCACCTTTAAATTGAAATCTATACAGACGAACTTAAATCTGATGGTGGAGGGAGGGGTTAAATTTATTTTACTAATGTAAAAAAAATAGCCGTGGAAGTCGAAGATTTGTTATGATTCGAATTAAAAATCATTATGAAATAAAAAAAGTTAAAAACAATCATAAAATAAAATAAAATAATCTCATAAAAAAAATCAAGTGTTATTATTTACTAAAAAATTGAAAAATGATACAAAGAAAGAATTGATATTTAATACGGACATCAGGAGGGTTTCTTTAACACATTTAAAACAAGCTAAATGTACTCTCTGTACATTCCGTTACACATAATCAGCAATTGGTTTAAAAAACTGGAATGAACACCTGTATATGTCGCTTCATTACATTATTAGAACAGTCAATATGAATAAAAGTAATTCATTGAATGACAGGATATTTTGCCAAATTTATAGTGAAAATCATTTCACTACAAAGTGAAACAATTGTTTTATTTTGTAGTGCAGTTATCACTATCACTTTGCATCAGACTTGCAAATGAATTCAATCGGTTGCTGCTGCACACAAAAGTTCGTTGTCTTTGAAAAGCTATTTGTCTGAATCGTTTTTCGATATATTTTATTTAGTATTACACTTAACTAAAAACAAAGGTGTAAAAATACTCTAAAACCTGAAAAAAATTACACCGATTATGTGACAGATTGTTTAGAATCTTTAATTAAATAAATTGAAATATTCTAAATATTTTCAATAAGGCATAAATTGATTGTAAGATGATGAGTTGAATTAAAACAAAAAATCCCATAGCTGCCTCTGTGGGTAAACTTCTTTTGCTCAAAGGAAATCGAAGTAGAAGAGATATACAGCCAAATTGTCACATTATTCGCAGTCTGTAAAAACAAGTTTTTTACTTACTTACTGTCAACACTTGGACGTTCTTCATGAAATTTTCTCAGAGCGATTCCAAGGTATTTATACATGATTATACCGAGTTTATTTTTAGATCCTTTTGCAAAGCAATATCATCATATTTGGAGGAGGAAATCGCAGGACTCGCGGCAAACGAGAACTATTAGTAAAATTCAGAAATGGATACCAAGAATTGTAACTTCAAAACTTACAGCTCTCTAATCTGGATTGTGAGGGAGAGAACATAAAATTTTAATTGCTTTCCTTTCATCAGATTTGGCTGAAAGTGGGTTCCATGCAGTAGCTAATTTACTGTCTAAAAAAAGGAACATGCATCTTTGAACCTGACAACTAGTGATTGATGTTGATGAAATTGGAATCTGATATGAAAGAATTAGCCAAACTCCAATAACCTCAACTATTTGGTTATGTAAAAAAAATTCTTATTGATTTTGTGTTTAGTTTTCAATTTTTATTAAACAATTTTTTACTACATTTGATGGTGGTTTTAATTAACTTCTATTTTAATTAATAGATTGACAGCTGGATAAAATATAGATAACATCAAATAATATTTTAACATTTATGGAAGAGGGGGCATTGACATTATTTTCTCTTGTAAAAGGGACGGTGGACCAGAAAAGGTTGGGAACCTATGATCTAAACCATTAATTTAGTAGGATGTTTAACTTTTTGTACTAAGCAATTTCGGAAAATTTCTTCCCTGGTACTTATCCTGAGATACTGGCTGCTTTTTTCTGATATGATAAACATTCATTCATCAGAAAAAACATACCTAAAAGATAAACAATTCCTTAAAATATCTAATTTGTTGAGAAATATTCTTATAAAGAAATTTATAAACGGATTTACATCTTTAGCCAGTATGCAAAAAACATGATTTCAAGAAAAGAAATGAACAACTTAAGTTTAATTGATTAATTAAGGGAAAATTATATTTCCAAACTTTCTTCAGTAATTTCTGAATTGCTATTGTACAACTTTTGCTTAAGCAAATCTTTTCTTTGCCATAGAGGATGTGATTTTAGCCTTTTTCGAAGATGACGAGCACTGACTCCAGCTGAGCTAAGCTTTCTACGAATATAAGAATCGCATACATTTATTCCAAACGGTTGCAAAAAGATTTTTAGTTCATGGCTAGTTGCTCTTCTGTTAGCCTTAACAGTTTTAAATAATTTCTCTTCTGTTTTTGCAGTAAACTAACCTTTCCTTCCGCATATCCTTATTCTAGAAATTTCATATCCACATTTGCAGCTCAGAACTCTTTATAGTCTATACACAGATGCTTGCAAAAATTTTGCTTTTTTAACGATTTTGTTCTGTGTGTCGTTATTTTCTTGAATGAGACACTTTATCACAGCTACTCTTTTAGGAGAAATATCACTTGCTTAACCCTTAATCATGGAATAATCCTTTGACAAATGAGAAAAAGCTATCAATTAATATAAACTAATCAAAACGGCTAAAAGATTTGTTTTAAAAATAAACTAATACTGATACCAATTCAAGAAAGGAAATCAAATGCTAACGCAGCAAGCAGAACAATTTAGAATTGAATTTTACATTTGTTTGCTAATCAATCTAACTATTTATGCAATGGAAACAATTTGATTACTTTGGATAAAATACCTTTCTTTTTAAAAAATGGCAACTTTTAAAATTATTTTATCCCCAAAACCAAATTAAAGGAGTGCAAACTTGACTAAGCCAACAAAACAAATTACTTTTATGAAAAATTGCAAGAAATGCAATATTAATCAAGAAAAACTGAAAAAAATCACAATTATTCTAATAATTTTCACACCTCTGTAGTTTTTCAAGTGGCCACTTTGTTTAAACTTATGGCCACCACTTTATTTAATAATACTAAACAGTCTAAATTTCCATATGTATTAATCTAAAACTGAATAGCCCTAATAAATATGTTAATATAAATATATTGGAACCTAAAAAAATAGAATTGTTGATGAAATGTAACTGTAAGTAAATTGTATTCTGTACTTGTAGGAAAAAAAAAAAAAAAAAAAGTGGCCTGAAGGTGGCTGCTGATAGACAAATTTTCACCGACCACTTTTTCTCGTTTACGGCCCTGGGGCTGGTGGCTAGTGCTAATTTTGCTCTTTATTCTATACAAGGTAGAACCCGTCAAATTTCGACGAAAGAAAATATTTAAGGCAGAGCTATTTTATTGATTTATAACAAACCTACAAAATTAGTTACAATAAAAAATGCACCTTACATTGCTAAATCTAACTCTTAAACAAATTATATTTAAACTAAAGTTAACAAAATACTATTTATATAACTGAGAAATAGTTAAAATTAAACTTTAATCATACATGTAAGACTTAAAAATTAGATATGTTATTATGATAAAGTTACTGATTAAGTTTCTTATGCTAGTAATTCAAAATGAAACAAAGCAATCTTTATTCCACTTTGACTCAATCATAGAATTACTTTTCCTGTGAAATCTAAACCCAACATCATTTTCTCCATACCAAAATTTACATAAGCACCTTGCATATTTATATTCACTATTTAAAAAAAAAAAAAAAAAAAAAAAAAAAAAATTGGTATTTTAATTTAACCATTTTGATTCAAAACTCGAAGCTTCGATTTTATTAGCTGAAACAGATACTAAACTATTTATATTCTTTTAAGTGTATATGAATTTTTGTAAATGACATCAAAATTCATTGGGTTTTATAACAGAAAATATTCTTGACACAACACACATTTAAATTTAAATTTTTTTCTCTTTTTGAGAGAATGGGAACATAAAGATACGGTAATATTTTTTCTTTGCTTTAAATAGAAATGGATTACTCCTGTTGCCACAATTAGAAAAACAGTATTAAAAACAACAAAAAAATTAATATTTTAAAAATAAATTGAGATACAGTTTTCAAATAAATTGCATTTAAATGTAATTTTTTTTTTTTTTCGATAGGATGGTGTAAAAATTAAAAATGTGCGATGTTTATAACTTAAAAAAATTGCAGTAGTAAAAATTGCAAAACCGAAATTACTTTTCAAATTTCAAAGTGTTGCCATTCGTAAAATGACGTATGCGTTACGCGCAGATATGTTTGGCCTTTATAATATAGATGTATATATATACATGTATCAAATGCATATTTTGAATTTCTTTTAATAGTTCTCTTTTAGACATGTTGACAGTTGATATCACCCAGTTTCTTTCTGATGAACTCAATAATTTAAGCAAAATTTATTGTATACAGATAGAAGTTGGAAATTTACCAGTAAAATGTGTAAGTTTAAGATTGATTAAAATACTTTTCTTTCAATAAAATACTTTTTGTTTAATTAATTTTAACTTTTAAGTCTAATTTCATCAAATGGATGACTTCTTGATGTATTAAATATATATACAGTCAAACCTCGTTAACATGAATCCCAAGGGGAATCAAAATTTTGTTCATGTTAACAGTAATTCCTGTTATCAGAATAAATCTTTGTATTTAGTTTTATAGAGGACTGTGAAAACAGTTCACATCAAAAGTAATTCATGTTAAGCGTATTCATGTTAATGAGGTTCAACTGTATATATATTTTTAATATAAATTTTTACATTTTTTTTTTTTTTTTTTTTTTTTTTTTTTTTACAAAAAAGGATATAAAAAAATAAAGCCTTTTTAAAATTCAAATTAAAAGTCCTAAATTCAAAACTGAAATTACAATCTAGTTTTCATATTTTTTTAAAAATCTAATTTGCTCTTTTTAACTTCTTTTTCCAGCCCAACATTTACTACTTTCAGACTTCAAATCCAGAAAATCTTTTAGATTAAAATTTTTGATTAACATGTTTTTCTCTTTTATTTGTGGTTATGTCAAAGCTTGAATTTCAAGGTGGGATTTGTGCTCCAAATTTTTAAATCTCGCCCAAAAAATTTCACCATTTTACAGAAAATTTTGCATTTTCAAACTATAATGAATTTCTACGACTGCTTTTCCATTTTTTTCCTTTTATATATATATATATATATATATATATATATATATAAATACTTTTATAAATACATCCAAAGTTATTCAGACAATACCATTAAATAAACCAATGAAACCAGTATTTTTGCAATCATATTATTAAAAACAGTTGAAGTTTGAAGTGAAATAGAAGGCAGATTACCAAATTACTAAAAAATACATGGATAAATGGACATTATATAACCAGAGTAATTCATATATTACCATACAATAAATCAATGAAACCAGTATTTTTACAGTCATCTTATTGAAAACAGTTGAAGTTTCAAGTGAAATAGAAGGCAGATTACCAAAATAATGAAAGGTAAATGGATAAAAGGACAGTAGAAGGCTTTTTTATTAAACTACTCTTCAGGGGTGCATAGTTTAACAAAAAAGCAAAAACATCCAACCAGTTTCTTATATATACAAAAATATTTACCATACCCAAATCCTAGCATGAATTATAGTTCAAGTGCATCTACATTAGATATAAATTACATGTGACTTTCTAACAGTTAAGGTTATGGTCATAGTATAAATCATATAGATAATAAAATTAAAATGCAAATTTGCATTCAGTTTATTTTGTAGTTTAAATTACTTTTATGAAGTATTTTGGACAACAATCTTTATTTGTACTGACAGATTGATTTATATTTCAGTCTTTGATTATACTTTTATTTATACTTTTACAATGCCTTTTTTTTTATCATTCTATATATTTTTTAAATTAATTCTATTTATTAAAATTCTATATTTTTGAGCTTGAGATTTAATAAATTAGTTAAACTAATTGTTGTTGCATTTTTTAATGATTTCAAAATGTTATTTATGTAGGAGTCTTTAAAAGCTTTGAGTTCATTGATCAAGTACCATAGTTTGATGTTTACTGTTAGTCAGGTAAATTACATATTCAGTTGCCTGGAAGCTGTGATAGAGTATTGCTGTGTTTGCCCTGAACAAGATTCAAAGTAAGATTATTTAAAATAATCATTAACTCCTTTACAGCCAAAGAAATCTTGTATGACTTGTTCATGCCAGCATTTTCCTTATGGGTGCTTAGAGACATGGTGTGCCATAGGGAGAACAGCATCACATTTTGCAATCTAAATAACATTTACTATTGCAATGAAAACATAAAAAGTACAAAATTCAAATTACATATTATGATAAAATATAAGAATTAGTATCTAACTTTTGTATGATATGACCTGAAACATTATTAAATACGTACACTAACATCATATTCAATGCAATGATAATGGGATGATTCAGGGTGAATTTTCTTCATGGAGTATGCTGCAAGTTTCCTTGATGCATTTTTCTTTGATTAAATTGATGGCATTATATCTGGGAAGTGTCTTGCTGTAAGCTGTAAACTTGCTCTACTGTAATTGCTAAATTGCTTCATTGTATAATTTTTGTTTCGGTGAAATAACATGAAATTTTCAAGTAATTCAATCCACTAATTTCATACGAAAGTTATAATTGTCATTGTTTTTCATCTTCATTTATTTATTTATTATTATTTGTATTTATTTATTTGTTTTTTATCTTTAAATAAATGTATTTCAAATTGCCATATCTGCAAAGTGGTGAAAATTTGTTTTATAGTACTTCTGTCTTTTTGGGGTTATTAGGTTAGACAAGTGCCTGATAAGCTTTATCTAGTTTTCTTGAAATTAAATTTGTTAAAATTTTCAGTTGAATTATGTGGATTAGAAAAAAAATTCATATATTTCAGTTTTTTTTTTTTTTTTTTTTTTTTTTTTTTTTTACAAGAATGTTAGTTAATTCTGATAACAGGTAAAAATTGTCAATAATTACACAATAACCTTTCCCCCCAAAAAATTTAGTGAACATCATCACTGATTTTGTAGCTACTCTATGGTTGTCATACTTTTTGTAAAAGATAGTACTTTTCCCTATATGCTGTATACACCATAATATAATGGACATATTTAGATTCAGTTTCAGCAAATATCTAGAGTTTAACTCCAAAACAAGCTCTTTTCAAAGGTATGTATTGAACCCTGGATAATTGGCCTTTTAAAAGCATCAAATCTTCAAAAACACTGAAACCCCTTCCAGGTGTATATAACTTAAAAAAACAGGCCAATTTTTTAGTTTTTCATTTGGAAGAGAGTTTTAATCAAATATTTATTATCAGAAAAATGCAGAAAATTAATTACCCGGAAACAATTTCTACTTATAATTTTTTCCAAAAATTAGATTTTCGATCAGTTTATTTTTAGACCAGCATAGCTCAATATCAGATTTTACTGTTACACTTTGTAAAATAAGTAGACCTTAAGGAAACATCCATTTCTTCTAAATTGGTTGCTTTCCACGCTTTCATTCTTGTTTTTTCTTTTGCAACATTTTGGCTAATATATTGTTCTGCATAATGATTTATTTCCATCACAATTTGAGGCACCAATTGTTTATTGAGAAATAATTCAAAAAGAAAAAACTAATCAGAAATATGTTATATTTATAGATATTCCTTTCTGTCCTAAAAATGGAATGCTCAGAGATGCTACAAGTTAGCATCTTATTCATATCAAGATGTGCCATTATCTTGCATCTTGCAGAGAAATGTCATCACTGTTGAATTTTTCTCATGTTATGAAATATATTCACGTGAATCTGACCCAGAAGATGACAGAAAATAATCATCTATTTCACTATCAGATATATCTGTCAAAATATTAAAAATGACTCTTATTACACTACACAAAAATACAAAAAAAAAAAATATAAATAAATAAATAAAAAATAAAAATAAATAAAAAACAACCTATTCAAACATGTTCTGATAAACTATTGCTTTCAAATTTCACCTCTTTAGAAATATACCTTCTGCATGTTGAACAAAATAAGCAAGTTGATGGCAAATAGCTTTACAAGGTCAATGTACCTATTCTAAAGCAATGATCATAACTTATTTGATGATAGCCATAAAACTATAGTAACAGTGAAAGCTATATATATTTGTGAGCTATATGTATAGATATATGTTTATATATATGCCAGTGGCAGTTAATGCATTGACTATGCAAAGCATGTGTATTCGCCTGTAGAGTTCAAAGGTAAGTTTATTTTGGTGGCTATCTCTTATCTATACTTTATTTGATAGATTAAAAATAACAACAGTAATAGTAATATAAGAATTATAAAAATCTGTTTTGCATTAAAATTTACACAAATAATTTTCTTTTATAGATATGCATGTTGTAACTGAAAAGTTTAAAATCTTTAAAAAATTAATATTTTCTTGCTTTTTGTTACTCTGTAGTAAAAGAATAATTCAATAATAATAAATCCTATAAATAACCCTCTCCCTCAAAAAATGTTAACTTCTCTTCCAACTCTAAACTGGAATTTTTTAGCTCTGAATTATAATTTAAATTTGGATTTTGATTTCTCATTCTTTCTATCATTGAAATACACACATTTATAATAATAATATGAACAAAATACCTTTTTTTTTTTTCTAAAGCAGCAGATACAATATACTCTTTTACCAACTAGCAATATAATTGCATTGATTATTAATGAGCCAAATCCTCTTTTTATATCACTAACAGAAAACATCCTAAAACGGTTATTGAGCATACATTTGCTAAACAAAGATAGTACACCCAAAAAAATTTCTCATCTGTTTATCAATAGGGATCACTTTAAAGTCCTATTGTGTATGCTCTATAGAGACAAAGTCCCGCTTAAACTTTTAACATTCTTTTTTTAAATCATATGATGTAAGTGCTTTGCATATATAACAGACTACTGAAATAATTAAAATGCAAGTGTAATAAAAATAACAATGCTAAAAAATCATAATGTCCTAGAAAAATGTTTAATCGGTATGATGTAAAAATAGATATCTCAATAAAACATTTGAGTTTGAACTACAATTTTATGTAATGTATACCAAGGTTTATTGACTCCTTCTGACTTTGGCCATTAATATCCTATATTGTATTTTAATGATTGTTCATTATTGCTATTACCCATGTTTTCATTTTCAACCATTTTTAATTTACCCTTTTATTTTAGCATTTTTAACAAGAGATCAACCAAAAATTCATTTTCATTTTCAGCCCATAATCAGAGTCATTTATTTTCAGCAAAAATTTGGCTGAAAATTCAATCAGATTGAAAACTCAACCGAAGCTGTCAGTATTGCAAAAACCTCATTTCTTCTGACAGAAATTGTTAGCATTATTCTTCCGTTTGAGCTGTATTAGCTCAAATGAGATTATTTATTGCTACGAACTTCATTGTTTATAATTATCATTCATGACTGATTCAAGACATGAAGACAAATTATAATGCAAGCAATGCATATATATAACTAAACTAGCAATGCATATATATAACTAAACTTTTTCTTGTGTTCATTAAAAGCTGCAGACGTATCAGTTATAGAACTTTTTTTAATTTGACGCTTCAAAAGCAGTGTTGAATTCAGGGGTTGGTCCGAGGAGACATTCTCCATGGAACAATGAAATCTACCATCCAGGGAACAGCAGAAATCCCACCTGGAGGAAAAAAAAAAGCAAAATTGTTAACATTGTGCAGAAGTGTTACAAATACTCTTTGTGTGTGCTCTCTATAAAGTGCTAGTATAACAGATGATCATTTATAAAAATCATTATAAAAGACAAATCGAGGTATATATGCATAAAACTAAAATATTTTTAATTATGTAAAACTCGCATTATTAGAAAATCAGAGTTTCCCTCAGGTGTAAAAAGAGGCAGGGCGCTACTGTTCTGAAAAGGGCACTTTTTTGATTTTTAAGGGCACTTTTATAGAGTTTAATCTAGAAACTTGCGGTTCAATAAATCATGGAAAAACAGAAATTTCGTCAAAGAATCGAGAAAAAAAAAATCCAAAAAGTTTGTCGAAAAAATAAAAAAAAAGGTACATTTTGTTAAAATATCGCAAAAAAATGACAAATATTGTTAAAAGATCGCAAAAAAACAGTAAATCTTGAAAAATAAAACAAATCCTGAAAAAACAACAAATTTCGTGAAAAGATTGTGAAAAAAGGACGAATTTTGTTAAAAGATCACAAAAAATGGCAAATTTCGTCAAAAGGTTACGGGAAAACGCCAATTTTGTTACATTTAAACACGAAAAAACACAAATTTTGAAAAAGGGGCACGAAAGAAAAAAAGCACATAATTCATAACGGGAGTGGAATCGCACCCTCTTTTCTGCCACCCCAGTTGTAACATTTCAGACATTTTGCTGTGAAATTAATTATTTTTTTCCTTTTGCGATTTTTAGACGAAATTTGCCGGTTTTTTGCAAATCTTTTCACGAAATCTGCTGTATTTTCGTGATTTTTTGGCAAAAGTGGCCATTTTTTGTGTTCTTTTGGGGAAATTTTTCGTTTTATCGTTATTTTTAGAAGAAATTTGTCATTTTTTCATGATCTTTTAAGGAAATCTGACATTTTTTTGCAATTTTGTGACGAAATCAGGCATTTTTTTGCGAATATTGCCAGAAATTAATCGTTATTTCAAGATTTATTTAATGAAATGTACCGTTTTTCATGATTTTTCGATGAAATTACGTGTCTCAAGGGTTGCGTAATAGCTGTTTTTTGCATTCCGTCGCCGATCTTTTACATATTTTACGCGCTATAGCGCGTCCGCATCATCACTAAAGGGCTGCGTTTTTTTAAATGTGAAGCAAGAAGAGCACTATTTTTTTGAATGAGCGACAAGAGAGGCGCTAGTTTTTTAATGAGGGGCAAGAGGAACGCTATTTTTTTTAACTAAAGGGCAGGAGGAGCAGAGTGCCTTCTGAAACCCTCTGGAGGAAACTCTGGGAAAATCTTTCTGCGTCATTGAGGCATTAATTACATTTCTTTTTATATGAAAATAAAAAGATCTGGGTCTAAGGCACAGATATCCAACTTTGGTCACACATATAGTTAATTAATAATTATGTATGTTTAATAAATCTACATAATTGATTAATAATTATGCACATTTAATAAATACTGTAATTAATGATTATATATGTTGTTGTAATGTTGTTTTTTCCAAATCAGCATTTCCCTACACACCTTTGTTCTTCTTCTTTTAACCCAAAAGTGTCTTTTAAATTGCATAAGTATGTCTTTTTTAATTAGTTCACTTTCAAAACATGAGTATAATTCAACATCGGTGAGTAATTGAGGAAAACGCACTTTGATCAGACCAGTCCTCGGATAAAATGAAACTAACCTCCTTAATAGAGAGAAAACATTAATGCAGGACTTTGACCTTGATTCTTTCTGTGAAGAGCAATAATGAAAATTCCTACCATTTTTTTCTTTTCCAATACAGAATGAAAAAATAGTTTTTCTTCTGGTAGAGTGGGAACTGATCATTTACCCCTACTTTTGCTTTCTCCTCAGATGGAGGGAAAAAAAGTATTTCTTATCTTTCGATGAATTGAAATTGAATAACAGAAACTTAACTCATATTACTTGATCTTACCCTACTCTTCTGTGAGATATGCTGGTAGTTACTTTTGCTTTACATCACAATATGTGATTAGGCGAATCTTGTAATCATGAGTCGAGGATTAAATTATAATAAAAGTTCAATGTAGAAGGTAGTCAATAGGCAATAATTAAACAATGTTCTTTATGAATGGATTTTTATTTCTTTGATGTTACATATTTGATCTTTCTCAAGCCGCACCAAAATCTTGATAGGCAGAGTAGTTGTTAGATACCAAATTAATTTACCAGTATTTTACCTTCTTATTATACTTCTGCAATCTTTTGACAAAATGAATAATTTTTCTGCAATCTTCAATCAAAATTCATGTTTTCTTTTGCGTTTTGTTAACGAAATTTGCTTTTTTCACAATCCTTCAACAAAATACACGCTTTTTTCTGCAATCCTTTGACAAAATTTGCTCTTTTTTTTTGTGCTTATGTATGTGTTCCTTTGACGTAATTCTTGTTTTTACCAATCTTTTGCATAACTCTTTTTTTTTTTTTTTTTTTTCAGAGATCTGTTGACTAATTCGCAATTTTTTCAACGAGCCTTTGATGAAATTCAGATTTTTTTTTTTCTGTAATCCTATGGTGAAACCGCTGATTGTTTGCACGAATGATTGAAAAAATTGATTTTTTCAGAGACCATTTGTTGAAATTTGCAATACTTTTTTATGTCCAAATCTTCAGATTGATGAGCGATTTTAAAACATTTTAATGAATGAGTAATTTTTTGGAAAATCTAGAATCAGCAAACATTTCTGATGTCGCTAAAAAAATACTTGGAAATAAAATACTTGATATTGATTTTGACATGGGGGGATGGAATTTTTGGGGTAATATGGGGTGTTTTCTCAGTATATATATATTTTTTTTCTTTTTTTTCTTTTTTTTTTTTTTTTTTTTATTACAAAATGAAGAAGTGGAGAGTCGATCGATATTGGTGGATTAACTAAATATTACAGTAATAGAATATGTGCTAATTTTTTTATGCTTAAATACTTTTTATTATAGTTAATTTATTTTTTTAATATTACATTAATCTTTTGTATTTTCTTTTATTTATTATTATTATTTTTAATATTGCAGCATTGTTTCATTAGAAAAAGCAACAGCTGAGTGCTTATTAGCATTAGCAGATAATGTCGGCAAACCTGAAAATAAAGTTTTCCTCAATTCTTATCTTGTGGCAAAATTTTCATTAAATTTATTTCAAGTAAGTTTATAAATTTTGATTGTTATTCTTTTTTTATGCATATACAGTGAATTAGCTTATATAGTAGATGGAAAACCATAGAGTTTGTCTCTATTTGGTTATTCAAATGTTAAAGCATATAAATATATAGATGTTGGTTGAAAAAATATTTGCTAAATAGACTTGTTCATTATAGAGGCTTTACTATGTATGTTTGTCTAATTAGTTTTTCTTAGAGAAAGTTGCACATGTATAATAAGTTTATATACAGTATGATTTCAAAAATACAGCATTCAGAAATCCAGCATCAAAAAATCTTTTCCCTTGTCCTTTTTTTTTAAAAAAAAAAAAAAAACACCTTCAAGTTAAAGGAAGAGGAAAAAAATGTTAATTCTTTATTAATTAAAAACTTCAAGATCAAAATAATAATGAAAAAAAAAATATTTGACTGTTTTTTTCATTTGCCAGAGGCTATAATTTTTTGAACAAATTTTTTGGGAGTTGCTTCTGTTGTTCCTGTTGTCAAGCAATAGGAAGCTTTGGTGAATAAGTGGCACAATATATGGCCAAAACAATTTTTTGGCAACAGCAACGATGAGGTAGAATTTTTAGGCTTTCACATTTCCCAGGAAAAGGCAGAATTTATGAGCTGAATGAACAAGTGAAATCTGAAAATGCATTAAGTGTCTAAAAAAGAGATATAGATAATTGGCTAAGCATTGATGAATATGCATCAACATTGAACAATTTTAATGGATAGCAAGATTGCTGATGCTGTACTAAGTAGAACCGCCTTTAATACTGATAGCAGCTCAGAAAACAAGGATGAACAACCAGCAGAAGAAAAGTTGTCACTAGAAAATGCATAAGTTTGATTGGAGAACTATATATGCTTTAGAATAACAAGACTGTATTTCCAAATAGACATTTTCATTTGTATAAAATAATAATAATAGTAAAATTTGTTTAAGTGTTAAAAAACGGCCAAAAAAATTAAAGTAAATAAAGTTGACATCCATGTTTCTGAAATTACAAGAGAAGAAATAATTTTGCTCTTTATTAGATGTTTTTTTCTGTAACATACAAAATATCAATTAAAGTAAGTTTTTTTTAAAATATTTTTCTATCTACTTTTAATATTTAAATACACAATTATCACTTAATAATGAATTAATTTATGGCTAAAGACACCTGCTTTAAAGAATATAGTACTACTTTTGACATTAATTCAAATATCCAGCAGTCTTAGTCCCGATGATGCACGTTTTACTGTATATTATGTACAGTAACAATAGAATTAGATACAAAAAGTGAATCTACTCTTTTTCTTTCTTTCTTTTCTGTTTTTTCTTTCTAACATGAATGTGTTTTTAATTTTTTCTATTTGAATAATGTTAACAAATAATTAAAGAGCTTAGTGGATGGATATGTTAAGTGACACTTTTGAAGAAAATGGAAATTTTCAGCTGGAACTTCTACATATCATGCTTAGTCTTCAAATAAAGAAGTTTTTAGTGGATGAAAATGTTATGTGCACAGCTTTGTGCTGTTTCATTTGAAGAAGAACAAGTCAAGTGCACATGAAATCTTCTTCCATTAAGTATCAAAATTGTCTTGATAGTTCTTAGAACTAGGCCCTAGATATATTCAGGAAACTAAGTAATTCTACATGCACATAGCATGTTCCACATAATAAAAAAATAGTTTTTTGATACATGGAGTAAAAGATGTTGTGTGCATTAAATCATTAAAAAATTGTTAAATTCCTCCAGATAAGAAAAAAAAAAAAAAAAAAAAAAAAAAAAAAAAAAACTATTGCATCTATAATAAAAAAGAAAAAAGTTTGTATGTGAGTGTGTCAATGTCGATTTTGTATTGAATAGACTGCTGCACATAGTGCTATATAAAGTTTGGGGGAAGGTACCTCTATACATAAAGTTTTGCACTTCAAAGCCTGATTTTCCTTTTTTTAAAATTAATTTTTTTTCATATCATCATTATTTTTTTTAATATTTATGGAATTTTTAATATTTGAGGGAAAATTTCCACATTAATGAAAGGAATATAGTTTCATTCTTTTATCCCAATATAGTAAAATTTGTCTTTTTTTTCAGTAAAGTTTATATGGAATTTATACAGCAGTTTTTTAATGTTTAGGGAATTTTCCATGTGATTTTTGGTGTTTTTTCACATTTTGTGGCTAGTTTTTGATATTGATAACAGGAATTTTGTTTCAAACTTTTGGTCTCATCTTCTACATTTTGTGTGCTACGATTTTTGAATTTCATCGAATTTTAATATGATTCTCAATGCAATTTTTGCATTTAACATCGATTTTTTTTTTTTTTTTTTTTTTTTTTTCATTCATGAAGTATTTCTGATTGTAATGTTTTATCCTACTAGAGTAAATTTTGCCCCTGCAATTTTTTAATCTTTAGTGAATTTTAAAGCATTTTTCAATGTGATTTTTAGCGAGTTTTTTTAGAGTTCTATAGTTATTACATTTTTTTTTAAAGTGTGCTTGTCGCTAAGAAGTGAGACTCTCATAATAACTCTCTTAGCATTTCATTGTTATCAATTAAATGCTACATTTACATAACTTAAATATCTAGCTTATGGTGAAGAGCTACTAAAAGCTAATATAATGAAATGCCTTAAATATTCTTATTCACTAAGAATAAGACATAGTTGTGGCAGATGCTTTTATGACGTACGATGTTCTGCTGATTAATAAATATAATTCCGTAACTGATATGTGCCTTGTCAATTATTGGAGAAAACACCAATTTTGATCCTGTGCCAAATAATAATAATAATAGCTGTAAACTTTTTGTACTAATAACTTATTTATATGTCTATGCTTGTTAGAACTCCTAATAAACAGAATAATTTGATCAATTTAAGTTGAATCTTTGCTAATAGAGCTATTTGATTACTCAGAGCTTATATTCTTAGTTACAAAATATTGTAACACAAATATTTAAGCATTCTGATGTATATATATGTGTGTGCGTTAGTGAGTGTGATACACACACACACACACATATATATATATAATAAAACTTTATGTAATTGTAAACCTTTTGAACAAATATATAAGGATGTAAGTTTCAAAACACCCCTTATCCAGATAATTAAAGGTTTTCAATGAAAAGCAAGATTTTACAATGCTAGAAATACAAATAAAACTAGTTTTTTTTTTTTTTTTTTCCTTGCACATTATGTACAAACATATTATGTTTTTTACTGTGCAAGTTTATTTTAGATAGATTCATAGAGAAAGCATAATGTTTTTAAAATTTTGGTTAAGGCAAGTTTTGTAACTCATATTTTCATATGTTATACAGTGAAACCTCCTACAACGATCACTCCGAACAACAGTAACCTCTGAATATCGGTCATGTTTTAGTGTTACCGAATCTCTTCCATAGAAACAACCTTGCAATAAACTTCCTAACAACAATTTCTGAACAACGGCTACCTCACAGCTTTTATTTTTTTTTTCTTTTACACGGTATGTTTTATCTACAACTGAGATTGCAAAGAATTTTAACCTTTTTCTACTTCGACGTCTCTTATGCCAATTTTATTCGGCTGGCTCCACTTTATAAAAAAAAATTACCTATAATTACACCTTATCAAAATTGCTTTATTAAATTCAGACAATTTTATATTCCCTTATTTCTGGTTCTAAAAAAAAATTTTGCAAAGAAAGATGATGTCTCGTCAGATCCGAAAAATGAATGCAAAGGGTTAACTTTAATTGATAAATTGAAAGTTATCTAGGATAGTAAAAAAAAGGTGTAAGCGCACGAAAATAAGCTGAAATGTACAAATGTGGAAATATCCAAATAGATAACATTCTGAAAAAAGTGACTTTTTTTAGAAAAGACGTTTCAAGGTGTAAAATTGTAATCTGAAACTAATTGTTCAAGAGCTGGTTATGATGAAATTTGATAAGTTGCTTTTGGAATGGCTTTCGAACTGTCCAGAGAAATTTTTCCAAATTTCTGGACAATTGTTGCAGGAAAGTACCCCGGAAATTGCCAAGAAACTCCACTGTTAAAAAACTATAGCTTTGCTGCATAGTCAGTCTGCCACTTTTATGGAAAACGATCGCTTGACTATATTATGGAGCATTCTCATTGGTCAAAATAAGGATATTTTTATAAAAGTAGTGCAGTGATTATGCAGCAAAAGCTACAGATTTTCAATAGTGTGGGAAATTATAAATTTTGCACTCATTAAAAATGATAACATATTCTACAACAAATCTGCAGAAATGATTATGCATTTAGAAAAAAAAGCATATGATTAAAAAAATTAAAAAAACTACGAACAAATGATATTTTAGTGTAAAATAATAGTTTGTATTTTTTAACTGTAAAAATAAAATACTTTTGGTCCATTATTTTGATGTTAAATGCAATTTTGGGATTTTAAAATGTGGAACCTCTGAATAACGGCAATTTCCGAAGTGCGGTCACTTTATCATACTCCCAGTGGTGACTGCTATTCAGAGGTTTTACTGTATATGCTTCCAATATGTATTTCTCTTCTAACTGCTTTAAGAATTCAGGAAGAGAATATTATTGCATTTGTTTGTTATGAAAAAGAAATTAAGTCAGCATAAGAGAATAATGACTGCATAAATGATAATCCTTGTTTTGATTTATTGCATGACAAGTATAAAATACACTTGAACAGAACTGGTGCAACCTTGTGCATTGTCTTGAGAAGGCAGTTAGCAGGACCCAATGTATACTTCAATACTTGACTATTATTATTATTTTTCTTTTAATTTGTAGATATTATTGAATAATATAATATGAATAATCAAACATGTCAAAAGATACCACTTGTTTCGCATTTAATGTGTATAATTATTTTGATTTATATCTAACAATATTTTAAATACTTATTTTTGGCTTCCACAATTACTTTCAAAATTGTCAAATCTATGCATTCCATGATATTTATATAAACTTTTTCAGTAAGAAATAAAGTTAATATATTCATTTTTTTTTTTTTTTCTGGCTAAGAAACTTTTAAAAATCTAGAGCAAAAATAGTATTATTTTATAGAAACATTATTTTTATTGTACAAAGAAACTCGGGACCTCTAACTAGAGATCTGCACAGGCCAGGCCGAGGCCCATCCCGATTTCCATTAACGACATTCGGGCCTTGCTTCTGAAGACTCAGACTGGGCCGGATGGGCATAGTCACTAATCTTTTCGGGCCAGGCCGAGCCTAACTTATTTTTTCTGTATGAAGCCGAGACTGATTTCGTTCTTCCTAGTCTTCAGGGACCAAAAATAATCAGTTCCTGTTGAATCTTCCCGAAAATCCTTTTCTCGACATGGAAAAGTCGGTTCATAAATCAGTAAAGTTTGGCATGGTCCTAAAATTTTTGCAAAATAGGCATATACTTTTAAGTCATCATTATTCTACAATTAAACATTAGAATTTATTCATTTTAAAGAATCGTAGATCACTAGGCGTCTTAAAATAGAATTAAAAACATAAAAAAAACCCATGATTATGACAGAATTTTCATTTAAACTGAAAACTACAAATTTGTTTTAAACTGTTCATTCATGTAAAATGAATACAACTATACACGAGAAAAAAAATATATTAAACATTTACATCTGCTAATAAGGAAATGTATTTTTTCTTTCCAATGTCTTGGAAGATTTTACTTTTACCATATATTATTTTTTAGATTTTTTAAATGTATTAATAGTACTAATGATAACTGAAACATTTACATACAACAAACAAAGGCTCATTAAAAGTGTAAATATGGCAGCCTATGGTACTTCTGCATAAATAGAGATTATAAACATGAAAAAAAAAAAAAAAAAGACTAAGTTTTTTTAACAGCATTTGGACCGGGCCGGGCCTAACATATTTTTTCCAGACTGATTTCATTTTTCCTAATCTTCACGGACCAAAATAATCAGTTCTGGTTGAATCATTCTGTATGAAAATCCTTTTCTCGAAGTGGTCAAGTCTGTCCATAAGTCACTAAAGTTAGGCTTGGTCCAAAAATTTTTGCAAAAAAGGCATATACTTTTAAGTCGTTATTATTCTACAATTAAACATTAGAATTTATTCTTTTTAAAGAATCGTCGATTACTAGACATTTTAAAATAGAATTAAACACATTAAAAAAAAAACATGATTATGACGGAATTTTCTTTTAAACTGAAAACTGCAAAATTCTTTTAAACTGCTCATCTATGCAAAATGAATACAACAATATGCGGTAAAAAAATATATTAAACATTTATATCTACTAAGAAGGGAACGTATTATTCTTTTTTTTTTTTTTTTTTCCAATGCGATTGCGTCTAAGAAAATTTTATTTTTACCATATACCATTTTTTAGATTTTTTTTTTTTTGTCTCCATTATATGGAATATGGATTAATAATACTAATGATAACTGAAACATTTATATACAAGAAACAAAGGTTCCTTAAAAGTGTAAATATTGCAGCCTACGGCACATTGCATAAATAGAGATTATAAACATGAAAAAAAAAAAAAAAAAAAAAAGACTAAGATAAGTTTTTTTGGTCTGAACTCCTCCGTTAGAGTAAAGATCAATGTTCTGTAGAAATTCACCTGAGCTGGGCCGGGTTCGGAATGCATTTTAAACTTTTTCCCGAGCTCAGGCCCAAAATTTTAACTTTTGGGCCGGGCCGGGTCAATGTTTTTTCCGTTCGGACTGGGCCGGGCTCGGGCCGAAATTTTAAGTTTCGGGCCGGGCTAGACTGGGCCAATATTTTTTTCATTCGGGCCAGGCCGGGCTCCGGCCAAAATTTTAACTTTCGGGCCGGGCTCTGGCCTGGAAATTTCAGCTCGTGCAGACCTCTACCTCTAACAAGATCTCAGTCAATGAAAAACCCTGAGCAGTCGCTACATTTGCCCATTGGTTATGCCAGCCCTGCACTTTAATTAACACATTTTCTTCAAGAGAAAAACAAAACCAGAAAAATATTTATGATTGTGCAAAATCCAAGTGTTTTTCTTGCAGGCAAATTTTCTTCAATGTATTTTTTAAATGGGCTTAATATTTCCTTTGTTTTTGCTCTATAAATCTGAATTCATTATAAATGGATTTGGCCATATTTTAAATGTCTGACTGGTTAGTTTTCTTCCCTGATATTAGGCAGTCTCCCACCATTTTTAGGGTTTCATTCATATGACGAAACCTTATTCATTTCTGTCTGCTGTCTGTCACAGAGTCCGTACACAAAAACTGTATAATTCAGAGAGTTCAAATTTTGTGTACTTACAACTGAATACCTCTTGTCACACAACAAATCATAAAATTTTGAAAAAGACTATTATTTTAATTAAAATATTATTTTTAATATCATCAGTTCATTTTTTTTGTTGTTGCTGTTTTTATTTTTCTAATTGTTGAATGCAAGTTTAAATAGATATAAAAATTATTTCTTTTTTTACCCTTTACTTTTAAAAGGAAAATGGAGTACGTCTGTTGCCACAATTACAAAATTGGTATTAAAACTACAAAAAAATTAACACCTCAAAAATAAATTAAGATACTGCTTTTGCTCAAATTGCATTTAGAAGCACATTTTTCCCCTATACTATGTTGTAAAAATTGAAAATGTGCAATATTTAGAAGTTTAAGAATTTGCAGTAACATAAATTTCAAAATTGAAATTTCATTTCTTCTAATTTTTGCACGCAAGTTTAAATAAAATTATTATATATGTAGCATAAATTAATGGATTAAATAAATTACATGAAAAATGTGCTTACTTGTTTTTATTTCATCATATTATACAATATTTATCATCATTTTGCCACGCAAAGTGAAAATTTTTTTTATTTATTAAATTCTTATTCATTTAAATTACTAGCCGCTTCTGATGACTAGTTTGATCTCTCTTAATTTTATGCTAAGCTTTGCAATATTTTAAGTTTATTCATAATTTTATTTACTTGTATACCTTCACTAAAACTGCAGATTCGGATTGAGAAATCAATAAATCTTTGAGATTAAAGCAGCATTCCGGGGAATAATTCATTATTCTGTACTAGTTGGCAGGATTGGTGAAGAAATCCCAAAATAGTGCCGAAAAACTGTTTTTCGTTTGTTAATTTAATGATAAAGTGCTTTGAAGGAGATATTAAACGAAACCCTCTGTGCGATCTGCGATCACACTTAGCTATTTGTTGCATCATACAGAGTTTCCCCCAGAGTGTTTCAGGGGGGCGCTCCGCCCCTCCTGCCCTTTATTTTAAAAAATAGCGCCCATCTTGTCATTCATTTAAAAAAAATAGTGCCCTTCTTGCCCCACATTTGAAAAAACGCAGCCCTCCAGCGATGATCCGAACGCGCTATAGTGCGTAAATTACACAAGAAATCGGCGACAGAATGCAAAAATAGCCTCATTAGGGTTTGCACAGACTCCTTGGACTCCTTAGAAACTACTTAGAAATGAAAATGTTCCCAAGTAGTACTTAGAACTACTTAGATAAACAAAATACTCCTTAGAAACTCCTTAAATTGTACTGCGGTTTTGCACGCAAGCGAGATTGCTCCCGAAAAAAAAAAAAAAAAAAAAAAAAAACAATCGCGATAATAAAACGCACGGTAAACCCTTTATGCACGTCATTTATCAGAAGCACAGCAGTGATTGTAGGGATGCCGCGGACGCGCTATAGCACGTAAAATACACAAAAAATAGGCGATGGGACACAGTAAAATAGCTCTTACGCGTCCCACGGGACGCGTAATTTCGTTAAAAATACGCATAAAAATGGCGACTTTCGTTAAAAAATTTCGATATAAGGACTATTTTTCGGCAAATTTCGTCAGATTCACGAAAAAATGGCTAATTTCTTCAAAAAATCGCGAAAAAACGGCAAATTTCGTCTTAAAATCGCGATAAAACGGCAAATTTTGTCAAAGAATACGCGAAAAACGACGGATTTCGCCAAAAAATCGTGATAAACCGGCAAGTTTTGTCCAAAAATTTGAGAAAAGCAGCAAATTTTGTCAAAATTTTTATAAAACGACAGATTTCGTCAAGATACGCGAGAAATAGCCAATTTTGTCACGAATTGCGAAAAAAGGCAAATTTCTTCAAAAGATTCGCGAAAAAAATGGCTAAGTGTGTCACAAATCTCGAAAAAAAAAGGGCAAATTTCCTCAAAAAAGTGCGAAAAAACACCAAATTTTGTCAAAAATTCGCGATAAAACGACAGATTTCGTCAAAAAATCGCGAAAAAACGACAAATTTCGTCTAAAAATCGCGAAAAAACGGCAAATTTCGTCAAAATATTTGTGAAAAATCGGCAAATTTCGTTAAACAATTCTCGAAAAACGTAAGTTTCGTGAAAAAAATCCCGAATAAACGGCAGATTTCGTCAAAAGATCGTGAAAAGACTCAAATTTTGTCAAAAGAGCACGGAAAAAAAAGTTAATGCCTGAAGTGAATTTTCCTGTTTCAAAAGCTAATTCTCTTGCTTCAAAATTATTTTTTTTTTGCTGCTCTAAAAACGGATTTTTGTGATTCACTATCCATTTTTGACTGCTCCAAGTCTTTCTGAGTAAATGTGACTCAGGAAAACACCCATTCATTAAACAAAAAGTCTCATCACTTTACCCAACAAAAGTATTCTTTTTTTTTTTTTTCCCCCAGCAAAAATGTCTTTTTCTATAAATCAGTCTTTGTCTTGCCCCTTTTTTTAAAAGAAATGCAAACAATAGTGATACTTGTTATCTTCTACTTTCAAAAGTTCAATATTTTATAGTTAAATTTGTATCTTGCAAATTTATTTTTAAAGAAGTAAAGAAAATTTCTCATAATTTTAAAAATAATTAATATTGGTTTTATATTTTTATTTATTATTAAAACAATAATTATTGAATTTCATTTTTCTAATGCAAATGAACAAGTTCAACTTTTGCATCTAAAAATATGACTCATTAGTGGGGATCCGCTTTTATTAAAAAGGCACCCAGGATTTTTCAAGTCCTGCGTATATCCCTGGAGTGGTTGGGATCTTACTAATAACCACCCAAGTGTCACGAAATATGGCAGATAAAACGCTAATTTCGTCTGAAGACCGCGGGAAAATGTTGATTTCGTCTAAAAATTGCAGATATAATGCCGATTTCGTTAAAAAATCGTGGGAAAAAAATGACGATTTCATCAAAAGATTGCGGGAATAAAACGGCATTTTCAAGAAAAAAAATCGTATAAAAATGCAAATTTTGACTAAAAATCCTCGAAAAAACATCGATTTCATATATAAGAAAAACAGGAAAACACCGATTTTATCAAAAGATCGCAAAAAAACAACGATTTTTACAAAAGATTGCAAACAATTGCCAATTGTGCTAAAATATCGCAGATAAATCACTGATTTTATCTGAAGATCGCAGGAAAGCACCGATTTCGTCTGAAGACCTCCCCTCCCCCTTCCTGCAGGGCGGTAACTCGCAGATTCCTGTGGAATTGGGGCTGTGCAAGTGCATGCCACATAAATGACAACAAAAGTGGCAAGTGTTTAAATTTTTTTGGACTCCTTGGATTTTTTATGTACTCCTTGGATTTTTTCTTCCCAACTCTGTATGAACCCTGCTCATGCATGTCCCGTGCGATGGATAATTTCGTCATAAAATCGCTAAAAAACAGCAATTTTCATTAAAAATTGCGAAATAACAACTAATTTTCGGCAAGATTTGCAAAAAAATGGCTAATTTTGTCAAAAAAATGTCACAAAACAGCAGATTTTTTTCAAAAGATCGTGGAAAAATGACAAATTTCTTCCAAAAATCGCAATAAAACGAAAAATTTTGTCAAATGAGTCGCAAAAGACGGCAACTTTCGTCAAAAAATAGCGATAAAACGGCAGATTTCGTCAAAAGATTTGCGAGAAAAATGGCAGATTTCGTCCAAAAATCACAATAAAACGGGGAATTCTGTGAAAAGTTCTGTTTTTTGCTATATTTTCACGAGATTTGTTGTTTTTCCCCGATTTTTTTAGCAAAATATGCCGCTTTTTGCGATCTTTTAACAAAAACTGCTGTTTTTACGATCTTTTAACAAAATTGGCCGTTTTTTCAAGATATTTTATCAATATTTGCCGTTTTTTCCAGATCTTTTTAAAAATTTACCTTTTTTTTTTTTTTTTTTTCAATTTTTTGATTGAATTTCTGTTTTTTCGCAATTTTTTGAACCGCTAGATTCTTGATTCAACTCTATAAAAGTGCCCTTAAAAATGAAAAAGTGCTCTGAAAAATGTAAAAAGTGCCCTTTTCAGAGCAGTAGTGCCCTGCCCTTTTTTAAACCTGGGGGAAACTCTGCATCATACTTATTGTGATAAGTTAATGGACACCAGTAAGGCATGATAGAAAAGGGTCATTGCTCCTCAATAAATTTGGAAATTTAATTAGCTAATTGTTCTATATCTCTGATAATTTAGAAAAAAAAAAGAAAAGAAAGTTTATTCTTCCTAAGTGACTCAAAATAATTAAGCACCGAAAGGAAAAGGTAGTACAGTATGGGATCCGTTATCCAGAAACCCCATATCCATAAAGTTCTGAAAACCAGAATGCAAAATGAAAATCAAAAATAATTTGTTCCATTTCAAAAATGTAAAAAATTGAAGCTATATATTACATCAAGCATGGAATATAGCAGACAGAAATGTACACATATCTAAAGGTGATATAATTTGTGGCCATCTGTAGGGGTTTTTTTTTTATGGTGTGAAAGAAAATGAAGTGAAAAATTTCTAAGAAAGAAATTATTACAGATCTGCTTGACTAAGCTAAGAAACATACATGTTAAGATTCTCAATTGTTAGAACAATAATCAATGGAAAATTGTCCTTACTGATGATGATACTTTTGAAAGTCATCTGATGAATGAATGTGACATGATGACAAATATGTCTAATGAAAGTAATGATGATGATCAGCAGAATGGGGTAAGTAAAAAATAAAATTCAAATGAGCTACTGATATTTATTTGTGAAATGCAACAAAGAAGTTACTTCCATGAACAGCAAATCATGTCATAATGTCGGATACCGGAGCAATCAGTACAAGTGACACACTCTAAGCAACCAATCTTAAAAAAAAATTTCTAAAAACCTATATCAAAATATTCTGCTCTCAAGTCTTATATGTTATTTATTTATTTATTATTATTATTATTATTATTATTATTATTTGTAATTTAGAATTAATTTTTATTTTTATTTTGTTGAAATAAGTTAACAAGTTCATAATTATATTTTTTATATTATTATTATTTTATGCATTTCATACTGTTATTTCATATTATTCTTATAGTACAGTGTTCTGAATTACGGAAAAACCCTTTATCCAGAATATCCGAGGTCCCAAGCATTCTGGATAACAGATCCTATACTGTATCTTCATTTGGGATAGAGTAGAAGAGAGGGATTCTTCTTTTCTTTTGATTCTCCTGTTTAACACCCTTTCATTCTTTTTCAATATTAAGGGAGGGCAGAACCTCCCTAATAAAAAAGGGATATATAATACAACAAATATTTCTGGATAATTAAATTTATGCATTTCTTTTTATGCTGAAATGTTTTAAAAATTTCGTCTGTGAAGGATTCTGGAAAACATTTTTAGTTTAGAATATTTCATGTTTATAGTTTCCATTTTTTTAAATGAAATTTTAGAAGGATCTTGGAAGTGCTGGTGAATTTAACAATAGATGTTTGTGTAGATTTTAAGCTTAGCAATCAATTTTAAAAAGGGTTTTTTGTATGATTTAAGCCAAAAACCACAAATAAAAATCATCAAATCTAGACTGCTTAACATCATTATACTGTTTAAAATCTCTTGATTTCTTTCTGCCAGTGCCATGGATAGATTCTTTCCATCTCTTACAGTTGTTGATAATAAATATAACTGGAATCTTTACTTAAAAGAAATTATTGAATTGTTTTGTTTGTTTTCTTTACAGACTCCAACTAAGCCAAAATTTCTTGACATGTCTGAAGAATTCCAATTTTCATTTGTAAAATGTAGTATTACTTTTATTGAATATGGTTTTAAAAATTACTGTTCTATTCCTGCAAATACCTTGCACAATTTTACACAGCTACTCCATAACCTGTTTTTTAAATCAAGAAATCCAAAGGTAAGTTCACTTTTTGCAAGTTCTTTTTCATACATTTTTGTATGTTTAATATTCTGTTTTCTGAAACCAGTTGCATAACAGATTAAAAAATTAAGGGGCTGAAATAATCATTTTCAGATATATTGAATAAACAGGATTTTCAATATTTAATTAAATGTTTATGACATTTATTAATTGTTCAAACCAATTATTAATGCTATTATCACATAATCAATATTTGACTTATTTTAAATAAAAATTTTGGGACAATGAGTTCCCAGCTAAGCTTGTTCCATAAGCTTGTGCCCAACTTTGATGAAAGCTATTTTGCCCCAAGTCAAACAAAATTAAATGAAATTTGGTCCTCTCGACTCCACTTTTACAAAAAATTCTTATGCTTCTTAATATAAAGTTAAAATTCTTTTAAAGAATACCGCATACATATTTATGATAAATTTTTACGGTATATATTCAGACTGTATGTCCATCAGCCACAGAATACAGAATAAAAACATTAACAATTATTTATATTCTTAGATTATTATATTGAAATAAAAACTCATAAAAAAAATGTGGTTTTGAATAAAAATAAAATTTTGGTTAAAAACATCATAACTTTTGAAGCTGTGTAATAAAACAAGTAGATTTTTAAAAATATTTCTGCATTAGAGCTGTTGCAAACTGCACATATTCATTTATAAGTAATGGGTATTCTCTAAGATACAAAATACCGAACCGTTACTTAAAAATGCAACTCGTTAATCGTATATGTCAATACGCAGCCGAACAAAGTGAAACTAACTGGAAATGCTGCTTACGTTTATATAATTCACGAATGGAGCCAGACAGTCAAGTGCGGTTGAAGATGTGAAATAGCGTTCGAACTCAGGCAATTAAGCGTCATTTTTCCGTATCAGTGTATGTGTATCATTCTGTTTGTATCAGTTATTCTCATATCTGAAATGATTTGGATTTCTTATGGCAAGGTTAGTATGGAACCTGGAATTTCATAACCGGGAAATTTTTTTGTACCAGTATTTTCTTATAGAAAACCTATCCGTAAATAAGACAAAAATTCGCACATTTGAACTAGAATGATTACTATAATTACTATAATACTAGTTGCAAAAAATGCTGTGAAAGATGACTTTTTGAACCAATTTTCCGAAACGGGAGATCTGGGAACAAAAAAAAGTGTCATATTGAGAACAGGGTGGTAGTGGAAGGTATACAGGAGTATACGGCATATACCTTCTGGATTTTTTAAAGGAACACCATATATAGTACGAGATCCGGCTGCAGAATCAGTGTACTCATCGAGTGTTTGCTGAAAAACAAATTTTTACACATATTTATGATTAGGAGAATTTATATCTACCAGGTTGCCGATCAAAATGTGGCCGCTAGTATTTTTAATTAAATTATTAATAATTCATAATCCGTAAGAAATTTCACTGACTTGTTTTTTCAATAAAATGTCGTGTACTTTACGGCAACATCTATAAAGACTCTGAAAAATCATGGTTGCCGTTGCTCACCTGGCCGCACCTCTTTGCAGCCAGGTATACACAGGTATGATTTTGTTACATTTATACACCCACAACATACATTCATAATTTATATATCAAATTAAAGCTAATTTTTTTCTGCTTATTATTATATACGGTTGCATAATTAAATCTGGCCATAAATAAGGGTTGCTGGCTGTTAAATATAGTAAAATCTCGCCAAAAGCAGACGAATTTAACGAATCTGAAAAGTGATTTTAATTGACCTCACTGTTAAAAATCTGCAGCATTTACTGCACGTCACTCCACTACTTTTATAGAATATCTCTCTTCTGACCAATGAGAATGCTCCATAGCACTGTGAATTAACCGTTTTCTACAAAAGCGGTGGAGTGACGCTGCAGAATTGTTTGTTTCATACACTGTTAAAAATCTGCTGCATTTTGTTGCAACGCCCTCCATCGCTTGTATATAATATCTCTATTCCAACCAATGAGAAAGCTCCATTTCTCGGCCAAGTAACCGTTTTCTATACAAGCAAGGGAGTGCGTTGCAACAAAATGCAGCAGATTTTTAACAGTGTATTTTTCAATTTGGAACAATTTTAATCAATTTAAATTGTGTTTTAAATGATAAAATATATTAGTTTCATTTTGTTATAAGTACATATAAACGTATATGACAAAATTACACTTAAAGTAAAGTAAAAATGCAAAACTAAAATTACTTAAACTAAACTTATTTAAATAAATTGAACATAGAAAGTATTTTCTTTAAAAAGTATTCGAAGTAGAGTTGCAAAAAGTCGGTTTATTCCCGGGTTTATTCCCAAAAAACCGAATTATTCCTAAAATTCCTGGGTTTTTTACAGGTTTATTCCCGGCTTTTTTCTAACCTTTGCAACACTAATTCGAAGCGTAAAAGCATATTTTCAAAATTTTGTTTTTTCGCCAACCGGAGATAAATCGCCAAATAAACAATTTTTTTTTTTTTTTTTTTTTTTTTTTTTTACAGACGTTATAAGGAGATTCCGCCAAATTTTTTTTTATAAACGTATATAACTATATGAGAAGAACATTCTGTATTTTTTTCAGATTTTTCTGAGTATGCCCGTATGGAGACCTTCCTTGTTAGAATAAAAGTTGCAACTGATCCGTTGAGAACACTAGCATCTGACGCATGCGCAATGGCTTTAAACCGTCCGACAGCTGGCAATTGCTATCCTCGTCCGACTAGTGGTGTTACGCGCTAGCTCTCTTGACAGGAAATGTCACCCTGTTCTTGCCACTTTCCGGCCATATCTCCATTTCTATAGTCAATCTATCTTTATTTACATTAACCTAATTACATTCATCCTATTTTAAAGTTTATTCATTTATTATAACCTTTACAGTTTATTATTTATCTTTTATTAAAATACCATTTTTACCTTTTTCATTCAACAAGTTTCCTTTTATTAAATCTGGTTAACTTTATTAATCTTTCTTTATTAAAGTTATCATTCATATAAACAATAGTTATTTAACTTACCTTATATTTATTTCCAACACTTTTTACCTTTTAAAACTCCCGGCTTGTTGTTGTTTTCCTATCGTACTTCGTATGCAATCGAAAGCTGTAATGACGTGTTTCTTGACCGTCACAAGGTGACGTCATTTGTCTACCGCCCATTTCCGGTATGACGTTTCGTCATGATGGTTTCTCATTTGACCATAGCTTCACCTGCCCTTTTGCATGCGTAATAAGTTTCTTTTCGTTTCTCCTCTAGTATAAATACTTTGACAATAGCTTAGATCCTGGTCTTAATGTTCCAGTATGAAGTGTTTACGTTCGTCTTGTTCAGTTTGATAATTATGATTTAACTTTTAGTTTTCGTTTCATTTATGTGGTTGTCAAAGTGCCGTTCTTTAGTTTTGTTAAATGTTTGTCATTAACTTATCCTAGAGACCGTCTGTGCAGTATTTCGTCACCTTCGTCTCCCGATGTTCAAGATAGCTAGCAGCTGGTAGGAAGTGGTTTTCAATGCTGGACTTAAGTCAGCCACCTGCTTCGTCTCTGTTTGTTTTTGAGACCGGCTATCGTTTTCGAGGAATGAATTGTGACTATAGTGATGTTTATTTTTAATGAAGTTTTTCCAGGAGTGCCCTTACCATGTTTGTGGATAGATAAAGCTAAAATATATTTCGGATCGTCAGCTCATTACATCACAGTTGTTTTGCCATGAAGTCTATTTATATTTGGTTTTCCGTTTTAATTGTTTAATAGATATAAATGCTTTTGTTAATTATATTGCTTTTATCTTTATTATCTTTTAAATAAAAGTTAGTTTGTTTTTAACTTATTTGTATTTATTTCATCAACATACAGTATTTTAGTTATTTAATTTTCTAGACTTTAACTTTTTACAGGTTTAGTGACTAAAAGCAAAAGCTTCCATTGTGCTAATTAATTTTAATCTCTGCTAATCTTTAATATTCAAAATTTAAATCCGTCATCTCTTTCACTCTACTTTCAATATTTACTGTATTTAACAGCCAGCAACCCTTATTTGCGGGCAGATTTAATTAGGCAACCGTATATAATAATAAACAGAAAAAAATTAGCTTTAATTTGATATATAAATTATGAATGTACGTTATGGGTGTATAAATGTAACAAAATCATATCTGTGTATACCTGGCTGCGAAGAGGTGCGGCCAGGTGCGCAACGGCAACCATGATTTTTCAGAGTCTTTATAGATGTTGCCGTAAAGTAGACGACATTTTACTGAAAAAACAAGTCAGTGAAATTTCTTACGGATTATGAATTATTAATAATTTAATTAAAAATACTAGCGGCCACATTTTGATAGGCAACCTGGTAGATATAAATTCTCCTAATCATAAATATGTGTAAAAATTTGGTTTTCAGCAAACACTCGATGAGTACACTGATTCTGCAGCTGGATCTTAGACTAATACCATCTATTTCTCAAGATAGCTATAGTATACATTCTTCAGGATATACCCTCTGCCTTAAGCATATACTGTCTGTTTATAGCTTATATCCTCTGTTATTTTTACAACTACACCCCTGACTAAGAAAGTAACTGTTTATAAATCAGATTCTAATGAACTGAGCAAAAAATGAAATCACACGGCACCTAATACATATCTTCAAAAATCACCTTAGCAAGTTTCATGGTTTTACTTTGAAAACTGAGTCTGAAAATGTATCAGAAAATTTTGAGCTGTTGAGGGTGGAAAAATATTTTTCCAAATACACTCTTAAATGTAAGTTTTGCGGACAGATGGTAGCACATAACAAATGTGAGTTCTTCCAAAGATTCTTCTGTATGGTGTACGCAATAGTATGTTCGATGACTGATTACCTGATTTCTGAACAGTAATGAGAAACTAATCCATTTTAACAGGTGGCAAATTTGAAATTAATGATATCATACGTCTATTCATTCTGTCGTTATTTTTACAGAACTAATCTGCATATGTTATTAAGTATTTTCAAAGATTTTGTTAATTAATCATCATTAACACCAGAGCTGGATGATATCAGAAATTTAATCTTTCAATAAATCAGTAAGTTGAATTGGTGAGGGATCGCAATAACTACCTTAAAGTGTGTGGTAATAAAAAATTACTAATTTCAAAAGGTTGTATAGTAGTGGCAATTAAAATACAAATAGGTATAGAAATCAACTAATCAAGATTTTTAGTTATTTGCTTACATACTATTCTTTAAGTGTATATATATATTTATTTAAAAAAAAATATTTTAGAAAAAGACCATTGCTTGCATAGTGTTTTTCAAAATAATATGTCGCCTATTTTTCTTACTTATTTATGCATTATCTATAATAATAAAGAGACAATTTTGTGTGTGTGTCAGCGCTGTACTGAAGGGACTGCTGTACGTAGAGTTACAAATTTTGGAGGGAAGGTACTTTTATACATATAGTTTTACACCTTTTTGAAGCCTGATTTTCGATTTTTGGATTAGATTTTTAAAAATAATTAAGCGATTTTTAGCATTCTTTTTGCAGTTTTATCCTATTAGTGAAAGGAATACGGTTTCATTATTTTTACCCAATATAGCAATTTTTTTTTTCTCTTTTCAACAAAGTTTATTTGGAATTCATACAGCGATTTTTGAGTTTTTAATGATTTTTTTCATGCGATTTCTATTGTATTTTCGCATTTTGCGGCTATTTTTTTATATTGATAAAAGGAAAATTGTTTCAAACTTTTATTGTAATGCACAAAATTTTGTCTGCAATGATTTTTAGATTTCAACGATTTTTAATTCGATTTTCAATGCGATTTTTAACGAATTTTGAAGATTTTTTTGCATTTAGTTTTTTTTTTTCCATAGTTTTTCTATCAAAAACTTTAACAATTGAGAATGTACTAGGTAGTTTTTTTCGCAAAATCTACCTAAAATGTCAAAAGTTTAGGTACCACTATTTCTTAATAGAAATTTCATCAAATATCTTAATTCTTGCTTAAGGTTGCCACCCCCTCGAGTAATATATCTCCTGATAGGTTTTTTAGCGGAGTTTCGTGTAGATATAGTTTTGAAGAATAGAGTGCTTTCCCTGGTGGTGGAATACAGAACTAACAGACAGCGATTTTGTGATTTTTACAATGTGATTTGTTTTAAACTGTAAGATTGTTTATAATGCATGATAAAAAATGAAAAAAAAAATGGTGTGACATATTTCAGGGTGCAAAAGAGGAAGGGCGCAAACAAAATTAGGAAATGTAACAAGAAGGCCTGTTTGAAACTTTAAGATAGTTTATAATACATAATAAAAAATTTTAAATGTCGACGATGTCCTGGAGAGACTGCTGCACGAAGAACTACAAATTTTTTGTGAAAAATACCTCTATATATGAAGTTAACACCTCGAAGACAGAATTTCGATTTTTAATATGATTTTTATGTGATTTTTAGCAGGTTTTTTATATTGTTTCGAGTCGATTTTTCACCGTTAGCGAAAAGAATGTAGTTGCATCCTTTTAACCTAATATAATAAATTTTGTTCTCTTTTTATATAATTTATTTAGATTTCGCGTAATGACTTTTGGATTTTTTAGTGCAATCTTTAATGTTTTTTCGTATTTTGCACTGTATTTTTATGTGAGTAAAAAGAATTTTGACTCAAACTTTTAGTCTAATGTACTAAATTTTATCTGTTAACAGGGGCATGCGAAAAGAAAACTGCACTCGACTCAAAGTTTCAACTGGCATCTCCCCCTCCCCCCCTTTTTTCTTGTGATAGATCAAAAAAGACGTTGGTAGTATAAATTTGGCGCCAACTAAATTTCCGTGCTCGGTGCAATCCCTTTCGCACGGAGCTGTCTACTAAGACTTATGAATTTCAGCAATTTTTAAAGGGATTTTTTGCATTTGATGTCGAATTTTTGTCATTCATGAAACATTTCCAATTGCAATGTTTTACCCTAATAAAATAAATTTTGACCCCTGTCATTTTTTTTTTATGTTAGTGATTTTTAATGCATTTTTCAATAAAATTTTTAGCGTTTTTTTTTTATTATTATTTATTTATTTTTTATTTTATTTTATTTTATTTTATTTTTTAGTTTTATGGTAATTTTTTGATATTCAAAAATAAAAATTGATTATTAAACTTTTAATTGTATGTAATTTTAGAGATTTTTAATGCATTTTTTAAAGATTTTTCGTGTGCCGCATCATTTTTTTATCATCCATAAAAGATTTCCATGTAATACTTGATTGTCCTGTCGACTAATTTCGCCAAATTATATAAATCATCAAACGACTCTTTAAACTATGCAAATTGATGTAATTTTAATGTTAATTAATGAAAGGACAAAAAAATTGGAAAAACATTAATAAAAATTAAATAAAACAACAAAGTAAAAATCACTTCATGACATAACAAACATGTGTAACATGTTTAATGTCAAGTGAATGTGACATTTACGACCAGCCATTATTGGCTTTTAATCTTATAGTTTGGCGATTAGTTTCTTGGTCAACCGGATAATCAAATAGTGCTGATTTCCAATTAGAATGTTTGGAACATGAACATAAAAATTCTGGTTATTGTTAAAATAACTAGCGATTTTTAGTGTATTTTTCAATGCAATTTTCAATGCTGTTTTTAATTAACTTTTTATGTGATTAGTACCATTTTTTTTCGATCCCCACAGTGATGTTTAAACAATTAAAAAAGAAATTTGGTTTCAAACTTTTAGACTAATTTAGTAAATTTCTCCATCTACAATTTTTTAATTTTGTCGATTTTCAATGTGATTTTTGGATACATTTTGTGTTTTGCGTCGAATTTTTTGTAATTCATGAAAAATGTGATTGCTATGGTTTCCCCAACTACAATAATTTTTTATTCTCAGGATGCATTTACGTATGGCAATTTTTAATGAATTTTTCAATCATTTTTTAGTGGTTTTTAGAATCTCCCGGCTATTTTTTGAAATTTGTAAAAGGAATTTAATTTCAAATTTTTATCTTTACTCTTTTAAAAAATTTTGCCATTTACAAATTTTGAAATTTAACAATTTTTAATGCGATTTTTTGTGATTTTCTCCGTTTTACGCCGATTTTTTATCATTTGTAAATTATTACCGATTACAGTGTTTTACCCAAATACAATAAACTAGCCGCCCTTGGCGACCATATTGGTCTCCATTGAATGTATACTAAGCATTAAATCATATTGTTTTTATTCATATTTTATTTTAATTGCTCAATTTTTTGCTAAATTAGAAGATTCTGCTAGAGAAATAGACACAAGATGTCATATACGCACCACATTGCATACATGACACATGGTGCGATTCCAACAAAATAGCCATTATATGAGCTTCGCATGGTAACTTGGCTATTGTTATTTATTTTTTAATAAACTGTTTGTTTGTTTATTTATTTTTTATTTATTTATTATTACTTCCTTTTAAAATAATAGAAATTAGTTTAAAAATATGCACATAACTGGTATTTCAAAACGAAGTTTTCGCCAATTTGGCATCAGAAAAATAGCACGCCAATGTGGTGCATATATGACATCTGTTCTGATAAATCAAGAACTCAGTATTTTTATGTTAGCCTGGTGCAATTAATAAATCGCCAAATATTGTACCTTTACCATTTTTTCGTATTTCATTAATTATTTAAAATATAATAATACAATCCTTTCACTCACTTTATTTATAATACATAACTTTAATTTGAAATTTGAAATTTTAAAATTCATGACTTTTATTTATTTATTATAAGTAAAAACAGAAAAAAAAAAAAAAAAAAAAAAAAACCATAATTTCTGGAAAAAATGCCGCATTGCAAAAACTCACTCAAAAAAATTTAGAAAATGGTCGTAAATGCCACATTTGAAATTTCTGTGGTAATCGCGATTGACGTGCTAAACAGAAACACATTAATAAGCTGTATTAAGAATGCATAAAAATGAAATTATTAATCTGAAAATAATTATTTAAGTACCTTATTTTCTTGGATAAGCGCCGCGGTGCATACAAGTTTAAAAGTTAAAAATATGCTTAGTGCGGCTCGGCGAATAAGGTGATTTTTTTTCCTTACAGCAATACATATTAAAGAGGTGATTCTGTTCCGAAAATTGTGAAAAGGCAGTCATTAATACAAAAATTTGAAATGTAAAAAAATATCGTGAAAATCAACAAATGGTCATAAAAAAAAGTTTATTCACAGAAAAAATAGCTAGCTTCATGAAAGATCGCAGCAAAAGCAAGTAACTATTTCTTATTTGCATAGCAAAACATTATCAATGAATCATTTATCGGATTTTCACGATGTCGCCGCAGCTAAATAAACAAACACGTCATGATAATGGGATTTTTTATCCAGTGAGTCAAACAGTGTGCATTTTGATGAGTATCTATAATATCCTTAAAACTTAATATATTTTAATTATTATTATTGCCAACTGCTGAAAATTTGAACAAAATCGGCTAATTAATAACGAAAATATTTTTTTCCATTTTTTATCAAAGAGAAAGAGTTTTGCTTTAGTTTCATATTTTCAGTTCATTATTTCTTTTTGCTACTCGAACATTTTTTTTTTTTCAACATCGTAAAACTTTCTGACTTATTCATGGGATCTTTTTTTTACTTTTTAAAGGAATACAATTCGCACGAGAACTCCGATAAATGAGTCTATGAGTTCTATGAAAAATGGAGTCTGGTTATGTTGGGCCCGAACTTGATTTCATTGAGTTTTCTTGGCTGGATGGGGCAAACTTTTAGCATTTCAGGCATGGTTAATATATTTTGTTTGGCTGGATCTGAAAATTTCGTCTCATCCACATTATTTTAAATTTGGTGTCTGAATCTTTGGAACAGAAAAAAAAAAAAAAAATAAAAGATTTTCAGAATTTTTTTTTTTTTTTTTTTTTTTTTTTTTTTTTTGAAAGATTATAAAAGATTGGGAGGGGGGGGAGAAGAGAGAAATCCACTTCCTGTATTAACTATGCATTTTTCTGTGCCCTTTTGATGCAATTTGCTTTTTTTACAATCTTATACGAAATTTGCATAATTTTTCTCCTGTCTTTTAATTAAATTTGTCATTTTGTTCGCGATATTTTGACAAAATTTGCGATGTTTTGTCGAAATTGGCGATTTTTCTTTGAACAATTAACGAAATTGAAATTAATTTGTTTTTGCGACCATTTGTTGGAATTTGCGATACATTTTATGTCCAAAATTTTAGATTTATGACCAATTTTTTTTTTTTTTAAATTTTCGGAAAAAATCAGAAAAAATATCACTCTTGTTTGAAAAAAAATAAATAAATAAATAAAAATGCGCATAAACGCCGCATCGCTTGAAATATTATTTTAAAACACATACACGCCATGGTGTTTCTTCCGAAAATTATGGTAATGATATTTTTAGGCTCCATAATTGCAGCGAAGGAACAGAGCATAAATAAATAAAATTTACCGCAGCCAAATCTTACTAAAAAACTTTTGCACAGTAACTAATAAGATTCATTCTGACTGTTTCATTTGGATATTGCCATTAAACAATTAACAAATAATTGTGATTTTTGTGCCACATACGATAGCGTAATATATATATAGGTTTTGACACCTGCGAGTTTTAAATATTTAGAGATTTTCAATGCAATTTTTAGCGATTCTATGAATTCAAGAAGCTTTTTCATTATTTTTATAAAGAATCGAGTTTTAACATCTTAGCTTAATGTAGTAGATTTTGTTCTCCTCGAATTTTTAGTTTTAGCGATATTTAGCAAATTTTAAAATTTCTTTATGGCGATATTTTTATTTAAGAAAGAGTCCAGATTACACTATTTTACTCTATAATATAAATTTTGTCCCCTGCTTCTTTTAAACTTAAAATGATTTGTAATGCATTTTTGAATACAATTTTTAGACGTTTTCAAGTCCCCAACAATAATTTCACATTCGGAAAAGAAATTTCGTTTATAATTTCTAGCTTAATATAGTAAATTTCACCTTCAACGATTCAAATTTTTAGTGTATTTTCATGCAATTTTTAACTTTTTTTAAAAGGTTTGTGTCGGTATTTTTTTAATTAATGAAAGAGTTCAGATTACAATGTTTTGTCCCATTATATAAATTTTGTCTGCAGGAATTTGATATAAATTTTTAACCTACTATGGTAAATTTTGTCAGGATTTTTGAATTTTACTGATTTTTAATCTGTTTGTTTAATGATTTTTCAAGTTCTGCGACAGTTTTTTGACATTGGTAAAATAATTTTGGTTTCTAATTTTAGCTTAAATAGTACAATTTGTTCTCCAAGCTATTTGAATTTTACCAATTTCTAATGGGATATTCAATATGAATTTTACCAAGTTTTGGGGATTTTAGCACTTTTCGACTTTTGTTATTCATCAATAATTTCTGATTACATTGTTTTCCGACTGAATATAAAATTTTTACAGCTATGACTTTCAAACTTTCATTGATTTTTGTTATGATTTTCAATGTGACCAATGTTAGCCTTTCTTTTAGTTCCTTGGTGATTTTTTGCCATTCGGAAACTTATTTCAATTTTAAACTTTTTGCCTAATATAGTTGTTTTTCGATTGCAATGTTTTATCTTTTAATAGGATTTTTGGCATTCCATGTCAACATTTTGTTATTCGTGAATAATTTCCGATTACAACCCCTTCTTCCCGTCTTAATATTAATTTTTTAGGCATTAACTTAAACATATTTAGCAATTTTTAATGCAATTTTCAATGTGATTTTTAGCCATTCTTCAAGTTTTGTACGATTCTTTGACATTCGAAACTGATTTCGATTTCAAACATTATGTTTAATATAGTTAATTTTTTGATTGCAGTATTTCATCTTTTAAGAGTAAATTTTTACCCTAGCGATTTTTTAATATTTTGCAATTTTTAATACTATTTTCAATGCTATTTTTGTGCTTTCACAGTCATTTTTTGACATTTTTCAAAGAAATTAGATTTTAAAATTCTAGCCTTTTTGGAATATGGTTTCAAACTTTTAGTCTTTATGGTAATTGTTTTGCTCTTTTATTTTGATCTCCAGCTATTTTTAATGCTGTGTTTTAGCATTTTTTTTGCTTGTTTAAATTTGCAGCGATTTTTTTTTTTTTTTTTTTTTAGATAATGGAAAGGAATTCGGTTTTAAACTTCTTTCTAATATGAAAAATTTTCTCCTGTGCGATTTTTGCTATGTTGAAGATTTTTATTGCGAATTTTTACCTTTTTTTGCATTTCACTGCTTGCTATTTTATTAAACTAATTAAATTCAAAACTTTTATCCAAATAGAGTAAATTTTTAGTTCCGTGATTTTTGCCATTTTTAATGCAATTATAACGTTTTTTCACGAACCGCTTCAATTTTTTAGACGTTCAATTTTCAACTGAATGTACTAAATTCTGCCCTCTTTTCCTCTAAGTTTATTCAAATTTCGAAATACAATTTTTGAATTTTGTTTTATATTTTTATAAACTTTTTAATGTTTTCGCAATTTTGTAAGATTTTTCCACATTAGTAAAAAGAATCCACTTTCAATTTTCTACCCCATCTCTTTTCGATGAACTTTAAATGAAATAAGTTTTTCTCACAACTCTTGCTGTTTTTTGACGAATCCGAGCAACGCCGGGTAGATTAGCTAATTTATTAATAATATTTTAACTATTTAATTTCTTTGCACATATTTAAAAATATTATACAAAGAAAAAAAAATTAAATGTTCTTAAATTCAAGACATTGATGATTTCAATATGATTAACGTAAGTGAAAAGCAAAGGAAGAGCGGTAGTTGTAAAATAAGTGAAAAGCAAAGAAAAAGCTGAAATTCATGTAATGCCAAATAACTTGCTAAATTAAAAAAAAAAAAAAAAAGTATTGTTTATTTAAGAACTATTTAAAGAATTTTTTCTTTTAAAATAACTAATAACATAAAACATGTTAAATCTATGAATCTAAACACAGATTGTCACATATGTAATTAATATTTAATTAATATTTTGTAATTCATATTTTTCTGCTCACAGTTTTTGGTTCCATTATTTGTATATTTGATTACATCAAATCAAAAATCTTTGAAGCGGAAACAGGAATGTGTTGAATCTTCTTCGAAACTAGAAAAATCTACATCGGGGTAACTATTTGGTTGTTTACTTATTTATTATATATATTTATAAGCATATGTTTATTATATATATATATATATAAATGCTTTGATGTGTATTAAACATACAAATTATAATTTCTTTAGTAATTTACTTAAAAAATATAACTTCTTTGTTAACAATAGACAAACGTCTATTATTTAATGCACAGAGTTTCCTAAATTATGGTATGCATACTAGCACTGGTATGTCAGCCTTACAATATTGGTACAAAAACTTACCTATTGAATGAAATAAGAGCTTTCTTGTTATCCACACATCTTCCTCAAACAATGACAAAATAAAATCTTTCAGAATTTATCTTTTCCTTTACTGTGAATTTTTTAAATAGTAGAGTAATATCATTAATTTTAATCTTGTACTATTTTATTGCTGAGAAAGCAATAGCAAAAGTGTGCTCCCTAAATTTATGAGTGACATAAATGAATAGTTTGAACTTCATATATTAGTAAATTTCATTGGTTAGTTATCCAGGAAATTTAACAACAGAATCGTTTTGCAGAAATTTCTTTTTCCATGAAGGCACTCTGTAATCACCAATAAAGAACTGATTTTGATAGCTTATGGTGGAATTCTTGAAAGTATTTTTAAAAGAGTATTAATGAGGCTTTGTTTGCTCAAGTGAATGGGATGACAACTGATTTCTCCGAAAACTGTAAAATGTTTTACTCTTGAGTTCACCATAACTTATCTATATGAGAGTGCATTTTAAAATAAAATGAGAAAACAAACTGAATTTTTTTAAATGGCTAAAATTCACAAATATTGAACAGAACATTAAGAAGCTAAATTTGGTTAATCAGGTTTATTTTTACTTTTCACATCAGCGAATACACATCCTGTTTATATATGTAACATATATATATATAAATCTAATGGTATATATAGTACTTTCCATAACTCATAAACTGTACTTCTTTTCTTTTTAAAATTGTTTTATTATATTTTACGTATAATTCATTTGCCATCATGTCTACTTCATGCATGACTATCAATAAAAGAAAATAATTTAAGATAAATGTAAAATGTAATTTTCAATCAAAATATCGATTTTCCATTTATCAATAATATTAAAATAGACTCTTTGATCTACCAAATTTGCTTAAAATGTGTCTGTATCTTAATTATAACCAAAGTTACAGTCATTCATTGTTATAGCTATTACAGCTTTTAATTGTGTTTAAAAGTTATTTTTAGCTTTTTCTGAAAATGAAGTTTTTCAAATTTTAACTTTACACAAAACATCCTAAAACAAAAAATTGTGCATGAAAATCCACAAAATTTTCTGTACATCTTTTACAAGTGTCATTTGAAGAAACGGACTGCATTCAGGATAATTTATTAAATAGTTTTATATTTACACTGGTATAAGTAACAAATTTTGAGAATTTTTCATTACATTAGCATTTTAACTGCGATAGAGCATCTGAGATAGAGATGAAGTGTGTTATAATGTGTGTAGTGTAAGTCCTAGTGAAAGTTATTCTGTTTATTATGCAATTTACAAAGTGACAATACATTGTTTTATTTTTGAGCTATCACATTTTGCAGAAATGTTAATTTTTGTCATAATTTTGAATATTTTTCTCTTAAAAAATTATTTCTAGGTAATTGTTAAAATTAAAAAAAAATTTTCAAAGTTTTAAGGTAAGGGGCTGTCCATAAATGATGTCACACATTTTTTCATGTGTTATTTTTAAATTATCAAATTAGAATAACATTTTTAAAAAAGGGTAAATGCGGATATAAGCAGCTTATATATAAAGTTTGAGATGGTAAAAATGATATCTGGTTTAGATTTCATGGGGAAAATTTCTATGATTTAGTCAAAGCGGTTTATATTTAGCTGTTTATATTGCGATTAAAGTTTAGTTTCAATAATTTCTAAAACCGAGCTTTATGGAAATAATATTTTGTTAATTAGAGTTCAAATATTCTTTACTTAGCATATAAAGTACATCTTTTTATTGTGACTAATTTTATAGACTTATTATAAATTGATGAAATTCTTAAATATTTTCTTTCATCTAAATTTGACGGGTTCTACCTTGTAACTTTAATGGACAAAGTCCACAGATGCTGCAAAAAAAATTTTCCCCACCGTTTAAAAAGTTCAGTCAGCATTTGTTATTCATTAGCAAAGTTATTGTTTAATTGTTTGTGAAAGAAAGGATAAATGATTATTTTTGTTTAATACAGTAAAACATTAAATACAAAAGTTTTGTGAAATTATTAAATAAGGGCATTAACTATGTTTGATTCTTCTTTCTATTGCAATTATTTAAAAACTACATAGATATATATTTTTGTAAAAATCAAGCTTACGAAACATTAAAAAGCATTTATAAAATTTATCCTTGATAAAAATTAGCTTTCATCTTTTGCTTAGAAGTTTTATTGACAGATTTTAAACACACTGAGACTGTTTATATCTATAGAATTTATCCTATTAATCAATACATATTTTTATTTTATTATTATTTTTTTTTTTGTGTGGGGGGGGGGGGGGGACATAAATGAGAAAAATACAATTTTAGAGTGGTATAAAAAATTAATATTATTTTAACAGTTGTAGGAGACTTTTTAATTATGCAGTTTTATTGCATATTTGTTATATTTTTGTTTTACTAAAAAATCTTAGTTTTGTTATGGTATATTAGCCAGAAAGCCTGATTTACCCAGAAATATTGCAAATGCTAATACTTTGTTTATTAGGGTTTCATTCATCTGACGAAACCCTATTCGTCTGTCCTTTGTCTGTCTTATAGAAGCCAGAGAGTTCAAATTTTGTGTACCTCCAGCTAAATATCTCTTGTCACACAACAAATCATAAAATTTTGAAAAAGTCAATTATTTTAATTAATATATTATTTTGAATATAATCAGTTCATTTCGTTGTTTTTTTCTCTTCTAATTGTTGCCAAAAGCTTAAATATAAAATTTATTTATTTTTTATCCTTTACTTTAAAAAAAGATGGAGTACTTCTGTTTCCACAGTTACAAAATTGGTATTAAAAACTACAAAAAAATTAATATCTCAAAAATAAATTGAGATACAGTTTTTAAACAAATTGTATTTAAAAGTATATTGTTTTGGGTTTCATTCATCTGACGAAATGCTATTCGTCTCTGTACTCTGTCTGTCTATCACAGAATCCATACACAAAAACTACATAAGTCAGAGAGTTCAAATTTTGTGTACTTATAGCTGAATACCTGTTGTCATACAACAAATCATAAAATTTTGAAAAATAATATTATTTTAATATCATCAGTTCATTGTTTGTTTGTTTTCTCTCTTCTAATTACTCCATTTCTTTCACTTTTAAAAGAAATGGAGTACTTCTGTTCCCACTATTACAAAATTGGTATTAAAAACTACAAAAAAATGAATATCTCAAAAATAAATTGAGGTACAGCTTTCAAACAAACTGCATTTTAAAGTACACTTTTTTCCCTATATGATGTTGTAAAAGTTGAAAATGTGTAATTTTTACAAGTTTAAAAATTTGCAATAGCGTAAATTTCAAAATTGAAATTTTATTTCTTCTAATTGTTGCAAGCAAATTTAAATAAAATTATTATGCATGCAAGATAAATTAATGAATTAAATAAATCATGTGCTTATTTTTTTTTTCATCCTATTTATGATCTATTTTGACACACAAAGTGAAATATTTTATTTATTTATTAAACTCTTATTCATTTAAATTACTAGCCGCCTCTATTGACCAGTTTTGTCTCCCTTAAACTTATATGCTAAGCTTTGCAATGTTTTACTTTTATGCATAACTTTATTTACTTTATTCACTGAGTCTGCAGATTCTAATAGAGAAATCAAGAAATCAATACGATCAAGACAGCATTTAAAGGAAAAATTATATATTCTGTTCTGGTTGGCACGATTGGCAAAAAAAAAAAAAAGCCAAAATAGCACTGAAAAATTGTTTTCCATTTGTTTATTTAATGATAAAGTGTTTTGAAGGAGATATTAAACGAAACCCTCTGTGCGATCTGCGATCACACTTACCCACTTGTTATAAGATAAATTAGAAGAACTTTGCTCATCTAAACGCTTCTATATTGCCAATTATTTTTATCATTTTTTCAAATTTTAAGTGAAAAACACAACTTTTACATACAGTCCTAAGACGGCATTTACTCTAGTGTATATATTCTTTTCAGTGTAACATTTGAAGGTATGATTGAGCATTCTCAGACATGGGCATCACTGTATAATTCTTTATTTGAATATTTACATGAAACCAGAGGGGAAAAGGTAAGTAATTTTAATTTGTTTATTTTAACAAAACTTCACAGCTTTCTAATTTATAATAATTCATTTAATAGAATGTCTCCTGTAACAAAATAATAAAATTTATAATTAGTCATTTTTAGTATATATATATCTTTTTCTTTTACTTTCAGCTTATTAGAATAGAAACAATAAATGCTTGTATAGAAATTTTAGTGCTAAGTTTTACCGAAATTGCTCTTAAAGATAAAAACAAGTAAGTAAAAAGATGATTCTAATATTTAAAGTAATTTTCCTTACATATTTTAAGATTTTCTTTCTTTAAAGTGGTACTTAAAATTAGATGTTTGTGTTATTTGAATTATATTTTTTGTTTTTAAAACTTATTATTCAAATAAAATTTTGTTTTGATTATTTTTTTTTTTTTTTTTTTTTTTTTTTTAAATTTCCCTTTTTTTTTTTTCCTATTAAATGATATGTAAATTTTACTAGCAAATAGAAAAAAAAAAAGAAAAAAAGATGTTTCAGTGAAAAAGATATGCTAAGTTTAATTGTAAAAAATGTAACATTCAAAATGTTATTTGAGTTGTTTGAATTATATAATTGACTGATTAATTAATGCACTATCATATAGCCAATTACTTTTAATTTCTTGTTTTTTCTTTTGTTTGTTTTGTTTGATTGATTGATTTTTATCTTTTGTTTTTCTTCCACCACACATTTTCAGTTTGCAGGTGCTGCGAAACCTTTGCACAAGATGCCAAATGTCCTGATATTTCATGATGCATAAATTATTCTAAATTCCTTTTAGTACCATACTATTTGTTAGTCTATATCAAGTAAAACTTAGTATAGTAAAATGTGTGAAAAGAAAATTGTCTACACTTAAGAGATATCTAGGATAGTCTGTCACCCAAACAACCCAGCAACTGAAGTATGAAGTTGCATGTTTATGGTCAAGTGGAGGCATTTTAAAATTGCACCCAATTATGAATGCAAATGTCTTCATAAATTTTTGAGAAAGTAGTAAGTTTGGATTTAAAATAACAATTCAAGAAATCCTTGTTAAGATACCTTGCCATCATTTAATATTTTTTTTATTTCAAAGTTTTTTAGATTTATATTTTATCAAAATGCTCAATAAAAATCCTATTTATTCAAGTACAGTTTTGCTTATAGCATACATGTGAAAATTTTCCAATATCATAAAATCAGATGTTTTACAATAATTAATACATATATTATAAATTCAAATTAAATCTCATTGTGTAGAATTTTACCATTAAAAATATTTTTTTGTATGTTGAAATTCTTGAAAAGACTTGTAGTATAGAACATTAGAAAAATAATTTTCTCTTATTTATTCTTTTATTATCTGATCCATCAAGTTTTACATTTAAATTAATGAGTCTTTTGAACCTCTTAAAATTCTATTTATAAATTCAAAATCAAATGTAATTTTTATATCCTTTTTCATTGTTCTGTTCTTCTGATATTTTCCTGTCGCAAGATTCTGAACTCTTTTAAGATTTTGCTATACACCCATATGATAGTTTTGCTTTTTGTATAATTTTGGAAATAATGTTTTTTTAGTATACTACCGTAATTACTCGTGTATAATGTATACTTTTTTTTTTTTTTTAAATTAAGGCAAAACTTGTCGGTGCATGTTATACACGGAATAATTTTTCACTGCTTGAAGTAATTACATGATATACACATAAATTAAGAAATGTATTCGAAGAAGACATTAAAAATAGGAAAATTTTACTTAATAGATATACTGCTGCATCTTTATTTCATTCCTTGCATTTTTTTTTTTTTATAGAAAAAAACCAGTAACATTTTTTAAATACTATTTAGCAATTCTCATTACCGTCACTCATTCCTATCTCATGTCATTTACTCCCTACCTGAAATCTAAAAATGTAATTTCACCTTATTTCCTGGCTTAATGCAATGTTTGCTTTGATATTCTTTACTTAAATTCCTTTGGCCATTCATCAATTTGCATATCAAATTTATGGTGTGTGTTATATACGAGATTTTAAAAAATCTTCATTTTTCCTTCGAAAGTAAGGGGTGTGTGTTATACACGCATGCGTGGTATATACGAGTAAATACAATATTATTATTTTTAACGCAGAAGATGAAAAAGATTGAAATGTCTTTAAAAAGAAATTTTTATTTTATTTTATTTACTCATAATTTATTCTGTTTTTTAAAATAAGATTTGTCTTCTGTATTTGGCCATGCTTTTCAACTATGATGACCATATTTGCATTTTTCTTTTACCTTAAAGTACATGATATGTTATACTTTTTTTCTCCATATATATTCATGTATGTGTATATGTATACCAAATCTTTCAGTTTTCATATGGTTTTGTCAAAAAAAGAAGCTAGCATTGAAAGAAAAATTTCTGATAACTTGCTCGAGCTTATAAATCATCAAGTGAGGAATCATCTAATTGTGAGATTTTCAACACAAGCTTTTGAAGAAATTCTTCATTTGTACAGCATACTGCTTTCAGTACAAGGTATTACTTGTTATTCTTAAATTGAAAAAGAAATATATATATATATATATATATATATATATATATATATATATATATATATATATATATATATATATATATATATATGCACCATATATTTCCATGTATAAGCTGAGTATACAACTTTTCAGGGGAAAATTGTCCAAAATCAAAAACCTGTATATAAGCTGATGAAAAATTCAGTGACTGAAAACTAATAGAAAAGTTTAAAAGAAAAAAAAAAGTGTTGTTCGAAATTATTTATCTATCCTATTCTGTATATATTTATATAGCATGTATTTCTCAATATAAATTATTGTCATGCGCCTGTGCTGGTGTTTATAAACAGATTTGGATTCGTTTGAGCATATGTTAAAGGTTTATTAAGATCTCCAACAAATTTGTTGTACATCATCGTTTTTACATATATCTTTAAAAATGGATGAGTACAATGTAAAATTCTAGAGTGGCTGCAGTTTCGAATCAGAAGATTTTATTACTATAATTGTGCGTATTAGAATTTAGGAGTTTAGCAAATGTGATTTATTTTCTTTATTTTTTAAAAAATTATATTCTTTATTTTATTTTCTTTGCAAATTTATTTTTTGTCCCCACATGCTTAAAACAACATAAAATATTCGTGAACGTACCATTAAGTTTTTTAAATTCCCATTCAAATAGTACTGATGAAAACTAGAAATGTTCTGTAATCCAGTTCTATGCATTTGAGTTTCGTACGTTTGAGTAAAATTAGCCGAATTCTTAAAAACAAGAAAAAGTGAAAATGCCTTTTCCTTCCGGTAAAAACAAAAAAGTCTTTTTGTTTCTACTTTAAAAATAAATAAATAAATAAAAACATTTTTTTAAATTTACTTAGGGGGGGGGGCACAAAATTTCTTCCTGCCCCGGGCGCCAAAAAACGTAGCTACGCCACTGTCAGAAAGGCTGTATGTTTTTTAGTATTTGAATAACTGTACATTTTGTAAGCAAGAATGAGAATGACTTCATGAATGAAGTAGCTAATTTGGATTAAAGAAAAAAAAATTGCAGGAATTAAAACTGTTTAAATCCTAAATTTATTTGGCAAGATATCTTTCACGATTCGGCAAGATTTTAGCAATATTCGGCAAGATATCTCTAAATATTTGGCTACATGTATTCGGCCGAAGTATTCGGTCAACAAGCCTTCAATATTTGACCAACCAAATATTCGGCAAAAGGGCCGAATACCGAATGGTGGCCGAATATTCGCCCCATCCCTAATTTATATACACCATATAATTTGCAGACATTTTGTAAAACTTAAAAGCTCATATCATAATTGAAAAAGCATTTCAACCATCCATCAACTATCATCAATAATACATAGTATTTCAGATAAAAATATAAGGTTTGAAATATTTTGTGTGTCTCTGTAAAAGCTATGCACTTTTATATTATGCGTTAAATATTAAATCTCAACGACATATATCAATTTTATGATACTTGAAACCGTTTAACATTATTAAAATATGTCTCAAACTATTCCTTACTTTATTATTGTGTAATGGAATTCTTTTAAGTGGGCCTGTAAATGAATAATAATTATTATTTTGACACTGTATTTTACAGAATGCATATTTTAGTACACTTTGCAAATCCATTTAAATTTGAATAAGTTTAATAGGGTGCAACACCTTTAAAATAAATTTGAAACGATTTTTTCCCATTGGCCATAATGTATCAAAAATTTTTTGACTATCATCTGTAAATAAACTTGTCATAGTAGAAACTTCATTTTCAATAGGGTTCGTGCTAGGGTAAACATCAATAACATATAAAAATTTCAGAGCAATCCGAGTATATTTACGGGAGTTAGAGTGCAGACAGACGGGTAGACAAACCGAATGCATAAACACTTTTCAACTTTGTTGGAAAGTGTTAAAAAAGGAAAAAAATTCTCTTTGTACAGCTAAGGATATGAAATTGCAGTGACAGAAAATCAAATTTTGTTCTTTATAAGTACTGTAAAGAATATCTCAATCTGTTGTGCAAATAATTTTGTCTACATATTTTCCTTCCTTCCTTCAAAACTCTTAAGGTTTTCAACTCCAGCTTCATCAAAAATTTTGTTCTGAATGTTGTAAGTTTGATTAGATATTTCAGTCTGTTTAATTATATTTGTTCTGGAATTGAATATTTGTTAACTTAATTTATTGAATGTTTATTATTTGTATTAAAATATGTTAAAGCAATCTATATTTAACTGTGACAAATGCAATAAAGAATTTCATTCTGGTTCAACGCAATATTTAGCATGTAAATTGCTCTAAAATTTATAAATTATGCAAGAATTTGTTTAATAGTTCAATATTTGTTATTTCTAGTTGTGTAATCATAGAAAAAAGCAGAAATTATTCGCTCTAAGCAGAGGGTATACGTTATCCCTTAAATATCCAGAAGGTATACAGCATGCCCAGCAGCAGAATTATTTTCTGCAGTCTGCAACAAAAGTAAAAACTTAAAAAACAGTCTGCAGACCAATCCATCGAATTACATTATATGCACTCAAACCTCACAAGTATTTGTGATAGACATAAAAGAAAAGTATAGTTTAAAAACGGAGTTGCCTTTTTCTCAGAGAACGCGAAATTTTTAGAACCTCATACATTGTCTAAAAGAGGGGAGCAGGGTGCCCCTTTGACAAAATTTGCGGGTTTTTCATGATCTTTTGACGAAATTTGCATTTTTTCTCGTTTTTTTTAATAAATTTGCTGATTTGTCGTGATTTTTTGAAGAAAGCTGCCTTTTTTCGCGATTTCTTGAAGAAATTTGCCGATTTTTCGTGACCTTTTGAAGAAATTTGCCGTTTTTTCGTAATTTTTTGAAAAATATTCCAGTTTTTTGTACTTAAATATCAATTAATGCACAGAATTTCACAAAACTTTAGATTTAGTTAGACTTTGATACAAACTAAAACTGATTAGTTTTTTATGCATATCACTCAACAGGTGGTGCTGCTATGCTGCATTAATTGCAATTTCCTTAATCGTCCTGTCTCGAGAATTCATACATGGATTTTCTTAAAACTTTACATTCAGTTAGTCTGTAATAGATATAACATAGTGTTGACTGTGTTTTGGTGCAAATCGCTTAAAAGGTGGCACTACCCTGCTGCATTATTAAGACTTGCCAAGTCTCCTGATTTTTACTTCATTTTTCACAGTCCAGACTTTTGACATATTTTTCCTGATTTTTTTAACAACTTTTCTATATTATTAATTCTCATTCATTATTTTCATAATTGCATATTTTTATGAAACGGCAAAACATTTCCTGGTATTTATAATGAATTTCAAATTATTTTAAAACATTTTGTGTCGATTGATTGAAAAGCATTTTTTAATTTATTGAGTATATATGGTCGTATTATTTAAAATAAATTATTACTTTATGTTTCCATTTTTTAAAAAAGGCAGTTTCGTTGGATATTACATAGAGAGGATTTACATGCTCTAGGTGCTCAGTATACCTGATGATAATAATGAATAATAGAATTTTCACCGAAAAAAGATATCCTGATTTCTTTAAAAAAATCTCCTGATTTTTGTTCTCTGGAACTTAGGCACTTTGATTATTCATGATTATCTCAATAGCTATATCTAAAGATCTAATTCACGAATTTTCATCAAACTTCAGATTCAGTTAGTCTGTAATATAGATTAGTGTTGATTAGTTTTTTGTGTAAATCCCACTACAAGTGACAATGCTATGCTGCATTTTTCATGATTTCACAATAGTTGTATCTCAAGAACTAATGCTTGAATTTTTACCTAACTTCAGATTCAGTTAGTACCTGATAAAAATTTATTTTTGTTAGTTTTTGATGTACATCACCCAACAGGTGGTGCTGTTATGCAGAATTTTTTAAATAGATTTTGCAATAGCTCTATCTCAGAAATTAATGCATGTATTTTCATCAAACTTCAGATTCAGTTAGAAGTTGACATAAGTGTTACTAGATTTTGGTATAAATAACCTAACTGGTAACACTACTATGCTGCATTTTTCAGGAAGTATTAACATGTGTAAAATTGCCTCATCTGATTTGTTTGACTTTGGTTGCATTTTTATTTATTTATTTATTATTTTTCTTTTTGCAAAGTTACTTTTATTTTTAGAACTAGTTCCAAAAATAAAAGTGTCATCATTAAAGAAAGAAAAACTTTAACCAAAATTAAAAAAGTAAAAAAAGAGTGCAAATCTAGGGATAGATCCAATGCTATAATAATAATAATAGTAATCATAATAATAATATATTGAAATGCAAATGAGATATTTAAAAAAAAACCTTGTCATAGGTTTAACATTAGCTTGCAAGTGTCTTCGCCTGAAAGGAGGATAGCTTTAACAGTTATTGATTGGCTCTAAAAATTTATTTTAGATTTTTGTAAAAGATTTAATATATTTATTATCTTTCATATGTATTTTCCTTGTCTATTTAATATTGTAAATGTGTATTGTGTATTCCTATATAAATATTTTAGAAATTTTATTAGCCTTTGTTCCTTATGAAACAAAAAATATTCTTTTTAGTTATCCAGTCATGTACTTACTTATTTCAACCTTTTCATTTTTATATCAGAAAGCTTGTCAACAATCCTTTTGCATTAGCTGTGTTTTTAATTAAGATTCATTTAAAAAATATTTTAGCTTTATTTAAATGAAAAATTAATGCATATAAATTAAATCTGCTTATCATACTAGTCACTTTACTTTTGCCTCTTGGTAATTTTGGAAGTGTTTCACTCTATTATAAAGAAAAGTAACACTGTCACAACAGCAATAAATGAATTTTTTGTGACTAGGGGGTCTTTCTTTGCTACTATTGAGAAAACTTCTGCATACAAAAATATGAAAATAGATAGTATTGTAGTGAAATTTTTGGTAAACATGTTAATGCAAGCAGTTTTTTTAAGTCTAATAATTATTTTAAGAGATATTTAATGTTAAAGTTGATCAAAATTGTTTTATTAAAAATTTTTCAAAGGAGCAAAAACTATGCATAATATTTAATCATTTTCTCTACAGATATACATTATAAGCTCCCAATGTGCTGAATACATTTTTTTTTTTTTAGTTTGACTAACTTTTTTAGGCTTTATTTACATTTTAAATTTTCTGCATTTCAAGAAATATGTTTTACATGTTTTAGTAGTGCAAAGAATAATATTTCTTTCGAATTCAAAATTTATTTATGTGAGTGTTATAAACAGAATTTTTCTCTTTTATACAGTAGATTTCTTCAAATCTGCAACCTTAAAATCTGCAACTCTTTAAAATCTGCACATAATTTACAAATGTAAAAAATGAAACTTTCAATTTAGATGTTGAGACAATTTTTAAATTTTGTATCAATTCCATATATTTCAATTTGTAATTTTCATTAATGTTACTGGATTTAATGTTTGTTCATGAAGGAAGTACAAATTTATTTCTGAAAAAATTCAAGATATTCCTAATATCACTCATAATCACAATCTTTTTGCCAAGTGTATTTATGTATTAATCAAGCTTTTTTAATTAAATCTGGCGAAACTAGAAATTTTTTTTTTTTTTTTCATGTAAATTAGTAATGTAACTTTGTGAGACAAGTTTCATTGAATATTTTAGAAAAAATACATTTCATATTTATAATGAATATTTAATTATACATTATTGATTATTAACTTCACCTTTGCTTTTAATGTTTTAATCATTTAAAAAAATTTCTAAATTTTTTTTTATTTTAGTTTATATTTAATTAGCTTAATATTTTATTATATTCTAAGCTTTCATTTTAGTTTTGATTGTATTATTAATTACATTCAAATTACTGTTTCAAAAATGTAAACAAAGCACAAAGCAGAAATTTGTACAACCTCTAGCCCCAAGCTGTGCGGATTTTAAAAAGTCTACTGTAATTTAATAAAAATTATAATTTTATTTATTTATTACACTTTGTTTATTTTCAGATTTAATTTATTTTAGCTCTGAACAGCTAGATATAGTTGCTAATATAATATCTATTCCTTTTATATTACAGCAAGTAAGTAATTAAAATATTTTATGTTGCCCATTATTATGTTACTTTTTTTTTTGTTTGTTTATTTTACATTTTTTGTGCTTACATTACTTCATCAATGAATGTCTCAATTAGCTAAAATTTTTTACCTCTGAAAAGTTTTTTCTCTTTTTTTTCAGACTTAGCTAAAGAATTCCCCCCCCCCCTTTTAAATAATGTGTCTGTGTTGAATTTAAAGTAAACAAGGAATTGTGTTTTGAATGTGTTTTGAAATTGTGTTTTGTTTGAAAGGAATATATTTTTGCTAATTAATGTGATTTCCGAGTTAATTATTGTCAATGGCTGGTGTATCCCTTTATATGATTCAGAAAATTACCTTATTTCCTAGTGTGTAAGCTTCATTCTATAATTTGATGTAATTTTTTAGGAAAAAACATGAAAGTAAAATAATGATAGTATCTAATTTTAAAATATTTAGAGAAAAAGAAAATGCAAATATTACATTTAAAAATTGTGTTAGAACTTTAGTAACACATAGATAATTAATAGAATTCATTTAAAAAATATATTAATCTTCTAAAATTAAATATGATTCTTCATACATAAATTATATTAACAATGTAAAGAATCATATTTTACTTATTTATTCCACTTTTAAATAAAGTACTGTACTTACATATTAACCACTTACTCATGTTTAATCCCTATTTATATCAATTGTTGAAAAAATCTCATTTTCTTAAACCCAAATTGCTTCAAGCTTCTTTAAAAAAATGCCAACCCCTGTATATCTGAGTGATAGCATCAAGGGAATTAGATAGATTGAAATAAGGAACTTAATTGTTTTTTGTATGCAAAAGATAAATTACCATATTTATGATGCATTCTTTTTACTTAAAATGCATTCATTAAAAATATTAAATGCATTTAAAAAATAAAACTTTTGATTCTATTCATTTAAGTATATCCTTATATATATAGAAAAAAATAACGATTTGGATAAGGACCAATGAAAATCTGTGCAGTTACTGAGAAGGGCAGGGTCTGATTCTGTCGCCAAATATCACAGAGTTCATCACCAACTTGGTTAGGGGAGAGTGGGGATACTTGAGCATAGGGGATACTTGAGCCACCCCTATTATCTCTACAGTTGGTTAATTTTTCTTTCTAAAACTGCCAATATGATAACATATTTATAGTTTTGAACATGTAAAAAAGAAATCACACATCTTGGTACCATTTTGAAAATATAGTGATTAATAGTTGTCTTTTCCCTATCTGAAGTAAATATTTGGGTGCATGGTTTTTTTGTTTTTTTGTAATCAAAGTTTTGTTTAAAGTTGCAACTATATACATACATTCAATAAGCATAATTTCAATTGTATTTTGAGTCTAAAATAGTTCTAATAGCTGCATGCTTTATTTAGTAAAACTCTGGGAAACAAAAATAGTGATAGTGGGGATACTTGAGCCAATGAGAGTGGGGATACTTGAGCCATGTCTCAACCATCCCCACTAGAAATTAAACATGGGTGAAACAAACAAAAAATAAAATTCCATCCTTATATTCACCAATAGATATTTTTCTGGATAAAAGGGAGAATAATTTTTTAGCATCCGATGCTATTTCTTTCAGACAAGCTAAAAATGTCGTGTCATCAGCCCTGAATTTTCTACTGAACCGATTTTGATAATTATTTTTTTAAATGAAAGCTGTTTTTTTGTAGTTGTGCCCATTTTAACTATTTTTTAATTTATTTCCATTTTTATATTTTATTTTTAATTTTAAATGCTTTTTTACGATATTTCTTCAAAATGATGGCAACTTAGTTTAGCTTTTCTCTCGATAATAATAATTTATTTTCCATTATTACTTTCCACAAGTCAGAAACTTTATTTCATCAGTGAACATGTCCTCGGATTTAAAAGAAAAAAGTTAATTGTTTTCGTAAAATTTAACCACAATAAAATGATTGCATATAATTATGCACTAATTGAGGTAAAAAAATATATTTACTGAGAAATAATATTAATAATGTAAATAAAATAACAGAAAATAATTTATGATAAAAATTAATGTCTAAAGCAATATAAGAAATATTTCAAATGAGTAAAATGATGGCATTCAGCAACCAGATAAAATGAATTTACAATATTATTACGGACGCCTTTTCATATTACTAATAACAGTAATTTAAAAAAAAAACATGTGAAGAGAAAATGACGTCACTATTTAAAACATCGCATTTTTTACTCATACGGATATTACATTTCAATTTTCTTTTCATTATGGACACTGAGATTGAGATTTTACTTTCAGATGACTTCAGTTAGTGAAAATAATGTCACAGTAAAAATGAAATTAGTTTTTTTTTTTTTTTTTTTTTTTTTTTTTTTTAATAAAACTATTTTCTGTGAGTGCATATAAAATAAAATTTCTGGATTTCGCCGGCACTCGGATTACAATTTTAACTGAAGATGTGCGAATATTTATTATTGTAAAATTGTAACTGGCAAACTTCACATTAAGTTTGGAAATATATTTATTATATATTGATTCGATAATGTAATTGCTTTTGCTTTTTTTTAATCCAAATCGATCTCTTTTATCTTTTAATCTTTTCTATATTTTTAACCGACTTCAAAGAGGAGGTTATGATTTCGACCTGTATGTATTTGTTGTTCACCCATAACTTTTGCAAATATGAACCGATTTTGATAATTCTTTTTTTGTTTGAAAGCGTATGAGGCCCATGTGGTCCCATTCGAATTTCATAAAAATCCGATAATTAGAACTTTTTTAAAAATAAAAACTTTAAATTTCAAACTCATTTTGAAGCAATCGACCAATTAGAAGTGTTCCTTTTGCATGCTTTCATATTACACTTACATAGACACACAATATTTTCACTGTTAAAAGTTTGAAGTTTTTGCTGCATCATCACTCCACCGCTTTTATGGAATATCTCCATTTTGACCAATGAGAATTCACCATAATACAATGAAGTAATCATTTTCTATAAAAGCGATGGATAGACGATAAAGTAAAAGTTTCAAATTTTTAACAGTGTTCAAAGTGCAAAATCCTAACTGGACGAGGGCCAGGATTCACATAAATTTTGCGCTGTTTGCGAAACGAGATTTATTAACAAGAAAATTTATTTAAAACATTGAAAAATTTGCTAAAATTCAGGCTTCTGATTCGTTAATCTGGTTTCGCTAACAGCGCGAATTCTACCTGGATTCCGGACAAGTTCTCTTATGCAAGAAACCGGAAATATAGCATCTAGGGGATATAGTGTGGAAATCGGCTATCTCAGGGCGTGTTCAGAGCAACTTACAAAAGTAACCAATGTTACCGATCGATTGTAGGGCAGTACAAAAGCAAACTGTGGCAGCAATGAAAACTATTCTGTTGAATTGTAGCTGACGTCACACTTTGCTTTGATTTTCATTTCGTATTTGTCTACAATCGGTAAGTGGTCGGTAAGTAACCGGTAAGTTGTGGTGAACACGCCCTCTTTAATACTTAAAATAAGCGCTAAAATGTTCTGTTCGTTAAATGTGCAACAATGCTAATGAAATTTAAAGATAGAAATGACATCTGCAGGACATTTTCTAAAAATGCAAGAATTATTGCGAGTCTAGATAATGTATCACGAAAATGCCGCAGATGTCGCTGTGATCGACACTTTGGAATTCAGTAGTATCGTTGCACATTTAAAGGATACAAATTTTTAGCACTGCTTGCATTGTAAAAAATTGAACCCTTTTGCTGCATCGTCACTCCATCGCTTTTATAGGAAACGATTACTTCGCTCTATTATGGAGCATTCTCATTGGTCAAAACAAAGAAATTCTATAAAAGAGATGGAGTAACTATGCAGCAAAAGGGTCAAATTTTTTACAGTGTCGATAGCAAATTTTCACTCCATGTAATCCAGACTCTCTCCTTCGAACAATGAAAAGTTCTTAAAAATAAAGGCTTATGATTGGTCAATCTTGTTTTGCTTAACAGCGAACAATCATTCTCGATCCTAACCACTGTTGCAGAGATGCTAGTTTTTTTTTCAAAGTACGAAATCTTAGGTGGAACAATTCTCGTATCCACCAAAGTGAAAGATCCACATCGATCCAGACATGAGAATTCGATATCGAAAAGCTGAAAATTCATCTCTAAAGAGCCTTACACGCTAAAGCAAGAGTGTCTGTAAATCAGGGTGCTTGTTATGCCGGATTCACAAAGTGATTAAAGTACATTGCTATGTGCTAGATTTACATTTGGACAAATATAAATGACGAAAAATTTTGATAAGCTTACCATTAAAGTTAAGCGAGTTAACTTCTTTCACCCATAAAACAAATTCGTTCAGGCGACTACCGCCAAGTTCTGGAATAAAAATTCTTAAATTTTCTGTACTTTGGAAAACCGCGTTTATCAAAGAACATTCTTAAATTCAAATATTACTACTTTCATATAGACGCATGTTGAATCATGGTGTGATTTTGATAATATCTTCCTTTTTATTTTTTAACCGACTTCAAGGAGGAGGTTATGATTTCGACCTGTATGTATTTGTTGTTCACGCATAACTTTCGTAAATATAAACCGATTTTGATAATTCTTTTTTTGTTTGAAAGCGTATGGGACTCATGTGGTCCCATTCAAATTTCATAAAAATCTGTTGATTAGAACTTTTTAAAAAATTAAAACATTAAAATTCAATATCTTTTAGAAGCAATCGACCAATTAGAAACGTTCATATTTCATGTTTTTAAGTTACACTTACATAGACACACGATCTTTTCAAAATGTGAAATCCTAACTGAACAAGGTTCACATTTATTAACAGTGTACACTGTAAAAAAATTGACCCTTTTGCTGCATAATCACTCCCCCGTTTTTAAAGAATATCTCTCTCTTGACCCATGAATATTCTGCACGATAGGCCGAAGTAATCGTTTTCTATAAAGGCGGTGGATTGACGATGCAGCAAAAGGGCCAAATTTTTTACAGTGTACACTGTAAAAATTTTGATCCTTTTGTTGTATCGTCACTCCCCCGCTTTTATAGAATATCTCTCCTTTGACGCATGAGAATGCTCCATGATACATTGTTAAAAATTTGACCCATTTGCTGCAGCATCACACAACAACTTTTATTGAATATGTCTTTATGACCAATAAAAATGCTCCGTAACACAGTGAAGTAATCGTTTTCTATAAAAGCGGTGGACTGATGATGCAGCAAAAGGCTCAAAGTTTTTATAGTGTAATTGGGACCAAAGCGTTTGTAAAAAGAAATATTTCCGAATCAAATGCTGTCACTCTCTTATAGAGGCAGCCAGATGTAGGTAATGAGTTTCAGATTACTCATCGAATACGCCACCGCTCATTTCCGATTACAGTGTCACTGTAAAAAATGTGACCCTTTTGCTGCATCGTCACTGCCCTGCTTTTGTAGAATATCTCTCTTTTGACCCATGAGAATACTTCGTAATTGGGTGAAGTAATCGTTTTCTATAAAAGCAATAGAGTGATGATATAGCAAAAGTATCAAATTTTTTACAGTGTAGGTTCCCTCGATATGAATATGACACATGTAGCACAGTATATAATTGGTTGAAACGATTCTGGACAAAAACGAGTCACCAAGCATCTTGTTGAGCGGGCAATTTTCGTCAACCTTGTTAACTTCTCATACGAGTACAATCTAATTCTTCCAGGAAATCATCATCATCAAATTCCATAATGAAAAAATGCCTGGCAATGCAATGCACTGTTAAAAATTTGCAACTTTTGCTGCATCATCACTCCATCGCTTTTATAGAATATCTTTACTTTTATCAATGAGAATCCTTCATAATGCATTTAACTAATCTTTTTCTATATAAGTGGTGAAGTGATGATACACTGTTAAAAATCTGCTGCATTTTGTTGCAACGCACTCCGCCGCTTGTATATAATGTCTCTACTGCGACCTTTGAGAATGCTCCTTAATACAGTCAAGTAACCGTTTTCTATACAAGCGCTGGAGTGCGTAGCAAAAAAATGCAGCAGATTTTTAACAGTGTACACTGTTAAAAATCTGCTGCATTTTGCTGCAACGCCCTCCACCACTTGTATATAATATCTCTATTCCAACCAATGAGAAAGCGCCATTTCACGGCCAAGTAACCGTTTTCTATACAAGCAGGGGAGTGCGTTGCAGCAAAATGCAGCAGATTTTTAACAGTGTACAGCAAAAGTTTCAAATTTTTAACAGTGTAGTTGGGACAAAAGCGTCTGTAAAAGAAATATTTGGGAATGAAATGCTGTCACTCTCTTATAGAGGCAGCCAGGTATCGGTTATGAGTTTCAGATTCCTCGTCGAATTGCCACTGCTCATTTCTGATGCCATTACTACCTGTATAGGTATTAGAGTGTTGCTCTTTATCGATTGAAGCATAGTGCGATTTTTGCTAAAATCTTTCTTTTTCCTTTTTCTGAGTGAAGGGGGAGTACTTTTGACTGACTACACTAGAAAAGCATTTTACTATACATTAATATATGAAGTCATTTTGCTCATATATGGAAGCACTATGTCGCGCTCTTATGTATAAGGACACTTTACTTGATGGATTGTCACCTTTTGAAAGCCACTTTCGATGACCGTAGGATTCGATGCAGACTAAGATTTCATAAATGCGGTAGCTTTTCGAAGTGGCAGATCTTGTCTGAAGAAGTTACCATACAAAAAAAATCTTAAGATTCACAACGATACTAACCGATATTGTAAGTGGTTTCAGAAAAGTTGACAATCAAACAGTGACAAGTAAACTGAATACATCAGAACTTAGCAAAGTGCGTACATTAATATTGCATTGCAAAGAGCTATCGTGTGCCAGTACACATAATTATGTATTACGGTATGCATAACTAAAAAGTAGGAAATAAAATAAGCTTTTTAAGAAAAAAATATCAACCGACTTCAAAAAAGCGCTAAAAAGAATTAAATAATTCTTTAAAGTTCTCTAAGGCCAAAACGTTATCCAATAAGCACACATCGGATATTAGATACCGGCATAAAAAACGGTTAAATTTAATATGTATAATTTAATGTCCACCAAACATAGATTTTAGAGATAATATTATTTTACAAGAGATGAATTGACATATTTATGATTTATTTTATGAATATATACATATAAAAAGTAATGAATTACTTTTTGAAGTTGGTGCCAAACTCTATTTGATGTATATTAAGAATTGTAGCTAAATTATACCTAGTGCCATAATTAAAATGGGGATAATCAATATCGATTGTGATTGTTTGGCACCAACTTAAAAATGTAATTCATTACTTTTTATATGTATATATTCATAAAATAAATCATAAATATGTCAATTCATCTCTTGTAAAATAATATTATCTCTAAAATCTATGTTTGGTGGACATTAAATTATACATATTAAATTTAACCGTTTTTTATGCCGGTATCTAATATCCGATGTGTGCTTATTGGATAACGTTTTGGCCTTAGAGAACTTTAAAGAATTATTTAATTCTTTTTAGCGCTTTTTTGAAGTCGGTTGATATTTTTTTCTTAAAAAGCTTATTTTATTCTATACTTTAATCTTTTAAATATTTCATTCGTCGAATTCGACGGGATTCCGCTCGTTTTATTGTTAAAATGCATTTCCTTTTTCTCAGTATCTATAAAAAAGTGTTTAAAGTAATGCAAAAATCCGTTTTTGATGAATCTAGTCAATGAAGAAGTAGCACGTCAAATTGTATCTCTTTATTATTCCGCAATTCTAATGACTCAGAGAGAAATTGCTAATCAATTGGGTATTTCACGTCGTTCTGTTTGCTATTATATTGATAAACACAAGAAAAATGAAGTTAGTTCATTGCATTCTAAACGGGGTCGCCCTTCTAAAAGACCCTATCGATTTTATTTTATTATTTTTTTTTCTAATCGGAGGCGAAACTGAATTCTGCAATGGCAGAATCTACATTCAACTTGTCATTTTATTTTTTTTTTTTTTCTTAAAAAATAACGACCTAAAAATGTTTTAAAAGTGTATATTTTTTAAATGAAAATATCTATTTTATTTTTCATTTTGACTAACAAAATAGCCTGTCTAGATAAATGTAAACATAGTTTTCAATTTAACTTTCATTAAATTAAAATAACTTTTTAAAACGGTTTTACAGGCTATAATCTCTAATACTTTAATTAGTTAGGTCCAACATATTAAAATATTTATTTTTTAATATAACATATTAAGATTAATATTTTATATTGAAATCGTAACCTCTGTTGCTGTAACCTTTTTTTTAACTAAGAAAATTAAAGAAAAATTGGTAAAAAGAGCGCACAAAAAACAAGAAAAGCAACAAAAATCCCAGTTCAAACTTACCTGCATGGAGCCAAAGAGGAAGACAAAATCTTTTCCTGTGAAATCAAAAAAGTGTTTGAAATAGTAGAATGATACATCTGGCTTAAATTCCGACAGCTACTAAATTAAAAGCATGAGTTCGACAATATCATTAGAGGAAAATTCTGTCAATGATGGTGATGATGTGAAAAGAAAACCTTCTATTGATGGTTGGTTACTAATAAAATATGCCAGAAAGAAAACTGTAAAAATATTTGTTGGATAAGTGCTTAATATTTTGAAAATGAAATTTGCCCGAAGAATTGCAGATTCCAAATTTAAATGGCTCTGAACTGGGGATGTTTCTACCGTCGTTATAACTCAAGTTGAAATTATCCTCCGACAACCAGTTTTAACGACAAAAAATGATCGTATTACTAGCTTTGTTTTCTCAATTGGTTTTGAAGGACTTTACGTTTCATAATTTATCATTCTGTAAAATGTTTGTGCAAAAATAAAGCGAAAAAAATTACTTTTGTAGGTATTTTTCCTTAGTGGCTCAAGTATCCCTTCACCATGGCTCAAGTATCCCCGCCATGGGGATACTTGAGCCACCATGTAAAACAAAAAATAAACATTTATTATACATAGAAAAATAGTTCAAAATTAATTGAAAGTGGTTTTTAGTTGAAGAAAAAATATCAAATTTTCATTTTCAATATTTTATTTTATTCTAAAAAAATATAAAAAATTAAAAAAAATTAAAATTAAAAAAATGGCTCAAGTATCCCCATCTTCCCCTATATGTCGTCTGATTTGGTGACCAAGATTAGTCACCAAAAGTAACGCCAAGTTGGCGATATCTCTAATATTTTGCCTAGTTCGCCATTGTGGGAAAATCAACAAATTGAGTTATTTTAATGTAACAAAAACTAATATTAACTTATGAAATAGAGCTTAATAGAATTATTTACATTATTTTTTAATACAAATACTAACTGTTTAAAAAATCCACAACAATATATTTGTAGGAACTTCTCAGACAAATTAATCCATGTGATAAAAATTATAGAATGTTACATGAATTAACTAAAATTGATATATAAGAATATGTTTTAAATTTTATAACATATTTGCTGCTTCATGTGAAGAGTTGTAGCCAGAGCAGTTTTAACACTTTCAAGACATGATAATTAAAAATACTTGGCTCATCAAATAACATGAAATTTATTTTCTTATAAAACAATCTAGATTACTTTTATACTATTATTAGGATGAGCGAAGCGAATCCTCTACTAGTCCACTCAAATGACACTTTGTCGTACACTTTACAAAAAAACTATACAGTATTTTCACTTGAAATTAAACACAAATATAAATTATGATCTGTAGATTTGCAGAATATTATTTTTTTTACAGAAATACTTTTCAAAAAATTATTATTTTAATTAATTTATTTTACATGCATTTCCAATGCAGATGCATTTTAGCAAATAAATAAAAAATGAAACGCGTATATTTTCAGAAAAAAAAAAAATATAAATGATGGAGTAAATAATTATAGATAGAATCATGATTAATTTAATAAATGAAATATGTTTTCATCACTCCGCAAAATCGTTTGCACAGATGACACTTAAACATTTTAAAAGAATTGTATTATGGAATATTATTATTTTTTTTTTTTTTTAGTAAAGTGGCAACAAAAGAATTGTAAGCAAATAAAATTAATTTTTAAATTTGCCATATAAATGAAAAATTAAAAGAACTGCTTAAAGTTGTTGCCTCGATTCAAGCTCTTTATAAATGTACTAAAGCAAAGTTGGCCGATTCAGAAACTATAAATGGACTTTAATCATTTCTTACTTTATCATTTGGATTTAAAGTAATGCTACGTTCTTATTTGTGGACCGAAAAAGGTTTAGTGAACGGTATTTTAGACTTTGTTGCGCGTATTATAGAAAATCACAAGCCATCAGACCAGATACCGCGAATAATCATGGATAAATTTGAATACTGCAGGAATTTTACTTATAAGAATTGGTGCGTACCAATTCCCCCAATAATTAAATTCTGGAAAAATGGAAGCATAAATTGCTCAATAAAACAATTTCCTTTGCAATCAGTTTTTGCAGTTATAATTCATAAATCTCAAGGTTTGACATCAGATAAAGCAGTAGTAGATATTGGGGATAAAGAGACACCAGTTTGCTTAACGCACGTAGCGTTGTCGAGAGTGAAATTCCTTCAAGGTTTATCATTTAATAGAAAATTTCCTTACGAGAGATTCTACAATATAAAAAATTTTCATATGCTGGTATGCAGAAAAAAAGAAGAAATTAGAATAAAAAAAAATTACATTTAATAGTTCTTAGTATCAACAAGAGTAGATTTTAATGTTTTTCCAAATATTTTGTTTGAATGTATTATTCTAAGATTACTATCAAAGATTATTTGATGTGAATTACAAAGATTGAAAACATACCTATTTCAAATCATTTCAGATAACTCCAGAGGCTATTGGGAAATGTAAAAACATCTTTAAAACTTTTGATTAAAAATTAAAAAAATATTTTGTAAAATTTTGCTTCGAAAATATTTTTATTTATACCAGTCTTATATCACAGATAAAAAATTCCGAGGAAATTCTTAATTATTTGGCTGAATTTACATTTCTAAAATTTAAATAAAACCAAAACATAAGATAAAGTTTTTGATTAATAAAGATGCAAAAATAATATAAAATAACAATGTTATTTTCAAATATTTATCTTATGAAATAATGCTTCACGAATCCAAACAAAGCACGGCTTTTGCTAGTTTTAACACAATCAAACTCATTGGTAAATTTATCATACGAATTTAATATGTCCAATTGAGTGAATTGGCCTTGTACGCCAAGTATTCCAGGCCTGGGCAATTTTTCGCTCAGTTGGAAATATTTAATTTGTAGATTACTCTTGAATAAAATATTCCTAATTATATATTTACACAACAAACTATTTAGATAGAATAATCTTATATAAATAGTACTGAGAGCAGGTGGCAGCTGTACTGAAATATAGTTCAAATTGAAGCCCCATTCAGAGTCATTCATGCAAAGAGTTCATTTTTAACTTTTGCTTAACTGCAGTGGAGTATTTTAACTTTAAGGGGAAGGGCTCACTTTTCTACTATGGACAGCCTAGTACTACTAACATCACGGATGACTTGCCTTCTATGGACACTTAGGGTGCCTCCAATACTGCAGACCGGTTCTTGTACTGTCTGGCCAAGAATGCTCTTGGAAAGAGACTCCGTTTATAGTGAGTCTTAGCAAAAATCCTACATTACTCAACAACTACCCTTCTTTTTCTCAACATCTCATATATAGCTCTCCTTAATTTCTCAGAGAACAATGCATCACTTTGTTTAGCCATTCAGGAGCTGTTTGTTCATATCCTTTTGGATTCAGCCCTTTAACTGGCTATCATTCAGTCCGCCCTCACGTTTACGCATGCTATACTTTGTCCCCAGCTCTGTGGGAACTTTTCATCAGATGCTTTTGCATTCAGAACATCAAACGACTCCAGGGAAAGGGGGGGTCTTTTTATTTGTGAGCTCTTTCAAACTGTCACACGTCAGTGATGGAGTGTGATTAAGCATCCTTCTTCATTTCACCAGCATCATGCCTTGCAGTGACTTCAAGGGAATCATACTTTTGTTGCACTGTTTCAAACTGTCATACTTCAGTAATGGAGTATGCTTCTTAATCTCACTGGCATCATGCAGCAACAAAACTTTCTGGAGGGTCTTTTTGGTCTGAAATCTTACACTTATAAATTCAATAACAAGGAAAGATATAACAAAATGAAAATATTATCATTTACAGAAACATAGAATTGTGTGTTTGAAAGGAATACTTTTAAAATCACAGTTATTAGCAACTATCTTTTTCAAAGTTATTAACTACATAACTTTATCTGTCATTTAAACTAAAAAAAAAAAAAAAAAAAAAAAAAAAAAAAATCATCTGAATTGATCCAGATTTTTAACAAATGTTTTATTAAGTATTAAAATTAATAACACAAATTTTGAAATACACCACACTTTCATGTTGCTTTATCATGTGTAATAAAAAAAGAATATAAATATATTTATGTGAAATATAAACATATACATGAGTTTTCACAATCCAGAACTATATGATATATAGGGTAAATACCAAGAAAAAAAGACTCTGTTTACCGTTTACTTAATTCATTTTATATTATCTTAATTTCAAAATTTTAACTAATTTTTTTAATCAAAGATGAAAACAGACTTTGTATCTCCTAACAGCGACTTATTTGGCCTTAAAAATCTCCAATCAAACAAATATGAATGGAAATCCATTTATAAGGAGATCGCCATTGTCTTTTAAAAATATAATTAAAAAAATTTTAAGCCAATGAAATTAGTGGGGTGTCTGAACAGGGGGTGGCGAGTGCAGCTCCTAGGGGGCAGAGCCCTCTTGTAAAAGAAGAAAAATAAAAAACAGTGAACAAATGTAAAATACTCTTTGTTATTTTCTTGGTGATAATACTACAAGTTAAAACATTTTATTTCGAAATAAAAAAATCATTTTTAAATTACACATGTCCAGAAGCTTTTTTTTCTTTAAAAAAAAAAAAAAAAAAAAGCTCATAGTGAGATTTTTACAGAACTGACATAATAGCTTCATAATAATTCAAGTTGTATAGGAAAATTCTGCAATTGGGTTTGCAGTTAATGTTATATTTTAAAAAGCGCGGCTTAACATCAGTTTAATTTCTTTGCAGTGACTTATTTTTTAGGACGGGAGGGGTTTGAAAATATTCTCATTGGAATTTAAACTATTGTATGTATAAATTAACAGTACCTTATTATCAGAGTTTCATTCAAACAAATGTAAAAAACTCCTTCTGTGATTGTTTTCTTAGAGAATTTGCGAATTTAATGTCACTATTATAACTTACATATAGTTATAATTTTTTGTTAACTTTACTTTTGCTTGACAGCAACTTTGCTTGTGAATCTGGATGCTGAATATTGTCTATTTTTCTTCTACCAAGAGAGCTTATAACATATTTGCTTCATTTTGCACACCATGTATCATTTGTAATATTGATATTTTTATGTTAGCCAGGTACAGATGATAAATTAACCAAATATTATTCCCATACTGTATTTATATCTTATTCTTTTCATTTTAAACATTAACCTTTCACTCAATTGATTTAAAATACATACCTTTAAAATACACAGCTTTAACTGATTTCATTTAATAGTAAAAAGTAAAAAAAATAAAAATAAATAATGCCATAAATGAAAGTACTTCTTTTGAACATCAAAGAATTATTTCTAATATACATATGCAAAATATAAAAGCTGCTATGGATGATTTTTAAAAGGTTATTGGCAAGATTTGTGCCAAGTCTCAAATACCAAGTTATTATGGGGCTTTCTTTTCAATTAGGGGGGAAAAAAGAATTTATTTTCCAGTTTGATTATATTGAAATATGTTTTATTGTACTTCAAAATTGGCCTGTGCATATTTTTTTTTGTTTTACTTATTTGCTATTATGATTCCGGGAGCAGTATCGGCGCAACGCTGCAACGTACATCGCAGACTCTTGGGAATGTCTGCAGACTATTTTTCAACTGTTAAAAATTTAGCAAAAATAAAAAACGGCAAATTTATTCAAAAGATCACAAAAAAAAAAATAGCAGTTTTTGTCGAAAAACATCAAATCTTGTCAAATAAGTGGGAAAAAAAAAATGCAAATTTTGTCAAAAGTTCGTGAAAAATGACATCTCGTCGAAAGATCGTGAAAAACCCACAAATTTTGTCAAAGAGGAGCTCTCCCCCTCTTTCGGAAAATTTATGAGGTGTTAAAAATTCTATGAACAAAGGCAACTTCTTTTTAAAAGTATACTTTTCTTTTATGTCTATCACAAATACTTGGGAAGTTTATGTGTATATAATGTAATGCAAGAGATTGGTCTGCAGACTGTTCTTTAAGTTTTTACTTGTGTTGCAGACTGCAGAAAAAAATTCTGCTGCTGGGATTATGATTTTTTGCTCCATGCACTCTGATAAGTTGTCTATGAAAATAAAACATTTAACAACTGAAATGGATGTATGCTCCAAATTTTGTGACATGTGTACTTTTTTTAAAATATTTTTTTGTAAAATATTTTTTAAATGCTTTGAAACTTATTCTTCATATTAGAATTGGAGTTGTAGTTACCCACATGAATATCTGCTGTGAAAATTTGTACAAAATCCAACAATGCTTGATGAAAACTTTTAATATCTGCCATAGCTATATTACTAGCTATGGTTATAGCTATACTTCAAAGTAATATTCAACTACATCTTAGACTTCGTTTAGCTTCGACAATTAAAAAAACAAATATGGGAATTGAAAAATTTAAGTATATTTGTTAATTTATATTTCCAAGAAAAATCGTGTATTATTATGAAAAATAAAATTTTAAAATAAAATAAATTAAAAGAGAATGAAAATGCCTACTATTAATGTATTTATACTATTATTCAATACAAAACAAAAGTAACTTAAATTTGAATTCCAGCTATTTAGAACTATATTAGTTTTCAATAAAAGTTGGAAAATTTTAAAAGAAAAAAAAATATTTTTTTTTTCATTAAAACTAAAAATGTAAATATATTTAAATTTCTTTTTAAAAACTATCCAGCATGTTATATATATATATTATTTAAATATATAACATGTAGAAAAAATGGTACATGAACATTTAAAAGATATATCATTCATCTGCACATTTATAGCCATTTAAATGCTTGTAAATAAAAAAAGGCATTTTATTTGTGAAAATTTATATATTCTTCTCTTTATTTTATTGTTTTTAGCAACCATCAGCAGAATAGTTACTTACCATGATAAATAATTTATTTATAATTTCATAAATAAAGAAAATACTCAATGGCGACTATATAAGACAATACAATAAATAACTTTTTCTGCCATGAATGCAAACTAAACTATCAGCACTGTATCCTCACTGTATCCTTCCATGCTGACTGCAGAAAATCATTTTGTAGAATAAAAAGACAAATCTCCTGTTATATGCAGAAAGCCCAGTGGGTGCTGTTAGGATGTGTAGGTAATTTTCAGGCAGTGTTTTTATTTTTCAAAAATTCCGATCATTTTTTTAAGAAAAAATTAATTATTTATATAAAACCCCTCCGTGTATAACGTTTCCGGAGTTCACCGATCCACGAGAAAAAGAAACTTATTGCGATTCGACGTCCATGTTAGGCTTAAGTATTCCGAGCCGTTCACAAATATTTTAATCGTTCAACTTATGGAAATATACATGTAAAAGATTTATTTATCACTCATTTTCTTTAAAACCTACAAAAACTATCTAATTATACCTACAAAAACTATCTAATTACAATGTTTAAGTTCTAAATAAAACAACCAGCAATTACGAGATAAACAAACGATTTAAGCAAGTTAATGCTGTTGCCATTCAAAAATGACAAATTACAAACCTATGAAAAATATTGTGAAAAGTTACCTCCAATTTTAAAGGCTATCTATTTCCTGACCAATGAAAAAGTTCTACAGTCGTAATGGAGCGTTCTCATTGGTCAGATTTACAGTAGGAGCTGTAAATGACGTCATTACATTTTAATGCACTTTGAAATCTTTTCAAGATTTCATAAACAATATTTAATTAAAACTGTTTAGTTAAGGAAAGCGAAGGTGAGTTTTAATGCAATATTGTTAATTTTTTTTATATTCGGGTTGCTTTAATTTTTTTTCCACCGTGAATGATTCTTGAGACTGACTCCTTTGTCACATCACGTTTCACGTGTGGATATTTACTCTTCACTGTGTTGACATTTGTTTTCGATAGTGTAAAGTGTTTGCTATTAAGTATTGGTTATAAAATATAAATTTTATATCGTTATATTATTTTTTAATGCAATGAACGTAGACGAAAGTCCTATTGCAAGAAGACGACGCTTGAATAATGCACGGCAAACAAGGTGGTTAGTGCAGCAAAGCCAGGAGTCACGTGATAGAATTCGGGCTGCAAATGCCTCATCCCAACAAGTTCGGCGCGAAAGAGAGCCAGAATTCCATCGTGCATGTTGGAATTTATCTTGATGAGCCTGTCTTCTCACATGGTCAACTCTATGTTGCTCTATCAAGATCTAGAAATCTCCATCAAATTAAAGTTTATTTAAAAGAAAGCCATCAACAAGGGAAACTACTAAATGACAATAGATATTTCACACAAAACATTGTTTTTAAAAAAGTTTTCTGAATTTTTTTTAGGCTTTGTTATTTAAAGTTTTCTGGTGTCATAAAGGATGACATGCTACTTCATGCATGAAAATGACAAATTTTGTGAAAAATCACCAAAAAGGCAAAATTTTCAAAAGATTGCAAAAAAACAGAAATTTTGTCCTAGTATTACCGCCCTCCCCTCCCCCACAAACTTTGTCAAAGAATCGCAAAAAATCTGCAAATTTCATCAAAAGATCCTGAAAAACCGAGAAACTTTGTAAAAAGATCATGAAGAAAGTGCAAATTTCTCCAAAACATCGAAAAAATCTGCAAATTTTTTCAAAAGATTGTGGGAAAACACTAATTTTGCCAATCAAGTAAAAAAAAAAAAGAAAACATAGTGCCGGAGTGAATTTTCTTTCCTTTTTGGATTATGTATGATGGTGTTAAAAAATTCTAAGGATAAAAGTAACTTATTTTTTAAATTACTTTTCTTTTATGTTAATCGCAAATACCTGGGATCTTTGATTGCATGTAATGCAATGCGAGAGACTGGCAAGAGCAGTGTTGAATTCGGACACATTTCTTTGGGAGGGACATTCATGGTTCTGGGGGTATATTACAGAGTCCGGGAGGGAGAGATTGCACTTTTTGACCATTGAAAACACAATCTTAGGTTTTCCTGGGGCGGGGGGAATGGGGGGGGGGGCATATTCCATCCGGTCACCCCTACATTGAGAAAGAGGACATTTGTCCTTAAGTTCTGCAGACTGTTTTTAAAGTTTCTGCTTGCATTGAAGATTACAGAAAAAAATTCTGCTTCTGGGCCTTTTAGAAATGCAAACACGTCATTTTGACGGGCCATCTTCTAGTTAATTAAAAGTCATTTCAAAATACGTAATCTTAATTTTCTATAATTCCATTAATAAATCAATTAAATCCAATATTTTCAGTCTAAACATCATGGCTTTCCTATATTACAAAATAGTAATTGCAATCTATCAGGTAATAATATTTTTCTAAATTATTTTTAATATCGGTTATTCGCTTCAAATTATATTAATCAGTCTTATTTTTAAATATAAATTATTTTAACATAATCGCTCAGTTTTTTAATCAAACAGTTCGCAATTTATGTGATTTTAAAATTAATCTCGGTTTCAGTATTTTTAAATGACGCTGGCTGACTTTTCAAAATGGCACATCGCCATCTTTTTTTTCCGATGTCTCTTCTAGCTTAATATGACTCATCATGGTTCGAAATGTTCTACAGGCTTCTACAACATTCTATTTGGTACAAATTGCCTGCCAAAACTCAGCATTCGCTCCTCCACATGATGCATCATCTTTGAGACTTTTCGAGAAGCCAAGAGAAGCTGCTCTCTGATTGGCGATTGAAGGCGAACCGTGAGGAGGAACCAAAGTTGCCTCTGATTTATGTGACACTTGGATTGGAAAGCTTACAGGTTTAAGATGTGGCGTACGCCGACCTTCGGGCTGGCATGGGCAGATAGTTTTTAAGCGTTGATCGAGAGTGCGAAATTGTTAGTAGCAGAGACTGCAGCTCACTTTATTTCTTTTGCAAGAAAACTTCTCGAAATTTATTTTTATTTTTCATAATTTTTCTCATATCAGCGTAATTTATCTGAAATTTCCAGGTTTCATCTCCGGCCTCACAGTTTTAAGCGTCTTCATTTTATTGAGACCAATGTTGATGTAATTTTTTTTTGGGTGCCTGATTTATCCTGCCATCTAAGATGTTGATGCTTTTTCTCCTCGGTGCCTGATTTATCCTGCCATCTAAGATATTGATGCTTTTTCTCCTCGGTGCCTGTTTTATCCTGCCATCTAAGATCTTGATGCCTTTTTCTTCGACGCCTGAAGTATCCTGTCATCTAAGATCATCGCTGTAAATTCAGCGTTTGATTCTTCTCCGGAGACATCCTCAAAAACTGTGGAGTCCAGTGCCATGCAGAACTATCATTAGTACCAGCACTTTTAAAAATTAATAAGAACTAATAATAAGAACTTTAACCGTGAATAGACTTTTGTCTACTTTTAATCATCCTAAGATACCAAGACATCACCTGTTATAATATATATGGATGTCATATTTTCTAGTTATATCTGTGGCCACAGGATCAAATAGTTGAAATGTTGTGAAAAATAAAAAAATAGGTAGTTGCTCGTGATATTTGCCTTTTCTTTGTCTACGAGCATCATGGGTGAGTCTCTTTATTTTACTTTTTATTTTTAGGATCTCTTGGCTTTTCTTTACGTAATGTACTACTGTATACGACGCATGCTGCTGGCTGTGTTTGGAGAATGCACTTTCCGGTGATACAATTTTTGAGCTAACTCGAAATTTTTGAGTTCTGCTGCTAAGTATTGCTGAGATCATCGTTCCCCAAATACAGCATAGCAGGTGCACCTCTGCTGATCTCAAATAAGAAAGGCACCATTATTCACATCATTAAAAACTTGCAACGCTATTATTGCATGGTTGTAAAGTAGTGATATACATCTGTCTATGATGCATATGTATCAACACTGGTAAAACATAAACCCCCTATCATATGAAAATATTTAATTTTCTATCATATGAATAATTATATGTTTGAATAGTCCTTTAAAATGATGACAGTTTAAAGAAATATGTATTATGAAAATTTAGAGGGATACATGAGTGTTGTGAACACATCACAGAATTCTTGGTTGTTCTTTTTGGTCATTAACTTTTTGGCAGTAAAAGGAGAAATCGATAAATGAAATAGATATTCCTTGAATATGTGAATCAAGACACAAAATACATTGAATGAAGACAAGTAGTTAGTGTAATGAAACTTTATTTTTCTATTGGGAAGAGATGTAGGAGGAAGGCAAACTGGTCACCATATGTACCAATTCACAAAATATTCCCAAAGAGAATCATCCTTTTGAAAATTGATGACATTAGATACTGCACTAATTCTGGTTTGGCTACATTTATTCTTGAAAGTGAATGACTTGATGTTAGAAAAATCCAAATTGAGATGAATAAAATTAAATTGTATCAGTGATTTAAAAATTTTTGAAAGGACAAAGACATCACTTAAAAAAACAGAAGATTGAAAAACTTTACTTTAAATTCATATGAAACAGTCACTAAAAGGGGCCAGATTTCATGAGAAAGCTCAAATTGTCACCTATTATTGCTTTTGAAATTCATTACAAATTCTGTTGAAAACTTGAATACAGTAGTATAAGTACAATATAAACAGGGGTTACAAAAGGGATGCCAAATTATATTTAAATTCCTTACTTAAATTAAAATGACACCATAAAATGTACAGCTTATTAAAACAGACAGAAACTGAAACTATATTTTCTTTGAGTCAGCAAACACACAGCCTTCTTATGACGTGATCATATGTCAGTATTATACAAAAAATGAGCTAAAAATAGATCGCATGATGAAACAAGCAAAAAGGAGATGGCAGGGAAAAAAAAATTGTTACTTTATGTCAAAATGTAATAGAGCTGCTAAAACAATAAGGAAAATAAAATAGTGTTTGGAGTGGTAAATACAGTGTGCAAACATGAAATATTAAGGGAATGTGATTTCAACATGACAGTCCCTACATTTCAGGAACTCTGTGTAAAAATAATTTATATAAAAATAAATACCATATTTACTCGTGTATAACACACACTTTTTTATGAAAAAAATAAGGCAAAACTCATAGGTGTGTGTTATACTCGGAATATTTTTTTACTGCTTGGAGTAATCACATGATATACATATGAATTAAGAAATGTATTCAAAGAAGACATTAAAAATATGAAAATCTTACTTAATAGAAGTATTGCAGCATCTTTATTTCACTCCTTGCACTGTTTTATAGAAAAACACTAGTAGCACTATTTAAACACTAATAAGCAATTATCATTGCCGTCACTCACTATTATCCCCCGTCATGCACTCCCTACCCAAAGTCTAAAAATTTAATTTTGCTTTGTTTTTGTTTGGCCTAACGTAATGTTTGTTTCGATTTTCTTTACTTAAATTCCTTTGGCCATTAATTAATTTTCATATCAAATTTATGGTGTGTGTTATATATGAGATTATAAAAAATCGTCGTTTTTCCTTCTAAAGTAAGGGGTGTGCGGTATACACGAGTAAATGTGGTAAATAAATAATAGTAAATTAAAATTTTTTTGTGAGAAGGGCCTATTTCAAAAATCTTTATGGGAAATGGACCATAAATCTCAATCATGCCTATAATTTATATTTTAACCCCTTGAATTGCAGTGATGCTGCTGTGGCATCACATAATTTCAATTCTTAATTGCCACCTTGGCACCAAAATTTTTCAATCAAGATTTATTATTAAATATACAAAAAATCTGTTTTACTTGTTTACAAATTAATTTTCGTATAAATGCTGGTGTCAATGAATTATTTCAAACTTTTATGAATACAAGTACCTTACCCCAGAAAGGGTTAATTGAAGCTTAATTAAAATAGAATATATTTTTTTAAGCTAGTAAAACAAAAGCTTCAAAAAAGATGCTAAGAAAACCTTTAAAAAAATGCCACGGTGCCTATAGAAGATAAATAAAAATTGAAAAGATTCAGTAATTATTATTGAAATTAGGATGATAAATACGTATTTTTAAATAACCAATTGAAATTAGGGTGATAAATATATTTATTAATGATTAATTAAATATTTTTAAAGTTTAAATTTCACTTAAATTTCTAAACAGATGAAGATGGATTTTACTTACAATTAAATAAGTATAGTGAAGTACAAAATTATAAGGCATTTAAAAAAAAAAAAATAAATATTAAAAAATAATAAATAATAGCCCAAATTTACATGATAGAAATAAGTACAATATAATAATTCACTCGGCTGAATCGAAATTAACTGCTGACAGTAAAATACATTGTATATACAATAAATTGGAGCATCAGCGTGTCAGTGTGAAAAAAATGAAATAAAGTATGGTACTCTATTATAAATTTAAACAAATAAAGCCACAATTTGATATTAATAGAAATCAATTATTAAATCATTTTATCTAAAGTTCAAAATGAAATAATAACAGTTACTGGCACATTCAAACTAAAAAAATTCTTGTAATAATATGTGTATGTTTGAGAATCAAAAGGCATATCTACCAAATAATGCCATTCATTTTTTTTTTTTTATATTGAGCATTATTTCGAATATTAATAAATAGAATTGACTATAATATACACTGTCTTTATATGTCTTTGATATTTTGTGTTTTAACACTATTATCCTATTTATATTGTATTTTTACATAAAATTGATTAGTAGTATCTTTTTTGAGGGAAATATACATTACCAATAAATTCAATTTGCAAAATTTTACATAAACTAAAAAAATTAAATCTCCGGCTATATGATCCATGAAGGATTGAGGTCCACAGTGCTCAATCCTGTTTACATGGCCCCAGGCCTCAAGGTACTGCACAGTATATATCGCAGACAGGTAGTCAGCCTAACATAAGATCCTCGGTATTTAATTCCCAAGCAAGCTTGGTACTCATTTTTATCAACCCTGAAGAAATGACAGGTTAAGTGACCCTTCCCCCTCTGGGAGGCAAACTCATGATCCGCGTGCTTACCACGACATTATTGGGCTAATAATTTTTCATACTTACAATTGTGTCATGTTTGAAGGATAGATACAAATTTTGAAAGTTGCATCTTTGTTCTATATTTAGAGCACTTAGTATTGAACATTGAATGATGGGAGGGGGGGGGGGGAGAGCTTAAATTGTGTTTCAATTTGAAAAACTTTTCTTTATGCACTAAACTGACTTCACCTAAATTATATTGTATCTCCATGTTCTTATTTTTATAGTGCGACTCAACTGTACAAATTGACAGTTATCAAAATCACATGTTATTATTATTTTTCTTTTTTAAAGAGTGTGGTTCTATATCTTTGATAATAGATGCTTATGCAACATTGCACTTTTAAGAAGTGACTGAGATATGTGAATGTAAAATAGCCAATTGTTTCATGCAACAGAGAATATATATATATATATATATATATATATATATATATATATATATATGTAACCACACTACACAACTGAGAAATAGGGAATATGGATTATGCTATGTGCTAATGCTATGTAAAATAGCCAATTGTTTCATGCAACAGAGAATATAATATATATATATATATATATATATATATATATATATATATATATATATATATATATATATATATATATATATATATATATATATATATGTAACCACACTACACAACTGAGAAATAGGGAATATGGATTATGCTGTTAATGTAACCTTATATCAATTCACAGACAGGAACTTGAATGATCATACCCCACAATAGGCTGTTTACTATCAAATCACATTAATATGGCTTTTGTTGTTTATTTTATTAAATATTTTATCTCTGGGAGTTCACAAAATATTTTGTATACTTTAAAGATGAACCTGTCCCAAGGTGGTATTGAAGCTTATTTTCTAATCACATGAAATTCTCATTTATTTATTTTTTTATTAATGTTATTAACTGTTACTTTTGATTTTTCTTAATAGTAACCAGTTAGCTTTATTTCTTTACTGTTGTCTAAATTAACATCTCTTTTTCATTTATTTATTTAGCAATGTTGTAACTTACTGGATCTTCAGAGTTCATTTATTTCTGCTGAAATAGTTAGAAAATTATCTCTTATGCCTTCTTCCTGTATAATTAAGAGTTTAGAATCATTAATCTTGCTGCCATGTGATATTGCGCCTCAGTGGAAACATCAAATTCTTCTCTTTTGTTTAGTAAGTGTCTTTTTTATCATAACTTATAGTAATGTTTTGATATATTTTAATTCAAAATTCTAATTGTTATTTTTTAATACATTATATTCAATAAACATATTCTTTTTAATATATGATCTTCATTATCATCAATACATGTTTTGTTTTTATTAATTACATGTTTTGTGCAGTTTATGAGCATACATATTTTAAAACAGATAATGTTGTTGAAATTAGTAATTTATAAAAATACTAGCTTTCCTACCTGGTGTTGCCTTGGGCAGGTTATAATAACCTTAAAAAAACTCAAGTTTGTATGATTTTATATTTTTTGAAAATATTTTAAATAAACTAAGTTTCAGGGACCCCATGCATTGCCTTCCATAGTATCTAGTGCATCCATAACAAAACCTTTTTCTGAACTAACCTATGACATGGATCTTTGCTACCTAAAAGTAGTGTGTATCTGAAATGCTCCATGGTTACCATTTAAAAAGGGACTCTAGGGCCTGGATAAAATACAAGAAATGTTGGTCCAAGGAGAAGAGTCCAAGACTCAACTTTAAGATTATACATTGAGAAGATAAGAAAATTAGGGGATGAAAAATGCATAGTGCGCAAAAAGTTGAAGGCGTCCCCAACTATTCCCTATGTGGCCCAGTGTTTGAACTGGAATATAGAAGCAGGAGAATAACTAAATGGAAAAAGGTTTCCAAAAACAAAGATTGGATTAGGCGAAAACAATAAATTAACAGTTTATGTTGCAAAAAATTTGAAGGACTCTACAACCAGGCCCCAAGGAGCCACATCCAGGCACTTAACTGGCATGTAGTTGTGTGTAAAGATATTTTTCAATCGTTTTTAACCACTTAACCGGCGACGGGTATGGGGAAACAGTGCTTTTACCCCCGACTTATCTCGGGGCAGACGGTTAAATGGTTAAGGTAATTGGAGGATGTTATAATTAAGTCAAAGAAATTACAAGCAATTCAGATCAATTAAAGAAAAGCTACAGCAAGAGCCCCCAAAAGGAAATAAATATTTAAAATTGGCAGCAGCTGAAATCTGAAAATTTTTGTCATTTGTATAGTATCTGGAGGACCTCAAAAGTTATTAAAAAAAAAAAAAAAAAAAAAAAAAACTTTGTAAATTGGATTATTTTTAAGAAAGGTGGTAAGTAGTAGGTGGCCCAAAAGTTTAATTAATGGTTAAAAGCAGGGCTCTAATATTAAAACCTGTTAAAAAGCTTTAATACTTTAGATCAGGGATGCACAACCTATAGCCCGCGATGCCTATTTTGTTGGCCCGCCAATCCCAAAATAATAATCGCAATTTTTTTTTTTTTTTTTTTTTTTTTCCCCAATTGAAAGTTTACATGTTTTTACTTAATTTTTCAACTGAGAACTGCTTGCATTTTTTAAATCAAAAACAATCGCCATCCTGATTGACTGGTTGGATGACATGATAAAAGCATGCTATTTGTAACTTGCAGGCATTCAACTGTTAAATTGTGATATCGGCACTTCTTTAAGATCGACAGAGAGGAATTTGATGCGAGCACATCGCATCTACAATGAGACTAAAACTGAGCTCTGATTGGCTGATAGCATGCAACGAACGAAGTGCCTAGTGGCTGGAGGAAGGTATCTTCTCAACTCATTGTTTACCTTTGGATGACCGGTTGATGTTTGTTACTTGTAGATGGAAAAATGAGCGGAGGAAAAAAGAAAAGTTGATTTTCCAAATCAAAAATTTGTTGATTCGTGGACGAATAAGTACTGTTTTATTAATCATAATGACATGATTATTTGTCTTTTGTGCAATTCTACTGTAGCTGTAGCCAAGGAATATAATGTGAAACGACATTATGAAACGAAACACAGTGCATTCTCATCTATTCAAGGATATGAACGATTAGTAAAAATTAAACACCTGAAGAAATCTTTGATAAACCAGATCAGTTATTTTGAAAAACAGACATTTGAATTGGATTCCTGTGTAGAGGTAACCCTGAATATTGCCCAGTTGTTCGTTAAATGTGGAAAACCGTTTACTGATGGTGATTTTCTGGAAGATTGCTTGTTAATTGCTTCAGAGAAACTTTGTCCCGAAACAACAAATAAATTAAAAAATTTAAGTTTGAATAGAATGACTGTTCACAGAAGAATTCGTCAATTAAGTGAAGACATTGTAGATCAAGTAAAGTTTGCTGCCTCACATTTTGAATATTTTTTGCTTGCTGCTGATGAATCTACCAGCATTACCTCAACAACTCAACTCCTTGTTTTCATTCGAGGTATAAACAAAAATTTCTGCATTACAGAAGAACTTCTTGGAATGTACTCTGTGAAAGGTCAAACAACTGGCAAAGAACTTTTCAACAGTTTATTAGAATTATGTAATGGAGCTGCTTTGAATATGGGCAAAATTGTTAGCATTACAACAGATGGAGCATGATCAATGACTGGTGGAAATATTGGAATGATAACTCTGCTAAAAGAATATCTGGGAGAACGTGAAATGGAGTTACTTCAATATCTCTGCATCATACACCAACAAAATTTGTGTGCCGAAGAATTAGGTTATGAACAGCTAATGAAGCGTGTTTGTGAAACAATCAATTTTATTCCCAGTAGCGCGTTACGGCACAGAGAATTTAAAGAATTTTTGGCTGAATTTGAGGATATTCCTAGTGATGTTGTGTACTACACAGAAGTAAGGTGGCTCAGTCGTGGAAAAGCACTTAAGCATTTTATTGAATTACTTGATAAAATTATTACCTTTTTTCAAGGAGCATGGAAAGGAAACCAGGCGCTTGGAAGAAGCCAGCTTTCAGTGTGATTTAGCATTTTTAACTGATATTACAAGCCATTTAAATGAATTGAACATCAAACTACAAGAAAGAACCAATTCATATTTCAGTTGGTTAACAATGTAAATGCTTTTAAAAGAAAGTTAGTGTTATTTCAACAACAGTTACGTGAAAAAAAAAAAAATTTCCCATATTACAAAAAAATGAAAGAAAAATTTCCAAAGATGAAATTGGAATACGAAGATAAGGTAAAAATTTTAATTGATTCATTCCATGATTGATTTTTAGATTTCGAAAAATGCTATTTTCAAATTGAGTTATTTTCAAATCCATTTACAGTGGATTTCAATTTAGCGCCTGAAAATGCTCAATTAGAGCTCATTGACTTACAGAGCTCAAACTTTCATAAAAATGAATTCAAAGAAAAGTCACTGCTTGAATTTTATAAGAATTTGCCTAATGAATTTTTCTATTTAAAGCGCAATGCATCTATGTATGCAACTATATTCGGCAGCACTTACCTATGTGAACAAGCTTTTTCTCTGATGACTGTCAACAAATCAAAGACTAGAAACAGACTAACTGATGAAAACCTTTCAGCCGTTTTACAAATTGCTACTGCAACTTTAGAACCAAACATAACAAAAATAGCTTCAAAAATACAATCCCAACCATCACATTAATTGTCTTGTCTGTGAATTATGTATGTTTATTTGGCTTATTAAAATTAATTTATAAAAGTATATATATTCAGAATTGAGTATGTTTACATCAAAGTGGTGTATTGACTTTTTATATTAGATTAGGAAAAAAAATGTGTTTATCAATGCAACGCTACATTGGCCCCAAGTAAGGTACTTTTTCATTTTTTTGGCCCGCGTGTTGAAAAGGTTGTGCACCCCTGCTTTAGATCTTCAATCCATCAAAATTAAACTTAGAGTATGAATTATTTATTAGAATAATCCCAATAACGAAGAAGATCAGGTAAAATGGGAGCAAGTTATTATTAATCTAGTGCATAAAAACTTAACGGGGGTAGCAGTCCAGGCCCTTAAAAAATATAAAAATCTGAGCCTTTGATGAATCAGGACCTGTCTTGGACTATCCCTGCCTAAATTTTCAGACCTCTATGTGTGGTAGATTTTGCTAGCCATTGCAGACATACACTCACACACACAAAGCAAAACTTTCTTTTATTAGTGTATGTAGCAACAAGTTTTTTTTTTTTTTTTTTCATTGCATTTGTCATTATCAGAAATATGTAATCCACTTAATGTTAGAAATGCATTTTTAAAAGTAGCATAGTAAATCAATGTCATAACTATGGTTGTAAAGATTTGTTCTTCTATTTCACTTTTATTCATCATACATTTTCTTCTAACAATAAAAATACCTTTTCATATTATTTCACATCTATTAAGAATAGGTTTTCTTTTTAGATTATGTAATTTATATAATATTCCCATGTCTCCCTTTTTTCTGTTTTATTTTATCATTATATTACATTATTTTCATTTAAAGTTCATTAAGTTTTCAACAAGTTTTAACTTGATTTGTGAACTAACAATATAAAACAATGCATTCTTGGAATAGATGAGTTAAATCTTAGTTCTGAATTCACTGTCAGATTTAACTAATAAAACCAACACTGAGAAAGAGAGAGGCTGTCTGAAGTTATAACATACCTTTTTAGTTGTAAGTATAGTGTCATAGTGGCTCAATTTAAAGTTATTTTTGAGATAGGCTGGTGTTTCATGCTTGTTTTTTTTTCTACATGGATTCAAAGGATTTGGTTTGATATATGTTACTTCATCATTAAGTTTAAAAATTTCTAAAACAATTTTTCTTCCTATCTCCATTGGTTTTATGTATGTAATATATCTCATTTTATTATGCAGGTAAATATAAAGAATGTGACTAAGGATCTCATTGGTTGACCAAATTTCTTTATTATCCATTTAAGCAGTACATCAATAGTTCATCAGAGTTCAATGTTTTAATCAAAAGCCCCATGAAAGCCATATTACCAATTACACTTACATCATGACTTTTAAGGAAGAATGTTTAACTCTTTAAAATTCTATCTGCATACATTGTGTTCTCGATTTTAGACTGAGAACTTGTAATTTTTCCATCTTGGGAGATATGACAATTTGGTGAACACTTAAATTTAATAGGTTTAGAAAATTTTTGATACTTGATTAAAATCGTGTAATTCTTGGGCCTGAAATTATCTAAGCCTCAACTACAATCAGCTTTGTTAGAGCTTGCGTTTTTTTCGCATACAGTTGAGTATAATTTTCTATATGAAAGTAATTAGTTCAAGAAAATAACTTAAAAGGATCTTAGACTAAGCTATTAAAAGTAAATAACTTAAATTTCCAAATTAAGCTAAGTTTTAAATTAAAATAAATTTTAATTCTTATCGTATATAATGGATTTTTATGTAAAAATGGACAAATTAATTTTTTTTGTACATATAAGATAATTAGGAATTTGTTAAAAAATACTGTAATTTAGACATGAATGATTGAGTTTTAATTCTCCCTCTCTCCTTTCTTTTTTTCTTCTTTACAGTCGAATGAAGATGAAGCTTTGAAGGTTTGTGCTATAAAGTTATTGCCAAACTTTTTTTACAATGGCCTCATACAAACACAAAATATTCCTGATATTATACCGTAAGTAAGCATGATCTATTTTTTTTTATTTGCCTTTCAAATTTTTATTTTATTGCCCTCCATTTCAAATCTTTAATGTGTATAACAAATACTCTGCAGCAAAATGAGTTTAGTTAAAAATGTACGTTTTAAATTTAATGACTAGTGTATTTTTTTAACTTAAATTTTATAAGAGTAAATATGAGTTAAGATTGTCAGTTTATATATAAAAATACATTTATGTGCATACATATATACTACCTCTGACAATAAAGTTCGGTGAATGAATTCAGGACGACCGATCTGGCAACACTCGGGAAACAAAATGCTGCACCTGCATAGAGGCAAGGGTAGATCATCTTCTCCTACCGTTGTTCAGTTGAGCGTTGTTTATGTTCTGTATAAGACATGCTTTACTAAGTGCTTGTTCAGTGTGTTGGTTCTTTATTGAGAACAAGAAAATGAATGAATAAAAGATCAGTTTAAAGTTTGGTTTTAAGCTTTGCAAGACACCGAAAGAAATTCATGAGGGATGGTGCAAATTGAACACCTATTATACTCGTCAGATTTCAACCCTCCAGACTTCTTCCTATTTTCACGACTCAAACTCTCTTTGAAAGAGATTTGAAAATATTGCTGACATCCAACGACACGTGACAGAGCTTTTGAACTTCATCCCAAAAGAAGACTTCTTACGAATTTCCCAGGACATGTATAGCAGATCTCAGCGGTGCATAGTTATAAGAAATGACTATTTTGAAGGATACTATGGTAACTTTCGTTAATATTTCATCTACATTAATGCTACAGGACTATTCACTGAACTTTACTGTCACAGGTAGTATATACCGTATTTACTCGTGTATAAGGCACACTTTTTTTCCAAAAAATTAGGGCAAAACTCCTAGGTGCGCCTTAGACACGGAATAATTTTTTACTGTTGGATGCAGTCGAACGATATACATATAAAACAAGAAATTATTCAAAGAAGATATTAAAACTTGGAAAATGTTACTTAATTGAAGTATTACTGCATATTTATTTCATTCCTTGCAGTTTTTTATACAACAGAGCTAACGACATTATCTAAACGCTAATTAGCAATTCTCTTTACCATTACTCATTCCTGATTTTCATCTTGTTTTCTGGTCTAGTGTAATGTTTGTTTCGACTTTTTTTTTACTGAAATTCATTTAATCATTCTTCATTAGCGTATCAAATTTATGGTGCACGTTATATACGAGATTTTAAAAAATCACCATTTTTACTTGTGAAGTAGAGGTGCGCCTTATACACGAGTGCACCCTATACACGAGTAAATATGGTATATATATGTATATATATATATATATTATTTATCTATTTTAGTAATTAATCCTGTCCTACAATAAATTAATTGAAAATAAGCTCAGCAAACATTTTATAATTTTAATAATGCATGAAGTAACTGCAATTTCAAATACAGTTATTTATAGCTTTTTTTTCTGAGTCCAATTTGTTAATTAAAAATGCACTGAATAGTGATTTTGGCTGAATGCAGAATATTCAAATAATAACTATTTGTCAAACACCAAATGTTTGGCTTGCTAGATGTTTTTATAATTTCCAAGTTTAAAGGTAGTAAAAAATTCATTTTAAAAATAATTTTATGGATAATTTAATACAGATTTTGTCATTTTGAATAAGCAATACCTTTGTAAAGAAATTTTGTATGAACACATTATTTACCAGACAGTGTTTAGGAATTTACATTTGTACATCATTGATTCCAACAAAGATTATCATTAATGGTTAATGCAATAATATGGTATAGAATCTAGGGAAATTCTATTCCATTTGGCATTATGTTTAAATGGACATTCACATTTTCTTTCATAAAAACTAAATCAACAGCGATTACATGAAAATGACATAAATTTCTCACAGTTTTCAGTTGTGACATCAGTTATGAACATTTGTTTTTACTGAGAAGGGTTATACTTTGAGAAGAAAAAAGATAGTGTCTATGTTCCATTTCCTATTTAAAATAAAATATTATCACTGCTTCTAAAATGTTAAAGCACTTAGTTTACTATATAATTCATGAAATGTTAAGTTAACATAGTTTATCTAATCAATCATTTGAAAAGTGATGCCTGTTTCTAATATTACTATGTAGTGTGTGTTATTTTTCTCTAAAAATTTTTTTAATTGAATGAAATGTAAATATATCATTTTTTAACTCTACTTTCATAGGTATTTGTTGACTGAATCATTAGCTATTTTAGTGCAGGCTTCGTCCATTATTGGCAAAATTTGTTGTGTTTCTGCAGATACTTGTTCATTTGTCAGGTACAAAAACAATCTTTTATTTTTCTATTAAAAAGTAAATAACAGATTATTAAAAAACTTGGTACTTTTGACTTATAGCCCCCCCCCTCCCCCTGGTCTTCATAATTATGATTATTTCAAATTGCAGTAAGATTTTGCCAAGCTTATGAAGTCTAAACAGAGTGCATGCATATAATAGAGATATAAAAATAAATACCATTGCATTAAATAATATAATACTTTATAATAATAAGAATATATTACAATATTTCTTAAGAAACTCATAACAATTTCTTACATTGTTTCACAATAATAAGAACTTTTTAATGTTAAGTTTAATATTAGAAACCAAATCCAAAAATTTCTCATCAGAAACATTTTTTTTTTCTTTAAGTATTTTCTCGACATAAATTCTGTAGGATACAATTCAGGGTGATGGTGAGCTGCATCCCATTGTTTTTCATTGTGCTATTTAGAACAAACATTGTTGGATCAGCAAAATTGTACTTATTGCTCACAGTAAAGTGATTGTAGCCTGGATTTTTAAGCTCCACTTAATTATACCCTTTCCTGCAGTTGTGTAGATTGTTGATCCATCTTCTACATGTTTGCATATTTTTTCCATCAGCATATTGGCATTTCTATTTGGGATTTGAATGAGAAAGCATTCACCCTTTTCCCAGCATATTCTTTCAAAATTTCATTGTTGTTGAAGCATCTCCTTGCTGTTGCTTTTCCAATGTACAAACAAATTTTCAGTGATCACAACAAATTTATTGGCACCACTAATTCGTCCATTACATTGTTATATTAGGTGTAGGGAACAAACTTCACTCGTGAATCTCTTATAATCAACTATTGCATTTTCCTTCATATATTGCTGTTTCTTAGATCATTTTATAAATGTTAATTCCTCTGTCCACCAATACATGAACCTTAAAGTAGTTATGAACAATTTTCTCAAACCCATGTGCCAAATTTCAATGCAGCAGGCCTTTTACAACTTTTGATTAATCGACTTCCAAAAAGGAGAGGAGGTTATCAATTCAAAGCTTATGTAATTTTTTTTTTTTTTTTTTTTTTTTTTTTTTTTTTTTTTAAATGTATGTTCATCGATTACTCTGAAACTATGCAACCGATTTCTGTTATTTTTGTTTTAAATGAAAGATAATGCTCTCGAATTGGTATCACTTCTGTTTGATTGAAATTGGTACAATACCTTTTTAGTAATTAGGCAAAAACTAATGAAATTAGTGATTTTTCGCTAGTTAAAAGTGTTGAATAAGTTGGCCAAACATTGTGCAGACAGAATGGTCGAGCGGTCTAAGGCGCCAGATTTGAGCACTGGTTCTTGAAAAAGATAGTATGGGTTCGAACCCCACTCCTGCCGTAATTTACATCAATGTGTAATTTACAATAATTTTTTCCTTATTAAAATTTTTATTATTAACCCGCTTCAGAAAAGGAAGGGGAAGTTATCAATTCGATGTGTATGTATTTTTTTTTCTATGTATGTTCACCGATTACTCCGAAACTATCCAACCGATTAATTTGATTTTTGTGTTAAATAAAAGAGCCTACTCTGTAATTGGTACCACTTCCATTTCATTGAAATTGGTTCAGTACATTTTTAATGATTAGGCAAAAACTTATAAAATTGGTGATTTTTCGCAAATTAAAAGTAACATGGGCTTTAATAAGCTTGCCGACTGGCGTGCAGTCAGGATGACCGAGCAGTCTAAGGAGTCAGATTTAAGCTCTGGTTCTGCAAAGAAAACGTGCGTTCGAGTCCCACTCCTGACAAAATTTACATCTATGTATAATTTACAATATTTTTTTCTGTATTATAACTTTTATTAACCGACTTCAAAAAATCATTAATTTTTAACAAAAAAGAGAAAAATGAACTTTTCTACCAAAAATTGAACCGACTTCAAAAACTACTGCAAAGTGAAAAATAATTTTTGTACATAATAGTAATAAGAAATTAAATTAAGAGCTTAGTATTTACCATGCGTAGTATTATATTTATGTACATTAATTTGATTTTTTGGAGTCGGTGCCAACCAAGCCAATTTCAAAATTAAAATTAAATATCCAATGCAAATCGTAAACAAATAAAGTAACATTTTAAACTAAATATTAAGTCGTAAAAAACTCGTAAATACTTGTATGTGTGTCTATTGGAAAAATACATGTAACTTGGCTTGGCTGGCACCGACTCCAAAAAAATCAAATTAATGCTCATAAATATAATACTACGCATGGTAAATACTAAGCTCTTAATTTAATTTCTTATTACTATTATGTACAAAAATTATTTTTCACTTTGCAGTAGTTTTTAGAAGTCGGTTCAATTTTTTGTAGAAAAGTTTATGTTGCAGTAGCGTCATCATGATTACATACAGTTTCATATCATGGCCATTTCCACATAGTTGTTTGTTAAGTAAAAGCCCTATCTTAAAAAAAAAAAAAAAAATGCATTATCTGTATTTGGTAAATCAAAGATTGTTCCTACAGTTTTAAAAATAAATGCAGGGAATTTCTCTATTCTAAAAAAAAGTAACTAATGTAAAAAAAAAAGTAAAGAAAGTAACTAACGTAAAAGTAAAAAAAGTAACTAACACCACTGTTGACGATGAATTTTTTGTGACCTAGGATATAGCTTCGCTAATATTTAAAAAAAAAAAAAAAAACTATCACAAAAATCTGAAAATTGGTGATATTATAGAGAAATGTTCGATAAACACACTGATGCAGGCAGTTTTTAAATCAAATAATTATTTTACAAGATATTTAACATTAAAGTGGTCAAAATAATTTTATTAAAAAAGTTTTATAGGAGAAAAAACTATAATTGGGAATTTAAGCATTTTTCGATAATTTTATACATAAAAAGTGTTTAGTGTGCCGACTGCATTTATTTCTTTAATTTAACTCCTTTTGTGAGGATTTATTTCCATTATTCAAATTTTCAGCATTTTGAGAGACTTTGCTTATTGTAGAAAAGGTATTTTAAATTGCTGCCAAATCATCAAAGAATAATATTCAGTGTTCTCGCTGACATTTGACTAACGTTAATAATTTGGCTAATTAAAAATAAAAAATACTCGCCAAATTAAAAAGGTATTAGCAAAATAGATTCGCTGTGCAGCACAAAATATATATCTTTAATCCTTTAATGTTTTAATGTACCTCCTTTTTCTCAATATGTTCTAAAATAACCCAAGTTTTTATAACTGCGACAACGATTGTTATTAATCTAATTTCAACGATCTGCTACACGACTCTGTGTTATTTCACAGTTTAGTTGATCTTGTTTAATCAAACATGTAAATAGCCAGTAGATGTTTAACAGCAGCTGATTAGATCTTAAAATTCTCCAATCAAAAGGAAATGGATGGAAATTTGTTTTCAGGGAGATCGCCACTTACAATATATGTAGATCATTGTTTTGCAATCTTTTAAAAACTGCTCAAATTAGCATGTTTATAGAATTAGTAGCATCTGAACAAAGATTGACTAGTGTAGTTCGTTAGGGGCAGAGCCCCCTGGTTAAAGAAAAAATAATACAGCATACATTTTAAAATATAATACAACTCACATTTGTAAAAACAAGTAAACATATGAAATATGTTCTGAAACTTCAAAGAAAAGATTATATGATTATAGCATAATCACAAGCTGCTTTTTTAGGACTGCAACTATTCATCAAGATTTTACACCTAACTTGGCCATGTATCTCTGTCATTGGCATCTCACCATTAGCAATTCATTGTCAGGGGTGCTATAACCCAGAAGTACTAAAATTTTTGCATTTATGAATCTCATTTACAATATTATGAACCTTTTATTTAGGAAACAATCAAATAATTCTATAAAGTTGACTGCAGAATTAACTTGTAAGCAGTGTGAAAAAAGTATGTTATTTTTTATTTTGACTAGTTATTAAATTTTGCTTCGACTTAATCCTTGTTTTTTAAATACTTCTTAAAACTAAAATTTGCATGCATGTGCATATTGAATTTTAATTAAAAATGATTGGTGATGTATTTAATTTTTTATGTATCTTACAAGATTTTAACTAACAGTGTTAATATATTGTATAAATAAATGAGAAAATATATTTGAAGTATGAATTTATGACTATTTTTTCCCTTTATTCTAAATTTTGCATATGCATGTTTGCAAATGTATTTGTAATTTATTTATTTTTCTATTTTTTGTTATTGATCAATAAATTGACAGAGTATTGATAAGATGTATGCCTTAAAAATATTTTTATTATATCTATTTTTAAGTGGATTTTTGAATTTGACTAATACTTAGTTGCAAAGCAATAAGTATTAGTCATTGTTAATTATATGTGTGCTTTTGCACAACCATTGTATTAATCAAAAAATTTTAAAGAAATATTGGCTTTACATTGAAACAAATGAAATAGTAATATATATATTTGTCCAAAAAAAAAAAAAAAAAAAAAAAAAAAACCCCAAATGTTAAGATAATATTTCTTTCTAATATTGGCACATCACCTCCATGTTACCACATCAAAATATTTACAATCCCGCCTTCACAATACATATATGATTTTAGTTATATGGCTAATAACTAAAAAATTTATTAAGATGGCATAATAGAATAGAAAAATTTAAGAGGGGGGGGGGAGAACTTGGAAAGTATATAAAATTTATTTGTTAGTTAAATATGAATGTTTTGTATTACAGTAGACTCTCAATTAATTGGAATAGTCAGGAAATGCCTCATCCCACATTTCCCAAATTTGGATTTTTATTATTTGTATAACTTTGTATAACTTTTAATGAAAAATTTTAGAAAAAAAAAATAAATTTCAGTATTTTACAATAGGGGATTAATAGTTTATTTAATATAAAAGAAAGAGAATAAACATATTTTAATAGTTTTTAAATTTCCAATTAGTATAATGTATTAACACTAGAACTACCGGAGTTTCATATATACCTAGTTTTACCGCATCCGTCAAATTGACGGATTTTTGATCACGGCTTTCATTGCAACTTTTGACTTAGTTAATGTTAATAAAAATATATAATTTAACAAAAACGTCATTTAATATGATAATTCATTAATTATTAATAAAAATTCAATTAAAAAACAGTTTCTATCAGCATTTATAGTACATTTGCAATGCATGAAATAATTATGAGGCACATATTTTACATGTTATCTTAGATTGACACAAGCAACGAACATATTAAACTTAGTTAATGGAAATAAAATAATATAATTTAACAAAAACAATATTTAATATAATAATTCATTAATGTTAAATATAAAGAAACTAAACAAAAACAGTTTATATTTCTATTTACAGTATTCTATTTACACCACATTTGATATGCACGAAATAATTATAAGACAGATATCTTACAAGTGTCTCTTATTTAGATGAACACTTTCCACAAAGATATTTGACTTATTTAATCTAAATAATATATATATATAATTTAACAAAAATAACATTTAAAATATTAATTCATTAATTATTAATAAAAAACAACCAGTTTTTTATTTGCATTTATAGTATAGTACAATTTATGAATAAAATAATTATGAGGCACATATTTTACAAGTACATGTTATCTTAGATGAACACTTACCACAAACATATTTGTTGCATACATTGCAAGTATAAATCGCTTTGTTTTTGTTGCATAATCGAACTTGGCAAGATTTTTGATCATAAGGAATATTTTGTGAATTTCTTAGAGCACAATCCATTGATTTCCGATCTTGTTTTTGGGAGGAGGCTTCTTTTCTGCCACACCTATAATCACTGGACAGTTCTTCGGTTAATTGAAATAAAAATTGTTTTCTAGTTATAATTTTATCACAAATCTCTTTATATAAAATCCACACATTGATTGCTGCCAAGTCCAAAATATTATAAAATGCCTGCAAGGGCTATCTACGTGACCCTGCTTTTACGCTATATTTGCGGGCCATTTGGTCAATTACGTCTACTCCAAACTTAGTCTCATTGTAAAATGACACAGTTGCAGGAATTTGTTTTCGATTAGAAGCAATTTTTATAGATTTATGTTTTGAGCTAAGAAGTAGTACTTTTTTACGAGGCTTACTTTTGTAAACTGTTAAAGCAATACCATTTGATTTGTAGAGTTTGTGGAGAAAACAGCCATGCTATTTTTTCTAACTTTAGCTATTTTCGACAATTCTCTTTTATTTGCTAATATAGTTCCAACAAGACTTGTTTTTTTTGCCAGTAACTTCTTTGCGAGCTGCATACTTGTAAAAAAATTTCTATTGTTATATTCCTCCCACAATTTACATAGATTTTTACAAGATTCAAAACTACAAATTCATTCAAAAGTACTCCTGATGGTCTACGTTCGTGTTTGTCTAAATAGGGCAAGCCATTTATAAGATATTTACTTCGCATGTCTACAGCTAACCAAAATTTAATTCCAAATTTATATGGTTTTTTGGGCATATATTGCAGAAATCTGCACCTTGCCTTTGTGGGAAACAATTGTTCGTCTACGCTTATATTCTGATCTAGTTTGTAACAAGCTTGGCTGTTATCAATAAAGGACTTCCAAATTTCGGAAACTAATCCAAATTTGTCAGTTCGTAAGCAAACACTCCTTTCACATTTTTGTCAAAACGAATGAATCTCATAATTTCTAAAAATCTATTTCTATTCATAGTTTCGCGAAAGAAAGAAGGTCCCCATTTTTTTTGACCACAAATAGGATAATTTCAAATTTCTCACTTCATAGGCTCCTCGAGCATACAAAATAGCCACAAACGCCTACAATTCTTCAATAGTAATTTTCCAATCGTCCTTCTGTAAAACATTTCTGGCCTCAAGCTCAGTGCAAGTTTTTATGTGCTTCATCATTCGATTATCAAGTATAAGTCTAAATGCACTGCTAATATTACCAAGCATAATGTTTCGTTTCACATAACCAGTTGGGCCTGAAGTATCCTTGAATATAGAGTGTGATAGGATTCTACCAATTCAACCATTCCCTATTTCTTCCCATTCAGTACCGTCGTGAGCAATTTCTTTTTCCTGTCTTTTTTCAGTTTCCATTTGGCTGTCCGATTCAGTATCTGAACTTATTCGCAAGCACTTTCTGAATTTGTGGCTCTTTTGGGGAATTTCATCTTCACTCCCTGAATCTTCACTTTCATATTCTTCTTCTTCACTTTCTTCACTTTCTTCAATATCTCGTACTTCAATTTCATCTCCAGAATTTTCAGAATCATTATTATTACTTGAACTAGTGTCCGAACAGTCTTCATTTATACTAGTGAGTTCTTTGTATTCCTCGAATAATTTTTTTCTTCCTCGAAATCGTTTAATTTTTCACTAGAATTTACAAAAAATAAATGTTATTTTTTTCATAAAAAATATTTATACTTTTTTCCGAGGTTGGATTTTACACAGATTACACTATTCACAGACTGCAATTTCACTAAGAACGTTATCACATTAGAAGTACAATTGATAATGATCGCGTCCTAATTACATTTATCAGTTATTAATACGTTTGATATGAAGCCTGGAGCGGACTGCACATGGGCGAAAAGGTCTAGTCCATGTGAAAAATGGGGAAGTCCGCACCACTTCGGGATGAATTTGTTAATTGCCAAAGCCGTCAATTTGACGGGTCTTGGTATAAATAGGTATAGGTCATACTGATTACGGAAATTAAAATGGTTGAGATGAAATTTAATACGGATATTTAAATATTCTTATGTTTCATTAAAAGTCGTATCATAAAATTTTGGAACTCGCCATAAATTATATAAAATTTTTAAGCATGAAATTTGAAAACTGTCAAAATGACGGTCTTGGTCGTTCTAGTGTTAAAAAATATATAGAGAGAAATGTAGTTATGTTACTTTTTTGTGAAGAATGGAATGATAAAGGTCTGGTTTCATTTACTCTTTGACTAATTTTACTACTCATATTTTATAACATCATTTTTTTTTTTTTTTTTTTTTTTTTTTTTTCCCAGCAGGTGTGCATTTATCTTCTTGCTCCAAGTTATTAAGTGAAACTCAGTGTATACTAATGCATGTAAAGGATTTAATTTTGGATGAATTACAAGATTTTTTTTTTTTTTCAACCCTTTCAGGGCATTTTTTAAAATTCTTTGTTTTCACTGAGCCACAAATAGCACGCAATATGATATCATCATCATTTGAAGCCTTGTAACATTCCAAATTTGAATTTTTGTCAATCCATTATTGTACTGATTTTTCATCTACGTTTTCAGAATAAGTTAATTTTCTCAAATCTTCTATGATTTTTATCTGCAAATTAGTAATATTGTTGTTTTCTATAGAAATTGCATTTTCTTCATCGAATAAAATTGCCTGCCCTCCAATATTTCTTAATCATGGTGTTTTCTTACTAATTTTCATGCAGCAGCATCAGAATAAATTGCATGCAAAACTTAGAATTACTATTCTAAGTACTTACTTTTACTATTCCAGTTAATCTGCAACACAGATAATCTGAGCCCAGTTAATTGAGAGTCTACTGTATACGATATTTTGTAAACAGGATTGCTTTACCTGGAGAACCTGAAAAAGTCAGCTAATTTGATAAATTGCATTGTGATTACCATATGTGTGCAACCATCAGCAGAGATGAAAAATTTCTCTATTTTGTAAAATTCTTATTCTTGTTATTATATTTTGTCTTTTTTAAAAATTTCATCTAAATTACTGAAATATCTATATAACCTTTTTTGAAGTTTTTATTTCGGTTTTCAGTTAATGGTGATATGGAAGTTCCTGATTCTCAACCTTTAACTTTTAACAATAATCTTGAAGATCTATTTTTGCAGCTTATAAATCATACATCTGAAACAGTTCGAAAAGGTATGTTAAATTTTTATGTTATATACCTTTGCTGAATTTAAATGTTTGCATAAGTAATTTGTTTAGGAAGATTTTTTGTTTGTTTCTTTTTCTAGAATGTATTCACAGCATTGTGCCTTATTTTACGCATAATAAAATATCAGAAAATATGCTGCAAGCTATAATGCAGCTTCTTATTGATCCCGATCTAGTTATAAGAAACAAATTTGGGTAAATAATATATTTATCTTTTTTTATATTTTTTTATCCTTATTATTATTATTATTTTTAACTATTTGAATGGTCATAGAGATTTTTAACACAATGTATCTACACTGCATTTTAATTAGACAGGAAATCAAATTTCGCTTAACAAAGATTTTGGCTAACAAATACAATCCTGTTGTTACAAATTGTAAAATTTCCTCTTAAAAAAATATTTATCTTTCGAACTTTTGCTGAAAATTAAACAAATGTAAAATTCTTTTCGAAATAAATAAATCCTGTTACTTAAATTATTATATATTCATTATTCAAAAGTGTTCTTTAAATTTATTTTCTAAATGATATTATTATTAATGTAGATAAAATAGAATCTTTATAAAAACATTTAAAAAATGTAATAACAAATCATTTGCCAAATTCTAAATATCACACTCTCACTTTTATTAATTTTTCAGTTTCAAGTATGTTTGTTAAATTAAAATATTTATCCTTATTTTGCTGTCTGAATTTCATCAAAATTTAATTAATTTTGCCATGTAAGCAATAAAAAATAATTTATTATTTTTTCTTTTTTAAGTATCATGCTATGACGTTTCTTTGATTTGACTGTATGCCATTGCTCCCTTTTTTAGCACTTTCCAACAAAGTTGAAAAGTGCTTATGCATTCGGTTTGTCTGTCCGTCTGGCCATTTGTCCGCGCTCTAACTCCCTTAAATATACTCAGATTGCTATGAAATTTTTATACGTTATTGATATTTACCCTAGCACAAACCCTATTGAAAATGAAGTATCTACCATGATTAGTTTATCTACAGAGAGAATCAAAAGTTTCCCTTTACATTACGGCCTATGGGGAAAAATTGTTAATATACTTGGATTGCCATGAAATTTTAGGACGTTATTGAGGTTTACCTTTGTATGAACCCTATTGAAAATGAAGTATCTACCATGATTAGTTTATCTACAGAGAGAATCAAAAGTTTCCCATTACATTACGGCCTATGGGGAAAAATCTTTAATATACTCGGATTGCCATGAAATTTTAGGACGTTATTGACGTTTACCCTATCACAAGTCCTGTCGAAAATGAAGTTTCTACCATGATTAGTTTATCTACAGGGCGAATCAAAAGTTTCCCATTACATTACGGCCTATGGGGAAAAATCATTTCAAAAGAATTTTAAAGATGTTATACCCTATCAAACATACTAAAATATGCATTCTATAAAATATAAGGTGAAAATGTAGCTATTATTCATTTACAGGGCCACACAAAAGAATTCCATTAGATAATGGTAAAAAGGGGAATTGTGTGTGACATATTTTAAATATATTAAGCTGTTTCATGTATAATAAAATTGATATATGTCACTGAAGCTTAATATAAATTATACGCTACTGTCTTGCATAATATGAAGTACATAGCATTTACAGGGCCACACAAAAGATTTCAATTAGTATATTCTTTCCGAAGTACTGTATATGTGTCCGATGATGGCTGATGGAGGGATGAAATGTAGAACATGTTTAACATGTAGATGTTTTAACATGTAGAAGAGATATTTTAATTTTTTTTACTACAATTGGATTTCAATTGACTGAAGTAGCGTCTTTAAAACACCTGTAAATAAAATCAAAAAGTTAAAAATGGTCTTTGTACCCAAAGATCTCAGCTATCCAATTACAAAAAAAATCATTTAAAAATATTAAAATGTAGAAGAGATATATTTATGTATTTCTACAATTGGATTTCACTTCACAGAAGTAGCTTTTTTAAAATTTCCCTAAACAAAGTCGAAAATGTACAAAACGGTCTTTGTACAGAAATTAAAACGCCTGTAAATAAAATCAAAAAGTTCAAAATGGTCTTTGTACCCAAAGATCTCAGCTATCCAATTACAAAAAAAATCATTTAAAAATATTAAAATGTAGAAGAGATGTATTTATATATTTCTACAATTGGATTTCACTTCACAGAAGTAGCTTTTTTAAAATTTCCCTAAACAAAGTCGAAAATGTACAAAATGGTCTTTGTACAGAAAGATCACAGCTATCCCATGACAAAAAAAAAAAAAAAAAAAAAAAAAATTAAAATGTAGAAGAGATATTTTTTTTTAATTTTTACCATTGGATTTCACTTCACTGAAGTAGCCTGTTTAAAACACCTGTAAACAAAATCAAAAAAGTACAAAACGGTCTTTGTACCGAAAGATCTCAGGTATCCAATTACAAAAAAAATCATTTAAACATATTAAAATATAGAAGAGATATTTTTAAAATTTCTACCATTGTATTACACTTGACTAAAGTAGCTTTTTTAACATTCCCCTAAACAAAGTCGAAAAAGTACAGAACTGTCTTTGTACAGAAAGGTCTAAGTTATCCAAAGACAAAGAATCATTTAAAATATTAAAATGTAAAAGAGATATTTTTATAAATTTCAACAATTGTATTTCACTTGACTGAAGTAGCGTTTTTAAAATTCCCCTAAAAAAAGTCGAAAAAGTACAAAACGGTCTTCGTACCAAAAGATCTCAGCTATCCCATGATAAAAAAAAAAAAAAAAAAAAAAAAAATCATTTAAAAATATTAAAATGTAGAAGAGATATTTTTATAAATTTTTACCATTAGATTTTACTTGATTGAAATAGCCTCTTTAAAACATATGTAAACAAAATCTAAAAAGTACAAAACGGTGTTTGTACCGAAAGATCAAAGCTATCCAATGAGGAAAAAAAAAAACATTTAAAAATATTAAAATGTAGAAGAGATAAATTTATAAATTTCTACCATTGGATTTCACTTGACTGAAGTAGCTTTTTTTAAATTCTAAACAAAGTCAAAAAAGTACAAAACGGTCTTTGTACCGAAAGATCTGGATATCCTATGCCAAAAAATCATTTAAAAATCTTAAAATGTAGAAAAGATATATTTATAAAATTCTACTATAGGATTTTGCTTGACTGAAGTAGCCTCTTTAAAACAACTGTAAAGAAAATCAAAAAAGTACAAAACTATGTTTGTATCGAAAGAGCAGAGCTATCCAATGCCAAAAAATCATTTAAAAATATTAAAATGTAGAAGAGATATTTTTATAAATTTCTACCATTGGATTTCTCTTGACTGAAGTAGCTTTTTTAAAATTCCACTAAACAAAGTCGAAAATGTACAAAACGGTCTTTGTACCGAAAGATCTCAGCTATCCAATGACAAAAAAAATCATTTAAAAATATTTAAATGTAGAAGAGATATTTTTATAAATTACTACAATTGGATTTCATTTTACTGAAGTAGCCTCTTTAAAAAATCTGTAAGCAAAATCGAGAAAGTATAAGACGGTCTTTGTACCATAAGATCTCAGCTATTTTATGCCAAAAAAATCATTTAAAATATTAAAATTGTAGACGAGATATCTTTAAAAATTTCTACCATAGGGTTTCGCTTTACTGAAGTAGCCTCTTTAAAATATCCTTAAATAAATTCGAAAAAATAGAAAAAGTTCTTTGTACAGTTGGAATCTCAGCTATCGAAAGAAAAAAAAGCTTAAAAATATTATAATGCTGAAGAGATATCTTTATAAATTTTTATCGTTATATTATCATTAGCGAGTGTATTGTTTCGTTTGACTGAAATGGTCTTTTAAAATATCCATTGACAAAATCAAAAATGTTGAAAACGGTTTTTGTACACATCGATCTAGGTTATCGAATGCAAAATGTCATTTAAATACATTAAAACTCTGACGAGATATCTTTATAAATTTCTACCATAAGACTACCAATCGCTATTGTTTTTTCTTTCTTTTTTCCCCTCGACTAAAGTAGTCTCTTTAAGATATCTTTAACCAGGCGAAAAAGGCCTCGTACAAATCGCTCTCGGTTGTCCAAAAAAAAAAAAAAAAAAAAAAAAAAAAATGTCCTACAAAATTTTTAAAATGCAGATGAAATATCTTTATAAATGTCTACCCTAAGACGCATTTTATAAATAAAGTGCTACCGCAACGGGTCTCAAAATATATATAAAATAAATAAATAAATAAATAAGGATAATTCTAAAAATTTTGTTGTTTTCTGGCTACAGAAAATTTAGCCTTACGAAATTGTGTTGGAAGTCTTTCTTTTTCCATGCTGACTAGACCTGAGAAGTACAAGATTTCTTATCTTTAACCCTCATTTCCTGTTTTGCTAATCACTTTTCCCCCATGGGATACCGAGCTCGTCCCTCATTATTTGCCTGGGGGGAAGAGGTGTGTAAACTTGTACTCTGAAATGACCATTTTTCGTGTCAATTAGAAGCTTTTTAAATATAGTTGGTCTTTTAAAGTGTCAATCTTTCAGTTTGGGATACGCCTTCGTGTTGGCAACATTCATGTGTTTGTGAAAGGATTCTAAGTTTCGATTTCACCGATGTAGCCTCTTAACTGGAGCCTTATTGTACGAGCCTTAGTACAGCGCGCGCGTTGGGGTGACGAACGAGAGCTGCCGTAATATGTTTATTCCCAACCAATGGGAGTTGGCCTCTTACACTCTTAAAAAAAATGTGTAAATTTACACACAAAAATGTGTAAATCGATGATACAAAAACGACATGTCTATGTGTGTAAATTTGTGTGTAAATTGCGCCAAATGTGTAAATTTCAGAATACACATTTTAATGTGTAATTTGATGATAAGTCCAAATGTGTAAAAGTTATCTGATAACTCTTGAAATACACACTTTAATGTGTGAATTGCACTGAAATACACATATTTCTGAGCACTATTTTTACACATACATATGTGTAATACTCTTTTTTTACATATATTTTTGTGCAATAGGAAAATACCTACAATGTTGTATAATATGCAAAATACACATGTTTTTGTGTTATGTACAGAATGCACAGATTTCTGTGTAATATTCTGTTTTTACACATATGTCTATGTAACATGGAAAATACATTTTTGTGTAATATTTAAAATACATAGGTTTTTGTGTACAAAGATTTACCTTATTCTTTGATGTGTAAACTGCGAAAAAGTTTTTAAAATAGCAAAACAAAATTACATGAAGAACAAATTCGTATGCTTGACTTGTTTCTAAGTACGCGATCGTAATTATGTAAATACGTAATAACTATAGTTGTTATTCAATCCGTCCGTCTGTCTATCTGTCCGTTCGCATATAACAACGCAAAAACTACTTAATCTGAATTGTTTGAAATTTAAAATACATAACTCTTGCATAATTTTATCAAGTCATTTCAATTTTTATGAAAATGAGATGTATAATTCAATTATAGAGACAGTCAAAAGCGTTCCCTTGCATAACGGCCCATGTATAAAAATAGTTTCAAGTGCCTTTTAATGATGTTACACGTTTTCGAACATAATAAAATTGACTTGCATCTATGAAGTATATACTACAATATAAATTCTGTATAATCTGTAGTACAGAGAATAGTTTTTATTAATTTACTGGGCCATACTAAAATATTACATTACATTATGGTAAAGAAGGAAACATTGTTTGGGACGCGTTTTAATTTTATAAAAATTTATCTGAAAAAAAGTTATAATTGCTTCTGTGTCTGTAATTGGATTTGGTGTAAACATTTGAATTTTTCGGACTAGGTTAAAAAAACTATTTCTTCTGACATCAAATAACATTTTTTTTAGAGTTTTTATTTATTTTTCTTGTAGTTTTTGAATGCAATACGCTTACAAAAAGTCTTCAATTTAAAAATCACAAACGAAAAACCATGAATTGAAATCTATGAAAAGCTGTCTTTTGTCATCGGTAGAAAATGAAATAAGAAATGTATAGCATGTAAAATAATAAAAACTCGAAGTTTTATAGCAAAATATATTATAAACACGCTGAAATAGATAGTATTTAAACCGAATAATTATTTTAAATGCTATATAATGTTAAAACTGCAAATATTTACTCTTATGTTACAATATGTGATTTTAAACATGAAGAAATGATTTAAAACACAAAAATAATAAATTATTTTTTCCAAATTTGTAATAAGCAGAAAATAACACACTTCTCATCCATATTATAATTTTCAAGTGTTAAATTGTAAAATAAATGAACTTACCTTTGAAAAAAAATCTGTTCTGGGCTATCAAAATTCAAAATTCATTTTAGCAATAATGATCTAAAACTGCTCATGTGATCAAACTCAGTATCGTCGTATGTTGAGAATTTTAAGAACATATGTGGCAAAAATGCTATGATGGATGATAGCAGTAATAAATAAGACCCCCGATTAAGGGTGTATTTCAATACAAATTGCCTTTTTTCTGATTTATTTTTAAATTCGTTTTTTCTCTCAAGCGCATCAAACTGGCAAATTCTCTTATTTAGAAAGTATATTAGGTCCCGTGCTTTTCAATTTTTTGATAAATGCAGAAAATATTGCAAAAAAATGCTGTTAAAGTCAACGTTTTAAACCGAATTTTCCGAAGCGGGAGATCTGGGAACGAAAAAAAGAGTCATACTGGGGAAATAATAGTTTATAAATCTAATTCTAATGAATTTAACAAAAAATAAAATCACACGACATCTTATAGATCTCTTTAAAAGTCACATCAGCAAGTTTCGTGTTTTTACTTTTAAAAGTGAGTCTGAAATTGTATCAGAAAATTTCGAACTGTTGAAGGTGAAAAAAATGTTTTCGAATGCACCCTTAATGCTCGCTGGTCATTTTGACTTTAGTGTACATCGCAGTTATGTAACACGGAGATAAAAAGGTGTAATTCACTTTACATTATGATCTGACTGAAGCAAAATTCAAACTTTAAAAAATTTAGTTATTAAAAAATAATTTTAATCATTCATTGCGAAAATTACATTTTTATTTATAAAATTGTACATTTAAAAATAATAACTCTTGCTATCTATGATTATCATTTTTGAAAACAAAGCTCATTTTTCAGGTCTTATATGAAAGTTTTTGCACAATTTTCCAAGAATCTATGTTGCCAGGGCCAATATCACTCTGATATCGTCATAAAATAATACAAGCGGATTTATAAGAATTTACTATAGTGGCTTTAAATGAAATGTGATAATTTTTTTCCATATAATTGTCTGTTAGAAATCCATATAACCGTACTTATTTTTACCAGACACAGCTAAAAACAAAGTAGGAATACACAGTTAATAACTTTTTTTTATGTGAATGAAGTATAAAATTGCAGACCATACATAAAATAAAATCACACTTTGGTATATTATCATTAATATTTTATTTACAAGAATGGAGGATAGTTATAAATAACAAAACTTATTTTAACACTCCGCCTACCAGACAGTTCCCCCGTCGGATCAGCCAACAAAAATTAGTTTAAAATTCCGTAAAAATAGGGTGTAAAAAAATCATGATTTAAAAAGCAATAATAATAAAGATCGAATTTTTGTATTTAAATCATATTTCTTTTTATTTGAATCGGATTTTTTTTTTCCAGCATTGAAATATTGAATAGATGTAGGTTTAGCCTAGGTTTCTAAGATTAATAGATTCTAGGTTTCTAAAAAATTAGACTTTTATTTACTAACATAATCTATGTTTTTGCACTTTAATCAATAAAATTTAATTATTATTTAGTAACTACAAAAATTATAAAAACTGTAAATTAGTAATTTCATTAATTAATATAATACTATAAAGTTATATACATTAATATTTTGCAATAATTAGGTAAAACTATATTAAAAAATAATGATTTTACATTTATTAAAATTATCAGTTGCTGCATTTAATTTTAAATTGATTACAATCTTTAATTAGGTATATAATGCATATTGTAATGCTTAAATTAATAAACGATAATTCAGTATTTAATATTTATTCTAAAAAGAAAAAGGGCAGAATGCTTGTTCTAAAAAAAAGGCACTATTACATAAGAAAATATATTACTAATGTGCTTAGTAGCAATAAAAATAAGTACATAATTTTTTAGTATGATAAATATAAAAATCATTAATTTTCAATATTTCTATAAATCACGAATTGAAAAATACAATTAAATAACATGTTTTAATAATATCCTGCTTTTTTCCAAGAAATAAAGTTCTATCATTTTTGTTAAGTCTTGGGTGCACATATTTAGAAGTACTGCGGTATGAATGGAATTTATTTCAAAAAAGATCTGGCTATATTTCACTATTTTTTAAAAGGTAGGGTGCATTTTGTTAATTTCAAAAGGGGCAAAGTGTTGCAGCCTTAACAAATAGCCAAAATGAAACAGTAATCAACAGAATTAATAAAAACAGCAAATAAGTAATTTTAATATGGCATAACCAACATAACTAACAAATATTATTGGTAGCTCATTTTGCATTTGTAGTAACAAAGATTACTGTTAATAGCATAAATCATACCTTACACAATGTATGTGCATACTAATATATATATATATAGCCGAAATTTAGCATACTTTAAATGCTTATTTCATATAAAAGAATAAACAGTTTAATTACTTAAAGGAAATTATGACATCACAAATTATATTAGATTTAGATTTAAATATAATATTTAAATGAAATATCTTTTATGCCTTAACAAAGTTATTGTATTTAATGTTTCACAGGACTCAGAAATTAAGATTAGAAACAATTATTTAAAGCTTTTTTATCAGATTTTGGTGTACTGTATACAGTATTCCAAATTACATTAATTTTAATACACTTTCCAAATTACATTAATCTTAGATTTTAATACGTTTGTGTCATTTAGAACAATTAGATTTAAATCAATTTTGATTTAAATAATTGATTTTCAAATTGTTGATTAAAATAATGATTTAATCGCTAGCTTAAATCCACTTTTTAAAATAGTTAACACCCTAAGTAAAATCCAAATGAATGCGATAAAATTTAGAAATTGGTTTGTAAACTTGTTTTATTAGATCTAAATTCGTAAAAATCTCGAAACATTTAAAAAATATATCGAATAAAAGCTAATGAATTTTAACTGTGGTTGTATGCATTATTGTAATTTTTGTGCACTGTTTATCTTTTATTTCTTTTTTCGTGGGTTAATCATATATTTTCTGATACTGTGTATCGTATAGATATTTTGAAATTCCTTTCATTAAAATCATTCACAAAATAAAATAATAAAAGCTTCTAGAATTAAAAAAAAAATAAATAGACAATATAATTATGACATTTCAGTCTCATTCCTTCAAACATATGGATTATTCATAGATTTTTATTTATTTCAACAAAATCATTGTAATTTAAAGAAAAGCAAACAGAAAAAATATTTTTCATACCTATTTTCCATCGACATATTTCTTCATTTTTTGATGGTAATCCATAGAATCATTTGTAGAAAACAAATAGTCCAATATTAATTACAAAAGCAGTGGCATGAATCTATTTTACACATACCAACAGCATTTGTAAACTTTCTTGGACGTATTTTGTATGAAACACAGAATTTTGCGATACTCTTGTAATATTTTTTGCTTAAATTTTTAAACTTAGACGGACTATACGTACATAAACGGCTATTTTTACAAACAAAATGTTCTCGTTCTCTGTGTATTCCAAAGATCAACAAATAAACTTTACTGTCTTTAATTAAAAAATCGTCTGCGAGTTTTCCCTATTGCACATGGCATATGCGCATGCAAAAATTATAAAGCAAAAAATGCTTACATTACTAAACTTTCAAGTTTATCACCTGTTCGTTCAAAACAGCAGGCTTAATATTTTTTTTTTCCTTTTTGAAACCACAGAAGTATAAGTGTCGCAGAAGTGTGTTTTGTTAACGACAGCTGATCGTTGACAAAAAATCACCGTAAAAGATAAACTGACATATATACCTGAACCTGAAACATTTTTACACTCTTCTATTTTTGCAAGAAAAAAATACTAGTTTCGTGAAAATTTTCGAATTCTTGTTTTTAATGGATTTTACACATTTTATAAGGTTAAAAATGTTTTTATAAAATGTTTGTTTGTATGTCTGTGACTCTGTCTCTATGTGATATAAATTTTGTTGGCACTCTATCTCAAGAACTAATACATGGAATACGTTTTCATTTTATTTGAACCTTATACATACACATGCATATATATATATTTGTGTGTTAGAAATGTGATTCTATATGTCAATAATTAATTTATAACAAACTGGAAATTGCATTTTAAACGTAGCAAATGAGATGCGTTCGTGCTATGACAAAGTTCTAAAAATATTCAGTTTTTGCTGTAATGGATACAGTATTTCGGATACAGTATAGTGGCCGAAATCTTCGGTGTGTCCCTGTAAATACTATCTGCTTTCTGTCAGCGGTGTAGTCGTAAAAAAAGCAAAGGGTATATGCATAAAACAGAGGGTATACCCTAGAGTGTATACACTGTAGCTCTTTTGAGAAACAGAGGGTATACCGAGTTCCTTAAAAAAATCCAAAGGGTATACGGCGTGTACCCGCGTATACCCTCCACTACATCCCTGCTTTGTATTATACAGGAAGTAACTTATAATAAACCTCAACAACGTACATAAAATGTGAAATAGTTTAATCGTATTATAATGCGCCCCGAACGGTATCTCCCCTATAATATTATGTAATGGAATACTTGTGTGTGGCCCTGGAAATTAATAATGATTATTCTTTGCACCACCGATTGTGCAGAACGTATATTTTATCATACACTTCTTAGATACATATAGATTGTATTATATTCGAAAGCGTGTAGCATCATTAACAAATTGGAAATTGCGCGTCAAACGTGGCAAATGAGCTGCGTTCGTACTACAATTAATTTTATAAATATTCTGAGCTTAATACATTAGCTGTTAAATTCTTATGCTAAAATGCATGAATATAAAATTTGATACGATTATATATCTCCAATTCAGTAACACGAAAATAATAGGACCTCTTCTTAAATAGGACGCAATCAAGATCGCAAACCTAGAATCATTACTTATCATGGGATACCGTGAAAATGCGTAACTGATTCGAAAACCACTGCTATTTTCATTTTTACTCTGTAACTCTTACAGATTCTTTTGTGTTACCCTGTGTATGATTTACAGCATTTATATACACAAAGTAATATGCAAAAATATGGTTACACTTAAAAACTCATATCACAATTAAAAGTGCACTTCTAGCAAAAATCTGTAACGTAGAGTAGTAGTTCTGGTGCAGTATAGTATCCGAAATCTTTTGTGAGTGCTTGTAAATACTGTTAGCGCTTTCTATTATTAAAGAAGTAACTTGCAATAAAACTGAGCAACGTATATCAACTTAATTATATACGAACTAATTTAACATGATTGAAATACGCAGAAAACAATGTTTTCCCATATATCATTATGTGACGGAATTCTTTTGCGTAGCTCTGTAAATGAATAATAAACGTTTTTTCACCATATATTGCACCGAATGTATATTTTAATACGCTTCGGTAAATGTATATAATTTTTTTCCTGTTTGGAATGCTGTAACACCATTAAAATGAACTTGAAACCTTTTTTTTCTCATTGACGGTAATGTAACGTAATACTTTTGATTATCCCTGTAATCAAACTATACATCCAATTTTCATAAAATTTGAAAAACTCGACAAAATTATGGAACAATTTTATATTTTAAATTTCAAACGATTCGGTTGGATAGTTTTTGCTCTATTATATGCGGACAGACGGACAGACAGACGAATGAATGGACTGAACAACGACAATCGGTCTTATATACATACATAATTACGAACGGACCTAATTTTGTATCATTTTGTATGTATTAATCACTTAAATTTTTTTTATCGTTTTCGTTTTCGGCCGAAAATAGGATGAGTATCAAAATTCGGTTTCAGTTTCTGTTTTGATCTTAAAAATCGTTGATTCAGTTGATCCTTAATTATGATTAACACTTTCATTCGTGTAAATGCAAGTACTTTTCTACATTTACACATCTGTATGAGTTAATCAAGCGATAACAAATTGCACATTTCATTTCACATGCTAGGTACACATAAAAAAAGGTAATTTTTTGTTCAAAATGTGTAAATTTTATGACAAGTATGCATTTGTAAAAAATTACTCACTTATGTGTGTACTTATAATTAAGTTTAAATTAGACTAACACATAAATAAGTGTAAATCCAAGCATTTCTAGACATTTACACACTTGTTTGAGTTTTTCAACTGATAAAAAATTACACACTTACTTTCACATCCTAAATACACATATAAACAGGTAAATTTCAGAAAAAAATGTGTAAATTTTACGACAGGTGTGTAATTTTAGAAATTTACACATATATTCGGGTAAAATTAGCTAATTTACGCATTCATTTTTTAGAGTGTATGTGTTGTGCATATTTTCTGTAAATTAAGTATCTTCCTGTTCTGTGTCTTTCCCGCGTCGGCGGTGAATCACGGCCGTAGCTAAGGGGTGGCTCAGCCCCCCCCCCCCCTTGAAAAGTTTCCAAGGTCACTCAATGAATTTCTGTTCCGAAACTTCAAATGAAATTATGTTCAAAAATTTAATTTAGTTTTGAGACCCTTTTATAGCTTTGCAGAATTACTAAATCGTATCTAAAAAAAAATAAGTGTTTCAACACTCCCTCATCTTATTTGTACATATGAAGCTAACATGGTGTTTCATTTTGCACTAGTTATATACTGAAAATTTTCATCATCCTATACTTTTCTTAGCATTAAACGAAGTTATTACGACAGTTTAATAAGAAACATAGTACCTACGATGTGAATATGCACTTATTTATCTTTTTGGTCAGAGAGAGAGAGAAAAAAATATAAGCCCCCCCCTCCCCCGATATTCATTTCTAGCTACGGCCCTGCGGTGAATTATTTCTCTCCTCGGCGAATTCTGCTGATAGACGGCAAAACCGAAAGCAGAATGAAAGCGCGTACGAAGATCCGCTACATGTTTGTCAAACAATTACAAAAAAAAAAAAAAAAAAAAAAAAAAAAAAAAAAAAAAAATACAATTTTGTCAAAAATTGCTATTTCGTTAAAAAATGAACAAAACGCAGACAAAACAGTATTGAATTCAGACACTTTTCTCCGGGAGGGACTTCTGTAGCTCCGGGGGGGGGGGACATAATAGAGGAGGAAATTGCACTTTCTGACCATTGAAAACCCAAAATTTCCGGGTAGGAGGATTCCTTGTTCCGGGGAGATGTCCCCCCCCCCCCCTCGGGCCACCACCTGAATTCAACACAAAAGGAAAAAACAGTAAATCTAGAAAAAATGCTCGAATTTCGGCAAAAAAACACATGAATTTTGTCTAAGCATTTCAAAAAACATACGCGAATTTTGTCAAAGGTTCGCTGATTTCGTCGCTCAAATTTCACCAATAGATCGTGAAAACACTCGAATTTCATTAATAGATCATGAAAATTTTGTCTATAAATCACGAAAAGCATGCACATTTTATCTAAAAATCACGAAAAACGCTCGAATTTCATCGCAGTGGTGATTCTTGTCCGAAATTTCCGAAAATTTAAAATTCGGTTGATCGCCGAAATGAGCACACATTTCGTCAATATTTCGTGGAAAAATGAAGATTTCATCAACGTTTTTGTCAACGAACTTTGTCATAAGATCGCTGAAAAACGCGAATTTCCTGTGCGAATCGCGGAAAAAACGGCAATTTCGCCAAACATCGCAGTAAAAGCGCTGATTTCGTCTAAAGACCGCGGGAAAACGTCGATTTCGTCTGAAGATCGGGGAGGAGGGGGTAACTTGCGGTATTCACTGTGCACGGAAAAATCGCTAAATTCCTGTGCGGATCGCGGAAAAAACGGCAATTTCACCAAACATCGCAGATAAAACGCTAATTTCGTTTGAAGATCGCGGGAAAATGCCGATTTTGTTAAAAGATCGCGGAAAAAAACGTCGTTTTCGATAAAAGATCTCTTAAAGATATTTTGTCAAAAGATCATTGAAAAAAAAAACGTCGATTTTATCAAAAGATCACGGAAAAAGCGCCGATTTCGTCAAAAGATCGCGGGGATAAAATGCCGTTTTTGAGAAAAAAATCGCTTAAAAATGCAAATTTTGACTAAAGATCGTCGAAAAAAACGCCGATTTCATTACAAAAAATAGGGGAAAACGACGTTTTCGTCAAGAGATTGCAATAAATCGCCGATTTTGCTAAAATATTGCAGATAAATCGCTGATTTCGTCTGAAAATCGCGGAAAAAGGCCGATTTCGTTTGAAGATCGGGGGTAGGGGGTAGCTCTCGGAATTTCCCCCCCCCCCCCCCCCCCGCCCGAAAATGCGATGTGAATATCCAAAAAAAAAAAAAAACTTTCACCCAGAATCGCCCCTGTTTCATCACAGGACCCCGAGGAAAACGTGAGTTTTGCTAAAGAATCGTTATATCAAAAAAAGAAAAAGAGTGAACAAAACATTAATTTCTGGAAAAGAACGCGAAAAAAAAAAACCGCAAATTTCTTTGAAGGATCCCGAAAAGCAAGCGTATTTCGTCAAAAGATCACAAAAAAAGCGATAATTTTTGTCAAAAATCGCGATAAACACGCAAATTTTAATCGAAAGGTCGCGAAGACTACTTGAATTTCGTCAATATATAGCATAAAACACTCAAATTTCATTAATAGATCGTGAAAACACTCGAATTTCATTAATAGATCATGAAAATTTTGTCTATAAATCGCGAAAAGCATCACATTTTATCTAAAAATCGCGAAAAACGCTCGAATTTCATCGCAGTGGTGATTCTTGTCCGAAATTTCCGAAAATTTAAAATTCGGTTGATGGCCGAAATGAGCACACATTTCGTCAATATTTCGTGGAAAAATGGAGATTTCATCAATGTTTTTGTCAACGAACTTTGTCAAAAGATCGCTGAAAAACGCGAATTTCCTGTGCGAATCGCGGAAAAAACGTCAATTTCGCCAAACATCGCAGATAAAACGCTGATTTCGTATGAAGACCGCGGGAAAACGTCGATTTCGTCTGAAGATCGGGGAGGATTGGGTAACTTGCGGTATTCACTGTGCACTTATTCCTGTGCGGATCACGGAAAAAACGGCAATTTCACCAAACATCGCAGATAAAACGCTAATTTCGTTTGAAGATCGCGGGAAAACGCCGATTTTGTTAAAAGATCGCGGAAAAAATGTCGTTTTCGATAAAAGATCGCTTAAAGATATTTTGTCAAAAGATCATTGAAAAAAAAACGTCGATTTTATCAAAAGATCACGGAAAAAGCGCCGATTTCGTCAAAAGATCGCGGGGATAAAACGCCGTTTTTGGAAAAAAAAATCGCGTAAAAATGCAAATTTTGACTAAAGATCGTCGAAAAAAAACGCCGATTTCATTACAAAAAAAGGGGAAAACGCCGTTTTCGTCAAAAGATTGCAATAAATCGCCGATTTTGCTAAAATATTGCAGATAAATCGCTGATTTCGTCTGAAAAGGCCGATTTCGTTTGAAGATCGGGGGGTTCGGGGTAACTCTCGGAATCCCCCCCCCCCCCCCCCCCGCCCGATTTCCGAAAATGCGATGTGAATATCCAAAAAAAAAAAAAAAAAACTTTCAACCAAAATCGCCCCTGTTTCATCAAAGGACCCCGAGAAAAACGTGAGTTTTGCTAAAGAATCGTTATATCAACAACAAAAAAAAAAGAGTGAACAAAACATTAATTTCTGGAAAAGAACGTGAAAAAAAAACGCAAATTTCTTTGAAGGATCCCGAAAAGCAAGCGTATTTCGTCAAGAGATCACAAAAAAAGCGATAATTTTTGTCAAAAAATCGCGATAAACACGCAAATTTTAATCGAAAGATCGCGAAGATTACTTGAATTTCGTCAATATATAGCATAAAACACTCAAATTTCATTAATAGATCGTGAAAAACACGCAAATTTTATCAAAAAATCACGAAAAGCACTCGAATTTCATGAAAAGATCGCGAGAAAAACGTGAGTTTTGCTAAAGAATTGTTAATATTATAAAAAAAGAATAAAACACAGTCAAAAGATAGTGAAAAAACGTTCATTTCTGTAAAAGATAGCAATTAAAAAAAAAAAAAAAAAAAAAATTGCAAATTTTTGTAAAGGATTCTGAAAAATAAGCGTATTTCGTCCAAAAATCACAAGAAACCTGTGAATTTTGACAAAGGATATCAAAGTTTGTCATAAAAAGAACAAAATACGGACAAAAGATCGTGGAAAAAAAACATTAATTTTTTTAAAGATCATGTAGAAAAAAAAAAAAAAAAACGAAAATTTTACCAAAAGGATTGTAAATTTCATCAAAAGATCGTAAAAAAAAAAACCCTGCAAATCTATTTAAAAAACGAACAAACAGAGTCAAAATATTGTGAAAAAGCGTGAATTATGTTAAAAGATCGCGAAAAACTGCAAATTTCATCAAAAGGTCTGCAATGTGTGGAGAAATTTAATCTGAGTATTTATTCTTTCACAGTGGCGCAGCGAGGGGGGGGGGTTGGGGGGTTAACCCCCCCCCCCCCCCCCCCCCCCCCCCAGAGCCATGACATAAATACAAAAATTTCCATTTATATGAACCGAATCATAAAAAACAAAACTAAAGTTAGAATTTTATTTGTTTTGTTCTCGAAATCTGCCGCTTTATTGAATCAAATTTTATTTAAAAATTTGACTCGTTTAAGCGGCAGTAATGTATTTTCTTTGAAAAATGGTGAAAGCACATAGCAACAGTATCAGTATCGAAAACTGGTCACTCATTTCGGAAAAGGCCGGCATTCATTTATACTATTGGAAATCAGTCGAAGGCTAAAAGGAATGGTCATTTCCTGTCGCTGCAATGCCGTCTCGGGTTTTTCAATACTGCACCATTGGGGGGGGGGGGGGTGTCTTAATTAGTTGCATCTGTTTCTTGCTCTTTTTTTTGGAAACGGGACTGGACTCTCGAATTCCAGGAAAAACACAAAAACGCAAGCTCGCATGCTTTGAAGGATAGATTAATTCCACAAACAGTTGATGTAGTGCAAAGGTTTCCTTTATTGTGCGTTTTGCTATGGATATTAAATCTTCTTCAGAGAAGAAAATTATGAAAAAGATGGATATAAGAGATCATTTTTTAAATCTTTCAAGTTCTTTCAAGCATTCTTGAAATTCAGGTATGCTTGGAAAGTATATAATTCGTTTATATTTATGTTTCTGTAAAGTCCCCCCCCCCCCACATCGCCGTGCGAAAGGGGGGGGGGAGGTTGCCCCAGGCGCAGAGATTTAGGGGGAGAAAAATTTCTAACTACTTTCTACTTACTACTATTTTAAAGGGACTACTTTCAGACAATTTTTTTAATTAATATTAATTCTTATTTAAAAAACGCCCGAAATAGGCAAGTGGGTAAACGGAAAAAAAAGTTACCGGAAAAAAAGCGACATAAACTACAAAAGCGGAAAAAAGTTATCGGGAAAAAAAAGGGACATAGAATTGATTTTGGGAATTTATTATTGATTTTGGAAATTTATTATTGATTTTGGGAATTCATTATTGATTTTGAGGATTCGTTGGTTAAGTATTTAGGGGGGATCAGGGGGAGGCTCTTAATTTAGGTTAATGGGTTTTTCGTGCAGAATTAACTGTTTTGGTTCAGTTTTTGGACATATGATAACCCCCCCCCCCTCCCCATCCGCAACCTCTCAAATTAAATTAATAGTTTTTTAAGCAGATTTATCCAATTCGCTTGGAATTTCGGACATAGGAACATTATGACAAGAAGTATCTCTGATTAGTTAAAGGGTTCTTTTGCTTATTATGAAGGGAGGATGGTCAATCCCCCCCCCCCCCCCCACACACACACACACAAATTAGATAGATCGGTTTTTATGCAAAATTATTTGATGTATTTCAAATTTTAGATACAGATTCTTTCTTATAAGGTGAATCCCTGAATACTTTTAAGAGTTTAATTACTAAGTATAAAGGGGAGGGGGACAGGGGATATCCCTCTTAAATAAATAAATGGCTTTTCACGCAGATTTATCCGATTTGCTTCGAATTTTGGACATAGGTTCATTATGATGAAACGTATCTCTGATTAGTTACGGGGTTCTTTTCCTTATTATAAAGGGGGGCAAGCAATTATTTTCCCCCTCAAATTAGATAAATCGGCTTTTATGCAGAATTATCCGATGTATTTCAAATTTTAAATATAGGTTCTTTCTGATAAGGTGAATCCCTGAATAGTTTTAAGGTTTTAATGGCTAAGTATAAAGGCAAAAACAGAGAATACCTCTCCTTAAATTAAATAAATAGCTTTTATTAAGAAATATCCGATTTGCTACAAATTTTGGATGTAGGTTCTTTATGATAAAGCGTATTCCAGATTAGTTTTGAGGCTCTTTTGCTAAGTATAAATAGGGAAACGAACGATTATCCCCCCCCCCCCCCCATTAAATTAGATAAATTGTTTTTTATGCATAATTATCCGATATATTTCAAATTTTTGATATAGGTTTTTTTCTCATAAAGTGATTCCCCAAATAGTTTTAAGGGCTTAATGGCTAAGTATAGAGGAGGGAACTGGGGATAATCCCACTTAAATTACATAAATGGCTTTTTACGCAGAATTATCCCATTTGCTTCAACTTTTGGATGTAGTTTCATTATGGTAAGGCGTATAAGCTAATGAATATAGTTAAAATAGGGAGGGATGCAGCAGTCCATTCAGGAAACTCTTTAGGGGAAAGAAGCTTGCTTTCCAAATTCGACGGAGGGAGATGTCCGGTAGATATCGCAGGCAGCTAGTCTCTTAGGAAATTTGTCGATCAGGGGATTTCCCGGTAAAGGTTTGCCGCAAAAATATTCAAGTAACATAAAAAAGTGAGTTGAACGCAACTGAATGCAAATAACAAATAAAAACAGCTTTTCTTTATTTTTTAATTTAATGATTGAAAACTAATATGTCAGAAAACATTATAACACATTTTACCTTTTTTCTTATAATGATTAATTTCCATTCATTTTGCATTTAAAACTGGTTTATTTATTTATTTTTTTATTTGTGAAAAAAGTAATATACTAAATCATTTGTTGTAATTGTCATTTTAATTTACGCCAAATATTTATCATTTAAAACTAGATTTTTACTAATTAATGTCCCATATTATGCATCACAAAATATAATATAAAACATTAAAAATATATATGTTAGAAAATTTTAATGTACAAACTATATTGTGTGTCACGAACGAATGAACTAGTGAATTCATTAATTTGTAGTAATAAAAATATTTTTTTTTTATTTCTAGCTTATGTTAGTAATTATAGTACGAGATCCGGCTGCAGGATCAGTGTACCCATCGAGTGTTTGCTGAAAACCAAATTTTTACACATATTTATGATTAGGAGAATTTATATCTGCCAGGTTGCCTATCAAAATGTGGCCGCTAGTATTTTTAATTAAATTATTAATAATTCATAATCCGTAAGAAATTTCACTGACTTGTTTTTTCAATAAAATGTCGTCTACTTTACGGCAACATCTATAAAGACTCTGAAAAATCACGGTTGCCTTTGCGCACTTGGCCGCACCTCTTCGCAGCCAGGTATACACAGGTATGATTTTGTTACATTTATACACCCACAACGTACATTCATAATTTATATATCAAATTAAAGCTAATTTTTTTCTGTTTATTATTATATACGGTTGCCTAATTAAATCTGGCCGCAAATAAGGGTTGCCGGCTGTTAAATATAGTAAATATTAAAAGTAGAGTGAAAGAGAGCTAGCGCGTAACACCACTAATCAGACGAGGATAGCAATTGCCAGCTGTCGGAGGGTTTAAAGCCATTGCGCATGCGTCAGATGCTAGTGTTCTCAACGGATCTGTTGCGACTTTTATTCTAACAAGGAAGGTCTCCATACGGGCATACTCAGAAAAATCTGAAAAAAATACAGAATGTTCTTCTCATATAGTTATATACGTTTATAAAAAAAAATTCGGGGGAACCTCCTTATAACGTCCGTAAAAAAAAAAAAAAAAAAAAAAAAAAAAAAAAAAAAAAAAAAAAAAATTTCGTTTATTTGGCGATTTATCTCCGGTTGGCGAAAAAACGAAATTTTGAAAATATGCTTTTACGCTTCGAATTAGCGTTGCAAAGGTTAGAAAAAAGCCGGCTTAAACCCGGGAATAAACCAGGATTTTAGGAATAAACCTGGAAAAAACCCGGGATTTTTAGGAATAATTCGGTTTTTTGGGAATAAACCCGGGAATAAACCTAGTCTATTGGAAATAAACCCGGGAATAAACCGACTTTTTGCAACTCTACTTCGAATACTTTTTAAAGAAAAAACTTTCTATGTTCAATTTATTTAAATAAGTTTAGTTTAAGTAATTTTAGTTTTACATTTTTACTTTACTTTAAGTGTAATTTTGTCATATACGTTTAACAAAATGAAATTAATATATTTTATCATTTAAAACACAATTTAAACTGATTAAAATTGTTCCAAATTGAAAAATACACTGTTAAAAATCTGCTGCATTTTGTTGCAACGCACTCCCTTGCTTGTATAGAAAACGGTTACTTGGCCGTGAAATGAGCTTTCTCATTGGTTGGAATAGAGATATTATATACAAGCGATGGAGTGCGTTGCAACAAAATGCAGCAAATTTTTAACAGTGTATGAAACAAACGATTCTGCAGCGTCACTCCACCGCTTTTATAGAAAACGGTCAATTCACCGTGCTATGGAGCATTCCAACCAATGAGAAAGCTCATTTCACGGCCAAGTAACCGTTTTCTATACAAGCAAGGGAGTGCGTTGCAACAAAATGCAGCAGATTTTTAACAGTGTATTTTTCAATTTGGAACAATTTTAATCAGTTTAAATTGTGTTTTAAATGATAAAATATATTAATTTCATTTTGTTAAACGTATATGACAAAATTACACTTAAAGTAAAGTAAAAATGTAAAACTAAAATTACTTAAACTAAACTTATTTAAATAAATTGAACATAGAAAGTTTTTTCTTTAAAAAGTATTCGAAGTAGAGTTGCAAAAAGTCGGTTTATTCCCGGGTTTATTTCCAATAGACTAGGTTTATTCCCGGGTTTATTCCCAAAAAACCGAATTATTCCTAAAAATCCCGGGTTTTTTCCAGGTTTATTCCTAAAATCCTGGTTTATTCCCGGGTTTAAACCGGCTTTTTTCTAACCTTTGCAACGCTAATTCGAAGCGTAAAAGCATATTTTCAAAATTTCGTTTTTTCGCCAACCGGAGATAAATCGCCAAATAAACGAAATTTTTTTTTTTTTTTTTTTTTTTTACGGACGTTATAAGGAGGTTCCCCCGAATTTTTTTTTATAAACGTATATAACTATATGAGAAGAACATTCTGTATTTTTTTCAGATTTTTCTGAGTATGCCCGTATGGAGACCTTCCTTGTTAGAATAAAAGTCGCAACAGATCCGTTGAGAACACTAGCATCTGACGCATGCGCAATGGCTTTAAACCCTCCGACAGCTGGCAATTGCTATCCTCGTCTGATTAGTGGTGTTACGCGCTAGCTCTCTTTCACTCTACTTTTAATATTTACTATATTTAACAGCCGGCAACCCTTATTTGCGGCCAGATTTAATTAGGCAACCGTACATAATAATAAACAGAAAAAAATTAGCTTTAATTTGATATATAAATTATGAATGTACGTTGTGGGTGTATAAATGTAACAAAATCATACCTGTGTATACCTGGCTGCGAAGAGGTGCGGCCAAGTGCGCAAAGGCAACCGTGATTTTTCAGAGTCTTTATAGATGTTGCCATAAAGTAGACGACATTTTATTGAAAAAACAAGTCAGTGAAATTTCTTACGGATTATGAATTATTAATAATTTAATTAAAAATACTAGCGGCCACATTTTGATAGGCAACCTGGTAGATATAAATTCTCCTAATCATAAATATGTGTAAAAATTTGGTTTTCAGCAAACACTCGATGGGTACACTGATCCTGCAGCCGGATCTTAGACTATTAGAAAGTTTATTGTTTAAAAACCTGTAGTTCTTGATAAATCTGCAGGTTTGAACGCTTTAAAAAATAAAAACAGATTTAAATAATAAAAAAAAAATTTAAGAAAAACAGGATATTTTTTTTCTTTGTTACGATATTTAGAATACTGTAAAATGCTATGCAGCAACATAAATCACAGTTTTAAATCAGGGTTGCCACGCCACCGGGAAAACCTGGAAAGCCGGGAAAATACAGGGAATTTCAAAATACCCTCTCAAAACAGGGAAAATCCAGAGAATTTTTCAAAAATCCTAAAAAACCTGGAAAACAGGGAATTTTTTCCCTGTTATATCCAAACATAATTTTTTTCTGCTTTCAAAATAAAATTCTAATAAAATTCGCGGAAGAAATAAAATTCCGGAAAAGCGGCGCGAAAATTAACTTTAAGCGGCTCTTCCATGTGTCTGCCTACACCCCTTCTTTGCCATGCGAATAGTTGAATCCACAGAGCACCTCCTCTCATGCCTTCCATCTGTGACTGCGCGTAGTGTTCTTTCTAGAGGTCTGCACGGGCCGAAATTTCCAGGCCCGGGCCCGGCCCGAGAGTTAAAATTTCGGCCCGGGCCCGGGCCGGCCCGAACGAAAGAAATAGTGGCCCGACCCGGCCCGGCCCGAAAGTTAAAATTTCGGCCCGAGCTCGGCCCGGTCCGGAAAAAAGTTTAAAATTCGGCCCGAACCTGGCCCGGCTCGAGTGAATTTCTACAGAGCATTGATCTTTAATCTTATGGAAGAGTTCTGACCAAAAAAAATTATATTAGTCTTTTTTTTTCCTATGTTTATAATCTCCATTTATGTAGAAGTGCCGTAGGCTGCGATATTTATGCTTTTAAATGAATCTTTGTTTGTTGTATGTAAATGTTTCAGTTATCACTAGTATTATTAATCCATATTCCCTGTAATGGAGACAAAAAATAATATGATAAAATTTCCAAAGACGAAATCGCTTTGGAACGAAAAAAAATGCATTCCCTTCTTAACAGATGTAAATGTTTAATATATTTTTTTCTCCCGTATTGTTGTATTCATTTTGCATGGATGAACATTTTAAAAGAAACTTTCAGTTTTCAGTTTAAAAATAAATAAATAAATAAATAAATAAAAATCCATCATAATCATGTTTTTTTTTTTGTGTGTGTATGTGTTTAATTCTATTTTAAAACGCTTAGTAATCTACGATTCTTTAAAAGGAATAAATTCTAATGTTTAATTGTAGAATAATGACGGCTTAAAAGTATATGCTTTTTTTGCAGAAATTTTTGGACAAAGCCAAATATTACTGATTTATAAAAAGTCGAGAAAAGGATTTTCATATAGGAAGATTCAATAGGAACTGATTATTTTGGTACATGAAAACTAGGAAGAAAGGAATCAGTCTCGGCTTCATACGGAAAAAAAGTTAGCCCCGGCCCGATACTCCAGCAAAAAAATTAAGTCCCGATCCCAGCCCGGCCCGAAAAGATTAGTGACTAGGCCCGGTCCGGCCCGGCCCGAAAGGATTAGTGACTAGGCCCGGCCCGGCCCGGCCCGGCCCGAGTCTTCAGAAGTAAGGCCCGAGCCCGGCCCGGCCCGAATGCCATTATTGGAAATCGGCCCGCGGGCCGGGCCGGGCTCGGGCTTCGGGCCGAGGCCCGGCCCGTGCAGACCTCTAGTTCTTTCCCTTTCTCCTTCTCATCTGCTTCTCCCGTCGCGACATTCAAAACAGACATGAGATTCTTTCGCGGATCCGCGATTTTCCGCTTTTTTGTCATTTTGTTTTTCCGATTTTTTTATATCATCAAAAGACCGCGTGAAAAAAAATAGAATTTTCGCGAAAAAAACGCGATTTTACCCCCAAAATTGCAAGAAAAATGCAATTTTCGTCGAAGGATCCCAAGATCGCGAAAAATACGGGATTTTCGACAAAATATTGCAAAAAAATGCTGTTTTCGTCAAGAGATCGCAAAAAAATGCTGTTTCCGTCACAATATCGCGAAAAAATGCTGTTCTCGTCAAAAGATCGTTGAAAACGACGATTTTTATCAAAAGGCTGCGGCAATTTTCGTCATAAAGTCGAGAAAAAAAAGTCAATTTTCTTTATCGAATCGCAAAAAAACGTCAATTTTCTTCATCGAATCGCAGAAAAAACGGCAATTTTCTTTATCGAATAGCGAAAATAACGTGGTTTTCATTTAAAAAAAAGTGAAAAAATAGCGATTTTCGTCGAAAAAACGGCAATGTCTGTCAAAAAAATGGCGATTTTTGTCAAAAAAAGCATGAAAAACGCCGATTTTTGCCAAAAATTGCCGTTGACAAAATTATGACAAAAATTGTCGATTTTTTTTTCTTTTTTTAACAGCAATTTTTGTTGTAAGATCGGAAAAAAAAAAATGCAGAAAATTTTGTTTTTTGCAATATTGTCTTCAACAACTTTTTTTTTGCAGTTGAGTGATAAATATTTCAAAGTATTTTTTAGCTGTATTGCTCTGCTGTTTTTATTATTATTAACATAAAATGTGGAATTTTAGTAATAAGTGTAATAACTTTAAAGAGTTATTTTTATTTGCTCATATTACATAATGTATTTATATTTGCTCAATTTATTGGGTAATGGGAAATTACAAGGTATCATCAAACTGGCATACATACATGCATATATTTTTGCACACTCAACATAGAATAAATGCGTTGCAGTACAGGGAAAACACAGGGAATTTTTTTTCAAGATTAGAGTGGCAACCCTGTAAATGCAAATAGCTATTGAGGATATATAAACAAGCAATTAAAACTATTTAGGGATTCACTTTATGAGAAAGAGCCAAAATTTGAAATACATCGGATAATTGTGCAAAAAAACAATTTATCTAATTTAAGGGGGGAGTAATCGTGACCCCCCCTTTTTAATTAGCAAAAAAACCCCATAACTAATCAGGGATACCCCTTATCTTAATGAACCTACATTCAAAATTTGAAGCAAATCGGATAATTCTGCGTAAAAAGCTATTTATTTAATTTAAGAGAGGTTATCCCTCATGCACCCTCTATTCTTAACCATTAAACTCCCAAAATTCTTGAGGCATTATATACTGTGATGACGTACTGACAACTTTAATCGTGGCAGAAGATGGATAGCGAAGTCTTATTGTGAAAAGGTATGCAGAGTTGAAAGTATCTTCATTCAAAAACTGTTAATAACCTCAAGGAACATGCCTAGAAAATAATTGCACTGGTCTAGTGGCAATGAGCTGAGAAGGACACTGGGATTATTGAGCATCGAGAGGGAAAGAAAGTAGTTGGAAGAGAGACATGTGCTGGTAATGTACAAGAAAGTACATTGATGTAAGATGGCTTAGACGTGCTAAGCGAAATGTAATATTGGAGTGTGGCTCCTATGTAGTTGTAATGTCGTTTTATTTATTTTTTTAATAATTGATCTATGGTTCTAATAAAGAACTTGGGGAATTTAAAATGTGTTATTGATGAACTTAACAAATAAACCAACTTAGTAAAGAGAAACTCAGGGCACGGCACCACAGTACTATATATAAGCCTTATCAGAAAGAACCTATATCCAAAATTTGACACACGTTGGATAATTCTGCTTAAAAACCATTCATCTTATTTAGAGCGGAGGAGGAGGGGTAATTGTCCGTTCCCAAAACTAATCAGGCAAGCATCTTTTCAGTATGAACGTATATCCAAAAATTGAATCATAACAGTTAATTCAGCATGAAAAAACCATTCACTTATTAAGAGCCAACCCCCGACCTCCCCCCCCCTTTTATACTTAGCCAATAAATCCCCAAAATAAATTCCTTGTCACTTTTTTTTCCGGTAACATTTTTATATTGTCCCTTTTTTCCGGTTACTTTTTTTCGTGGAAAAAACGGCAATTTGACCAAATATCGCAGATAAAACGCTGATTTCGTCTGAAGACCGCGGGGAAAACATCGATTTCGTCTAAAGATTTCTGATATAATGCCGATTTCGTTAAAAAATCGGGGGAAAAACGCCGTTATCGATAAAAGATTGCTTAAAAACATTTTGTCAAAAGATCATTGAAAAAAAAAAAAAAAAAAAGCCGCTTTCATCAAAAGATCACGGAAAAAACGCCGATTTCGTCTTAAGACCTCGGGAATAAAACGCCGTTTTCAAAAAAAGATCGCGTAAAATTGCAAATTTTTTGTAAAGATCATCGAAAAAAACGCCGATTTTACATAAAAAAAAAACTCTGAAAAACATTGATTTCGTCAAAAGATCGCGGAAAAACCACCGATTTCGACAAAAGATCGCAAAAAATCGCCGATTTTGCTAAAATATCACAGATAAATCGCTGATTTCGTCTAGAGGGCGCGGAAAAACGCCGCATTCGTCAAAAAATCGTGGAAAACCGCCGATTTTCAAGAAAGATCGCAATAAATCGCCGATTTTGCTAAAATATCGCAAATAAATCGCTGATTTCGTCTGAAGGTCGCGGAAAAACGTCCATTTCGTCTGAAGATCGCGGATAAACCCTCTTCGCATGGGGGGGGGGGGTTAACTCGCGGAATCCTGCCCCCCCCACCCCGCCGATTTCCCAAAATGCGATGTGAATTTCCGACAAAAAAAAATTTCTACCAGAATTACCCCTAAAGCAACTCTATCCTCCCCCAGAGCCGAATTCTGGCTGCGCCACTGTCTTTCAAATGTAAAAATATTTTTCAAGATAGCAATTATTGTAATTGTTAAGAGTTTATTAAGCATTAGAATATTTCAATCTGCTCCTAAAGTAGCTTTTATTGCTACAAAATTATATTTTTGCTGCTACAAAATCAGATATTTACTGCTACAAAATTGGATTTTTGCTGCTACAAAAATAGATTTTACTGCTCCAAAATTCGATTTTTGCTGCTCCAAAGCTGCTACAAAATGGCTTAAGTTCACTTTCATCCCTGTAATTGTGTTTTGTGAAATCACCTGCATCTGTTGTCGATGGTTCGTCGATCCTTAACGATATTATCATCTCTAATGTAGCAGTGACTTGTACGATAAAGAGATGAAATATTCTAAGTTATAGTTATATCTACTTTTATTAACACTTTCCAACAAAGTTGAAAAGTGTTTATGCTTTTGGTTTGTCTGTCCGTCTTTCTGCACTCTAACTCTCATAAATATACTCAGTTTTCCATGAAATTTTTGGACGTTATTGAGGTTTACCCTAGCATAAACCCTATGGAAAATGAAGATTCTATCATGATTAGTTTATTTACAGGGACAGTCAAAAGTTTTCCATTACATTATGGCCTATGGGGAAAAATTGTTTCAAATGAATTTTTAAAATGTTACACCCTGTCAAACATATTCAAATTTATATGTATGCACTAAAATATGCATTTTGTAAAGTATGCAGTGAAAAGAATTGTCATTATTAATTTACAGGGCCACATAAAAGAATCCCAATGCATAATAATAAAGTGGGTATTGATTGTGACATATTTTAATTATGGTAAGTGATTTCATGTAATAATCAAATTGATATACGTTGCTGAAGCTTAATATAAGTTATTTCAAGCATAATTCTAAGTGCATAGCATTTACAGGGACACACTAAAGAATTCAAATAGTATATTCTATCCAAAGTACTGTATAATATGGAGGTTGCTGTTGGATGGATGAAATGGATTTTTAATTCTGTTATGTGCTTTTAAATTTTACTAAATATATGCATATTATACAGGGTGTCCCCTCTCAACGGTGGCCAATGGCTAATTTCTAAACCGTTGGTCATAGACATATAGTTCCAATTGCAAAAATCCTTTAAAAAAGGCAAAGAATTGTTTTTTAAGCGACTTTGGTCAAAAAAATGTTTTACTAAAAAATTACGAAAATTAAATTTTTATACGGTCCCCCGGTCCTATAAGTGATATTTAATAAATTTTTTTCAACAATCTAGCCAGTAATACAGAAAAGGTCCCATTCATGTAACATTAAAATTGACCAAGTTATGAAACTTTAAATTTCATGACTTAAACCACTTTTCTATAGCTGAAAACGGATGAGCTCGACTGAGCTTTAAGGGAACGTACACTAAGTGCTTAAAGTATTATAAAGGGAGTCGATTGCCAAGGCTGTTCAAAGGCTACTTCCTAAACTATTTGTCACAGACATATAGCTCCAATTACAAAATGTTTTAAATGAGCGATTTAACTGAAGGCGCTGTCACCGTATAAGTTTTATGGTAGTGTTAATTATAATTAATTAACTTCTAGATTGGTTATTAAAATAACTGAAGACATGAATTTCAAAATTCTCTTTATCAAAAAAATCAAATTTTGGGAAATAGCAAAAAAACTTTAAATGCATCTATTGGTTTTCATTATAAATTTTGAGATTGCATTGTTACAATAGTGGAGGTTTGTATAGACTGACAGAGAAATCAAAAAGCGATAAGTCGAGTTTTGGAATTCATATCCTCAATTGTATTTTTACGTATGTTTTATTTTGTAAGCAAATGAAACTGATTCTTTTCGTGATGTTATTTTAAAAAGGTATGTTATTTTGGTAAGCTTTTATTTTATTCCTAGTTTTCGTATGTAAATTTTCCTAGTTCAAAATTTATATTCAAATTTTAACTCACTTCCAAATATCTGATTGAGGTTCAATTCCCATACTTATTTAAACCCGATGACAATGTAATATTAATATGATTTTAGGTGCGTTCCATTTATTTATTTTATAGGACTACATCAAATTCTATTAGGTTGAGTAATCTAATAGAGCTTTAAATATGTATCATTTTGTAACGATTTGTGACTTTCTTTTCATAGTTTAATTTAACAACATTTCTGTTATTTTTTTACTTACATTTTTAGCACAAATTGCATATTTTACTTTAACATGTAAATGTCAACATAAATTCAGAAACAACATTGTAATTTTTTTTTACTCTCAATGTTTAAAGTTAAATTTTCCATCTGATGTTTATTTTTATTTCCAGTAAATTTGTGACTGACCCTTATTTTGCAGTAAAAAATATGCTTCAACTTTGAACAGCTATAACTCTGTCAATTTTGATCGCAGAGGAATGGGACTTTTTTTGTCTTACTTGTTAGAGTAGTGGTAAAAATTTTCTAAATATCATTCATAGGACCGGGGGACCGTATAAAAATTTAATTTTCGTAATTTTTTAGTAAAACATTTTTTTGACCTAAATCGCTTAAAAAATAATTCTTTACCTTTTTTAAAGCATTTTTGCAATTGGAACTATATGTCTATGACCAACGGTTTAGAAATTAGCCATTGGCCACCGTTGAGAGGGGACACCCTGTATAATGCATTTAAACTCTAATAGTATTACAATTTATGTATGCAGGGTTACAAGAAAGATCTTGGAAAGGTTATTGAATATGAGTGTAATTTACTTAAAGATGGTTTTTAAATGAGTTATGCATTTTCATGGTGAACTGCATTTAATTTACTAAGAATTTTTTGTAGAATATAGATAAAATGATATATTCAGGGTCACGTAAGGAACAGGAATACATGGTCAACTTTGGATGATAATTTCTGGAAATGTGATTTAAGTAGTTTAAAGAGTATTTTTGCTTGAACTAAATTTTAGAAAAATACTTTCTTATATTAAAAGTACTAGGTAAACTTCAGGGCTGAACAAAAGCATTCAAGTATGATTCTATCTATTAGTATAAATTGAACAGGAATACATGGTCAACTTTGGATGATAATTTCTGGAAATGTGATTTAAGTAGTTTAAAGAGTATTTTTGCTTGAACTAAATTTTAGAAAAATACTTTCTTATATTAAAAGTACTAGGTAAACTTCAGGGCTGAACAAAAGCATTCAAGTATGATTCTATCTATTAGTATAAATTGCAGAAAGGAACATTTCAACCAGTTAGGCATTTTCTTGCTAAACTACACTGGTGTCCAAAAGTTAAGCATAATTGGTAATTGAGTAAGTAATGAAAGAAATATAAATCGAAATGTGGTGAAACTCCAGGTGTGTAAACAAAATAGTACGCGTCATATATTTTCGCAAAGAGTTTTCCCCGAAATCGAACAGGGGACCGTCAACAAATTGAAAAAGAACGAAGATCTTTTGGATAACCCTGTCAAAACTAATGTAGCAAAAGCGTTCAAACTGCAGATTATGATTAGGTGGCTTATTGTAATGTACTGTGTTTATTTTTATAAGGATAGCATGTGTACTCGTAGAGAAATTAAGGTTTTTATAAAAACAGTCCTAATTTTTTTGCTTATAATTTGCAGAGTTCTTAATATAAAATAATGTTCTTTTCTGAAAATATGACAAACATCATTGTACACAATACCCTGTCATCAGAATTTAAAAATAATAAAAATTGTATGAAAAATGAGTAGGTTTAGTAAATAATTTTTCATTGTGCATGCGTCAACGATATCAAAATTTCATTTGCAAATTATATTAGTTAAATATATAGAGCAATGTTTGTGAAAGTCTCATAAACATAGCTTAAAAATTCTGAAAATTATCGTTGATAGAATGAGATCAAAATCCTTTATTCCCTAATGATGCAAAAAGATGAGGGGCTGTATCCATATTCCATTGTTTAGTGCCTACACAATATTGCACATACAACTATATTTGGTTAAAACCCCTGATTTTTTTGCTTCCTTTTAGGAATAACGGATTTTGAGTTGATTCTATAGACGACCATTTTAAGAATTTTCAATCTATGTTTTTGAAACTTTTACAGAAGTTGCTGTATACATTTAGCTAACACAATATGCAAATGAAATTTTGATATCGTTGACGCATGCGCAATGAAAAATTATTTGCTAAATTTACTTATTTTTCATACAATTTTTATTATTTTTAAATTCTGATGACAGGGTATTGTGTACAATGATGTTTGTCATATTTTCAGAAAAGAACATTATTTTATATTAAGAACTCTGCAAATTATAAGCAAAAAACTTAGGACTGTTTTTATAAAAACCTTAATTTCTCTACGAGTATACATGCTATCCTTATAAAAATAAACAGTACATTACAATAAGCCACTTAATCATAATGTGCAGTTTGAACGCTTTGCTATATTAGTTTTAACAGGGTTATCCAAAAGATCTTCATTCTTTTTCAATTTGTTGACGGTCCCCTGTTCGATTTCAGGGAAAACTCTTCGCGAAAATATGACGCGTACTATTTTGCTTACACACCTGGAGTTTCGCCACATTTCGATTTATATTTCTTTCATTACTTACTTAATTACCAATTATGCTTAACTTTTGGACATCAGTGTAAATTCCCCCATTATATAGTCTATATATCAATCGACAGATCAAATACCGAGCTGTTCAAAAGTATTGGAATGCAGATTTGGCTAGGACAGTAATATTTTATTTCCCTGGATAACAAAGTTTTGTTAAAGATTACAGAAAATATTGGAAAGTGTTTCATAATCTATGCTTAATACATGATTTTTCTTACTTGTTTACAAATGTGATCTTGATAATACTGGTGAATTTGCCAAAATGATCTATATTTTGCTAACATGCATTATATTCAAGTGTAATTACAAATACTAAGATTTCATCATTTTCAACATTTCAACAAACATTTTCTGCATCTTGAATTGTGCAGCTTACAAAATACATTCAATAAACATTCGGTACATTTCCAACCTACAAAAAAAAAAAAAAAAAAAAAAAAAAAAAAATATTTTAAATAAGATTATTTACAATGAAGTTGTCACTATGAAAAATATGTTTGTTAAAATATTCTCCAAGAGTAAGTGCACTCCCCTTCCTCCTCTATACGAAATAAATTTTAATAGATTCAACTTTTTTTTGTAAATATTCTCTTCATTTTCTTGAGTGTATTTATGTGTTTAATAATTGTATAGATATGTTTATATGTTGTCAATAATAATTTTATTCTTAATTTATCAGAAATTTTATATTTTAATATAACATAGAATAAAATATATATAATCTCTCTCTCTGTATATAAATACTCATAAATTTATAAATTGCATTTAATCTGTAATTGATAATAATTTATTATTATTAATTTAAGTAGTAAATCATCTAATTATTGGATCATTCACTTAATATCAATTATCATTATCAATGATGTTTGTTGTTTATTTAATTAATCTATTTCAGGAACATTATTTCAAATATTGTTAAAGTTTTAATGAACTCTAACAAGGATACTGAATGGCAACAAAAAGTTGAAGAGATTCTTATTGACAAATTAAAATCAGCTCTCCTGATTTCTAAAGGAAGTGGAAATATCCAACTTCAAAGAACTGTAGTTTATAGCATTGGAGAGATTGGTAAAGTGGCCGATAATGGCTTGCTGCTGATAACTGTGATAAGTTTATTGGAAAGCTACATGACATCTGTTCCATCATTGAAAGTTGTGGCCTTTATGAAAGTATGTTTTCAAGTTTTAAAAATATATATGTATATATATATATTTAAGGCTGTTCATAGGTTTTTAATTTTATCTATATTTTAAAAAATAATAATTTTTTGAATAATTTTACTCAACAGTCACTAAGTTATCTTCAGATTAACATTTGTGAAAATTTTATCGTGCTATACTTTTTTAAACTATTTGTTGTAGTGATTTCAAACTGATTTTCAAGTTTTCTATGCCTCAGTAATTTATTTGTGTATTCATTTTTATAAAGACTGTTACAGAAAAAAAAAAAAAAAAATTAATTAGGGAAGAAAAGCAAAAATTTTTAAAGTGCTTTCTTGAATCAGCGATATATATTTTAAAATGAAACCTTGCTAGATTATTTTAAAGTTTACTGTGAATGTTTCAAACAAACAAGTAGTTTGTTCAATATTTAGCTCATTTAATACATACAATTGGAAAGCAATTTATTTTAAATATACATAAAGTAACCATAGAATAATGTACTACAAAATATGACTTTTGGCTATATAAATAAACAACCTAAGAAGAGAAATTTTTTTCTTTCATCGCTGTTTCATTTTTGTGACTGTTTATAATCTTTGGCAATAAATCATACCTTCTTAAGGTTGAGCTGTGCCAAAAAGAACTCTCTTTATTTAAAATTTTAATTTCAATTTTTTTTTTTTAATAGAAAAATATATTTTTTTATAGGCTAATTGGTATTTTTCGGTTAGCTGGGCACCAGTGTTATATATATATATATTTATAGATAGATAGGACAAAATAATGTGAACACCTGTGAAAAGAGAATTTTTTTATTAATAGACCATGATTCTCCTTTTACATGAATTACAGATTGTATCTGACAGGGAATTGTCAAATACAAGTCAGGTACAACAATCAGAAGGAAGCGGCCCAACTCGAATTGCAAAAAATTCCCTAATTCAGAAAGCTCATGCCTCGGAGTTGCTTGCTAAACTTGCTGTTTTTTGCATTTGTTTCTTTTAGTCTATATTTTTCAGATTTAGTCTCTTTTTTGCTTTAAAAAAAAAAATTATTCTTTGCTTATCAATCTCTCCTAATCACCGCATCTGTCGCAGGAAAAAGATCGTAACTTTCATCATTTTATTGCAAAAAATTATCACAAAATACGTCAATTTGTCACGGGGAAATATTGGAAATCTTGTTAATCTGTAGCAGAAAAAATATCTCAAAATTTGTTAGTAGTTCGGGGGTAAAAATTACAGAATTTGTTAGTAGTTGGGGTTAAAAATTGTGAAATTTGTATGAGACTTTGGCTTTGACCAGCAGGTCTTCTTTCAATTTGAAAATATTCTGGCAGAAGGGAACGCTATAATAGTGATTTTTGTGCTATTTTCATTATTTTACCATTGAAAAGTTTATAAAATTAAGCAGAAAATTGAACCAAATTTTTGGAGTATGTTTTTGGCTATAGCTAGCAATTTTTCCTTGAATTTGAAAATATTTGGCCAGAAGATGGCAATTTTTATAAAATTTCCCCGTTTTTTGTGCTGTATATTGGCTCATGAAGTGACAGGATCGTCACATCCTGCTAATCTGGCTTTTTGTCAACAGCTGATGCACAGCAAAATAATGAAAAAAAAATTATTGATTTTAATAAATATCATGATCTAGATTAACTCATTATTACTCGGAATAATTGACTGGAACAGAAAAGTTAGATGAAAATCAGAGTTATTATAGTATTGAACTGATAATATTGAAGTCTTAACATTTGTAGCTACTTTTTGAAATATTAAGATCTGTCAGATAGAAGAAAGTTTTGGGATTGGCACATCCATCTAGTAGTTATTTTTGGAACTTCATTATAAATATGTAAAATATATAATTTTATAAATATGTAAAATTAAAAGTAACTCTTTTTCACTTATAAATATCAAAGTAATTTATCTTAAAATAAAATAAAAATAAAATTGTTTTAAAGTAAAACTGTATTGAATAATTAAAACATAAAAAAGACATCTACTAAATCTATGTTTGGAGAAAATAATTCTTTGACCAGTAATATATTAGTAGAAATTTTATGATAAAATTATAAAAAGAAAGCATGTCTTTCTTTGTGAAAATTCTCTACACCTATAAGCATATTAATAAACTGTGTAATGTAGGGATGCACAACCTGCGGCCCAGGGGCCAAAAGTGGCCTGCGAATTTCAGTAATGTACAACGGGAAAAACATGCAATTTTTGTGCATAAATCGCAGGAAAAATCGTAAATTTCATGAATTTACCTCGGGGAAAAAATTTCGTTAGTCACTTAAGTCACAAATTTTGTTGATCGGGCACGGAATATCGCGAGTTTTATTGATAAAGTGCTGAAAACAAAAGCGAATTTCGCCAATCAAACACGGAAAAATTGAGAATTTTGTCAATCAGACATGGAAAAATCGTGCATTTCGTTGATCAGACAAGAAAAAATCGTCAGTTTTGGTGATGATGCAAAAAAAAAAATTACAAATTAAATTCGTTAGACTGCAGAAAATTCGCATGGTTTATCGCGTGAAACGCGAATTTTGTTGATCAAGTTCTAAAGAGTCATGAATTTTGTCGATCAGAGATAAAAAAAAATCGCAAATTTCGTTGATAAGGCACATACAAAAAAAAAAAAACCCGCGAATTTTGCAATGATGCACGGAAAAATTAAAAAAATCGTTGGTTGATTACGAAATAATTATTGGTTTCGTCAGTTTATCAAGAGAAAGATAATAAAGATTTTCATCTAGACGTGTAAAAAAAGCAGATTCCATCAGAGTTAGTTAAAAATCACAAATTTAGGTTGATCGAGTGCAGAAAATGCATATTCCGTCAAATAAAGGCTGCAAAAATGCTAATTTCGTCGATCGGTGACAGAAAAATCGCGAGTTTTATTGATGAGGTTCCGTAAAATCGCAAAGTTCGTTGATCGGGCACAGGAATATCATGAAATTTGTTGATCACACGTGGAAGAATTGCTAATTTCGTCGTCCGGGCTCATATAAAAACATAAATTTCCTCGATCGGGCTCATATAAAATATTGAATTTAGTCGATCGGATGCAGAAAAATCGCACATTTTGTCAATTGTGATGAAAAAAATCGCGAATCCCGTTGATCAGCTTCGTAAAATTCGCAAATTTCGTCAATCGGCTTTGTAAAAGTCGCAAATTTTGATCTGGCATGGAAAAATTCCAAATTTTGTTTTTTGGCATAAAAAAAATCGTAAAAACCGCGTTTTTTGTTTTCCAGAAGACTCAGACATATTGTGAATTTTCTCCATCGGCTTGTAAAAATTGTGAATTATGTCGATTGCCTTCGAAAAAATCGAGAATTCTCTTGAACGCTGTCAAAAAAAATCGAGAATTCCGACAATCAGGCGTAAAAAATTGTGAATCTCGTCAATCAGCTTTGTAAAAATCTCGAATGTCGTCGATCGGCTTTGTGAAAATTGTGAATCTTATCGATCAACTTCATAGACATAGCAAATTTCGTCTATCGGTATCATAAAAATGAGAAATTTTGTTGATCGGCTTTGTAAAAATCGCGAATTTTGGTGATCGGTTTCGTAAAAGTCGCAAAGTTTGTAAGTCTTGGAAAGAACGTGAATGTTAATGATCGGCTATATAAAAATTGCACATTTCGTCGATTGGCTTCATAAAAATGGCTAATTTTGCTGATCGGCTTCTTAAAAATCGCAAATTTTGTCAATCAGGCTCGAAAAATCGTGAATTTTGTTGATCAGGCACAGAAAATATGCGAATTTTGTCATTCATGTGAAGAAAAATCGCAAGCTATGTCAACGGACTTTGTAAAAATAGCAAATTTCGTCAATCAGCTTCATAAAAATTGGAAATTTTGTTGACCAGGTGTGGAAAAATCTGAATTTTTTCTACCAGTTTTCTGAAAATTGCAAAATTTGTTGATTAGATGCGAAAAGATCATGAATTTTTTTGATCGGCTGTGTAAAAATTGCAAATTTGGTCTATCAAAGCATAGAAAATTTGCAAATTTCATTGATTGGGCGCAGAAAAATCTGTAATTTCGATGATCAAAAGCCAGAAAAACTTTATTGATTTTCTCCTTTTCCCACCTTCGTTCATAAAGTTCACATTTTTTCAGTACCAGCCACTTATGTTTGCTTTTTAGTTCTTTTTAAAAAACAAAATTTACTTTCTTTGAATAAAGTCAAGAAATATCACATCTTAAAAATGATCCTTGCTATATCTGTTATGCATATAAACATAAAAACTGTTGTATATCCTTGTCAACTGATTCGGATATTGTGACTGGGTAAGGGAAACCAAAGGGGTACCCTCCTCCACTTGCCTCTATGTTTTTTAAATCAGATTGTAGGCCACAGATCACCTCCTCGAAATTGAAATATCTGTAAAATTGATGTGGCCCTCGATCACCCAGACATATTTCTATCTGGCCCTTCTCTCGAAAAGGTTGTGCACTCCTAGTGTAATGATTAAAATTTCTGGTACAAACTATCAGCATTTCATTGTGCAAATTAATTATTAGCAATTATCAGCAGTTATCCATATAGTCAATCCAATATCCAAATTATTTAGTAATTATAAATAAGAATCAACCAAAAATATGTTTTCAAAAAAGAATTTCAATGTAGTTCCTATTTTTGGCCAAAAATGAAAACATAAAAAAAATAATTAATATATGCATAAAGATACATAATTATTAATTAATTATATGTACTTATTAAATATGTATAGTTATTACTTAGTTATATGTATTTATTAAAGATGCATAGTTATTAATTAATTATGAATGTAGTCAAAGTTGGCTGTCAGTGCCTTAGACCCAAAACTTTTCATCTAAAATAAAACGGAATTAATTCATCAACACAGGAATATTTTCTAACTATTAGAATTTCATTTAATTAAAAAATATTTAGTTTTAAGTATACACACCCAATCTATCTTTTACAATGTTTTTTGGAAATGATCATCTGTTATGCTATATCTTTCTCAAAGCATTTGATTTCTGAGACTTCTTCTTCACTTCTGTGTTTTCAAGTTAAAAATTTTCTACTGCAAGTCTGCAGCATACATTGAGCACATGAAAATGTTTAGTCATATAAGCATCGCTTGCTGTATAATTTTCACTGAATTCTTTAGTTAGTCATATGATTAATAATTATAAACAGGGAAATTCATAGCAATAAAAAGTCTCATTTGAGCCGATACTGAAAATTTCCAAGGAAAGAAATGAGATTTTTAGAGTACGGATAATTTCGGTTGAGTTTCAGTCCGGTCGAATTTTTAATAACATTTTCACCAAAAGCAAATTTTTGCAGAAACTTAAATTTTGGGCCAAAACAAATTTTTGGTCGATCTATAAATATCAGTATTCCATTGTTCAAATAAACACAATATTTTAATGTTTAATTTAAATTTTTTATGTAACATTTTTAATGCATATGCAGGACTTGAATTTCAGAATGGGGTTTTTCGTGCTGGCTGATAATTTTTACAATTTTTCTCTGAGACCTGTTGATGAATTACATGATTTTTTTCGTCAACCGATTGGCAAATTTAAAAAAAAGTTTCTTGCGACCAATTGACAAAATTAGCAATTTTCTTCTGTGACCAATTGGCAAGTTTTTCTGTTTGTTCTTGCAACATACTGATGAAAACAATGATTGTTTTTCAGCATCCAACTAAAAAAAATTATGTTTTTCTCTGTGACCCGGCTGCTGAATTTCACAATCCTCATGACTGATTGCCAAATTTCATGATATTTTTCTACTGTTAATTTCCCACAAACTTAAGTTTTTTCCCATGGCTGGTTGACAAATTGTTTTATTTATTTTCACCACAGTTGATGAAATCAATGATATTGTTCTATAGCCAATTTGTTTTTTCCTTGTGCCTGAAATAAGAAATAATTAAAAGGGCAGTAACAGTTACCAAATTGGCCTAGAGTCAGCAATAAACAAAATAAAATTAGATCTTGTGATGCACATAAAGTGGGAAAAAAAAAAAAAAACTTTCAGAAAATTTAAAAACGAATTAGTTGACACTTACGACTACAAATTAGGGCAAGACTTTTTTAAATCAACCATTTCTTGTGTAATAGAAGAAATCAACTGACTATTTCCTTTTCAAAATTTCTAACTTTTAAAGTTCCAATGCATAGAACATAGTTCAATTAATGAATATTCCGAGAATTACAGTTTTAACTGTAATTTCATTAAGATTTTAAATAAGGATGGGAAGAATATTTGGTATTCGGCCCTTTTGCCGAATATTCGGGCCCCACTAGTGGCCGGGAGGTTCTGATTTCCAAACTGGTAGATGGTAGGTGCTGGGTTCGAACCCAATCGTGACCGTCGGCCTAACCGTTCGAAGTTTTCCGTGGTTTTCTTCGAACCTTGCGTAAATACGGGTTAGGTTCCCTTAGAAAGACCCCCACGGAGGGCAACCCACCCCATAGGGCCTATATCCCATAGCGTAGATAATCGGCCGACAAAAATACACCAAATTCACACCGAATTTTAGGTTGGCTAAATATTGAAGGCTTGTTGACCGAATACTTCGGCTGAATACCTGTAGCCGAATATTTTGAGATATCTTGCCGAATATTGCTAAAAATCTCGCCGAATAGTGAAAGATATCTTGCGAAATAAATTTAGGGTTTAAAGAATTTCATTTCGTACAATTTTTTTTCTCTTATCTAAATTTGCTACTTCATTCATGAAGCCCTTCTCATTCTTACTTACAAAATATACAGTTATTCAGTTACTAAAAAATATACAGCCTTTCTGTATTTCCTATAAAAGTTAGTGATATTTTAGAAATTGCTGCTCAAGTTGGAGATTTAACTCTACGGGTAATGTCTTCATTAGAGAATGATATATTACAATTCAAGATATAAAAACACTTATAGAAAGGAAAAAAGAAAAAACACTGTTTTATTCTAAAACACTCGAATATTTATTAATGTCTGCAAATTCCATACTCATATAAAAAAGGCTCTTATGAAATTCATAACTTATTTTCTATAAAGTAAGAAATGAAAAAATTTATTCACTAAGTGTATTAACGAAGATTCATTTTCAAAATTAAATATCAAATATCACTATTCCAAATACAACGGTACATCTGAAAACAGAACTGGTGTCAAACTAGATACGGATTAGATGACACAACTTGCTTTATGAAGATAGTTTTATAAATATTTAAACATAAATTCTAAATACTGAACAAAATAATTTTTTTATTCTATAGTTTTAACTTTTAAATAATTATTTGCATAATTACTGACTTAAATATCTAACATTATTATGTATATATTTTAAATTTACATCTTCCTTCCTTCATGTTGTTATCAATTTCTGTTTATCCTTTTAATGCTTGTTGAATAAGTGGAATTTTGAAGTTTAATATTGTATGTACCAATTCAAATATCAAAGATTTTGTTAACATATGCATTCTACTTTAATCATAACCTTTTGCTTTAACATAATTTGTAATTTTAAAGCTTGGCAACTGATTTCAGAACAGTCTTGTTCTTATGAATTTGCTCATCATTAGGGACACAAACTCTAAATGATCAAATTTACTTTATTAAAAGCTATTTCAAAAAATATATTTTTGTGAGTTTGAGAGAGAGAGATTAAGAATATTATTAATTTTGGATGCAAGAAAGGGTAAACGTATTATTTGATAGTAAAAGTGAAGTACATTCTTCATATTTTAATGGAAACATCTTCCCATCATGACTTACTGAAAATCAATTTGATGTACATTAGGATAAAAGAATATAATGCAATTTCATAATTTTTTTATGTTAAAATAAGTCTTTTAAATTTAAAAATACATTTAAAAGCACATTTAAGAGTAATAATTATTAATGAGCTCCTATTTTTTAAATTATATATAATCAAAATTTATTTTCTTTATTGGAAAAAAAGCTGGTATTTGGCCGCCGAATATTCGGTATTCGGCTATTCAACCAAATCACTATTCATTCCATCCCTAGTTTTAATAAAACAATTTTGTTCAGAAGTGACATACAAATACTGAAGAATACAATCACCAATATGCATTATTCATGCAAGTAATTTAAAAATGAATGCAAATCAGATTTTGCAGTTTTTTAAAAATTTTTAAGAGAGAAAACTATGCATTTCCGATTATCTCCAAAGATATAAAAGCTACTCTGTGCTTTTTATGAATAGTGTAATTTGTGAAATACACTAAGCACGCAAAATGCAATAACATCTAAATTAAAAAAATCATTTAACAACCCAATTTTTAATTGCTTATAACATTACATGAAAGTTAAAAAATAAACATAGTATGTAAAAAATTTGACTCTTTTCCTTTATTTTAATAAAAATAACAATTTTGGATAATTATGTTGAGTTGTTGATTTAAATCATTTCAATGATATTTTGTATGTTTGTTAGGATGAGCGAAGCGAATCCTCTACTAGTCCACTCAAATTACAATTTGTCGTACGCTTTACAAAAAAACTATTCAATATTTTAACTTCAAATTAAACGCAAAAATAAATTATGATCTGTAGATTTGCAGAATATAATTTTTTTTACAGTAAAACGTTAAAAAAATTATTATTTTAATTAATTTATTTTACATGCATTTCCAATACGGACGCATTTTAGCAAATAAATAAAAAATGAAACGCGTATATTTTCAGAAAAAAAAAAGTTTAAATCATGGAGTAAATAATTATAGATAGAATCATGATTAATTTATTAAATAAAACATGTTTTCATTATCCCGCAAAATCGTTTGCGCAGATGACACTTAAACATTTTAAAAGAATTGTATTATGGATTTTTTTTTTTTTTTTTTTTTTTTTTTTTTTTTTTGTAAACTGGCAACAAAATAATTGTAAACAAATAAAATTAATTCTTAAATTTGTTATATAAAAGAAAAATTAAAAGATCTGCGTGAAGTTGGTTCAAGCTCTTTATAAATATTTTTGCGAAGGTCGTATTGTGGCTAAATAATATCGACACATTAATCAGAAGGATTTTATAGAAAAATAAGACTTTAATAAGTTCGCAAACACAACAATAATTATTCGTGAAAACGTCACTGCGAGAATGAGAGAGTGCTTCGTTAAAAGGTAATTCCATTAATTGAGTTGCCATTCGCAGAAAGTAAACAGTTCTCCCACGCGGAGAGAATTACAGCAATTCTCATACGCTAACATGTATAAAAATGAAGAAATTAAAATAAAATGTTTTACAGTTGAAAATTCATAGTATCAACGAAAGCAGATTTCAAATGTTTTTTCCAGAAAATAGGATTTTGAAGAAGTAACTTTCTTCAAGCTTTCTTCAAATATATTATTCTAAAATAGCTATCAAAGATTATCGGATGTTGATTACAAAGATTGGAAACATGCATATTTCAAACAATTAAAAAACACCAGTGGCTACTTGAAATTGTAAAAACATCTTTAAAAGAGCTTTTAGTTGAAAATTAAAAAAAAAATTGTAAAAGTTTGCTTCGAAAATATCTTATGCCAGTTTTACATCATAAGTAAAAAATTAAAATGCGCCAAAACAAAATAACATTTTTGTTTAATAAAGATGCAATAATAATAATAAAAAAAAAAATATTGTTACTTTCAAATATCTGTTTTATAAAATAATGCTTCGCGAATCCAAACAAAGCATGGCTTTTGCTAGTATTAATATAATTCTTTAAATGGCAAGTAAAAAATAGAGAAATTTAAAAGCATTCCCCCCCCCCCCCCCTTCCCAACAGTTCAACTCCTCTGCATTTATAAGTGTTGGGAGGAAAATTATTCTCCTGAAAAAATTTGAATTTCAAGCAATGATATTTAAAGAGATATAGTTTTTGTAAATTATATTTCAGTATATTTAAAATGTTTTAATGAAGTGCCAAACATGGTTCTAATTTATTGTTCTGAAATAACGCTATATAAAGAAACAAACATTTAACATAACTAGAAATATATGCAGTGCCAGATAGCTGAATCCATCAGGCAAAGGACCTTCAGATATCCAACAGAATCAATAACTGGTGCATCCCTACTAAAATAGTTGTCATTATCAATACTGAGGCTCTAGCAAGACAGGTCCAAACAATCATGGATCTTTTTTTTAAAAATCAGAGATATCAGCCTGTAACAATGTTATTAGGCAATAACCCAAAAATAACATTAAATTGTTAATGGAATCACAAGAGGATGCGATTTTACCCAAGGCAAATTTAAGATTCATAATTTAACAACATTATAAATAAATATCTACTAATATTAATAATATGACATCTTCATTTAATTGTGTTACATTATTCATGGCCTACCCATGATTTTTTTTTTTTATTAGTTACTCTGCATAACTATATATAATTTATACCAAAAAGCAATTCATCATTATTTAATTAATCTCTTGGGTAAATACAAGTTGAAAATTATTAAAACAATTATATTTTTGGTTCTAAATTTAATTAAATTTTCTCACTGTATGTGCAACATATAATAAAGAACAAATGCATAATTTACCTTTACTCTTTGCTAGAAGATGGACGACAAAAAAAAACAAAATAAAAACTGGAATAATAATAAAAAAAAAAGAGAACAAAGAAAATGACTATAGGTTATTAAACCAATATTTTTATTTAAATTAGTAAGGATCGGGGGGGAAGAGGAGTAACCAAGAGTTTCCTAAATAAGGAAAGAAAATTGAATAAAAGAATCATAAGATTTTTTTCTTTTTTTAATTAAAAAAATATTCTTTTATATGCTCAAATAAGTTTCTTAAAAAAAAGGTTTAATTTAAGACAAACATCCTTATTTTTTAAAAAAAGAAATTCGAAAACGGCATTGTGCCAATTCAAAAAAAAAAAAAAAAAAAAAGAAAAAAAAGATAAAAGAAAGAGGAAGTTATGAGACGTCCTTCAGGCACGAGAATTTAACACCCAACTGAAAATTTAGCGCGAAACTTTTTCCTCCCCAAGGATGCAAACGGCCGCCAAACTTTACTTAGAATTGCTAACCGGCGATCTCTCGGACATGTGCAATGCCTGCACTATACTAGCGCTAAATAACACCAACCGGTAGTGCGGCGAAATCCGGGATCGCGCCAAGCGACAATGTTTGTTGTAACCTTATGTGCATCTCTCCTGAAAGAAAGGGAAAGGAATCGAAAATGCGCGTCTTATTCAAAATGGCCAGGAAAATTCAAATCTTTGTTTTAAAATTGGAGCAAAACATCGGCATAAATTAAAATTTATACTGCCGTAAATCAAATAAAAAAAGACTTTTGAAATATGAAACAACTTCTGAAAGTACTGATATTATTATTAAAATAAGAATCCTATGGATAAAATTAATTTTTATACATTAATTATTTTTTTAGCATAAATAAAAGACGTTAACATATATCTCCATTGTGAAACTCAAGATATACGTTGGAGTTAACGATCTTTTGGCGTGATCGTGACTATAAAAATAATATTGCGTTGTGTTTTAAAAAGAGAGAAAAAGAAATTAAATTAAAATAATACTACTTTTATTTATTTATTTTTAATTAGAAAAAATCCTAACTATAGTATAAAAGTTATTAGATCTCCTTTTCTTTGACTCAATTTATATTTAATAGTTAACTTTAAGAGTAATTAAAAATTTTAGAACTAAATTCCCTAAAAAAAGATGGTACTAGTTTCATTTAAGGAATTATAAAAAAATGTCATAATTCATTATGACATTACTCCCGAAAAACAAGGAGAAGAGAAAAAAAAAATTTTTGATAATACTCCCGAAAAACAAGAAAAAAATTTTTTTTTTTTTTTTTTTTTTTAGAATAATTACTTTCTAGCAAAAGAAACTCCCGATTATTCCTCGTTACATGGGGTTTACATGCATAGTGTACAATAACACCATGTTTTGATCCATAAACAATTTGTTGAATATCAATTGTTACATCAGGATGATCCGTTACAAAAAATCTTATCCTCGATAAGATAATGCTTAAATGATTTGTTTACATAAAATTTTCTGAAAGAAACACGAATTACACTCGTACATATGTGTATCAATTAGTAAACAAATTAACATGTTAAACAAATATAAAATGCTAGCATTTGAATGAACGAAAGATGAAGTCGACTTCAGAAGACCAAAGTTATAGGCCTAAATAAGTAATTAATACCATGGATTTTTTTAAGACTCAAGAAAAGTGTTTTTGGATATACCCATATGCATTGCCTAAATCATATCAATGAAAATGATTCAGAAACCTGCATTAATTTGACATAACCAGAGACAAGTATTGTGCACATACTGTCCCTGGAACATAGGAATTTTTTTGACTCAAAATTTAGAGGTGTTTTGCATAATTTCAAATAGTTGAAATCCTCTATGCCTATACCTCTGATACGTGTAATTTTTTGGAGTATTAACACAATTCTTACAAAAATATGTATGAAAAAAAAATAATATATAAAATATAATAGTGAAAATCAATTTTGTTCTACCACAATTGCAAACAAAAATAAACATATCACTAGTATCATAATTGAAAAATAAAAATAGGAACTAAATATATGAACATAATGATCACATTAAAAAAATACCATATTAAGGATAGGTATATAAATTGCATTTATATTGCCACATAGAAGTATGCGGTATTGAACTAATATGTTCTTTTTCTTTGGTAATCATTACACTATTAAAAAATAAGCATAATATCCAAACATACATATACATAAACTGAATAACAATAAAAAAAAAGGTGTAAGAAAGTATAAATTTAGGAAAGATAAGAAGTGAACACATATATAACATATTTACAAAATGAACAAATCCTTGCAAAATTAAGTATATTAAACAATAATGAAAATTTTTTTTAAGAATGTATTACATGTACGTATAATTTCTTGAAATCTGAATTTTTCTGCCTAGCAGAATAAAAACAAAAATTGCTCCAGTTGAACATCATTAGAGCAACCAATAAAAAAGATAGTCAATGTCTAGCTGACATTGGAAAAATAAACTCAATGTACTAAACACATTGAGGATGATGTGACTTGTTCACAATATCCTTGAACATAAACAAATACTTAAAATCAAAATGTACTTACATATGGTGACTAATTTCAAAAAACCTTTATAATTCATTTTTGGAGATGCATACAATAATGAGATTGTCAAATATGACTAATATTAATGGTAAAGTTCTTTAACTGTGAAAGTTCTTAAATCTGAAAATATACAATAAAAGTGATTAATAGGCAAACAGTTCATAGAGAAGATTAAAGAGAAGGTGTTTTCAAAGATTTTCTGCCTGCAGAAAAGTTCCGAAAAAACATTTCAATTTGTAGACAAGATGTTGTAAATAGAGTGCGCACATAAAAGATAGTCTACTGTTTCTTCCTTCTGGCTGTCTGTCTAAGATTATAATCACTAATAATTTTAGGTGCTGGTTGTTTTGATAATTTAGTTGTTGGTACATCCTGTGAAGATTGATCACCTGATGTCTGAATAGTATTAGGTGGATTTAGAATTGAATTATTATCTGTTGCATCAGTACCTTTTGAACTGGCCACTTCCTGCTGGATAAGGTGTTTCTTTCTTTCCGTGATGGGAAGTAACCTGTTTATGTGAACCTTTTGAATTCTGGAATTTGGTTCATCTGATAACTGGATCTTGAATATAACATCTGAGCATTTTTCAATTATCTTGAAAGGACCTTGTGATGCTCTCTTGAATTTATTAGAGTTATCGAGATAAACTTCATCTCCAATTCTTGGGTTTCTTAATTTGGCTTTTACATGTTGTTTGGTGTTTTGGATTTCTTGATGATATAATAAATTGCTATGCACTTGATCATATAATTTCTGTAGATTATTAACTAACATGTAATAGTCATTATGTACATCTAATCTGTTCTTGTATGCATTTGGATTGAAGGTGTCTATTATGTTTGCCAAATCTCTCCCAAAGTGGACTCTATTAGGTGTAGTTTTAATGGTGTTATGGAATGAACTATTGTATATACTTTCGTGTATTTTTACAGCTGTGTTGAAATCATATCCTTCAGCCATTAATGTTTTAATGGTGCATTTTATTGAGAAGTTTATTCTTTCTGAAACTGAATTTGCTTCGGGATGTGCTGTTGTAGTGTTCCTTAACTTAATTCCTAGCATTCTGTTAAATTCATTAAAAATATGTGCTTTGAATTGGCTTCCATTGTCTGAAAGTACCATCTCTGGTCTACCAAATGTTACAACATAATCAAATATTTCATATACTACTTGCATTGCTGTGATGTTTTTCAATGCATATAATTTTAGATGTTTGCTGAAGTGATCGATAACCGTCAAAATGTGCTTTCCGTTTCTGAATGGGCCAACGAGATCTAACGATAAAAGTTGTCCAGGTCTGGTGGGTATTATGGTTTTTTGAAGTGGAGCCGAAGGTACACGTTGAGGTTTTATAGTCAGGCACTTATCACATGATTTGACATAGTTCACTACATCCGAAAACATGCCCTTCCAAAAGAATTTCTTGCATAAATTCTGGTATGTCTTATCAATCCCGAAGTGGGTGAGATGATTTACCCTTATGCATTTTTCCTTTAAACCTGCTGGTACCACTATTTTATTGTGATATTCCAGGTTATTTTCTTTAGGCTTGGTTGTATATAATAATAATTTAGTAATGGGACAAATAGAATAATTTTTAAATTTATGTTTTGCTTCACTATTGTTTTTCTTTAAGGCATTGTAGATGTTTTTAAGAATTTTGTCCTTTTTCTGTTCCTTTAATAAATCTTCTAATTCGATATCTAGATTCTTAAAATTAGGGTTTTTCTTAATTAAATTACAAAACTGTTCATTTACATTTTCTCTTGTATCTTCTACTATTGGTAATAATTCTTCCGAATAGATTAGGTCAGGGTCTGATAATAAATCGATGGAATTCTTGTCGAGAGGAGTTCTAGACAGATAATCTGCCAAAACATTTTGACGACCTGGAATATGTTTAAAAAAGAAGGTATATTCCTCTAGCTCCATCAGCCATCTGGTTATAATATTCGCTGGTGACGTTGTTTTTCTGTATTTGTCGAGTGGCTTACTGTCGGATAATATAATGAATTTTCTACCATACAAAATATGACAAAACGCTGCTATGCCCTTCACTATTGCCATGAGTTCCTGCTGGATCGCTGGGTACTTTATTTCTGCCTTTCTTAGAGCTTTAGAAAAATAAGCTACTCGAAGAAGATGCTCTCCATGCTGTTGGAGTAACACAGCACTAATTGCATAAGAAGAGGCATCTGTGTTTAGAATGAATGTTTTATTGTAATCTGGTTGTCTAAAAATGGCCTTTTGAAAAAAATTTTCTGCAGATTTTCAAATGCCTGATCTTCGATTTCTGTCCATGTAAATTTTTTATTACTTGACGTCAATCGGACAAGAGGGTCTGAGAGTTCTGCATAGGATGATATTAGAGTCCTGTAGAAGCCACAAAGGCCAAGAAATTTTTTTATTTGACGTTTGGTCTTGGGTCGAGGAAATCCCTTAATTTTTACTATGTTTGATGTGATTGGGTAGATCTTCTGATTTTCTAGTCTAAAACCCAAATAATCTATTGATTTTTGATGGAATTTACACTTTTCTAAATTTAAGGTAAGATTGTGTTTCTTAAAGACTTGCAGTAATTTATCTAATTTATATAAGGTTTCTTCAAAAGAATTCGCACAAATTACAAAGTCATCAATATAACTTATTATTCCGGGAAGGTTTATTTCTTCAACAATGGAATCTGCTAAAGCCTGAAAATGTCCCGCAGATGTTTTGAGTCCTTGGGGCATTCGTTTTAATTTGTATGTTCCAAATGGACTTGTGAAACAAATGCGCTCTTGGTATTTATCAGGTAAATTGACCTGGTGATATGCTGATGGCATATCTAAAGATGTAAAATATTTGTATCCGGCTATTGTAGAAATTATCTGTTGAATTTTTGGTATGGGGTAAGAGTGTTATATCGTGTGGGTTCGAATTACTTGTACTGTAATTCCATCAGGGAAACAGCCTTTATATTTCCATCATTTATTTACATTATGATACAACTGCCGCTAAGCAGCATTTCGAACAACAAAACATTCTTACATCTCCGATTTTTTTTGGCCAACATGCATTGCCTCACAAAACACATATCACGGTATCGTTGCGCCATCTATGTTTAGAGAGCGTTACTATTCGAAGATATCACACCCCTCTCCTCATAGTTCAAACGAACTACAGGCAATCTTGGTCTATTGCTTCTTCAAACTGGAACACTTTTCTTCGAGTCCTCATCATTATTTTTAGTCACAGTGTCCTTTACAGATATATCTGTCATAGCATCATTTTTATTACTCACAACAGTACCTGTTACAATATCATGTGAAGGCTGAGATTTGTTTGGTTCCATAATATTCTCATTATCACGTTGGTCTTTTATTTTTCCATTAATCTCAGAAAAACGGTTTTTATTAACCCTTTCATAATTATCATAAGCATTGTAATTTTTACCACTATAACCCATTTTTTCAACTCTTTCTGACATTTTTTTGTTATTGTGGTCATTTTCTTCAATTCTTTCAGATTTTTCGTAACTTATCTCTCTGTTACGTCTCAACTGATTCACATGACGCTTACACATTATTCCGTCACATCTATTTACTAAAACCCATCTACTTCCTAATAATTTTATAATTTTTCCTTTTACCCATTTCTCCCCCTTTCCAAAATTTTTAACGAAAACTAATTCATGAAGCTTAAATTTGTGCAGGGGTTGCTGTATTTTAGGTTTTGATGGTAATACCAAATGAAGGGCTGTTCGAATTGGCCTTCCAAACATTAATTCAGCAGGAGTTTTACCAGTCACCGAATGAGGAGTTGAATGATTTTCTAACAAAAGTCGTGCAATTGATAATGATATGTCATTTTTATCCAGTTTCCTAAGGCAATTTTTCACAGTTTGCACGTATCTTTCCGCCTGTCCGTTCGACGACGGATGATATGGTGGAATAGGTGTATGCTTAATTCCATTATTTTTAAGAAATTCCTCAAATTCCTCACTTGTGAACGCGGATCCATTATCACTGACTAATTCTACTGGTAATCCAAATGTCGCAAAAATTCTTCTCAGTACTCTAATAGTATTTCTACTATCGGTCCTGGGCACTACTTCTACTTCTAACCATTTTGTATAAGAATCAACTACTATTAAGAAAAATTTCCCTTCAAACGGACCTGCATAATCTATGTGGATCCTTTCCCAGGGTAATTCAGACTTCCATTCTAAGGGTTTCATTTTTGGATTATCCCTCGCACACATTTGGCATCTACTACATGAATTTACCATTTGTTCAATTTCCTTATCCATGTTTGGCCACCAAACCACCCCTCTAGCTTTAGCTTTCATGCTAGACATACCCTGATGAACAGAATGCAACACTTTCAATATATATTCTCTACCTTCCTCTGGCACAATTACTCTATGCCCCCATAATAAACAATTTTCTAAACAGGAAATTTCATCCCTTCTACGAAAATAAGGTTGATATTCTTCTGCTTTAACCTTTCGAGGCCACCCATGTAGTACCCACTCTAAAATTTGTTTAGTTACAGGATTTTCAGTTGTCCACTTTGCAATCGTTTTAGAAGTAACGGGCCAATCATTATTATTTGAAACAAACATTATTTCAGCAGGATTACTAACTATATTTACAGTTTCTGGGAGAGGTAATCTACTTAATGCGTCCGCATTTTTATTATTTTTACCTTCGCGATACTCAATTGTACAATCATATCCTGCTAACATAAGCGACCATCTCAGCATTCTAGGTGATAATGTATCAGGTACTTTTTTTACAGGATCAAACAATCTAATTAAAGGTTTGTGATCTGTTATAATTTTAAACTGTTTACCAGCTAAATATTGGTGAAATTTAGTAACACCAAATATTACAGATAAAGCTTCTTTATCTATCATTGCATAATTTCTTTCAGTTTTATTTAAAGTTCTAGAAGCATAAGCTATGGGTTTCTCTTTACCCTCAATAATATGGCTTAATACAGAACCAATGCCATATTCTGAAGCATCACAGTTCAAAACAATATCTTTGTTCACATCATATAATTCTAAAACAGGTGATGTACATAATAATTCTTTAACTTTTTGAAATGCTTTATCATGCTTTTCTGACCATGTCCACTTAACATTATTATCTAATAATCTATGTAAAGGTTCTAAGACATCTGAAATATTAGGTAGGAAGTTTCTATAATAAGAAATTAAGCCTAAAAATGAACGCAACTGTGACACATTATTTGGAATAGGTGCATTCAAAATAGCATTAACTTTTTCTGGCATAGGTCTAATTCCTTCCTGAGAAATTTTATGTCCTAAATAGCAAACTTCCGAAACCATAAATTTTAATTTTTCTTTATTTAATCTTATACCATGCTCAGAAAAGCATTTCAGAACACTTTCAACTCTTTCAGAATGTTCTGATTCATTCCTAGCACTTAGATTACATCATCTAAAAATACACCAACATACTCATATTTTTTTAATATATTCTCTATTTTTCTCTGGAACATTCCAGGAGCACACTTTACGCCAAAAGCTAATCTTAACACATTAAATAATCCTTTATGAGTATTAATAGTTAAAATTTTACTACTTTCATTATCTACAGGTTGTTGTAAATAAGCATCTTTTAAATCAAAAACAGTAAAGAATTTTCCACCTGACAATTTAGAGAATAATTCTTCCATCCTAGGAAGAGGATAATTATCATTTTCTGTATTTGCATTTACTGTGGCTCTATAATCACCACAAATTCTAACAGTACCATTTGGTTTTGGAACAATTACTATAGGACTAGCCCAATCTGAATGATCAACAGGTTTCAAAATACCCTCTTTTGTTAATCGTTCCAATTCCAAATCAGTAGCTCTTCTCAAAGCAAACGGAACAGGTCGAGACTTAAGAAAAACTGGTTTTGCATCCCTTTTCAAATTTATTGAAACGGGAGGACCTTTTATTGTACCGATCCCGTCAGCAAAAACATTAGGAAAATTTCTAATTAAATCATCTTTCGAAATACTTTTAATCATATTTACATTAGGCCAAAATAATTTTGATGCTTTTAACCAAGTTTTTCCAATTAGACTCGGACCTTGCTCTTTAATAACTAACAATTTTAAATCAGGTATACAATATTCATCAACAAAAACATCTACTTTTAACTCACCTAATACAGTTAAAAAATCTTTAGTATAAGTTTGCAACTTAACTTTAGATTTAATTAAAGGTAGCTTACCTGAGAACAATTTCTCTGCCACATTTTTACTTACAATCGTATGCGCCGCCCCGGTGTCAATTTCAAATTTAACATCCACACCATTTATTTTTACATTTTTTTGCCATGTTACACTATTGGAGTTGTTGTCCACACAATTAAAACAATATTCCTCCTGAACAGTTTTTATTTTACTGTTTTTGTTCTGTTTATCATTTTTCATCATAAATTTTTGATTTCTACAACAAATTCTTAGGTGACCAAATTTGTGGCACAGATGGCACTCGGCATTCTTGAAAGGGCACATTTTAGGATTATGGTGTTTCGAACATCTATAACAAGGTTTCTCAGACGCGAATTTTTCTTCTTTGGGCTTAAATGGATGAGAGAACTTTTCTGGTTTCGGTTTCTCCCCTTTAGCGCGCACTTGGTTGACAGCTGTACTTTCGCCTATATGTAGTGATTTCACCCCGGCTTCAGCAGATTCAAACGATTCGGCGATCTCCACCGCAGTCTTGAAATTTAATTCTTTAGAATCCAGCAGCTTTTGTTGTATCTTTTCATCTTGTATTCCGAACACAAGTTGGTCTCGCAGGCGGTCATTTAAGGTGTTTCCGAAATTACAGAATTCAGACAATCTTCTAAGTTCTCTTACAAACTCAGCTATGCTTTCCCCTGACTTCCTAAGACGTTTCTGGAATTTAAATCTCTCTACAATTTCACTTGGACAAGGAGAAAAATGTTCTTTAGCTTTTTTTAAAAGATCTTCATATTTTATCTCCTTTAACGTCTTCGGGACAATAATATCTCTTAAAATCGTAAATGTTGTCGTCCCAACAGAACTAAGCAAAATATTCTTTTTCATTTCTTCATTCTTTATATTATTCGCACTGAAATAAAAATCCATTTTCTCAACATAAATAGTCCAAGGAACCTTTGAGTCATATTCTTCTAGCCGACCCAGTGAAATAATTTCTTTTTCAACAGCCATTTCTTTTCCCGGCGTTTACTTTTTTTTTTTTTCACAATATTTTTCTTAACAAAATAATATGGGTAAATAATCCCATCTTAGTCGCCACTTTGTTATATCGTGTGGGTTCGAATTACTTGTACTGTAATTCCATCAGGGAAACAGCCTTTATATTTCCATCATTTATTTACATTATGATACAACTGCCGCTAAGCAGCATTTCGAACAACAAAACATTCTTACATCTCCGATTTTTTTTGGCCAACATGCATTGCCTCACAAAACACATATCACGGTATCGTTGCGCCATCTATGTTTAGAGAGCGTTACTATTCGAAGATATCACAAAGAGGAGTGTTGTATAACTGCATTTAAAAGTCGTAAATCGAGAGTCATTCGATAAGTAGTAGGTTTTTCTCCTATAGCTTTCTTCTTCACTAAGAGCATGGGACATGCCCAAGATGCTACATTTTTCTCTATTATTCCGGCCTCTACCATTTCCTCAATTTGTCTCCTCGTCTCTGCTTGCAAAGCTTGTGGAATGGGGAAAGGTAAGGTTTTAATCGGATAATCTGTTGTAAAATGTATCTGTGGCTCAATGATGTCGGTATGTCCCAAAGATTTTAGTGAGCTAGAGAAAGCTTGAAAATTCTTTTTTAACACTTCTTTTAGCTTTTGCTGCTGATTTTCTTCTAAGTGTTTAAGCGACAGTTTGGCCTGTTCAAATTCTTTTTTTCTTAATTGTAAGGTTTCTGGATTAGGCTGAATAACATTTATAGTTTCATTAATTGTGGGTGGAGGTGTTGAAAAATTTTTTTTATTCTTAGCATCAAAAGGGATTTGAATGTCCTCTACAATGTCCATGACACCCAAATGAGTGTTTTTCTTAAGATGAACTGTTTTTTCTGAATTATTCTCTGTATAAATGTAACAGTTCACCCAGTGCTGATCGTAACATTTATTTTGTTTTTTGTTGCAAGGATTTGTGAGTGGCGTGTTCTCATTCTCGAGTCTGAAGGAGTATAATGCCTCATGTAAAAGGATTCTCTTATCATTTAAGTTGGGGATAAAGATAAGATCTTTATTTTTAAAGTCATTAGTTAAATTTATTTTAGCCTTAATGTAGGATTTTTCCCTAGGCTTCAACTGTGCATTATGTGCAAGTTTAAGTATATTAAGTTCATCAATATTTACATTTTTCGGGATGAATGGGTCAGCATGAACAAATTTTGCCAGATCACTACCCTCTAAAATCTCTTCTGGTGTAACTTCATTTGAAGTTAGGAAGTTTTGATTATGATTTAGTTCATTTTCTATATTTCTGTTTAATTTACCCATTGAGTGATTCGAGAAATAAATGAAATCATTTTTTATTTTACAACACCCAATTTCTGGGAAAATTAGCACATTATATTTTGAAATGAAGTCATAACCAAGTATAATAGTAAAGGGTGATTTGTCTGAAATTTGTGATACATACATGTGATGTCTGAAAAATTGATTTTTAATTTTAAACGATGCGCTAATGCATCCACTAAATTGTACTTGCGAATTTATTGTGGAGATGGAAACTGACCTGCCTAAGTTTTTATATTTAAGTTTATGTTTGACAGAATTGAAAAAAAACTTGGATATAAGCGAAATAGAACTCCCTGTATCCATTAGGCACTGTATATTTTCATCTGCTAATTTAATTGTTATTGTTGGAATGAGTGGGTTTTCCACATTAACATTAGCGATAATATGACTATTTATATCAGTTGCTGAAATTTTTGTAATTGGAGGCTCACTAGTTTCAGCGTCTGTGACCTCGTGAATTAGTTTGGGTGGTTCATTATGGCTGGAAAGGTCTGATTTGTTGTATTGTGATTTGAAGAGGTGTCTTGATACTGATTTTGTATGTTATTACAATATTTTGCCGTGTGGCCCCACATGTCACAAAATTGACATTGAATTTGATTGTAATTATTTCTATAGTTCTCGTTTCTGTTATCATAATTATTTCCTCCCCTGTAATTTCTAAAATGGTTTCTGTTTCTTACATTAAATCTATTACCCCTAAAATTCCTCTTAACATTCCCAATGTTTCCTCTTGGTTTTGAGTGAAATTGGTTGCTATTGTTTTTTTTATTAGATTTTTCCTTCCCAATGTTTTTTGTATTTTCGGATTTTCCCTTTTCTATTCTCTCTAATGATGCTTGTAGCGAATTTATTTGGTGTGTAAGATCGTTAAATTTTTCATTTTCCTCTTTATCACTATTTAGTATTTTATTATTAGCATCACAATTTTGCATCAATTCTGCTTTCTCTACCGCTTCCTGGTAAGTACTAATGTTATTTTCCAAAATCTTTATTCTAAACTTTGATGGTACAATTTGTAAGAATTTGACAAATTTAATCTTATCCAAATTTTCATTGTCCATGTCCTTATAGACTCTATGAGCTATCACATCTAATCGGTGTGCGGTGTTCTGAATGTTTTCCTCTGGTAAAATAACAAAATTATGGAAATCATTAATGTTAGTTGCCAATGATTGTATTTTGAAAAAAGTCTTAAGTTTGTTGAAAAGCTCTTCTGTGTTTTGAAATTTACTGATTTCTTGTGCTTGATTTATTAGCTGTTGTGCTTTTCCTGTTAATTTGGATTTTGTGTACATTAGTGTGTATTTATCATTCCATTTGTATGCCTCAGCTAAATCCTTAATTTGTTCAATAAAAAAATTCACTTGCATATTATCTCCGTTAAAATTTTGTACATGGATCATAGGATTTTGTGTGTGGTTATTAGAAGTTTCCTGTATTGTACTCACTGTTAAAGTTTGAGAATTAATAGATGTTTGTGGGCTTAAATTAGGCATATTTATATTGTTTACTGTATTGTCAGGTAAGTTATCATTGTCTGTTATGTTGTTGGCAGCTGCCCTTCTTTTAGATTTCCTAGGAGGCATGACTTTATTTCAATAAAAACAATTAAAAAAATACCCCCAAAATTTTTTTAAAAATATATACACATTTTATAAAATAAACAAACAAATACACACATGATTTCATAAATTTTTCATTCCCTGCATATTTTTTTTTTTTTTTTTTTTTTATATATATATATATTCTCAATATATTGCACTTATGAGTTTGGTGTTAGGCACCAATTGTAACAATGTTATTAGGCAATAACCCAAAAATAACATTAAATTGTTAATGGAATCACAAGAGGATGCGATTTTACCCAAGGCAAATTTAAGATTCATAATTTAACAACATTATAAATAAATATCTACTAATATTAATAATATGACATCTTCATTTAATTGTGTTACATTATTCATGGCCTACCCATGATTTTTTTTTTTATTAGTTACTCTGCATAACTATATATAATTTATACCAAAAAGCAATTCATCATTATTTAATTAATCTCTTGGGTAAATACAAGTTGAAAATTATTAAAACAATTATATTTTTGGTTCTAAATTTAATTAAATTTTCTCACTGTATGTGCAACATATAATAAAGAACAAATGCATAATTTACCTTTACTCTTTGCTAGAAGATGGACGACAAAAAAAAACAAAATAAAAACTGGAATAATAATAAAAAAAAAGAGAACAAAGAAAATGACTATAGGTTATTAAACCAATATTTTTATTTAAATTGGTAAGGATCGGGGGGGGAGAGGAGTAACCAAGAGTTTCCTAAATAAGGAAAGAAAATTGAATAAAAGAAAAGATTTTTTTCTTTTTTTAATTAAAAAAATATTCTTTTATATGCTCAAATAAGTTTCTTAAAAAAAAGATTTAATTTAAGACAAACATCCTTATTTTTTAAAAAAAGAAATTCGAAAACGGCATTGTGCCAATTCAAAAAAAAAAAAAAAAACAAAGAAAAAAAAGATAAAAGAAAGAGGAAGTTATGAGACGTCCTTCAGGCACGAGAATTTAACACCCAACTGAAAATTTAGCGCGAAACTTTTTCCTCCCCAAGGATGCAAACGGCCGCCAAACTTTACTTAGAATTGCTAACCGGCGATCTCTCGGACATGTGCAATGCCTGCACTATACTAGCGCTAAATAACACCAACCGGTAGTGCGGCGAAATCCGGGATCGCGCCAAGCGACAATGTTTGTTGTAACCTTATGTGCATCTCTCCTGAAAGAAAGGGAAAGGAATCGAAAATGCGCGTCTTATTCAAAATGGCCAGGAAAATTCAAATCTTTGTTTTAAAATTGGAGCAAAACATCGGCATAAATTAAAATTTATACTGCCGTAAATCAAATAAAAAAAGACTTTTGAAATATGAAACAACTTCTGAAAGTACTGATATTATTATTAAAATAAGAATCCTATGGATAAAATTAATTTTTATACATTAATTATTTTTTTAGCATAAATAAAAGACGTTAACATATATCTCCATTGTGAAACTCAAGATATATGTTGGAGTTAACGATCTTTTGGCGTGATCATGACTATAAAAATAATATTGCGTTGTGTTTTAAAAAGAGAGAAAAAGAAATTAAATTAAAATAATACTACTTTTATTTATTTATTTTTAATTAGAAAAAATCCTAACTATAGTATAAAAGTTATTAGATCTCCTTTTCTTTGACTCAATTTATATTTAATAGTTAACTTTAAGAGTAATTAAAAATTTTAGAACTAAATTCCCTAAAAAAAGATGGTACTAGTTTCATTTAAGGAATTATAAAAAAATGTCATAATTCATTATGACACAGCCATAACATAATTTTAATACAGAAATATATTTTATATCTGATCTCTATCACTGCTATTAGCAAACTAGTGTGTGTACTTTTTCATTCGCTAAGTGGCACCCATCACTGCTAGAGGGCAGGAGTATACAAGAGGTTTCTTTCGAGAGCTATTTTATCACAAATGTTCATATTATTTTGTCCAACCTCTGTATGTATATATATGTATGTATGTATGTATAAATATGTATATACATGAGTATATATAACACTGGTGCCTAGCTAACCAAAAAGTATTGGTTAATTAAGAATATTTAAATTTATCTAAGTTAAAGTATATGAAATTATCGTGTATGTAAATACAAATGATTGCATGACTATAACACAAAATTTTAAGTTTAAGGATTATCATGAATTGATTTTATTTATTTTATTTTGGCAATACTAAATGGTACTTTTTCAAATTCTCCAGTTTTAGATATTTAAGAAGCCTATGTATTTGTCAAGAAATTTAGAATTACCGATCAACATCTTTACTAATATGTTTTAAATATTCTAGAAATGCTTTTTTGCATCATTGCATTTCATCATTTGCATTTTACATCATAAAATTTGAAAAACTGCCAATCAAATATTATATGTAATTTATTATATTATATGCAAATATTTTCTTTCTTTTTAAGCTTCAAATCAATTAAAAATATACTAAAACAAATTGTAGTGACATATTATACCACATCTGCGTTTCTCGAAGTAATAAGTAATTGTAATATATACAAACCCAAGATAACTCAGGATAATCAGTGAAGCAGTAAAATATTTAACCTTTGTTTATATATAAATTAAAAAAATTGCTTCAGTATTGAGTTTAATAATGAATAGTTTCTGTATGTCAAATAATGTATATGTTGAACAAATCATTTGTATGTACAAAACAGGAAATAAGTTGCCAATAAGTGCAAGTAAAAATTTATCATTTCTTCTCGACATTAGTTAAAAGTTAATCTTTAAAAGTTGTTCTTATTTTTTAGTTTGAAACCAGTCTGTTGTACCATGCTTTCTTTGATTAATTTTGTGTTTCATTTTTCATATGCTAATTTATCTTTAATTATATTTTAGCTAAAAGAAATTGCTGAATCCAAGGCTTTTAAGATGTCTGATCTTTTTAAAGCCTACAAGGATCCAATATGCAAGGTTGTAATTTTTTCTTTGTAATTTTACCATTCAAGTTTTGGAAAACATATATATATTTATATATATAACAATTATAGAATGTTACAAATCATCATCTATTTCAGGTGTAATTTATAAATTGAGTATGAAGCCATGATACAAACAATATGTATATTAAATTCAGAACAAAATTTATTTAATTAACAAATCACTAATGAATTTTAAGATTAGATCCAATCACTAAGAAATGAAGTATTAAATATGATACAAATAGTATAACTTAAATGAATGCATAAAAAAATTACAAATAAATAAATAAAAATAAATATGTAGAAAATCAGAAATATTTGACATATTTTGTCAAACTATTTGCAACTTTTATATTTTAGGAAATGGAAAAAGAAAATGAAATTATTGACAGCACTGTTAAATTCATTTTATGCAATGCAGGATTTCATAATGGAAAATACATAAAATCAATAAGAAAAACCATAAAAGGAATGCAAAAAGAGAACTATCTGAATAAAAATGAAACTTATGATACTTCATTTGTTTTCAAGGACAATATTACGATATCATAAGTAAAATACAGTTAATTTCTGAAGTAGAAATGAGAAACCTTGCTTAAATGCAAATTTCAACTATTGCACAATTAACTGTAACAACAACAAAAATAATAAATAAATAAATTATGCATATTTAAGCCATGCATAAATTAAATTAAAAGAATGACAGTGAAAAACTTTGTAAATAAAAACAGAGAAAATATCTAAAATTTTAGAATATTCGCATAATCTGCAGCCTAAACTGCAAAACCTATTCACGTGTTATAAAAAACAGTTGCAGTTAACATCAGTCTCTGATAATTAGAAATTATAGGGGTGGAGGCAGGGGCGTACGAAAAGAAAACTGTGCCGGGGCAAAGTCTCAATGTTACATATGTTGACATATGTTATTTGTAATTTATGCAACTGATTATAATATTTTATATAACTGTGATTTAATGTTCTATGTAACTTTGAGTATTTAGTATATTTTATGCTACTGTGATTTAGAACCATGTTTTATTGTAACTGTATGATTAACTGTAACCGCAAATAGATTGTCAGTTGAATGTTTTGCCATGATACTGTGTGTATAAGCTAGTCTCAATGCTAAAGTCTAAGTATGTAAATATTGTAAATAAAGTTTGTATAATTTAAAATAATTCTGAATATAGTTAGTAATTAACTAATCAAACACTCAATGTGGCACCCTCCCCCTGAACTTTTTCTTTTGACAGGCTAAAAATGACATTGGTAGTATAAATTTGGCGCCACTTAAATTTCCGCACCATAGGTGACTGTGCCCTTCATTTCGCATGGCACTGGATGGAGGGAATAATTATTATTAATTATATAAATATAATAATTGTTACATTTCTAAGGTTTGTATGGAAATGCTAAATGATCACCAGGGCTGGTTGCATCGAGATTATAATTCTTTATTCCTGGATCCATGATCCGATCGTCTTACATCGCAGCTAGCATCGAACTCCCGAATCATCGTTCGCGGTTAAACAACATTTGGCTGGCATTATCTAGTGCACATCTTAACAGATATAACATTCTCTTCCTTCTTAAAGGAAATATTCAAGTTGTTAGACATGCACAATAATAAAAAATAAAGTCCTTGACACATTCAAAAGTCTAATATTGCAAACGCGCAGGTTTTGCTTTGGGATGAGTGGAATGTCTAAGAAGTGACGCTCCTGGATTTTGCAAAACTGTTTGTGACGAGAGTGCCAGAGGGTCTGCCTTAGAATCGTGATCTAGGACACTTACCTGCAGAGACAGTGTTGGAGGTAGAAGGGTGTCTGTCACCTGATCAGCTGGTAACTCTACTACACCTCTAGGTTGCACTATAGGCACTGACACATCTGATCTTGGAAAAGCAGAAGCTGATAGTTCTGGAGCTGGTGGAATTTCCTGTAGAGTGTTTACTTCTCTGTAGCGAATTTGGGCAATGTGCCGTGCCTAAATACCCCAAGTTGTCTTGATATTTCACATTGTATTCCTCATTGAACATGTAACTTTTCCAGCAACCCAAGATGGGCCTGGGAAAAAGAGTGCACCCAGACTGGAGTCTCAATGTAAATTTGCTATTATGAGTATCTCCCGTCTCAGATGTTTGAGCTTTAGCACTGCGGATGTGAACACAACCTCTGAGAATGATGTTTTCCTCAACTGACAGTTCATGTTGGGTATGCCAAAAGGCTTGTAAATTTTCTGCCACTTTCTTTGGCCAACCATTTTGAATATGAGATCCATTTAACTATTGAATAAGCAAAAAAGACTCGACAGGTGCTGGAGGATCCACCATTTCAAATTTCAGTGGAGATCTGCTGCAAGCATCGGCATTTCCATGCAACTTCTCTCTTCGGTACTCTATCTTGTTAACGTAGGCAGATAAAGTCAATGCCCATCACTGGATACGGGCTGTAGCAACTGATGGAACTAGTTTCTCTTCTGATAGTAAAGTTACTAAAGGTCGACGATCTGTAAGTAATGTAACTTTACATCCCAAGAGATAGTTCCGGAATTGAGTCACTCCGAACACTAAGGCTAAAGTCTCCTTCTCAATGTGACTGTAATTTTTCTCTGCTTTCGTCAGGGAGCAAGAAGCAAAAACGATTGGTCTATCACCATCTGGAGTTTTATGTGACAGAACAGCACCAAGACCATCAAGACCATAAGGACTTGTGTCACAAGCCAGAATCACTTCCTTGTCTTGGTCAAAATGTACTAGCAAGGATGAGGTTTGCAGAGACATCTTTAGCTTTTTTAAAAGCTTCTTGTTAGGATGAACCCCACTTCCAGGGCTGCTTGTTTTTCAACAACTTATATAAATGTGCTAGCAATGTTGACATGTTCAGTAAAAATTTCGCATGATACGTTATCAGCCAATAAATAAATGTAGCTCGTCTACATTTGTTGGTTCCGGAGCCTTGACCTTCGATTCAACTGGATGCAACCCATCTTTGTCTAGACCATGACCTAGATATTCTACAGATGGTCTGAGAAATTCACATTTTTCCGTATGTCATTTTACACCTGCTGCTTGCAGACGGCTGAGGACTGCTTGCAAGTTTTGTAGGTGTTCCACTATTCTGCCGTCTTGTTTCAGTACAGGAATAATAGGAGCTGCCCAATCAGAGGTTTTAACTGGCTCTAAAATGCCATCTGTAAGGAGGCGATCTTTTTCCTTGTATGCATATGGTACAGGACGAGCCTTGAAAAATTTTGGAAGTTCATTCTTCTTAGAGGTAAGATGAACTTTAATTCCTTCCACTAATCCCAATCCTGGTGAAAAAAAAATTCTGGAATTTTTTTAAAAGTTCATCTAGCTTGAGTTGCTCAGTCCTTACATTATCTAAAGTATGGTTCATGTTAGCATCAAATGCATTCATTAGGCTTAGTGGAACAATCCAGTTTCACCCAGCTAAATTAGTGTTTCCCTGAGAAATCACTAGCAGATGTAAAGTCTCTGTTCTTGCTTGGAACACCACATTCACATTTGTAACTCCCTAAATACTAATGGCATTGTTGGCATAAGACTGGAGCTTAATATTGGTTTTCCCCAGAAAAAGGACAGAATCTTCTAATTTTATCAAACAGTTTTACAGGCATTATGGAAAATGGAGCCCCAGAATGAATTTAAAAAATAACAGGCTGGCTCTGGATCTTACATGTAATATTAAGTGGAGGGTAATCTTCCTTGTTGTTTCTTAAATTCAACATAACATTCTTTACAGCCTAAATCTTCCTTAGATTCTGCTACTAAGTTAACTTTATGTTTGTAACCTAGTTTATTCTTTGATAAACATACCTTTGATAGGTGCCCCATTTTTTTACAGCTATGACGAGTGGTATTTCTATGTTTACAGTCTGAAGAATGGTGTTTGGAATTGCCACAACGATAACACTGCTTCACTGTACGGCTGATATTTGAAATGGACGCCGATTTAACCATCTCAGGTTTTCGCAGCCATTGCACCGTAACTTGTAATTTTTTTACTTCAGGAACGGCAGATATTTTGAAATCAACAGCATCCCTTGCAGCTGCTTCCAATGAAATGGCAATTCTCGCAAAAGGGTTAATTTGTTTTCTGATTACAATTTTCTCTGTATCCCTTCATCTTGTATAAAACAAACAATCCGATCTCTGAGCATCATATCGAAAGATTCTCTGTACTTGCATTACTTTGCTAACTTTCAGAGCTCCGTGATATAATCGGCCACTGAATCGTCCGCATGCCACACGCGGCTGTTGAACTTGAATCGCTCCACGATTTCCAAAAGCACTCTATCATAATGTACGTTGAGGATGCCGATTAATTCTGTTAACGTCTTAGATGTGGGTGCAGCCGGCGATAGCAGGTTCTGAAGTAGTCCGTAAGTGGTAGGTCCAACCACCGTTAAGAAAACAGCATGTTTCATATTATCATCTTCTATGGTGTTTGCAACGAAGAATTGTTCCAATCTTTCAGCGTATTCGCTCCAGATTCGACCCAAGGATTAGTATATTTTTACATTAATTGCTATTATCAAAAGAGGATGTTTCAGAAAACAGTTATTTTTAAATATAAAGATAGTGCAGCATTATTGCTGCATTTCTCTGCTAAATTTTGCCAAAAATTACACAGCATATCTCTATTAGTACTTTCATATGTTAAACCCATTGAAATTAGTGTTCATTTTCTGATGTACATTGCAAGTACTGCACAGTTGTAGGTACTGATAACATATTAATTTTTGTATCCCATCTATTAAAGTTTTAAACTGATATGCTGTTTTGTTGAAGGATTATTAAAATCTGAAAAGATATTTACAAATATATGCATGCACAGGGTTCGATTTAAGCAGTATCGCATCGCAATTTGCGATTCAAATTTAACTAAAATGCTATCCAAGAAATGCATTAAATCGCAATCATTGCGATGCATATTTCCCCACACCCTTTGTTATGTCATGTATACTTAAAGTTAAAATTTAAAGATGTTTTTACACGACATACATTAACTCTCCCCAAGTGTGTATTTACAATGGAAGTACAGTGAGATGCCATTGCTCTGCGCAGTCTTCCCAGTGAACACACGATTTCCCGCCCTGATGCAGTGATTGATTACTGAATCACTGTTACTCGCTAAAATTTTTTTTTGTAAATTTTCAAGATTTAAAAGTTACATTAGCTATTTTTTACTTGCTGTACAAAAGTGTCTAACTGCTATTCAAAACTGACTTTGTATAGCAGTTACTGCTATGCAACTTTCTTTTTCTAAATCGACCCCTGTGCATGCAGTATGCAGGTATCTGGGTTTGAGATCAATTCAGGTCTGCCTTTACTTCTCCCAAACTAAATTTTGAGTTTAATACCAAACAGCAACTTTTAAAGTTATTGATTATTAAATACTAAAAAGTTTTTAGATCATTTTACTTAATTTTATCATTTATTATTATTCAGAATGACTGTATCATGTTTCCTTTTTGAAGCAAATTCTGTTTTTAAATTTGTTTAATTTTTCTTGTTAGTTTGTTACAGAATTTTTGCTGGCAAGCCCTTTTCGAAGTACCACTGATATTTTACTTGTACTCCAGGACATAAGAACTGTATTCGGCTTTAATGATTTAGAATCATTTATCAACGTAAGCTTTTTATAAATTTTTTCTTTCTGTTTATTTTAAGTGCAATAGTTATTTCAACATTGAAATGTTTATTAAAAATGTCTTGGTGTATCTCTTGTATTTATGTAAAAAACTACTGCAGAATTAACCAATTAAAATAAGAAATTTTTGAGAAAGATGATACATGTGATATTTTTTTTTGTACTATATACATACATATTGTAGAAATTTGGAAGCTCTCAAATCATTTATTTTTGGCAGAGTTCTAAAAATTATTATTGTGTATTCCATAAATGCATCAAAGAAAAAAAAAAAAAAAAAGGAATAATTATGAAACTATTCTTGTATTACAAAACAGATTATTTGTTAATAACAGAAATTATAAAAGCCTAAAAAAAAGTATTGATTTTATCATTTTAAAAATTTGTTCACAAAAGTCGCAGTTTTTTGTTCCATAGTTATATATCTATAATAATAAAAAAAGAAGTTTGTGAGTGTTTTGACTATGTCCTGAAGAAACTTCTGCACATAAAGCTATAAAGGTATAGCCGGGTTTCATAGTAAAATATGCCCTTGAGCCATCCACATCGAGTCCTACATGGATTGATAGCCCATAAAAAGAAATCCATTTCTCCCCAGTTTTAAGTTTGTATCTCAAGACTATGGGGGGGTAATGACCCTAAATGCCTGTTTTGGAAAAGTGCACATTGTGACGAAACTACTAAGCAAATTTTGATGAAAAAAAATGGTATAAAAAATCACCATACGAATGTTTGACAATTTTTTCAGATTTTTTTTTAAACAAAAGAACAAGTTTTCTAACATTATTCCTGTTTTTAAATGAACATTTTAATTAAAAATTAACTGAAATTTCTAAGTGACCACCTTAATTTTTTTGCATGAAATACTATGAGACACGATGCATATTCACTATCAATTTCAACTTTCTACGTATGGTGCATCATATTAAAAAAAGGCAAAATCATATTCCTGCGGTAATTTGGGGCGTGTCTCGAACAAATGTCACGCCTTCTTTTCAAATCTCACATATTAATTCATACGGTGTTTTTTTTTTTTTTTTTTTTTTTGAAGAAGGCATGAATTTGTCCGAGACACACCCAACATTACCGTCAGAATATGATTTTTTTTATATGATGCACCATATGTAGAAAGTTGAAATTGATAGTGAATATGCATCATGTCTCATAGTATTTCATGCAAAAAAATTAATGTGGTCACTCAAAAATTTCAGTTTATTTTTAATTAAAATGTACATTTAAAAACAGGAAAAATGTTAGAGAACGTGTTCTTTTGTTTTAAAAAATCTGAAAAAATTGTCAAAAATTCATATGGTGGTTTTTTACATCCCTTATTTTACTCGTTGAAATCTGCTTAGTAGTTTTGTCACAATGCGCTCTTTTCCAAAACAGGCACTTAGGGCCATTACCCCCCATGGTCTTGAGATACAAACTTAAAACTGGGGAGAAATTAATTTCTTTTTATTGGCTATCGATCCACATAGGAGTCGATGTGGTTGACTCAAGGGCATATTTTACTAAGAAACCTGGCTATACCCTTTGGGGGAAAAGTATCGTTATGTATGAAGTTTTGCACCTCAAATCCAGAGTTTCAATTTTTTTTTTTTTTTTTGAGTTATTTTATTTAATTTTTATGCGATTTACAGTTTTTTAATGTTTTAAAACGAGATTTCTACAGTAGTGAAAGGAATATTATTTCATTCTTTTAACCCAATATAGTAAATTTTGTCTTCCTTTAAATAAAGTTTATTTGGAAATCGTACAGCAATTTTTGAATTTTTTAGTGTTTTTGCATTTTGCGTTTTTTCTTTACATGGATGTAAAAGAAATTTTGTTTCAAATTTTCAGCGAAATTCAAAAAAATTTGTCTTCTATAATTTTTTAATTTCAGCGATTTTTCAAGATTTTTTTTTGTTTTTCAGCCTCTTTATTTATTTATTTATTTATTGTTTTTTTTTTTCATTCATGCAAAGTTATTTGATGTTTTTCCTATTAAGGTGTTTTTTTGCATTTTTGGCTATTTTTTGGTCAAGGATAAAAAGAAATTTTGTCTGCTACAATTTTTGAATTTAACCGATTTATTATGTGATTTTCCAAGATTTTTTTTTGTGTTCTGCTTCAATTTTTTTATTTTTTTCATTCATGCAGAATTATAATGTTTTCCGCATTAAGAATAAATTTTTATCCTTGTGATTTTTAGCATTTTATCAAGTTCTATGGCAATTTCTTTTACATTGAAAAATTAAATTTTGTTTCAAACTTTTAGCCTAATCTTTCTATATATAAAAAAGTAATGATTTAGAAATGGGCCAAATGATTTAGAAATCGATTAATGGAAATTTGTGCTGCATAGATACCAATGAACAAAAGAAAATCTGTGTAGATACTGCAAAACTGCTTGGGGGGATGGGGGGGTTCCTAATTCTGTCACCAAGTTTATTGCCAAATCTGGCAACCAATTTTACTTGCCAAAAGTGATATCAACATGGCACTATTTCTGGTATTTCTCTAAATTCCATAGACTCTGACTAAAATCCTATAGAATTTTTTTTTTTTTTTTTTTTTTTTTTTGGACAATAAGAGTTGTTTTAATTTGAATCTTTTAGAATGTCATAGATAGTATTTCTTATGAAATGTACCTAAAATGTCAAAAGTTTAGTTACCATTATTTTTGAAGAATATTTTCATCAAATATTTTAAATTCTTGCTTAAGACCACCTCCTCCTTGAGTAATATATCTACTCATAGGTTGTTTAAAGGAGTTTTGTTAAGAGTAGAGTTTGTTCCCTAGTGATGAAATGTGGAACTATCAGAACTGAACGTGATTTTGTTAAAATTTGGAAATCTAACAAGGCAATTTATTTTAAAATTTAAGGTAATTTATAACACTGTTATGCATGATGTATACAGGAGTCATACTCATTTGAAATTCCTGAAATATGAAAAAATATCCTGAAATATGATAGTCTGTCCTAAAAATTTTTTCTATATTGGCATTTGAAATCATCAAAATAGACAATAAAAATGCTAAACTTCGAAACCATACATAACAAAAACAAAATATTTATCACTATCGTACATGCAATGAGTTTAAGTATGTGCCAAGTACTCCTTTTAGTGCATGTCTTGTAATTTGTTTGTGATATCAATGTAAACAGAATCTGGGATGCATACAAATAATTGATTGGCCAAACTGGATGTGAAAATTTCTCTCATTGAATGCTCACTGAGTAGAAAAAGAGATGACAGTCGAGTAGCAAGTAGCTGATGAAATCAGAGTAGATGCTCACAAATACCTGCACTGAACCTTTTTTTTTTTTTCCTTGGTAGAATTTTCAGATTAGGTTGTTAATTACATTTGGCAACAACTACGCCTTAATCTTAATTGATGTTATATCATTTGGGGATAGATTGCACAATCGTAGCACCGAAAGATATTCTGTTCAATTGTTTATTATTATATTCAAATTTTTCATCTTAGAGAACCAATAAAATAAATTTTAATTTTTGAATTGTACCATACATTCTGAGTTTGCTGTTCATTGAATAATTTTCTTAAGCTATAATTCGCATTTTCTGCTGATGCTGTAGTAGATTTTACCATTTATCACTTGATGAGTAAAGACTTGCATCGAAATTGTAAAATGGAAAAATATAATTTTTTTTGGTGAGTTGCAGGTTACGTACATTTCCCAGAAAATTTTTGTAATTTAAAAGTTAAATTCAAAGTAGTTTTTTTAAATCTGGTGCTGAATTTTTTGGAAGTCATATTAGTTAAAATGCTCTGATTGGCAGAAGATCTAATTATGGAAGATTAATTAATATGTTTAAAATATCTGCATTAGCAAACATATTACAACTGATTTGCAAATAGGATACTTATGTATTATCCGGGTCATGTCATGTGCAATTGTTCCATGCATGGCATCCATTATATTAATAAATTACAGTAACTCTTACTTTTTTTATAACTTTATAACAACACATCATATATAATAAGAGCTCCAATATAATAACACGTAATATTCTTTATTTTAAAGTTTTTTTGTATTACAGTTTGCAGTTTATTTATTTATTATGTTTTATTTATTCATCTATCAACTTGTTTTGATATTGTTTACTTTTTTTACCAGTGTTAGGCATTAAATAATGTTAATCTATTGTTTTTGAACTGTTTCAAACTTTAATGTTAACTATTGTTTTGTGATTGGCAATGATAAACGATATTGGCAGTTGACAACCATTTTTGGATGCCTGGGTAATATGTAAATATCACAAATGGTGTAAAACATAAATAGCTAAATGCTTAATTTGTTTTTGTAAAGAAAGGAGAAATCCAATAAAACAAGATATGCAAGGCTGCCATGATCATGAAGATTTCTTGATTTCTCTGTCAGAATTTTCCAGTTTGTCAAAAGATTAAGCAAATAAATGAAAATCTAAATAGGAGGAATACATTGCAATGCTTAGCAGGTATTTCAAGGCAACCAAACTGGCTGTCATAGGTGGCTAGTATAGTATAATAAAATGTTTTAATTGTATAAAGAATCTTAATATTGATTCACCTCTGCTAAATTTTTTGCTACTTTTATCTTCTCTTCCCCTTCAACAAGTGGGAAAAAAGTTTGTGTAGATTAAAAAAAAAATCCTATAAGTATTTTCAACTATTTATTTTTATTTGTGAAATTATTTTGAGCATTAGTAACTTTGCTTATCTGACTTTACTTGTTCAGATTCATTTAAAATGATTTTTCTTATATCCCCCCCCACGCCCCCCACCCCCCCAAAAAAAACTTCTGTAAATGTGTGATTTGTTTTTTTGGAATGTTCTATTCTTTTTTAAAAAGCTATATGTTTTGTCTTTTGGGTTTATCTGATAAATGAAGGGTTAAAGCAATATATTTTATTTCATTTTTTACTTTTCTCTAATCAGATGTTTCTGCTGCCATCATTAAAATTGTAGCTATTTCCTACCTTTTATATACAAAAATTTCAAACAATTGGCATTTGATGCATTTTATATATGTTTTTAGATTTGTTGTGTTATTTATTATAAAAGTAATGGGTGCTTTTCAGTTAACCAGTTGCCAGTGTTATATTTACACACACATAACATTGTACAGAGTTAACCAAAAATTGCCAAATACTGCTTTTGTATTTTAAGCAAATTGCATGAAAGTGTTTTTGTTTTACTTTTTCAAACGAATATTTCTGTTAAAGAAGGGGTGAGGTTTACTGCTTGAAAATATATGCTGCTGATGACATTTGTACCTGGATGACAGAAAAATGACCATATTTGTATTTAATATTTATCAATAATTTGTAATGTTAAATTTTACATATGCGGTTTTACCATTAGAAATATTCCCAATCTTTGATACATGACGTAATAATTGTACTGTAAGTAAAGTTATTCAGTTTTATTATGCTGAATGGTTCAAATACCTTTACAGATTGTTTATTTTATATTCATTTGTATATCAGTTAGAGTACTTTTGCCTGCATAAAGAAATTTCAACTATTGTATGTTCTTTTATTTTGGCTAGTGTGTCTAGTAAATTCATCCGTAAATGTAGGAAAAAGTATGTCCTGAAATTTCACCCTAGGATCAGTACTACTCCTGTATATATCAGCTTTATATTGTAGAGAAAAACAATTTGTCATTTTTAAGGTGCTTTGTGTGATATTATGCTTTTTAATCTTCTTACAAAATATTTTTTCTTAAGTTATTTGAACTGTATTAATGATTTCAAATTGCCTATCTTTCCAATCTCTGTCTTCTAATTTTCGTAAAACTACATAATTGCAATGAATTTTTAAACTTGCAGCCTACACAATAACTCAAAAATAACTATTTAACAATTAAGCTGGTTTATGTTCTCTATTTAACAGTTAAGCTAGTTCTCTTAAACAAATGTTTTTTTTTTTTTTTCTAAACTAGCGGGAAACACTGAGCCATGCTCGGTTAAAGTGAACTCTGTATTAAATTTTATAGAAAATGAGATAATCGCTCTATTATTGGTATAAATAACTTATTTTATAGTATTCTTATTTACAGAAACTATAAATATCAATACTATGAACATATTTCTAAATTATAATATAAATAATATAAAAATTTCGTTAAAATCGATCCACCTGTTATTTAGATATAGCTTGACCATGACCCATCATGACCCACAAATGATTGGTTAAATCGCTTATCTGGACTCCTATTGGAAATTTCTAGAAAATTCTTTCAGATTCTGAAAGCCAAATTTTTTGCCAAATTTGGCGATATTTTTTGCATTTGGTGCCAAAAAATGTATTTCTGCATTGGTAATCTCAAAAGTCAAATTTTCAGCTCAAATTATATAAATTTAACCATTATTTTGCTCAAATTGCGAACTGTTGAAAAATGTTGGTATATAGTATTGATACAATGGTATTTACAAGAAAATTCCATTAACCCTGATTAGTTGCAGGGTTCTCACTGTCGCTTGCCACTGCGCCAAATTGCGATTAATTTCTTCATTTGGCGAGTAAACAAGCGATTAGATTCGCCAAATTGCTAGTGCTCAATTTTTACTTTTTTTTTTCTTTTCTTTTTTGTTTTTCCGACATATGCATATATACATATTTTTAAGATATACATATTGTTATGTCATATTATATTTGAGTTGAAAGTTTATTAAATTTTGTTTAACATGACATACCTGTGTTTTTATCATCCCCAAGTCAAAACATGTTTTGAAAAGTATGCACGGCGCCATTGATTCAATCATCGTTCTGAAGTAAATAGAGTGATCCTGTAAAGCTAGTTTACTGTGATTTTGGATCACTGTGAATCGCCGTTCACGGCCTTGCCGCGGTCGATGTTTGACGTCATAGTTAATGAGCCAATGGCGCTTGGCGTACGTAGTTTTTCTTTTGGTATTTTCAGAGGTTTTTCTCCTCGGATAGTGGCAACTTGGACTTTGTGGAAAATATGTAAATATTCAAGAGCAGATTTGTATATAATGAAGAGATACAGCTTTGTTCTTCGCCTTTGTTTTTTGCTATGATTGTCTGAAGCACGTTCGCCTTTTGATAGCAGCTGGTCTGTCTATGCCTGGTCATGACGGCATGTAATTAGTTAAAAATATGATGCTGCTTGAGTTTTAAGACTTTAATTATTTATGTTTTTAATCTTTTGTTTTTCGGCATAGTTTGCTGAAGTTTTTGCTGTTTTTGCTGTATATCATGTTTCTTCATTAAAGTTTGTTGTTATTGAAACTTGCGCCTTTTTAATAAGTCTTCCACGATTACATTTCCAATGCATCCAGATTCCACTGTGCAATTTTGATTGAATCTACATCAGTGGGTTATGGGCCCAGGCTCGTAACCCCGAAGATTAAGCTTTTTATTATGGAAATGTGGAAGTGAAGATAGTTGTGGTTCCTGTTTTTCCCAAGGACTTTCTGCTTATTGATTGAATAGAATTTTTGCCGAAGTTAGTGTTGCTGCATGGAACTTCTGCTTGCCGAAATTGTTGTTCAGAAAGTTAGTATTGCTGCTTAGAACCTGTTTACCGAAGTTGCTATTAAGAAATTTTCTTTTCCGAAGTTTGTGTTTGCCGTCAATAAAAGAAGGGGGCTGATGGAAATTAATCAGAATATCACCCTGCTGACCGGCGCCAATTGGGAAGTTTGGAAACATGAGGTAAAGGTTCTCCTGCTCCACTACAATGCTTGGGAATTTATCGAGAAGTCTGAAGAAGTTACAACCGGCACACCTGCAAACAATGACGGTAAAGAAGTTTCTGCTGCTACAGAAGTTGCTGCTACTGTAACTGATTTGACATGGAGGGAAAAGCAAGATATAAATCTAAGGAAGAACTGCGCTTATACGATCATCTACCAATCATTGTGCCCTGAATTCAAGCCCCTGGTTTCAAGTACGACAGATGGTGCAACAGCTTGGAGAATTTTACACGAACATTTTCAGCCCACTACCCGAGCAAGGATAATCCAGCTTCTTGATGTTTTTTTTAATACTAGATATATACCTGGAGAAGATCTAGGACTTTTTTTGTGCAGAGTAAAGCAGGCAGCAGAACGTCTTCGTGAAGTGGGACATGAGCTACAACCGCTGTACCAAGGCTATCAGCTAATCCGGAGTCTACCAGAAGAGTTCCAGGCAACGGTCCAAGCTATTTACCGCTGGAGTGATGCTGAATTCGTACTGGATAAAATAGAGGCTGAATTGTTATTGGAAGAGAACCGGCTGAAGTTGTCTCAGAGAGACCTTTCTAATGTTGCTTTTGCCAACGAATCGTCTGTGAAATATTCTCCAGGTAAATTTAAATCCAAAGGTTTTGAAAAAAGTAAAAGTAAAATTGGCCCTTGTTATTTTTGTAAAAATTATGGACATTTAATTTCTAATTGTAAATTTAAATTGAGTAAATTTAGTAATGAAGTTAATGATAAAAGTAAATTTGATAATTCCAGAACTAATTTTGACAATTCTAAAAGTAAATTTGATAATTCTAGAAGTAATTTTGATAATGCTAAAAGTAATTTTAATAAGTCTAAAAGTTCTAAAACTAATTTTAAAAGTAAAAATAAAAAATTTTCAGGGCCTTTGGAAACAAGTAATGTTGAATGTAAACATCTTTTTAACTGTACCTTTTCTGAACTGGAATGCAGTTTAATTGAGATTTCTCCCGAACTGTGCGAGGCGAACCCATCAGATCTGGGCTTCAGTAATACCCAATGGGTTTTTGACACTGCTGCTACAGCGCATTTTTGTAGCAATCGAAACTTATTTTTCACTTTTGAGCCAGTATCTCACTTGCACATGTCTCTCGCAGTTGGGGAGAAAGAATGTCCGGTTGAAGGTAAAGGAACAGTTCAATTTTTATACATTGTAAAAATGGTAAATTTAATCGTATTATTTTAAAAGATGTTTTATACAATCCTAACTTGAGAAGAAATTTTTTGTCTGGTGTTAAACTTGAAAGGTTGGGGATAAATTTTGTGGGCAAAAATGGAAAAATACATGTTTTTGATAAAGAAGGAAACAAGCTTTTTTATGCTTTACGTAAAAATGATTTATATTTTTTGAAGCCATCTAAATATGTAACTAATAGTAATGAAAAGAACAATCGGGTCAACCTTTCAGCTAACCAAGTAGATAAATTTAATGTAAACGAATTATGGCATGACCGATTTTGTCACATTAACAGTGAATATTTGGTAAACACCAGTAAACTGAATTGTGTTAATGGTCTTCCAGAGCTGTCAAAGTTGACCGATGATTGCATTTCATCTAAATTAGCTAAATCAAAAAGAGTTTCCTTTAAACCAATAGGTCAAATTCGTTCTAATGTCCCTCTCCAGCTGCTACATATGGACCTTTGTGGCCCTTTAACTGTTTCATCTCATGGCGGAAGTCGGTATTTTTTATCTATTATTGATGACTTTTCTAGAAAAGTAACTGTTTTTGCCCTTAAAAATAAATCTGACACTTTTGAGACTTTTCTGAGATTTCAAAAAAGAGCCGAAAGGTTCTTGGACAAGAAAATAGTCTCTGTTAGGACAGATGGGGGGCTAGAATTTTGTAATGAAGAGTTTGATAAATTTCTAGAAAGTCAAGGCATTTCTCATGAAAGAATGAACCCGTATTCCCCTGAGATGAACGGGACTGCGGAGTGTTTTAATTTAACCGCCCTTGATGGTGTCAAAACTCTTTCAAATTCAAGTGGCTTATCGCAGAAATTTTGGGCTGAAGCCTTGTTATGTTTCACATACGTGTGGAACAGGGTTTGTCACAAGGGATTTAAGAAAACTCCTATGGAATTGTATTCTAGAGGTCTGCATGGGCCGGGCCTCGGCCCGAAGCCCGAGCCCGGCCTATTTTCAATAATGGCATTCGGGCCGGGCCGGGCCGGGCCTAGTCACTAATATTTTCGGGCCGGACTGAGCTCGACTGGGTTTAATTTTTTTGCTGGAGTATCGGGCCGTGCCTAACTTTTTTTTCCGCACGAAGCCGAGACTGATTCCATTCTTCCTAGTTTTCATGGACCAAAATAATCAGTTCCTATTGAATCTTCCCATATGAAAATCCTTTTCTCAACTTTTTATAAATCAGTAATATTTGGCTCTGTCCAAAAATTTCTGCAAAAAAGGCATATACTTTTAAGCCGCCATTATTCTACAATTAAACATTAGAATTTATTCCTTTTAAAGAATCGTACAAAAAAACATGATTATGATGGAATTTTTTTTTTGAATTGAAAACTGAAAGTTTCTTTTAAAATGTTCATCCATGCAAAATGAATACAACAATACGGGAGAAAAAAAATATATTAAGTATTTACATCTCTTAAGAAGAGAATGCATTTTTTTTCGCTCCACAGCGATTTCGTCTTTGCAAATTTTACCATGTACCACTTTTTCGATTTTTTGTTTCCATTACAGGGAATATGGATTAATAATACTAGTGATAACTGAAACATTTACATACAACAAACAAAGATTCATTTAAAAGCATAAATATCGCAGCCTACGGCACTTCTGCATAAATGAAGATTATAAACATGAAAAAAAAGACTAATATAATTTTTTTTGGTCAGAACTCTTCCATAAGATTAAAGATCAATGTTCTGTAGAAATTCACTCGAGCCAGGCCGGGTTCGGGCCGAATTTTAAACTTTTTTCAGGACTGGGCCGAGCTCGGGCCGAAATTTTAACTTTCGGGCCGGGCCATTATTTTTTTCGTTCGGGCCAAAATTTTAACTTTCGGGCCGGGTCGGGTCGGGCCAATATTTCTTTCGTTCGGGCCAGGCCCGGGCCTGGAAAATTCGGCCCGTGCAGACTACTATTGTATTCTGGTAGAAAGCCATCAGTTGCTCATCTAAAGAAATTTGGCTGTTTAGCCTACATAGGTATACCAAAACAGAAAAGGAAAAAGCTCGATAATAGAGCCAAACTTGGAATTATGTGCGGTTATGCACAATTAACTAAGGGGTACCGTATTTGGGTTTTGGATGAGCAATGAATAATTGAAACAATAAATGTAAGATTTGACGAAAGCAAAAGGGGGGTTGACATAGTAAATTCAAAACAAAATTTTTGGTCTTTTTCTTGTTTAAATTTCCCAAAAGATGATGATATCTTTCCTATGATTGATGACCTAATCGAGTCAGAAAGTAGAAGTGATAGCCCATCTAAAACAAAAGTTCAAATCAGTCCTGTAGAAATTAGTCAAAATTTAAATGATTCAGATCAAATTCCTTGCAAATCCATTAATTGGGTTAAGTCTGCTGTTTCTAGAAAAAATGAGCCCAGGACTGATATTTACTATGGAATTGAGGGAACTAAAGTTAGATTAAGATCGTTAAATGATACAATTAAATACTGTGCAGATAACAACATAAAATATGATTATGATTTTTTTTATTTTAGTAAACATAATACTCAAACAGGTAAAGTTTCAAAATTTTCAAATTCTGAAGTAAATTTAATAGAAATAAAAATCCCTAAAAATTACAAAGAGGCTTTAAAAACACCCGAAGCATCAGAGTGGGAAGAAGTAATTAGACAAGAAATGCAGGTCATGTATGACCGCAAAGTGTGGGATCTAAGTCAAAACAATGTTTTGAAAAGTACGCACGGTGCCATTGATTCAATCATCATTCTGAAGTAAATAGAGTGATCCTTTAAAGCTAGTTTACTGTGATTTTGGATCACTGTGAATCGCCGTTCACGGCCTTACCGCAGTCGATGTTTGACGTCATAGTTAATGAGCCAATGGCGCTTGGCGTACGTAGTTTTTCTTTTGGTATTTTCAGAGGTTTTTCTCCTCGGATAGTGGCAACTTGGACTTTGTGGAAAATATGTAAATATTCAAGAACAGATTTGTATATAATGAAGAGATACAGCTTTGTTCTTCGCCTTTGTTTTTCGCTATGATTGTCTGAAGCACGTTCGTCTTTTGATAGCAGCTGGTCTGTCTATGCCTGGTCATGACGGCATGTAATTAGTTAAAAATATGATGCTGCTTGAGTTTTAAGACTTTAATTATTTATGTTTTTAATCTTTTGTTTTTCGGCATAGTTTGCTGAAGTTTTTGCTGTTTTTGCTGTATATCATGTTTCTTCATTAAAGTTTGTTGTTATTGAAACTTACACCTTTTTAATAAGTCTTCCACGATTACATTTCCAATGCATCCAGATTCCACTGTGCAATTTTGATTGAATCTACATCACATATTTTAATATATTTGCAACGGATAGTTGAAATTAGATTAATAACAATCGTTGTCGCAGATATAAAAACTTCAGTTGTTTTAGAATATACTGAAAAAATGGGGTGTGTTAAAGAATTAAAGCTTTTTTTTTGTATTACACGGCGAATCTATTTTGCTAATACTTATTTCACTTGGCGAATGTTTCTTATTTTTAATTAGCCAAATTACTAACGTTGGTCAAATGTCAGCGAGAAAACTGATTAGTTGAATCGTAAATTCTTTCAGATCTTAAAGGATAAATTTTCTGCCAAATTTCTCTAAATATTGTCAAATTTCAATTCACGCCAATAACAACAAAACCATGTTTTGACATTGGTAATCTTGAAATTCAATTTTCCGGCACAAATTTCGCAAATGTCATTATTATTTCGCTAAATATTGCAATATGAAATGTTGCTATGTAGCCCAATTTATCGAATTTTGTTTTCGAGAGCATTCTATGTTCTTTGATTGATTGAATAATATTTCTTGGCTCCCATTAGGAATATCTAGAAAATTCTTTTAGAATTTGAAAAACAATGTTTTTGACTAATTTGGTATCGACCACTAATCAAATGTTCTCGAACATGGGACAAAGCCAAAATTGTTTAAGTCACTTTTAAATAAAACTGGTTTTATCCACCATGACCTAAGAATTACCAATTAATCGAAAATTCTTGAATATGTGACCTAGTTCTATAATTTTCCCATACTGAAAAACGTTTGAATACAAAATTTAGCTCAAATTGATTTATTTGTTTTTAGGATATAATTAGCTTGACCTTGACTCATTATGACCCACTAATCATAGTTTCTCGAACATGTGACCTAGCCCAATAATTTTCTCGTACCTGAAAAAGATATAATACAAGCTTTAGTCAAAATCATGAAAGCCATTTTCTTGTTAAAGTTAGCGTGACCCACAGAAATCCATAAATGACTCATTAATCAGTTTTTTTCTAATATGCGACTAAGGCCACAGGCCGTCTTGTGCCAAAAAATGTTTTGATTAAAATTTTAGTTAAAATTGATTGAGTTGTTGGTTAAATATAATTAGAATGACCGTGACACATTACGACCCAAACAAAATGACCCATTAATCGAATTTTCAAACATGCATCCGAGCCCAATGGTTTTCTCTTGCCCCAAAACAGTATAATACAAAGTATAGTCAAAATGGTGAGAGCTTTTTTCTAGATAAAATTATGGTGACCCTTCATGACCTACAAATGACCCCTATAATCAAAGTCTCTCAAACATGTAATCTTGTCCAATAATTTTTTCTTGCCGTAAAACATTATTTGGATACAAAATTTTGCTAAAACCGATTGAACCATTTTTTAGATATAATTCGTTCGACCCTGATCCATTATAATCAAAAATGCCCCATTACTTGAATTTGCTCGAACATGTGACCTAGCCCAATGATTTCCTCATGTCCGAAAACTATAGAATACAAAATTTTGTCAAAATCGAGCGAGTCATTTTCTAGATACAATTAGCGTGGCCCACAATGACCCAAAAATGATCCACTAAACGAATTTTCTCTAACACGTGACTTAATCCAATGGTGTTCTTGTAATCCAAAACTGTGGAATACAAAATTTGGAAATTTTAGTTTGTGGTAATCGTTAGAGCCTTTTTTTAAATAAAATTGGTTTGATCCATAATGACCCAATAAAGAAACACTTATCTGAATTTTTCAAACATGTGACCCAGCCCAATAGTTTTATCGTGCCAAAAAAACTGCTGTATACAAAATTTCGTTAAAATCGATCCTACCATTTTTTAAATATAAATAGCTTGATCCAGACACTTTATGACCCAGTAATCGAAATTTCTCGAACATGAGACCTAGCCCAATAGTTTTCTCATGCCAAAAAAAATGTTGTATACAAAATTTTGTTAAAATCGATCCACCTGTTCTTTAGCTATAGCTTGACCATGACCCATTATGACCCACAAATGACTCTTATAATCGAAATCTCTCGATCGTATGACTTAGCCCATTAGCTTTCTCGTGTCAAAAAACTGTTACAGGCAAAATTTCGATGTAATTGATTCTGCCGTTCTTTAAATATAAATAGCTTGACCTGGACCCTTAATGACCCAGTATGACCCATTAAAACTTTTTCTCGAACATGTAACCTAGCCCAATGTTTTTCTTGTGCTTGAAAATCATAGAATGCAATTTTTAGTCAAAATTGCGTAAGAAAATCTCTTGATAAAAATAGCATGACCCACAATGACCCCAAAAATGACCCACTAACCGAATTTTCTCGAACATGTTGCCTAACCCAATGGTCTTTTTGTAATCCAAAACGATAAAATGTAAAATTTGGTCAGAATCGTTAGAGCCGTTTTTTAGATAAAAATGGCTTGACCCATAATAACCCAAAAATGACCCACTAATCGAAATTTTTCGAACCTGTGACCCAGCCCAATAGTTTTCTCATGCCAAAAAAATGATTGGATACAAAATTTCCTTAAAATCGATCCAGCCGTTCTCTAGATATAAATAGCTTGATCCTAACCCATTATGACCCAAAATGATCCAATAATCAAATTTTCTCAAGCATGTGACCTAGCCCAATGTTCTCTTCTTGTGCCCAAAAATGGTAAAATCCAAATTTTTGCAAAAATCGTTAGAGCCATTTTTGAGATAAAATTTACACACACACACACAATTTTTACTCGCATTATAGTATAAGATAAAGATTTAGCCAAAGAAAACTTAACCCATTTTGGTAGGAGGAGGGACATTTTTGTATTAATTTGAATTTTATCTGTACAATTTGGAAAACTAATTAAATAAAATCCTTATAGTGAATTTGATTCATGTTTGAAAAATAATTTTTGATTTTTTTAATATGACTTTTTTTTCTTTTGCATGTGATTAAAACACAAGAAAAATAAATTCAAAATTTTGGTGAAAAAAGAAAAACAATGTTTTACCATTAAATTGTAAATTTGCTGTAAGATATTTAGTCACTTCATTCAAATTGCAACCAATCAACTTTGAATTATAAAATATTTCAGCTAATTTGATCTTTTAGAAATTATATGTCTAGAAGGACTTGATTGCTTTTGTTATGTGTCCTTTTTGTTCAATAAGAAATTTCACTAGCAACTACTTTAGTCACTAACATTTTATAATCCTTGTGCTATATTTCTCTTGCAAATGCTGTAGAAATCTACCATGATTTTATTTGCTGCCAGTTGCACTTTTTTGTGTTACTTCTCCTATATAAGTTTCTTGTATAAATGTTCATTTCTTGTTGCTCAAGGAAAGTTTTGTAGTATTTTTGTTTTTGGTTCATAGTTTTTTCTGTTTTTTACTCCAAAAACATGTTTATTTTATTTTTATCTATTTTTTTTTTATTTTTTATTTATTTATTTTTTTTTTTTTAAGTTTCAGGTAGAATGTAAGTCTCTCCTCTCTCCCATCCATTTTCATTGTTTTTGGAGTTGAAGTGTTCTTTATTCTGACTTTTCATATTGTTTGCTTTTTAATTATATTTTCAAAAGGAAGTAGAAAGGGACTGAAAGTGTATACTGTGTGCAATCATAGTTATTTTTATGGGAAAAAAAACTTTCATTATGTAATCCCTTTGTTTTTTTATATTGTTAATAATTAACATATTATGCAATATTTTTATTTAATTCTATTCATTTAATGATGAAAGATGTGCAGCTTTTAATACAAATGAGATTATCTTTTTTTACAATCATTAAATTTTCAGTTAGCTTTGATTAATAACCTTTTTAAAAGTCTGCCTTCATTTTTAGAATTGTGATTATCCAATAATTTTATATTTTTAATATTTTTGTTTTTTATATTTTAATATTTTTAATATATATTTAATGTTTTTTATTTTATTTATTTATTTATTTGGAGGGAAGGGGGGTAAATATTTCCTACATTTGATATTTAATGTTTTCTTCCAATTTGAATTTGTCTGAATAAAAGTATTCTTTTTCAGCAAACACAGCGTTTTATTCTACCGTATATAGTATCTAAGTCAGAAAATGAAGCAACCCCATTTCTTGAATCATTGTCTTCTGTTCTACAGATTGATAAAAGTGATCTTCTTATTAACAACTTCCCTTACATTTTTTCTCACTTTGTTCGCCACTGTACTACTTCTAAATCAGAAAGAGCTTTACTTTCTATTCAGGTAATGACTTTATGTTATTATATATGTATATGTATATATGTGCATGTGTCAGGGCTAGAAAAATTTGAAAAAAATTACATGCCCAGTCGGGCATGTGGTAGGGAAAAATAGATGCCCGAATAAAAAATTTACATGCCCAACTTTTTTGTACTTCTAAGTTTTATGATTGTAACTTTAAAGCTGGTATTTTTTATATATTATAGTCCATAAAATCATAAAAATACATGCCAAATATTTTTTATTGAAGGAAATATCAAACTCGTATGATTAAAGATTTCTTTATTAAATAATTCTCATTTAAGAAATAAAATTTACATCATGGAATTTATTACACATTTTTTTATTATATTATAAATTACTGTTACATTTAGTTAATATAAAACATATAAATCAAATTTCAGAAGACTGCAAAGAAATAATTTTCGAGAATTGTTTTAATATTGATGACTAATTTTTAATTTTTACGTTATTTTGAGTGCTGATTCAATAACGAATTTATAATAAATAAAAATGAAATCTTAAGAAAATTTCTCACAAAAAGTTTTTTTAAAAGGAAATACACATATTAAAAGAAATAACTTCTGGAATTTTTTAAGTATTATTCCAGTAATCAGCATTTTAAAAACTATTTAAATAGACACTAATTACTACTACGCAGAAAATAATTTCATTGCAGACCATGTCTGTTATCAAATTTTTGCATAAACATCAGATCTTTTTTCTATTTGAAATCACACACTCAGGATTCGTACAAAATTTTGAAAGTAAAATACAATGACTTTCAAGAGTTTTATGAGAAAAATCAAAGCTCTTTTTTTAGTGCTGCGTAAATTAAATTAACCCTGAATGTAAATGCATTATACTTTTCACCTTCTCAAATCGTCAATAGCCTACATTATGCGAGCCGCCATTGCTGCGCGGGTAAATATGTTGCTCCATAACTTTTGAAAACCGTTATTAAAGAATCACTGGTACATCGGCGATCACGGCACTTAGTTACGTGAGTGACGTTCTATCCTGGCAGCCAATGCGGTAGCGGCTAGCGGAGAGTCTTTCTCTGCCGTTCCATCGGAGAAAAGGTGTGTACGCGCAACGGATGTGCGCAGCAAAGGCTATGCTCCTCTTCTATTTTCACTTGTTTTGACGAAAGCTCAGTCGTATTCCGGCGCTGACCGATTGTATTGTAAATAAAATGTCTACTTTTCGTAAGGCGTCCATTAATTTACGAAGTTTGATCATTCTTCTTCATGATTTAGCTTATGCCAACCTATTTAAATTTAAATGTGGTACTTTCAAAAATACATGCCCGTTCGGGCATGTTGATAAAAATAATACATGCCCGATCGATAATTTTACATGCCCCGGGCATGTCGGGCAATAGATTTTTCGAGCCCTGGCATGTGTGTGTTTAAAATAAGCTGATCATTAATCATTTTCATCATCTGATTTAATAAATGTGGTTGTGACACAAGAATGGCATTATTCGAAATCCTTGGTGGTCCCCTGGTCCGAGGCTACCAAAAATTCAATCAGACTCAAAAATTTAGTGGTCTGCAGGACCAGTAATTTTTTTCTCTCTCTCACAGGTAAATGTAAATTTTTCTGGTCCTGTGAAAACCACAGCCTAACACAAATAAGACAATTTTGTTTTATTACTGAACTATAAATAATAAAAATTGCACTAAAACTTATTTTCAGTTGAAATAAATAATCTGAAATACAATATCTAGTTAAATTTATATTTTTGTTTATTTACTGTTATTTATTTAATTTAGAGAAAATTAAATAACATGTTATAACACAAAAAAAATGTGGATAACTGCAAAGTATGTTTGGTGTTCTATTTAGAAAAAGAGGGGGGCGGGGGTGTCATTCAACAAGTTAAAGAGACTTAATAGAGCTTTAAGTAGCAGATCAGTGATGATGGCCTGTGGCCCAGTAAATTCTTATGCTTACTGGTCTTTGGGACTAGAATTTTTTTTTTTTTTTTTTTTTTAAATCAATTTTAATGCTGAATGGGTAGTAGTTCATATTGGACCAAACTGTTTATTCCTTTTATGTCACATAGGCACAAAAAGATTACATAAAATACAAATAATTGGAGATTATATAAAGCAGATGTGACACTTTCCAGACTATTTCAAATCACCACAAAGTTTTAAAAAGTATCTAAAATTTTCATCATTACATCTATGATGATTATCCCATGATATCTTTAAAAGTTCTAGCATACTTACTTTAATATTATGCTTTGCTAAGTGAAGCACTTAAAAATATATTTATTTATCATTTTTTAAATATGTAACATTGTAAAAATTGTAACTAAAACATTATACAAAATACCAGTTCAGTATATAAGATACAAATAATCAAGGGTGAAGAAATACATCATTTTACTCGCCAGTGGCGAGTTGATTTTCTGTCAAGGCAAGTGAATTTTTAGGTAGTTTTTGAAAAACTGTAGAGATTCAACAAAAACTTTTTTTAACCTAGATATTGTAACTTTCCAATTTAAACACGGTACTAAGTTCTATTCCATACTAAGCTTTCCTCTGTTGTACATATTTCTTAATTTTATAGAAAAAAAAAAAAAAAATTAGGAACATGAATTGTAGTAATAATAACTAATTGTGAAGTCGCATATGATTTTGTCTTAGTTATTTTGAACTGTATGTTGCATCTTGCTGGCTGGTAAAATAAATTTTTGACTGGAAAAATTATCTGAAAATTCTCCACCGTTGCAAATAAAAACAGAAATATTATTTAAAAAAATTAAAATAACAAATACTGTCTATTTCCTTCTTGAGACAGAACTAATTCATACTATTTAATGAAAGTTTTACTTTGTTTGTTTGAATGTGTGTTTGTTCAATCACCAGGAAAATCTACTGTACATACAAGGCTGAAAATTTAGGTGTGGGTTAGGTATCTGCATGTGCGGAAATTTCCAGGCCTGGCCCAAACAAAGGCTATCTTTGCTCAGGTTGTTCCGTTTCAAAACCCAAAAATTCAGTCTGGCCTATGCAAAAATGAATGAAAACAAACCCTACTCAATTTCTCCAGAAAATACAGATTTTTCTTATCATACAATTAAAATTTTTTTTAGAATGCTGCATACATATTAATGAGAAAATTTAACATTATAAATTACTATATGCTTCTAAGCCATAGAATGCAGAATAGATCAGTACCAGCCCACTATGTAGGGAAAAAAAAAAAAAAAAGAGTAAGAATGATCCTGATCTGAACCAAGTCTGCTGAAATAATTAAACCCAACTCGGACACATTGCAATTGCTGCTCTACTCTGGACATGTTATTTCTGTACTGATGTCAATCTAACATTGGTTTGTACAGTACATTTATACTTATCCTTGTCTCTGTCACATCTATTAAAAATTTTTCATATTTGTATAGTTTGATCCCTTTAAAGTGTATAACAGGCTGAATCTTTTCATCAGTTTGACCTTACCCATTTTAAAAAAATTGTCTTTAATCCACTAGTGTGGACCATTGAAAATTTTCTCTTCATTCTACCAGCTTAGAGGCCATGCCAGGTACAGGACCAATTAAAAAAATAATAGTGTCAAAATGATGATGACAGATTTTGCTCCAACATTGGCTGTATTTCATATTGATGCCACAACCTGAAAGTGCATGCAGAAGCAAAATATATTCTAAAAATGTGTTTTTTTTTTTTTTTTTTTTTTTTTTTGTGTGTGTGTGTGTGTGTGTTACCAATTAGACTAGAAATCTGAAATATGGCATAGTTGTCTCAGGGAATACTGGATTGATTTAAAAATAATGGTGGATAAGTTAAGATGTCAGTCCTTACTACAATATAGGCTACATTTTATGTAAAAAAAATTTCTAAATTGCATTTTTTTGTACAAGTGAGGTGTTTTACCATTTTAAAATTTGGCATGGTAATTACTTAAAATATGCAAATGCTTTCTTAGATCATTCTAAAAATGTTCTAAATTAGGATTAGTATGCAATTTTATGAAATATCAAACCAGTTAAAAAAAAAATAATGGTTGCAAATTAGTGGGGATAGAACCTGTTCAAACATAAACTATATTTTATGATGATGCCATTACCGCCAGAGGGTTATAGGAGCATAAAACATTCTAAAATGTGTTGTCTGTAATACTAAAGAGACTAGAAACTATGGCATAGCATGGACAATACAGATGGCAGTCAGTTAAAAAGTATAGATGTCCTCTAAAACAGCTGAAAGTAAATTTGAAATTTAAAAGTTGTGAAGCAAAGGATAGGAGCAAAAAGCATTCTAAAAAAATCCTATAATATGATTTCTATGCAATCTTCTGAAATAATAAACCAATTATACATGTAATGGTTTCGAATCAAATGTGACAATCTTTGATCCTACACAAGTTATATTTTATGCTTGTGTTACTACCCCTTGGGGTTAACAAAAGCAGCAAATGTTCTAAAAAAGCATTTTAAAATTTTCTAAAAGAATATTAAAAAATACCAAACTGATTTTTTTTTAAAGAGACTGATTGTTGGCAAATTAATAGTGATAGTTCCTGGTTTAACAAAGGCATTTTATGTTGGTGCCTCTGCCCCTAGAGAGAAGGTAGACCATTAGACAAGAAGCTTGGAATTTAACATGCTGGTTAATTTTTAGATGTAAATGTGCACTAAGAAGATGGTTTCTAAAAAATTCAAAATATTAAATTAATACTGAAATGAGTGGATGAATTGAGCATAAAAGTTTTAAAATCTCTTCTAAATTATCATTTATTTAGTGTTAGTTTTAGCTCTTCTTATTAGTTTAAGTCTCATTTCTTTCTAATGCTGTGTAATAATGAAGTATAATTTCAAACTGTGGTATGGTAATTTTAAAATTTTTTCTAATTTAGAATTATTCCTAATTAATTATTTGGCAATCACAATCTCTTTATCAAATATATTTGTGTATTAATGAACTCTTTTTAGCTGTTAAGACTTAACTTCCTTACTTTATGATTTTGACATGAATTGAGTACCTTTAAAAAGAATGTTTTCATTAAATAATTCAAGAAAAATGTATATTATCTTTATTATACATATTAAATTATACATTATTTATTATTTTCTAACTTTTATTTTTAATAATTTAGTTATTTTTTAAATTATCTTACTTTTTGTTATTTTAGTTTATTACTTTACTTAATTATTTTTTTTTAAATTAAATATTTTACTGTATTGCAATCATTTATTATAATTTCAATTGTATCATTACCTCCAAATTATAGTTTAAAAATCTAAAAAAAAGGACCCAAAATCCCTAAAATTCACACAACTTCTGATCCCAAGCTCTGTGGATTCAAAAGAGTCTACTGTATTAAAAAATAATATCTATTAACTATTAATATTTTACTCTTATTCCTCATTTACATTTTAATATTTCATATATATTTTTATAAATCTAATTAGAAATGGACAAACTTGGAACTAGGAAGTCTTCTTCGGTGCCATTATCAACTTATACATAATGAACTCCTATTGCATCTCAGTACACATTATGAACAAGTTTTCAATGGCCTAGCCACACTTGCTTTGAAAAGTGGAAAAGAAACTGGTGCTCGCATTATACTTACTGAAGACATGGTATGTAATTGACATTGTTGACTGTTATTATTGAGTCTTATCCTATTAAAAATACCACCTGTTCACATGTCTAGCATGTAGTGTTATTATTGATTTGGATATTGATACAATGTAGGGAAGATGTTGCATGATTTATGTATGACATTGATAGACAATAAAATAAAAGGAATATTTTTAGTTTTAGAAAAAATAATGTATTTTTATAAAACAAAAGAGAAATAAATTACATATTAGAAAAAAAAATCTAAAAACAGTTTTAGGTAGTTTTATAGATCTTTTTGAGTTTTCTACAGCTAAACATTTAAAAATTTCTTTCAGTTATGTTTTCCATCAGACAATATTGTTTCAGCTGTAGAATATTCTTCTGATGACAAAATGCTAATGATGCACCATCAGCATCATCATCTAGTCATACATACATCATAGCCACTTGATACATGCATAAGTCACATTAAAATAATTAAAAAAAAAATTGATATACAGTAAAACCTCGTTACAACAATATTTTAGGGACCATATATATGTATTGTTGTAGAGGGGTTATTGCTATATCGAGGGCTACATATTTTGGGCATTTAATAAGGATTTCTTTTTTACTTTAAGGTATATACTAAAATATTTATATTTGGAAGAAGCTAGCTAGCAGAGTGTTAATAGTAATAGTTAAATAATCTAAAATAAATCTAAATAAATTCAGAAAATGAGCAAAGAAATATTTACATACCTGAAAACTATTTTTATTAAAAATAATCCAATATTTTGGTATGTTTATTCATCTTTTAACAATTAAGTCAACGTAAAAGGTATGCATTGAGTCTAGTACAGGAAAATGTTCTTTATTTGTCGAATAAAGGCTTGAAACAAGTGTCTGTAAAGACTTCACAGAATGAAGAGTTTCCTGAGCTGAAAATATGGATTTTGATGAACCTGTATCATTATCATCATTATCCTCTCCAATCACAATATTGTTGATTTCTATCTCGTCAGTAATTTCAAAGAGACTGTCTTCTATCTCCTATGAAACCCATAAGGTCGTTATCTGCTGTTTAATAGTCTTCCATGCTAATTCCAGATTCTTTGCCACTGCTTTTATCAAGTTAGGATAAAGATTTTTGGATGTTCAAAACACATTCTTGATCATATAAAAGATCTCATTCAATGAAATTTTCATCACAGTGAGATTTTTTATCTTCATGACAAAAACCGACTTTTTCCCAACAATTACGATTACTTTACTCTGTTACTTCCCACCAACTTCCAGCAATATTGTAACATGCTTTCTTCACATTTACAGCTTTAAAAGGGTCTTCTATTTTATTGTCAAAATGTATAAGTATGAACTCTGCCAACCGTTTTCTGTAATATCCATTAAAACACTCAATTTTACCCATATCTCGTGTCTGTAAAATTGAAGTATATTTGGCAGGGTTGGAAAAAAACCAGTTTTTTTTTAAAAAAAACCAAAAAAACCGGTTTTTTTGGTTTAAACCAGGTTTTTTTGGTTTAAACCGGGTTTTTTTAAAAACATCCTTTTTTAGTACATATACATGCATATTTATTAATAAAAATAGACATTGTTGGATTATATGTAGTATAAATTCATTTTAAAATAATTTAAATTAAATAATTAGTGAATTATGTAGAAAATTGAAAAAAAAATCATATTTTAATTTAAACAGTTATTAGTAAACATGTAGTAGTCTTATGTCCAAACAATAAACTACTCTACACAGTGAAACATTGATACTTTGAAAAACTTTATAAACAACCTTTTGATTACTTATAATAAACATCTGATGTAGTTTGATGAATGTAAATATTATTTTCCATAATTAAAAAAAAAAAAAAAGATACTTCTTGAGGGTTTTGTTTTTTGAGAGACAATTTGAAATCAACATTTATAGTCATTAGATTTAGCAGATAACAACAGGGTTGTTATGATTTTGCCCAGCCCAAAAAACCTGGGTGGGTTTTTTCAAAATTTCAACTTTAAATTACATATATAATGTATTTATATTACATATATAATATATTGTAATGTATTTTTTAATATCACTACACCACTCAAAGTTTATAACCATCACCCCCCCCCCCCCCCACCCCAAAGAAAAGAAATGTCCTAATTATACCATCACAATTTTTAAAAGAAATAATTGTTAATCTCTGTAGCACGTGTAAGTAACAAATTTTTTCCCATTAAAAAAATACTTTGATGTGTAATCCGTTCTATGTTATACAATAGAAACTCATAACAAAATACCATATATGCTTAGAATCCTAATTTAATTATGTAGACATGTAGAATTACTTGGCTTATTCTATTATTTAGTAATAATAAAAAATACTTTATAAATTATTACTAATAATCAATTTATCACAATTTTGATTACTGTCATTGATATATGTCATATAATTGTAATAATCAATTAGCTACTTTAAATTTAGTAATAAGAAATTTTTTTTCAAGCATTCTCAACCACCTCCAATAAACTTCCAAAACCCTGAAAAAACACAGTGGGTTGGTTTTTCTGAAAAAACCCAGGTATTTAACAACCCTGGATAACAAAGGGGGAAAAATTAGTTTGTTATTGTTAAAATACTATAACTATAACTAGCACCCAATTTTTGAATACTCTCTTATACAACTTCATATTTTGATTTTTAAAGATTATCTCCCCAAGAAAAAAAAATTTCTTTTATAATTTTACCAAAATATTAAAGATCATCAAGTTTTGTAGCTCCATATTCAAAAGCTTGTGCATGTTATGATAGATTGCTTTAAATAATCTGCATTTTTTTAATGAAAATATTTTATACTAAATATTGAATATTTTTAATCTATTTTATCTTTGATCAATTCACATGTTCTAAGATTTTTCTTTACAGCAATGGAATATGTTCACCAATGCATAGTGATTTTCATCCTATACATAAAAAAATAACCTAGGCCCACTATATCTAATACTTATTGCTGAAAAAAAGTGTTAAAAGTAGAAAATATTTATATACAATTTGTAAGTCTTAAATTATAAAGAAAAATGAGAAAATATCATTAGATTTTTTCGAAAAAAACCAATTGGTTTTTTTGAGAAAAAAACCAATTGGTTTAAACCGTGGTTTAAACCATGGTTTAAACCAATTGGTTTAAACCGTGCCAACCCTGATATTTGGCAAGGAAAAAAATAATAAGAATTTCTACATTTTGCAATTTTGGAAATGAGGCATGAGCGCAACAATTATCTACCAATAAAATGATTTTTTTCTTTCTCATCTTCATTTCTTTCTGTAATTTTTGTCCATAAAAAAAAAAAAAAAAAAAAAAAAAAAAAAATCCAAGACTTTTTATTGGCTTTATATTTTACGGAAAGATTTTTCAAATTCTTAAAGCACTTTGGATATTATTTTTGCCTGTGCTTTTTGTATACAAAAGAACAGTAAGTTTCTGTTTCGATTTTTTCCCCCCCCCATAACACTTTTCACTTTTGAACGTCTGTATCCACATCGGGTAGGAGTTTGAAAAACAGCTCAGGTCCTGTGTAAGAAACTTCTTCTAGAGCATTTTTTATAAGATATTTTTCATCTTGTTTTGCCACTATTCAAATGCGTCATTAATCGGGGCAGACTTTTTCTCTCTGTAAACTTCCTGGAAAATTATTCCGTAACGATCCTGAAACGCATTAGCCAACCGTTACTACTTTTAAAATTTTCGTTTCTTAGCGTTGCTGTAAATTTACGTGCTTGTACACATAACAAGGGTGCATTTATTGGAACATTTGTTGCCTTCACCTCTTGATACCATTTTAAAACAGCATCATCAATGTTTTCATTTGTGGCAATTTTCAGCCGTTTTCGCTGAGCGTTAATTGTATTTGAACTTATAATGTCTTCGATTTGTTTCTTTTTCTTTGGGAACATTTTTATTGTAGATTTCGACAATCCGTATTTTTTAACTGCATCAACCTGTTTCATTTTCTCATCAATATCGTTGATAATTCCTTTCATCTCGAAAGGATAGTTGTTTTCGCTTTGCCATCTTAAAGGATAATACACTGATGAAAGAAAGAAAATCAAAAATAAATTTTTTCGTTTAGAATTCAAAATTATCGTCCAATTCTACACACCTTTTAAAAGCTTTGAACTTTTCTTTTATAGAATGCACTTATAAATACCTCACTTTACCTCTTCGTCTAGCAATGAGAAGATGACAAACCAAGATATTTGCAATGAGAAGATGACAAACCAAGATATTTGCAATGAGAAGATGACAAACCAAGATATTTGCAATGAGAAGATGACAAACCAAGATATTTGGCACATGTTCCGTGATAAGGGTTATGTTTTTCCCCTTTTCATTTCCAAGAAGGGCTTTACATGGTACCCACCATCTAAATCTAATCAATAGCCAATCTTACATTATAGAGATATGTTGAAAATCAACAGTGAGTCTTCTGTTAACAAAATAAACCGAAAAAATGACAAAGATGATGAATGGCAAAGATTTTTTCTCAGCATTCAAAAAACAAAATATCGTTATAAAGGGAGAAAATAACATTGAAATTTTACAAGAAAAATCGTTTTACAGGGATTTATTGTTCTAGAGAATATCGTAATATTGAGGGGAGGTTAACATTAGTTTATATGCAAGCTCACCGGGACCAGGAAATATTATTGTAGTACAGGGAGTTATTGTTGTATCGGATATCATTGTAGCGGGAGTTTACTGTAGTTCTGTTTTTGTTTTTTCAAATTCTCGATTTTTGTCCAAGCATTATGACCCAACAGTACTTTGAAGTACTATATCAAGTAATTAGCCATAATTAACATGTAAAACGCTAAATCTTTTATTTTTAACTTGTATCTTCTAATGTATTGCAGTAAGGAAGGCAGTAAGGAAATAAATTTTGAGGAGATAGCCTTTTTAAACTCATAATTTGTGATATAAAGAGTTAATCAGTTTGGTTGTTCCAGTAATTACCCACTATAATAAAACACACAAATGTTTTATGTAACTGTTTATGGTGATTTAATAAATGCTGGCAAGATTTGTACAAAACTAACTTAGAAGCACCCTTTTTTTCCCCTTAGGAGTAAACAATAACCTGCCAAATATTATTTCAACATGATTTGTTGAAGATGCAACATTTTTAATTAGCACAAAAATTGCTGTTATGTTTAAATTAAATATTTTCATTTTATAGTGGTACTAATTTCTGAATAAGCCTTTTTCTTTGTATTTTAAAAACATTCAGTAACTAAGCTTTTGTTTCATTTTTTCAATATATATATTTTTTTTAAACTAATACAGCCATTTTAATTGTATAACCAAAAGAATTGATAAACAAAAAGATTTTTTTATTATTATTATTGCTATAGTAACAAACAGATGTGTTTAAAATGTCACTTGACATTTTAGAATTTTTGAGGTTTTGCTGCCGAACACATTGCTAATTCAGGAAAATGTGAAATATCTCACAAACTATTGGACTTAAAATGATTTATTTGGTACCATTCGATTCAGTGAGAGAAGAAGGAGAAAGCAAGTCAAAACTCTCTTTTTACATTCAATGATTAAAAAATGCAGTGATGCACTGACACCAGAGGCAATGCTGTGGATTCAAAACTTATACTGAATTCAATGTTTTTTAAGAAGAGAGTCAAAGGTCTTCTAAAGAAGAAATTGTAAAAGATTCAATAAGAACAAGATTCCAGTTTCACAAAAATGTTACCAATTTTGAGATACTTACAAAATTGCAAAAAATTGCATAAGCAGTGTATTTTTCATAAAATACCTGTACAAAGTAATAGTGTAAATTTTTTGAAAGTTAAATGTTTAGAATACTGAGGAAAAAAGCAAAAAGGTACACTATGCTTTAGTTTTTGTTTACCTCTTTCTATTATGTTTTTCTTGACATTATTCTAATTGAATGTTTCTTATATGTTTACATTACTTTAAAAAAAAACCTGGATTAAAATAACATGTTTTTCCAATTTTTCCATGTTATGTGCATTTTATTATAATAAATTTCATGAATTTAACTTGATTTCTATTAGGGATGCACCGAATATTCGGTATCTATTCGGTATTCGGCCTATTCGGCCATGTTACCGAATATCCGGTTAGGCCGAATATTAAACTATTCGGTTGAGCCGAATATGAAACTATTCGGCCTGCCGAATATTCGGTATGGCCGAATATCAAAGTATTCGGCCGAATCCAATACTTAATAAAACCTTTTAAAAACGTTTTACTATTTCTACTTTTAACTGTCAATTTTTTAATTTATATTTAAAATATTTAGAAACAAAATCATTTTTAAATAAAATAGAATGTTTTTACATTATTTATTTGCTGTTTGTAAAGTATAACTTAAGAAAATTAACCATGAGAAGGATTAAAATGGTGATTTATTAGGATTTTCCTTAGGAATAATTTATGTGCTGATACAAGTTTCTAAATTTTGTATAGTAAATAATCTGTTTCTTGCTTTTCCCCAAATAACAGTTCTTTAAAAGAAAAAAAAAACTTTTGAGATTAGTAATAGCTATCAAAGCAGACAAATTTTGTTCATGAAACCATAATCATAATCAACTTATTGAGTCATAAGTACATTGTATTTCATCTCACTCTAGGTCAAAACTTGTGTGTTCGTTTATTACATTAACAATAAATAAGATAGCATATTTTCAACTCACATGCTTTGGTTTCTGTAAAATATGATATGATGAGAAGGGTAGAAAATACCACCATTAATAAGAAAAGAACTATGAGCCAAACATACCTTTATTCAGAATCAAGTTGAAAGTATTTGTACTTTATATTAAAAAAAAATCTGCCTTGAGTTATTTAAAAAGGACAATTATCAGACTGTAAAATTTTTCTTTGGCCATTTTTTCATTATTTGATTTTAAAATGTTTGTTTTGATTCATAGAAAATTTTATTAATTAAAGTTTCATAGTTACGCTTCTTAAATAACTCAAGCCAGATTTTTTTCAATACTAAAAGCTCTTGTTTATCAAAATGTAAGTTTCTTTTATTAAATATTATGTAAAACTGTTTTAAAAAGTAACATTTTAATACCTTTAAATTTTGAAATAAAAAAAATATTTGGAAAGCCGAATATTCGGTATTCGGCCCAACAATTACTATTCGGCCAGCCAAATATTCGGTATTCGGTTCACCTGTCGGCCTAATATTCGGCATTCGGTATTCGGCCAAAATCACTATTCGGTGCATCCCTAATTTCTATTTAAAAAATTTTCTTCATAACAAACAGTTTAAGTGTAATTATGAGACTTTATTAAATGGAAGTTTCACTGTATCTAGGTCAGCACCTGTAAAAAATAAGAAATGTTATATTGTTTTATAACAGTACTTAAATTTAAGTAAAATCTCTTTGAATTCCTTTTTTCTTATATTCTAAAAGATTGATTAAAATATGACAGGAATACTTTGGTACAATCAATAAAATGAATAAATGTTGTAAGATTGAGAGGGGCGGATCAACTATCTTTATCATAAAAAAAATACCTTATTCAGTCATTGTCTCTCATATCATCTCATCAAACCAATTACTTAACACTTGAAAGCAACTAATGAGATATTCCTCCTACCCCAATAATTCTTTATATTATTAATAAATATTTAAAAAATTTTCTTCATAACAAACAATTTAAGTGTAATTATGAGACTTTATTAAATGAAATTTCACTGTATATAGATTAACGCTTGTAAAAAATAAGAAATATTATATTGTTTTATAACAGTACTTAAATTAAAGCAAAATCTCTTTCAATTCCTTTTAATTTTTCTTTTGTATTAAAAAATTGATTAAAATGTGGCAGGAATACTTTGGTACAATCAATAAAATGAATAAATGATGTAAGATTGAGAGGGGGTGGGGGATCAACTATCTTTGTCACAGACAAAATACCTTATTCAGTCATTGTCTCTCATATCATATCATTAAATCAATTACTTAACACTTGAAAGCAATTAATGTGATATTCCTCCTACCCCAATAATTCTTAATATTCTTAATAAATATGTATGATGAATACATAAAACTTACTATAGATTAAATTTGAAGCTAATATAATTTTTTGATTCATTCATATATATATATATATATATATATATATATATATATATATATGTAATATATAGAGAGAGAGGTGGGCACATATGAAAAATTTTTACTCTTTTGACTATTTCTCAAAATTATTATGAGTTATTGAAACAAAAATTGATTTATATGAATATTTACACTTTGTTTGTTCTTTTGGTGAAACTTTTGAATGCATTTATCAAGAATTTCTAACCTCTATCTAAATTTGCCCACATCTGTCTCAGAGGAGGGGTAGTTGTGAACATGCCTGAGGTACATGTGAGCACGTGCAAAAATAGGCCAAAAATAATTTTTGTGAATATAAAAATTAATTTTTAGAGTGGCAAGAAACTGTTTGGATTGCCGTGTCATCTTAGATAGTCTCGCAATGTCTACAGTCCTGCTGTCGATAAGTTTTCTTACAATAAAGAGGTCATCGTCGCAATACATTTTTCATCGAATCCTCTCCGGCTCAATAGTGTCCTTCCTGAAACATCATCGAAATCGTCACCGTAATTTTTGCATTGAATCTTCTCCAGCTCAACAGATTTCTTCCTGAAACTTCAACAAACACCTTGGAGTCTTAGGCCATGCAAAGCTCAGGCCTCGGAGCGAGTCGCTAAACTCGCTTTTCTCACTATTTTTTTGCATTTGTCTCTTTTAGTCTATATTTTTCAGATTTAGTCTCTTTTTTCACTTTATGTTTTTTACCCATCGATCGATCGCAGGAAAAAGATCGTAACTTTCCTCATTTGATAGCGGGAAAAACATCGCGAAATTCAACAATTTGTCGTGAGGAAATATCGGAAAACTTGTCAGTTTGTCGCAGGAAAATCTCGAAATTTGTTAACTGTTCGCGGGTAAAAATCGCAAAAATTTTCAGTCGGAAACCGGCGGAAAATCATGGATTATGTTAATCTGTCTTAGGATGAAACCATGAAATTCCGTGGAACTATAGTGAAACTTAGTCACGAAAAAAGTATACCAAATTTCCCGGGAGCAGAATCGGCGCAACGCTGCGACACACGTCGCAGACTTGGGAAGGTCCACAGGCTATTTTTCAACTGTTAAAAATTTAACAAAAATTAAAAAATTTTGATCTTAAATCCAAAAATTCGGACATAAAATGTATCGCGAAATTCGGCAAACAGTCTTCGAAAAGAAATCTATTTCGTCATAGATCGCGAAAAACACGCGACTTACGTCAAAAGATCGCGAAAAAACGACAATTTTCCTCAAAAAAATCATTCAAAACATCGTGAAAAAAACCGGGAAGTTTCTTCAAAACATCATAAAATGGCTAATTTCAAAAGATCACGAAAAAACGGCAGTTTTCGTCAAAAAATCACGAAAAAACGGCAGTTTTCGTCAAAAAATCACAAAAAATGGCAAATTTTCTCAATAAATTGCGAAAAACTGCAAATTTCGTTAAAAACTCGAAAAAAATGGCAAATTTCTTCAAAAGTCACGGAAAAAAGTTGTTTTCAACAAAGAATCGCGAAAAAAAAAAATAGCAAATTTCGATCGTGAAAAAAGTAAATGTCTTCAAAAGAATGCGAAAAAACGGCAGTTTCGTAAAAAGATCACGAAACAGCGAATTTCTCCGAAAAAACGGCAAATTTTATCAAAAAATCACGGAAAAACGTAACATTTCTTCCTAAAGTTAGCAAAAAAGACAAACGTCTTCAAAAAATCGCGAAAAAATGGCAGTTTTCGTTAAAAAATCACGAAAAAACTGCAAATTTCTTCAAGAGATCACGAAAAAACGGCTAATTTCTTCAAGAGATCGCAAGAAAACGGCAGTTTTCGTCAATAAATCGCGAAAAAAATGCAAATTTCGTCAAAAGATTGTGAAAAAACCCGCAAATTTTGTCAAAGAGGAGCCCCCCCCCCTCTTTAGGACAATGTATGAGGCATTAAAAATTCTGAGAACAAAGGCAACTTCTTTTTTAAAGTATGTGTATTTTTCTTTTATGTCTATCACAAATACTTGGAAGATTTGAGTGCAAATAATGTAATGCGAGGGATTGGTCTGCAGACTGTTTAAGTTTTTATATGTCTTGAAGACTGCAAAAAAAAATTTTGCTGCATGGCCAAATTTGTCTCTCTTTTGCAGGGGAAAAAATTCTAAATTTCGTCACGCTATCGTGGAAAAATGGTTACGAAATTAGTATATCGTTTACGGGCAAGAATCGCAAAACTTTTCTGTCGGACACTGAAAAGAAAGTGAATTTGCTCAACCTGTGTCAAGATAAAAACGCGAAATTCAATAATCATTCGAGGGGTAAAAATCATAAACTTCGTCATTCGGTCGCGGGGAGAACGTCACGATTTTGTCATTTTCGCGAGAAAAAAAGCGTATAATCCGTCAATCAGTGACAAAATCATTGCAAAATTTGTCAGTCGATCTTGTGAAAAACAATTGAGAAATTCGTCAGAGGATTGCAGGAAGGAATCGCAAAATTCTTATTTCGGTCGTTACCCGGGAGCAGAATCGGCGCAACGCTGCGACGCACGTCGCAGACTATTGAAAAGGTCTGCAGACTATTTTTCAACTGTTAAAAATTTAGCAAAAATTAAAAACTTTCGGTCCTAAATCCAAAAATTCGGACAGAAAATATATCGCGAATTTCGATAAATAGTCTTCGAAAAAAATCAATTTCGTCATAGATTGCAAAAAACACGCGAATTTCGTCAAAAAATCACGAAAAAATGGCAAGTTTCTTCAAAACATCGCAAAAAAACGGCAAATGCTTTCAAAAGATCACAATAAAACAGCAATTTTCGTCAAAAAATCCCGAGAAAACAGCAAATTTCTTCATAAGATCACAAAAACGTCAGTTTTCGTCAAAAAATCACGAAAAAACGGCAAATTTCTTCAAAAAATCACGAAAAACGTCAAATTTCTTCAAAAGATCGCGAAAAAGCGGCAGTTTTCGTGAAAACATCGCGAGAAAACGGCAGTTTTCGTAAATAGATCACTAAAAAACGGAACATTTCTTCAAAAGATAATGAAATAAAACGGCAAATTTCTTCAAAAGATCGCGAAAAAATCGGCAATTTTCGTTAAAAAATCACAGAAAAGCTGCAAATTTTTTCAAAAAATCACGAAAAAACGGCAAATTTCTTCAAAAGGTCGCGAAAAAGCGGCAGTTTTCGTGAAAACATCGCGAGAAAACGGCAGTTTTCGTAAATAGATCACTAAAAAACGGAACATTTCTTCAAAAGATAATGAAATAAAACGGCAAATTTCTTCAAAAGATCGCGAAAAAATCGGCAATTTTCGTTAAAAAATCACAGAAAAGCTGCAAATTTTTTCAAAAAATCACGAAAAAACGGCAAATTTCTTCAAAAGATCGCGAAAAACAGCAAATTTCTTCAAGAGATCGCGAAAAAACGGCAACTTTCGTCAAAATATCAAGATAAATCGGCAAATTTATTCAAAAGGTTAATTTCGTCAAATGGTCTTGGAAGGAAATGTAGTATGCCAGTTAAATGTGTCCTACAATATCCAAAAAAGTTTGTGTGAAATATTACTTGGCACCAGTACAACCCCTGATTTTACTTTTTTCACCAACACCGTTTGATAAATTTCGCCATTCTTTTCCTGAGATAATTTGACAAATTTCACTGTTTTATACTTTAACTGATTTTCGCACATTTTAATGTAACCCATTGACAGGCTTCCTTGATTTTTTTTATGGCTTTATTCTATGAAATTCATTATTTTTCTGGCGACTAGTTGATAAATTTCACTATTTATTTCTGTGACCTTCGACAAAATTAGCAATTATTTGTATGATCGCTATTGGAATTTCCCAATCATTAAGTGAATTTTGTGATTCATCCCTCTCTTCAAGACCCATTTGATGAATTTTACGATGTTTAACACAAGATCCATTTGACTAATATCGTGATTTTTTTTCAAGGCCATCTGATAATTTTCGTGATTTTTTTTATCCTAAGAACATCTGACTAATTTTGAGAAGTTTTTTTCCGAGATCATGCGACAAAATATTATAATATTGTGATTTGTTTTTTGAGACAATTTGATGAATTTCACTATATTTCCTGGAATTTCATGATTTTGTCCCCATGGTCATTTGGTGAATTTCTAATTTTCTTTCATGATGAATTGTTGCGATTTGAGATATTTTTCTGCAACCAATCAACAATATTTGCAATTATTTCAAAACCGACTGAAATGCATTGAAAATGTATTCCGCAGATTGTGTTAAATCTTATAGTGCTTGTCTGTATACCAAAAACATTTAAGTGAAGAGAAAAAAATGTTTTTTATTTAGTCTCCTTATAGTCTCTTTTTTTAAATTTTGGTCTCTTTTAGTCTCTTTTTCTTGCGATTTAGTCTCTTTTCTCTCTTTTTTAAGAGTGACTCAGCGGTCCTAGGCCTGAAAGCTGTAAGAAGGAGTCATCTAATACGGTTAATCTCAACGTCATTGAGGTGCATCCTATAACTGGAAGACAACAGTGTGTGATCTTTTAAAATAATAAGAACTGTAGAAGTGTAAAAACTTTTGTCTACCATGATTTACCCTTCGGTGCTCATACATCACATCTTGTAATAAATAGCGCTGTATTGTTAATTCTGAGTAACATCTGTGGCCACAGTAAACAATGGTTGAAATATTTAAAAATAAAAACAAAATAAAAGAAGGTATATTATGATATTGTTGTCCTCACTTTGCACAGCCATCTAGGGGTGAGTTATTTTTTTCTTCCTTTTTTCAGGATTTATGCATTTCAGAATATTCAAAGATTCAACAAACATTATTAATTTTCATAGTAACTTCTTAAAATTTACAATGCAATGTACTCTACTATTTGACGCATGCTGCTGGCTGCGTTTGGAGAATACGCTTTCCTGCAATACCGTTTTTGGGCTAACCTAATGTTTTTTATAAATTTTGCTGATTTGGTATTGCGAAGATTGCTGTTTTCCAGACATATCATAGCACCCCTATATGTTTTCTTTGTTCACAAGTGCCTCATCTACCCACTTATAAAAAAAAGATATTTTTAATTAAAATAAGGAAACAAAATTTTTTTTGGTTTAAGTAATTAATGCCACTATAGAATGTAATGCTTATATTCTATTTAAAAAACTACTTGAATGAATTGTTACTTTGAAAACTAAGATTTTTTTTTTACTTAATACCTTCTAAAACAAATAAATTACAGTAACCAGAAATCAAAAGACTGATTGTTCTGAAAATTCAGTCAGAAAATTGTCCTATTGGTAATTTTTTGATTTTTTTTAAAAATTTCAGATTAACTGAGTGAAATATGTACTGTTTACATGTGCCCCCCTTTTCCCTATAAAAGTTAATATTAGGTTTTATATTTTGATGTGGTTAAATGTAAAAATGCCTCAATTCAATTTTTTAAACTATTGTTTTATGATTTTAATTTTTATGTGACTAAACATTACATCTGCAAATTTACAGGCTAATTATTTGCAACCTAAATTACTGGGATTTTTAGTGTTTTTTGATGCTCAGATGTTGAAAAGTTCAATAGAAGACAAAAAATTGGTAAATATTATTTAGATTTATTTTTATTCAAAATTATCAGAATTTAGTTCTATGTATTAGTCAGTATAGTGAATCTTTTAATTGGAAGAAAAAAAAATCTCAATTTTTGTATCCTAACCAAAATTTTATATAAGGTGTTAATTTATTTTAAGTAGATTTTTAAAAAATATTGTATGAATCACATGGTCTTGCCTTCTAGTGTGAAACTTGTTTTAATATAAAACTCTTTAGAATTTCTGAAAATTGTATAGATCTTCTTTTAGGAATTATTGTTTTTTGAAAATTAGATTTTATATTTATACAATATACTGAAGTGCACTTTTTCATTAGTTATTTTAAATTATAAATAAATAAGATCTAATTGAATTGATATTGGTTTAACAAACTCTGCATGAATTGTTCTGACATATACCTGAACAATATAAGTGTCATTCATTGTACTACTACTTATTTGACATTTGATTTGTTAAATATGATTTGTTGTTAACATTTATTTAGAATTACAGTATTTAAAATGATTCAAACATAAAAAAAAATTATGCAATTTTTTAAAAATTCTTCCTTTTTTAAAAATTTCTTGTACTGTTCAGGCATTTTCTTTCTTTTGTTATAATAACAGTCCCCATATTTTTGTTTTATTACTAAAAGTATTCTTATGACTTTAGTCCATCATATTTATTTTATTAAAGATTTTACTTAATTGTATCTTTTAAATAGGCCTTAGAAAGTTTAGTATCTATTATGCAGCTTATGGGTCCAAGAGCTGTCACTGCTGTTCGGTTTAAATTAATGGCAACTCTTCGGATTGCATTGCGCTTTAAAGAAGGAAATTTCCCTCAAATTTGTTGTAAAGCTTGGAATACTTTTGTACACAGGTAAGTAAAATCCTATAAATTTTATGAATATTGTTTTATTCTCACACTAACTTTCTTGAGTTTTCACGTAAAGTTCTTTTTTTTTTTTTCTATGCAGCATTGAAGTTCCCTATTTAGGACCCCTTTTGAACCAAATCATTGTAGCTCTTCTCCCTTTATTGGAACTGGAACCAATCTCTGTATCAGAGATATTTCAATATCTCATCATTGAAAATAGGTATGATATGTATGCTATGTTTTGTTCTTCTATTTTATTTAAAAAATTTAATATTGTTAGTAATAATATTAATTTGATAATGTAATAAATTTACATAAAATAATTCCTTTTTTTTTTCACTTGACTCATTCTTTTAATTATTTTGTATTACTTTTTTTTTAAGGGCTTACTTAAGCGATTACTTTCATGATTTATATTTTGTACCAGAGACTTCTGAACTCCAAGATATTAATGCTGTGCTGAAGGAGTACAGTGAAAGTCCGTCCAGGTGAGAAACTACTTTTTTCTGAAATTTTGATTTAATTTTCTACTTCTTTATAGTGGATGATATTGTCTTTTTAAATTTTCTGTCTTTAATTAATTTTATGAGTAATTTATCATTGCTTTAATTGGTTAATTATAGTTTATAGGCAATTTCCTTTGATTTAAAATCATTCCCATTAATTTTGGCTCACTCATTTATATTTTAGCCTCCCAATGTGCAGGCTTTCATTTTTTCATTTTTTAATTCTTATATACCCAGCCTTTATTTATTTATTTTTTGTCATGTATGAATTGTCATATTTGTAAGCTCTCTTTTTCTTCATTATTCATGCTTGTGCTACTGACAAAAGCATCGATGATCAATGACATGTATACTATAATAAGTATATCTCTGTGTAAAATTTTGTCAAACTTCATATTCACTTAACCCTGGACTCAAATTGATGGTAAAATACTTGGACTAATACAAATACTTGGGAATTTCAGTTTTATTTCCAATATAATGTTATAGTTATCTTTTTTAATTTTTAAATTGTTTATTCTGTTTTTCTTTCTCACATGAAAATTTTACAAATTAAAATTAGCTCTTTTAGTGATAAAAATTATTATACCCCCCTTTTTTTTTGTCCATGGAATTTGGTTTGACTTGTTCAGATCTTGTTATGGTTCTTTAGAATATTTTCATCGGGTTCAAATTTGGTTCGATTCAGATTTCAGGTATTTTTTAAAATCGGATTTTAATATTCGGGTCGAATTCATGTCCATGGAAATTATTTTGCCTTGCTCGGATCCAGTTATGGTTCTTTGCAATATTTTTGCCGGGATCAGATTTGGTTCAATTCAGATTTCGGCTTTTTATTCAAATGGAATTTTTGGGTTCTTGTCTTCTTGCATGTCCACAGAAATTATTCTGCCTTGTTCGAATAAGAACATGCTTCACTGGAATATTTTTGTCAAGTTCAGATTTGGTTCAATTCAGATTTCGTTTTTTTCAAATGGGATTTTTGGGTTTGAGTCTTCTTGCGTGTCTACGGAGATTATTCTGCCTTGTTCGAATAAAAACATGCTTCACTGGAATATTTTTGTCAAGTTCAGATTTGGTTCAGTTCAGATTTCGAGATTTAAAAAAAAAAAAAAAAAAGGTTCAGATTCGATTCATGTCCATGGAAATTTTTTGTCTTATTCAGATCCGGTTACAGTTCTTTGGATTTTTTTTTTTTTTTTGTCAGGTTCAGATTTGGTTCGATTCAAATTTCAGGTATTTTTTCAAATAGAAGTTTTAGGTTCGTTTCAAGTATCGGTATTGCATTTGGGGTCAACGGAAATTATTTTGTCATATTTGTATCCGGTTATGGTTCTTTCGAATATTTTGGTCGGATTCAGATGTGTTTTCAGTCAAATTTAAGGTTTTTTCAAATGGATTTTTTTAGGTTCGAGTCGGGTTTATATTCATGGAAATTATTTTGTCTTGCTTGGATCAGTTTATAGTTCTTTGGAATATTTTTGTCGGATTCAGATTTGGTTCAGTTCAAATTTCGGGTGTTTCTTCAAATAGAATTTTTGGGTTCGGGTCTTCTCGCATGTTAATGGACATTATTCTGTCTTGTTCGAATAAGGACATGCTTCACTGGAATATTTTTGTCAAGTTCAGATTTGGTTCAGTTCAGATTTTCAGATTTTTCCAATGAATTTTTTTGGGGTTCAGATTGGGTTCAAGTCCATGAAAATTTTTTGTCTTGTTCAGATCCGGTTACGGTTCTTTGAAATATTTTTTTCAGGTTCAGATTTGGTTCGATTCAAATTTCAGGTATTTTTTTGAATGGGAGTTTTAGGTTTGAGTCAGGTTTATGACCATGGAAATTATTTTGTCTTGCTGTGATCAGGTTATAGTTCTCTGAAATATTTTTATTGGTTTCAGATTTTGTTCGGGTCATATATCAGGGGTTTTTTTAAAGAAAATTTTTAGGTTCGGGTCAGATTTCATGCCCACGAAAATTATTTTTCCTTGTTCAGATCGGATTATGCTTCATTTGAACATCTTTGTGGGATTCAGAATTGGTTCGGGTCAGTTATCAAATCCATGTATTTTTTTCAAGTAGAATTTTTAGGTTCGGGTCGGGTTTATACTCACAGAATTTTTGTCTATCACAGATCGGAATGTAGTCTGTTTTTTTCTTTTTTTTGGGGGGAGGGGGGGATCGTGTTATGTTATGAATTAGTCTAAACATTAAGGTTATAACCAGTTTTGCTACTATTCTTTTTATGACAATTTCTGATAAATAATTAACTTTGCTATTTGATAATTTATTATGGAGTATGAATCGTCTGCGGCTTCGCAATGGTGAACAATCGTTCGCCATTGTATTTTCGTTTTAAAAACAAATTAAAGTCATAATAAAATTTTAAATTGAATAGAATACATTTAAATTTAATCAATGACTTTAAAAAAAAAACCTCCTAGAAAAGTGTTGTATATTTTTTTTACTGCAATACAGCTAATCGCTCATACATTCTAATGTTCGGAGTGCCAAAAATCTATGTACAACCATTGAGTAAAGAGAAATTAATAGAGTGGAAGTATAATGTCTTGGGGTGAAGCCAAAAACGTATCCCTAAAATCCGCTACATTAAGTCTAATTAAGCACCAATAAAACCATGTGCTTTGAAATGCCGATCAATTCAAACTGGTTTAAACCCGTATGTATTTATTTTTGTTTTTATCGTTTAAACTGTTATTGAAAAGATGACTAAAATGTCATTTAAAAAATGATCATTTGTGCAATTATTGGCTGTAGTAATACACGATCAGAATGCATAAAAAATACAAATAGATCTGTCATTGGCAAGAATTATTTGATTATTTTTATCACATAACTTTGAAATGTCAATATAGAAGCATCATTTAAGATTTTGCTTGAAGAAAAGTTAACATTTTTTCGTTAATGCCTTAAAATCGTCTACACCCTGAAATCTAGATTTTAGATTAAAATTTGTTTTATAAGTTTTCACGCATGATTTTAAAAGAATGTTTTCATCAATATATTTTATATACTGACATGCAATTATTAATATATTGTTAAGTCATAAACATTTTTCATCTACGTTATAAAGTATTAAAAAGTTCTAAAAAAAAAGTAAAACTTTTAGTAATACAATTTTTAGTTGAAATCAAATGTTTTCAATATTTTATTTTATTTTATTTTGACATTTAATTATTTCTTATTTTCCAATTTCAATTATTTTAAAAGCAAACATTTATTTTAATAAATAATATGATAGAAAAAAGACCATTTTAAAAAATTACTATTTCTTCTTAAAATGTGCTTCATCTGTATTTCATTTCTTTCAATTCATTTTATTAATACAAAATCCCTTCCTCTTACTTTTGATTGGGTCATTAAAATTTGAGTCATAAATGGTTTCATATTGCAAACCTTTTTTGCGGCTTGCTTCACCTCCACCTAACTTTTTCCTCCATGGCGTACAAAAGCTGTGATAAAAAATCCTCAGTTAAACCGACAGTTTGCCAGTCTATGAATTTTAAAGGTCTTTTGAAAAAACTCTCACTTTGGAAATGTTAAACACTCAAATTTATTTCTTTAATTCTGTCCCAGCTTTTTTAATTATTTTTGCGAAATTTTATGCAACCAACCAACCATAAACAAATGAAGGGAAAAAAGCCAATTTTTCTATGAGAGTGATCTTTGGAATTTAAATAATTACCAGTTAGTAATTGGAATTTCGAAATTCTGAAGCTCATGTGCATCAGGAGAGATTTGGGACTACTCTCAAAAAAATTTTGAGCCTCGTACATGCTGTAGATTTTGCTAGCCATCGCAGACACACACACACGCAGACAGAGCGTTTTGTTCTTTTATTAGTATAGATACCATTATAAAAAACTATATTTTTAACTATATTTTTTTTACCAACAAAATTGCATTTTGTTGGTAAAGCTATCATAAATAATCTTGTGCTGCAGTTGCAGCCTTATCAACAAAATGTAAGTGAGAAATGGCAAGCTGGGCATCGTCCTCGTAGCTTAAATGGTAGAACACTTGGAGTGTTATTCCAAGGGTTGCGAATTCGATCCTCGGCTTGGACATTTTTCTCTTTGTTGGTTCTACGACTTGTTAGCAATGTGATAGTCACATATTAAATATTCAATAATTTCAAGCATAATTTCACTGCTGATAATTAAATGAAAAATTAATTATAATGAAATGATGTATTCACTGATGCTTGGTTATTTGTGTCTCATGTTACGCCACAGATTTGTGTGTTCATGTAGACGTTATTATCTTGTGTTGCAGTTGAAGCCTTACCAACAAAATATAAATAAGAAATGGCAAGCTGGGCATTGTCCTCGTAGCTTAAATGATAGAGCATTTGAAGTGCTATTCCAAGGATTCTGGGTTTGATCCCCGGCTTGGATATTTTTCACTATGTTGATTCTACGACTTGTTACAAATGTGATAGTCACATATTAAATATTCAGTCCTACATACTTTTACATTTATGATAGTTTTAGGTGTAAATCAGTTGCTAAGCAACAGACAAAAGAAAACAGAATGAAATATGCGGATTTAAAATGAGTAAATTGATAAAATAAAATGTTTTATATTATTTGAAAACATGTATAAAATTCCATAATAAATTATATATCAATTTAAAAGCTCTGACAAATGTTTTGACAAAATTACAAACTATTTGGAATAATTTAAGATGCTTATTTAAAAATTTCAGCATGCAAAATTTACCATTTAAATCTATTATTCATATGATGCCTTTCTTTCACAAATGAAAATTTAAAAATCATCTGAATTGCCATAGAAAAACATTATGGCACAAAATAAAATATTCTGTATTTTCTGAACAAATAAGCCAAATCTAACAAAAAACTATACAGATTAATCCAGGTATCACACTAACATGCCCACTTAATTTGAAGATAATCGAATGTTTTTTGCAGCAGTTATTGCAGAGCAGACTGATTGACTAACAGACGAAAATCAAAAACATTTTTGTCTCCACGGTAAGCCTTCACTGGCATTTAGGAAATAAATAAGATAGTAACTGAAACATAAAAGGATGAGTAGATTCAATTTTGCTATGTATAATTACGAAAAATGAATAAATAACCATGTATAAAGCATTTTCCAACAAACATACAATTTCAAAAATCTCATTAGAATTTTTTGCAATTGTCATAATTTAGATGCATTAAATTAATAATGAGTTAAAAATAGCTAAATGAAAAATTTGTAATCCTGTTTATTTTTTACAGTATGTGTCACTTAAATAGATTCTATTTCTGACAAACTTTGTAACTTTGATGTCAAACTTTCATTAAATTAATAGCTAATCTCAATATACAGTAGAGTCATCCCCTCCCCTCCCATGAGTAGTTTAATGAATGAAAGCAACTGATTCTACTAACTACTATTTTATATGAGCAGCCTTACTTATGTATACTAATAAACTAAAAACATGTGATAGGAGGAGAAGTGGGGTGGAGTGAGTTTGAATAGTATCGGAAAAGTTTCTTAAAAATCTTTATAGATAGAGATGCATAAAATTTCATAAGTTTAAAAGGTAGTAAAAGTGAATTCCTCAACTGGACAGGGAGATTTTAGCATGTCTAGCATCTTTAACATTTCAACTTAATATTTCATTTATACATTTCATTCTTCTATTTTTAATACTTTTTTTTTTTTTTTTCACAGCATAACTGATTTCCATGCTCTTCTGTTTCATTCTTTAAAAGGAATTAGTCATGAAAATTTAGAAGTGCGTCTTCATGCTCTAGAAAAGCTCAAACAAGTTCTTCAAGCTAATCAGGTGATAAATTGTTTTTAAAGCTTAGTACAACATGTTCTATGTAATTTTAAGGAATAAACTTTATTTTCTTTTTCAGAGTGCAATTTATGAACATCTACTTGCTCGAGAAAATGTTGATAATCTGCTCTCCAATCTTATTGCTGCGGTATATAGTTTTCATTTTTAATACTGTAAATAAAAATAAAAATCCACAATACATACAAACTTTTACCATATACTTTTTTTTTCTATTACCATAGTTGATTAGTGGCTGCCGAGAATCTGATAGCAGAGTTCGGATTGCTTTAGGAGAATGCCTTGGATCATTAGGTGCAATAGATCCTGGAAGGTAAGATGTATGATAATGTCACAACGTTGCAAAAAGGAAATATATTTTTAACTAGAAATGTCATTTATTGTTTATTTGAGTGAGATACCAGAAATCATTTATCTTCAAATTTCATGTTGCAGCAATCTGAAAATTTAGGAAGTAAAATAGACCTTAGTAGTTAGTTAAAGTTAAAAAGGCTGATATGTCAGAATAAGTTTGCATCCAGACCTCAAAAAATAGAATTCAGTAGAATCTTTCATACACAAAATCATGTCTGAAAAAAATGATATCTTGCTTATTTCATGTCAATTGGCCAAGCTCTTGTTTGACCCTCCCTTCAATTTTGATACAAATACTACAAGACATACATGTAGGTTGAAGACGGACATCTGCAAACTATCAGAGTCAGGAATAATATACAGTGAAGTCTCTAAAATCTGCACTTCTAAAATTTGCATTGATTTCAAAATGTAAACAGTCTTAACTTAACAAAAAAACAAAACAAAAAACTTAGCGTAAACTTAACGAAGTCATAATCATACAATGGATACAGTGAAGAAGGGGGGAAGAAAGAAGCAAAATGATTTAAAAAAAAAAAAAAAAAGATGGGAAAAAAAAACAGATTGTATTAAAAGTAAATAGACACAAATAAAAGAGCTCAATAAATAATAAATAAATAAATAATTATGTGTATATAGTTATAAGCGCACGCACACACATATATATATATATAAAAGTATGTATGTAATGTATACTAGTTCAGAAAAATTCTGACAAAAATGAAAGGAAGAAAGTTACCTCAAAGATCTGAAGTCCATGAGAAAGTAAGGAAAAATGAGAAAGTGGAATTCCGTTTGTTCAAATTAAACAAAGTCAAGGGAAAATGGGTTTGAATAAATGAAAATTTTTAATGTTATTTTGCTATTGAAAATTTCGGGACTTCATATTTAATTTGAATTAAGCAAGGATTCGATTTATCCAATTTCAAAGTAACAAGAACCTATTGTATAGAGCAGTTCACATCATGTGACTTTCACTGTAGAACAATGAAAAAAAGCTGTAGGACACACAAATAAAAAAAGCATTGGTAAAGGTAGTGATAGCTGTCTTACAGCAACAGCAAAAACCTGTTGGTGACATCATCTTACATATCTCTATATCCTTCAATAGTAACCTAATTTATTCTGCTTAAATTAAGTTATTGCTGTAGAAATTTAACTTTGCAACCCTTGTTTTTGTGGTTTTGATAAAAGAATAAGGAAAATTATTGTGAATGCATTTATTTTTTTATTGATAAAGGAATATCAAAAATTACAAAATTTCAAAGTTTATCTTGAAGTAAGGTAACTTCAACATGCTAATTCAATCTGACTGTTAAAAATCTTTATGCTTAAATGGTTATGCCTTTGCTGCAGACTCACTCCATTACTTTTACAGACAACTATTACTTGACTATATTATGGAGCTTTCTCATCGGTTAGAATAGATATATTCTATAAAAGTGATGGAATGGCTAAATAGCAATAGCTGTAAACTTTTAATTGTGTAGATATTGTAATAATACACTGTTAAAAATCTTCAGCTTTTGCTGCAGGCTAACTCATTCATTTTCAGAGAAAGCGAAAACAATTACTTGACTATACTATGGAGCATTCTCATTGGTCAAAATACAGATATTCTGAAAAAACGGTGGAATGACTATGTAGCTAAAGTTGCATTTTCAGCAGTATACGATGTTTACATTGAAATTTGAAATTATGCCCAGATATTGCTGGGATCGACTCTTTGTATTTCAGCATTGTTGCATATTTACGAAATTAAAATTTGTAGCTCATTTTGTATAGCAGATTTTCATCCTATTTATTCTAAAGGCTGTAACTTGGGTAAGCAGAATTGTGAAATACTAGAAACTTCTTTGTGAATTTATCAATGTTTAATGTAACAGACCACTTTAAATCATTAAAATGATGGGATGATTTTATTTGAAAGCTTGCGAAAAATGAGAGTTTGAACGATATGATATCTATTTAGATGTACAAGGAATTTTAAAAGCACGAAATGACGCAAGTAACACAAGTTTATGTTGTAAAATATTTGTTTTTGATTGTTTTGTAAAAATACATCTTTTTTGTGCGTTTTAATGCATCTTTATTTATAAGCAATATATTTCCCATGATTTAAAGTTATCAACATATTAGAAAATAGTAATTTGGTGTGTATTAGAAAAATGTGCCAAATACTTGTGCATTGCTGAAGCACATCTTTTCAAAAACATGTAACGTGTTCATCCACTCAGCTCTACAGTTACAAAAGTGTAAGCTATCCTCGATCTAGTTTAAAATGATGTCAATCTATTAAAATTATTGTTGTTAATTAATTTTTCATTGTTTAATCTTTTTGAACAAAATTCTGTGGAAATATTGAAAATTAATTTATTAGTGTGTTCTCATTATGTATACCAAATCTTTTTTAACTTAAAGCAGTATAATTTTTTTTAAGTTAAATAATTGAATAATTTCAGATTGGATACAAAAACATCTTCTACAAAAGAAACTTTAAACAAATTTTATTCTGGTATTGATGATGAGGATTTCGCTTTTGCATTAATACAAGAATTGGTCCATTCATTTCTTGCTGCTGATGAATGTAGCATACAGGTAAATTTGTTTCAAATGTTACTTTTGATAATTGTAATCACTGATCAAACTTTCCTAGAATTTTATTTTCATAAATTAATTAATATAACTCTCAAGTATACAATAAAATAAATCTAAAACACAATTGATCAGGATCAAGACAATTTTCCATCATAGATATTATTCTGTCTTACAAGGGGATCACCAAACATGGTGAGCACAGATTTTGATGATTTCATTCTTCAAATTGGCCTTAGTTTTTGAGAAATTGGGGGTAAAAGTTTAGTGCTTATTTCAAATAGCTGTTAGTATTGCAAGCAGATTGTGGATCCGTGGCGCTGCAGTAACATGTGAGACTTCAGACTCGGCCTTAGCGGGTTCAACTCAAAGTTAGAACTTTTTTTTTTCCCTTCATATACTTTTTACATGTTACATATTTCAGGGATGCCACTTTTCCGCCTTTTGGCGGATTTCCGCTTTTTTTAATTTTTAAAAATTCGTTAAGCGATCACTAGATAAAATAACGATTTTCGTCGAACGATCGCGAAATACAACAGCCTTTTTTGTCAAGCGATCGCGAAATATAACATCGATTTTCGTTAAAAGATCGAAAAAAAACGGCTATTTTCACCAAACAGTCGCGATATAAAGCAGCAATTTTCATCAAACGGTCGCGATATAAAGCAGCAATTTTCATCAAACGGTCGCGATATAAAGCAGCAATTTTCATCAAACGATCGCGAAACGAAACAGTGGTTTTCTTGAAACGATCGCAATGTGAAACGGCGGTTTTTGTCTAACGATCGCTAAATGAAATGGCCATTTTCGTTAAACGATCGCGATATAAAACGGCGATTTTCGTCAAACGATCGCGAAACGAAACAGTGATTTTTGTGAAACGGCGATTTTTGTCCAGGGATCGCGATGTGAAACGGTGATTTTTGTCAAATGATCATGATGTGAAACATCTATTTTCGTCAAACGATCGCTAAATAAAACGGCGATTTTCGTCAAACAATCGCAATGTAAAACGACGATTTTCGTCAAACGATCGCGATATTAAACGGCGATTTTCGTCAAACAATCGCAATGTAAAACGACAATTTTCGTCAAACGATCGCGATATTAAACGGCGATTTTCGTCAAACGATCGCGTAACGAAGCGGTGATTTTTCTGAAACGACGATTTTTGTCAAACAATCATGTGAAACGGCGATTTTCGTCAAACGATCGCTAAATAAAACGGCGATTTTCGCCAAACGATCATGAAATAAAACAGTTATTTTCGTCAAATTTTAAAAAAAAACTGCAAAATTTTGCTATTCACTCGTGGAATAATCGTTGAATTTATTGCTGAGTTACTTGAGTTGGTTTAAAATGATGCGATACATAAAATTCTTCACTGAACCTGTTGCTGGGTTACCTTAATTGATGTAAAATACTGTGAACTAAAGAAAAATCATTTTAACTTACTCTTATAAATTAAAAGTTTTCAACGAAAGAAAAGCTGTAATTTTTTATTTAGTTTATTATAAACAATATTTTCAAAATTCACACATAAAGTTGTGAAAAATGTCGTAAATTTTACTTTACGCATAATTTCCTCTTTTTTGCAATTTTCTGAGTGGCATCCCTGATATTTTAAGCAGAATTGGGAATTCTACAAGCTTTGAACTTTTTGGTATTTTCTTAATAAATTAAATTTATATTTTTGAATTTATTTCATGAAAATTCATTTTTTCTGCAATTTTTAAACTGTTTTTATTGACAAAACTGCAAAACTAATTTATGCCTAGAACTCTTTTTTTTTTTTTAATTAATTATTATGTAATTTCTTTTTTTATTAAGCACAATTCTGAAATAATAATTTTTCTTTTTTCTATCGCCTTTTTTGTGAATTTTTTTAATGCAAATTTATCCTTTTTTATATAAATTATATAAAATAATTTTCAGGTGCCATTTCTCAAACATTTATAGGATTAGTTAATTCAAATAGTGCATACCTTCGAAAGTGTAATAAAATATTAATGCAGTAGTGCTAAAATATTATCCAAATTTTTGCTGATCTTTAAATACATTCATCTCTAAAGTTCAACCTAAACATTATTTATCGTTTGCACAAATGACAGATTATATAAAAAAAATTATACAGGCATTTTTATTTTAACAAATTAAAACAATATTCATAAAAAAATAAACTAGAGCAGAAAAGTTGCCTGCTAATGACAAATATATAAAATTTAAGGCACATAAAATAAAATATATGTATTTATTTTATTTGTCTGCTTTTATTTTCTCTATAAAATCATGCAAAAATAGAAATCCTTTTTACTAATGTCATTTAGCTTCTTTTGCAGACAAATAAAAGATTTGCAACATTGGTATGTATATGTATAGGTAAAATTACGGTACGCAAATTGAGCGAAGGTAGTATTTGTGTCGGATTGAATGCTAAAAATACTGTAATGGAAGGAACCAGCACTAGTATAGAAAATTCTTGTTCGGAAAAGGAACAAAAAGGCAAAATTACAAATGCATTAAAATACTGTGAGACGTTGTTACAAAATGATAATCTACTTACAAATTCTCCACTGGATGATATTTCCTGTGTTTCTATTGCTATGTCTGATGAATTTCATTATTCAATATTAAAAATATTAGAGGATCGACAAATTATTGAGGCAGATGAACTGATATTGAATGAAGAATATAAATTAAAGGAATTTACAAAGGTATGATTTTTTTTTACTTAGCAATATATATATATGTATTTATACGCTATATTTCATTCCGAAAAAATCAAAAAAGTAAAAAGTAAAAATTGAAAAAGTAAATTATCCCCATAAGAAAATATTAATAAGTTCAAAGCTGTAGAATTCCCAATTCTGCTTAAAATATGCAAAGTGTAAAAAGTATATAAAGAAAAAAAAAGTTCTAACTTGGAGTTGAACCTGCCAAGTCCTGGAGTCTCGCACGTTACCCGAACGCCACGGAGCCACAATCTGATTGCAATAGTAACAGCTATTTGAAATAAGTGCTAAACTTTGACCCCCCAATTTCTCAAAAACTAAGGCCCATTTGAAGAAACCCTTTCAGCCGAATAATTAGTGGTATGACCCCCTACAATATACTTTGAAATCATCAAAATCTGTGTGCACCATGTTTGGTGGTCCCCTTGTTAGACGAAGTTTATTGAATTTAAAATTGTTCTGCATTAGACAGACTTCTATCTTACACACAGTCTCTCTTATATAGAATTTACTGTATTTCATCATTTTTTACATTTCCTTTTAATTAAATAAATAAATAAGTTTCAGCCCATAATTCAAATTTATTGTGTGGTTTAGTTTTAACTTTATACATTACTTTTGCTTTCAATTATATGTGTGGATTTTTAAACTTGTGATGTAAAACTTGATGAATAAAAATGTTTATCATTTTATTATTGAAACTGTCACATCTTGCAAAACTAAAATTATAGAAATAATTTTTATAGATTTGAAAGTGCATTTTATCCTTTATAAGAATATAAGAAGCAATTGAGTAAAAATAATGATATAAAAGCTAGTTGGATGTGCTTATCCCAAAACTTTCTAAATCTCATACATCTTATGTTTCTAAAAGTAGTCACACATGTTATTAGTTCAATACAATACCAACTTTAATTTTCATTTTAAATTTCTACATCTGTCAATAATTCGGAGGGGAGAGAAAAAATCTTGATCAAGATATTTATTAAAATCAATAGTCTTTTCTCATTCTGTTGTCATCAGCTTTTTGCAAATAGCTGGCTATGCATGATGCTGGTTCCCATCTCTGCACAAACCAGTGAACAATAAAACTACAAAAAACTGAGATAATAATACAAAAATTGCTATCAGAGCTGCCTTTTCCATAGAATATTTCCAAATTCAAGAAAGATTTGCTGGCCATTGGCAAAATATGCACAAAATTTTAAGTTCAGTTCTATGCAGAGCTTCATACACTTTTCAGTGGCACAATAATGAAAACAGCAAAGAAGTTGCTTTTACAACGCACCCTTCCGGCAATTTTTTTTTCAAATTCAAGAATTAACTGCTTGCCATTGCCAAAAACAGACACAAAAAACTTAGTTCAGTTCTATGCATGATTTCATATATTTTTTAATAGTACAATGTTGAAAAATGCACATAAATTACTGTTACAGCACTTGCTACCAGCAGAAGCTTTTCAAATTCAGGAAGAACCTGCTGGCTCTAACCAAAAACGTGCACAAAAAATGTGGTTCAACTCTGTGTAAAACTTCATACACTTTTCGATAACAAAATATTGAAAATAGCACAAAAATCTTTATTACAGTGCCCCCTTCTGGCATAATATTTCAAAACTGAAGGAGGATCTGCTTGCCACAGCCAAAAACATATGCAAAAAATTTGGTTCAATTATATGCATATCTTCATATACTTTTCGATGGTACAATGGCGACACATCGACATACAGACAGGTAGACATTTTGTATAAATGCATTTTTTGGAACCTCAGACCCCTGAAACATGTAAATCCATTAAAAATTGAATGAAAAAAAAAAAAAAAAAAAAAAAAAAAAATTGTAGTTCTTTTTTCTATTGGAGATAAAAGAAAGTAAAAAATTTGTTTCAGTTCTATGCCTATCTTCATGAACTTTTTGATGATAAAATGACACCATATGGACACACGGACAGACAGTTTGTAAAAAACATGTTTTTTTGGGATCCTTGACCCCTAAATGTGTACATTTGCTGAAAATCAATAAAAAAAAAAAAATAGAAATAAATAGAATAAGTACAAGCTAAAACATTTATTTTATATTATTTTTTTAATCATTTAATATATAAAATTAAAATTTTATATTTCATAATTCTGAATTTTTTATCTTTATCACAATCGATCTTGCTACTTTTTTAAGAGTACAATCATATTGTGATATTGGATATATATATTATTGAAATATTTCATTGTAGATTAAAAATTTAATCATTTCAGGTAATTTAATTACATTTGTCAACCCGAACCCAACCCCTGACCATCAAAACCCAACCCCTATCCACAAAAATGTTAACTGTCTAGACCCAAACTAAACTGCGGGTTTCATGGAGTTTGATGCTTACATTATATATTTCTTACATAAAGTGGATAACCTGATCCTGGGCAGGACTCTACTCTGTATGCATATATAAATTTGAAAATCCTTTTGGTGCATTGTTTTAACATTTCATAAAATGTATAATTTCAGATAAATATGACCTTTTAAACAAAACTTTTTAACCTCTGCTTTAGGATTGTTCTGCTTGTGCTATTCAAGAAGTGTTAAGGTTTTACAAATGTTCAAATGAAAAAGGTTCTAGTGGTAGTCAGCTGTGGAAACGTTTTCCTCCCGATATCCAAGAAATATTAGCAGTACTGTTTCATTCTCAGTAAGATTATTTTATTTTATTTTATTTTAAGACATTATTAAAATATATTAATGATTTTGTCAAGGAACAATTTACTAGCTCTGTAATTCATTTTGTAAATGATTTCCACATATGATTAATGTGTAATTAAAATTTTACATTGTGTAAAAAAAAGCTGGACACTTTTTTTTTTTTTTTTTTATTTACTTCATTTGTATTTACATTTATGGTGTGATTATTTTAAGGGTGTCATTTTATATGCCATCCTTTTTTTATAACGTAAAAAATAAATTGCTATAATGGCTAAATTATAGATAAATGAACTTTGTTGAATAACACGCTGTAAAAAAGTAGAAAGACAGCTCTGAAAAATTGAATTTATTGGACGCATCTGTTATAGATATGGTAGGGGAGAGTGTTGTACCTTGGGACAGTTTTCGCATTTTAATTTTTTACTTTGATGATTATAATCCGATTTAAAATTTGAAAGCAGCATTTGAATATACCAACATTTTTCTCTATTTTATTTTTTTAGAAATTCACACAGTTCGAAAATAAAAAATTGCCATTCTAAGTAGGGAAGGCAAAACTGTCCCAAGATACAACATCCTGTTGTACCTTGGGACATACTATATATTTCAGCCAATAGACATATAACGAATTAACAATTTTGTACAATAAATAATACAATATTTTGTAGAATAACAATAACTAGTTAGATAATTTTGTGCCAACAATTTTTTTTTTCCAATAAAATATGTCATGTAGCTTCAGATACATAGAAGAGCATATTTTTTTCCGCCAGATATTTTAGCAAGAAAATAATGTACTTTCTTGATTTCTTACTTTTAAAACAGCTATGGTATGATCATAATCCATATTGTCACCATTTTTTATGCTAGGTAAAATGAGTTTGTCATTAACAGATTCAAAACTTCTATTTTGTCCCAGAGATGGTCTTTTATTTGATTTTCTTGCTACCCCAGTTTCCTGTCTGGCATTTTCAATTTCAGAATTTCAGCTTTACTTAAAGAAACTCTTAAAATGTAGATTTTCGTTTTCTGCTGCAGACATTGCTGTTATAAGCTGCTGCTATGAAGAATCACCTAATCCTTACTATGTATGTGATATTTTGAGAATGTGAAAATAAAGTTGTTATGCACAGTATTGTTTACAGGGGGTGGCCCGGGAGAGACATTCCTCCTTGGAGCAATGCAATCCCCCCCCCCCCCAGATGACTTGATATTTTGTGTTTTCAATTATAAAAAATGCAGTCCCCCCCCCCCCCCATTCATTCATTCATTCACTGTTTCATTCAACATTTCAGTTGAATGAAATGGCTATCAGTTACATTTTATTAAAAGTTCATCTTCGCTGAATACATTTTTATTGATTGAATAAATGCCTGTTATTTCAAAGCCTTTAATAATATTTGATAGTATGAAAGCTTTTTTAAATGCATTTTCAACAACTTCTACTACGACATATATTGTGATTAACTGTCTAGAATGTAACATCAAACTACGGCCCAAAGACAGTAGGGTGGGAATTGTAAACAAAATAATTTCAACTTCCCAAACTTTCTCTATTGTAAGAATCAAAATATAGCCGAAAATGAAATAAATAGTTTGACAGATTTTTTTTTATTTTTATTTTAAAGCAAATAGTATGTCATATTCGAAATATAATGGACAAAAAGCAGATGGATAAAAACCAGACTGTGGAAAAATTGGCATAGTTTAACATTTTGAAGTTCTCTGATTTTGTTTTCGTCATTTTAAAATCTATTCCATACTTACCAGGTGTCCCAAAAATGACTGATGGATTTTAAAATTCAATAATTTGCAAACGGTGACAGCTATTAAAAATTTTTTTGCAGGGGGTTATGTATATTGTCAGGAGTTTTTTTTTACCGTAATTTTTTATTTTCATTCGAATTTCAAACAATAGATGGCGCTGACAGTGATTGAAGCTCAGTCGACACCGAAACTGACATTATTCAGCATTGATGCAAAGGAAGGAGATTAAGGCTATGGAGTGTGTCTCATTCACCAGTAAAATCTTGCTCTGAGGCCCCGATTCAAACTCATTCGATATGATTTCAATTGAATGCATTGTTGCCATGGAAATAACAGATTCTTGTATAGTGAAATACAGCATTCAGAAGTGGACATAAATTTAGCAAGCAGTATTCGAGTTTGTAGGAGATTTTACATTTATGAAGTTTTATTTTCCTGGATTAAATTATTTTTTATGGCATGATTTAAAGAATATTTTATGCAATGTATTTTAAAACTACACTGTTAAAAATTTGAAATTTTTGTTGCATCGTCACTTCTTTGCTTTTATAGAAAATGATTACTTCACTGTATTATGGAGCATTCTCATTGGTCAAAAAAGATATATTCTATAATAGCAGTGGAGTGACGATGCAGCAAAAGTTTCAAATTTTTAACAGTGTAGTTTTAAAATATGATGCATAAAGTATTCTTTAAATTATGCCATGAAAAGTAATATAATCTGGGAAAATAAAACTTCATAAATGTAAAATCTCCTGCAAACTCGAATACTGCTTGCGAAATTTAGACCCACTTCTGAATGCTGCATTCTACTATCCAAGAATCTGTTATTTCCATGGCAACAATGCACTCCATTGAAATCTATTTATTTATTTATTTATTTATTTATTGAATAACGTACATCTGACTTGTGTGCTGTTTTATAAGCCATTGAAATCATATCTAATGAGTTTGAATCGGGGCCTGAGAGTAAGATTTTACTGGTCAATTAGATGCAATCCATACCCTTAATCTCCTTCCTCTGCATCAGTGCTGAGTGACATCAGTTTCAGTGTCTTTTGAGCTTCAGTCACAGTCAGCGCCATCTATTGTTCGAAATTCAAATTCAAATAAAAAATGACGGCAAAAAACTACTGACATTACACATAACTCTCCTGCAAAAATTTTTTGAATAGCTGTCACCGTTTGCAAGTTATTGAATTTTAAAATCCATCAGTTATTTTTGGGACACCCGGTATATACGTGTGTGTATGCATCAGGCATGCACCAAATAGTGATTTTGGCCGAATGCCGAATATTCAGCCGACATGTGAACCGAATACCAAATATTCGGCTTTCCAAATACTTTTTATATTTAAAAGTAAAGGTATTGAAATGTTACTTTTTCAAACAATTGTACATACTATTTAATAAAAGAAACTTACATTTTGATAAACAAGAGTTTTCTTTTATAAGAACATTTAGTATTGGAAAAAAAATCTGCTTTGAGTTATTTAAGAAGCACAATTATGAGACTTTTTAAATTAATAAAATTTGAAATTTCATGGTTTCTTCTATGAATTAAAATAAACATTTTAAAATAAAGAGAAACAATGAATAAATAGTCGAAGAAAACTTTACAGTCTCTTAATTGTCCTTTTTCAATAACTGCAGATTTTTTTCAATATAAAGTACAAATACTTTCAACTTAATTCTTAATAAAGAAATATGTAGCTCATAGCTCTTTTCTTATGAAAGATGGCATTTTCCATTCTTCCCATCATATCATATTTTGCAGAAATCAAAGCATGTGAGTTCAAAATATACTTATGATGTCTTATTTATTGTTAATGCAACAAACGAAAACACAAGTTTGACCTAGAGTGTGATGAAATTCAATGTATTTATGACTCAATAAGTTGATTATGGTTTCATGAACAAAAATTCCCTTGATAACTATTACTATTCTAAAAAGATTTTCTTCTTGTTTAATGACTTTTATTTAAGAAAAGCAAGAAATAGATTATTTATTAAACAAAATGTAGGAACTTGCATTTGCACATCATTTATTTCTAAGGAGAATCCTAATAAATCACCATTTTAATCCGTCTCATGGTTAATTTTCTTAAGTTATACTTTACAAACAACATAAATAATGTAAAAACATTCTATTTTATTTAAATATGATTTTCTTTCTAATTATTTTAAATATATTTAAAATTGACAGTTAAAAGTAGAAATTGTGAAAAGTTTTTAAAAATGTGTTTTAAGAGGTTTTATTGAATTCAGCCGAATAGTTTGATATTCAACCAAGCCGAATATTCGACTTAACCGAATAGTTTGATATTCAGCCTAACAGAATATTCAGTAACATGGCCGAATACCTAATAGATACCGAATATTCAGTGCATCCCTAATATGCATGTATATTAGAATTTTCACAAAAGGTTTTAAGTCTCTGGAGCTCATTCTTAATGATGAAATTGGGTTTATCTCTTATCTTGAATTAGGTTTTTCTGATGAAATTTGTATCTAAAATCTAAATCTACCTCCACCTGTAGGTCAAGCCAGCTGGGAGTTTTTTTGTTTGTTTAAGTTGTTTTTTAAAGACATGGCATTCACAAAAGTTTTTTTAAAAGGAATGAATTGGTTGTAATTTGAGACTTTCATCTTTCATAAAAAATTGAAAAACATTTTTTGTCATATAAATAGTAATTTTTGCAAATTCTGTGCATTTATTCTTAAAATACATATTGCTTATATCTTCATCAAATTTGCCTTTTGACAAAGGGAAAAAAATGAGTCTTCTTACAGTTTATTTAATACCAAACTTCTCATTTGTGAATTGAATATAAATTCTCATTTGATATAAATTTTTATAAATTTGTGTGCTATATATTAATGTTTAAAAAAGGGATATTATTTTTGAAAAATAATAATTATAATAATAATTACCCATTTTTTTTTTTTCATCCAACTTATTTCTAAAGATATTTGAGTTTTACATATACTATATTTAAATCCTTTTATAAACAAACATTAAAGTTTGTATGTTTTTTTCATAGTTTTTTATACCTTTTGGCAACAAATTTCACTTTCCAAAGCCTGAATTGTGCCAAGTTTTTTTGAAAAACATTAAGGCCCCCTATAGTGGAAAAGTGTCCTTAATTATTATGTTATTTATATAATTTTTATCTTCATAAATATTTTTCTCTGAATTTTAGATTTAGTTTGTCATACAACTTTTATGATAACTATTTCTTATTTTACATCATTCATTATATTATACTCTATTGAATTATTTAAAATTTTATGTATGCATATAATTTTAGATATAAACCTATAGAGAGATCTCGCAAGAAATTTCCTTCACCTATTTATAAAAGCAAAATTGGCAGCACGTACAGAGACTGGACAAAGCATTGGTTTTACAGTCTTCTTCAAAAAGTGTGTAGTTATTTTCTCAAGTATTATTCATTTTAGAATATTTATTTATGTTTTTAATTGTTGCTCTAAAATTAAAAAAGGTATACTTAAAAGTAGGGATGCACAACCTGTGACCCGCGGGCCACTTCTGGCCCGCGATGGGTTAAAGTGTGGCCTGCGAGTTCAGTCAATTTACAACTGGAAAAAAATACAATTATTTTGCATATGTGACAGGAAAAAATCGTACATTTCAGCAATTTTCTGCAGGAAAATATAAAATTTTGTCACTTAAGAATTGCAAATTTTATTGACCGGTACCTAAAAATCACAAATTTCATTAATTGAGGAAAAAAGCTAATTTTGTCGACAAGGCTTGCAAAAATCGCAAGTTTCACTCTTCAGATATTCAAAAATCTCAAATTTTGTCCATGAAGTTAAAAAAAAATAGCAAATTACCCCAATTGGGCAAAGAAAGATCACGAGGTTTGTTGATCAGGCATAGAAAAATCGGGAATTTTGTCGGTCTTATTCGAAAAATCTCACATTTCGGTGATAGGGCAAAAAAAAAAAAAAAAAAAAATCATCGATTTTGTAGATGATGCTCAAAAAAATTACAAATTAAATTCATCGGTTGCAAGGAAAAAAAAATGATTTTTTTTTTTTTTTTCAGTTTATCGCATCAAAAGAAAAAAAAAAAAAGAGAACACTCATATCGTTGATTGGGCATGGACAAAAAAATTACAAATTCCATTGATAAGGCACAGAAAAATCGCAAATTTATCAATGATGCCAAGAAAAAATGAAAATTTCACTAATCGGCTGTGAAACAATTGTAAATTTAATCAATTTATCCAGAGAAAAAAATTGCGAGTTTCATCTTACCGCATAAAAAAAAATCAGATTTCGTCACTTAGTACAAAAATCACGAATTTTGTTGATCTGGCACAGAAAATGCATATTTTGTGAATTAAAGGTGAAAAAGTGCACATTTCATTGATCAGACACCGAAAAATTGCGAGAATTATCGATCGGTTTCTGAAAAATGGCAAATATGGTCGATCAGGTGCAGAAAAATCGCAAATTTTGTCGATCAGGCATAGACAAATAAATAATTTCTTTGATCGGCTTCAGAAAAATCGTGAATTTTGTCGACAAGGATTGGGAAAATCGTGAATTTTGTCAACAAGGATTGAAAAAATCATGAATTTCACCGAGCAGGTGCGGAAAAATTGTAAATTTTGCCAATCAAGGCAGAAAAATCATGAATTTCGCCGATCAGGTGCAGAAAAATCTGAATTTTGCCAATCATGTTAAGAAAAATCGAGAATTTCATAGCTTTGCTTAGCAATACACATTTACACATAGCAATACACAATATACATTTGCTTAGCAATAATCGTGAATTTTGTTTATCAAACTCATAAAAATCACGAATTTCGTTGTTTAGGTGCAGAAAAATTGTGAATCTCGTCGATCATGTGCGGAAAAATCACAAATTTTGCTGATCATGTGAGGCAAAATCACTAATTTTGTCAATCAGCTTTGTAAAAATAGCGAATTTTGTTGATCAGGTGCAGAAAAATCCTGCATTTTCTTGATTGGTTTCATAAGAATTGTGAATTTTATTAATCAGGCAAGGAAATTATGCAGATTTTTTCGATCAACTGCTTAAAAATTGCAAATTTTGTCGATTAGTTTTGTAAAATGTGCAAATTTAATCTATCAGGCATGGAAGAATTACAATTTTCATTGATCGGGCACAGAAAATCATGAATCTTTGTTGATCAGGCACAAAAATTCTTGTTTATCGGCTGCTTCTACCTCTTTCGTTCACATTTTTTTGCTACCAGCAGTTTATGCTTGTTTTTTAGCACTTTTAATAAAACAAAACATACTCCTGTAAAAAGCCAAGGAATATTTTTACATCTTAAAAATAATCCTTGCTACATCTGTTATATATAAACTAAAATCTGCTGATATATCCTCACCATGTGAATTGGATATTTTAACTAAGTAAGCAAACTTAAAGGGGAAAAATTAAATGTGTATTTTTTAACCGTAAGGAAATATTTTATTGTGCAGAAAATACAAGGACTAATTAATGCCTACACGCAAGAGGAGGCCAGAGTCCCAGCAGAAGTGAACAATATTTATATTGAACAGATGTCATACACACATCCCATTAGCCCAATTTTTTCAGATGCCAATTTGGCGAAATCCTCGAAGAAGTTTGAGAAATTTAAATTTCAACCCATTATGGGTCCGTAATGTGACCCAAAATGACGAGAGAAATTTTTTTTATGCTAGATTTGTAATGTATGAAGCTTAAGCTTTCAATAGACATATTACATCAAAAATTGAGAAGCGCCCCCTCCCCTGCTCCTCCCCCCCCAAAAAAAGTGCTATGGGAGAAAACCAGAAAACTGAAAAAGAGCACCGAAGAAAGTTATCTATGCTGTAATTTTTCTCCCCGCTGTAGCTTCCATAGAAACAAAGTTATAGGCTTTTAAAAATTGAAGTGAAGAAATAAACAAAATTAAGTGAATAACCGACAGGGGGGGGGGGTCCACAGGTCCGGGGGTGCTATGTAGCTTAAACTTTTAAGTTAAAAGTGGTAGAAAATCAAATAAGCTATATTTTAAGGTGTATGTGGGGGGGGGGGGCTTCAAGCTCTTCCCCCCTGGAAGAATCCTTCAAAGAGAGAACTTTAAAATAATGTGCCTAGGTTACGGTAACAACGTAACGAGTTCAATGTTTTTTTCGCATCTCGAAAAAATTCTCAAAGCGCCTAAGGACGTTTTCAAATCAAAAATTCGATCTAAAATAATAAAAACGCAAAAGTTTTGAAAACTGCCCCCCACCGTGGGAACTGAATTCGGAAAGGGAGGGGGATCATAATATGAAAGAGTAATCCGCGATCTTCAAGATGATATACTACAGGACGGGTTTAAAAAATTAAAATTGTCCCCCTCCCCCAGCCCCCGTGTGCCCACCCTTTCACCCCCAAATTCCTGCAGCCTGCACTTTAATTATTTTACATTTGAAAAATAATATTTAACGAATGGTTTATCAAAAAACCACATTTAAAATAATAGGCATGCTTCTTTCTGTACCTCGTTTCTCGATAAACCTTTCATTTCACAAAGCTTCATCGATAAAACTCTCCTCGATAAACCTCCTCATCTCCATTCTCAGCGAGAACGAAAATCATCCTTATCGAAAAAAGTTTTCATCAAGAAACGACAAGTACTCAAAATGGCACATTTATCACAGTAAAAATTCATCGCCAAGCTCAAGTCCTTCGTTAAACCTCAGATGGCATCGAGGTACACTTTCATTGTGAAGAAACGAATTTCTCGAAATGGCTGAGTTTATCGAGATGAAATTTGCTGAAATGAGAGATATATACAAAAGCTCTTTTAACCATTCTTTCATATTATGAATCTTTTCTCTTTTGGAATTAAATTTTAAGGGGTGGGGGGACGATGAAGGGGTGAATTTTTTAAATCGTAGCTATTTCGACAGTAAATGTTTTTTTTATGTGGATTTTACTCTCGGGTAAATATTGTTTATTAATATTTACCGGATTTATTTATCTTTATTAAATATAAAGATTTTAAATTGGGGAGGCTAATTCATTTTTAGGTGCATTTTGGGAAAAATGAGTGAACTCACGGATGACATGTAAATTCACACTTTTTTTTTCACAAGTCATGTTTTTTATACATATGATCGGAATGTTTTCGCACCTATCTTTCATTTTACGAATCTTTCTCATCCTGGAGTTGAATTTCAGGAGGGGGAGAGGGGGAGCGATAAGGGGTGAATTTTTTAAATCGTAGCTATTTGGACAATAAATATCATTTTAGATGTGGAATTTTTTTATGGAACTCTCCAGTAAATATTATTTATTAAAGATAAAAATTTTAAAGTGGGGGCTGCATCATTCTTAAGTATATTTTGGGAAAATTGAATGAACCCATGGGTGATATGTAAAATTCAAACTTTTTTTGGACCCGTCATGTTATATACATATCATCAGAAAATTTCCGCACCACTCTTACATTTTATGAATCTTCATCCTCCTGGAGTTGAATTTCAGTAAAGGGGGAGAGGAGGAGCAATAAGGAGGAGAATTTTTTAATCGTAGCTATTTTGACAATAAATATCATTTTAAATGTGGAATTTATGGAATTACTAGGACTGAGAAATATTTTTCAGAATTTTTTTGTTCTGTCATGTGATATATCATAGGAAGGTTTTCTGGCTATTCTTTCATATTACGAACTTTTCTCATGCTGGAGTTGAATTTTAGGAAGGAGGGGAGGGGGAGCGATTAGGGGGGTGATTTTTTTTTTTAATTGTAGCTATTTTGACAATAAATATAATTTTAGACGTGTTTTTTGATGGAGTTCTCCTGTAAATATTATTTATAAAATATAACATTTTTAAAGAGGGAGCTACGTTATTTCCGGGTGCATTCTGGGACTAAAAAGTGAACTCACGGGTAAGGAGTAAATTTCAACCTTTTTTTGGAACCTGTCATGTCATATATTCTTAGAAAGGTTTCAGGCCACATTTTCATATTATGAATCTTTCTTCTCCCTTTTCCAATTTGACCATCTTTTATAGGCACTTTTCAATCTTTTTTTTTTTTAATTGCAGCAGTTTTATCATTTTAGTATACTGGAGTTATGCATTAGGAGGAGTAAATCGATTTTACTCGCACTCGACACAACGATCAAGCAACGAGGTTCAAGCTATTTTCTTTTTCTCTTTAAGAGGCTACCTCAATCAAACAAAAATACAAGATCCGTTCGCTAAAGCTAATCCTATAGAAGAAATAATAAGATGTCTCGTTTGCATTTCTATATTTTTAAATGATTTTTTTTCTTTTGCATTGGATATTTGAAAAAGATTTCTACAAAATCCGTTATTGACTTTTGTCTTTTTCGATTTTGTTTACAAGTATTTTTAATTAGAACACTTTTATTTTCGAAACTGGCTTTCATAGTGAAAGTATCACAATGAAAAAAAACTTGCAAATTAAATCGAAAAAAGTAAAAAACAATCTTTGTCCAGATCGACCTCATCTGTTCAATGTACAGAAAATCATATAAATAATATTGAAATGCAAATGAGAGATCTCTATAAGTTTGTTCCATAGAATTAGCATTAGCTAGCGGGTCTTTCGCTTCCCTGAAGTAACCCCATAAACTTAAAACTGAAACAAACAGTGTTGAATTCAGACACTATTCTCCGGGAGGGACTTCAGTGGCTCCGGGGGGAGCATTATAGAGTTCCGGGGGGTGAAATTGTACTTTTTGGCAGTTGAAAACGCAAAATTTCAAATTTTCCGGGAGAGACATTTTATTGTTCTGGGAGGGAATGTCCCTCCCGGGGGCCACCCCCTAAATTCAACACTGGAAGCAAATAATTACAACAATTGAATTATCGAGCAAGCCCTACCATTACCATGAAGTTTTCTGCCAGAATAATAACTAAGAATCGCATCAACTACTTTTAGCTTCTTTGTGTTACAATCGATTGTAAAACATCTCGATTGTAGATTCTTGGAAATAATTGATGATTTATCGCTTGTGATTTTTTACGATGACGATTTTTCTCAATTGTTGAATTTTTGAGAATCATCCATCACTAAGTCACCTCCTTTAAATCGAATTATCTCCTTGTTATTGATGTGGCCCTCGACAACCCAAACTTATTTGTAAGTGGCCCTTCACTTAAAAAGGTTGTGCACCCCTACTTAAAAGGATGACGCTTCTTTGTCTTATTTTCCAACTAAAATTACTTTTAAAAGCAATGAAATTACCAAAGTGTAATTTTTAAGAAGGATTTTGATTCTATTTTCTTTCTTTTCTTTGCTATATTTATTAATTTATTTCTGTCAGAATATCGCATAAAATTATTTACACAATCTAGTTTCGTATAGACCTTCTAATTTTTTTCTCCTTAATAGCTGAAATGGCTGTTTTGTTATTATTATTACTGTTATTATTTATTTATGCATGGATTTATGTAAATGATAATTTTAAAAAAAATAATGTTTAAAGTTATTTCTTCACTGACTGAGCATAAAATTTTATGAAACTATTTTTATTTAAATTATTTAAATAAATATGAAAATGTATTTTACTATTAAAAAAAAAAGAAGAAGAAGAAGAGGAGTAGTTATTGTTTTAAATTATTGCTAAATTTGCTTTCATCATTTAATAGTTTTTTTATGTTTTTTTTTTTTTTTTTTTTTTTTTTTTTTTTTTTTTTTTTCTCTTTTCTAGGTTAAAAATGAGCATCCTTCAAAACTGTTTCACTGTTGTTCTATTATAGTGAAGTATGATCTCAATAGTACTCTCTTCCTGTTACCGCATTTAGTGGTATATGCTCTGATTGATGCAACTGATAGTGAAAGTGAAGAAGTATGTATATATTCATTTTATGTTATTTATTCATTTAAATTAGTTGATATACAAATTATTTTCTGTTTTATTTTCACTTGTAATAAAATTATAAATTTATTTTGTCATTGATAAAATTAACTTAAAACTGTTTGTAAATTTCATAGAAAATTTTTAAAGCATGGATTGTAACTTTTTATTGCACATTGTTACATGCACTAAATCAATCTGAATATGTGTTATATACATATCTGCAATTGTGTTTCAGACATATTTTGATTGTTTTGAATTCATTTTCTACTTGTGTCTATTATGTCTTAATAATTGTATTATGTAATTATTATGTCTTAATAATTGACGAATCAATATTTATTAGATCTTGGTTAATTACAGTTAAAAAAAAAAAACAATAATAATAAAAATAAAATAAAAAGTTAAATTTTGTCTCTGATTCAGATAATTGAAGCTTTTTTTAAAATCTTACATTTAAATAAACCACTTTGATAAAACAAACTTAATTGGTTTCGGAAAGTTTTCTTTATTTGTTGAATATCCTATTTCTTTAAACTGAGTTTTATTTTGAATTGCAGATCTGCTCTGAAATTTTAGCAGTGCTCAATCACAGTATGGAATCTTCTTCATCTAGTGATTTACTTCATTTAAGTTCTCAGACAGTATTCTCAGTCTTTGATCATTTGACAAAATGGTCAAATGAAAAAAGACAGGAAATGATTAATGCAAGTACCAGAGCTGCAGGTAACTAGTTTGTATTCTTAGTTAAAAGTTTTGAACAAGTATTTATTTAAACTGTCTATTTGATTAATCTTTTTCGTATCTTTTGATGAAAGGCTTTAGCACAATGTATTTTAATAATTGCTCATTCCATGTCAAATATATTCATTTATAATTCAAGTTTGATTTGAAATTGTGATTGTAGCTGAGAGCTTACTCATATTAAAAGGTTTTGATTCTACTATTTTCTAAAGATGATTTTAGTATATTGCATATTGTTCTATGTTGTTTAGTTATAGAGTTATGTGGTAAAATGTTATAATCAGATGAACACATTTAAAAAAATCAGCCTTTTTAAAAAGTTCTACTGGGTGAATTTTAATTAAACTTGCATAGCTAGTTTGATAATTTTTCAATTACAATTTTAATATGTTGCATACTGTTCTATCGTTCTTTACTATGAATTTCTGTAAATAATCAATCAAAAGTGTTGATTCTGACTTCACAAATCAAATTTTGCTTGACACATTAAAAAATATAATAGTGCAATGATGTTAGTATTATTTTCAAGAATGCTGAAGATCATTCCAGATAAAGATCTCTATTGCTTTAAAACAAAAGTCAAATTCATTGATATATTTCGTTTAATTCAAGGCTCATTTCAAAATCCAACTGACAAGCATGGTGAGTGAAGCCTGCTAATATATACATTTAAATTCTAATGGGAATATCATTCTAACTGATAACAACTTCAGTTCTGCTGAGTGGATTTTAATTAGATTCTCACAGTTAGATTATTTTTCAAGAAAGGTTTTAATACATTGCAAATCTTTTTATGTTACTTAGTTATAGAATTATAAGGGAAAAGTTTTATAATCAGGTGAACTCAATTATGAATGATTAGCCTTTTTTAAAAGTTCTACTGGGTGTATTTTGATGAGGCTTGCATTGTTAGTCATATCAATTTTTCAGGGATGATTTTAGTATATTTCATATAATTATATCAATTCTATCAAATTCTATTGTAAATGATTAGTTAAAAGAGTTGGTCTTTAACAGCTCAAATTCTGTCTGACACATTGAAATCATATCATTTTCATAAATGTTGTAGGAGACATTCTAGGTAACTGTCCATATGCTTTAAAACACAAAGTCAAATTCACTGATATATTTTGTTCACTTCAACATTAGGAGAAATCGACCAGCGTAGTGGGCAAAGTCTGCTATTTTTTTTCAAAGATCAAATTGTAATCAGTTTATTAATTTTTTTTAAGACTTTTTTTTTTTCAAGATAAAATTGTAATTGGTTTAATATTATTATTATTATTATTATTTTAATTATGAATAAACTTTTAAGTAATGCAATTTAATTTCTATTTCAGCAAAAAAGACTGAACCTGGTAAAGATCTTATTGCTATAAGCAATTGCTTGAAGAAAATACCTCAAATTCTTCTTGCTAAAGCATCTTTTTCGTGTAAAGCATACACTCGATCTTTGATGCATCTGGAACAACATCTCAAGGAACATCCAGATGAATTAGAAGATAACATCAGTTTTATTCAGGTTTAAAGCTCTTGTCAATCTGTAATTAATTACTTCTTCAGGAAATATTTTTAATTTTTAATCTGCTTTAAGGATTTTTTTTTTTTTAGGGGGTGGGGCTGTTTTTTATTTATTATATTACTGGTTCTGAAGTTTCAAATTTTATTACTATTTAAACATAATCTGTTTAGTGATGCTATCAATTATCAATTGATTAAAATTTCATATAGCTATCACATCTTAAGGCGCAACACTAGGCACAGAGAAAGGCCCGGATGATAATGTAAAGTCTATGGGAATGTTCTTTTCAAATATCTTGCTCAAACTTTAATATTTTTAATTTTTTTTTTTTTTTTTTTTTTTTTTTTTTTTTTTTTTTCCTGCATAAGATATCTCAGGACAATCTATAACCGGCCTAGTTTTTATTTTTCGATTTTACTTATATATTTTTTATATTATGATAATTTCAGTTTCAGAACCAGTTTAAACTGGTTTTGAAATTTCAAATAATTTTTTAAAAAAAATCTGAAACCAAAATCAAAAAAGTAAAAACTAGGCCAATTGTGGATCATCTTCAGCTATTCTATGCAAAAAAAATTATGTAAAAACATTAAAATTTGAGCGACATATTTGAAAAGAACGTTTCCATATACTTTACATTATCATCTGGGGCTTTATCTGTGCCTAGTGTGGGGCCTTAAAGAATATTCACTGAAAATCCTTTCAATGTGTAATGTACGATTTTTAAAAATTCTTAATTTTAATAGTAATTCTAATGAAAAATTCTGATTATGTTTATCAAGAAAAAATAGTGCAAAACAAGCTACAATGTTTTTAATTTTATATTTTGTTTTCAGAACTAAACTATCATTTTCAAATTTATATACTACTAGCAAACTCTATGACTTGGTTTGTGTAATAGTTGAAATATACCAAGTGATATTTGTATTAGGGATGGGACGAATATTCGGCCACTATTCGGTATTTGTCCCTTTTGCTGAATATTCAGTTGGCCAAATATTGAAGGCTTGTTGACCGAATGCTTTAGCCAAATACCGGTAGCCGAATGTTTAGAGATATTTCACCAAATATTGCTAAAATCTCACTGAATAGTGAAAGATATCTTGCCAAATAAATTTAAGATTTAAAAAATTTCATTTCTTGTTTTTTTTTTTGTTTTTTTTTTTTTTTTTTTCTCTAATCTAAATTGGTTACTTTCTGGCTTATTCATGAAGTCATTTTCATTTTTATTTAAATAATATACAATTATTCAGATATTAAAAAATATACAGCCTCTCTGTATTTTCTATAAATGTTAGTGATATTTTAGAAAATGCTACCCAAATTGGAGATTCAATGGTATGAGAAATGTCTTCATTAGCGAATGATATATTACAACTCAAGATATGAAAACACTTACAGAAAAAAGAAAAAAAAAAAACTGCTTTATTCTATAACACTCAAATATTTATTAATGTCTGCAAATTCCATGCACATATAAAAAAGCTCTTATGAAATTCATAACTTATTTTCTATAAATTAAAACATGAAAAAATTCATTCACCAGGTATATTAATGAAGATTCATTTTCAAGATTTAATATCAAATCAAATATCACTATTCCAAGTACAACGATGAATCTGAAAACAGAACTGTTTTCATTCTGTTAGGTACTCATTAGATGACACAATTGCTTTATGAAGATGGTTTTATAAATATTTAAATATGAATTCTAAATATTGAACAAAATAATATTTTTATTCTATAGTTTTCACTTTTAAATAATTATTTGCATAATTGCTGACTTAAATATGTAACATTATTATGTACATATTTATCTTCTTTCATTCATGTTGTTATTAATTTCTGTTTATCTTTTTAATGCTTGTTGAATAAGTGGAATATTGAATACTGTATGCACCAAATCAAATGTCTAAGATTTTGTTAGCATATGCATTCTACTTTAAGCATACCTTTTGCTTTAATGTAATTTGCTATTTAAATCTTGGCAACTGATTCAGAACAGTCTCATTCTTACAGATTTTTTTATCATTAGGAATACAAATTCTAAATAAAATTTACTTTATTAAAGGTTATTTCAGAAAATATCTCCTCGTGAGTTCTGAGAGAGAGAGATTAAGAATACTATTGATTTTGGATGCAAGAAAGGATAAAAAATATCATTTGATAGTAAATGTGAAGAACATTCTTCATATTTTAATGGAAATATCTTATCATCCTGACTTACTGAAAATCAATTTGATGTACATTAGGATAAAAGGCTATAATGCAATTTCATAACTTTATTTTGTGTTAAAATATGTTTTTCAAATTTAAAAGTACATTTAAAAGCACATTTAAGAGTAGTAATTATTAATGAGCTCCTATTTTTTTTAAATCGCATATATAATCAAAAGTTATTTTCTTTATTGGAAAAAATGTTGATGGCCGCCGAATATTCGGTATTCGGCTATTCGGCCAAATCACTATTAGTTCCATCCCTAATTTGTGTGTCTAAATTTTATTTTAAGAAATTATATTTTTATGAATGATTCAAAAATTAAGATCTAAGCCACAGTTTGACTGAACTACATCATTGCACTGCATTCAACAGAAAAGAGATGAAATAAATGAGAAGAACTAAAGTACTGAACTACTAAATAAATAATAATTTAGAAAACATTTTGAAACTTTTATGCTTAATCCATATATTTATTTCAGTATTCATTTGAAATTTTAATTTTTTTAGTAACCATCTTCTTACTATGCATTTACATCTTAAAATTAACCATTGTAGCAAATTTCAAGCTTCTTTTCTAATGTCTATTATCTCTTATGGGCTAGTGGCACCAGCATAAAATGCATACGTTGAAGTAGAGACTGACAACATTAATTTGCCCACATTAATTTTGAAATAGATGAGATATTTCTTATGTTTCCATAGAAATGTAATTAAAAAACAATTTAAAGTTTTTTTTTTCAGAAAGTTTGTTGTTTTTGCCAAACCTCAGGTGATATTTGCACAGGCTTAAAATAATTTTAATTCGGGTCCAATTACTTTTGAAAAAAAATTATCGAAATCCAGAGAAAAAAACACAAGATAATACGACTACTTATTACGTTTAAATTGTTAATTTTACACACACATAGTATGTATGATAGATATTAGAAACAACAGATGTTTGTTCTAAAAAATTCTTACATATACAGGTATATGTTGTGAAAATTTTTACATACACATAATAAAATAGAAAAAAGCAATTATTCATTGAAAAAATAATGCAAAAATTGTGCTTTTGAGCCTGTTTTTTATTGTTTGGCTCACTTGATGAGCAGCTAATGTGAAAAGTATCTTCAAGCTGGGTGCCTATTAATCTCGAGTAATATTTTTCTTAAAAAATTCATTTTGAAGAGAGTTTTTTCACAGACATATGAGGAGCCAAATATAGTGATCAGGTTAATAGCTAGTTTCTTTTTCTTTTCTTTTTTTTTTTTTTTTTTCTATTTCCTTTTTTTCTGAGAAATGCTTTCCCAAAAATTTTTTCAGCAATGCAGTGACATATACATTTGCAAAGAAATATCTTCTTGCAAGTCAAATATGTCTGTTTGAAGTAAAGTTTTTTTGTTCAGAGTAAACAACTTCACAATCACATCAGTGCATTCTGCAGCTGGAGCAACTTCATATGGTGATTTTAAAAAATTAAAACAATTTAAGCTATCTCTGTAATGTCTTGAAATTTTATTTCAAATTCCTTCAGAAGGTGACATAAAACTTACACTGCAGTATGTGTTTCAGAATTCTATTTATATTAAAAAATTGTTGGAAAATGAATAAATTCTTCATTTACAATATCTTTTTCAGCAATCCAGCTTTTGACATTCCACAGTCTGGATGTGAACCTCAGTCAGTCAGTTACTGACCATTGTCTTAAAGAATAGCAGTAAATTTTTATTAATCAAGAGAATTTTGGACAAGATCATTTCACAATTTCACTTGAATGTTTCTGGCATGTTTACTTTTGTAAATTGTTTGAATTTTATCTTTCATGACTATAATGTTTTATTATTTTGAAGAGGGACCAGTTTTTGGTCTGGAACGTCTACAAATTGTATTGTAATTGTTTTAATGTATTTTTAAAATATTTTATATTGTTCGACTATAAAAATGTTAATTAATTTCTTAAAGCTATTATGTTTCACAATGTTAAAACCAAGAGGCCAGGTCAATCATTTTGGAATATTTTTTAATTTCGTATTTTATTCTAAATTTTCCTCCTCAAATGCTTTCCTTAGGATGACATTTTTTTTCAAAATGATTTTTGAAATGATGACATTTTATTTTTATGAAAATTATTCGCTTTCAAGTAAAATTCTGAAAAGTTAAAGGAATACATGAGGGCTGTGAGCATGCCGCAAAACCCTTTTTTTTTTTTTTTTTTTTTTTTTGACAGTAAAAATGTAAGATGAAGTAATTAGGATGGCTAGTGCTAAAATTTCATAAATCGATTTATCGTCCATCTAACATTGCGATTTAGGGCTAATACATGATTTTTCACCAATATTACGCTTTAAAATATGAAGTGTATCTTTTAATTTTTAGTAACAATAAACGTTCTTTACCCCCTCCTCCCCCCTCTCCTGCTGTGTTATTCAGTATACTTAGCTTTTAATTTTTCCAAACCTTTGAAAATAGATATATTTTACACACACAGACACACACACAAAAATAAATAAATAAAAATAAAAACTTTAAATGCTTTAAAAGTTATTTTTTCTATTGTAAAAATTAGTTCCCTATTTTAATGCATTTTGTAAACTCATTTTTTAAGAAATAATATTTAAAAAAAAGGGTTTTTTGTCGGACTAGTTATGCCTGTTACAATCTAAATTACTTAAGGAGGAGAAGAGGGGGGAAGGGGAACTTCATCTAGTGCACTCAAATAGCATTTCATTGCACATACTTGTTTTTACAAACACAGAGTTAAAAAAGTATTGAAGTAAAACAAAAATTCAATGATGAATTTAACTGTTTTTTTACTATGATAAGAAAAGTAATAAAATTTAAAAAAAGAGGGGGGGGGGGGACACATGAGCAATAAGGTGCAATTTATTTGTTTTTAACTTTTAAATTATAATAAATTTTGTTTAACATAAATGCTAACATTCATATAATAAATGGAGAAGGATTTAAAAGTCATATTATTGAAATTGCTGTTTTTTTTAAAAAAATCATTTACGCCCTTTAAGATAAGTAATAAAATGTAATCTTAAAATATATCTCTTTTTAATGATAACAAAGTATCAAAAAAGCTGTGGGTGCAGAATCAGTGCAATGCTGTGACACACATCGCAGACTGTTGAGAAGGTCTGCAGACTATCTTTCAACTGTTAAAATTTGGAAGAAAAAAAAGTTTGCTAGAAAGTATTTACCATGTTTCATAGTAATATGATCTGTACCATATGCGTTTGGCAAGGCTCTGATTCCAGTTCAACTATAAGTCAAGGACAATTCTGTTTTGAATTTTCCGAAAAATTCAGGCAATCATTTAAAAAAAAAATTTAAAAATCTATGATAAATCTGAAAATTTAGACATAAAATGCATCACAAATATCAAAAAATAGTGATTGAAAAAAAAAAGTCGTCAATCATTTGACTAAAAATAGCCAGTTTCATCATGGATTGTTGGAAAATGCAAATTTTCTCAGAGGATCGTGAAAAATAGCTAAAATTTTGTTAAAAAAGCACGAAAAATGTGAATTTTGTCAAAGAATCGCAGGAAAAAAAAGGGCAAATTTCTTGAAAAAAAAAAAACCTGAAAATTTCATCAAATAATTATTTAAAAAACTGCAAATTTCGTCAACAAAATCTTTTAAAATATTTATTTCACAATTTGCAGTGATTTTTTTTTTTTAAATATATTTATGAAATGCATCTATAAGTACATTAATATATCTTCCCAATATAGCAAATTTTGTCCTTTTTTCAATAAAGTAATTACATTCATCAGCAGTGTTTCGTGGTAATTTTTTATATTTGTAAAAGGGATCCAGTTTAAATTTTTTAACCTAATATTTTCTTCTTCTGCAATTTTTGAATTTTTACACTTGTTTTTTTTTAATTTTTCATGAATTTTTTTGCAGTTTTTAAAATTTTTCTTATGATTTCCAAATATTTAAATTCAAGATGATAATTTTTGAAAAAAGGAACACTTTTAAATTCCAAATCATTTGAGTATTCATGCAAATTGCATTCATTTAAAAGTAAAAGGAGATCCTAATAAATCAAAAAATTTGCATTGTTGAAAAAAAAAAAAAAAAGTTCGAACTGAAACAATGAATTGAAAATGAAACTAAAGCAAAGTTCTTCTCCTTGCTTAAAAAAATAAGAAACAAAAAAATTATTTTCGTTATTAATTGACCGATTTTGTTCAAACTTTCAGCAACTTGCAATAATAATAAATTAGGCTGTATACCAAATTTTTATCAAAATATAATAAATTTTAAGAAAATTATAGATGTCCATAAAAAAATCCACTTTTAAAATCCTGGATAAAAAAGTCCCATTTTCATGACATGGTTGTTTATTTAGCTGCGAGAACTCAGACCTTAGATGCCATGAAAATTAGATAAGCATTCTATTGATAAATCTTTTGCTATGCAAAAAAGAAACAATTTAAACCAAAATATTTCGTTAAACAAAACGGAAGAGTATTTATTTAAAACAATTTTTTTTTCTTTTATACAATAATATTTTATTTTTCATTCAAATTTTCCTTTAATGTTCTTTTGCGTTATAATGAAAGGATATCTCTAAAGAATGAAATCCTCAGAAATTTAGGTAAACACTTGTCATTCTCGGGTGATTTTTCAAATGAAAATGCAATCAGTATCAGTTGTTTATAAGAGAACATCTGCATGCTAATGTTAATATAATGGAAAACATTTTTAAAAATATCTAGCTAGCCCTTCAGTACTTTACTTCAATTTTGTTTGTTTTATTTATTTTTGTATTAGCCAGCTGAGATCAATTTTTACAAAGGCCACTTTTTACTTTTTTAATTTCCTTGGCAGGTATTTTTGACCGGGATATTTTCACTTTCGAAACCAGTTCCAAAAGTAAAAGTATCCAAATAAATAAATAAATAAAATCCTGTAAACAAAACCAAAAAATTTTATGTAGAAATTAACATTTTTTTCCCTCGATCTTTTGACGAAATATGCATTTTTCCATGGTCTGTTGAGGAATTTATTTTTTTTGTAGTCCTTTGATGAAATTTGCATTTTTTTTTCCCCCTTGTCATGATTCATTGATAAAATACTTCGTTTTTCCCTTGAGCTTAAGACGAGATACTTTCTTTTCATAAAATACTTTGACAAATCATTTTTTTTCCAGCGATACATTTATGAAATATACTTTTTTTCAACAGTTCTTTGATGAAATTTGCATTTTCTCATGACCTTTTGATAAAATTCATGTCCCCCCCCCCCCCCATTTTTTCCAGCGATACATTTATGAAATATACTTTTTTTCTACAGTTCTTTGATGAAATTTGCATTTTCTGCATTGAAATTTGCCCCCCCCCCCTTCTCCCGATTCCTTGATGAAAGTCTTGTTTTTTCTCTGATCTTTGATGAAGCTTGCTATTTTTTCTGTGAATGGTTTACGGAAATATTATTATTTGCGATCATTTGTCCAAATTTGTGATGTTTTTTTAATATTTTGAATTTTTGTACTGATGACAACTTTGCTAAATTTTCGGAAAAAGTCCGAACAAGGGGGAAAATAAACACCGTATGTGCCGCACCAAGCATATTTCTAACTTTTAAACTCGTATGCTCCACGGCTCATACACCCGAAAATACTATTTATTTAGTAACTTTATGTTCAGTAATTTATGTGATATAAAATGTATATATGTGAATAAATTGGAATATAAAACTTATTTAATGTAATATATTTGTATACAGGAATAACATGTATCTAAAATATCAATATCTGAATAAAAACAGATGAAAATATTATCAAATTGAATAATATTTTATATGAAAAACTTATAAAATGCTTAATCTTCTTATTGCCGAGCAAAAGAGTGAAACTTTAAAGCTATTTTCCCTATTCTTTTGAACATGATATAAACTTTTTTATTATGTATAGTCATGTGAGGCTTGTTAGTATTATTCATAACTTATTATCTTTTTTTTTTTTTTTTAATTGGATTATAACTATAGAATTATATAAAATTAAATAGCTCTTCTATTGCAATGAAACTTTGTGCTTAGTGAATGGATATATCAGTTTGCAATGGTAAGACAGTTAAGAAACAGAAAATCAATCAGCAGTTATGCAGCAAATTAATTGAAATATTATTTAAAAAAAAAAAAAAGTCTCAAAGAAAAAAAAATTTTCTTTAATGTTCACAAATTTTACTTAATTTTGAAATTTAACTACTCTTCACATAACAAACAAAGATTGTCTAATTGAAAGCCAAAACATATTCTTTGGGTTTTTAAGAGAGAACACGATTTTTTAAGGTACAATATTAAGGAATTAATGCTTTGTAATGACAAAACATATTATATATTTTCAATGATGCTTACAAGCTTTCATATGCATAACTAGTAGAAGTTCCAGAAGAAATTGTAACTTTCGATGTAAAATCGAAACACACTCAACGCCTACCTCACCCCATGTAACCCATTCCTAAATTTGTTTCTAATTATAGTGGACTCTCTCTATTCTGAGCACTCATGGGACTGACCAAAAATGTTCAGATTATGAGAGTGTTCATAATAAAGGGATATTGTGGAATGCATTACTACTAGTAGCGTGTAGGGTGACCGAGCCAGTAGTTGATCAAATAAGGTTGGTGCTATGGGGTTTTTATTATATTTTTTTCCTTTTAAGTTTAATAAATAAACTATCATGATTGCTACAACCTTTAATGAATATCTTATTATGGTTGAAAACCAAATGTGCTGAAATTAAATAACTGAATGTGCTGAAATTATAAGCAAATAGTTTCTTTAATATCAATTTTCCCTGTAGTTGATTAATCGAAGAAATCAGCTCAAAATTCTAAAATTAAACTTTAAAATATCATGCTTAAGTTGTAATTAACAATAATTCATATAGAACTATTATTTGAAATAAGTTAGATGAAAGTGAATTATTTTAACTTACCGTGATTGTCTCCAACTAATAAAAAAAAATATATATGTTTTCTAATTAAAAAAAAAAAATCATTAAATAGCTTCTATTACAGGAGACAGCTTATAATAATCTGACAACAGGTGCTCCAACATTTAATTGAAAATTTTATATGAAGTATTCAAACAAATTGCAATTTCAAATACATACTTAAAATCTAGCAGTGATTTCTGTTTATTTCTCAATTGAGTTAAATGAACTTTTTTTATTCTTCTGTAACAGTTTCTCCAAATTTCCATAATAGGATTTGAAATTGCAAACTCATGTTCAGTTTACAGAAAGGTGGAGTAGAACTGGGGACCAAAAGTAGCGTTCATAATAGTGGGGTGTTCAGATTAGAGAATGTTCAGAATACAGAGAGTCATCCTTTGTTAAATCTATGGAGATTCGTCGGGACCATCGAAATATGTTCATAATACCGGGATGTTCACATTAGAGAGTGTTCAGATAGAGTCCACTGTATATCAAAATAAAACATTACCTAAAATCCAAATATTTAATTGTTTTTTAAAGAGTATATAAGACATTATTCATAAAGGGGTTTCATTTGAAATGAGATGTCCTTGATTGTTATTTCATGTAATAAATTTCGTTGTTTATGTTTTAATAATTGAAAGTTTGAATAAAGTCATTATTATTATTTACAGAAGCTTTATTCTGCTCTGGATGAACCAGATGGTGTAGCTGGTGTAGCAGCGGTCAGAAAAGGTGAAGCCAGCTTAAGAGACCTAATTCTTGAAAATGAAGCCATTGGTATGTTGATATTATTATTTATACATACATATATTTTTTACTACTATTGTGCAATAATCCTGTACTTTATGTACAGTAGACTCCCTTAAATCTGCATCCCTTGTGACCAGAGGTTATGTGGATTTCTGGTTATTGCTTTGTTTACATTTTTTAAACAGTAAATTGAATGTAATAATTAATGCAGTCGAGATTATAAATGTTTACAATACAATAAAATATTAAAATAAGTAATAAACTAAAATAATAAAAATTTAGATAATTTTTTATATAATTAAAATATTAAAAGAAAAGGTCAAGTTAATAATCAGTAATGTAGGATTAAATATTCACAAAAAAGATAAAATGTATTTTTCCTAAATTATTCAATGAAACTTTCCTTATAAAGGTAACCTTACTAATTCAGATCAAAATCATAAAACAAGGAAGTTTTATTTCAGCTTTAGCCAGACTTAATAACTAAAAAAAGCTTCACATATATTTAGTAAGGAGATTGTGATATCCAATTATTTTAGCAATATCTTGAATGTTTTTAGAAATAAATTTATTCTTCCTTCATGAAAAAACATAAATTCAGTAATATTAACGAAAATTACAAGTTAAAATATATATGGAACCGATATAAAACTTTTTAAAAAGTTACATTTTCTCCCTATATCTGAATTGAATATTTCATTGTTTGCATCCATAAATTATATGTGGATTTTAAGGTTGTGGATTTGAGGGAGTCTTCTGTATAGTAAAATTCTCTGAAATATTCTCCACAATACCAGTCTTCTACCATATTATTCAATTACTATAACTCATTGCAGAAATCATTAATGCTGAAACTAAGAATACTTGTGTAAACTTGACTGATATTGTATGTCTTATTTTATAGAATGTGCTATTTTCTTTATATAGTACTCTGTATAATGTTCTTTTTTTCACTTAAATATTATTTTGTATGTTACTATTCACCTAACTGGAATTTATAAAATTTTCATCTGTTTCTTTTTTAAGAATTAAGGAAAATTGTTCAGAATATATACTGTCCAAACAACAAAATAGTTCATAATATACTTGTCTGCTTTATGTAAAAGTTAATTACAACATTTATATAAATATATAAATAAGATATGGGAAAGTATTTTAGAAATGTGTATAAAATTTTATTCTTATTTATTTTTTAATTTTAATATGGTCAAATGCTGTATATTTAGAAGGAGTGTATATATTAATTGAGAAGAAGATGTAATGTTGTTGTTGTAAATTAATTCATTTTAAGTTTTAATAGGATATGTTTTACTCCTAATACTTGAATAAACACTTAATATGGATGATGAAATTTCTTATAGTGATAATCTATGTTTCATTACTTCTTTTCAGTAATTTATTATTATAAATACTATTTATATTATAAAGTAAAGAACAAACATATCTGGGCATAACATTGCTGTAATTTTGCAAATGGCAGCATTTTCAAATTTGAAATTAAATTTTGACTTTACTATTTTTGCTACTGAACATATTTAAACTTCTAAACATGACACATTTTCATTTTTTACACCATCGTATTAGGGGAAAAATATACTTTTAAATGCTATTTGTTTGAAAGTATCTCAATTTATTTTTGAGATATTATTGGTCGTGTCTGTTTGGAGAAATTAATTCGCACCAGAAAATTCTGCCCATTAATACTAAACATTAGAAACCAAAAATAATATCCAATAATTAAATGATAGAATTTTTTGTTGCAAAATAATTTTTCCAAATGGTCATGACTTTCCAAATGACCCAGTAATTTTTATGGTTTCCTTCATTTAACGAAACCCTATTCGTCTCTGTCCTTTGTCTGTCTATCACAGAGTCTGTACACAAAAACTATATAAGTCAGAGAATTGAAATTTTGTGTAATTTCAGCTGAATACCTCTTGTCATACAACAAATCATAAAATGTTGAAAAAAACTATTATTTTATTTATTATTATTATTATTATTATTATCAGTTTTTTTTTTCTAATTGTTGCACACAAGTTTAAATAGATATAATTATTATGTATGTAGCATAAATTACTGGATTAAATTAATCATGAGAAAAACGTGCTTATTTGTTTTTGTTTCATAATATTACATCATATTTATCATCTGTTTTGCCACATGGAGTGAAATATCTTTTTTATTTATTAAATTACTATTCATCTATATTACTAGCCACCTCTGGTGACAAGTTTGTCTCCCTTAAATTTATGCTAAGCTTTGCAGTATTTTACTTTTATTCATAATTTTATTTACTTGTGTACCTTCACTAAATCTGCAGTTTCTTATAGAGAAATCAACAAATCTATGCAATCAAGGCAGCATTTAGAGGAAGAATTCAGCATTATGTTCTGAATGGCAGGATTGTCGAAGAAATCTGCAAATAAAAAAAAAATAATAAAAACTGCAGCATTTTTTATCATTTTAAATGCAGTTTTTGATGAAGTCCTGCTATAAATATTATTAGTTAAATATAAAAATTTGTTCTTTCGTTCATTCTTCATTTCTTTCTTGTGATTCTTTTCATGTGGGAATTACAATGTTCTTGAATTTTATTTCATTAGGTGACATGCAAGGAGCTTTTGCTTGTTATGAAAAAGCCATAAAACTGTATCCTGACGAAGTTAATTACTATGGAGGACTCTTAAAATGCTTCCTTGGAATGGATCAGCCTACTACAGCTGTATCGTATGCAAATGGAGTGCTTAATGAAAAGTATGCTTTAAAAAAAAAATAAAAATACTAATTGACTCACTCAACATTGCCTGGGCTTGATGGGGTATGGGAATATAAAAGTAATATTCTCTAGTAATGAAAGAAGGATCATGTTGGATATAAATACATCTTTTAAAATAAAGCTATAATACTGTTTAATGTCTCTTTGTCTCCACTACTTATTGATGTTAAAAATCAAGAAAAATCTTGTATTTTTTCCTCATTTTCAGGTGTTTTCAGATGTGGGTTATAGGTTTGTTCCATAATCACTTCATAGGCAAATGATGTTTTTACTCACTAATTATCTTGAAGCTAACATTGAAGTAGCCAATTCTATTCGGAGCATATAATAAGGTGGGGTGTGGTAATATAAAAGTAAGATTCTGTAGTAATAAAAGAAGGTTCATGTTGATTACAGAGTGTAATATGTTAATCTTTTTTATGAAGTTATAATATAGTGTAATCTTTCCTTATCTTCATTACTGAAATTTAAAAGCTTGTTTTGTTCATTCTTAAATTTTAACTGTAAGTTTTCAATATATGTTTAGAATACTTTTCAAATATGTATTAATGTTTAAAAAATATTTTTTCAATTTATTAATATTTTAAAATTTTTCAAATATAATGTGTGCAAAATGTTACCCAAAAGTCTGGAAAATTGTGCTTCAAGTACAAATATTTATCCAAAATGTATAAAAATATCCTTCATTCAAAAACAATCTTAGAAGGAAAACACTAAAAATACAACTTTCAGCTAATTTCTAATTTATGGTAATGAGCTTAAAAATTATTAGGTTATTGTAACCTGTTACCGAGCCAGTGGTGCAACAATGGAGCTTGTTAACAGAAAATAACTTTTGCCTATCTCTAATTCAGACCTGGATTGGGCTATTATAAAAATTTTCACACTTCTACAAGTGGTGAATTTTCCTATCCATTGCAAGAGTGATTTTGTACCAAAAATTCTGAAATTTTAAAGCATTTAATTCTGAAAATTAAAAAAAAAAAAAAAAAAAAGGTCATTAGTATGAAAAATTAAACATAAAAATATCATGAACTTTGACAAAAAGTTGCTGAAAAAAATCATTTTCTTCAATATTTTGCTTTAAAAAAAATCATAAATTTCGTCAAAGGATTGTGGAAAAAAAAAAAAAAATTTGTTAAAAAAAGATCATGAAAAAACACTAATTTCATCAAAAAATTAAAGAAAAAAAAAAGAATTTCTGCAAAAAAAAAAAATTATTTTGTCAAAAGATTGCAGAGAAAAAAACCTTGTCAAAAAATTGCAAAAAACAGTAAATTTTGTTAAAAAATTACAAAAAAAATAAAAATTTATCAAGAGATTAAAAAAAAAAAAAAAATTAAAGGGCTGAAAAAAAAAAAAATGCATAATTAGTGCCAGGAGGATATCCCCCCCCCCCTCCCTCCTTCGCTGTAACCTTTTAGAAAATTTAATATGAATTCCAGAAAAGTTTTTTTCTACTCAGAATCATCCCTGAGCCATTGCCAATACACAGACAAACATCTTTCTTTTATTAGTGTAGATATTAGAGTACCCCCCAACAATTCATTCAGACAACTGTGTTTTAATTTTATTATGGTTATTGATGCTCATTATGTTGTTTTCTTATGTATCTTATCTTCACTGTGAGTTAAAAAAATTTGTATTTGTCTTAGGCACTTATTATTTGATATATTTTATTATGCAAAACTCTGTTTCTTAAAATATATACTTCATTTATTTTTTGCAGACCAGAATGGAAAGAAAAATTAAATCAATACAGAGTTGAAGCTGCTTGGAAGTTAGCAGACTGGCAAGATCTTGAAAATTTCTTGCAAGATGTAGGATTTTATTTTTGAATTATCCCATGTTTCTTCTCATTTCTTTAGTTCTAAAGAGCATGCAGATACTTTTTCAAAAGACATTTTTTTAAAGGAAATAGGCTATTATCATAATTTTTATTATTTAATTGTAGTTTTCTTAAAATTCAATCTTATATGCATCACATGCACTATAAGAAATCATTTACAATATTAGAATTTAACTGTATTAACCTCACTTTTAAAGTCTGTGACATATATTTTAATCTTAAATTAAATTTAAAACATATATTTTTAAAAATCTTTAATTTTGAAAAAGAAGAAAATTAATTTGTGATAATTATATTGTATTATAATATATAACACTCAAGATTAATATTGTTATGTTTCACATATCATTTCAGTAGCTGTATTATCAAATTTCGAAAAGTAGCATTTTTAATAAGTTAATTTTTATATGTTAAATTCTATTTAAAATAAAATTAATTTAAAAATGATAAAGAATGGTATATCTAATGTTCAAAATTAAATAAGTTAATTGTAAAATATATTATTATTATTATTTGTAAAATGTTTATATAATATTTCCTATTTGCAGCAAATAAAGGATACAGAGTGGACTGTGGCTGTGGGTAATATTCTTTATCATGCTAATAAAAAGGTATGTATATAATTTTTTGCTCAAATTAATTCATGTTTTATTTTATTGGATTGGGGAGTTTTGCTTTCTATGAACTATTCTTGGCAACCTCCATTCAGACTTGAGGATCTCTAAAAAGACATGCTAATTTGCTGTATTTTAAAAAAGCATAAGTCAGTTGCTTAAAATGTAGAAACTCAATAGCTATTTGAAGTTCTTGATTATTTTGAAGCTTTGAAACAGTATTTTAAAATTAAGTTAATCTTTATGCTTTTGTAATACAGTGGTTTATTTTTACTTTGGAATAACTGTAAGAAATTTTTGTCAGGCAATAATTACTAATTAAGTCAAACTAATTAAAAGTGTAACCTCTAATATTAATAATGACTCCTAATATGACCACCTAATTTTAATTCCAGAATTTATAAACAGCACCAAGTATGTTTTAAAATAACAAAATTTTGCTTTTATAATGGCAGTCATATTAAAAGCAAGTTTTTTATTTTTTGAAAAAATTCCTTTGTAATTTTCAGTCTCAATCAATTATTTCATCATTTTACGAGCAGAATTTTTCTACCCCTGAAAGAGTTTGTTTTATGATTTGATTAAAAAATATAAAAATAATTATTATTGCTTAAGTTACTATTAGAAATATGTACTTAAAGTACCCAAGAAAGTAAGTATAAAATATTAAAAAGTATGATTACTAAAGTTATTTCCCCTGTAATTACATTCCATACTACATATAACCAATACAGAATATTAATTTTACTGTGAGATTATTTTATCTTCATGCTTGAAAAATTATTATACATATGAAACAATTATCTTCTTCTAGAGTGAGTGTCAGATGTTACATATTATATAAATATGACAAGATCTTATTAAAATAAACCATCAACGATTGTAGAATTAAAATCCATGTCGAACCACAAAGTTCTCTGTGAAATAGTATGTTATTGTCTATTGTGGGCCAACAGTGCATTCCGTATTGTATAAGGATGGAAAAATCTGTGTTCATTACTCATATCAGTGTAGTAATAACGTCCAAAGAGTCATTCAGCTTTGCATTGCTGATTCAATGACAATATCATTGTGTAGCTGAAACATGCCTGACTCACAAATGAGAAGAAAAGATCCATACCTGGTCGCGACACATATAGCTTGAGATCCTGAGTAATTACACTGGGAATGGATGAAAACCACAGGAAATCATACTACAGTCGGCTCTCGTTAATTCGAACTCGTCGGGACCACAAGAAAAGTTCGAATTATGGAAAGTATGAAATGAAAACATACTTAATACGGTACTATTACAAAGGAATTAATGTTTTGGTGTTTTTTTTTAATTTATTTCGTCTGTTACCATTAGAATATGACTTAATATTAAATTAGAATGTATAAATACTTAAAATAATTAAAAGATTAGAAACAAGCACAATGGAAGAAAAATTTGAAGCGTCACTGATGGACGGGGGGGGGGGGGGGGGGGCACTAAGAAAGTGGATATCAAATGCATGGAATTATATGTATACTCGTTCAGAACAATTTTCACAAAAATCGAGGAAGGAAGTTATTCAAATGATCTAAAATCAGTGAGAAAGAAAAGAAAAATGATAAATTAGAATTTTTGTTAGTTCGAATTAAACGAAGTCAAGAGAAAATGAGTTCGAATTAATGAAAAATTTTAACATTATTCTGCCATTGAAAATTTTGGGACTTCATGTTTAGTTCGAATTCGGGGGCACTAAGAAAGTGGATATCAAATGCATGGAATTATATGTATACTCGTTCAGAACAATTTTCACAAAAATCGAGGAAGGAAGTTATTCAAATGATCTAAAATCAGTGAGAAAGAAAAGAAAAATGATAAATTAGAATTTTTGTTAGTTCGAATTAAACGAAGTCAAGAGAAAATGAGTTCGAATTAATGAAAAATTTTAACATTATTCTGCCATTGAAAATTTTGGGACTTCATGTTTAGTTCGAATTAAGCGAAAATTTGAATTATCCGATTTCGAATTAACGAGAGTCGACTGTATCTCTAAAAGCAGCCAACAATCCAATTGGAGCACAGTTATTCAACTCAGCTACAATCACTAGAAATTATTTCCAGCAATCGTTGACTTTATATGGAGGGAAATACAACTTTGGGGGCACTAAGAAAGTGGATATCAAATGCATGGAATTATATGTATACTCGTTCAGAACAATTTTCACAAAAATCGAGGAAGGAAGTTATTCAAATGATCTAAAATCAGTGAGAAAGAAAAGAAAAATGATAAATTAGAATTTTTGTTAGTTCGAATTAAACGAAGTCAAGAGAAAATGAGTTCGAATTAATGAAAAATTTTAACATTATTCTGCCATTGAAAATTTTGGGACTTCATGTTTAGTTCGAATTAAGCGAAAATTTGAATTATCCGATTTCGAATTAACGAGAATCGACTGTATCTCTAAAAGCAGCCAACAATCCAATTGGAGCACAGTTATTCAACTCAGCTACAATCACTAGAAATTATTTCCAGCAATCGTTGACTTTATATGGAGGGAAATACAACTTTGATATAATCCAGCAATGGACCCGTTTAGCTCATTGCCAAAGAGGAAATGATGAAAAAGACCTCTCACTAAATCATACTATTATGATTCACTTAGAAGGATGACAGATTATTGAGATGGGACAAATTTATATGAGAACAAAATATTACTTTTATTTTCGATTGGACAATGCAGACCTCCCCGGAATGCCGAAATCGAGAACACGGCACACCAAGGGAAGTCCACACGCTACGAAATTCCACGGCCAAGCCAAAGAGAGAGAGAGCCCCAATTTCTCTCAAGCGTCCTTCGAAGTGGTGGTAAAAATTCACTACGCTGATTGGCCAAAAACGAATGCGCGCCAAAGACATGCATTGGCCAAGACCAGCGGTTGCCACAATTTAGGAATGTTTAAATATTGAATAAAAAAGATTGTTAGTAAAATATATTTGAAAATTATCATTATAAATTACATTTAAAAGTATTAATTAATTAAGTAAATATTAGAATTAAGATATTTATTTATTTAAATTTATATTGACAATCTTTTTAGAAAAATGTAATAAGATTATTTTTTACATAAAGTTTAGATATTTTTGATATATAAATTAAAGATTAAATATTAAATTATAAATATTAAAATAAAATTATTTTAGAATTAAATATTAAAATTTGAGAATTAAAGCTCATTATTTAAATTTTGAAAATTAACGAATGTTGCCTAACATTAAAAAAAAGCAAGGCCAATTTACTGCATGGCAGCGCACCAAAACAAAAAATTAGTTCAAAAAGACACAGAAAGATTTTAACCAGGTCTGATATTTTTTTAAAATGTGACGTACTGTTAATACCAACTATAACAGCTGCAGAAATAAAAAAGAAATATTACTAATGAATGTACCTGTAAAGAACCACAGCATTCGGAACCTTGGTGATCCGCTGGTCCAAGACCACCAAAAACTCAATTTGACCCCTAACTTAAAAACTTTAGGGGTTCGAAGGACCCCTAAAGTCCAAGTACCTACCACCTCTCTAACATGTAAACATAAGTTTTCGCTTTCCTGAGACTACCGAACCAAACACAAACCACAAAATGTTATTTCATTTGAAAAAATAAATATATATAAAAAAAAATTGCACCTTATATATATTTGCATATTTAATTAAAATTTAATTTAAATAAATGATAGGAAAATAAATATACATAATTAATAATTTTATAGTTTTTGTTTATGGATTATATACTTTTTTTAGCAATTTATAATTTTACATTTTATTATGCAAAAAATTTTGGGCAATTGCTCAGGAAGTTTGGTTTATATTCTAGTAGGAGGGGGAAGTTGGAGTGTCTCTCAGTGGTTCAAAAGTCAATCAATTCTACCACTAAACCATCTGTCACATACTTCAAATTTTCCAATAAGTGTCCTTTTTTTTTTTTTTTTTTTTTTTTTTTTAAAGTTGGCACTTTAGACATAGAGGGCTTCACCATGTATCATTCAATAATGTGATCAAGTTTTTCTTTTTTTCCCCTTTTTAGGCTTTTATTCATCTGACAAAACCCTATTTGTCTCTGTCCTCTGTCTGTTACAGAGTCCGTACACAAAAACTGTATAAATCAGAAACTTCAAATTTTGTGTACTTACAACTGAATACCCCATGTCACAGAACAAATCATAAAATTCTGAAAAGTTTAATAATTTAATTTATCAATTGCATCAATGTCATCCATACATTTTTGCGATTAAAATTGTAAAAGAGAACTTTTTCAACATTTTTCATGCAGACATCATGGCTTAGATGCAAAGCATTTTGCTAATAAACAGAAGGTCCTGAGATCAAGACCTGGTGCTGAAACTTGAAATTTTCATACTAAGTTGGACTTAATTAAAAGAAATTTCACATTTTTTGCCAATTTAAGGTTTTATTTATTTATTTTTTATTGTTTATCATGACATTTATAATTCTTTTTTTTTTTTTTTTTTTTTTTTTTACTCAATTTTCTTCCTATTTAAAAAAACTATTGCAATTTTTTAAAGGATTCAGCATTGTAAATTTTATTTAAACATTAGGGTTTTTTTTTCCTTTTTTGAATTTTAAAATTTAATTTAAAATGCCACTAAATGCCATGTGCCACTAAATTTTTTAAATTAGGGATTTTCAAAAATTTTGGAATTTGGAATTCATTTATATAATTTGATTTGAATATTTTTAATTTGATTAAAATAAATAGCTTCTTTTTATAATTATTTTAAGATTAAACTTATTGATGTTACCATCGATTTAAGATGTTAATAATTTTAAGTTAACATTATAATAATTATAATTTCAACATTAATTATAATTTCAAGATTTTGCCAAGTTTTTGAACCGTGAACTGTAATAATGTATAGGTCCACTGTATTGTGGACCATTATAAGAATAAAGATGTTTGGGAATGCCAAATCATGCAAATATATCCTTTAAAGCTTTGATGGTAGAAAGACTTATAACTTCTGTTAATGAAGCTGTTTTCACATATTTACTAAAATAATCTATTACAAGTAAATGTTCTCAACCTTAGAAGTGAAACAAATCAGTTCCTTAAACTTCCCTTGGGCAATATAAAAACTCTTTTGGCATCAATGGTTCTTTTTCATTTGATTTTCTATATGACAAACATGTTTTACAATTTAATACAAGATCTTCTTCTTTTGACATACCTGACCAAAATAAAATTTCATGTGCTCTGTTTTTGCATTTTGCAACCCATGTGCCCATAATGTTTTTGATTGAGCATATCATTTCTATGATTTTTTGGAACAACAACACACGAGTTTTTAAAAACTAATACATTTGCAACTGTCAATTCTTCACAAAAACTATAATTAGGCATTACAATTTCGGGAACTTTGTTTGTTATCCTTCTATCCTTCCAAAATTAAGTTAGATACGATTTGTAATTCAGGATCATTTTGTGTTTCTTTTTTAAAAATTTTAATTTTTCTTTTGACATGGGAATTCTTTTAGTAATCATATCAACATATGCCTTGATATCGCCTTTAAAAAAGTCTCATATTTCTTCCTAAAATGATCTAGCTAAAGCATCTGCCAAAAATAATTCTTTTATCGGATTAAGTTTTTTTCTCATCTTTCTTAAAATCATATGGTTATAAACAAATTCACATTTTCTGTAGTCTAGCAGAATACTTATCAAAAGGTTTATTAAATATTGCTTCAAGTGGTTTATAATCACTTTCAATTTTAAATGATCTTCCAGGAAGATATTGGTAAAATTTCCCACAACCTAAAACAGCAACCAATGTCTATTTTTCTATTTGTGCATAGTTTTTCTGAGCATCATTTAAAGCTTTAGATGCATATGCAACTGGTAAGTTATTCTGAAGAAGCACGGCTCCCAACCCATCTTTACTGGCATCACCTAATAAATTGATTGGTTTCGACACATTAAAATATTGCAGAACTGGATTTTTTGCCAAAATATTTTTTTAATTTAAAGAAACAATAAATAGAATTCCAATTCCATATGTTACCTTTTTTAATTAAATCTCTGAAAATTGCAGTTTTTTGTGAAACATCTGGGAGGAGTTTTGTAATCATATCTAAAAATTTCTAGTTCTTTAGCATTATTAGGAAGCTTCATAGCTATAATTGCTTTAATTTTATCTTCAACAGGCTTGAGACCATCTTTCGAAAAATTTTGTCCTAAATATTAGATTTCTGTATTAGACTATGTACTCCAATTTTACTCTTAATCAAATTAAATTTAATATTTCTTTCACAAGCTCCAAATTAATAAATTATCTATATAAATTTCTACTCCTCCTTCTTCCTCAAAAACTTCACTGAAGCTTCTATGATACACTTCTAAAACTGAGTAAATACCATATGGTAACCTTAAAAAAACAAAACCTGGCAAATGCAGCATTAAATGTTGTTAATTTTGAGGTTTCTAATGTAATTTGCCAAAAAAGCATTATTTGAATTCAAAATACTAAAAACTTGAGCACCAGCCATTTTAGATGCAATATTTCCAAATGTTGGTAGATAAAAATGCTCTATCAAAATATTAGAATTTAAATATTGTAGATCTAAGCATATTCTTAAACTTCCATTAGGTTTATGTACTATAACTAAGGAGTTAACAAATTCAGTGTGTTCATTAATTTTTTTTAAATTATGCCATTTATTGTTCCATTTAATTCTTTTTTAATGGTTCCATTAAAATAATTGGCACCTTTCTACAAATTTCAACTTTACCTACAGCATCAGGTTTCAGGTTAATATCATAAATAAAACCTTTTAAATTACCAATTCCCTTAAAACAAGCCGAATATTCTTTCAGAAAATCTCTGGCATGTATTTTTTATTAAAAGTAATTGAATTTACTCTGTTAACTTAATTTAAATCAATTAAGATAGGTAACCCTAATGCAGTAGGGGCCGACTATTTGAAAATCTACTACTACTTTTGTATTTTCAGAAGTTTCACATATTAAAGAACATTTACCATCAACATTAATTTCTGAACCACTATAGTTAGTTAACTTCATATTTAAATATTCAATTATACTTTATTTTAAATTCAACTGCTTAAATTTATGTAATGGCAATATGTTACATTGAGCATTCATATCCAATTTTACAAATAAATACTTCAAAGCATTTACTTTAAGTTTCTCAAACTAATCTTGTTTATTTTTACTCTTATTATTTTTTATAGCTCCTAACACATTCACTGGAATCATCATTTTGGGATGATGGAACACTCACTAATTCGTTAGTATCATAACTTCTCTAAACATTAACTTTCTTTTTAAATATACACATATTGACAAAATGATTAATTTTTTACAGATAAAACACATTTTATTATAAGCAGGTCAAGAATTTTCAAAATGATATTTTCCACATTTCTGAAGTCCAAATTCTGTATTATATATGCGATAATTTTAATTTCCATGGTCATGATTCTTTCTTATTTCATTTTCATTTTTCTCCACAAACTTTTTTGAATGCAATGGATTTCTTGCTGCTTTTGATTTTATTTTAACTGCTTCCATTGCTTTTTCTTCATTCAGCATTTTCATTTGCATTTCAGCAATTTCTTGTGATTTGCACGTCTTAATACACTTTTACAAATTGAGATCAGATATATATAACAATCTATCCCTCAGCTGTTGATTTTTTATACTGCTTATAATTCTATCGCAAATTAAACAATCTCTCAGTTCGCCAAAATTACAAGTGCTGCAAAGTTTTCTTAATGAAGTTAAAAATCCATCAAACATTTCATCAATGTGTGTACGAATAAAAAACAAATGGTTATCAATAGATTCATTTGACTTTTGGGCTACAAAAATCTTCAAATTTCTGCATTATTTTAGCAACATCTTTCTGATCTTCTGTAAATTCCATCATATTATAAACTTCCAAAGCATCTGTTCCAATAACATGCAATAAAATTGCGACTTGAACTTCCCTTATTTTTTTATTACTTTCACTAGCTAACATATGTAATTCAAATTGTTACTTCCACTTTTTAAAATTTTCTGCAATATTATCATCCATAGAAAGTGGATTCGGGGGTATTAGTCCTGATGTGGCCATTTTCTAATTTTAATAACAGGTAACAAAAAACAAAAGTGAAATTGAATAATCAGTATTTTAAATTAAATAAATACCACAGAATATTCAATATTTCTCATTTTCATAAAAGCAGTGTTCTTTTGAACCAACTATGCCGTATATTAATTGGAATAGATATATTGGAGTTCACAAACACAGCACAACATTTATTGAAGACAACTAAAAGACATAGAACAACACCTTGAACTACAAGTTGAGTAGTTGTGAGTGATTGCAAATTACTTATGATATGGATATATTTATTACAATCTTGTCTTTTAGCTTTATAATATTTCAATTTATTTTATTATTAATAACAATGTGGTCTATGTTTTTTTTGTTTTATCAGACAAAGATCAAAACATTGTTACTAAAAGTATAAATTACTCTATTACATTCACAATTTAAGTTTGTAATTGTTAATTCAAACTTTTTTACACATTCTTTATTTTTAGGATATGCCAGGTGTTGAAAGAATAGTCAAAATGATTAGAGGCAATCAGATGGCACCTCTGTCGGCTGCATCTATGGAAAAAGGATCTTATCTCAGAGGCTATGAGCATCTTACTCGGTTCGTTTTTAGGGAATTTCTATTTGTTTTCCCTTTAAAAGAAAAAATGTCAAAACTATATGTATTAGAGTATATGTAAATCCTAATTTCTTTGATCTTTTTGCAGTAGTACAGAAAAGTTGTGGAATCTTGGGTTTATATATCTTCTGTTCCCTCAATGGGCTGAAAATTGGACTGCAAATAATTAAAATACAATAATTAGTAATAATCACATATTTTGTTGATTATTTTTGAATAGTGATTACAGGTTACTATTTTGTAATAACAAAAACCATTAAGGAAAAAAAAATTAGAATTATAGGTCAATATTTTCTGTTATCTCATCAGCATGAAATTTTGGAAAATGAAAGAAAAATTTTCAATATATACTTGTTATATTTACCTCATTTTTCATGCAAACAAAAACTTGTAACAAAAGTATTACTTCTTGTAATCACTTTTGGTCTCAAGTTTTGACAGATGTTTTCTGGATTCTAGTGTCATTCTAATATATCTAGACAACAAAAACTATCTTTGTCCTGTGGTCCAACTGCTTTTGAACTGATGGATTGATTATATTCACAATCTACTAAACTGCTTGTGTGTGTGTGTGAAGGAAATTTAATAAAGTCCCAGCAGTCCATTAGCTTACCATCCTGTATTATCTTCAGAAGTTCTTGAGAACTGGAATTGATGTTGCATAGCAAGTTATCCAGTCAATGAGATCTACATAATTTATAGTTTTAAAATTAATGCAGAAATAATAAATATGCAAACACAATACTCATCAGAACTAATTTCAGATGCCTTAATGATCCATCAAGCTCCTAATCTGGAATCTCTCATCAGTTAATATGGCCAAAACATTTTTTCTAGACCACAAAAAAAGCATTGCAAAAAATAACTCTTTCAATTATGTCACAATACTTCTTAGTCAAGTATCAAGATGAACTGATGAAATACTACAAATGTCTAGCACCGTCCTTTATGGCATGATGAATCATAATTCGGAACCATGAAGGTCCATAGTCTTTTAGAATGAATACAACTAAAGTTAACTGATTAGTCTGATGTAGATATATATAACCTTAGTATTAAATTGGCAGTTGTTACCCAGCGGATTACTTTCAACATTCCTGGTTAGTTAGATCTGAACAATGGACGTCAGAATTAATGATGGTGTAACTGTTGAATAATTATTTCTGATTTGAATTGAAAGTAGACAATCAATTTCTAGCATCTCACATTCAGTATTACTAAAAGCAGCAATTGAAAGCTTTTAGCATCCTTTGAGATTTTGTTCAGTGCTCCGGCATAAGATGTCGGACCAGATGACTTACTGTCTTTCGACTCAAGTAGGTTTCATAAAACCAACTCATTTATAGGAAGTAACCATATAATACATTGGACTGGTCTCTGAGTTTCATTTCAAATCTGGGTCTAGTCTTTACAGCACTAGAGACTCCTATGTTCATTACAATGCCGTCACACTCAAGAACACTTAGATTGCTAAAATCATTCAATAAAGCAATTGTTATGCATTTGTAAATGCTATTAGATATATTCCAATATGTTACAGTAATACATTTCTACAATTGTTTTTTAGACCTGTTTGTTCTCAAGTGTTTTTTATGTCTGTTTTGATGAGTTTTGTCCTGCAATCTATCAAAATGGGGAACAGATGATTTTCATTTGATTTTGAGACAAATATTTTGTAAATTCTCAGTTTTTTCCGTCATTATTTTCTTTTTATCTGTGACGAGGCTGATATCTGATTTTGATATTAAACCCAAATAATGCATAACATTTCATCCAATAGTAGCTTTTACTCTATTGGATACACCATATCTTTAACTGACAAGAACTGTGTTATTAAGTTTTAAATGCATTTGAACATAATTTGTGGGCTGCTGAAGAGACATTGTGTAAAACATGTGTTTGGTGTCCAAGTTATCTTTCCCTATCTCCACCTTTCTCACTTCCCTTTCATTCTTCACTGAACAGCTTGAAGCAGAAGCTAGAGATCCTGTTTCCCAAATCAAACAGTATCCTGTTCCTTTCATATATGGTGTTTCTGGACTATCAACACTTTCAAATAAAAGATTTTCTTGTTGGTCAATAAGAAAGACTTTCTTTTTTGTAGAAACGTTGCTTTCATTTAGATATACTTCTTCAAAATGGCTCGTGTACAGACGTGTCTTTTTTTTTTCTAAAGATCTCAACATTTTCCAGAATAGTTTTGCATTTTGCTATATGTTTATTATTTTTCATGGTACACGGGTATCATATCACAAACACATTTATGTGAAACTGAAGGACTAGATGCATCGACATATAAATCTTTCAACACAACAATTTCTGAATTAACTGAAAAGCATGGTTCTCTGTTTCCACCAATTTTGCAAACAGTCCACCAGCTCTTGTGAGTGCAACATCTTATAATGTCTTCATTTAATCACAGCATCTGTAAAAAATCCTTTGATGCTCCAAAAGCAGAATTTTGTCACATTTGTTGCCTTGGAAACTTTGACTGTGATGATTTAGCATTTCTAATATTTATCAATATGACTCATTTAAAAATGATGACTAAATGCACTAAATCACAAGGCAAATTCATTAAGAAATTACCTCAGTGCAAGTACACTAATTGAAAGGATGCTGCTTTAAAAAAATTAAAACTGGTTGCTACTTGCAGCACAAGTATTTACACTTGCTTGTAGCACAAGCGTACAACACTTAGACTGTAAAGAGAGTAATTATGTGATTAACTGGACGCTCTGATTTCTTACATAGCTTGAAAAATTGGGTATTGCAGTTTTTTGGCAGAGTGCCAAACCCAGTATATCTCGATTCTGTATTCTGCAAGTAGTTGCAGTGCAGAGAAGTACCAAAATGCATCAAAATTCCCAAAGTTTGATAACGATGAGGCAGCAGATGAAATTAATGTATAATTCTAAAGCATTCTATGGTTGTTGTTGAAAGGTAGCAATGCGCAGTAAGCACTGTCTGAAATCGATCAACGAAATCTGTGATTATTTATTAATTTTTGTATTTTTATCATTTTTAGTACAATTTTAAAAACTTTCAGTCCACTGAAGTGACAGAAGATATCAACTCACAGTTTTATTATTCTGCACCCTCTATAATGAAGAAAGTTCACAACTACCAAAAAAAGGTCTAAGAAATTTGGATTATTTTTTATATGTTATTTAAAGTGCTTATCATAAAACGTTTAGTACATCATGACTGTCTACTATTGTAGTAATGTAGAAATTGTGAGTATATTGGCGAAAACCTTGTGCATGGCCATAACCCCCCCCCCCCCCAAGAAAAAGCGACACATGATTGCGATGTGGTCAGTCATGACACAGACTACTCGCTGGTTAGTGTATTTCCTTAAAAAACTAATGATAACATCTTTTACAAGCATCAAATTGAAACAATACCAAAAAACCTTATCAGTAAAGCTTGAGAAAGGTACTTCATGGATCAGATTGTTGGAAGCATATACGTTAAAGCAAACACTTGAGAAATCAGAAAGACATTTGTTAAGATGTTTATGATTGGTAATTTATTTTCTTATCATTTCATATTTTCCCCTTTAGTAATTAATTATTAATTTTCATCAGCAATGATTCAGTCATAAAGTCAGTTCAGTTCATTCAGTCAGTTTAGTTTTCTATTATTTCACATTAAATAGATGTAAAATTGCCATCTCATTCTATTTCTGATACATTTAAGAATTATACAATTATATATAAATGAATAAAAATGTAAGATTTAATGGCCTTTTTTATTATTATTTTTTTTTTCTTTTCAACTTTGAAATTTAGCTATTTTAATGAAACATTTTATGCTTGTTACAAAACAGTGTCTGTTTTTCTCTCTTTCTAATTATAGTATGCATATGTTGACCGACTTAGAGCTTTGCATCCATGCCATTTTTAATTTGGATAAAGTAGATGTTATGTCAGATGATCAAAACTCACTTTTCAAATTCATAATCCCTATGCTGAATGCAAGGAGACTTCTTGTTCAGGTATAGCAGTATGAAAAAATAAATTATTTTTAAATAATCTTAAAAATATTTATTGTATCACTCATATTTTCTTTTTAGTCATCTCTAAGATATCAAGAACCCATTCATGATTTACATAGAGTGTTGCTGAAAATAGGAAGAGAAAAATTCCCTTCTTATTCTGAGCAATTTAATCAAGAAATTGCTAGTTGCTGGTTACAAAGTGCCAAACTTGCTCGAAAGTGAGTAAAATAGTTATCTATTTTAGCTTTTCTTTTTATGGTAAGTGCTAAGTTTTGTTTAAATTCTTTATATATTTTCTAGAAGTGGTTTTTATCAAAGAGCATACAGTTGTTTGTTAGAGGCTGGGAATGTTAATACTGCAGATTGCTTTATGGAAAAGACTAAATGGCATTGGAACAAAGTGAGTTCTATAAAATTTATTTAAATTACTTTTTCATAACTTAAAAAAAAATTAGAATTTAAATAAAAAGAAAAAGTTACTTCTGACTTAAAAGCACTTTTGAGGGAGAACTTCAGATTTACTTGATATTAATTTCAAAAACTTGTTGATATCATACTTAATTTATAGAAGAAAAAACTATTAAATTGCAAAAGAAAATATGTATTGGGGGAGTGCAAAAGTTCATGCGGAGTTTGAGAGTAAAAGTTATACAGTGATTAGGCAGACAAAGTTTTTTATTCAAACAATGATATATGCTCCATCATTTTCTATAATCTGTTTCCAACGTTCTGACAGCATATGGATGCCACAATCATAAAAACTGTGCCGTTTAGATTCGAAGAACAAAGACACAATATTTTTTAAGACATCCAAAGAGTCAAGTTTTTTTTTTTTTTTTTCCATTTAAATGATTTTGCAATGACCAGAACAAGTGATAAGTAGATGGTGTGATATCAGGAGAATATGGTAAATAAGTTAGGACATCTCATTTCAGGCTGTTCAGTTTGCGCAGCGTCTGTCTTCAAATGTGTGATCTGGCATTGTTGTGAAGGAAGGCTTGTGGTTTGACAAAGTATAACGTTTCTGTTTGATTTCTCTATTCAGATTGGTTAATTGGTGACAGTACTTGTTCAAATCAATCGTTTGGCCAGCGGGGAGAAACTCAAAATAAATTATGTCCTTGCAATTCTACCAAACACAGAGGATCACCTTCATCAGGTGCAAAATGGCCTTTGTCATTGCGTCACCATGCTAACCTACCTTTTTCCATGTGTGTTTGCACTAAACATTGTTGTAAAGGACCCATTTCTCATCACCCGTCATTAATTGATCCAAAACTACTCGTTTTTGAGCCGCCTGATTAAAAAAACAGCAGCAGAAATTTGCTCGATTTTGTTCTCGGTCAGCAAATGGGGCACCCATATATTAAGTTTCAAATCGAATCCCATGTTTTTTAGACGCTGAAAAGCAATTGATCGGTCAACGTTAAGTGCTGTAGCAACTTCCTTTGTTGAAATTCGCAGAGTTGTCTGAACTAAAGTACACACAACCACAACATCGTCATCAATATGTGAAGGTCGACCTGAGCGATGCTCAACTTCAAGGTTAAATTCTCAGCGCCGAAATTTCGGAAACCATTTTTCCACAGTTTGTTTACTTGGTGCTTGATCTTGATAAACCTCTTGAATGTTTTTTACAGCTGCTGTAATATTTATTCCCTTCCGAAACATGCCTTAAATGCACCTTATAGACACTGGTTTTGAAAGTAAATTTTCTCAATGCAGGTTGTATCTTCACAAATTATTTTGTTTGAAATGAAAGGGCAGTATTAATGACAACACTTTATGCTGCTTCTAACACCATCTATTGCACCTCTGCATGAACTTTTGCACTCACCCAATAAATTATTAATAAGAATTTTTATGATGTGAATACCAATTTGTTATACTAGGCTCTCAATCCAGGTACCAAAATGGATTTTTTTTTTTCTTTGGCATATGAACCCTGATTTATGTGATTAATTCTGATTTAATTAATATGTTTGCAACAGTATGGAGTTTCTTGCTTTGATGCTGCTACTAGGTATTCAATTATAGAAATATATTATTAAAAATTGTTAGCTAGGCTTTAAAAGTAAATGGTAGGCAGAGTATGCCACGCCCATCATTATTTATGTACAAATCATCGCTGTCTTTAAGGGTTAATATCTTGACTAATTACCAAAGAATTTTTAAAATTATTATCATCAATGCTTTTGTATTTCTGGTACAATAGGTATCTCTAATACTCCTTAACACCTCTGCTCAATGTCCACTAATCAAAATTTGTGTATAACAGAAAAATGAGCTTTTTTTCAAAAACTATTTAATCTAGAATAATTGCTATAGTTTTCCTACAAAGTTTAAAGTAACATCTATAACCTCTAATTTTTTCATAATTGTAGTTTCAGTAGATTCAGAATCAGATGGGGGAGGAATCATATTTTTGCACTATATTTTCAGTAGCTCAATTAAAATTAAAAGAAATATATATTTGAGTTCAGCGTAACATACGCTTTCACAAATACCCCTCACAATATACAAAGAAAAGATTTTTTTTCTTTAAGTAACTTAATTAGCTCCCTGTCCCCCATCCTAAATATATTTGTAAATAATTAATAATCTGAAAATATGTTGGTCAATAGTCTTTATTATCCCCAATTTCCTCGTTCCATAGTTTATGAGTAAAATGGCTGTGACAGACAGACACAGGAGTGATCTTATAATAGTTCCGTTTTCACTTTATAAGTATTGAACCTAAAAAAGAACAGTTATTTCCCTTTCCATACAAACTTTATAATTGATGTCATGTCTAAAAATTCATGGAAAATGACAGCACTTTCATCTAATCTTTGTAGATTTAATTTTTATCAATGATGAATTTAAATTTACATTTAAGAATGGTGTTTTATGAAGATTAAAAATCTTTTTGATCTAATCCTCTAATTGAAGTGTGTTTTTATGCATAAAGTGGTGACTTGAGTTTAAGCAATGCCATTTTAAAATTTCAATAAATGCTACTTCATATGGATGTATTTTTTTGCATTTTTCTTTGTATTGTGAGAAATCATAAACTTCTTTACATGTGCTAAAGAAAACGTGTTTTATTTTTAGTAGTGAATAGATTTACATAAATAGTGTTAAAACTCTTTTCCTGGATTTAAATTTTGTAAGTCCCAAAATTAAGCCTAAAAAATAGGAGTTTTTTCATAAATTTCAAGTTAAAGCTGTATGTGAATGTCTAATTAAGTTTGATCTCAAATGTAAAAAGAGCTATTTTCTGATAGATTTTTAAATTTATTTTTGTCTGGAAACACATGATATTGGCAGGTGTTTATATTCAAAAAATCTGTGATCGAAAGATTTTTTCCATTTTTTGGTAAAGTCATAATATCTTTTTAAAAAATTCTGTCAAAATTGGTGTTTTGAACTGAATTTATGGTAGCAACACCATGATAAAGGAAAAAAATTGATTGTCACATAAACACAATTATTCATAACTCAATAAGTAATTAAATCATCCAAAAATGGAAAACATATTTCTATTCCAAATTGCTGCATTAGTGAAACCTTTATATTTCATGAGTCAGAAAATGTATCAGCATTGATGAGCAGAGAATTGAAGAACTTCCTTAAGCTTCAGTTATGTTTCTGGACTTGAAAAATCTTGTGTCCATGGGACCCAGGACTTCTAAGATTTTGGGTCCCTTTTTTACAAAAGCGGGTCACCATAATAAGTCATATTTTACACACAAAAATTGAAATAAAAAAAGAAAAATGAAATGCATGAATTATTGATTTAAGAATGTTTAATGAATAATCAAAGTATTATTATTATTATTATTATTATTTTAATTATTAAGAGAAATTTTCTTTAATTTTTTTAAAATAAATGTGCAAGATAAGGTACAAATTTAATTATTAAATGTTTATTTGAGTGTAGAAGATACTAAATACGACTATTGTTTGTATTTTTTTTAAGAAGGGGCAAGACGAATTTATTGAAAAAGACATTTTTGCTGAAAAAAATAATACTTTCGTTGAGTAAATGGATACTTTTTGTTTAATGAATAAGTAATTTCAGGAGTCATAGTCACTTAAAATATTTGGAGCACTCAAAAACTGATTTTTATCAGGAAAATTCATTTTTAAAGCAGCACAAAAAAAACTTTTTTTAAATTGATTTGAATTATTATTATTTCTTATTAATTGAGCTATTTATAATTTATTATTTTTAAGGAAATATTATAACAGTTCTTACTTTGATTTTTCTAGGGTGAGAAGGAGCAGGCTATATACTGTCTGAAGAAAGGAATTTCAGAACATTTTTCCTCTACCACTGCCAGTGATCTGCAAGGCTCTAAAATAACTGCTAGTCAGCAACTGATGTGTGCAAAGGTAAGAACTCTGCTGAACTCTTAAATTATTTATGATTTTTTTTTCAATTTTAATTTATTTGTTTGATTAAATTCTATTGTCATTATGTAATATAAATTCTTTGCCTAGAGGACTTTGATATTTTTTTTTTTTTTTTCTTTTTTGAAAGGGCTTATTCTGGTGATAGTCCCATGCAACTTTCATTAGTGTTCAAATAATTATACTTGTCTTTCTCTGAGTTTTCTTATCTTTTGTTTAAATAGTATATATGTTCTAACTTTTATAAAAATTGGCATTCATCAAGAAATTTGAATATGCTGTTAAGATACTTTATACTATTTTTTTTTAATATATATATATATATATATTAATATATTAATTTTAAAATATTCTAAAATAATAATATTATGTACTTTTTTCCCCCTTTTTTTAGAGGTGCATAAAATATTTTAATATATGATCATTTATTATATGTCAAAATGAATGATATTGCCAGTATTAAGATTTTAAGGTTTTGTGAATAACAACACAAAAGCACTCTTTGTGCTAAACCATTTTCCCAAAAATGTATCAGCTAATATGCTATAAAGAAATATCAATGCAATAAACTCAGGAATAATCCTGTGAATTTATGTTTTGGTAAAGAATAGTTAAAGTTGTATAGTTTTTGTTAAAGTTTTAGTAAAGAATAAGGTTTATTCCAAAAAGCCTATCATAGTATGACAGTTGAAGAATTTCATCGATGATATGTTTAAAGAAATTTGTTCTAACTGGAATTTGTGTTGCACTGTGTGTGAGAGTATCAGGGACAGATTGCAGGAATGCATCAATGCTGAAGGTGGACATTTTCAGCACCTTCAGGGTTAAATATGTAATTAAACCTGTATTAAAAGTATTGCTGTATAAGTAACAGTATACCTACTTTTAGGCCACTCTGTATACTTAAAATTGCAATTAATTAGTGTACTAGTTATTTTGTTTAAACTTGTGTCACATGATTTTAAAAAGGAGATTCTTTTTTAGTATTATAAGCAAATAATTTTTATTTCATTAGTTTTTATCTCATTCAACCAGTCTGTTTATTAATATTGTTAATCTTGTTGGTCATTCTGTTTGTTCTTTCTCTCAGTTCTTCAAAATCTCTTTAAGCAGTTTAACCAAAATACTGATCAAATACTTGAAGATATGGTCATTTATATATTAATAGTCATGGTGATGATAGTAATCATCCATTATTTTCTGTAAACTAATATTATTTTTTTATTTATTTGTATCTTCTTTTAAGAATCATTCAGATTGTATTATTTTTAAGAAATAATGTACCAATATTGGTTAAACATATTAAAGGTATAGTGTAAGAAGTTAATATGATTGATTGTCTGTTATATAAATGTTTCTTTCTTCTTTTTCAAAGAGGTAGGGGGGGGGGGGGGTTAGTGCATATGTCAGTAATTTGGAGATTCAAAAATCTGAGGTAGTCTAAAATTGAAATTTTTAAGCTTAAATATGTCTCTGGTTTATAAATTTACAAATTGTTGGAATTTCCAAGTGCAAAACTATTAAGAAATAAATTAAGTATTTGTTTTCTCTTTATTTTAGGCAAAGTTACTTTTAGCTGTTTATAGTGAAGAAACATCCATCGTGGAAAGTAACACTCTTATTAATATGTATAAAGAGGTTGTTAATCTACAGCCAAATTGGGAAGCTAGTCATTTTCACTTAGCAAAATATTATGATAAAGTTTTAAATTCCTGTGAAGAGCCTGCTGCAAGAGCGTAAGTTTCTACATTTATGTGTACTGGGATAGGTTATGTCTATATAACTTATCTCTATGTAACTTTTCATCCAACACAGATTTTTTTTTTTTTTCCAGGGAAATTATGGTGAATATTGTAAATAATTTCCGGATATCTTTGAAACATGGTTGTAAAAACATCTACCATTCGCTTCCACGTCTTTTAGACATTTGGTTTGATTTAGGCACTCTATTGACACAAGATATCCATACACTGTCAAAAAAGTATCCTAATTCATGGAGATCTATGACCACTTGCCTGGATCAAATAAGCAGTATGGTAATAATATTTAATCTATTTTTATTCGATGATATGTATACAGTTATTGCAAAATATAATGATGCATTTATTTTCAGCTGTGCAAAGATATTATCTGATTAGAAATATATGTCAAGCTTTAGTTAATTATAAAAAAAAAGCTCTGACTGTGATTTTGACATGTGGTGTGAACAGGGTTCTCGCTGGCTTTTGACCAACATTATAAATTTGGAGAATAAGAAATAAAAAATAGTAGCCAAATGAAAAGAAGTGTTAGCAAAATTGATTTGACATGAAGCACTGAAAAATCTATCTTTAATTTGCAATTGTATCCCTTTTTTTCACTAATTGTGTAGATTTTTTATGCATTCTTTTAGCAGAATAAATAAAGATTATTAACAACTATTTACCCTTGTGAATCTATATATTTAAAACACCTGGCTGTGACATCAGCCCTGAGCTTTCTACTGTCCCGATTTTGAAAATTATTTTTTTAAATGAAAGCTGTTTATGTGTAGATGTGCCCATTCTGGCTAATTTTTAATTTATTTCAATTTTTATATTTTATTTTTAATTTTAAAAGTTTTTTCATGACATTTTTTCAAAACAGTGGCAACAGGTTAAGCTTTTCTCAAAATTTATTTTGTATTATTTTTATCATTATTTTCCACCAATCAGACTAATCTCATCGGTGAATGTATAATCGCATTAAAAAAATAATAAAAATAAAAATAAATAAAATAAAATAAATGAAGGTTTTTGTTAAATTTAATCATAATAAAATGATTGCTCATAGTTATTCCCTGCAATACACATATTATTTACTGAGTAATATTATTAAGTATTATGTAAGTAAAATAACAGAAGATAAACTTTAATAAAATATACTATCTAAAATGAAATTTTATCGATGGAAAAAATGTCGTCGTATAGAAACCAGATAAATTTGTTCCATGAATATAATATACATTGTTATAGTTATGTCAGTGATGATGTCATATTCACTGACTTTAATTCCTGCATCTATGAATAAAGTGAATTTCTATTAATGTGAATGTCCATGGTGTGCCCAAATGAAAATATTTCTATAAACTGCGTCATTTCTATTTAATTACAGTAGACTCCCTCAAATCCACAAACCAGAAATCTGCAACTCTCTAAAATCCGCACATATTTTATTGATGTAAACAATGAAACTTTCATTTCGGATATTGGGACAAAATTTGATTTTTTTAGTTTTGTATCAATTCCAAATATTTTTTAATTTGTAATTTTCTTAATAATACTCTATTCATGTTTTTTTCACGAAGGAAGAATAAATGTTTTTGGGAAAAATTCAAGGTATTGCTGATATCACTGGTAATCACAGGCTTCTTACCAAATATATTTATGCATTAATCAAGATTTTTTGGTTATTAAGCCTGGCTAAACTTGAAAAAAAAAATCTTTATTTTATGATTATGATGTGAATTAGTAATGTACTTTTATGAGGCAAGTTGCACTGAATAATTTTGGAAAAATACATTTAATCTTTAGAATATAATATACTATTGATTATTAACTTGACCTTTGTTGTTAGTATTTTAATCATTTTAAAAATTATCTAAATTTTTATTATTTTAGTTTATTGCTTATTTTAATATTTTATTACATTGTAAGCATTCATTATAGTTCTGATTGCACTATTAATTGCACTCAAATTACTGTTTAAAAAATATAAACAAAGCAATGACCAGAAATCTGCAAAATTCTAAAATCTGCACAACCTCTGGTCCCAAGCTGTGCGGATTTGAGGGAGTCTACTGTATAATGAATATTTTATGAAAAACTAAAGAATTCTTAAATAACTGCATAAATCACGCTTTTATTTAAGAAAAGATGAGTATTTCTGAAGGTGTAAATGATGTCACATTAGAAAAAAAAGAATAAAACCTGTGATATGCCGGTATTACTATATTTCTATCTTACATAATATCAAAAAATAATTAAAATCATTTCATTGTATTAAGTTATCCTTTAAAATAAAAAAAAAATCTGCTTTTCAGCATCAAATACAAAAATTTGTTCTTTTTAATAACAGTGATATCGTTTTTTTTTTTTCTTTTTGTTGTTGCCATAACAATAAAATTAATTTTTACAAGTTCATGGAGGATACAAACCAATAAATAAATTAAATTTATTGCAAGTGCTGTAAATGTGTAGTGGGTTGGTTAAGCAGTTTAGTAAGTCCCTGTTTATATTATAATTAAAATGTTTCATTGATATTATAATTATTGTACAGTTATCAAGCGATATTTAAACGAAGAAAAAATAAACTGAGCAGATATTTTTGAATTCGTCTTCTGGGGTATAATATTAACTTCCTAAATAATTTGGCATTTAAATAATATTTAAGGTTTAGAAACCGCATTAAAAAAAGAATTGTAGCTGAAGTTAAGTCCAACATAGTAATTTATGAGTTGTTTTCCTTATTTTTTGTTATTTTCTGAAGTTTGTACATCTTCATCATGAAAAGCTATCTTATCCCTATTTTAAGAGGTAGCAATTGTTTATTTCGCTCAGTATTTTACTGTCTATATAAGATTGATATATATCATACCTAATGTATATTCTTTTCCGTCGAGTTTCGACGGGTGCAGCTAGTAAAATTTTAAAAGATCGAACAAAGCTAACAAAATGTGAACAATTTTCAATGGACGTGACTAAGACGAGAATAAGTACGAATATGTTTAATTATTTCACCAAAATTGGTCCAGTCCAGGATTAGGTTTATATTTTCTTTCTACATAGTGGCTCTACATGGCGGGCCGGTACTGATACTTTTTGCACTCTACTGCTTGCGAACATACAGTACTTTATAATGTTAAATTTTCCGGTGAATACGTATGCAGTATTCTAGAAAAAATAAACTGTATGTTGAAAAATAGTCTGCATTTTCCGTGAAAATTGATCCAAGTATGATTTCATTAATTTTTGTACAAGCCGGGCCTTTTTTCACTAATTTTGTTTGAGAAGGGCCGGGCCGTGAACCACAATAAATAGAAATGAGCCGGGCTAAGATAGCTTTCTTTCGGATTGGACATTATATGGCGCCTTCCGAAAAATCTACTATTCTAGTATATACACTAAATGTTGCTATGAGATTTTGACTCTTAACCCTCTAAGCGTCTGGAACGTAATATTCCGTATACTAAGCTCCAGTTTTCACCGCAATGTAAACAATATTTAAAATACTAAAATTCAATAGATTTAATGAATTTTCAATATATCGAAGAATGAATCATACTCAGGAGGATTACATTCATGCTTATAATAAAGGTTTTTTTTTTATAATGTTGAAAGAATTATATTTTCTTAACATTTCAAACAAAATGTTGAGAAAACAACATTACAATTTTACCCTTTTGCAAGATGCTTGGAGGGTTAAAAAGAAAAAATTTGACCATCCAATGATGATCTCTTACATTTAATAAATAGTATGGTAAATGGCTAATTTCAACACTGCTTTCTGGTGAAATTTTCTCTACTTGGAGCTTGATGAAGGTAATTTTATTTATGTTTTTATCCGCGTATAGACAGTGATTATTTGACAATGGAGAAATACCTATTGCATAATCTTTTTTGTGCCTTTGGCTGCTGCTAAAATAAATTGGTGTTGAGTCAGTACCTTTATAAGTACTGTGATGTAAATAACATGGTGCAGTTGAACACATAAAGCAACATCAATTCTTTCAGTAATGTGGATAAAAATCTCGTTTGTAATGGATTGGCATATCACTCACACAAAAAGAGCAGAAATTGAGTACACGCAGTTTGGCGAATTTGATTGTTTGTTTACTTGCCAAATGAAGAATTTTGTCGCAATCTGGCGCAATGGCGAGCGGCAGCAAGAACTAGAGGTCTACATGGACTGGTCCGAGCCAGGCCCAGATTCATGCCAATTTCCATTAACAGCATTCAGACTGAGCCTTTTTTCAGAAGACTCAGGCCAGGCTTAGTCACTTATGTTTTCGGGCCTTACTTTTCTGGAGTATCTGGCCGGACCTAACTTTTTTTTCCGTACGAAGTTGGAACTGATTTAATTCTTCCTAGTCTTCACGGACCAAAATAATCAGTTCGGTTTGAATCATCCTGTATGAAAATCCATTTCTCAACGTGGTCAAGTCTGTTCAAAAATCAGTAAAATTTGGCTTGGTCCAAAATTTTTTGCAAAAAAGCATATACTTTTAAATTGTTATTATTTTACAACTAAATATTACAATTTATTCTTTTTGAAGAATCATAAATTTCTAGGCTTATTTAAACAGAGTTAAACACACACACACACACACAAAAAAAAAAAACTGTTCATCTATGCAAAATGAATACAGTTATATGCGAGAAAAATTATATTAAACATTTACACCTGCTAAAAAGGGAACATAATTTTTTCTTTCCAATGTGATTCTGCCTTAAATGATTTTATTTTTCCATGTATCATTTTTTTTTGTTTTTATGACTCCATTACATGAAATATGGATTAATTATTCTAATGACAACTGAAACATTTACATACAACAAACAAAGGTTCATTAAAGCATAAATATCGCAGCCCTTGGCACTTCTGCATAAATGAAGACTATGTACTTTTCTGTTGCATCCAAGAAGCTTTAATACATTTGTATTGTAAAATTCAATATTTATTTTGTGCTCATGGAATATAGATTTCAATGGAAAGTAATGAATGGCAAAGTCGGAAAAGGTTCTCAGTAGTTTTTAGGGTTTCGTTCATCCGACAAAATCCTATTTGTCTCTGTCTTCTGTCTGTCACAGAGTCCATGTACAAAAACTGTATGTACTGAAAACATAAAACTGACTTCAAATTTTGTGTATTTATAACTGAATACCTCGTGTCAATTAATCATAAAATTTTTAAAAAGTTTATTATTTTAATTCAATTACTAATTTCTTGAATATCATACATTCATTTTTGTGATTTAAATTTCAAAAGAAACCTTAATTTTTAGTGCTTTGTGTGTAGACCTTGTAGCTTAGACTGCAAGTATCATGCTAGTAAACAGATGGCTCTTAGTTTGAGTCCTGGTGCTGAAACTTAAAATTTTCATATTCAGATGGATTTAATTAAAAGAAAGTTTTTATTTTTTGCCTGTTTAATGGTTTATATTACTAGGGTTTCATTCATCTGACTTTCATAATATTTTTTGAAATCCAATTTTCATTCTATTATTTAAAATATTGTGATTTACTAATGATTCAGCATTTTAAATTTCATTTGGACAATTTTTTCCATTTTTAGAAATTTAAAATTTTATTTATATTTCCACTAGATTTTTCAGATTTTCCAAAAACTTGGAATATTGGATTTTATTTAAATAATTTGATTTGAACATTTTTAATTTGATTAAAATAAATAACTTCCTTCTATAATTATTTTAAAATTAAATTTGTTGGTGCTACCATCTATGAAAAAATTTAATTCATTATAAATTAACAATTTTGATTTTTTAATTAAAGCATAAGTTGTTTTGAGAGAAACATTAAATGAAACCCTCTGTGCAATCTGCAATCACACTTACCCACTTGTTCTAAAACTGAATAGTGTAGTAAATGCATTATTGAAATGATCAAACTGCAGTAAAAATGAAAACCTTTTGGGATTTATATGTTTTTATTCTTTCATCTTTTATTATTGCAAAGCTTTACTCCCCCATTTGGAATCTGTGTTCTGAAATCCTTTAGGAATCTGTTTAAACAATAGCGCTCACCCACATGAAAAGCAATACCAAAAGTAAATTTCAATGGAGAGGCAAAAGTAGATTCACATATATCATGAAATTATAGCTTTTAGCTCTGCATGCAGCCATAAAAATGTGCATAAAAGCATAAAATTCTTAAGAAAATAGGCACAAATGAGATTTAGAGGTTTGAGCAATTTTGCCTCCTCACACAATTTGTCCCCTTTTTCTGGTCATGAATGGACAAATAGTGTAATAAAGCAATTTTCTGTGATTATAGCTACACTTATAAAACTTTTCCTGTAGCAAGACACACTTATGACAGACCTATTAAACACAAAATGAATTTTTGTAACATTAAATTACAGTACTGCAAGTCACATAGAATGCAGCAATCCTTGTGTATTGATAGAATATAGTCAATAAATGTATGGAAATGATAAAGTGCAACATGCAGGGGGAGTTTAAAAAACAGACCCTATAAT